>JAUCMO010000105.1:2307500-3803750 GCA_032399605.1 Melipona beecheii
TTAATGCTGAAATGCGAAAAAAATATTTTATATGAAATTTATTCATCCTCACTGTGTTCATATAGAACCGACACCAAACATATCGCCTATTCTCAGTTTGAACTTTCCATCAACATCTTTGAGTGTTTACTTTCCTCCTAATTTATTCGTTACAAAGTGCACAGTAACTTATTGCCACGTGCAATATTATTAGCGATGTTTGTAGATCGGCGAACAAGCGTATAATGTATTTTTATACAATGTTTTCTCGGTATAATTGGCATTCACGTACATTCTGCTTATAAAGTATATGAGATCTCTCAACAGTGATGTCGCACAAGTATCTTCTTATACTTTCATTTGAATCAAATCGATAAGTCATTGAAATCTCATTCCTATTGAACAATCGTAATCAAGTCTAAGAGACGCATAATATGCAGAGACGTTTAAATATGTACAATAATATCCTAATAAATAGCAAATAAAATTCAAAGTATATAAAATTACAAAGTGGACAGGAGGCACGATACTATTTTTTTCAAGTTTTATAAGATATGAAGAAGAATTTTTTAAAGCTTTCTCTTCATTACCACAAGAAACTTAACATTAAGATATAACGTATTAATAAAAGATACATGTGTTGTGACTGGAGAAATCTTACATCTAAAACGATTCTCTCTTTGCAACAGGTATAAATTTTTGGCAAACAAAACAATATACGTAAATAACTTGTATACTACCTGTTTTGATGCAACATCACTGTCAGGAGTTCAGGTATATCATACATTTTGCCGTGAAATCGTACAGATCAGTCTATCGTATTGAAGAACATCGACTTGTATTGTTTTATTGTTTGACCGTAATTGTCACGGATTGGACTTACTCAGGAAGTCAACCAATATTCGTTCGTGTCTTGCACTCAAACGAGTGAATCTCTTAAGTATCGCGATTCTAAGTGTCGCGGAGTTTGATGTTAGTTAATTTTTGCTGTTACTACGTGGGCTTGCTGGTTGACTATTTGCTTGTTGTGCACGTTGTATGTAAATATTTAAAAGTTTCAGTTTGCTGGTATATAAACAGCTGAGATGTGGTTTCAACAGTTCTTCACCAACTGCCAAATGTATTGCTACCATACAAAACACGGCACTTTTACGTACTGCGCTTTCAGTATCATCGTACGCCTGTTTTAGACACGTATAATTAACATTGTATATTATAATAAAACAAAGATTCTCTGCATATAGATTACATGTTAACTTACTTTGATGAGACCGGGCATGACTTTCGTTAAATGAGGTTCTATTGCATCACGACCCCAATGCTCCACAACCTTATGAAGCATTTTTATCGCGCCCATATTTAACGGGTATGGTTCGGTAGTTATTATAGTCGATACTAAGTGAATTACTTGTTCTGGTTTTAAAACCATCGCTATTGTTGCAGCACATTTTTCCGCCATCCAAAGAACCTGATAAAAGTAAAAGTAATAAAACAATAATCATTGATATATCATGAAATTAATTTATACTTACCGGAGATCTTGAATTACTGCTACCGGAATCTTGTTTCTGATCATCTAACTTATATGCGTTAATTACTTTTAAAACCAGCAATTCAGGGTAGACAGAAAAACTGTCTACAAGTTCTTGACATTTAAGCATATCAATTAAGGTTTGAAGCACTTCTACTTGCATTTTCTTGCTATCGTTAGTCAAACTATCTAATAACGTTTTGAGCAGTTTTCTAGAAAATAAAAATAAATAATTAGAATTCTTTTAATCATAGTAATAGAAAAGTAATCCAGTAGCATAATGCATACTTAAAATTTTGCTTAATATATAAGGCATCTCCTTCGCGAACATACAATTGAAATTCTTGTAGAGCTGTTACTTTTTCTTCGGTTTGTGTCATTTTAGATTGCAATGTTTTAATCATATTATCTAATACTTCTGGCCTCTTTATCGAATCAGGTGATGAACCTATGATAAACATTTAATAAATCAAATAGAATTACACGAGTTGATGAGTAATTTTTCTATAAATAATTTTATACATACCATGCGTTTTATAACCATTATTCTCTTGAGGTAGGATAAGATCTCCAGCGATCGTATCACTTGAACCATTAACTGTAATATTAGTCACACTTCGCCCTCTTTGTGTAGGCGAAGAAACAGAAGACGAACGACCCTAATAAAAATAAAAAACGACGTGCTAATGTATTTCAAATACAATGTATTTTTAACACACTATCGGCGGGAAGGTATTAATACCTTTCCCACAGACTAGCGTCGAACGGCAGGTCGGGTATTAATACCTTTTGTGTAGGAAGTACATTTTTTTATGCAACACACACACTGCACTGTTTTTGGGTACAATTTTTCTTTCCTCCTGTAATTAACCTCTTGACGTGTTTTAACGAATCTAACTCGTAATTACAGTTTCGGGCCAAACATGTCATGTTTGTGCAGTGAATAAGAAGAAAAGTTTGAATTTTTATATGTGTAAATTTTGTGAGATTCCCCTTCATAAGAGTGACTGTTTCAAAAATATCATATTAAAAAAAAAAAAAAAAAAAAATAAAATTACTATAAAAAAAAAAAAAAAAAAAATATTTGTAAAAATTAGTATGCTCGTCTTGTTATTAACTCATAAAATCTGTAATTTTTTTGTCTACGTTATTAAATGAAGAAATAAAAAATTAAATTAAAAATTTCATTTTTTTTAATTTCATCAATACGTTTGAAATACTGCATGCTATTTATTTTCCAAATTTCATTAAAATCCTACTAGTAGTTTTGAAGATATTACATGTTTTCTAAAAGGACATTTTTTTCATACTTCATTAATTTTCGCCCGCTAGACATGTGAGTAAAGCACACGCTGTATTCCGCCGATAGTGCGTTAACAGTGTATATCAGCCATTTAATTACCGAGTTACATAATGTAAGTCCTTCCATTTTTTCTTCTACATCAGCCATATTACTAATTCCACTGTCTTTACTAGTAGTTGCTCTTTCCAAACGTTCGAAACCATAATTTTGTATCTCTGCCGTCGTACGTCTTAAAGATCTGTGGGAAGCACTTAAAAATTAAAACGACTAAGAATTACAAATTGTAGACTCATCGAGTTAAGAACGTCACTTACTTATAAACTTCTTCCAAGTTTTCATCCGCATTGTCGATATCACCTTTACCTTTTGAACGAGCTGGTGAACTTTGCGCTCTAGGCGGCGGAGTTCCAGGAGATGCGGGATTACTTGAACCTGACGATTTTCTTAAATGATTTTGCACTAGTGGCAGTGCTGTCTCCTATAATTTGACACATTTGATAAACAGTATAATTTATTTTTTGTTTGTAATAAAAACTGCTGATGTATTTAACACCTTACCTGATAATACTTCGGTAATTCAGCTAATATCATAGTCACTTTCGGAGGATTTAAATTATACAACGATATAACAGCGCTTTGTGCATGCCTTCTAACATCTTGGCTTTTAACATCCTTTGACCAGTCGAGTAACCTTGCCAGCGCTGTTCCTGCAGAATTATTAAGCGCAGACGGTTCTGCTGTTTCTGCTATTTGTGTAATAAACGTAAGTGTGGCTATTTTGACGCGAGAATTTGGTGTTTGTGTTGGATCCGTCAAATACCTCATTACAGCAGGTAAAAGTTGTTCTCCTGGGAAGCATTCTCTAAAAGTTCGAAGAGATTTAAGCAATTATTTAAAAAAATTAATAAAGTATTAACTTCAATAATCTCACATTCAGTCTTACCTAACAACCTCAAGCGTTTTGTGAATTTTCGCTTGTATTGATCCAAGTAAGTCAGTCCCTAATTTATTTAATAATCTCGCACACAATACATAAAGCCAATCACCAAGATCTTCACTATGAGTAGCTACTAACTCATTCAGTGTGTCTAAAAATAAGCTGAATACTTTTGTGTGAGAATCCATAAACATTTTCGTAAAAATGTCCGTTACTTTGCGCAATTCCGTAGCTGTAAGCGTATTTCCATTTGAAAGAAAATGTTGCAATCCGACTAAACCTTCTTTCCTATCGCCCCAATGTTTATGTGCACAATTTTCTATGATTTCCTTAATATCCTGTAAGTTAAAAAATTTTTTTTCATAATATTATAAATAGTAATGTACAAATTCTTGTTTTTAACGTATGTTTGATAGGGTTTTACTATATTTTCTCTTTTGGCAGAAGTGTGACATAAATGAAAATGAATATTAAATTTAACAAACCTTTGGGATAGATTGATCCCACATATCACGATATAGTCTCTGTTGAGAGCCACTCCATGAGAACGACTAATGGGTAGATGGACGATGGACAGATATGAAGAACAGAACGGCGCATCGCGTTAGTCCAAACCAAACAAATACGCCGCAACAAAACCAAAAGAAAATGACATGCGTTATCTACAATATAGGATGCTGAAAGCCTGTTTTTTAAGCTTGTGGTCTAATTCTACTCTGGTCGTCGAGGAACTAGGATATTTTTACAAATCTAAATATATGAATTTAATAGAAGAAATCTTGAATAATTCGATTCACATAGAGTGATAAACAACTCTTATACACGAGCACATAGCATGATATTCATGAACTTGTGTTTGATTGAAGACAAATATGTTTAAAGCATCTTCAAATTGCATGACAAATAAAAACTCTCAAATAAAAATAACACTGCAAGCATTTATTTACATAAACGTAAAATAAGAAAGCGTCATACATACAATAATTGCATGTATCATGTATTTATAATTAACGCATAAGTGATATTTGTTATAATAATGTATATTTTTCATGAAATCGATGTATTTTGTATTAGATACTGGATACTTTGTATTAACTTTACTTTTCTACTATCATTATGATGAGGTGATCACTACTCTATCTTTTAGTACAGAGTCCACACCATTCCATCTACTTACATCATTTGGTCGCCTAAAGCTGTCCATACTTCGTTCAGAGCATATGCTACTAGTTTCACTATCATCACTGTGATCACCCTTTCCTCTTGGTGTTCTTGTATAACTATCAATGCTATCAAACGTAAGTGCATCCGCCAAAGCTGATTCCGCTTCACGCGATTGTTGCAACATTTTCTGCGCCATAACTGGTCTAGATTGTGGCCTGTCCGTTGGAGACATATGTAAACTTCTTCCCCTACATTTCATTATATTTTTTATTTAATCAGAATTAAGATTAAATAAGAGTATCAAAGTGAATGCTATACCGTATTTTGCTTGCAAAACTTCTATCCATTCCAAACCTTTGCGGGCTTGGTTCACGACTATTACCAGTACTTCTGATTCCATGTCCAGATAACCGCCTAGGTCTTGCAATTAATGATTCTCCTTCACGATTATATGTTGCATAACTCAGTCTTGACGATGGCGATCCTGATCTACTGCTAGCTGTTACATATATAAGATACAAATTATACTAATTTTTGTTTCTTTTTTTTTTAAAAAAAGTTGAACAATTATTTTTCCTTTTCTCTGAACTTACGTTGAGATTGCGACACTCCAGATACTCTCGTTCTTGTTCTTGCGGTTCTTTCTGGACTGGCAATGGCCGTTGTGTCTGGTGATTTGTTAGGTCGAGCTAAATGAAGAAAGCATAGGTATATATGATTTCTTTAATATAGTAACAGTTACATTGAAAATTTTAAAAACTTGTACTCACGGAGAGATGCTTTTTGTCGGCTCATATTCGCGTACATCATTCTCGCTTTAGCTCTTTGTGCAGCTTGTAAATCTATTGCACTAGTAGACCTAACGCCAGGAGTTCCACGATCTGAAGAAAAGTTAAAAAAAGAATTAGAACGATCATAAGAAAAAAAATTGACATCATACATATTAAATACAACAGTGCATATTCTAAGACGCGATGATCTTTTAAAAGCATCGAACGAGAAGGTAACAATTACAATGACTATCAGTGGGTCTTTGGAGAACTGGAATACCAGACTGACGATAAGACCGTGGCAAGGACGGAGTTCGTCTGAGCGGGCCATGGGGTTGACCCGAAGTCTGATGCAAATTTTCCGTACTACCTTCATACGTTAATGCAAAGGAGAGTCACAAAAGCAGCATGAAAAAAAGTGAGAAGTATTTTATATACCGCATTGTCTTGTTACTTGCGTCTCTGCAGTTACATCTATACCTAGTTCCTATTCTACTCCAAATATCGTTTAATAACGATTATGTAAAAATATGAATACCTGTAGCACTTATTACTGGTCTGGATGTTCGAGGGCTAACGCTCGCCGATCTCGTAACTACATTTAGACTGTTAATGCTACCGCTATTACTAAGAGACATCAACGAGCGTTTATATGCAGTATCGAGACTGTTGAGCAATGCTTCTGCTTGTTCCGGAAAATGATCTTTGAATGCCCAATATGATCTGAAAACATTTAAAATGTAGTCTGCTATTTGCTTAAAAAAGCAAATATTGATAGAAGCGACAAAAAATATTTACTTCCTGGCGAAAGCTCTTGCTTCTGAATCCGAATCAGCGATACCTTTCTTGATCGTATCTTGTAATATCGTCACGTGTTTTTGCAATATTTGAGTAGGCCATATTTGTAAAATTAGATTCAGATATTCACATGATGCACGACGTATGTCTTTGCTCTTGTGACTTAAACACGACGTGATAATTGGCACGAAACGACCGCAATGCGTATTCTGAAGAATAAACCTCACTGCTACGGCACCAGCTGTTGCCACAACCTATATGTGCAAAATTGTTAACGTAAGTTTCTTCCATGTTATCACAGTTCTCTTTGATTCTCTTTGGTATTGACGTTAAATAATTACGAATCTCACCTTGGCACTATTTTGTATGAGGTTCATTAAGGTGAGTAAGACTGCTTCTCCAAAAGTAGCGAATTTATTTTTTAACTGTTGACTAAGAAACGCTAAAGTAATACACGCCTCTCTTACCACTTGCGATCTAAGATCTGTGCAAGCCACTTCGAAAGCTCTTTGCACGCTTTTCAAGTTTTCTAAAAAGTTTTCATAATTCGTACCACCCGCGATAATGATTGCTCTTAATTTTTTCATCTGTAAGACAATTAATTTTATGAAATATATATATATATATATATATATATATCGCTGAACTAATTAATAGATAACAATTAATCAATGATGAATTAAGTAAGCAATATTAGAACAATATTTGGTACATTACATACACTTTCTGTCCTTTGCTTCCAATCTTTCTTATCGTCACCAACGTTATCTTTTATAATTTTCATTTGCTCTTCCAGATCTTTTGCGGAAAACAAATTTATGGATGGCACATCTTCGAACGCTGTAAGAAAAGTTTCCTCGTCGACGGCACCAGCTTGACCTAAATATATTAATTATACATGTATATAATTTATATGTATTAACGCAAAAATTAAGATTCTATTTCACGAAACAATGTTATCTATAGTTCTTACGCACCAAAATATAAAATTTCATTTCATAAAATATCATTAAAAAACAAAAATTTTTTAATTTTATGAATTTTATTTAAATACTTTAATTTTACCACGAAATTTATTATTTTTTTTATAGAGAAAAAAAATTTTTGCATGTGCTTTTATTTTACCTTATGGCAATGAACACTTTATGATGCTTCAAAACACTTAAATGAGAATGACATAAAAAGCAGTGTGATTAAAACAGATTACAAATGTACAGCGATCTATTTTACGCGTGAAAGGGAGATGAAGCAACATTGTATAAGGGATTCGAATCAAAGGTGCATGATACGTATATGATGAACAGATATTGAATTGAATTTGACAAATTTCATATTATTTTCTTGTACTTATATCATGATGGATATTTAGAGTAAAGCGAAGGAAGAACACAAAAGCTAAAATCGTTCAACGAAAAACATAAAGATTTGTGCAAAAGAAACCACCATGATATAATATAAAATTAGTAATGCCAATGAAATTTTAGATACCTGACGTCGATTTTACTGACAAGTTTCTTTTGACGGTTGTAGCCCTTGGAACCATGGAATGTGTATTACCAGGCTGAGCTGTCATGCAAGCGAATAATTAGCATTCTCGTCAACGAAACGTCAACAGTTTATCGACAATTTGTCGGCGGATGGTTGCAGAAAATATCATTAATATCATACGAAGTGCTGAGCCACAATAAGAGAAAGCAAAAGTTATAATGTTAGCACGCTTCACACCTGTGCGTTGGTTGGCAGGAGGAACATGTGCTTTCATAATGTTAATCTTAAAAATCATGACATTCATGTGTATTAACATTTGTCTTATACATAAATAAAGCACTTATAGTTCACAAAGTGCTTCCGTTTACATACAATACAACACGTGAAGAGGCAAAGAATTTATAAACGAAGGTGAATAATTAAATATATTATTAAATAATTCGAAATTAGATTGAATTATAACGTTGAGATCTAATTTGCATGGTACTATTTTTATCCCGGGTTCTCTATGTATATAAATACAGTTGTAAAATAATTCGATACAATTACATTTACTAATATCAATTTTACTAACTTTATATAGATTATGGGACTACAAACAAAGAGTTATTTTAGAATAAATCTGCGTTAAATGAGTGTAATATATCATGCTTAGAATAAATAAAAAAAGAAAGATCTTTATACTTGGACATTATCGATTTATACAGAATGACAAATAGCATTGAGTCTGTACGAAATTCGTGTGTACCTAGAGCCGAAGTTGGGGTTTTTGCTGGTCCGAATTGTCCTCTTTTTGGTGTAGCAGCTGACCTTTTCATAGGAGCCGATTTAATCTAAAATATTTCAATTTATTTCGTGTATTATTTCACGTAAGTATATACGTAGTTTAAATTTTTTTTAAACTGACACTTACAGCTCTATCTGTTTCATCCGTAGTCTTCCCAACTGAAAAAAAAAAAAAAATAAAATATATTCAATGACGCAAGTTCAACAGAATTACGCAAACATCTCTTAGAGATGTAACAAAATTATTCGATTCTATTACGGTCAAAGATCTTTTTCTCTCAGTCAAAATTTATTTTTTTCTAAAAACTTTATACCTAAAGCTGGGTATAGCCATGGCGGTTTGTGAATATCGCAATGGCAACCTCTTGCTCGAGCACCTGGATGTTTTACGATATTATCCCACTGAAGAATCCATTTACTACTTGGATCCCACAGTTTTTTATCGATACTGGGATATTTCTTTAATCCTCTGTGCAAGCAGCGATGGTTGCTTGATAACAACATATCAGTGTCGTTCATCGTAATGAAGAGGACTTTTTTCTTTTTTTTATCGAAATCACTGAATGACACAATTACGATACATCTTGCAAAGTACAAAGTGTAGTTTACACTTTAACACTAACAGTTTGAAAGAACACCATCACAGTATGAATAGTCTTCATTATAGCATAGCTAAATATACCTTCTCATCTTTTGCATTTGCATGATATTAATCAAGATTACACACTCGGAAGTCAAATTTGTTAAAGTTATTAAGGAGATATTCTTCGCACGAGAAACAACAGATATTCGCTTAGAGAAAACTTGCAATCCGTTTCTCCTCGAGTCTAGAACGAACGAAATAATCGGCATGTTCGTCAGTGAAAGTGATTTGCATTATTCTTTAACGAAGCAAAGAACTTTCGTAACTAATTACCGACTTTTTAATCGCTACTTTTTTAATCAGGGAACTCGGATATACAAATTTCTTATCGATGAAATTCTTCGACAGCACAAAGATTTAAATTATCCTGATTTTCAACCGATGAAGAGAAGAAAGAAAAAAAAAATAATTCCATCATGATTTTGGAATTTTATTATCGACTTTCATTTCTTCAATTACTACGTGAAATTCTTCGTCTAATACATACATATTTCTGGATAAACAGAATCATTTTCACTTCATACGTAATGTTTATTTTTTAATTTTCTTACTTCTGACATACATCGACATTCGAACAATCTAAAAACAATCGAACAATGTCGGAAGAAAGTTTCGTTGGACTCTAACGGTTGGAGGACGTCAGCCATATCAAGTCCACGCGGTGTTTCACAATTAACACAGGTTTCCATTCATCGGGTATAATTACTGTTACGTAGGGGATCAGAAATGCGAATGCAATAATAATCAATGATCACGTGGAAGTGTGTAAAAACCGATTCTAACGCGAATGTAAAATATCGAACAACGTTTTCAACACGTTGCAGCGTGCTAGGCAAGAATCTAGATTCACGATATCACTCGTAATAAGCACGGCAATGAGACGCGAGAGAGTTATTTTCTCACGTTACAGATAACGCATGCAGCATCCTCGTTATGTTTGGTTAGTCGAGATTTTCTCTCGATCAACATTCCAAGTTTCCGTTTCTCGTTGAAACTTTTCTACAACCGACGAACGAGACAATTGACGAAGCGATTGAAAAAGAAAAATAAATTGCATTTCCAAGGATCGTTGCGTCACGAACACGACGTTACACGTAACCATCAGAGCACACGTGTACTAACACGTTTTATCTATGCTTTATTATAATGACAACGAAGATCACATAAAGATTCTCAGTTTATCTTTCAGAAACATGTTACACTATTCAAAAAAAATAGAAAATAAAACCGGAGAACTGGGAAAATTTTCAGTTTTTTGAAGAAAGCAAAATTGCACGTGAAAGTAAGCACACATCGATAATTTAATTGTTGATCATTTTTCATTTCTGTCGGTCTCGACCTGGGATAACACGATAGACCAAGTTTGTTTGAAGATTTTGCACTTGAAACACGTCGTTCTCGATGAAACGAAAATCTGCAATAATCTTCTTTCAGAGAAGAAACAAATCCATTCGTTTTTCTTGCTTCTCCATCTCGAAACACGTTAGTCGTGATCACTATTTCCCAGAACACGATATATCGATATATTCGATAGGTCCTTCGTATTTTTTCAAACAGCACACATCCGTTAACTCATCGAGTGGAGAATGCAGAACAAAGGAATTAGCTCGTCTTCCACTAGAACAACGGACTGGCGATATTTTCTTTTTCGTGCCACGACCACGTTGCACTACCTTGTATAATCTTTATCGCACAGTATCAAATTAGCATGGTAAACACGGTAGGCGATAATTCGCGTAAAATAATGTTGCAGTTTCGTTCGAACGATCGAGGGCAACTAACACTGCAGACGCTTCTACAGTGAATCGTTCTCCTGGTAACTCCACCTGTGAGATGTCGTAACGACGATGCATTTCGTCGCTACGGTTATGTTTGATCAGGTAAACAAACGCATGAATAGAAACTGAAACGATCGTCCTTGCCCATTGTCCGTGAATGGTAACAACACGTACTGCTTAGGATATACTATGTCATACTCCTGATCAGATCGTGTTCAACCCGTGACATAGAGAAAAAAAAAAATACGATGGAGATCACCGAACAGCCCGTCACGATTCTGAATACGTTTTTTTAATCGAAGAAACTATCCAGCGAGACTATCTCAAAATGACAGGATACGCAGAGACACTCGTCTCTCACGTTACTAAACACGCGACTCGTTTACAAACTCCCGTAAGCGCTGTGAGACGGTCGCGAGACTCGAGACTAAAGTTGGACAGGAGGAAGGGGACCTTCCCCTATTGGGTGCCCCTCGATGGGGGCCAAATCGAGGGACCTACACATTCGAGAACCCATCTGTCGATTACAGCAGCATCATATATTTTAGAGACTCTCGAGAGCGGTGTTATTCGTGATTATGTAAATTTGCAGTAAATGATGCTGAAAAATCAAATCAGCAGTCATCTTGACTCTGTACTATAAATATTCAACATCTATATATCTTTTGATCACAGTCTTAATTTGAGAGAAATTACTTACTATTATACATATGCATTATCATTCGTGATTATTTAAATACTTGGTATATATTCCATTTTGATAATTTTAATATTAATGATGCTTAATTCAGTTCTGTTCCAGCAGAATCAATTTTCCATATATCTTTAATTTTTGTACTTGTTACTTAGAAGAGTACACATATTTATGGACAATAATATAAATATCATACTTTAAGTTATCTGTACCAGAAATTCGAGCGAGAAACGCTAATGATAAACTTATTTCTTAATGTTTTTCTTGTTGCAATTTCGCTTTCCATATGTGTCAAGCTATATTCGAGATTTTTAAATTAAGACTGCGTTATCGATTGATTTATCACAAGTATAATTAAATGCATACCATATTGGCGATCGAATCAAAATAAAAAAAGAAAGCCGAGCGAAATGAGCAGATTGACCTGATTGTGAAAGCACGAACAAATTGTCCTGGACCCAGGTGTAAAACAAGGTGACTGATTAATGCGGTCTCATTCAATTTGCAGTCATTTAAACGTTTCCCCGCGTTTATGGAGGATCGACGGTACGAATAGAGGGAGTAAACGAAGATTAATGTTAATGCGGGCAAGAAACAGGTCGTACGATGAATAAGGTAAAAATTGTCCCCGGTTGTCTCCGAATTGAATCTCTAACGATGGGAAACGTTTAAGGATCCCTCGTCCAAAATTCAGCCGCAACCACTTGCTGAAATGATGCAACAAAAGTTTCTGACAATCTACGATTAACACGGGTTGCTGGTATACGGAGATATAATTAAATTTGAGATCTACCGCAGCATGAGAAGAAAAGTAAATGGATCGCCGTTGCAATTACAATGTTTATCTGTAATAAACCACTTGTACCGTCATCGAGAGTTCCCCCTCGCTCTGCGGCAAGAAGTTAATGCAAACAGGACCGTGAAAGAAGGACCGGCCGGCCGAGCAATAATGCTCCGATGAAGAAATAATCTGAACTGTAGCTACTGCCCCAGCGCCGTAATTACATGTTTCGAATTAAAGATGCAATTAACGTCTGCTTAATCTTCATTCCGTAATTAAAAAGGGACAGCCTTTAAATTATCCAGAGTATGTACTCATATATTGATTCATATCATTTTAAACGCACCATTGAGCGTGCTTCAGATAAGTACGGCAATCGTTTTATAGGTCATAACAATTCGGAATGAGTGACGAAGGGAGAAGGAGGGAAGAAGGAAAAAAAAAATAGAAAAGTTAATCGATTATTTTTCTTAATTTGGAAATCATCTTTCCTCGATGATTTCGTGATTACATCTACATTTGCATGTATGGCGAAAATATTAGTAATTACGAGAGGAGATGGTATGATTAATGTGTACAAGACAATACTGAGTTGTATTATTATTATACCTTTTTTCTCGACGAGTCGCGATAATCCACTACTCTTCAACTTCTTAGAAATTGAGTGCGGATCGAATGCAGAATAAATTACGGATAGAAAACGAGATATAGTCACAAGAATTTCTCCAGAAATCGTATTTACACTGTCTGTCATTCATTGGTGAAAGTAATGTTATTTATTATTCTTATCCATCAGCAAAATACATCGGTGATTCTGATTTTCCATCGAAGAAAGCTGCAAAGAGAGAAGAAAGGGAGAGAAGAAAATCTGATGTTTCGCGCGTATTCGTGCGCGCGAGTCTCATTGTTTCGCTAACTGTTATTGTAGCTGCGATGCAAGAACCGATGGAAGAAAAAGGAAAACACGAAACGCCAATTCCACGAAACAGTTATTAAACGCTTGTTATTAAATTGCTGAGGAGAAGAAGAAAAAGTAGAATCGCCCACGCGTACGACACGCTTTGAACACGATAATATTCTCCTCAATATTACATAATATTACGTACAGACTATGTGTACACGATTATCGGACGAGAATGTGGTTTTATCGTTTCAGACAAATCGAGTATTGTGGATCAAGCAAACAATTATTAATTATTCTATTAAGGAAATTAGTCGATCGAGTCTTTTTTTTTAATGAAAACGCTCGAGGGGAAGCTCGTTTTGCTTGATTTAGAGAAACGAAAGATTTTTCACACACACGATACACTTTCTTCACACCGACATCGCCAGTGCTACAAGAAAGCGTGTACAATGAACGATGAATCTTCTCAGCCAGGTCGTTACTTTCAGTTTTCTTGCGTTCCAACGCTGGTAATCTTTTATCCACGATAGTCTCTGCACGATGTTAGCTACTTGTCTCCTGCGGAGTCGCGGCTTTTGTCAATAGGCTAAGCGCGAATGTTGTTCCGTGAGCCGGCGCAGAATGTCAGCAAGAGTTAACGAGAGAGGATAAAAAGGGCATCCGCGTGCTATCCCGCGTTTAATATCTGATCATGCACGGAGAACACAGAACAGTGTACCGTAAAACTGTGCACGGTATATGAAGATAAATCTACGTTACCACCCTACCTTTCACTTCTCTCGTGCACGTGTACCACGCGTCTTGCGCGCTGTCCCCAGGGTAAGGTCGTACAATAAGAACGCGAGTTCAAGCTGAACGGTGTGGGTGCTAATTTCGATCGAGCAGTGAAGGGTAAGGTGAATAATCTCTGCCGAGAGACCGATGCGGCAGAAATACACCTTATCCTATCGTGTCTCGTAAAGAAAAAACGCTATGTTTCTTGCCATCACCGGCGAGATAAGGCTAACGAGATTGAACGAATTAAACCGTTTAAATGAAATTATGAACCAACCGATGTAAGCAATAAGTTGTCTCGATATAGAATATAGCACGATATAAAACGACGGAGAAATCAGACGGTATAATACCGATTCGACACGAAACATCCTTCCACCTCAGAGGCAGGTCAGAAAGAGAGAGCGGAAATGAGACATATGCAAATTTTTTGTAGCGCCATGTTCGTTTAACCTTTCCGTGTCACATACCGCATACAAGGATACTCGTGGCGCCAAGTTGTACACAAATATCCCATGCAAATTACATACAACTGAGAAAAATGCAGGCATTATCATATGACAAGAGTTTACCAAAGACGAAAAAACGTAATGTATTCTTTTTTTTTTGTAGGTTTTACAAAAGGAAAAAGAATTTTTATCTCGTGACAATTTAAATTATACAGCGACTCATCGGTAGAAAAACAGGACAGGAAATCACGTATGAGATCGATGTTACATCTTCATGGTAATTTGGTGTTCTATTAATATAACTGAAATCAAGCGAAGAACCGTAATTCTCCTGCCAAGCCCAAGTATGACCTAATCGTGATTAAGTGACAGAGAAAAAGAAATGCATTATGTCTTCAAATGCAGACGTATTGTCGCTTGCAAATACGAGACGTAGAATAGAAGAAACGATTATGATTATCGTGCCGTGTCTTTTTATCAATTGTTGGTTGTGAAAAATATACTAGATACAGCTACGATTAAGAATATTTTTATCTGAAAAATAAATAAAATTTTTACAAAAAATATTAATTTTTTATCTTGGTAAGTATATTGTATCTCAAAAATATTTGCGAGAATACATCGACACAATTTCTTCGAAACTTTCAAGATTATTTACGCCAAGATGTATATTCCTTCAATATATTGTTACATAAGAAAAGTATCGGCACATTTTTTATCAAGGGACAAAGATTAATTATACAATGGAATGCATGTATGCGCATCATGACTCATCGAAAATCTCGGTTTACTTGTCCTTTTTACTATCTACCGGTATCATAAAGTTGCATTTTTTTCGCAACGACAGCTTTGGAACTAATATGTTAAGTATTTGGTTGCTGAAGATATGTAATATTTGCAATCGAAATTCGAACACTCTGGCAGTAGTCTTACAATGTTACAAGGCCGTTTGTTTGAAGCAGGACGGCTTTACAGTATGAATTACAGAGAGCGTTTGAAACAATACACCGCCGATATTGCACAGTACACCGTACCTATCGATGTATGTAATATTATGTAATGTCTTAGAATAGATAACGCGAATTAGTAATATTGTCATGTTACCCGCTCAAGGAAATGAGACTTTATGCAAGAGGCACAATTTTTCCCATATTTCGAAGCTTTAAAACCGATAAATAATTATAAAGGATCGCTTCATCGAATGATCTTATTGCTTGAGAACGTGTTCCATAGTCTCCGCAGAAATTACGGTCGACAAAAACCACCTGGCATTTCTTTCACGAACTGACCAAAGACGTGATCCCTTAATCGTCTCGAGTGTAGATACCTCTTTTTGTTTTCTTTCTTAGGGGCATTATGCCCACATTTGCCGGAGAAATCAATCTCGAGGAACGAAACGCTGTGTAAACTGTTATACAGGTGAAAAATCGAAATGTACACGTTGGTTACAATCAAACCAGAAGTTCGGGCAGAAAACGTGCCAGTGCGACGTAATTAAATTCAAATTGTCTTGCTGTTTTGCCGTGCTGAATTAAGTGAATATTCTTATCACGTTGAAGAACAAACGGTCCTTGCTAAATATTCATCGTGTGTACTAGTAACGTGAACAAAGAAGGAGAGAGGAGGAGATAACAAGAGAAAGAGAAAGAAGAGAGAGAGGGAGAGAAAAGAGAGTAAGAGGCAAAGAAGGGAAGAATGAAGGTTGGTCTTCTCGAATGCGAAGGTATTTCAACGCGATGGCGTTCATGGCTGCGGGATGGCAGCACGATACAGCTTGAATAACATAACGGAGGTGACGCGCGTGGCATTGGTTTTTATACGTTTTCTGACTTAATTTACTGGATACCTACCGAGAAGGAAATTCGATGAATTTACTCACCGTCTGAAGACATTGCCAGAGGCAGCAGGTCGCCAGCTGCTTTCAGCTGATCGAATTTCTCTATTAACAGCAGTAATCTGTAACACAAGATCAAATGAAATTACCTTATTTCAACATACATGATTAAAATTAGTATTAAGATTCTTATCATTGATGATTCATGTTTCTCTAAGTAAACCACAAAATGATCAACAATAGAAGATTTAAAAGAAACTACCATTTAATCTAACGAACGTTGGCGAGAAGCCAGGAATCGATTTCGCTTTTTCACTTACTTAGCTTGCGGTACATTGTGCTTTCTCTGTAAATCCACGCGCAATCTTTCACCAACGTGTCTGTAGATATCCGCTAATGTGTTTAAAGCAGTCTCACGGACTTTTTCAGATGGATCAGACAACAACTTTACGATACTTGGAATCACTCCTGACAATATCATTTCATCAGCTCCGTGTCTGTAAAAGGATTTATTGTTACAAAGAATTTATACCGAATATTTCAACGACTATTTAGCTGTCTCTTTCATTCTCTAACAAATCATACTTACTCATTCAACGTCGTAGTTAATAGAATTAGAGCTTCTTCTCGTAATTTGGCATTCTTGTGATTAAAAGCCGGTCGTAGTCTGTCCAAAAGTTGTTGAGGAGACATACATCCTTTCTCCATTATTTTAAGAAGTACTAGTTGCGCCTTTTCCCGTGTCGCATCTTTACTGTCACCTATCGGACACACATCATTGATATTCTTAATTGCGTTTCTTACTATCTAAAGCAAGTTAAAGGAAACAAAACTTGCAGAGACCGGTTCTGCGTATATTTATATCTTCCGTCATAATATCTCATCTCGTAATACGCAGCTGACGTTTTGTGCCTATTTCATCCGTAGCACACCTAACCACGATTAACGATCAAAGCGTACGAGACGAAGTCCATCTAACATTATAAAACATTATAAAACAAACGAACGATATACTGCCAAACTACATTTATACAATCGCGCGAGTCGATAATTTCACGAGCAAATAATTTTCAATGCAGCAAATTCAGTTACCCTCATTAAGAATAATTTATAAGTACACGTGATAAATAATCACAAGAAAGTTCAAGACACCTACCTAGTCGATCTATTGTTGGTTGAATAATAGTGGAAATATAAGGCTTGAAGTCGTGACCCATTCGATCTGCGAGAAAGGTGAGGATTTCTAAACCATTCTGAACGACCTGGAACAACAGAATAAAGGATCATTTTAAGATCTATGTCACATATATCGACGATTATAGCGGAACAATTGTCCCCTTTCGTTCATACAGAAATTGTTCTAAATCTTCCATGACTTTCTAGCCGTCCTACCAAGGCGATCGGGGTTTGCTTAATTTACTCAACACAAAAGATATGTTTATATGCGCTCTTGTGGCGAGAGATTAATTAACGATTTGGCGAGAAAATCTGTAGACGGAAAATCAGTTTGTCTAATGACTTGTACATAGAACGACGAACTCACAAAATAGCAAAGTGATTACATTAACACCAAATCAAGATTGATAAAAAAAAATAAGAAATACGTGTAACGTGCCGCGTGTTAATTAAAAAACGTATTTCTAAGTCAAGATTTCCTGCCAGTTTAAGGGAGGTTAATGTTTCCTGCACCGCGTTTACGTTGCATCAGAGGGGGCTCAGGGCATATTGATCCAGGCAAGATAAACTCTGCTTCCCTGAAAGCTAAAAAATCGTAGACCCCTCACACTTTCCCTCTTGCTCGTAATTATACTTCGTCTGTGAGCTCTCCACGTGCACTCGTAATGATTACTTCACGGCATTTTTTTCGCCTTCCTTTTTCCACCCTTTTCTTTTGCCTCTGCGCTTTCGTCAAAACATAATTACGGAGGTTTGAACGATTTACACACATTCCGGTTCCGTGGTTACATGCGAAATCAATAAGAACCTCTTATGCATGTGGTTCACTGGTGAAATTTAGTAAGTTGACTATGCACATCATTGACTCTTACGAAGGTGTATTTCTTCTAAAATAATCTAGCAATTATATTTTTCTTTTTCTTTTTTAAATTTTCATTTTGCAAAAATATTTCTTTTCTATTCAATTCTTTTCTGGAAATCGTTTTCAGCTTGTGAAGGAAACGAATTTTCATCAATTATTAAAAATAGAAAGACACTTCTTAAATAGAAATTTAAGTTCCATAAAAGAAATACATTTTACCGTTTAATTAATCGATAATTTATAAAAGTACAGCGTGAATATACGTATGTATCATCGAAATGATTAAAAATGCATCAAGTTTTTTAACACATTCTACAATTATTATCATTAACATTACTATCATTCTTGTTGTTATTTTTAAAAAAATTTAGCAAGACGAAAACATCCTACAATTATTATGGAAATTTAAGGATGCAAAGAGAACGTAGTGAATGTACAACATTCTTCGATTGTTACATCATCTAATGCATTTATATCTGTAAGTTGATCGACGTGTACAGAAAATGTTGAACATTGCTAGATCGATCTGGGATTCGAGGGTGAACGAACTGCTCCTCCGGGAGGTGGACAAGCAGCAGATTAATATAGAAAGTGCAAGTGTAGCATTGGGTGCATTTATCGTAGTAGAACTCAAAAGTAAACCCCAGTCGACGATAACGAAAGGGCCAAATGAATATTCCTCCCAACCAGTCAGCAGCAGCAGCAGTGGCAGCAACGGCCGTTCGATATCAATCGACATTGGCAATACTCCTCGGGTCGAACCCGATGTCTCAAGTGCACACGGCAAATCCAATGTCACTGTCTGCAAAAGCGTCCATTACTCGGCGACAGCTTAAATACATTTAACGAAGCGCTATACATAGGCATATAAACCTATTTTAGAGTCGCGGGGTAAACGTTCTCTCAGGGTTGTCGTCTGGCTGTGACATCATTGCTCAACACCGAGGCTTTTCGTTTCTCTTTCTGTCTTAACTTTCATATAATTAGCACGCAGTTTAATCGTTAACAGTCTGCTCGAGACGGTAAACGCATCCGCTCGAACGTGGTAAATCTTGATGAATTTAGATGAACCATCTGCTATTGAATTCGAGCATTTGAAGGAGATAATTATTTTATACAGCATTTTTCGAAAGTAATCGAAAGAAGAATGAAAGATGACAGAGTACAACAATTGCAGATGCAAAATGTTCAGATGATCATCAATTTAGTTGAAACTTTGTATTGACTTTTAAACAATGGAACTTCTTGTTGCACGAGTTTCGTAAAAGAAAAATAGAAAGTTTAAAAGTATGATTAATAATAATATGAAATTTATCAGCGTTCGAAGTTTCAACTAAACTGATGACCCGAATATGTCTTGCATTCTTCATTCAGCAGTTTCCTTTCTGTACCTTAAAATCACTTTCAAAAAACAATGGAATATTTTCGTAAGTAGATCAGCATTCAAAGTTCTGATTTGAATTTTACTTGCAAATAGAGCATCGATGCAACTTGAACTTCATCCGATAAATCAGCTACTCCGAAGAGTTCCTGATTCGTTATAAAAAATGTTATAAAAAAAAAAAAAAGATAAAAAAGGTTGATAAAAAATTGACCACTGATCTGCATGCACGTCAAAAACAATGACTATCGACGTCGGACTTTATTTTGAACTTTATCTTCAAAATCTGTCTCCTCTTTGTCAAATAGATCACCGAGGGGAGATAACAATAGATCGGATGTACACGATGCTTCGAAGAACGTACCGAAGTCGGCGCATAGACGCAAAACGTGTGGGCGAGTTGTCTGGTCTTACTCGTCAAAGTTGAGAGCAGGGCCCGTTAAAACTGTTAGGACCACGTGGGAGGCGGCTACTCCTTGTTTCTCTTGAAGAAACGACATTTACTACTAAATGCACTCGTGGTTTTTATTGCAAAGCGTCGACACACGTCGAACAATAAACAGGAAAGATTATTTGCGAGAATGATCTCCTGTAGGTAGAAATTTCCTTTCCATCCTCTTATGGGATGACGAATCGGAGCAAACAGATAACACTTTGGTCGCATGCTTCTCACGACGAGTGTATGATGATTTCGCGGTTTCGTTATCACCCGATCGTTACGAATTCCTTATTCTTAGTTGACATCGATGCTTTAAAAAAACACAATTATTAATTGCACAACATGAATTTCGTGTCACGTATCCGCCTAAGTAGCGCGAGAGCTGACGTAATAAGTAACATGAGCGATTACTGTCAGACCGTTATTGTCCGGGTAAGTTCTTCACTGGTTGATCAGACGACATTGTTTAATGGGATAAGTGGATTTTGATTTAATAACAACCGATTGTGATCAAAACGAGATAAACCGCACTGCGTCAATTATGTAACGAGAAATAAATATCGATTTAATAAATATCAACCATAATCAGATAATGGGCTACTAGTGTGTAACTGGGATAAAATAGGAAGAAATCTATGTGTATACAGACGTAGAATGATTCTCGCTACGGCTGGAAATTACTCTTCTAGCGACCTGAACATTTGAAGATTTCGTTCGTTTCTAAATTCTAATTCATCACGGAGAAGATATGCAAGCCTGATTTTCGAAGCGAAATCCCGGTGCATTCAGTTAGCAGCGTAATTGTCACTGTGCAGCTATTAATAATTTATGGAGTAACAGCCAGCAGTTATTCCAATCGTTTCGAATTACAATTCGCGTTATCAAGATATCTACCGTTTTTACGGCGACCTTTTACATGAGATATCGAGCGTGACCAGTTCTGGTTGCACAAAGTTGCACAAAGTAACACAAACTAACGCGACTACGTGTAAAAAAGCATCGAGATCACCGCAAGGCGCGAGTGATGTCATGCTTTAAATTCGAAAAAGGAAATGTTCGCGGCAGAGAAAAAGAACGGAACAATGTCAGAGGGAGAGAGGGGGGGGAGGGAGAGAGAGAGAGAGAGAGAGAGAAATTATGGGCTGCAGTTAACGTTGTCCTGTGTCCTTGACACCGATACGGTGCACCGATGGTTTGTAAAAATGGTACAGTTAAGATCTACCATAATGAAACGCATTGTGATTCAATTGTAACGAGATATGAGGCAGGTCACGCGGAAATATTCAGAATATATCTTACGACTACCTTCTAGTATCTTATTCCCTTGAAGACCACAGAGGAAAAGTATAAGTCCATTTTTGTCGATTTATTTATTTTTTAACGTAAAAAAGAATTTTAATATAATATAAACCTTTAAAGACAGATAATGTTTTGTAAGAAGCAAATAATATTAATTATTTATGTTATTAAAGTTAATATTGTATTGCTTTTAATTTTAACTGTATGTAGAACTACTTGATAACTTGATATTTAATCTTAAAATTGTTCTTTTATAAAAGATTTAAGCAATCATGTTTTTCTCTAGTGACCTCCAATCTTTAACTATTACACTGTAGTAATCAATGACCGCTTTAATTAATAGCTACTGACCTAGTCTAAATACAGTCCGTGTTCTTTGCGAATTTAAATTTTACGATTAATAAACTTCAAGTTATAAAATCCTATTTCAAAACTTGTTGCAATTTACTTGTTAGAATTTAAATTTTAATAGGTTTAAGTACCATCGGAATAATTGAAAAATAAAGTTTCCGAGATGAATCAGGTCTAGAAGAAAAGTCCAGTGGAGCCGCAACATAAGAAACTTTAGTCCAGATCGATAGAGAGTATCCTAACGAAATAGGAAGGCTCATCACGTAGCAGGCTCCCTGCCAAAAATTTCGACAATGGTGGGCTCGGTGAAAATTAAAAACGAAAGGTAGTCTATAGTCTGTATGCCTTATTCACGGTACTTTTGTTAAGACAGCGAGACCTTTCTTCAATCCATGATCAATGAATTTTTCTATTCTCTCAAGATGTGACGCGAAATCTTCCAATAAATATCGGAGTGTGCCTTTGTCATTTTTTCCTTCATTAACCTTTCTCAATGAAACAACAGACTCTCTACTATTCCACTCATAGTCGATATATTACATATTTTTGAAGATCTTAGTAATTCTAAAGCCACCGTCAGTATTCATTATCTTATAAGAAAGTTAAACCTTCGAAATGATCCATATCTCTGATACGAACAAGTTCTCATTTCAACAACTCTTTTACATGTTAAGTTGATATTTTGAAAATAACAGCGAGCTTTCAGCAACAAGTGGTACTAGATAATGATATACGATTAGCTATTACTTTCTAGTCTACTTATAAAATGAAAATTCTCTCGTGTTATCAGTACCGTATTCGTAAGAGTAGCGAAAATTCATTTAACGATGTATGAAGTTCCTGAATTATCCGTGCAATCATTTCCACTTGGTATCTCTACAACACTCAGATTATAGCGTTAGCTCGAAATTTTTTTTCTCTCTGCAAACTAGCAATTGCTAGAAAAACTTAAGAATGGCACAATAACACGTACAACAATAAAAAGCTACTCTAAATATAGAAATGAACGGGCAAGTATACTTCTAAATGTGTCTGCTTAGCATGCTTATTCGTACATTATAAGCGGAGAAATGTACCGTGCGTAATATAAAAAGAGGATTGGTAGCTCATACATTATGTACGAAGCTGAATTTTAACCGCAAACAACGATTTTGTCAATTGCACGTCGTTCATCACTTCGAAAGACATGTTTTCTTCTTTCTTTCCATGCAGTCTCGGAGCAGGATGACGTTCAACCGATTTGATCAACTCAAGTGTCCAACTTTTGACCAACATTTTGATCAACGAGTCAACGCGTCTGTTTCCTTCAAGAGGAACTGTTCTAGAGGTTCGTTTCCCTTTTGATTCTCTCATGAGATAAATAGCGAGTTCGTAGAAACTCGCCCGGAAATGGTAAGAAAGAATTGAGGAATTTAATTTCACAACTTTCCCTCAAGTGCTTGTTAATGAAAAACAAAAAAAAAAAAAAATATTCATATAACACATGAAACAAAATTTCTTGCAGTTAATTACTTCATATATAACTTCTGTTCGTGTCGTTCTTATTCATTAACCACGTACTTCTACAGTAAATAGAAATACATATACACTGCCGTCCATAAACATTTAGACACTTCCGAATGACTACAAGTACATAAAATATACAACTCTGGTTTTTTACTGTCTCAGGCAACTGTATACAATAATAAATAAATTTAGTATATATATTAGTAATTACAAATAATAAATAGTACTAATTAGTAGAAATAAAAAAACTAATTGGAATAAATAATTGAAATAAAAATTGTCTCTTGAATTAAACAACTTTAAATATGTTCCATTAACTGTCCAGTTTAAATTCAAAGAGAATTTTTTTTTAGTTCAAAAAGAAAAAATGCGAAATAACAAAAATACGAATCTTCTGATCGAACTATGTCAGATGTTCAAATAATTATAGCTAGTAAATAATTATGTCTAGTATGTTTTTTACCGCATCTTGGTTGGAGAACAACAAAGATGATTAAACACTTGATGGAGTTAGGCGTCGAGAATATTCTGGCCTGATTGTCTTTATTAGGGAACGATTGTACTCACGTACAATTAGATTCGACAAAATTGCCTACGACTCTCTAGGTTTTGATGAACTCTCTGAATCGTGTGTCGATTCGTTGTATATTTTCGTGTTCTTCCTTATAGATATTCTCGCATCCAACGTTTCTTTATCTATTGCCAATGAACAGTCAACCGATTGTGAATGCGATAGCTTTGATTAAACGCCGATCGTTCAGCAACATACTGACACAACGTGACACACTGTACCAAAGGACACTTTACGTACATGGTGTGAAAGTTTTTCCCTTATACGTTCCTGATGCAGAACCAGCTCAAGTTTTGCAGTATCTTGTCGAGAAACCAATCTCGTCGTAAGTAATCATTTTCATTTAAATCTCATGATGCAAACAATTATTGTAATTGGGAGTAACTGGTTAAAATACGAATAACATTGAAACTGAGAACGAGCTACTGATTTTTAGTTCTGAAGAAATAATTCTTAATATAAAAAAGAACATGAATTGATAGATGATCTGAAACGATACGTAACTTCTCATGCAAATATCATAATTTTAAGATTAGATAATTTAGAGTATCGAAAATAATCTGATGATGATTAAATTTAAAACATAATTCCCGTTACTATCGATTGTTGCCAGTTTCTATCAAATATTTTAACTAAGGAGAGTTGACACAACACAAGGTGAAAATTATTTAACGAAGATACGAAGGATAAAAATTGGTGTTTATAATACTGGTAAATCTCAATCTCTCGCTAGAAGATTAAAACTAAAAGCTCGCACGGACTAATATTAAGATCGTAAGATCCTTGTCTAAAGCAAGTCTCATGCAACACCTGTCCTCTTCCATCATATTTGAAGACCGCGAAAAATTCTTTCCTCCTCTCACGTTTGACCAAACGTAAATTCAAATTTGATTTACAAATCGATCACGTTGCTGTCGCGAGTAGCATCGTCCATTTCTGAGTATTGAGCATATAGAAAGTTTTGAGTGCACGCAGAAAATATAGGTCGACCAAAATAAAATATACGCAAACACGTATGTCTCTTTGGCCCGAGGGAGAATTTGAAATGTCATTAATCACACATCATTCTCGTTAATTGCAACTTACTTCTCAATGTTTCGGCGATGATTACGGTTCTATGAACCGTTCAGCAGTTAATTGTTGTACATGCACCCTGATACATAGGTATAAATTCAATAAATGAGCACCTCTCTTTGTACGAGTACAATCTAGCCGTTTTGTCACCCGGTACATCCCGCTGATTCCTTCCAGTCACATTTTTTATTAAGGACCTTGCATTTTATTACGTTCCGTTCCGTGCACTGTGGAGAGATTCTGCACACCATAAATACTAAATGACATGAATGAGTTACTCCAAAGAGTAAACGGTAAAAAGTTGGCAGATCTCTTGCACGGTTTTGTTTACATAACAAACAATAGACACTCATTGTCAACGTTGAAAAGAACAGTAAAGAAGTTTGAAATGTTTTATTTGACAACAAACCCCGATGACGATGGTTACTCGCTGATTCATTCTCTGTACTTAGATTTAAACTACAACAAAAGAATGTAATATCTTTTTTTCTTTTTGTTTTAATAAATCAGTTACTTATAAGAATGATTTGAATAATATTAACGTGTAAAAGGAAAGATTATAAAAGAGATTCGTTACCTTGGGGTTGCCGTTGCTTAACCACGGTATGATGTTGTCGATAAACTGTCCGATGTCTTGACATTCGATACTCTTCGTCGCGTCTCCCAAATAATTCAACAGTAAACTACCAACGTTTAACTTTTTCTTGATGTCCGTCGTTGACAGGAGCGGCATAAAACCGTCCATATCATGCGGATTCACCGCCATGGTGGCTAACACGTCGTCTCCACACCTTTGCAAGTCTTTGAACGAAACTGGATCTTACCCGTGTACGTCAAAGCACATAGTTCACCGTGGTTTCACGATCCACGAAAATGAAACACGCGTTGTTCGCCATGTCAGTGACGTTCACCACCAAGAACAAGGTTATCGGCGAAGCGAAACTGTTCGTGCGGTTTGAAAGCCATACGCAAAACAGTACCTTTTCCCCTTTGGTTGTCTCGCACGATCGTTGTCGCGCGAATTATGTTGAAAATGAGAGCGCCAAGCGATATTGCTCTACGACACTTTACACGAGATTCCGTCGAGCCTTGCACAGTCTAAACAGGGAACATTGCTCCCGTTTTAATTGTATCGCGCACAAAAAATAGCAACGAACATTCTAACGAAAATTATCGGCACCGTGCACGCGACGCCATTTTAATTTCTCAGTTGTCTGTTTCTCTCTCTCTTTCCTGAACGATCGCAACGCCTATTGTTTCGAACGGTAGTCGCAGCAACTATCGGCAGTTCGTTATTTCAAATATTTTATAGATACGGTTTTGTCGCCTGTATACACGCCAGGTAATCGTAAACATATTGCAATCGTAATTGTCAATTAATTAAGTTTTCAAAAGTTTATATATACTTCGAGGTTTATCCACGATTTGAGATTTCCTTTCATACCACAATTTTTGAATCATTTTCCAAAAATGCTTACCTACTATTTTCTCTACCGAGTTTGAATATTTAAATACGATAAAATTCAGAATTTACTTATTGATATTAATTGATTTTACCTATTAGATTCTATCTTCTTAAAAAAAACAAAAAAAAAAAAAAAACAAAAGGAGATCTTTAAAAGCAGAGTAATAGAAATATATATAAAGGACTCAATACACTTGTCTAGCTACATGTGTATTTCTGCAACTGTACTTTAATGAAGATGATAATATATACATAGTTACAATCACATATACAACATTATATATTTACAATCACATAGTATGTATTCGCATTATATGCAATAATGTCAACCTTGTCACACTTTCACAGCTAAAAAAAAATCTAAAATATTAAAGAGCATGATCACTATCAACTCACATTAAAGATATCAATATGATTATGTCAAGTTTCGACGGCAATGGTTCCAAATTTTAATTTTAATTATAGTTTATTTATAACATGTGGTTGAAGAATTTCACATCATTTGTTCAATAATCTGTATTTTATACAAAATTATATAATCATGACTAGTATATTACAATAGAATTTAATATATCTTTCATTTTACTTTTTTCTTATGGACAACTAAAACGATTAAAAAGATTGTTTATCAAATTTCTCAAATAAAAAATTCAAAAATAATTACTTTAAAAAAATACTTTTCATTAAAAGATATAAATTTTTATACTTTTTGTACAATCTATGTTTATATATACATATATATATACACACAAATTATAAAATCTTTATGATGAAAAAAAGCAACAGCTACAAATCAATATTAAAACTTATTATACTTTCATTTTCAAGTTTTATAAGATGGAAAGACAAATATTCTAATCACTATTAAATATTTTTATTGCACTTCTTTGTTCATTTTAAATTGTATTTCACTCATCTTTGGTATAATTTTTTGTATATAATGAGAAGGCCATTTGTTAAACCTTGCCCTAGTTTATTCATAGAAAACTCTGTTTTAGTCTTATTTAATATATTACCATATACTTTTTACGCAGAAAATTATGAAATAAAAATAAATAATATCTGCATATGTATATATACATATATATGTATACATTATAAGTGATATTTCGCATGCATCTTTCATGGAGTACTCTTTAATGTAATTAGACAATCCAACATTTTCTGAAAATATCAGTATCCAAAGATATTTTATTGTAGAATAATTAAAATGATAGGAGTTACTCTTAAGTTATCATCAAAATGTTTTTTTCCAAATTATACTTAGATGTTTAATAATAAGGTAATTGGCATTGGAACGGAACTGATTTGCAGTTAGATTGTCTAAATCCATGGATAAGTATTCAAATATATTAATTATGATTTGCATACTTGCATATTCTGATAACTATAAGGTACTTAGTGATAAATATTATCTATATTCTCATTATTCATTGTCAAGGAAAGATTCATTGAAAATGTTTTGCTGAACCTTGGCAGATGAACATTATTACAATCATATTAAAGCTTAGTATGTGGAATAGCATACTTGTCAAAGCTGCCAATTTTCTATTTAGAATTGTATTATCTTACTTAAATAATTCTATTTAGCAGAAGATTATAATTATTATATCTTAATTTTTGACTGGCATTTGCTCTTGCATACTTGGCAATATAAAAAATGAATTGCTTATATAGCTGTACTCTTAACGCAGAAAGATAAAAGATTTTCTAGTCTGTGAATCTTTAATGGAAAAATTATTTCTTTCACTCATTCTCTCTCTCTCTCTCTCTCTCTCTCTCTCTCTCTCTCTCTCATTTACTTTCTTCCTCTCACAGGTCTACTATGAAAATAAATGAAAATATTTTTAATACATAATCATTTAAAACTTGTTAGATATTGCTTCTTTTACTGATTAAATATTGCATAAAACAATAACTAAAATTAAATAATGATATGATATTTAAAACTTCTATGAACGTCACATATGTACAAATCGTGTATAATTTGAGTGAAATGTTGTATATAACAATTTAATGGAGCAATTCGAATTGTGATGATTTTCTCAAATACGAGAAAAAGATCCATGCTCGAAAATTAATTCTTTCTAATATATATGCGTAATAAAAGTGCAGGAACTAATTATACGCTAATTTTCATAATAAATAAAGCCTTATTATGGCTTAATTAATTCGTTTCTTTATCATTTTGAACATTTTTTATGGTTGTATCTTTTTCAACTCGATTAAATCAGTAACGTCAAAAAAAGGAGTGCTATTGTTGTTGTTGCAATTGTTGTAATAACGGACATACTTCAACTAAAGGTGTCCCTAAAATTTCTTGACATACTTGATTCATGTCAGGTTCCATCATGAGTGAAGAAATCTGATCCTCAGTTAACATTTCCACACTATTTTTTATACAATGGAATTAATAAAAATAAAGATTCACATAATAAAAAATTTACAAAGCGATACGCACCTTGCTAAGCTTTCACTATCAGATGTTTCTTCATCAGCATTAAGATAGGTCATTGTTTTTTCTAATGGACTAGGAACTTTCTTTCCTTTTCCTTCTATTTTCTCAAACTTCTCACATTTTTCCTTGTCTCTCTCTGTTATCTTTGGTTCGTTGGAACGTCGTTCTGTAAGGCTAGATATGTTCAACATCATCATTCCGTGATTGAGGAATTCTTTTACCCGTTCTCCTGTGCCAGCGCTCCATAACATATCAAGAGATTGTCTTCTACTTGAGCTTGCTATAACAATTAATACAAGTTGGCATCTAGGTTTATAGATTTTAAAAATATATAGTCAAATGTACTTACTTGAACTGCCTCCACTAGCTTCGCCACCAGCTGAACTTCTGGTTATCCAATTAGCTAAACTACTATCGAGTTTGCTTTTACTTTTTACTGATGGACTTCTCGTTACTTCCGCTTTTTTCTCACTGCTTAAACTAACTTCGTTTCCTTTCGGCATGGTAGGTAATGACTTTTGTGTTACTAATTTCTTTTGACTAGTTGTTTCACTGAATAATTGAATATTTGCACTGTTGGTAGGTGGATTATTACTTTCAGGACTTAAATCCATTGGTAACGGCTTATAAGGAATTTGATCTTCTTCGTCCGAGTATACTTCGTTATTGTAATATACTTCATCTGGAGAATTATTTAAGCTAATTTCTGTCCATTCCTCTCCATTTTGTACAGTAGTATTAGTGTTTTTTGAATCCACCGGTGTTTGTATTTTCACTCGTTTCTCTATTGGAGAAAGAATATTCGATAAATCTGACAATCGTGAGGTTGAAGAGCTTGTTTGATTTAGTGTTATGATATGTTTTGTATCAGTTGTTGCAATGCTTTTTGGACGGTCTCGCTTTATATATTTCCGCGGTTCTGTTGATGAAAGATTCAAATTACTTAGGCCCAAATATTCGGAAGAAGATTCTCTATTAATCTGGATAAAAATACAATAAATATAAAAAGTTATTAATATATTTATAAAATCATCAATATATTATTGATATATCGATAAAATATAATTACTCTTGCAGGGACAGGACATTGTGTACTAGGGCTCAGCTTATCTGGAAGGCGTAAGTATTCGTCGCTAGTATAATCTGTACTGTCAGGTGATCCAGTAACACTAGAATCAGTCGGAGTTCCTGCATTTGGTTGTAGAGAAGGTTGATCAATAGTATCTCGAGATTTATCAAAATCATCCACTCCATCATACTTTCTAGTCTATAGGTAAGAAATAATAATAATTTATTTCGTATTAAAAAAAATTATAGATTTAAAAGAAATGAGAAAACAACTGTACCCTATGAATTTCATCACTGATCTTTTCTAAATTTCTCAATGCTTCAGCATAAGTCATTTTAGCTTCACCCACTGATCTTTCTAATGCACTTACTCTTAGCTTTTGCTCTTCCAGCATTTGATTAAAATGCGCTTTCATTTCATAATATGGCCTATGTAACAAACCAGTTAATAATAAAATTTAGAATGTACATAACATTTTAAAGAAAAGCTTGTTATTTTTATTAAATTTTATTAAATTTTATATATATATGAGTAAAGCAGAATTTTTCTATAAAAATGCTTATCTATAAAACATTTCATAAAAATATAATTTGTGCATAAATAGAGTGATAGTTTAGAAAATAAATTGTTAAAATAGGGTTTATTCATAGCCAACACATAAAATAAATATCGTGTAAAAAAATAAAAAAATAATATCTATCCTACTTACAACATGAGCAAGTTGTGCCTGTAGGCGATACTGTTTATCAGAAGCAAGCTGCGACGTGCACCCATACTGCCAACATGAATATAAACCAAAAGACATAAATATTCTAATATCTATATAAAATTAACGTAAAATATTAAACAATAAAAACATAAATCACTAAATATTCGTATGGGAAGAAAATAAATAAAAATGTTAAGAATTATTGAACTATTAGATTCTAAAATTGAGGTATATATATTAAATTAAATGCAACACATCTCATGCATTATTAAGTAAATTAAAAAGTCGTTCAATATCACTCGCTAAATTGTAAGGAAGGTGCACTAGGTACACACCTAGATTTAGCAATTGCACGTTTTAGTTCACGTTGCAATCTTTGAACTTCGTGTTCTGCTTTGTGATATAGAGCAGTAGTATGTCTATGTTCTGCTTCTGATAAAGCTCTTTCATGTTCAGATTCATTAACTCTGGCAGTTGCATGATTTAACATCTCCTACAATAATTTTCAACGTTATAAAATTTGGATAAAGAATTTTTTTGAGATAATATGGAAATTACCTGCCAAGCATGATCAAAACATCTTCCCTCTGTTCTTAATCCTTCTTCAGCTAGGTAAACCATTTCTTTTGCTGCTGCATGCTGACTATTTGCTCTTTCAAATCTAATTGCAGCCTTTTGTGTTTCATGTAAAGCCTTAAAGTATACATTAAATTAACAGTTATAGAATGTATTATGACAATATTAATATTTCTTACTTCTTTTGCTTTAAATCTGGCATCATAATATGGTCTAGATTTTTCTATGCATGTACCAAGCTTTTTAGCTAAGGTATCAATTTTTAATGTAGATTCACAAAGTAATTCTCTAAAAGTTGCTCTTGCTTCCTGAAAATAAAAGTTCATTGAATAATCAGTGGCTGAAATATAATCATGTTTTTGTACATCTTAATTTGCTTTAATAAATTGGGTAGGAATAAGGTTTCAAGTCATAAAGTGTTTCTTTAGACCATGTTATAAATGACTAAAAGATGATCTTTGAAGCCATTATCCATTTACTCGTACGCTTTATAGCAATCACCTCAATGAAATGTAATCACAACCAGTTTCAAGACTTACTACTAATTTGGTCTCCCAAGAAGGCAAATAGTTATTTTAATTCGTTGTACAATCAAAAATTGTTTGTTTAAGAAACATAAAACAAGAATTATTCAATTATACTTACATCCAAATCAACTTCAAGTTTGTTGATATCATCAGTAGCAGTATTCAATCTTTCAAGTTCAATCTAAAACAATTATTATTTATAAAAAGATTAAATGCAACGTTTTATAAAAATTTAAACAAATAATATTATTTAAAAATATTGTTCTATGTAATGAAATGTCATTAAAGTACGTCTCTTGATTTGCAGATTGATTCAATAAAATAGATGCGGCAAGTGATTAATCGAAAAGAAAAAGACTAAAAAAAATATAGTAGTATTTTATAATGTCAGAAAGAAAACTTATATGTACAGAAGCATCGAACATTTCATAATAAATCCAACAATGTGAAGAATCTGAATAATTAAGGTTGGTTAAGTCAAAGTTTCGTTAAAAATTGGATCCAATTAAGTCTTCTTTTTTCTCTTAAAGCAACGTGGAAATGTCAATATCACAAGTATCTAGGTTTTAAAGCCTATAAATTATTCCCAGAGTATGCATTGCTTTACCTGAACTCTAGGATCCACTGCATCATCGATACGATCAGAATCATCGCCACTTTCTTTTTGCACACGTCCACTCATAATTAAAGATAGTATTGAATTTTATTTACAATTTTTCATACCACCTGTATCGTCTGCTACATATCAGGTGGCCATGTTGAATGTTAGAGCAACCAACAATACCGTCCACGTTAAAACGGTCAAGGGCACTTGTAAACCGTCTACTTTTCTTCTACAGTATTGATAAAAGTGTTGAGATATTTCTTAAAAAATTATAATTAACCATCTGATACTTTACATCGCAAAAGATAGAAAAAATATTTGTTGATAGAGGAAAGTCTCGCACGAAGAAAGAATTGTTCCCTTTAAAATTATTCTTCGATACGAGGCAATCTAATAGAAAGGTATAAGTAAAATAACTACAAGGATTGTATTTCAAGATGCATTATATATATAATTTATTTTTAAAATAACAACGGTAGTTTGATTTAACCAAATTTAACTATACAAAATATGCCGCCATACAGTAACAAACATGGCTGCCGAAGTGATTAGACATGGCGGCAAATGTGTATCTCGCTTCTAGAGGGAGCTATCTACTCGGCAGACCCGCCTGACTCTTAAACAGATTTTTTCTCATTCGCATTGGTGGGTTCTGTGTTGTTGGAACAGGTGAATCACGTCCAGGGAAAGCGGACGACAGTGTAGAAACGTCAATCGCCGGAGTCGCACAATAATTCATCTTTGTCGGTGAGTGAAAACATTCAATTACACCGCGACCTCGCGGCTTAAAAAATGTTGGGTTCTTTTTAATTGTTTCATTGTGTTGCACTAGTATTTGCACGAAAAAGAAAAGAAAAGAGAAGGGAACAAGCAAGGTGTTTTTAAACCAGAGACACGAGACTTTCTATTTCGGTATTTTTATGCGTTATGAGCGAATACGAACGGCGTAGGGAAAGGCAATTAATAGACGAGGATAGATTAAGAACACTCAGGCAAACGCAAAGATCTGCTTGCAATCTAGACAGCGTTGGAAAATGCAACGTTCCTTTAACAGAATGGCAATCGTAAATTGTGCATACTTCTCGTGAAAACATTTTTACATTCCGCGCTTTCTGTTTTTTATGTGACTCGCGATGTTTAAGATTTCAAATCGCATCGATTCGCGCTCCTTTGCCTCATGTATTACAACTATTGTTCCGCGCATCTTATTTTAGCGATGCTTCTCGTTACATACATTTGCGACAGTTAGAAATGAAATATAAATAGGAATTTCTTCAGAAAATAAATATGTTTCATTGATACATCGTTGAAATTCTATTGTAATCGTTAAATTCGTAGTTTTAGATTGACTATGATTTCATAAATATTGAGATATTGATAGTTTAAAATCGTAAACATTGGAAACGGCTTCAACGGACAAACCGAAACTTCCGATGTCAGATAGTGAATTAACTCAAGGACAACGAGAATGATGCCCTGTGGATACCATGAACGTCATAAAGATCTCTTATAGCTTGTTCCGCCGTATCACAGTTAACTTATTTTGTATTCGTACGGCGAAAATGTACTGATGTCACGACAAACGCATGATACGTACGTGCAGGTTCCGTTTTTCGTCGCAACTAATTCGATGAAGTAGTTGCCTGTACCGAGGAAGATCATTTACCGTATTTATCATTTAATAAATACACGTATGCATATTTGCCAGGCGTAGATAATTTTTCATATCACATGAACGCCTACTCTCAACTCGCTCGAATCATCACCGCTCTTCAACGAGACACAACTTTTCTGCTTTCTATCGATTTCGTTAACAATCTTCGTACTTTACATTTTTACGTGTCAATATTTTGGAGGTAATTTAAAGGGAGCTTAATTCTCTAATCAACATAAGATTTGTGAAAAGGTTGATGAAACTCGACTGACAATGCGTTTTAAAGGATCACCCGGTGCATAGTCGGAAAGATTCGAGGTACATCGTTTCGTAGAATAAGCCACTGAATGAAGTTTACCTACCTGTCGTCCGGAGGAACTTCCTTTCGGAGGAACATTATCCCTTTTCATTGTATCTTTTTCTTCAAATACCGTACTAGATTTCCTTCTTTTTTCCTTCTTACATTAAGAAGTTGGAAGTATTTGATTATAATATTGCACACACAAAAGAACAAGTCTTTTTATATTAAATAATGTCTCTGTGAGTCGATTAAGTTGAACACTAGTAAACATTTTTCTTCGAATGTGTATACACACATTCCGAAATGATGATTAGAAGTAATAGTCAACAGCAGCAATCTGCAAACGTGTAACTAATGTAGTTGCACTTACGTAAAAGAATTTATAAGCGAATACATACATACAGCTATACGATTACTGTACTTTTCGTAATTCTGTTAACTGTGTTTTACAAAATCACACTTATCTTTTGATCGGTCGAAAAAATTGCGACCGCTACTCCAAATAATCATGGTGTCAATCTTTCAAGAAAGTAGAGAGAAAAACAGTGTTGCGAAATGAAACAAGTTGCTGCAAGTGATTTTGGCAATCTGTTTTTCAAAATAGAATACAATTCTCTTTTTTGTTCTTCAATATTTATCGATTTTTCTTTACAGATCAAATATTATTCGCTCTGATGTTCCTCTAGATTTTAATCTGATTAAGACAAAGCTGATAATCTCAACGAACAACACATCTCGAAAAAGGTAATGGACCATGAAGGCAAAATATTTCCTTAGAAAACTTTCGACAATATACTAGCTACGGCACTGTGAGAAAGTCACGGAGCAAGAGAACCTACGACGTTGTCGTTTTCATTTCGCTTTGTCTCCACGTTCTACGCAACCGTGAATCATGTTGATGTGCATGCTTGTGTACAAATAAATGTGTATTATTTCTATTTAAGAAATGTTCCAATAATATCTCAATGATCTGTGAGGATGTAGAACGCATTTGCTATTCTTGTCCAAGGAGAGCAGCGTGATGTTTCTTTCCAAGCAGTCTTCGCTTAGTGCGCAAATAATTGTTTGCGAGAAACTCGTTAATGACTGCTCATCCGGATCGTCTTATTCTAATACGCACAAGTTTCTAATTACATTGTGTCTTATGAGATGCATCTTGCCTCTGAACATTTATGCACACTTGAATATTGCAGCCTGAGCTACGTGTCTTGTATAATGATACTGCGGAAATGATTCTTGAATGCAGCACGTGGCTAATCCTACACCATCAGAACTATATTTTCAGCTAGAATTCTCAATTTTTCGTATACATACAAAGATTTTTCTAAAACTCTCTGAAGCTCAATGATTTTTCTTTTTGTAATTAATAAGAAAAGAAATTTCTATGTTCTCCTGCAACTACTTTATGCTTTGATGCTTTGCATAAAAAGTTTGGGATGTTTACTATTCCTTAGATAAAATTATCTATGATAATGAGTTTAAGAAGCCAGTTTATGACTTGAGGTACAATGTTAGTGTACGAAAAACAGTAGACAGAATAGTTGCTGACGGTCAAGGGCATGGTCGAAGGAACCAACTGATTACATGCATGGTATATGGCATGGGAAGAACATGTAATTAATCTGTGACCGTATTTTTACGTACACATTTATGAGTGGAAACTTCACTACGAAACATGTGTTGCGAAAAAGGTCATTCTTCTAAATAAAATATGTTGCATTCTAGAATCGGAGCATTGCATCGCGTCGTCCGTTACAAACACGGAAATTGCATTTACAGCTTGACCATTAACGTGTTAATTACTCTCTCGATTGTTTTGAGACTAGTATACACGGATTTGCAATTGTATACGACTCTATTACAAGCTGTAGTCGCGTTTGACCTATAAAAGAAATTTAAGAAATTTTTAAATTCATTAAACTGAGAATAATTTAACACTTGGGAATCTCTCATATTAAATTCTTCGAGATTCATTTCTGCGCATATGAGCAACTGTTCTTGCAGAAATGCTCGTCTCTCTTTTTGATAACCTTCGTTTAAATATCGTTGACGCTGAAATTATATGTCATGAATCTATCAATTCTATTCTTTCCTCTTCCGCGATAATCAATGCTGAATTGCGGACTTAGAACGTACCCATTTAAATTATACGGGTAGTTGAATATTCCAGCTAAGGTTTTTGCAGTTTTTCAATAATTTTATAGGTGAATGCTTCATAGAAATTGTAATTTTGTTAGAGAGCGAGAGAAGGAAAAGAATATTTGCTGGTGCATAGATAGGTGTAATTGTTATTAATTATCGCTTGGATTCATGTTTCCTATTTATCAAAACTCCGCGAATATGTACATTAATAGTTTCCTATTTGTCGTTTATCAGATGGGCGTACATTATTGAATGAATTCTGTTCATTTACTGATATTATATTAAATTCTCAGTATCATAATGGAAATTTATTTTTTTTTTAAACTGAAACATTTCTACTGTTTAAGGATAAAATTTTTCTTTTACAGTTCCGAATATTCTTCTTATCTAAATCCTTTCCAACCAAATGGATTTCCCGAGCACGATATCAACGATATACAAGGAATGTTTATGTGTTGTCACTAATATGTATGTCAAGCATAGTGAATTGAGATATACTTTCCCTGCTTTCGCGCGTACCCACCGTCCAAGACGAGTTCACTAGCAATCGACTATTGTCCGGGCTAGTAGTGAAACCGGAACTTGAGAAAGTTCCAAAAAGATTGATGTGTTGAGAAAATTTGCTTCACCTGCATAAGCACGCGAATGCTACTAGATGTACATACATACATTTATCAAGCGTTTATCAACGTGGAAGAATGCGACGTGAGAATGATATTCGAGGATGGCAGATGATCAAAACAAAAGTTGTGTAATCATCCCTTCGCTATTTGCTTGTAGGTACACATAATGAACGAGGAGATGTATATGTATATGCAAAAAAACCGGTTCTCCATTGTACCGGTGCTGAATCATATCTAAAACCTGTCGTCTTCTTTCGCATTCACATTCACATTAATTTCACGATGACGTCTATTCAATACTCGTGCATCAGGAAAACATTAACAGTTCGTGCATAAATGGATTTTTCTCTTAACAATATTTTATCTTGCTGTTCTTTCCGTCACGTTACAATGTTACGTCTATTTGTTGGGAATTCCGCTAATTTGTCATTTAATTATCGGTTTAACAAAATGTCGCTTCAGATATCGAGGATTATTTTTATTGTTACCTTTCCTTTTTGGAATTTTTTAAAAATTGACTTTTGTTTGAAATTCCAGACATATACGGACGGTCGAAAATTGAAATCTTGTGGAAAAAAAAAAGTAATCGACATGATTATACGTAAGAATTTTGTAGAAGGAAGCAGTCTTCATTGTAAGTGTGAGATCCATTTGCGGGCTATTCGCATGGAAAATATTTATTCCTGTTGCGCCAAACTCTTGAAGCTACTTTCATACGCTCGGCGATTTTGTAATCCAGCATTATTTTCTCACACATAAGCTATTGCAGTCTCGTTCTTTTAGTTACAAAGAAGGTAAGACGAGTCCATATAACGCAGTTTAACTGACGCGCGTTACATACACGCGTAAATATAGCGCAAGCATCCTGTTGTAAAGTCTCGTCCTAAATTTCTCTGATTTTCATGAAACCTCGGAAGTGGACAATCTTCGTGTTTACTCACTGAAAAAAGGCCCTCTAACGAAACATACGATGCATCAGTGTCCTTCGATTGGCGATATTGCATTACGACTTGATCTTGTGAAAATCAAATTAATCGCGGTCAGGATCGATTACAGAAAAAAATTGCTCCAAGCCGGAGGGATATAAATGGATCTTGTCGTAAGAATACACTGTCCTTCCCCCTCGACGATCCGCGACAGAAGAGGATAGATGGCTTTGGTCTCGGTCGTGGCTGGTACCACCATCCTCTTATCCCTTCTCGTTCTATCGAATCATCTACGATAGTTGATTGCGCCTCTGTCTTTATTCTGGTATTTTCTCTTTAAAATCTTCCTGTTGTTATTTTTCTAATAATTATCTAGCAATTTTTGCAATTATACTTTAATTATGTCCTTCGTCAATTCTAACGGGAAATTTGTATGTTTGTATTTCAGTCTTTGCGAGAATGAATGAATGGAAACTGTGAGCGATAGAAGATGAATGCTTTCATAGAATATCTTTAATGGTAATCAGTCGCAAACTCAAACGAAAGTAGATGAAGATAGAGGACCATGGTCTCGATCGTGGCTGGTACCACCACGTATCAAGCCTTCTCATTCTACCGAATAATCTACCAGCACCGATTCGACTCCCACGACTGGTTCCGCCAGTAGAGTCGGTCGAGATCGCTAGCGTTCGGTCTCTTCCGATAGCACTCGCTGCTTCCAAGCTTGTCTGCTCGACTTTGTTCGGTTTCATTCGGCTAATCAACGTGCGCGCCGCTCAGTCCACCAGTCCACCATGAGCCGTCGAATGGTTCGCGTTTTTTGAGTTTCTTATCTTTTCCTTTTGTTCTTTGGTACTTCCCTTTTGCTCGTGAACTCATTGCTACTCCCTGCAATTTGTTAGCGGACCGATCTCATTCGTGGGCATGTGTTACGTGCAATACGTTTAACTTGTCTGGATATACGTGTGGTGAACAGAACGCCAGTAAGGGTAAGTTTTCAAAATCCTACAAGGATGTAGCTGCATTCTTTTGTTGCATTCCACAGTTCTCTGAGACTGTATCTCCTAAATTGCTTTGATATTGTTCGTTTAGCTGCGACGGATTTTAGTTCGCAAGCTTGCCTGTCTAGATTCTTACAGATTCGAAAGTCACCGCTCGTGTCTGTGCGTGGCGCGTTCCTAACTATGGAAATCGCAATTGTCCTTGCAATTTAATGCATCTAAATTAAAACGAATCATTGAGAGCAATGCTTCTCATACAAGAGAGAAAGAAAAATGCAACGCGTTCAGGATTTCACTTTTCATTGACCAACATTATGACTGTTTGAAAGGTTTACGATCAAGATTACGTTATGTTCTTTGCAAGTGAAATCTCCAGTTCTTTCATACGTTCTACTTTCTATCAGCGTCGTGCTATTTACTTTCTTGCGTGGAAGTTGTTCAAATGGACCTATATACTTTGAGAATCTGATAGAAGCAATAATAACACGCGAAACATTTTGAAGTCGCAATATATTTACATGTAACGCTCGTATAAACTCAGACTATCAATATCTTGAAATTAATTGGGTCGTGTAGTCTGTCTTCATAACTAATTTAAAATTCTCGAAATGGTTTTAAAAATTGCTGTAACCTAAGGGTTATCAAGAGCTATAATTATTTATAAATGAATGTATAGACTATGCAATTATCGATGTTAAAAGGTTTGATATGTAAACTAATGTCAGAGGTCAGTGTTTGAAAGAGCATGTTTGCGTTTTACAGAATTGAATCGAAAGATAATAAGTCGACTGGCGCCTTTATTAACTTTTTCATCAATACAGTTAAGTAACTATTGAAGGATGAAATGTTTGATTATAAAGAATTTCTTTAATGCCGTTAAGAAATACGTTCACAAACCAGATTCATGTTTTGAAATGTAACGGTAATGTTCGCATTATGCAATGATTTGCAGTTGTTCAGACAACATTAAATTTCTATCTTCTTTTCCTTTTTTCTAATTTCTTGCTTCATTAGAAACTCATACAATACTTGCGTTTTCACTGTAATGAAAAATATGATTCTTCTTAAAAGCACATATAGAGCGAGTAGAGACTGCGTAAATGATTTTCAGACATTTTTGTAATAAAAATGTAAGAAACGAGTTTAACTGGGACAATGAGTTTTTATATTGCCGTTGGAAAGCAGATAAAAACGAAAGATGCATCGCCTCAGGCATTGCTGATAGATTGTTCAAAGATCAGTTTTTTTCTTTTTTTCTTATAAGTTGTCGAATATAGGTCATGACCACGATTTTTAACTGCACCAAGATGCTTTTTTTCCCCTAAATGAATCAGCTGAAAATTATTCACGCTGCCAGAAATCCAAGAGAAAGTGCGACCAAGCATTTTCTAATTGTCCGCATCCGCTGGAAAAATAATAGCAATTATGGTTCACCTTGTTGAATGTATGGTTAATCGCAGATTAATGGTGCTATATAGATTCTTCGGGTAATGACTCGCGAAAGGTGTTTGTAAGTTCTTCGCGTTCCTTCTTTCTTCGTGCTCCTCCGTTCTCTCGTTCGTTTCACGCGCTAATGATTTCGCGTTCGATTTTACACGTTGGTCAAAAATACTTTCGATGAATTTTCTGTGGTTGTTTTAAATTAGAAACTTTACTACGGCTACTGGTTGTGCATGAATATTTGGATAATATCGTAGGAAATACGAATTTGAGAGCAAATTTTTCAGGCAACAAGTGGTCAGGATGATCAGCTCGTGGTCAAGATTGAATTATCAACAAAGGCGACAATTAATTGGTTAATTCTGCAGATGGTGACCAGAGGATGGTAAAACATAGCTCACGTGTCTGTGGGAGAATCTCACCTTGAACGTTATGCAACCTGTTATTAACATACGCATAGCTATGTTAGGTAGGATTAGTTCATAGAAAAACTACGTTCATGCCTAATCAACTGCATTTAAACGGTGTCAATGTCTTGGCAAGCAATTAGAAAATTCTGTAGAATTGTTTTTCCTCGTCAATCGCAGCTTTTTTCTTCTCTGGTACATCTATAGTTACGTTGCTGACAGTAACGTCATGAAATCATCCATAGCAGATATAATGAAATCGTAAATTAAAACATCAAATAATGGCAATTGTTGCAATAATATTCAAGTTGCATGCAATTACATTCTGCTCTTTTTAATAGATTAAGTCAAGGTTGGCGGATGAATCTTCACGTTTTATCTTTCTTCCTTCCTTCCTTTCTTTATTTTCATACTGCTCATTTCTCAGTGATTTCTCTATTCTTTCATTATTTTCATTCATTTTTCTGTATTTTCCTTTCTTCCTCTTCTAGAATCGGTGATGGTAATTAATCAGTCCACAGTATCTTCCTCGAAATCTAATGAAACACAGTTTATTCTGACGAAAAAAGATCTAGATTTGCAAGGAAACAGGAATTTTAAGGATGAAAAATGTGAATACCTTAAAAAAGAAATTTCAGCAATAAGAAAGAATAATTCACGACAGAATAAAAAACGAATTCTAGCAATAAAAAAAAATCATACGTTTTGCCTTAGAGGAAATAGCAGCAAGAAGAATGGAATGTTAAAAGTTTCGGATCTTTATCTTTCCCGGTTCCTGTCAGTTCATTCGTCCCCTCGAACTTTGACGCTTGACTGATTCTAAAGTCATGTTATATTGTGGAAGTTACTATAGTGTGTCCACATTCTATCACCTAATAATGTAACTATTGTCTCGCGTGAGATGTGTATGAATTAAAATGGCATTTCGCACGAAACCTCCTGGCATCGAAGGAAAGACTGTCCGAAGAAGCAATTGTATTCATGTGACCGACAGTTGTTCGCGCTTCTATCATCGACTATCGAGAATTCATTCGCGGCTCGTACGAAATTGGTGGCGAAAGTTGTTGACATTATCCGGAGTACGAGTAGGTACGCGCAGTTATGGTCTCGAGCTACGGCGAATGTTTATTCATTATTCATGACGGGAACTTCTCAGTAATTATACATTTTAATGATTTGTAAATGGTCTCGATAATGTCTTGCAATTGAATCGTTGCATTGTTTTTTTCTTTTTTCAGAACAAAAAAATTTTCTAATCCCGTTTGATTTTTATAGAGCAAGAAAGTTCAGTCAGGAGACGTCTGTTACAGAGAACGAGTTAAGAAAGATACTCTGCCCGTTGCTAAACTGGATATGTACTTGTAATGCGATACTTCGCAACGGTTGTGACTTTCGTATCGTGTCAGTATTATTAGCATACACTTCTCGATGGTGCACGCATGCGATGCGATGGTGCATCATTCGAGTGGAATTCAGGAAAAGTAGCTAATATTTGTACATGCGTCACGATTTTCGTGAAGATACGCTGGAGAAATTGAACATAGCATGCCACCAAGCAAGCGTATAGGCACGTATAGAAATAATACGTTCCTCTCACTCGCATTTAGAATTCATCCTTGTATTTTTCTGCAAACATTTGACGTAATTGACAAAACAAAGTAGAAGTTAATTTTCAGTCGGTGAAATAACGCTTGTTATATAATTGATAATAGAGAGTCAGAAATTCTGTTCAAAGTAAATTAATATAATATGTTTCAGATACGGAGGAATGCAAATGCTTATTCGTAGAGAGTTCTGGTAGACTTTTATTCTAATATATCTAATATATCAGTAAAGTCACCGTTAACTGTAAATTCTTATCAAGTGGTACTTACAATTAGTCGCGCAAATATCACGCACGTCAGTGCGATACACGATGCACGTGTTGTGCGTGCAAGCTGCGCGTGTCACACGTGGCACTTGCTTGCTTCCGATTCTTTTTTTATTCTTCCGTCGGTGCATCAAGGGAGCATCAAGAAATGTATACCGAGCATGAGCTCACTTTGAAACGGAACACCGGGTAGAGCCTGCAAGCTGTCATGCAACAGGTGTTGTACGCACCGGTATTGGCAGTTGAAGTATGCTCTGTCCCGCTTATGAATCTTCGCGTAATTCGCGAATTTATAAGAAAATTTCCAAGATCATAGTTTAAACAGTGTAAATTGCAAATCTGAGTTGTAATTACTCTGAAGCTTCCTGCATATTCTTTACCGACAGATAGAACAAGAAGTCTGATTTGAGACAGATTTGTTCACATCGCTTCTTTCTCGGATAATTCCTTTGACGCGAGGTTCTTCGCCTTCGCGGATGAGCGTAACGATGGGAAGTCATTGTGTCACCGAAAGAACAACGGAACCCAGTTCTCATGAGTTCCAAGACCCAGCGTGTAGGACAAATGCACGCAAACTGAACGAACGCGATTCGAGAAAAGAACAAAGAAAATAGTTCTGCGAGTCGCACAGAAAAGGATTATGGCGCAGGAAGGCAAGGCAAGTCACGGAAAGACACACCATTCCTGATTATATTCTGGTATACGGTACGATGGGTTCATATAGTGAACCACGGCAACGACCAACAGACAATACGCGCAGACCAGGCAAATACTTTGGTCCGACCTCTTTGTGGCTACGTGGGAGGAATAGGAAGTCGTGCATTAAATCCGAACCTCTACCTTTCAACGCTTAAACGTTTCTCAAATAGAATGTACAGGATACTGGCGTGAACCGGCACGCTCTGCGCACAAAAGCGAGATCGTGATTGCGCTCATTTTTCAGTTAACACGCTGGAGGAATTCTCCTTCTTTCTCGTTAGCTTCATTCTGCTCGAGTTACTTCGAAACTAGCCGTTCGAGCAAAATAGACCGGGTTAGAAAGAAACTCGATGAAATCCTTCGAAATTTCATCAGCCGATGCTCGTTACACGATGAAAGAACTCGAGGCGTGGCTGCAACGACCGATAATAATCCAGGTTGCTGAATGCATGATACTGTGAGCCATAGACTCCTGTTCTTTAAGTAACGCGTCAATGCACATTTGGTCTAATTGAATATAGAGTGGTCGCAAAGTGTAAATAGTGTCATGTGTGAGATGATGAAACGCGAAAGGATTTAGCCTTCGTCTCCAAGGCTGACTGCTTGAACGGCGAACAATCGTCTGCACTTTGAGTCGGTTTTATGCGATTTACCAATCCACTCGAGGAACAATGTATCATCAATAGAGATGTTTGCTCATTATGGTTCCTCTCGATTATCATGTCCATTATCATGTTCAAATTTTCCAGGCTCGAGTGACAGGATTGCTGAAAGAAGCGAGTCTTAGCTCGCTTATTAAAGGACAGCTCGTTAAGGAAAAAATGTTTGTGCCACATAGAATTTTGAAGAACACAAAATACATTTTTAAATGAACGATAGATAGATATTATTATAAACAATATATCATTTGCGCTTATTTTATCTATATACTTCAGCTCGATTGCATAATCGAAACAAACTAATTGTAAGAAAAAATGCCGCCAGACGCTTCCCACGATTACTTGCATAAGAAAAAGTGGTTTCGTTTGCTATGTTATGTAAACTTAGCATTTTCGTTTTTAATGAAAAAAAAAATTGATGATTCCTGCTACTTCTCTTCTCTTTCATCCGAAAATAAAACGAGAACAAAATTTTTTTTTATTGTACATCGCATGAAATAATTTTTCAATTTTTTTTTTACAGGTGTTGGTGAATAAGTGAAAATTTAAAAAAACCGACAATATGAGAAACTCAACGTTATTGAAATGGGCGCAGAACTCAGCGAACAGTAAAAATCAAACCAGCAAAAATGGTGAGTAGATTTCTTTATGATCGCACGTATGACGTAGTGTGTAGGAAGCACGATTATGGATAAAATCGATGAATTCTATTTGCAGGAACGAATAGGAACTGGATACACCCATCAGATGCACTCCAAAAAGGCCACATCGCCTACTTGGTCAAGGTACAGATTACTTTCATTGTCATAGAACGCAAAAAAGATAGGAGTAGGTAAATAAGATTTGAAAGAAAAAAAAAATTGTCATTCTGTGATCTTTTGAAGCTTTAGATGATATTTTATAAACTGCATATGAAGGTTTTAACGATATCAAAGTCATAATAATCGAGTTTGGTAATACGTCGAGGTCGTGTTCTGTTGCGAAATTGCCAGATTGCAACCATTCACTGAATATTTATCTAGATATTAACTTTTCAAGAAAGTTTAAGGTCACAAGACTCTTCATGATTATATTTCTGAAAATTTAGATGAAAATTACAGCGAATGTATTGTACAAATAAACTTAGGAAATGGATTAAACTAAACTTGGATTGTTTGGTTTGCGCAAATTGTTCAAAAGCATCTGATGTGAGAAAATAATTTAGCGTTCTACGAAAAAAGAAATAAACGATATTTTTTAAAGAAGAACGAATAAGTCATCACTGCGTATAATATTGTTTTAATTACTTTTTATAGCTTGTAGTTTTGGACATCTTTCTAAAAAAATATTCAATATTGTTTAAATTTTATTTTATCAGCAATTCAAATTCAATTTAACAGAATGCTTTGTCTAAAGATAACATAGTCAAATTAATTGTTAGTAGTTATAAATTATTAATTGCACGATTTCTTTGTATTCACTTAATAAATGTTAGATATTGCCTTGACCATTGATCTCGATGTCATAATACATATCTTTGTATGTCAGTCGAATAATTATCATGAAGCAATAGTTTATAGTTTATGGCAGTCGCTGTAAATGTATATAAGCAGTTGAAATAAAAATATAAATGAAATGAATGAATAATGAAACATCACGCAACATTTGTATACTCGATTTTTCTTTTCTTCGTTCATAAAATAAATAATTTGAATTATAATTTGTGCGTTAAACTTTTTAGTATTTGGGTAGCACAGAAGTGGATCAACCTAAAGGTATCGAGGTTGTTAAAGAAGCTATTTGTAAACTGAAGTTTAATCAACAGTTAAGGAAAAGCGAAGGTACGAAGACTCCTAAGGTGGAATTGACAATAAGCATTGATGGAGTTGCAATTCAGGAGCCTAAAACGAAAACATCGCCAAAAGTATTACACATTTTTAACACTTGCTATCATACTGTATCATTATTGTACCTTCAGCGGTAACCTCTTTTATTTTTTCAGCGGATTATGCATCAGTATCCACTACATAGAATATCATACTGTGCCGATGATAAAGGCGAGAAGAAATTCTTCAGCTTTATCGCAAAAGAAGAAAATGCTGACAGACATACTTGTTTCGTTTTCGTTAGCGATAAATTAGCTGAAGAGATTACGTTGACGATTGGTCAAGCCTTCGATTTGGCCTATAGGCGGTTCTTAGAAACATCCGGAAAAGATTTAGAAACGCAAAGACGCTGCATGGTACTGCAACAAAAAATAAAACGATTGGAATATGAGAATAACGTATATCGTCAGCGGTTACAAGATATAGCTGCGATCAAAGGATCGGTTGGTTTTGAGAATATGATATTTTCTATTACGTTTTTAAAATAAATCATAATGTTTCAAGGGAATTTTGCTCTAGGCTGATGTGTCAGCATATTTATCGCAACACAATCTTCCGGATATCCTGCATGTGCCTGGCGCCACAAATGATACAGTGCAAGTAAATGGATTAGGAAGCAAATCGTCTCTTGGTATAAACGATAGTAATGGAAATACATCCAATGGATCGCAGCAACCACCTCCAGTTCCTCCAAGAAGTTTTGAAAAAACGTTTGATGACAATTTCATGGGGTATTTAAAATTGTACAAACAAATTTACTTTAAAATACTCAAATTTAACAATTTAATTATTTTCTATGAGAAGAAGTGAATCTACATCAACGCCATCGGTTGGTACTAAATTGGAAGGACTTTTAATGGACGAATTCGAAGAGGATTTTAATCCTAGGGCATATGAAAGTACAGCCAATGGTTTGACAAATCATCAAACGAATTATAATAATCTTCTAAATGGCCAAGTATCCTCGAATTCCAACTTTTTTTCACAAAGCAATGGCACTACAAGTCCTCCACCATTATGTGAGTTAATTTCTTTCTATCTATTTCTTTGATAGTAAACATTAAATATCTCATTGCTATTGTCATTCTACATTTATTTAGTGGCACCACCACCAAAAGCAAAGGATTCCAGGCGTCAGAATGGGGTGAAAGAAGATTTATTTGGTAGCATCCCTTTCAATCCCACACCATCAGTTAATACAAAAAATGAGTTCAATGATCCATTTGAAATGGGCGAATTCGGAGCTACAACTGCGATTTCTAATCCTAGCCAACAAGAATTGGAAAACGCGATTGGCCTTTTAGATAAGAAACTGCTCGAAATGAAGGTATAATGATTAATATAATATTTACATATATTTAAATGTTGTTAATTTTTAATATACTGCAACTATTGCAGGATGGTTTTAGTAGAGGTCTGTCAATTGATACTGATGATTTCTCGTTGGAAAGTTTGGATCCATTGCGAAATTGAATCAAATTATTAATTTCTTTTTCAAAAGAAAAGACAGTTGTTCGTTATCGTATGTTCGTCGAGAAGCATGAAATTCCAGGAAATGAATAGGCAAATTAGGAACATACATTTATGCGAAACCAAAATTAGTCAATTACTATTATAATTATATTAATCATATATTTATCATGATGTTTGATATTTATCATATGAATATCGATAGTAGCTTTTGTCTCAATGCTAAATACAGCAGAGACTTTTCATTGTTAAAAAGTATAAAAAAACAAATGGTATTAATACTCATATAATGCCTTTATTAATACTGTTCATTTTTTTATAAAAACTGAATTATTTTAACAACATATAAAAGGGTAATAATACAAGACATTTTAACAAATGCATTTCCTATTGCAGTTTATTCTATAAGTCAGATGAGAAATTTTCAAATTAATCATTCTTCTTCTTCGTTTCTATATACATATATAAACATAAATGAATGACTCAACCTTCCGCTAACTCGAAATTAGTCATCAAGCTTATAAATCTAATTCTTGTTGTTAAAGTTATTATTTGTAATATATAAATTTTACTGTTGGTAAATAATCCATTCCGTAGGAATCTCCAATATGAAGTATATTTAAGAACACGGAATCTAGAATCATGAGAAACTATCATTTTTCATCTCATTTAAGTGAATAAAATGAAAAATTCTATCATTTTTAATCGAGAAATAACTAACGATTTTTAAAAAATGCAATTGTCTGTAAGTATCATAAAATTCAATGAAGAGATGTTAGTAATATATTTTTATACAGATATAATTGATTATCTGTGTGTATCTTTTTTCTGTGGATTAGCAAAGAAGAAAGATATTGGAGCATCAACTAAAATAGTAATAGATATCATTCCTTTTAATAGACAGTTCTATATTTAACACCTAAATCTCTTCTATCGATCTATCATCTTCTATTTGTCCTTCCATTTCTTATTATGTTTATTTGGCATCATAAATATATAAATATATATAAAAGAACAAAAAATATAAGAAAAATGTAAAGTGGTATGAGTGTATGGAAGATTTCAGTCGTGCAATTTCACAGATACTTATATATACATATGTACGACATGCTATCTTCAAGATAATAGAGGTCGATGTTTGATACAATAAGAAAAATATTAATTATGTACATATGAAATGCTGTTTTATTATTGTTGCTCTATTGTTTAAGTATTATCGTTAATAATATATTGCATAAATAATGTAGCTGAGAAATTCGTTTTATTTAACCTACATTTCAGTTTTTAAAATATCTTCATTTGAATTTCAAATAATTGAATTCAAAGTATTCAGATAACCTGCCCTCTCGATACATCGAAAATATTTTTTTGAACGCTAATAGATGTATTGAGCACTAATAGATTTGTAATTCGTTTGTCGCTTTCATTGTAAGAAGCTATTGAAACATTAAAATATATTTTCAAATTATTTTACTTTCAGAAGCGTGTATTGAAAATCTTGCAAACACACGTTTTAAATTATGATACGTTGCCATTTATTCCATTTACAATAATACGTGTTAATATATAGTTATTAGCTCATAAAAATATTTCAATACTTGAATTAAATTGCGAGAATATATACAAAAGTTACACCATATATTTTATGGACATCGTAGAAACAAATGATCAATTATCTATTATATTGTCTACTATCTATCGTTTAAATTAAGTCTCATGTAATTATCAAGTTTCAAGTTCTGTCAATATAATTTCCTAACAGCAGCAATAGCAATATAATAGTAACGTGCATTTACATTTCTAAGTAATGTTCATAAGTTAATTTAAAATTTTGAAAGTTGCCGCTGCGACAAAGAGAGAGAGAGCGTTCACTAGATTACCGACCGTGGTCGATAACAGCGAGTTGCAGCGTTCGTTGTTATGCGGCGCTGATGTCGTAAACGTGGCGAGGCACGCGCTGCGTCAGTATTCCGCGAGCTTCCATCGTGTTCTGTTGCAGTTGTTCGTCAAGGAGCGGGCTATCCTGTTCGACAGTGAACTGCGAAGTACGAGAAAGTGTCTTTTCGTTGGAATTGAGGAAGAATGGCGGACGACAGTCACGAGAACGGCACGAGCAACGGCGACGTCCCCGAGATCGAGTTGATCATCAAGGTGAATTTATACTACGCGTGGAACGAAGATGAGGAAGAAGGAAGAGACAGAGGAAAAAGGCGATCGTTTCGTGCACGATATGGGCGTGGAACGAACAACTGGTTTTCTTCCTGTCGACTTTCTTTCTTCTTCCTTTCGATATTTCTTCTTCCTCTTTTCCTTCCATCCGGCGGCGAAAAGTCGCCCGTCGAAACGACCGTCCCTGACAAAGATACATCGCGCGCATCGTTTACCGAAAATAGAAAAGCTGCTTCTTCTGCCGACCGTTTGTAAGTAGCGTCGAACCCCGTCCTCTTTCATTTTTGTTTTCCTTATCTTTTCTACGATTCGGTCGGTCGATCAGTCTGTTGATCGATCGGACGTCGATGTTAGAATCGATCCCGATGACAATGAAGTCGAACTTTGATACGTTCGCTCGAACATGGTGGCGGAGCAAGAGAGGCGTTGTTCCAAAGCTTTTTTCATATTCGTCGATGACTAATTGCAAGCACAAGGGGCATCCGACGAATGTATCTATATAGATACGGAACAGCATTTCTTATGGAGGAAAGCGATGTAACGCTACTCGAAGGAACACATACGTATGTATACTTGTAAGGGGGATTCTGGTTGGCCGCGTTTTCTACGTCATTGGCTCCTCTGTAGAAGAAAAAAACCCTCGACTCTTATCTCTTGCATGCGAGATATATATATTTTTCGCGATAATGCATTTCTTTTTTTTCTTTTCTCTTTTTTTTTTTAGCTGTTTCGGTTTTACTTTGACGGACTCGAGCGTTTCTTACTCCGCATCTCTCTTTTTTTTCCGCCTTCGAAAATGCAAGCAAGATATCGCAGTGAGCACGACGACGCATTTACACGGGCGGTATATTAATTTAACAAGATTAGAAGCATTTATGCATACAGTCAACGCTGTACAGAGGATGAGAAAAAAGAAAAGAAATTGCCAGAAGGTTCCACTCTGTTTTCATACTAATTAATGGACAGAATCGAGTATACCGCGAAAATCAAAAATCTTTGCTTTGCTAACTTTGTATGCAATGTTACGTTCCAAAGGTATAATGTAATAATCCAAATTAATTACTGATTGAAAATCAGTCGATTCAACTCAATAACTTTCCTTTTTTGGTTTTTCGTCTTGTATCGTAAGTATTATCTACGAATGAGACATATTTTAAAACATGAATCTTTTTTTTTCTGAATATAGATATCGATCTAGACAGCGTTCGAGAATTCAATCGAGAACGAACTCGATTCTATTTCTCGGAACGCTCTTTCACCATATTTTCTGGGAAAACTCCTTAGAGAGAAAGAGGCTTCCTTCGATTGTCCAATTACGAGTCGTCGATTAAACTTTCGCCAATTGGATCGGTTGAGTCCGGCCTCGGACGTACTTGCTTTACCTTTGTACGTCGTTCCTAATCGTGCGTTGGCTATTTCAGGCAATGTCAAACGCGCTAATCTTATCGCATTTATTCATTCGGCAATGTGACGCTTGTTTTCTCGTAAACAACTCTATTTCGCATCGCTGCTCGGATCCTAATACACAAATAAATAATATAGGTGAATATACAAAAATCTATTTCGTCACATATGTACGTTTTGCGAGACCATTCGCGTTTCAATTTTTAAACTTTTATTGAAGGGTCGGTTCACGTCTTTTTTCTTTTTCTTATTAATGAAACTGTTGTTCGAATTTGAGAATCGCTTGAAAAAGTTTTCATGAATTCGAACTAGTTTGAAAGTAAGTATTACACTGTTCTTCAAATGTTTTAGATTAGACACGGAGAGATCAAAGTTTTGAGTTTAAAGCGATTCGGTCGTTGATATCAGATGTTTAAAGCGCTTAAGGTTTTTAACCTATTAATCGAATTAAATCTATAATTAACTTATGATTGCAAAATGAAAGAAACAAATCAATTTTTTGTATTTACGAATTGGTAGAATTTATTTTTATAGCTGAAATGAAATTCCTTATTCAAATCTACAAGTGAAAAAATTATGTACTCTGTATGTCTGAAAGGTTAAGTTCCTATAAGAAGAATTAATTTGTTTTCCTCGGTTAACAGGTTAAGAATTTGTAAATAAAAGAAATGTTGAAGCTGCATACTCTTCCGTAGTCCTAATTTTCATGCTTCGAATGCCTCTGGATTTCTTTGCAAACTGAGAGAAGGAAAGAGAGAGAGAAATAATGGTGAGAAGACTGCGGATTTATGGAGATTCAAATTTTTGTGAACAAAATTAAAGAACGAAAGATAGAATTTCCTTTTATCTATTAAATCTATTACGTACGTTGTATGGAACATTTTGAAATTTTATTTATGGGGCATTCAAGTCGAAGATGACAATTTTTGCTGCTTTTTACTAACTATATGTTTACATATAAATATATATCGTGTAGCATGTACATATATATTTTTAGATTGATTTTACCAGTATAATGATATGTATGATAATCATATCTCGCATGTATAAAATTTCTTTTTAATGAGTAATCAAAATACTTTATAAGCCATTTCACACAGCCTGAGTATTTTTAGATCTGTAAATTTCTCACAAATGCATAAAAATCCACAGTAGCAATGAGAAAGCAGAGAGAGCCTTATAAGTAGAATCCTACAGGAACGTGAGATACCCAATGTTCGTTGCAAGAAGAGATTTAATGGTAACTGGCCGACCTTGCACTCGGAAGGCGATCATGCGAGGTCTTCGTAAGTGTGTCAAACGGGATGAAACGACGGGGAGCTCGGCGAGGTCTTCGAGATTCTACCGTTAAACGATGAACTCCTTTACCTTCCGCTTTCCTCGCTCTTCTGGCTTTCCCCGTGCGTAAACACCTCCTCTTGCCTCCTTTTCTCTTCATCATCCATCATTATTCTCTCTTTACCTTCCTGATTGACGTTACTTTGCATCGGTCCCGCGTGACTGTGGATCTTGTTTCCATTTCGAAAAATGAGTCATCTTTGCGTTTTTATTCGCATTCAGAGTAGTACCTGTGAAAAATGGTGGACGATGAATAATAAAGAGATAAAAAAGTTAAAAGAATGGATTTGGATTATAGGTCAGTAGACGAGGCGATACTTGATTGATTACGCTTTGGATGCAAACTATCCTATATTGCCATTGAGAACGAGGAAGTATCATATGACCACGTGCGGTTATAAAAAATCGATCGAATGTTGTGGCTTAATCTTCCTTAAGGTCATTACGTGCGTTCCCGGTCAGGAGTAATAGATAGAATTATATTCCGGTCTTTGAGCAGAGTCGCAAAATCTGCATTGAGTCAGCAGAAATACGTAAATGCAAATTTTCTCGTGCAAGAGGATTTTTATTCGTAGCGATGTATCAACAGTGCTCCAAAAAAAAGAAAAAAAAGAACGATATGACGGTTTTATTCTCAGCACATGCAAAAAACGTATGACATACATAATATGTGTATCATGAAACTGAATTCATTATCCACGTATACCGTTGATAGACGTTGGCTTGTGTGAGCGCATATTCACCTATTTACCGTATGCTGTGCATTATACGGCAAGTTACCCGATGACGTGTATTCGTGAGCATTGTTCCCTTCCTTTTTATATCTCGTTCTCTTCCATACTAATATACTGAAGCCAAGCATTTTAATCGTGTGTGCATTACAGGTAAAAGTTAGAAGAGCTTCGAAAAGCTGCTCGATGCAGTTTTATAAGTTTATTCATCGGTCAAGTTGAAACGGGAATCCTGTGCACCGGTGCGCAGAGAAACACGCTTATTTCAGAAGTAATCAGGAATTTGCTTCGATCAACTACAAGCCACGTGTCTCATATTCGACTCATCTATAATAGCTTGCTAGGCGAAAATTGAGGTTTTAGATTGTTATCTGAAACTTTTATAATATGCAAAATAATATATGCGATAAAGTAATGGCAATTGAATTTTCAAGTGTTCAAGAGAGAAAGGAACTCCGCGTTGAGCGAAAGATTACTCTCTTGCGTTCAGAGATGAGAGACGTTCGATGCGCCTCGTGACATTTGATCCAGCGTAAACGCTTTCCACGCCATTGATATTTGATGACACAGATACTCTCATCGATTTCCAAAATTAATTGAACCTATGCTTGTAATTTATTTCTTATCATTCTCTATCGAAGACTATTTCCGGTATTTTTTGAGAACGATTCTTGAACGATATAATTTTTACGTCTATCGTTTTACGATATTATTACGTCTAATTGGCGTAATTAGTAATTAGTGTTTGCCAATCCGCTACTCATTGTATCCTCAAAAACACGGAACTGACCAGGCACAAAAGTGCCGCGTTTTAGCCTTGGCCGAAATGTTGCTGAGTTTGGCAGACGAGAGATTGCTCGCATCATTCTGCTCTTAAAACTTGGACTTACGTCATTGTGAAAAAAATAATCAGCTATATACACGAACAGACTATTCGCATGTGTTCTTTTCCCTTCCTGTTGAAAATCACTCTGCAATGGTTGCCGATTAATATTCAGATTAATAGTTTTGGATATCCAGTCAAAACGTATGATGGTAGTAAAATGGTAAAAATAGAAACGACGTTCTTGATGAAGATTAGCACGCTATCAACGTTTAATTTACACAAATTACTGAATGAGCAATAATTACTTTTCTTTTCTAATAATTAAGATAAATATATGTACCTAGAAACGAGAAAATAAATTCTGTAGTAGTTATATACATGAATTGGTGCATTCATGATTGATCGTGAGAGTTACGATAGGTATGTAACTAAAATACGGGTTTTTGACTCTTCAACAAGTTTAAAACAAAACATATTTCTTTTCATAGTTATATATATGCGAACTAAAGCTTCGAAGAATATGTTCTGATAAGAAAGAAAGCAGGGTGCGTCATCGAGGGGAATAAATAAACCGTGACATCGAGAAAATGAGAGCGGAGCAACTACGCTAGATACTCTCAATTTGCTCAATCAATTGGAGAAAACAGACATCGTTTCGCGTTTGCATCATTCGCTTCTTTTGACTGATTCTTGATACTTGGATGTTTTATTTTTAAAACATAAACTAAGTAGTGAAAGTCAATATTGATAACGCGCGATAAATTAACAGTGCGAATATATTTTTTGCAGGCATCCACGATCGATGGTCGCCGAAAGGGTGCATGCCTCTTCTGCCAGGAGTACTTCATGGACTTGTATCTTCTCGCTGAATTGAAAACAATTTCTCTAAAAGTGACCACGGTCGACATGCAAAAGCCACCGCCTGATTTCCGTACCAACTTTCAAGCAACACCTCCGCCGATCTTAATTGACAATGGCGACGCGATATTAGAGAACGAGAAAATCGAACGACACATAATGAAGAACATTCCTGGTGGACACAATCTCTTCGTGCAGGACAAAGAAGTTGCTACTCTTGTTGAAAACTTGTTCAGTGTATGTATAAATACTAAACCGCTTTGCCGAGAAACTACTACTACTTTCTCGTCTCTCAAGACTCGCCGCTAATACGTTATTTTTGTTCTAGAAATTGAAACTATTACTACTAAACGCAAAAGATAAGGACAAAGACCCGAAGTCCTCGTCTCTGATGGCACATTTGCGCAAAATCGACGAGCATCTAGGTCGTAAGGGTACTCGTTTCCTCACAGGCGACACAATGTGCTGTTTCGACTGCGAACTTATGCCACGACTCCAACATATCAGGGTGGCCGGCAAATACTTTGCGGACTTTGAGATTCCAGAAACTTTAGTGCATCTCTGGCGATATATGCACCACATGTATAGGCTGGATGCCTTCTTACAAAGTTGCCCGGCAGACCAGGATATTATTAATCATTACAAATTGCAACAGGTGTGATATATTTTAAAGAAACTAGAGTTTCTTTTTTATTTATTATTCCATTGTACTTTATTGATGTTATCGTTACAGAGCATGAAAATGAAGAAGCATGAAGAGCTGGAGACCCCAACATTCACGACTAGTATCCCAATCGAGGTCAATGACGATTAGGCTGGACCTCTGCCGTCGGATCTACGATGTCGGGTTACTTTGATGCAAAGAAAGTCATCGATATCGGTGTAGACGTATAAAAGAAGTGCGAACGATATGGCGCGAAGTATACGTATTCAACGAGAATTCTAATTCTTCCAGTGGACGATTATGTCTACTATTTATAAAAAAGTATACTACAGAGTCTGTTAGACCACTCTTACGAAAAAATTTTCATCATCTAGATTCAACTGCGTTGATCTCGCTACACCGATTTATATAACACTTTTGCTACATATATTTGACAAATTACCGTCAACACTCTTTTTATGGTCTAAACTGATGCAGAACAAGTAGCTTTTTTACCGCTGGAGATAGAAGAAGATGCATATATAAATGTATTAAAGCTTTCGAGAACGACCTGTAAGCGTATCCAGAAAACTTAAACAATATTTTCCTGTCCTTTCTTTCCTTTTTTCTTCTTTCTTTTTCTTTCTTTCTTTTTTCCACTGTATGCGAATCCGCGTACGTAATCTTCGTTTAAGTAATATTATTCTTAGAAAAGGCATTTTAATCTTTTACATATACTTTAGATCAAAGCTAATGTATTTTTTGTTTTTTTTTTCATGCTCCTCTTTTTTTTTAACAAAGTATTCCATCATCGTTTGATGGCAAATAATGTTAATGTAAGTAGAAAGTGCAAAAGGAACGTATGCATTTAAATTACAATTAACAATCGATTACATTAATGTATTGTTCCTTTTTTCTTTTTCCTTAAAAATTGCATTGTATTTATTATGCATCCAATGACTAATCAATAAATTGACTTACTGATGGTTATTTTTCAGCAGCTGTTTACACTGACCACTATAATCCTTCATTATGTCAACCTGTTTGAATATAAAGAGGTATTCTAGTCTCATGTGCCGCGTGTAACGTCAAAACTTTAAACAATTCTTTTCAAGATGTTTTTTTTTTATATATACGATGGAATCCTAGAAAATTATAGTGCATACGTTTCTTCTGATAATCTCTACATTATAATGAATTGAAATGTACGAACAATTTTTAATCTGGTTATTATGAACTTTGCAGATGCTGTGTATATTGAAATGAAAAAAGTCATTGTAATTTTCATTAATATTGTTCAACGATTTGACAAACTCGGTACTTTGTATTAATAATTATATTATTATTATTGTAAATCATTATTATTATTATTATTATTATTATTATAATACTACTTTGGTTTACATATGTAGAAACCAATATAATATTTACATATTAACTGTTTAGTTTTTAGATACTTCTACTCGTTTTATCTATTTCTAGGAATTTGAGAGAACAGAATACTATTTTTATAAAGATTGAGAATAGAATTTGATAAAAACGAGAAACAGTACATCTTAAAACGACATCGCTGTCCATTCGTATTGAGTTTTAAAATAGCACGCGGTTTCCCCTTCCTCATGATTGCGACTGACTATTACGACGTGTCTTCCATTCATAAATAGGGAAGCACTTGTCGTATAGGCGGCCATCTTAACTACGTAGTCAATAGAACTTATTTTATTTTGATCGTTCGAAATGCAAACTTTCGTTCGACTCTTTGATAATGGGTAAATAATAAATTGAACAATTGATACCTTTCAAATCCATTCAAATATTTTCCTCGAATGAGAGTCATTTTTTGAACGTATATGGTTTTTGTGTTGATTACTGTCGTTTCAGTACGCAGTGCACAGCTGATCAGTGGTTCTAACGGACGGTCACCGCTTGTTCGTGTTTCAAAATCTTCGAAAACGACAGAAAAGTTACTGTTATTCGTTTAATGTTTATACAGTGACAGTTGGAATTTCACTGTTCAATCGGTGAATAAAGTTGCGGCGCGTTTGGCAAGTGTCTTCATCGAATATTCGAAGTGAGCGGTTAACTGGTTTCTCATTCGTCGGACATTTCCAATGGTTGCCGTCCGGTGAGTTTCAAGCTTACGATTTAAAATCAGAGTGCACGTTGAAGTAATACGATTGAAATTCAAATTGACTCTCAAAAGTTTTTTCGTCGTCAAAATTTTTGCAATACTGACATTGTAGAAGGGATAAAAGCGACGAAAATGAAAAAGAAAATATAATTGATATTCTTAATTGCATTTTCTCCACGCGATGCGAATTACGTTGGAATATGTTAGAGATAGTAATGCGTTAACATTAAGGTTCGTATTGACAGATATTCGCCGATGAATAAATTAAATAAATTGTATATCGAACTAGTTAATTAATCACTTTTTATTTTTATTGTAGGTTTTTAAATTACATTACAGTAATATAGTAACGCAGTTGCTTACATGTATATATAACGCAGTTGCTTACGACATGTATATATAAATTAAATCATAACATAATGTCAATCTTCTTATCGACTGATGCAGCAATATATGCATCCAGTTAAATATTTTTCATCGGAATTCTATTTCTATGTATTATAGCGGTTCTTCTATTTATATATAGTGTCATCATTCATTTCCTGTGAATTGGTTTTTCTTTATCTCGTATTAAAACAGGGAAATGTCGTTGCTCTTCTCAGTATCGGTATTTCCAAAAGTGAAGGATCATTATTAGTTCTATCCTTTTTAAGCGTATTATAGACATAAGAAGACCCAGTCAATCTGGGTGTTACGAATGTTAATTTTTGCCGACGATTTTTAGTCACTGTGTCTCTCGATTTAAATGATTATGCTCAATCAATTGAAAAGTTTCGAGCAGCCATTACGAGAGTAAACATCGTATGTATCTCCACTTCATTCCCTAATATATATCATACAGTAAATACTGCATATAATATACTCGAGATAACATTCATTTATAACAATCCTATTATAATTCATTATTTTTTTAACTATTTACTTCGAATTATATAATTGTTCATTAATTACCGTAATCTTTTCTCAATTTGATATAGGTGATTGGTTTTGATTCTTTTTAATAACTCTCGGACCATCAAGGAGTTTCAACCGGAAGGTCTAAATTCAAATTTTTTGGCACATGCGGAAATGGAATTTAAAGGTCAACGATATTTATAATAGCGTGAAAAAGCTGTTTAGAGAGTTAATAACGAGCTTTACGGATGCACGTGAATTATCGTAAAGAACTGGTGTTTGTGTGCACGTAAAGCCACGTTCACATTGCTGACGATTATCGCGTCATTCTGTTATCGCTTTTTACTTCAAGTAACAATCTATTGCGAGATATTAATTATTTCAGAAGTAGATAAGAAGTAAACGAGTTGCAGAAAAGGAATTAGTTTTCGAAAGGTTTGCGCAGTGGTCAACGCTGATATTTTATACGCGAAAAAAAATACAACATTATTTTCAGGATAGTGTTTATTTTTGCCTCGAGGCGTAACTTATCGTAGCTCTGCTTTACGTTAGCGTTGCGTCCCCCGTCAATTATTATTCTTGGTTCCTTATTTTTGTCTGCCACTAAGCTTGACGCATTTTTTTTCTTTTTCTTTCGCTGTAGTTTCAGTCGGCCACGATTGCTCTGTTTTTATGCAGTTTTAAAATATTGCGCGTAAAACTGTGAGTTATCGACGGCTTCGGATAATTTGCATTTCGTTGCTCACGTGTCTGAGAATGTAAATAATTCCTACTAGCTGGAGAAATCTCATCAGCTCCTCTCTGCGAATAGACTGCGAATAGTCATTGCTAGTTAGTCTTTTCAGATTTGTCGCGTTTTCTTAAGCGTACGTTTATGGATACGTTTATCAGTTCCAGCTGATGGATGTGTGGTTTTATGAAGTAACAGGTGTCAACTTAACTCAAAACAGGATAATTTTCTACATCTCGTACAACTACCACGTTGATGTAACATTATCACGTTGAAGAATATAATCTTTATCTCTTTGAATTCTCAGTATATCATTAACCAGAGTTTTTATTAATTTACACATTGTCGTTTTAGGATGAAACGGAATCTGCCAAGAATTTAACAGTACGACGTTGGAACAAAGTTGTTAGAACGTATTCGAACGATGGAACGGAATTAGGCTGAACAAGTCGCCATAGTTTAAAAAGAAACTTTGAAAATTATTCCAAATGCGTGAAAATACTCGTGGAATTTGCTTTTCTCCGCATTGCCAGGAGTAGACGAAAACAGCCACGCTGTGTCTCCTGGGTATTTCATGACACAAATATCTTCCCGGCATGTTGGAATTCCGCTTTTCCTTTTTCGCCTGTCCCGACGAACGACGTTCTCGCCGGCCCCCTCCCCTCCTTCCCCCGTCTTTAAATCCCCTCTGTGTCACTGATGGAAACATCCTGCGTCTGGTGTAATTAAAAGATGCTTTTCCTTTGCTCTTGAGCCAAGAGGAAAATATATTCGGCCCATTGCCGATCGGAAACAACGCTGCGATATCGTCGAATCGAACAGCTCGAAGCTAGTGGGTCTCACATTCGTCGTTGAGGTTGAATCGCGAAGTATCGTTTATTTTTCGTCGATGAGAGGATTCCGTTTGGCAGAGGGAAGCGAGTTCTGCAGAAATTTGCACAATCCATGGTGGAACGAATTCGATTCGCTGTTGTGTTTCCGCATCGAATACTTGCCCACACGCGTTTATTTGCATTTTCGTCATTTGCGTGTCCAACACCCGACCGTTTGGCAGTGGAACCAGTAAAAACCCTCTGTGTGTGACAGATTCAGACGGATACAGAGTAGCGCGGAAGTTTGCAATTCCAAGTTTATATAGCACTAATTTTATACTCTTGTAACAAAAATACACTAGGTAAAAAAAGAAAAAGAAGAAAAAGAAAAGAAAACAAGAAAAGAACACCGCTATTTTGTAACGCTAACTTTATAAGTCTTTTTGTTGCAAATTTTGTACTAGGCTGTGCGTTTTTATTTCATCAGCGAAGAAAAGCTTCGGATCACGAGATTTTATTGCGATTTCATTTGCTCGATCCGGAACGGGATTGGCGAAATCATGTTAGAGAGTAGCGATGTTTGAAAGAAGACGCTCCGGTTAGGGCGAACGCTCTCTGCCCGGTGGCCTGAATACACGGCTGCGTGCCAATAAACAGTTTTCCTTCTGATTGATGCCTCACTCACCTGATACACCAAGACCTGCCAGGTGCGAGGCGACGGAAGAAAGAGAGTCAAATTATTAATTCTATCTAGCACTTTATTCTCTTCCATGGCCCGGTGCCAAGTGCGAATTGCACGCGCACAGCTTCTAACCTCTTAGTATCTTCCGATCGACCGAACGACCCTCAGCCCTCTCTCTTTCTCCTTCATGACTCTCTTCTCGTGGACTTTTGGTTGTAATGCATCTAGATCCGAAAATGCGTAGGAGTAGCTGCGAGATGAACGGTATGTCGATTTCTAAAATCCTCTTACGATTATTCAAGTGTGATGTATTCGAACGAGATCCTCGAGCACATTTTCAAGGTTTAACGTCGTCAAAGACGATACGGCTAAAGTGTTTTTTTATACTTAAGTTTTTTTATACTTTTATACTTAAGTTTTATAATTTTTGTTGTCTTGCAAAGGGAGTCGACGGTAGAATTGAAATTAAGTTAAGAAGGAATGTTGCGCGAATGTTCCATTTGTTTGGGAACGTTGATAAAAACTCCAAGTTTTTTTCAACGCGATGATGCACCTGCAGATATGCACAGGCGCATGCGTTTACGCGTGGGAGCGTGGCACGCGCAGTGCCGGCTAATTATGTGGCACTCCTACGTGCCACGCGGCACAGGTGTCCACCGTTTCTTTACTCGCTGCCAATTCCGCAACGTAACGGGTGTCTCGAAGTATATCGACCCTTGAAATCTTGTCAAAACGAGGAACGAGTCTCTCAGTCACGGCTGAGCCTTAAACGTGCCGCGTCGTATCGAAACCTCTGCTATCTAAATCTTTGAATTTGTTAAAAAGTCGATGGCAAATGTAATTGTGAATGAATTAAAGTCAGATTGTGCTACGTTACGTTACATGATATTATAGATTGAAAGCAAAGTGGACAATAGTAAGTTGAAAGCAAAGTATAGCGAAATGATTGACAAGAGATTTGTGTCTATGCACCGAGTGGTAAATTTAGTTATAGGTAAATTCATTTGATTTCAGTTCCATTGAAAAATAGGTCAAACAGTCGCAGCTTTAAATAAGGAACGACGACGCGTCTCGGGAAGCGGAGGAACGCTTTTCTACTTTTCTACTTTTCTACTTTTCTACTTTTCTACTTTTCTTCCTTTTTTCGCGGAGGGAGGAAAAGTGGTAGCAGCAGCTCCGGAGAGACACGTTCCGAATATATTGTCGAAACGATCTGAACAACGAAACGATGTCCAAGGACTTATTGTCCGTCCCGTTAGGGAAGATTAGCAAAGATAGGACTCCTGCTTACCAGTCGATGTTTGGTGTGGCCTTCGCTATAATTAAGATACCGTAACGCATGATCATGTAATATTTCAATGCGTCTCTAACAAGTGAGACGATTTGCCCCGGCAGGTTCCACGGTCTTTCCTTTTCATTTTCTCACGACTTTGTCTCCATTAATCGCATCCCCGTCCACTCATTCGTGGTTGAATAATTTGAAACACTTTCGCGCACCGACACGAAACTGCACGAAACGTCGTATTTGGAGGCCATCCAAATCGTTTATCCACTAAACTACAAAATTTCGACGATCTCGCCGGATTTCTGCTTCTCTCGCTCTCGTTCGAATTTGTCTACAAAACATCGCGCGTTCTTTCAATACTCGAGAACTGAACGAATCTCGGTGAAACGAGATTAGCCGGTACGAGATATGCATTATTCTCATTTTCACGCACATCTCGCGCGCTCTGTCTCGAACTGAGACCGATTCGGTGGCCAGTATGACCGATAGGTTCGTCAGCCGTGGACGTATTTGTTCATTCGACGTATCATATTCAATCGAACTAGTGTAACGAGAGACCTGGCACCCACAGGTAGGCCTTGCCAGGAGGATGGGGGCCCACGATGGGGGAGTGCCATTGCTCTAACATCGCTATCATGCAGCTGTTCCATGAGCTGAAGCAGCAGTTCCCTGCGCTCCCTGATCACGTCGTTTCCCAGTGCATCGCCCAGGTATAGGTGCTCTTTGTCCACCAGATATTCTGCTCCTATGCTGGTCTCTTAGAAAATTCGATCTACAACGCAATAACAAAAGAGTTTGGACATTGCACACTGTAAAATGACGGTGTTGCCTCGAATTTTCCGAGATGGGCTCCTTGATTGTACAGTGTGCCTCATATAACCAGTTTAGTGAGATTTGTTCTTTTCGCTCATCCATCATGACTAAAACGATACTGATCACATTAACGACTAACCACGTGGACACACCGCGAATATCATAACCCCTCGCATTGCAAATTAACGGCTTAGAATTTCTCTCCTCTTTCATTGCACGAGCGTGGAACCTGTGTGTATAGACGTCCTTTGTGTTGGTCATTTGGTTTTCTTTTCTTTTTCTCTAATTGCGCATTCGGAAGATGTCTCTTAATCAGCAAAGATTGACCGCATTAAACTAAATAATACAGCGTCTTTTATTCGTATTGGAATTTCTGGGTTTCTTAGTAGTCACCAAAGGTCTAATTGTAACAGAGTTTGTCCTTAGTTAAAATGGGAATCTATCATTCTGAAATCGAAGAAAACTGAGGTTTTATCGATTTCATTTTTCTTTTTTTTTCTGCGCAATTTTTTCTCTTTTCATACAACCTAAAATGTTTAATTATTGTGTAGTATGTGTGTGGTATAATTTTATTTAAAAAGAAATAAAGAAATGCTAGATGAGACATTTTAACTAAAGGAGGAGGCGGTATACGTGCTACGGTATATGAATATTAAAACGTTTTGAGAGTACGAATAGACTAGAAAATCCCAGAATCTTCCAGTATCCACAAAACTATCAAGGATATGCGCGAAAAAGCCTAGCATCGTTTAACCCTTTGCCGTCTATCTTTCTCGCACCAAACAACCTCCTCCACTTACAACAGATTCATACCCCGGGATTTGAAATCAGAAGCAAGTCCGCCGTTCATATCTGGGTAATCCAATTGGACCGTAAATGGTTAACTCGCATCACTCTTCCAGGAGGTGTCTGACCGACGAATTTGCCAGCATTGTATAAGATCCTTTTGTTAGGATCCAGGAGAGGCAAGAACATTTCCTAGTTAAAAACTAAAAAAGAAAATGAAATAAATAAAGAACCCTTCCGGTGTGCTAGAGAGCACGACGACCGGAAATCAGTTGATGACCGAAGGTGCATCTATGCGTTGCAGAACAGCCACGATCGGGAGACATGCGCGAGAAGTCTTCGTGCTACTCAAGAGTCACGACAGTCTCCGGGCGCATTCCCACCGGCGACACTTTGCGCCGTCCTTCAGCAGCAGCAACAGCAACAGCAACAGCAACAGCAACATCATCAACGAGCGAACCACGTAGCCACGCAGCAACAACAACGTTGTTGCACGATGAATCAACTGCAGCGTACAACAACCATCAACAGCAACAACAACACGGGCAGCAATACGCGACCGCACAGGCCAGCCTCGCTGGACATCGGTATGGCACGGCGTTGTCCTGTCAGCTGTACACGAGCAGTTGCGATATCAGCAACGTCGCCGATCGGTGCTAACTCGGCCAACACGCCTTCCTCAGCGCCAGCTGCCTACACGACGCGCGGTTTCTTCGACGATTGCGCGGGACCGAGCGACGCGAACCCTCTTAACAAAGTCCAGAACGCAGGAAACGAGCCAGCCGGATTCGAGCTGAACGTGAACGTTGCCTGCAGTCCTGCTGGCAATCGCGGTACGCATCTACCTGACGTTTCATTACCCGAGATAGGGGAAGTCGAAACGAACGAATGGATATTCATTATACATATGGGGAACTCTGCTTGTATCAGGTCTACTGATAAGCGATTGGAGTAGTGTTACCTATAAGGCTAGAATTAATTACAGTGGATGACACTGGATAGAATAATGTCAGGCAGCTTTCTTCTAATGAATTTTGAATTTGTTATTTTTAATCGGATGAAATATAAAGAACGTCTACGTAAATAATAGGCTGTCGAGGTGTATACTTGTGTAAGGAGGAATCTATTTACTCGATGTTAGAAACCAACACGTGGCGAATCGTATTGCACAAAGTCGGTGACAGTAGATTGCAACATTGTGGAAAAGTATAGTTTGCGGTGATAAATTTGGTTCTAGTACCTTCACAGTTGCGCAGCGTGTAATTACGTTGTTCGAATGCACCGTGATTGTATATTCGTAGAAGAGTTAAACAGGTTTCTTACGCATGCAGCCGATGGCAGCGATTTCAATCTCGATCACGTTACGTCGTGGCCTTCTGCGGCGGAGATCCTGTTTGTCTGTTAATCATACGAAACGAGGTTTTAACCGTTGCTACACGCCGTCGACTTCTTTTGATCTTACACCTTGTATCGTCGATCGCGTAATTTACTTGAGCTTCGTGTGTAATTTGTTCGTATATATTCATAGTATGTATTTTTCTTTTCTATTTCGACCGATGACGATGGTTTAGATTTTCGAACGGTGCCTACGATCGGTGGTGCCTGTAAACGAAACGATCTGCTCCTCGATCCACGAAATCATTATGCCGAACCATTGTTGAACACGGAGAACACGGGGCCGCAGATCGATCACACACGAAGCTACACTTCGGTCAGCCTGACACTGAGGCCGCCATCCTCGGAACCACAGCCGCCAATCGATATCAGATCACAGGGTTCAAGCCTGACTTATTCGAGCTCCTCTCTGGATCCTCGGGGCTTTCAAAGCCGTCTTCAGATCAGCATCGGTGCCGGAGCCGTTGGCGGTGTGGCGGCTGCAAGAATCCGACCTCCGATGGGCCCTATTAGGCCCAACAGTTTGATACCCCCGGTACAAATCGGCCCTCAAAGACCACCAGGTCTGTATTTCATGTTTTCTGGAAGCAAATCTAGTCAAATTTATTACACATAGGTGAACTTTTCAAGTCCAATTGAGATTGAATTGTCTAACTTAAATTTGAACGTTGCAGGTCTCCCAGCAGGGCCACCTAGTCAATTACCGAGGCCCACGACAACAATGAGCGCCCCGACCACACCTTCTGTACCATCGACGACGAATATCGTCCATCCCATTAGCCTTCCAACGACACCGTCAGGACCGACGACGACCTCGCCGCCCTCCAGTCCCATTGGTGAACGGATATCGGCCAATATCGATCAAAATCAATCGCTGTTGAATCAAGGTGAAGTCCTTACGCCGTGTGTATATCTTACTAAGCTTTGGAAATAACGTTTTAGGCTGGCTATTTTTATTTTTGGCTATGTATTTGCTTCCGTTACCAGAAAAATGGCCCCCTTTGTTTTCCGAATTCTCATACTGTAAGAATCGCGTACACGTATATTTACCTGCGAAAACCACTCCGTCGCACATACTACTCCCACGCATGTAACACTGAGAACGATATTTACGCATTCCTGACCCCACGCTCCGTCTATACATAGCCACGCTTGCGGTTACTCTACGTGGACCACCTGATCTGCTTTTCCCTCTCACGAGCAGCATCGTCTCGATGTTGACGCGTTTCCTGAACGCTACAATTCCCTGTTTCCGCTTTAATCGTTTACACGCAATGAAATAAAACGTCAACAGAGATTGACTCGAGGCTAATTTGTAGCTATGCAATTGTTGTTGCCAGCTGAACATTTGTAAAATCGGTCAAAAATAGAACAACAAATGCATTCTCAAATAAAACAAGTTCTATTCTAATTGATTATATTTATTTTTACTGTAATATCAATTATTTTATCGCAGTGGCGGAGCATCAAAAGAAATTGGTCGCAGAGCAATTAGCAAGAAAGGAAAGACTCGCCAGGGAATTGAGAGCCGAGAAAGGACGACTCGAAGCGATGAAAAAAGAATTGCAGTCCCTCACGAGACCTTTTGATTCTTCGATGCCTCCTCAGGTGCTGTAATCCCGATACATAATATTTCTAATGTCTAATGTACTAAACGTTATGTAATTATTTGTAGGAGCTAAAAAAAAAGTTGAGAAGCGAGATTTATCAGCTGCAGGTTGAATGCGACAGACTCGCGGATGAGGTAGATCAGTGGTCTGATCCAAGAGGTAATAACTTTATTATGGCTTCCTTTTCCATTCCAAATTTTTATACTTTTCCAAATTCCAATTTTTTATTTCATTTTTTCACAGTACCTTTGGGCGAAACGAACGAAACGTTTTATCAACGTATTTACACGGGTCAGCCTTTGCCATCGAGGTCTGTCAACTCCAATCCACCGCCTCTGCCAAGTCAGCCACCCGTCTGGCAACCGGAATCGAGTGGTAACAACAGTGACAGAGAAGAACGAGATGGACCTTCTTGGGTCTGTAGAATGTGCACGTTTGACAATCATCCATTAATGAACAAATGCGAGCAGTGTGACATGCCGAGGCTGTTGGATCATGGAAACACAGGTACGACTTCTGGAAAATCGATAGACGACTTTACAACCTCGTTAACACGCTTGAACATCGATCCATCACCTCCGCCACCTCCGCCGCCTCTAGGATAGAGGAAACTTGAGTACCTTAACAGCATGTCTTTCCTGTGACGTGATTTTATAAATTGATAAATATCTTTCAAAGAATATTTAGTGAATGGAAGATGCATAAGTACTTCGGTACTACGTTATGATAATATGTGCAATTAAAAGTTATATTTCCTGTTGTTAAATACTTGCTTCTAAATGAGAAAATTGCGAGGACTGCAGGAATGAATATGCGATGAATAAATAAAACAGATTTATACTTAAATTTGTACTTAGACGCATGGATGTGTGGAATTTTTTAAAATAAATCTATTTATGAATTTTAATTAATCTTAGCATGTCTAATTTAGCAATGTTTCAGTGTTGTTGTTTTTTTTCTAATTATTAATAGTTTAATTCAATTAGTTTGACGAATTGATAATTGCAAATTGGTAAGTATCGAATCTTAATAAATGTTAAGTAAATGTTTATTGTTAAATAAAACTATTTGTAAATATATTAATTATGATACAAGACGTAAATGTATAATATACGATTTGCAGGCGAAACTCAAGATATTCATATACGAGTCACACATCATCATAACTTCTCCCCAAGCCGTGAGTATATTTCTTTTTTTTTTTTTTTTTTTTTAGATATAATAATACAAGATATCAAACTGATACGAAAAATATTTGCTTCTCTTCCAGGGATAGTGCATAGTTGGGTGGTATGATGTGAACTACGTTAGAAACGTGAAAACTGTATATAAAATCATTATTTAAATTAAATAAAAAGTTGCAGCCAATATATCGGGGAAGGACAACAAAAATTTGAATAACTTAATTGAGTTTAATTTTTTATTTAGGAAATCAATATATAATTTGATTTTTTAACAATGAATGCAGATTTAAAATTGGTAAATATCGTATTGCAAAATGTACCATTTGCACTTCTAATTATTAGATAATCAACGACTTATCAGTAGTCTGAATTCTATTTGTATGAGTTTTGAAATACTATTTAAAATACAAGATATTTGTAGTAAGTCCTTTAGTACAATATTCTTCACTTATTATATAGCTGTACCTCGTTCCAAATTCAGCTTTGTTTCACGCGTATATTCCCCATAGAACCTTTCTAATTTCTGGTTGAATTTAGCATTACGTTCGTTGATGTAATCGATATCGGCGTCGTCATTGTGCATTCTTCTTCTGCTATATTTTTCTCTCTTTGCAATTCTGGAAAAGGCAAAAAAATTATAATATACAAGAACATTGTAACATGGCTATAAAATACTGATTAGCCTATAAGATACTAACTGTTTTTCCAAGTTTTCCACCATTTTGTCAACAGCCTCTTTCTTATCTTCATGCAGACCATGTAATATAGTGTTTCTATCTCCATAAAAAGCTGGACCCAACTTTTCTTTAGCTTCGTTATATGAATCCATGTTTGGTTTAATATTTTTCACCAGCCTATTATATTGACGAATAGCTGCTTGTTCATAATCTGAAAAACCTGGATCTGGATTCTTTTTATTTCTTTTCTTTCTTGCTATACGTTCTGCTTCTGTTGCATCAATGTGAAGTAATTTTGTTCTCTCATAATCTTCTCCCTGTAAAATATATAAATATATATGTATATATATAAATATAATATATATATATATACATAAAATATAATAATATATTTTATTATATGTACTTATAATAAATTACATTTTCTTCAGCAGCTTTTCTTGCAGCTTCGTCTTGAATGATCCATTCTGCTTGCCTTTTACGAGATTCCCAATTCGAAGGAAGTTTATTCCTTTTGTCCTCCTCAACAACTTCTTTATGATTTTGCTGTCTAGCCTCATTCTACGAAATCAACATTCCATAAGAAAACTACGTTTCGGAAACAAGAAGAAGACGTTGAAATTGAAATCCAAACATTCAGGTTAAACTATAATTCTACATTACTTTATACTTACCCTTTTTGTGTGGAGTTCTCTCAAGCGTTTCATTCTTTCAGCTTGTTTCTCTGCGACTGATTTCCCATCATTTGCAATCTCGTTTTCCATCTTTAAGTTCAAATCAGTTTCAATATTTCCAGAAAAAAAAGAGAGAAAAAAGAGAAACAATGACACAGTGTCACTCGTCGAAAGGTTAGAATGCAATTGCTAGCCGAGCGATATTAACTACCGTCTGCGATACACGTATTTGTCGGAGACTCCGACAGATGTCGGCAAGTTACGATTCGTCGACGAAAAAGGCGAACTCCATTTGCCCGACTTCTGTAGGTGGTGGATCGATTGAAATTGATCTACTCTGGTATAGAGTCGGGAGCGCAATAAGCGGATCCTGTGATATCCTGTCGTTCAACTCGTAGAGCGCGGTGATAGCCGTCAAGTGGAGAAGCCAGGTGATTTTTCATCCGCCGGTAGGAAATCGAAGAGGACGATACCGGTCGATCACAAGTCGCGTTGAGTTAGCAGCAGCACTCATGAAAGGTTCGCGTTTGCGCGAATCCCGACGGTGAAACGTGACGCAGAATTGTACGTTGGCGGCGGTTGTGTCGCAGAAGAAAGTTTCGCGCTCTGCGGGCTTTTAGGGATTACCCGCGAAGCGCGGTCACAGGGTGCCGCGGAAGCTCTCCTCGAGGCGATCACAAGGGATAGAAGAGGCACGCACGCGATTTCTCAGTCGCGGTACATTCTCCCGGACAAATTAATTTTCCCTGTACCGTTATGGAGACTCTCGAATCTAGTCGCGTCTGTCGTCTTTGCGGCAAGCAATCCGGTATCTCGATTAATATTTTTGACAAGAACGAGAGCCACGTGAGGAAAATCAACGCTATTCTCCCGATTATGGTACGTCATATCACTCTAATCCCTTCTACATTTGTATCGTTTCGTTACGAATTTCACGTGTATTCGACTCTCCTCCTGACATTCACGCCCCCTCCTACAGCACCTTTTTCTTTTTTGCCAGAAATTCTATTTGCTGCTAAAATGGGACAATGCTCCCTTTCAATGTAAATTAATACGTGTGCCGAATCAATGCCTTTTCAATGCCAGTTTGGTACTTAGGTGGTTCATGTTTGCCAAAACCTTTTTGTAAATAAGTTTATTACTTGTGTAAAGTGAGGTTATTGTTACTTCGCGCCAATGAGCTTCATAAACACTTTTAACATATTGCATAACTTCGGGATCGTAATTGTTTCTTTCAATTATTTGACCACTGACGAAGCTACGAACTCGAAGAGGAACATTTGAAAGTAGAATTTTTCTTCAGTAGAATATCAAGAAAATAGGAAATATCAAAATATGTAAGTAAAAATTGAATATTTTCCAATTACCAAAGGGTTGGTTATTACTTTCCAACCAGTGAAGACCAGTTGAATGTTACATATTTCGTTAGCTTGAATTCTTTAGAAAGACGGGAATGAAACATACAGAAGAGGAAAAAAATTGCGTTTCTCGCGTATCAAACGAAACAGTTTACATCACATTATTACAGTTTAAAAAAAAAAGGTGTCTCATTAGAATCGAAACATTTTTTTACTGTACTTGTTTTCTTATTTTCAATTGAAATATAATTTTCAATTGTAGTTAATCGTTTCCACGAAGCTAATTTTATTACTCATATTACAAAAATCATATTACTTATTTTGTATTCAAATATTCTATTGTAAATTTTAACATTTTAACGTTTCAAACTTGTTCGTAAAAAGATTGTCGGAATTATGAAGAATGGAACACGATCCTTCAATTCCTCGCCCTTAAACTTCCTTCGCGCATTTGTGCAGCACGTGCAGTAATCCCCCACCTCGTTTCTTAGAAGCGACCACGTGAACTTAACACTCGCATTCGCATCGGCTGTGTATCCTGCAGGTGCACGAAATGGACCTGTTGCCGAAACACATGTGTCATCGATGCAGTTACAAACTCGAGGAGTTCCACAAATTCTACGTGGACTGTCTGAAGACAGATGCGAATTTGAAGAGTCAGTTGTCATGGATGCGAAAGGAGGACTCGAAGGAGAGAGTCGGTGTGCCGATGGTACACATAGAGAATATCAAGATCAAAGTAGAGCCACCGGATTACGACTTGTACGACATAAACCCTATTGTCGATGATAACGAGTACATAAGTTCAATGAGCTCGGTAACCTATCCGGTAAACAGTGTTCAATCCAATAATATTCCCGAGCGTATAACGTATACCACGTATGCACATTGCGGTTGTTACTGTGATAAAGCGGACCAAAGTAATCAAGCTGTACCTACGAGCTACGAAAACAAAATGTCGAAATACAGTAGGATAGACGATACGAAACCAGATAACGATGACCGCGGCAATGCATCACGAGCTGTGCAAGGAAACTTGTTAGCGCATCAAACACTCAAAGAACGGTCAAATTTAATACGGCTCACCAATGAGGCTACTAAAAATTCTAGATGTACTTTCTCTAATTTGGATTTACCGGAGGATAAATCCGGCATCGTAAAAAAAGAAACCTCGAGAGATATCATAGTTCATAACTTGAGGCCTAGAAAGAGTTCTGTAGATTACGTGGGAATTAGAAAAAAACGTTCCTCTCGTTCGTCACTGAACGTGAAGAGTAAATCAACAATTGTAAAAGAAAAAATGCCAACTTCAGTTGAGTTCGATGTGACGCAGATTAAAGTAGAGAAACTCGATTTTGAGGGACGTATCTTGAGACCGAGAAAAGGGACCATTAATTATAGAGGACCAATACGAAAATATTGTAGGTCCACGAATAAGAACCAAAGATTGCAAACTGATCAACATCTAGCGGATATAATGAAAGTTCAGAATGTTGCGAATAAATTGAAATTACCGTCGAAAAAGGTGCCGAAACCGGTAAAAAATAAAATAAAGTTGGATATAAAGGAGGAACAGCTTTCAGATCTTGAGAATTTAGTACTTGATGAATCGGTATCGGCCGCCATGTTATCTCTAACCGATCAAATTGATGCACTGCCTAGTAATTATGATATAAATGTGCAAAATGATAGAGTTAACTGTAATACGTTAAATCGTATGCAGCAGCACGTCGGTAATATTAGTATAGCAAAATGGGAACCATTGCGATATCCATCCAAGGGTAAATTAAAATCGAGAATGATCGATTCGAATAAAATCGAAGGGATGAATTATTCGAGGAAATATTTAAGAAGTCAGGATATTTGTCTGAGAAACGGTAAGATAAGGAGACTCGATAGCACGCATACGTCGGTTAGAAAATTACGAAGGAGTCTTCGAAATCTCATGGCTAGAAATAAAACATCCGATACAACGTTAATGAAAGCAATCGGAGGTACTGTTACAACCAAGATGTCCACTGCGATGAAAGTGCTCGATATTAAACATTACTGTGAGGAATGTAACACAAGTTTCGCTAACAAAGAATTGTTCAAATTACACGCGTGCTATGGACATTGATTTTTTTACAAAATTGCGGGTAACGTAATGTATAAATCATTATTTTTGAAACTCACGTTATACATTCACGTTATACATTTGTACAATTCTATTGGTATAAATACAATTATACGATCGTTATTTGTATTCGAATGAATGAGATGATTATATAGATTTCACTTATCGTTGATCATACGTATAAATATTTTCTTTTTCTAAAAAAAAAAATATATATATATCTATGAAATTATTTTAGAATACGTTATGTATTCATACCATTCACATATATTAATATTGTAATATTATTTTTGTGAATGAAGATGTATACTTATGAAATTGTTAATAGTGAGTGAGATAAGAAAATGTTGCGATGTACGCTTAAGAATTTATGTAGATAAAGATTTCACGAATCGCCTTCAAAGTTTAAAATAAGACCATATATTCTATATGAAAAGATATATACATATATTTTAAGAGATATCAGATATTCATATACAAAAAAATTGTGATACATAGTGAAAATGTCTTAGGTTTGTATTCATCTTACGTGTAATTAACTCATCTATTTTTTGTTTCACGTTTTTCTTATAGTCTAATTAATGCCAGTAATTAGACTATAAATCTTATTAAATCTTTATTATCGAACAAACTGAACGTATGTATGTATCAATGCCAGTAATTAGACTATAAATCTTATTAAATCTTTATTATCGAACAAACTGAACGTATGTATGTATTTCATGCATATTCATAGCTTTCGTACATCAGTGATATTTCGATGTGACGGTACATATCATTTTGTGTTACACTGAAAATGTACCATTGGTATTGTTAGAAAGGATGATGATCGGGTTTGTGCAAACTAATCGTAAATAATGATTAATGCTTTGTACTCTAAAATGTTATTAAACTCTGATTCTATTATTTATTGTTATTGGATACTAAGTGCACTCGTCATTCCTTTGACACAATTCGTTATTAAATAAGAAATGTTCTTTACTATTACCTAACAATTTAATTATTAAAAAGTTGCAGTTGCAGTTGCAGTTATTACACAACAGTTATGCGCTTATACCAATGGATCGATCAATAAATTTTAAATAGAACAATAAAAAATATATCTCTATTAATTACTTCCTTATTGCTTTATCTTTATTCGTTATTCCATTGCATAATTGTTTTATTCTTTATTCCTTTTTTTTTCAGTGTTTTAAAATGTATTTTACGTCATTTGCCAGGTGAGGTCGCCACGAGACGACCATTGAGTGAATTAAAATTCTCAAACAAACAAAAAAGTACTCCAAGTGTCAAATGACTCCAAAAAAATGATTGATTATCTGGATTACATTCTTCAAAAGTGTTGTCAGTGAAAAATCCGAATGTCTTCAAATCCTCAGAAATCCCCTCGTTATGAGGATGTAAGTGTTCTGAATATTTTTGTTCAGTTGTATTAACCTATCTTGCTTTCTAAATGACAGTTAACAGTTGACTCACTTTGATTTATCAATAGATTTATATTTATTAATATAATATATATTTATAAAATATATATTTAGAGATAAAAATATGTATTTTATATAAAAATATAAAAATATCATGTTTTGTATTTTCTTACAATAATCAGTAATTACATACATGCATTTTTGAATCACTTACAGTTGATCTCAACGGAAGATGATACTTTGGGTACATCTATCAGTCTTAGTGTAGGAGAAAATTCAATAAGAATAAAAGAAAAACCTAAGGTGGTTAAAAAATCAGAGTCAGAAAATAAATATGAAGAGGAAAAGTGGTGGTTAAAAAAACCAGATATCTGGCTTGATATTTCACATGCTATTCCAATAGATGCGAAGGCTAAACAGTCTCCATCTCCTTCTCCGGATGTTAGTTCTTCAATGAAAGAATTTCTTGAAAAAGAAAAGATGTGCAAGGTAATTACAGTTATCATATTTATTACTGAATAATAAATTTTTAAGTAATGAGACATTTTATTCTGTGATTTTTGTTCTTTTACTTGTATAGGCTATGCATAAAAATGAAGTTGAGATGAAAGATAGAGATGATACTCTATGTGATATTTTAGCTTCTGCAGCATTTGATAAATATCCTTCGGACTTTGAAAGTGAGTATTAAGAATTGTACAATTTTCGTATAATTTTGTAAGTATAACCAAATTAAAATCTTCATTGTTCTTAGATGCAACTGATGAGGATATTGGCAGTATTTTAGAAGAAATGAGTAAGATAGCTGGAGCTCTTAGTCCTAATTCAACTACAGATCGTTCAAAATCTCGAGATTCTGCCAAAAATCCTACAGAGGAAGAGAAATCTGTAGAAGAACTATTAGAAGAGGCTGAGAAACTTGTAAGACAAAATAATAGTAGTTTATCTAAGAGTGGATCAAAATCTGACACTTTAGTACCTGAGAATATCCCAGAGGATATAGAAAGTCTTAGCAGGGTTAGACAAATAGAAGCTGATATATTTCAACTAATAGAAAAGGAAGTGCATAAAGAGACTGAAAAAATCAAAAAAAGTCCAAAGAATGAAAAGAAAAGAGACAGTAGTCCTGGTATTGAAGTTATATATGAGAATGTGAATGGTTTGAAAGCTCCGAAATCTTTGGAACTTCAGAGAAAAAAATTTGAAGAGCAAAAAGTGGAGGTATCTAGCAGTTCTGATTTAGATGATCCTATTGAAAGACATTCCAAATCAGAAGAATTAAAAAGTACAAAGAAGCTGGAATCAGATAAAGATAATTTGCAGAAAGAAATAACTGATGTAGACAAGGATTTTTTTGAAGATTTACTGAGAAAATCTAAAGAAAAAGCAGAGGGTGGCATGTCAGGTAGTTCAAGTTTTGGACAAGAAGATTTTTCGCATTTTTTGAAACTTTTGCAAGGACAGACTAATAAAAAAGAACAAGACTCAAATCATTCCAATCCTACACAACCTTTCCTTTCGAAGTTTGCAGATGAAAAAATATCCCTTTTAGATGGCGGGACCATGAATAACAAAAGTCCCGAATTTCCTGAGAAAGAAATTTCTGATATATTAGAAAAAGAATTACCTCAGACGAGTAATATAAAAATCGGACATGAAATTATGGAAACAGATTCCAGTGCCGACAGTGAAGAACAAAAACAATCCAAAAACAATAGTGATAAAAATGAGTCGAAAATATCTGATAAAAAGGATCAGACATCATCTAGGAATGTAGCTGTGACAAAAGATAACAAAAAAGCACCTAATTCCAAGGAAGAACTATATTCTGTTGATCTCACACCAAGGTTAGAATTATTCGTGGATGCTATCCCGAAGTTATTAGCTGAAAAGTCGACAGAAAATGCAACGCAACAAAGTGAAGAACCCACAGAAGAACCAAAACTAATCGCACATAAAACAATCTCAAGTTCTGAAATTAAATCTGGTATCAATGTTCTATCATCTCAACGTAGCAATATAGAACGTAAATCCATTCATTCAGCTAGCGCGTCGAATAATAAAACGCAAAAGAAGGACTTAAAGTTTTCTAAGTCTAAAAGTTATGATCAGATTTGTAAACCATCGTCATTCAGAACGTCTGTCGAAAATTTGAGAGTAAATAAACCTTCGGATACTGCAAAAAAATCTAATACTTTGATCAGGAGATCGCCAACATTGAAGCCAAAATTACAACCTACGGTTAAGCCAATCACGAAAACTACTCCGAAACCAAAAGTGTTATCAAATCCAAGGAAAAATTCTGTTAAGACTGGTTCTAATCTCACATTGTCTTCCACATGTAAATCGTACCAAGTTAAATCACCAGAAACTTACTTAAGGACTATGATGGCTGGTGGTGACACGAAACAAAATTTAACAAAAACGAATTGGGAAATATTGTGTCGCGAAGAAAGACACAAGAATGCTCTTTTGAAACAACAGCTAGAGTCAGAAGTGAAAATGTACAAGAGTCAAATCGACAGGATGCGTATATCCTTCGAGGAAGAACTGTTTGCACTAAAGAAACAAAACATCATTTTAAAAGCGAAAGTAGATGAGCTTTCCTTAAATGAGAAACGATCGGAATTTCAGCCAAAGAAAGATACCAAAATTATGCTTCTAGAAAAAGAACTAGAGAAACAAGAGAATCTGATTCGGGCCTATGAAACAGAAAATAAGAAGTTGATGCAAGAAACGAAGAGAATGCAAGAGGAAATGAAGCAATTGCAGAAACAGAAAAGCACAGCATTAGAATCAGGTAAAATGCAGGAACTTGCAGATAGAATTAAGGATCTCGAGGAAGAGGCCCTGAAACTCAATCTCGAAGTTTCCAAGCTTCGAGAGAAAAACGCAGACTGTGCTTTGCAGAATGAGGATTTGTCTCAACAAAATAGCCTTTTGAATGATGAATTGGAGATGTTTAAGGAACAGTTGAGGACAAAGAATGATTTCATCACGGATCGATTGCAAGCAATGACCACGGCAGAGCTGCAATTGAAGAAACAAATAGAAGATTTGACGATAAAACTTGGTTCTAAGACGGAGCAATTACGAATAGTAAAACTGGAGCTCGATAAGATTCAACAGAACGTGCTCCCACTGGAGAAAGAGCTGCTAGAATTAAGAGTCAAAGAGGGTAATTTACTGGAGAAGCTGCAAGTATCCAAGAGCCATGTGGAACGTGAGAAACAGTTAACACAGAAACTTAAGGATCAAGTGATTCTCGATAGCAAGAAGATTACGGACTTGAATAGACAAGTTCGTGAAATGGAGAGGATACTGAAGAGGAAGAATCCTGATTCAGTATCTGCTCTTATATTGACTGCGAATTCCGAGCAGGAGAAGATTGGAGCAGAGAAAGTGAAGTTATTAGAAGATCGAATCTTGAATTTGGAAAATGAAATCAAAGCGAAAGATGATTTGGTACAACAGAAGGTGGTTGAATTTCAAAAGAAATTTTCGGATATGAAGGAAAAGTATACCACTCAGGTAACTGAATTGGAAAAGAAATTGCTGGAGGCGAACGTGAAGGATCGTAAGATATACAATGATATGTTTACGCAGACGGCATCAAAACCTGTAGAGAACAAGAGTGTAGAGACAATTAGGAAAGAGGAGAGAACAGGGTCGTTTGAAAAAGAAGAGAAGAAAGATCTTCCAAAACCGTCTTTGAAAGCCACTTTAAAATCTCAGAACTCTAAAGAGGATGCTCATCTTATGGCCACGATACGTGGATTGAAACTAGAGCTCGCGAACAAAGATAAAGCGATGTCGAAGATCACGAAAGAATTCCAAGATTTACAAAAGACGAACACAAGATTACAGAAGGAGAGAGAAAAATTGTTGAATGATAGAAGATCTGTAAAGACTATGAACTTCGAGAGGAATCGCGGTATGGTGTCCTCGGATTCGAAATTACTGACTTTGAAGTCTATCGAAGGAAACGACCAGAACTCGAATGTCTACCAAAACGGACATGTGTCTGACACGAATACTCAACGGCTGTCCGCTTCCGTACAAAAGCTTTATGATCCTATGCAGTACACCGAGAATGGAGATACTAATTTGATGAAGAGATTGACCGATGAGAATGATATTCTAAAGGAAGAACTGAGCAAGATGAATAAGGACTTCATGGCTTTAAAAAACAAACGACTTCACGATCTGAACCTCTTGCAAGAGGAACATGAACGTGAAATGGCCACTTTGCTGAAGGAGTATAGCGTGAAATTCGGAGATTCTAAAGTGGTAAAGTTACAGGTTCGTAGTATTACGTGCAGTGTTTCATTTTTTTAATTTATTTATTAATAGACTGTGGATATTTGTGTAAGTTTATACTTTATAAACTTAACTGAAAAAATGGAATAGAGATTTAATCTACTTTGATCTATATTTTTCCTTTTTTCATTACTTCCATGATCGTTCTATACATTTTTAAATTTCGCATAAATGTATAAAAGTCTACAGTTTATTTATTAAATTAGTGTTATAAAGTGTTTGCACGTAGTACTCTTATTATCTGTATATAATCAATTTTATTAAGGTTTTACTTTTATTAATAGGGTCAAATAAACACTCAAGTGGCTGTGATATCCCATTTGAAGCAGCAAATTGAGAAGTTAAGAGACTACAAGGAACAGGTAGTTGTTCTGAAGGCTGAACGAGATCATTTGGAGAATAAAGTGAAAACGTTGAATGAAAAAGTGAAGTATTTATCAACACCGGTATGTAATAAATAAAATATACGTTTAATGCATTAATCTTGCGTATCTGTTCGTAATCATTCTATAAATTCTTTTAGAGCACAGAACAGCTACAGTTGTTGCAGGACAAGATAACAATTCTTCAACAACGACACGAAAGCCGTGAAATGACGTTGCAGAGTTTAGTGCGCGATTTGCTAAGAAATAGAACCCAGTGTAAGGATTGTAAAAACGAGAAGGGTAAAAATCGACAATTGTGCTATTTTCGACAGGAGCTTGATCACATTCTTGGAATGCTTCAGGAGATAGCTAACGTTCATTGATTTTAATTGAACTAAAGATTAGATATGCGTGTAAAGTGGTGCTCATGAGATGTCAAGAAATCGATAGATTGCAATTTCTTGATTCGATATCGGGCATTGTGATAATTCGTATCTTCGAGTGTACTGAAACGACTCTTAGATTTTTGCTAGAAGAAATTATGATATTGGTAGGTACTTTATACATGTGTAAGAGGAAGCACAGTCAAAAAAGATTTGATCGATATTTTTCATCGATCTTGCCATGAAAACGACACGATTAGTTGTTCACAGTCTGTTTAGTCAGTTTCTTATTATAGGATATTCAATGAAATCATATCGATCCTGGAAAAGTTCGCGCATAATGATCGACTGGGATCACTGCCAAAGTTATAGAAAAAAAGATGAACAAATGACGATGTTACTATTTTATCGTAACTTTTCGTCGACATTCTTTCTTGCCACTGTGCATGCAATACGCATGGACAACGTCCATAGTTGAAATAATAAAACTAATAGTCAAATATCAAATGAAAACATAGAAATATTTTGATCTATGTATATTTACTAAGAGCAGACTTTTTATTTATCTAATAACGTAGGTTTAAAAATTGTTGGAAAAGAACTTGACTGCTTCCAATTCGGAACTAGCTTTAGCCTTGTACTTACTGTCGTTTTGGCGAACGGTAGACTATATAAATATAGGGGAAGCATCTTGAAAAAGAAAAAAAGAACAAGAGATCTCTTCCGAAGTTGCGTAGGAGTTAATTTTTTACATGAGGCTTTTTCAGAATATGCTAAATATCGTATTAACTTGTTCGAATAATTGTATTTATTTCCTATTTATATTCATTCATTCTTCGCCATCAACGAATCCATCTGTAATCAAGTCGTCCAGTTGTACGATACGTATATTTATATACACTTTAGAGACATTCATTAAACATTTTAGCAATCACACGTTGACTTTATACTCTCACGACGAAGCACATGCATATCGCACAAATTCGACGTGTCCTAGATATAATGATATTTAAAACTTTGTTACAGAATGATTGTAGAAGATAATTCTTTGCTTTCAGGTTGTACCTGTTTTTATCAAATCATTATAATCACACAGAATATAGTTACTTCTTCAAGACTGGATATATGTCAAAATCACTGCATTTTTACTTACTTTTTAATTACTTTTAAGCCAAACAGCCATAATGTACAAACCATGAAATGATGACTTTAATAAATTACTTCTCTTCTCTTTGACCATCTAGCTTAACATGCCTTTAATATGATGTATATTTATGCTATCATATTCGTTTATAGTATTATGATTATTATCATCATCATCATGATTGTCATTTCTGTGATGGAAGAATTATTTCGGGAAAATACTTATAGTGAGTATACAATATTTGATTTTAATTTGAACAATTTATTCGGATAAAATATATCTTTTTAAATACATGCGATACATTTTCGTCTCTATGCAGGATACATTTATCAGCTGTACACTAATATACAGGTTTTCATTTAAGTACAATGCATAGCGCTATAATGCAAGAAAATATTACACAAGGATAATGACTAAAAGCAGGCCTTGGAAGTAGCGAATCGTTGTTTTCCGCTGGATAAGAATCCTACCATGTAGTAAACTGTGGTGCCTGTCCTACGAAATTCCTGTAACAAATGGTCAGATTTCATTAATTTATTAATTAATCTTTAACTTTATTACGGATACAAATGACACAAGTAAATAGTTGCTCACCTAATAAAAGAACGTTTGCCATAGAAAATAGATAATCCATACATTGTACAAAGTCCAATTATGAGTGCCTGGCGAATCATTTCAAATGTCAGAGTGTTTAGATTCATGGAGTTGTCTCGTTTTAGGAAGTTCGCGGCACCCAAAATTTTCATCCTGGGTATAAAATCATTGCTATGAGCCAGAGCTTTCTCTCGTACTGCTAATGTAGGTGCATTAACGGGGATTCTAAAATTACGTTGTTGAGAGCGAGGTTGTCTTCGGAGGAAAGTTGTATCTTCCATTGGTTGGCTTCGAGAACGAGAATCTCTGTCTGCAGAACGAATATGCTCCCTTTCTACAGAGCGTGATCGTCTGATGTCATTTGCAAATTTATCTTGAATTCTTTCAGCGAATCGTTCCTTTTGGCTAGACCGAATGTCATTCGCAAAACGAATAAGCATAGCGCCAATTCGTTGCGATCTAGTGTCGAATCGTCTTGAAGTTAAGTCTCGTCGATCAATCCTTTGCTCTGCGAGACGACGTTCTGTGAATTGGCGATCAGCTCCTCGTTGCGCAAATCGACGATCAGCTCTCTGTTCAATAATTAATCGGTTAACTCTTTTTTCCATAAGTTTGCGATCAGTTCTGGCTTCTTCACGGCTTCGAGATTCGACAGATATGGATCGTTTGTCCATAAGTCGTCGATCAGCTCTTTGCTCTGTAAGTCTGCTATCGGCCCTTTGTTCTGCAAATCGATGGTTAATTCTCTGTTCTATAATATTGCGATCAGTTCTGGTTTCTTTGCGGGCTCGAGATTCGACAGATGTGGATCGTCTTTCCATGAGTCGTCGATCAGTCCTTTGTTCCATAAGTCTGCGATCAGTTCTGGCTTCTTCGCGAGTTCGAGATTCGACAGATGTGGATCGTCTTTCCATAAGTTTGCGATTACTTCTGATTTCTTCGCGAGTTCGAGATTCGGTAGGTGTGGATCGTCTTTCCATGAGTCGTCGATCAGTCCTTTGTTCCATAAGTCTGTGATCAGTTCTGGCTTCTTCGCGAGTTCGAGATTCGACAGATGTGGATCGTCTTTCCATAAGTCTGCGATCAGTTCTGGTTTCTTCGAGTTCGAGTTCGAGATCCATGAGTCGTCGATAGTCCTTTGTTCCATAAGTCTGCGATCGTCGAGTTCGAGATTCCATGAGTCGTCGATCAGTCCTTTTGTTCCATAAGTCTACGATAATTCTGTCTTCGCGAGTTCGAGATTCGAGATTGGATCGTCTTTCCTAAATTTCTTCTGGCTTCTTCGCGAGTTCGAGATTCGATGGATCGTCTTTCCAGATCGTCGGATCGTTTTTCCATAAGTCGATGTTCAGCCTGTTGGTCCAACAGACGACGATCAGTCCTTCGTTCATTAAGTCTACGATCACTTTCTTCAGAGAGTCTACGATCTACATTTTGATGTACGATACGGTCAGTTTTTCGTTCCTTAAGTCGACGATCAGCTCTCTGTTCCGTAAGACGTCGGTCAGTCCTTTGCCCTATAGTTCGACGATCAGCTCTCTGTTCCACAACTCGACGATTCTCTTTCTGTCCCATAAATCTACGATTAGCTCTATCTTCCTCACGATTTCGAAATTCAAGATCAGATGTGGATCGCCTTTCCATTAGTCGCCGGTTAGTTTTTTGTTCCGTGAGTCTACGATCAGTCTTAATCTCTTCGCGATTTCGAAAATCAACAGACGTAGATCGCCTTTCTGAATTTCTCCTAGAATCTACAAGTGACCGACGTTCTGACGTTCGATCATTAGACAAATTCCTAACTCGTCGTTCCTTTAAATCATTCTTAGTAATTTCAGAGAGTCGAGATTCACGTCGTTCACGAGTCGAGTTCTCCAAGTTATCTGTAGAACGTCTTAGCGATCTAATGGAAGAATCTCGTCGATCGTTTGCCCTGGCATCCATATGACGATCTAAACGGCTAATTCTTTGTCGTTCATTTGTTACTTCTCGTTGTTCCAATTTAGTAAGAGATCTGCGGTCTTGGTCCAATCTAGAATCGCGTCTGATTGTCATTTGCATACGATTACGTGTATCTACGTTCCTCAAAGATCGTTCGTTCCTTTCTCGACGAAAGTTGATAGAAGCAAGTGATTCCGTGGATCGTACAAGATTACGTTCTCGATCATTTACTCTTCTGTTTACTTCGCGGCGTTCTGAGTCAGTAGACCTTTTGCGCAACCTTCGTTCTACAAATTCTTCTGTAATCTTCGAATTGAGTGATCGAGAAAGTCGATTCGCAGGATCGGACATACGTCTTGTACGATCTTGGGTTCTGTATTCGGTATTCGTTTCCTGCCTGCTTGATCTCTCCATGCTTCTAAAATCAACTCGAGTTTGGGATCGAGCCCTAGAAACGCGATCTAAGCTTCGAGATCGAGACATTCTGAGATCAGTTGGTATCAGGGACGTTCTGGAGTTTCTAGTTCTAGTACTTTCTCTGGTCGTCTTCGAAATCCTGGTCTGGTCTTGCTCGAAAGTCAAGCAAGAAGGCATCTTGGTGAAAGGGTTCAAATTTGGGCAGGCATCCACTCTGCGAAGAAGACAATGGATGTAATAGTGTATTAGAATTCTAATAATCTGGATTCCAAATGTAATCTTAATAAATTAAATTTAGATTTGAAAATTCTAACGAGTTAAACTCTTCGCTTAAGCTAAATTCTAAATTCTAAATTTGTAATAAGCTCAATTTCAAATTGCAAAATTCTAGATTTTGAGATTCTAAGAAGTTAAAATTTTACTCGTGAGGAGCTTGATGTTTTAATTCAGGCCCTGCCAGACTTCCTGCTCGGCCTTCCTTATCCCTGGAGACCAGCCCTAGTGTCAGGCAGGCGAGGGATACCACCAAGAGGCCGACATACTGCCAAGCCCGTACTGGCAATGCAACGTATCTTGTACGTCGCATCTTTAACAAAAAAAAAACTTCTTAATTTTGAAAAGGTTCATGCTATCATATATACGTTTCTAAAATATTTTTACAATTTTCCCTAGATGTTACTTACCTTACTACTGTTTCTGTGCTAGCAACTGTTTGGTCGTACGAAGGTATGCAGAAACTTCTTCCTTGGAGGAGGATTCCTCGTGTTCTTCCTTGAAGCTCCGGGGAATTGCTAACGCTCTGTCCGAAGGAGCCGAGCTTTTATACCCGTAGAAATCCACCATAATTCGATACTCGTTCAATTCAGTGCTTATCAGCACCGACCACATGGGACCCCATATCTCGATAGGTGAAAATCACCGTGAATGAAATCGGGTCGAGAACTATTGCAAACGCCTCCGTAATTGGTTAACCATCTAGAAAATTGCAAGCCCGGACACCTGTGTGGCAGCTGATATATCGGTTACCCGGTTGCCTCGTGGCTGAGCTTCAAAGCAATCGCTAGATTGATCATGAACTATCTGGACTTTTCCTTACTCTGCAAGTGAAATGCAGCCGGGCTAAGGGAAGCTCGGCAATTTAAAAGTTCAATATTATTTGAAATTTAACAGAAGCTTAGCTATTTTCACAAAATTTTTATTATAAATTTCTTTCTTAATTTTGCGTTGTCAATTGATATCGTCAATATTAATTTTGGGGTGAGAGAATTTGTAATAATATTTGGCAAATACAGTTTTTACAGACTGGTTTATTTTTTATACAAATCTCATGTAAAAGGAGAGGCTTGTAGCGCGGATACCTTATAAATATATAGATGATATATTTACATTACATTATATTATACATATATATTATATTATATTTCTATATATAAATTGGACCGTCAAAATTTTTCCAAAATCTTGCCGTCTCCCATTAAAATGGGAGAAATTGTCCATGAATTATTCTGTTTTATCCGATTTCGCTCATTTTTAACCTGTTTCGAACAGTCTGTCGTACACAAGACGAATAAGATGAATTGATTTCATTTGGATTGTTAATGCACAATCAGTTAATCATAATTTTAGGAAACAATGATCGTTGCGATGAGAATCGTGAGAATTGAAATATTGAAGTACAAGTTTCTCGATGCACCCGATAGCGTTGTTATTTCGCTACATGTCGTTTCGTTCGTTTCTGGCAGTGCTGTGAAATTTGGGAACGTTTGTATATCTGATGGCTGTAAAGAAAAAGTCAATCGATAATTCTAAAATATGTTATAATTGACGAAGGTATGTTAATTCTTTAAGAAGATGTAAAGATCTTTTTATTATCTTAAATGTTGCTTTCAAACAATTAAAATCTAACATACCAAAGCAAGTTTATCGTCTCTTTTCCTGCAGAAGGTCATGTGTCTGCCATGATATAAACTTCGTTCGATGGATCTAGCAAGGAGTTCTTCGGTCCAAGGTAGTGCCAGCATATGTTCAGCCAAAGTTCGTCCTATTGGAAATAATAATTATTAATATAACTATATAAAGGTGAAACTTGTCTTGAGATTAGTTTCCCAGTAATAGGCGTTTGTATTATTTACCTCTGAACTCTTCAGGTTCCTCAATGATCAATCGAGAGAAAACATTATCATTATCGTTTTCTACCGTGTAATCTTTCATGGCCATCAATGCAGATTTTGCCTCTCTTATAAGTTTCTCATCTATTTCTTCGCTGAGTCTTGTAGCAGGGTAGATAGGAAGTTGTTGTTGACCAGTGGAAGAAATGGTCACAGCATCCGTTCTATAAGAACCAAGAATAACAGGTAAAATGAATACGTACGTCGTACATACTTATTTATATTGTTGTTGCTACATTACCTAGTTGTTAGAAAAAGTTTTTCTAGATGGTCCATAGTAACACCTTTGAAGCTGTATACGCCAAGTGTTTTGAACAGATGTTTTATCGGCGTCATACTGTAACAAGCTGCAAGTGGTGTTCTCGGATAATGTACCACGAAGGCCAGACACATTTCCTGAGATGCTGCGTACCCTCCTAAAGTGGGTTTCGTCCTATCTAGGGTACCATAAACACATTCAGCTACCAATTCGTCTCCTGGAAGAACTTTTACTTCCTTCTCAAGTGTATGAGACTGTTGATAGTCAAAATCAAAGTGGTTGTCCTCGACTATTCTGGGTAATTCTTTGCCTTGGCGAATATGTTTCAGGCTTAGACGACGACCGGCCAAGTGGGAATGCAAGACTACTGAAACGATGTTTACACCACCTTTAGGGAACATCTGTAAGAATAATTCACAGTTAATGAACGAACGATAGTGTTTACATACATTTACTAAAAATTTAAAGATGACCAAAGTAGAATGAAATGTAATATAAAACAGATTTTTATTTAAGTTTCTTTTGGTTAATTATTTTAGTTAAAAATATGAATATGCATGGACATCCGTAATCTAATTTATGATTATCAAAAGAATGATATTTACGTACAGTGTTCGTACAATGAGGAGTACAGTAACCTGCCGTGGCGTATTCCTTTTGTTTAGGAGGAATCAGGTGAAGAGGACTCACGGCGACCCCAGCAACGAGAATCCCCGCTTCCTGTGGACGAAGTTTCGGAGTCAAGTGAAGACGTACTCCGCTGCTGTCTACCACCTTCTTCATACCCGGGTTATTATAATGCACTTCCAGCATGTAATAAGAACCTTCAGGATGCTCCGCGATGGGAAAGCCTACGTGTTCCGGAAGCCATTCACCTGTAAGATGCATCGTATTGTAATGGGAAAAATTGACGACCTTCTATTCTATGAACTGTTTATTCCTGAACGTGTTGCATAATTGAAATTCATATTTCGCGACTTTTCTTTCAGTTTACCCGTACTACCGCGTGCCCAGGCCAGCACCGGCTGCAAGCAAGATTCCCACTCCCGTGGCATTGTAGGACTGTAACAGGGAGCTCCAACGATTCTCGCATGTTGCCCTAAGATCGGTAAAGTCGAGGCGCATTCGTACAATATAATATGATGAACCAAATCTTCGTTTTGCTTTTCCACGAGTGGCGTATACTGAAACATCAATCAATTTTCACTCAGCGTTTCAATATATCGTTAATCGTCATGAATTCTAAGAAGCAAAGTAATCGCGTTGCGAGGCAGTTTCGGAATACTAGATTGAACCGCGTGTTCCTCTCCTGAGAAATCTCCTCAAGCATTCGAGAGATCCCCATTGACAATCGAGGAACGTTTCGGCCACGGAATGACATCATTCCGAAACCTTTCTTTATTCTAATGACGTCCGTCGACACAGTACCATGTCCGGCATGGATGACCGTGATTCGTGGAGCACATACGAATCAGGCCCAACCTTATGGCATTCCTCCGTGCTCTCATCGTGCACGAAACTTATCCCAGAACATGTATCAAAATGAAAATATCTATTTTGATAAATTTCGACAAACTTTGATCACTCACCCCGATCATATGGTGTTTCTCTTTATGAGGTGCTTTGAAAATCTTGCACCAGTAGGTAGTGTCTACGTTGTCTGAAACTGGAGGCTGGTTGGATAAAAAAGAGAAACACAATTAATCATAATATATATACAATTTCTTGTTATAGGAAAAAGTTACTCAAGATAAAATTACATTATTTCATAGAGTACATGTTTTTTTTTAAATTTTTTATATTTTAATGTTATTAGTTTTTAGGGTGAAATCCCATATTTCTTATTTAAGCACCAAGACTGTGCAACCTAACAAATTAAAAAATTATTTCTAAGTTCTACTTACTTGATTCAATTTTACGTCCCAGTGTTTAATGTCCTGAGTATATCGAGGAGGTGCGTGAGGAGCAGGTGTCTTGAGTCTTAAAGCTCTACCACCACGTTTGTCACCAGGCCAAATAGCAGTATTTAATTCAGGGTCACTCGAATGTAGCGTCCACAGGACTCGAATCGTGTCTCCCTGCGATAGCAAGCGAGAATTACTTTTTTGTAATATGGCCTTCTTCTGGTTAGGATTGTTCGAAATGTTCGATATAGGAAATAGGTTCGTTAAAAAGTATTTTAATGAGCTGGATATCATGCTGGTTAGACCCACTGTGGATCGCGAATAGGAATTACCAAGGAGACACATGAGGGTTGTGGACGGCATGCTAAACGCCTAAATATCGCTGCGGGAATTCGGCGTAGCGGGGTCTTAAGGCCTCTAAAAGTCGCAGGCTCCCCTCGTGCCAGGCATAAATCGAAAAAGAGAGGTGGTTCTCTCCGCGAATTCTACCAGCGCTTCTGTCTCTACGTTGTAAATCTTCTCGGCTATTGCCAGTTCCCAGACTCCGTTAGGTGGAATCGAATATCGGACAATTTGTTCTCCCGTGACTTCTAATTACTCCAAGTCGAGTTACGAGGCAACTTGATCCTTTATCTCGAACTTTATTAGCATACAAACTAGCGTTCAAAATTATATGAACTTTTAGTTATCTTTGACTTTCTTGACAAACTTGTAAATAGATAGCGTGTAAGTAGATAGTGTAACTTTAAACGAGAGAAGGATAAAAAAAAGAACAGCGATGAAGAAAAATACGAATCTTTGGTTCAATTTGATCACAGTATTTAAATATTTATGAACGTTAGTGATTTTTCGAACGATAAATAAGAAGGATAAAACCGGGACGACAAGCAGCATAAAAGTATATAGTAATTCAAAGAAATCGAAAGATTTAAATAAACAAAAAGTCTCTAATATTATTCTTTATGCTTCCAGCCTTACCGTAAGCCGATGATCCTGAGGATCACAAGTCTGCCAGTTTCGCGAGAAGATTACGCTCGTGTGGGTTTCGTTTTGCGAACCTCCCAGCACTTTGACATCCTGAGACGTGTCCGTGACCAGAGCCACCTCTGGATCCTCGATTCCATGCGAGTCCTGAAAAACGAAAAGAAACAAGTGGAATCATAAACTGGGTGAACGTACGTGAAATGTGTGTTCAGCGGGCTTGAAACTGGTCGATTCGCCGCTGAAACGAGATCGGGAAGTTTATCAGGTCAGGTGAGCGCCAGGTGTTTATATTCGATGGCGGACCAAGACTTTTTGTCAGACGCAATTCATTTCTCTTTACCTTCTGCACTTTCTCCTTTACACTTCGGAGAGGGTGTTCGAAACAAGTCACGTGTTAAATCGCAGTAACTTTACGCAGAGATTCGTTCTTTGACATAGATATGAGATCTTCAGAAGGTATATTGATTAACATCACTTGAAATTGATCAATAGAAAAAAATGACGCTACAAATCTCGTGGTAAACGAACTCGTGGAAGTAAATCATCTATTTGTTAAAAATTGAAAATTAATTTTATTAACGCCGTTTGTTAAAAAATGAAGTTGATCAGTTACAACTTCTAAAATTTTGTTAAACTCCAAACTAATCAATTTTGCGATTAGAAACATGATAATAATGTTCCAATGGCAATAATAGTAATTTTTTTATTTTTCAAGATAGATATTAATGATATTCAGCAAAGTATCGATTTTAACGATATATCCTGAAGCATTCTACACGCGAAGGAAAGAAAAAGATCGTCAGGCGTGACGTTGACAATCAGAAGGGAGGCCGCAGGCGTTTGGGTTCGTTGGATTCCGATTATGGTTGGGTGCTAAAGTTTATAAGAGGCCGAAGGGAAGTTCCCTTCCTGCTCTTAATGAATCGAAATAATTGGTCGAGCATCGTCATGCTTGTTGCGTATTTTGTAATGAACACGTGGAAAGAGGAAACGGTAATAAAGTGGCATGTATATCGCGAAAAAAGAAACCACGTGAAGAATTGTAACGAATAGAGAAACAGATCAGGTTGTCAGATTGACGATCTCGAAGGTACTAAATTATAAAAGTTACAGTGATATGATACTATTCGTGTTTTATACGTATTTTTTATAAAGATCTTGAAATTTCGTTAGTTTGATTGTCACGATTGATAAGGTTTGTAAATTTGAAATTACGTATAGAAATTGCAAGACAAGCGATCCCAAAGATATTTACGCAGTCAGTTATCAATGATAGGTGTTCAAATACTTTTGTGAGCTATAGTATTTGTTGTAAAGTAAATGTAAGAAAGCGATGAAGATTTCATTGTCGCGTAAAGAAACGAGTCGCTTTCAATGAGAATATCAGCGACAGTTTATCGGCGAGAAATCGTGAATTACAACGCGAATAAATATGTGTTTACCGATTTCCGATTAATTTGCGTTTAATTACCGGCTGTGACTCGCCATTGGAATGGAGTATGCGTTCTCATGAGATTCGCAAGGATTTTCTCATGGCATCCGGATATTCTCATCGTCTGACTAATTAGCATGTTCGTGGCATTGCTGGTTAGTGATTAAAAAACTTCGAGATTCTACCGATTCAATGTATCGACTCATCATTGCAACATTTTAATTGCGGTAATTTATACGTCATGCCAATAAACAGGGAAAGCATCTTTTTTTTTTTCGATGTGAGCTGTGTTTAACGCGCGGAACGGTTTAATCGTCGAAATTGATTGCGAAAATCATGCGAATGATTGCAGAAGCTCGTGTCGATACTTGCCTTTTTTGTATAATTTGGGGAGGATCTTCGTATGTAAATCATCGATTGAGAAGATATGTGACAGGTTCTCTTTCTCAACGACCGATTGATTTTGTGATTTGAACGTGAAAAGAAACGGCAAGAAGTATTGTTTAAGTATTTGCTTAAACTTCTACATGAATTTTCTCGAAAAAATCTATAGTGACTCATGAAAGTATTTGAAACACTTAACATAAAAAAAATTTTTATTCGATATGCGGGTCACGAAATTAACAACGATTCTCTCGCGTTCTTCTTTCAGGAACGGATTTCTCTGGACTTCTGAGGAGGCTACAAACGCACACGTAGAGACAATATGGATAATCGACTGGATATACTAGAGGAAACGTAAACGCGAGGACGAGACAAACGGTGAAAAGTCAGATGGCATTCGTTCGGTATTTTTTTCAAACGAATCGAGTCACGGATGCATGGGAAAAGAGGCACACGTGCGTGGATGCGGAAAATTAATTCGGCGGATGTGACGTCATGGATCGGTACTCGCGTTTCCTGTGGAAGTCTTCTGAGAAACCTGTACGTTTCAGAAGACCCTTGCTTTTATCCATGCACGATGAATGTTCATTAAAACGCGTTTCACTCGGTGGGGAACGGTGGAATTAACTGGAACGAGAAATACATATTCGTAACGCAGCATCGTTTATCTGTACGATCTATCTTGAGAAATAGTTTCCGATCTATATACGCGACGCAAAAAAGAAACGGTTCTCTTTGTGCCCCCGGAGGATCGTCGGTAGCTCGAGGTTCCCATGGGCCAGAAGTTTCGAAGAAAAAGAGAGAAATTCTCTCATGAGGCGCCACTAGGAGGACGATGCTTGCCAGGTGTTTTGGAGGTAGAGTCCCTCCTCTTCTTTCCCTTTCTCTCTTCTTTCAGAAACCATTTCGGCTATGTTCCTTTCCCTATGTTTTTTTCTTCTCCGTCCTTCTCTCACCGCTCGCGTTTTCTTACTTTTGCCCTCTATACTTTTCTCCCTCGAACTTTTTGCCATCTCGTTTCAACGCTCCGCTTCGAGAAACCCGACTACTTGGTTCTTCCAGTTCTCTTTTATACATGTACACACATTCACTCTTTCTCTTTTCTTCTTCTCCGAGGTTTCCTTCGTTCTTTCTCGGGCTACCTTTCCTTTTTGTGTAGTGGCTCTCCTTTTTACCACCTGGCAGAACAGCAGCTGGTAGCGCAAAGAGATCTCTCGAAGGGGATAAAGGACCTTCCTATCGTCCTTAGGGAACTCCGAAGAACACCGTCATTGGTCTCTAAACAGACACGGTCAAACAACAGTCTAACCAAAATTGACGTCTTTCCTAATCGCTGGGAAAACACTTGTACGTTTTAACGGCGCGTGTCTTTGTTAATGTCTTTTGCTGAGTAAACAATTTCTTCAAACCTCTAACACTTATTTAGGCGAATAGGCGATTTTGAAAGCGATTTTGTGATATTTTCTTCAGAAAATAAAAAAATTGGTGAAACAAAATAGAAGAATAATAAATGTGGACGATCATTGGAATTAAACGCTATTTATATTAACCTGTTGACTTTGGGAAGTTGTAGGGATAAAACGACCTCAAGTTTAATTCAGGATTCCTTTTCCCATATAAAATGAGAGATAGAAATTGTAAATAACAAGGAGAACGAGACGCAGTCAAGTTTTCTCGCAAATGCAGATCTAGAATTCGTTTTCATAAGCGATACTAGGTAGTTTTCAACACGTTATAGATGTAACTCGATCCGGTTCTCACGTGCCTTAGTGCTAAGAAGGGCGTGCGGTTACGCGCAATTAAGCTCACTGACTCGTTATGGCTTACTGCGATTTACTTATGCGCGTACGTGGAATAATACTCGACGAATTGAAATATATTGGAAATTTCTGTCAAGGTCTTCCTCTTCCTTTGAGAAGTGAAAAGTCATTTGCTTAAATATTTTAGCGATCCCCCGCATTTCGATCGTTCGCTCGTATTTCTGTTTCGTTTCTATGTTACTACATACCGAAATTATTTTTGTTCACTTTCATTTCATTAGGTATTCACATATTTGCAGACGTACGAATAAAACTTTAGAAAGAATTGCAGAAATCATTTCTTAATGTTCTACTTGAGAACTTAGTCATAATGACAATTTTAAAGTAACGTTCAATACGATATTGAAGTTAACATTTAAGTGTATTTAGTTAGTCATCATCAGGTAAAAAAATACTGTTAATAAATAATTGAATCATAATTGTAATATTATTTTTTTCTAGTTGAATCAAAGATTTTCACTCTCTACGTAACTCTTTGTTTTCAGATCGAAGAATCATCGAAGTTTTCAGAGAAGATACGAAAGTTCTAAAGGAATGGTCGATTCGAAAGAAGCGCGAGTTGCCGGAATTAGCTTCCGCGAACCAGTTTGGCGCCGGTTTAACCACCACCGGTGCCAAATCGTGGTTGTTTCACGGGCCTCGCCTCAAGCTCCAGGCCATACTCAGAAAATTGATGGATAACATCTTCCTTTTCTTCCTTTTTCTCAAACGGTAGTCTGTTAATTTTCACTGAAGTTGTAATTGGTGCCATTAATAACAGGTTTGCCTTTATCCTTTGAAATCTCTTTCGATTCTTTGTTAAGGAAAAAGTCTTTTGAAGGACTGATACAAGTCAGTTTCTGAGGGTCGTGAATACGCTTATTAAACGTGAAAGAAGTTTGAAAGGCGATGGTAAAAAGAGAATGATCTGCAAACTTCGGTTCATGACGTGCACAATGATATGTCGCCGATCACCATACTGATCTATAATATATCTATAAAATATTCAGGTAAGTCTCATCTTGCTGTGCTATTTGGCAGTAAGAGAAGGTGGTTGAATCAAGAATGATAGTGGTTAAATTATTGATTAAAAGTCGTTAAAAAAAGAAAATTTTATACAGTTTGTAGGCATAAATGTTTAACAAAAGATATTGGCATTGTTATCGATAACGTTTTACATATTTTGTTATGCTAATACTATTTTCTTGAGTTTAACGAGGTCTTGATAAAAGCTTGTGTTGTTTCAATTCAGTGACCAGAGAATGTATTCACGAGTCCGAATATTTTTTTCGTTTTATTGCTTTTCAGGTTCACGAAGTTTGGAGCGCGGGAAGATGAAGTTGAATCGGAAACGAACGAAAACTGGTTAGCGGTGAATGAAAAAAGACGAGCAGGATATGTCGAAGATAATGAAAAAAAGATCATGGCGATGCGAGAGGAGAATGTGTGCGTGTTCATCTATGCAGCGAGTCGGTCTCGAGCTGGACCTGTTGGACCATGAGATGGACGGATTGCAGATTTCCTGCATTTCAGATTCACTTTGCGAAACGTGCTTCCCTGCCTGTAATAAATTACGATTGTAATCGTTCTACGTGCACATCCCGTCGCTCGCGGTGAATAATTCAGCAACTGTTGAATTTTTTTCGAGTTTCGTCTCTCTTCGAAACGATTTCAGTTGTATTTTCTGCAATAAGGATTTTCTAGTGTTCAAAGTAAACAAAGGATCTAAATTGCTTTTTAATAAATATACTATAAATTCATAGTCAGCTAATATTCTAGTAGTAGCAGTAATAAAACTCTCGCACTTGAAGATCGCAGAAGAAGAGTGCGGTAAGTTCGATAATTTAATGTTAAAACTAATTTTATTCTTCTAATTTATTCGTTTCTTTTTTCCTATCGTTCCAGGACTGTTTCTTAACACATGTTCAGAGATCCGAGGAGTGGAAGGTATCACGTGTCGGCCGATTCATTGGAGCCAGGACCGCTCTTCATCTTTCTTTGCAACGATGCTCAAAGATTCGCGTAGCTTCTCCCCCCGCCGATGCGATGTCTGGAGGCCTTGACTGGGACCCTTTGGAACCAACTCCTCGGACATACCTATGGCCGAGGAAGCCTTACATACTTCCATGGTTGTGGTCGTCACACATTCAGTCACGCAACCTTTCGCACACTTTGAGCTTTCGGCTTGTATCCTACACACATATCCATGCGTTTCTGTATCCATGTCGTACACTCGGCCCTGTACCGCTGCTTGTGGCATTACTTCCCTTCAGGCTATTCGCACATTCGAATTTACATGGAGCTTACTTCTGTACACGGAAGACACTTATTGTCTGAATGTGTAACGCCAATTATTACTGATGCAGGAAAGAAGTTCGAGCGGCTTTGGTTAGTGATAAATTCAAATTAAATTTCGCATGGTAATTTGTGAATGTAATGTGTAAGTTATTACTGGAAAGTTTGATCAACTCCATAAAATATAGAAAGATCGTAAAAAATCGTATAACATTACTTGCTAGGAGTTTGAATAGAATTCAAATAATTAGGTACCGATATTGGTAAAATTTTATTGTAAATTTAGGAGTTGTATTCTTTAGTTCTTTTCTCGTCTTTCGACATTCCCATCGAAATTCGCCGAGTCATGGAATTGACAAGCGGTCAGATTCGCTGGTGGATTTCAAATTCGTCAAGGTGGAAGAGGCGAGAGAAAGCGAATCGAAGAGAGACCGGACAGAAAGGCCTCTCGCTGCCCTTGCCGGACGTAAATTTATCACGACTTTATCTCGACCGGCGGAACGACGTTCGTTAATTTTCTACCAGCGCCGCTTCAGACTCCTCTTCTCCCACCTGCGTTCTGCCCGTTTCTTTTTTCCAGTCCTTCGTTCTTGCGGATAAGTATTGAGTAAATCGAGCCGAAAAATCCTGCTATTCTTTTCTTTCCATTCAGCTGGTTTAGATTCTACGTAATTGCCAATTTTATCGGACAGTGTTTCTTTATTTTTCAATTTGCGACTAAATCGAAAGTGTGCATCATTTTTCGTAAATCGTACGTGTCATAATCAAACGGAGGGTAGATTCACATTCACGCGAGTAAGGAACGAACGTCGCATACCTCGGAGAGTTGATATAAATTTAATTAAGATTAGGAATTCGGAGAAGCCGAAGAGAAAGAGAGAAAAAGAGATTGAGCAGGTTCCAATAACCAGTTTCTTTTTTAATTCGTTAATTCGTTCGTTGAATGGAAACTTCAACGATACTTCAACTCGATACTTCAACTCGAAAGTCTTAAACTCTCTGTCGTAACAGAGAGTTAGTTATTTTCGTTGGTAATTTAGGTGCGCTTCTTTATTCCAGGCGAAGATACCAGGGTAGTTTCGTCGGAAGGTAAAAGAGAAATAGCAATAAGTCGAAATTCGTACGGGAATACGGATATCTTTGTTTCTTCGTATCTTTTCAATCATTAGTATTATATTATTCAACCATAGCTATTATATTATGCATCGTGCGCGACGAGAGAAGAAAATCGTTTCGGATCTCCCATGACGCGTTAATTAAACGAACCTCATTAATACGGGTCGTGCGACTGAAACGAAACCACGAGCGAGGGGGATTTCTTTCGAAAAGGATTTGGTAGTTTGGTTGGTGGAGTGAAGGTCGATACCTCGACTCGCGATACCACGCTTTTGTTTCTTGTTTTTCTCCTCATCCTTCTTTCAGCTTCGCAGGTCCTTCAGACTGCTGTTTCGACCTCCCTTTCTGCGTCCATCCAGCCGCCTTCTTAATCTTCCTTTAATTCCCTGGCTTTTCGTTTCTTTCGGTTCTTTTTCACCTGGGTTTCTTTCTTCCTCCTCTTCTTCTTCATCGTCGTCGCCGTTGTCGTTGTCATTCTTTGTTGCATCTCTTTCTTCTCGCTGCTTTTTTGTATTCCCTCGAATCTCTCCCCACCTTTGCCTACCCTTCTTTTCTTCGCCAGCCCGATTCGCGGCAACGAGGGATCCACGCTGATAGATCTCCAGCTGTCTTTAACCGAAGGAAGAATCGCGAAAAACTTGCCAGTCCATTAAATCTTGTGGTGTGTTTCGAACGATGGGATTCGCATTCACGAGGATCGTCGATGGTGATTCGTCCCGTTCTTTATCGTCTCTATTTCAGAGTAGTCGATTGCCGCCGGCTCGAAAGCGGAGAAAATAGAACCACACGCGAGCCTCAAGAAATCTAGGATTGCATTGCGATAAGAGAATGAAACGAGTTCTTCCCACGCGGTTACCACCGACTCCCGTAGACTTACAGTTAGACGTTCGATTATTCTCACGCATCCTAATCACTCTCTTGTCATGCTAATTGACCATTAGAAGCAAGATTGCACAAAGAGGAAGAAGAGTGCGCGACAAAGGAAGAAAAGATACACGCGAATGGAAAAAAAAGTGGAATTGATTTCTCCTGAGATCGGAAACGATCGATCATAGGGCCGAATACCTTTGTCGACGAGTCCCTCATCAATCACCGATGATTGAGATCGAAAGGAGAAAGACTTACCAGCAGATTGACGGTACCCGTGTGATCGTCCACCCAAGCCAGTAGAATATCAGCCCCCTTCATGTGGTTTTTATCGTTGAAGCCGATACCAACGTATCCCAAGGTCTTGGCAGTGACCTTGAAGATGACCATCTCCTTGTCTGAAGGATCCCACTCGAGGATAACCTCGCCATCGTCGTCGAGTTTCTCGTGTCTGGTGAACTTTGGTTCCTTGATACTTCTTCGTGGCCTGTTGTCTATCGTCTCTTCAGAATCGGTATACTTAGCGCCACGAAAGAATTTGGCTAATTTATTCATCGGTGGAATATACTTCTTAGGGACTCGATCTCGCGTTCTTTTCAAGATAGGATCGTCGAAGAGCGTTGGACCAGCGGTGCCGGTCTCGCTGATAATTTCGAATTGAGAATTCTCTTCTATCTCGACGTCGTCTTGAAAATCGGTCGTCTGAGTAGTCTCTTCGCGAGACTCAGCCCTCGGATTCTCGTTTTCGATCGATTGTCTGACGGACAATGCCGTGCCGTTCGACCACGTTGACTCTTCATTGGAAAGTTCGATATCGAACGCGTCCATGGTTTCATTGATCTCTACCGACATGGTGGTCGTTTCCTCGGATTCTCGGCCGAGAATTCGACTCGCGTTATTCACCAGCTCGTGTTGACTCGGATCCAGATTTTCCTCCCTCGAATTAGGAAAGTCCAGACCGTCTTCTTTGTAAGAGATCTTTCTCTTTGCCTTCCATTGCGCGTACCATTCTTTATCAACGTCCAACCGCTGTTTCTTAAACGTACCCACTCTGAGAAACGGCTCCTCTCGAAGGCCTCTCTTTATCCTGGATATAATGTCTTTTTGATGATGCCTGTTTCTGTAGGCCAAGGTCCTCATGGTCTCGTCCATATGCTGGACGTACAGGTCCAATAAATCGCACCTGGCCATCCAACAGAGGCTCAACACCACAATTAGCCTAAGTATCAGCATCTTCCTCTTCTTCGTTCGTTCGTTCGTTCGTCCCTTCGTGAACCTTCATACGATCGTCGAATCCACGTTCTCCGATAATTTCTTCACGATCTCCAAGCCATACGAGCTTTGTTGTGAAACTTCACTCAGAACTATCCCTTGCAGAGCGACTATTAATCATAATCACTAAAATTTCTTAGAGTAAAGTTCAATATATACCAGCGCCAAATATAAGATTATCGAGTTCCAAATGTAGATCTCTCTTCAAAATTGAACTTCTGTCATCTTTTTTTTATGACAGAATATTTTATTAATATTTATATTTATTAATATTATTAATATTTATATTTTATGAGTACTCAATTATTTATTACATTAAAATTTCACACACGTTTCTTACGAATGTATTATCGGTCGATCGGTGTCTGTTTCTGTTATAAAACTTTTCACTTCGCTTCTCGAAACACAAAATCCTCTCTCCTCACATGTTACGCGAGCGACAGTTGTGCCGGGACTAATTTAAGCACGCGGTCGTTGTTGCCCCTGCAGATGCTTGCAGCTGCTTACCTGAGCCCGGGTCCCCTTCTTTGGGCCCTCGGGCTCAGGCCCGTATCGTCACTTTTCTAGCTCCCTTTTATCATTTTCTACCTCTCGAAGCGAGGTTACTAGTCGCAGTTTCAACAGTTTCGCGTTTCTTCGTCGTTTTTCTACGTATTTGTTTTAGAGAGAAAATTTAGGGGAAAAAATAATCGAAGGCAGAATGATAGGTTGCGAAGGCAGGACCGATGGTCATTAAATGCTTCCACAATGGGCTTAAGAAGACACTGCGAAGCCGACAAATGAGAGGGGTCTTTCGAAGAGGACACGCTGAAGAAAGAAAGAGGAAATCGTCATACTATTTGAACGCTCCTTCTCTTATTATTCCTTCTCTACGACTATTCTCTACGACTGGACAATTTGTTGAGAAAACGTTCCGCGCAGCGTAGACAATGAGCAATCATCATTGAAATTTTTTTATTGCCAAATGGAACGTAGGAATTGACGAAGTTAGACGTCGTCTAACCAGTGTTTGTCTCAACTTTCTGCACTTTGTTCTTTTTGCTTATTTATTTCTTTTTTTGCAGGACAAGGACAGGTAGAACAATTGATGAATTTTATGAAAATTTCTTGGAACGTCAGGCCTCTTTCTTTCCTCCCAAGTGATTTCTTTGGAGTCGATGAGGGAGGAAACGAATAGATCGCGATAGAAAGATCTGGTACTGCTTCCTGCGGAAGCTTTTTTCTGAAACCGGAGACGCATTTATCAGTGGTGGTGTTCCAGAATGAAACCGAGGGGATGCGAAAACAACTGCGGCAGATGTGAACTCTTGGCACGCGCCCTCCTGTTTAACAGTGGTGCTCCCCCCGTTTCGATCGAAACGAGAAAATTCGATGGATTTCGAAGCCAAAGTTTTAACAGTTTGCTTTCGAAATCTTAAAATTGCGGTTGGAATTTTGAGTACGCTTTTGTTTTGATAGTTTTTATATCTTAAATTTTATAGAATCTAATTTATTTTTATATGTATTAACCAGGAAAAATGAGTTAACTTGTTGGTAGTTAAATCAATTGTATCATGTTTGTATTTGGTGATCACGTGTAAAGTATTGTAAGTCCATCTTTGTCAATTTTCTCAATTGACTTTTTTGATATTTTTGATTTAATTAACAACTTAAGAAGAAAATAGTTGTTTTCAGTACGTTTCTTTGTTTCAGATCGACGTCAGTTGGAAATAGCTAGTTTTCTATTCTTCTGAGGCTGATGACAAGAATTCTCTGACAAGAATCTAAGGCGCATGATCGTTACAATTATCCGTTTTAAATATAAATATAATATAAGACATAATAATACTTGGCCAGATATGAATAAAACGACAATGTGTTAACAATGAATATATAAAAAGCATTATCATTTGCAAAGCGTCTACGCGCGCGTCGAAAGCCAACTGTATCAAGTTACTTCCTGTGCCTGACATTGAAACATTATAATCTACAGTAGAAGAGTTATCTTATTCATTCGTGAGTGAGTTCAAATACTTACTTCGATATAAGAAATATCTTTCGACTCACGGACTGTTTTATTGATATCTAGAAAGTACTATTCTTTTCTTCAACATCTACTACTTCAATATCAGATTCCTTAAAGTATTAAACTCGTATTAAAGAAATGAAAAAAATCGCTCAAATTCGTAAAAGCGCACTGTTGTAAATTTATAAGAATGAAAAATTTATGAACTGGTGATTTTGTTTACTCTGCTATTTCTAGTGTCGACTGCGTTTTTTTTATAGGCTACAGAGAACTAACAATTAGCTAATTGCTTCTAAAGAAACCGCAAATCGAATCATCACCGGATCAAATTAATTAACCGCTCCGAAACCAGTTTGACCAGATGGATGGTGGACGGACAGATTTCAAGTTTGCTTGGCTACGGCACTCCTTTTGATTTCTCTCTCGCGATTCGACATTAAAACAGGAAATCGAAGGAGGAATCGATTTTCCCGGAATTTCTGTCGGTCAGGTATCGTTGCTTATTGTAAGAGAGAATTTCTTTATGCGAAAAGATGCGCGCATACACGCAACCGTCGCCGAGCAACTATGCTCGCTGCATTATTTCTTTGTTCGTTGGAATCCGAGGATCGATTGCGATTCGTGCCCGAAGGAACCTTTCGTTTTCTATAAGGATAAATTGCAAATTCTTCGGCGACAAGGAGCTAGGAGGAACGTGGTTATTCAAACAACCTTTTTTTCTGTTTTGCGAGACGAATCGAAGTTTATGGAAAATCGTCGCAACACACCATCCAGTATTCCCCGTCTCGAGGAGCTGTTCACCACACAGGATTAAAGTTGGAGTACACGGCCGCCACTTTGTATTCCATTGGCAAATTTATTCGTCGTCCTCCACGTGGATTATTTATCAGAGGAGACGTTGTATCGGATCGGAAATCTCGTCGTTCTGGGAAAAACCGATGGCTCGCAATATGTATCCAGCATAAGAAGTGAACGACCAGTCATTTTCATCACAATCACGAACTCCATGTCTCTGTTCGCGGTAGACTGGTGCAATCATCGTGGATTCCGAGCTCGTTGTGTCCCTCCTGATTAGCGATTCACAACAATCGCTTAGATACGTTTTACAGTTATTATCACCGATAGATAACGACCGTTTCATTCAGTTTCTCGTCGTTGTTCGATCGCCGTTCTCGATCTTTCGTTCTCACGTCTGATATCATCAATCCTAAAAATATACGTATGTACGAGAGAAGACATACGGTTGCGACGTTCACCTGTCGCGTGCCAAGCTACACCTGCTTAAGTAACTTTCCTCATTCGAGTTCTCACCATCTGCTTCTTTTCCGAGTTTTGGTGACCGATTGGCAGATGCCACGGATTTTACGGTTTTAAATAATTTTATTTTAAACCTTCTAAACACCGCCGACAATTTTTTTGTACGAGATTATAAGTGAAATTTATATCTTGTATAAGTTATCGTAGAGACTCCACTGCAGTGTAAAACAGGTAGTTAAAGTAACGAAATAAGTAAAATTTCGCGATTTCGGCGTCGCTCGCGACTACAAAGTTTATTACATATATATTACGTTATCATGTTCCTATTGTTTTACGTTTTTTTATCGAGGGAACTTTGACAAAAAAAAAAAGGAAAAAAAAACGTAGTGTGTGACCAATGATTCCAGAGTATTTATTCTGGTCTTGCACGCAGTGTATCATACCGTACGCGTATGAGAGATGCCTTGGCATGCGAACTTGTCTAAATTGAGCTGGGAATTCCTTTGAATAAGAAATAACTTTTTTCAAGGTTTTACTAACTTAACTTGAGCAAAAATTGACATGATTCTCTTATTAGCAACATTTCAATATACAGTAAATATAGTATACATATATACACATATACACACATACACATACACAAATATACATACTGTTAATTATTATGGCAGAATAAATATACTTGTGTTCTGAATATCAGCGAACATAGGAACAATTATATTTAACTTAATCAGCAGTTACAAAAAGATTTTCATTCATTGAACATTCTGGTTTAGTTTAAATGTATACGTACCTATTATTACTTTAAAAAGTATTTTTACATTAATTCTCTAAAAAAGAAAAATGTATACAATGTAATGAAAAGAGTGCTACTTGAAATGAAAAACACAAGAAAGTTAAAGAATACAGAAAATGCTTAAAAAGTTTATAAAATACTAAATGTTCGAATTCTATTAAATATAAAAAAGAAAAAAGTTCAAACTCCAATTTGACAGAGATATAACACGAAAAATTACAAGTTAATCCAATTTTTATAAATTTAAAGTTTGTGCAATTTATGGACACCGAGATGTTAGCGCCGCGGTGAAGCAATAAGCGGTGAAGCAATAAAACTAACTTCTTTTTGTCGATATCACAAGATGTAATTAATTTCAAGTTTTTACGCGGCCAAATTGCATTCTGTACATATACATTTCAAAATTAACTCTTTCAATTTACGTTCACGAGCAGATTTGATCTGACATTTACGAGAAATTAAACGTAACTTAAAAATGGATTTCAATTTGTTGAACAGAAACATGAAAATCTTTATTCACATGTTTTGTACATCAAATGGAACGTTGGGAGAAAGTTGAGATTCTCAAACTGACGATTCCAAACAACAATTCCAAAGTTTGTAAATTAATTCTAATTAGTATTTTTTTCAATTAAAGTGTGTTGGACATCTATCGGTAAACATGGACACTAAGATTACCGATACTTGTAGCATTGATATGGCGCCACAATGCAAAAACGTGCATCGCTTTAATTCTAAGAAAAATTAATTAAAAAGATTAATTTATCAATTTTTAATGTCATCAATTTTAAATTGTAGTAACTGTTTTTATTGCAAATTATTTTGTCGATAGTTCACAGTCACAATTCACAAACACAGTGTGTCGTGCCCCCGTGTGGCAGCACTTGTACGAAGGAAGAAAATTAGGTTAACATTTATAAACGAAAGTAATTGTGTCGTATAATTTGTGACAAATTAGAAGACTGATACAAATGTTCACATAATAGAAACAATTAGGAACAGATTTGCTGTTAAGTAACATCATCGATCATGGTTCGAAGTAGCGACAAGTATGTATAACGTTTTGTTCAAGTACGCTTTTTAGGTTAATTTTATTAACCTAACCTTTGCTATTGTACAAACTACGAACTTTTAAATCAATACCAACCATTTCGAACGTTTATTCATGATGTAAACGTCAAGCATTGAATTTAATGCCTTTGCTTTTTAGAGATAGGCATCACAGAAGGCGGTCTAGATCGCGTTCTAGATCACGGTCCGCTACTCCAGAGAAAAAACGGCGGCGATCTCGAAGTAGAGATAGGGACAGAGAACGAGATAAAGGACGACACAGGGAAAGAAGAAGTCGTTCTAGAGATCGTGACAGAGACAGAAGAGATCGTTCTGAAAGGGACAGGGATCGTGACAGGAAACGGTATATTACAAAGTGTACCAAAATATACATTTTATTTTCTAGTTTCGTATGATTATAAACGACAATATTTCTTAACGTTATAACTCTTTTGAAAAGGTTTTCAAGATTTACAAGTGAAATTATGTTAGTTACCATGTTTGTTTTTTGTTTTCATTCAGATGCACATATTAATGGAATAATGTATTAACATTGATTGTTCTCGGTATACTAGTGGAGACAGTAAAGAAAAGCGTCTTACAGGCTCAAAGTCTTCGCGTTCAGGAAAAGATCGATCGAATAGATCGAGATCAAGAGATCGAAAGGAGAAAGAGAAGGGTGACAACGATGAATTGCCGTTTGACCATACTAAATTAGACAAGGTAATTTATTTTAATTGAAGTAAGACGTACGATTTGCTTGAAAATGATCTCTCTATGTGTTTATTAGGAGGAAGAGCAAAAAAGATTGGAATTAGAAATGCAAAAGAGGAGAGAAAGAATAGAAAGATGGCGTGCAGAAAGGAAAAAGAAAGAATTGGAAGCAACTAAGAAAGACGGTAAGGCATCTATTTTAGCAAACCTACAGTTGCCTATGAAAAAATGGTCCCTCGAGGATGACAGCGATGAAGAGACGCCTGTTATTCAAAACTGCAACAAGGAATGCAAAGAAGATGGAGAAATGAAAGAAGAAATGGAAGAAGTTAAGGAAGAAACCAAATGCGATGAAGAAGAAGTTGATCCCCTCGATGCCTTTATGGCGGAGGTATTTATCACGTTATATATTACGTATATGTTATATACAAGGAATTAAAAATTTTTTTTTTTAAATAGGTTCAAGAAGAAGTTCGTAAAGTGAACAAACTCGATAATAAGGGTGGAAAGAACGCGAATAACGGCACAGGCGCTGGAGGTACTCAGAGCGGTGGTGTTGTTATTGTCACTGGCGTAGCCAAAAAGAAAGTGCAGAAGCAAAAAGGGGAATTAATTGAGCAGAATCAAGATGGTCTTGAATATTCTAGCGAAGAAGAAGGTGAGAATCTTCATGAAACCGCAGCTGGCATTGCGAATAAGCAGAAGCGAGAATTAGCCAAAGTCGATCACGCAACGACAGAATATCAGCCATTCAGAAAATCATTTTACGTTGAAGTACCTGAGATTGGTAAGATTGCATATCGAAATTTTTACATAATATTTTTTTATAACGTTTATTGGCATTTAATCTTTTTTAGCGAGAATGACACCAGAAGAAGTAGAAGCGTACAAAGAAGAATTAGAAGGTATTCGTGTGAAAGGCAAAGGTTGCCCGAAGCCCATTAAGTCGTGGGCACAATGTGGTGTCACGAAAAAGGAGTTGGAAGTACTAAAGAAACTCGGTTATGAGAAGCCAACTCCTATTCAATGTCAAGCCATTCCAGCAATTATGTCTGGCCGTGATTTGATAGGTATAGCAAAGACAGGCAGTGGAAAAACGTTAGCCTTTTTATTACCAATGTTTAGGCATATTCTTGATCAGCCTCCACTGGCAGATGGTGATGGCCCAATCGCATTAATCATGACACCAACTAGAGAATTATGCATGCAAATTGGAAGAGATTCAAAGAAATTCACAAAGTCTTTGGGATTGTCCCACGTTTGCGTTTATGGCGGAACTGGTATATCGGAACAGATAGCTGAGTTAAAGAGAGGTGCTGAGATAATTGTGTGTACACCAGGAAGAATGATTGATATGTTAGCTGCCAATAGTGGAAGGGTAACAAATCTACGTAGAGTGACATATGTAGTTCTTGACGAAGCGGATAGAATGTTTGACATGGGTTTCGAGCCTCAAGTGATGCGTATTATGGAAAATGTTCGACCAGATCGACAAACCGTATTATTCAGCGCGACATTCCCTCGACAAATGGAAGCTTTAGCGAGAAGAATTTTGACCAGACCTGTGGAAGTTCAAGTTGGTGGACGATCTATTGTTTGTAAAGATGTTGAACAACACGTGGTGGTTCTTGAAGAAGATCAAAAGTTTTATAAGTTACTTGAAATTCTTGGCCACTATCAAGATAAAGGTTCCACTATAATATTCGTCGACAAGCAAGAAAACGCAGATACTTTATTGAAGGATCTCATGAAAGCTTCGTATTCCTGCATGTCGCTTCATGGAGGTATCGATCAATGCGATAGAGATTCAACGATATTAGATTTCAAGGCTGGCAGGACGAAGCTATTAGTTGCAACATCAGTCGCAGCCAGAGGTCTGGACGTGAAGCATCTTGTACTTGTAGTAAATTACGATTGTCCGAATCATTATGAGGATTACGTGCACAGATGTGGAAGAACAGGAAGAGCTGGGAATAAGGGGTAAATCCTTTTTTTGAGATAGTGTTTATATCGGTAAGACAGTAAAAAACTAAAAATTTATTTACTTTCATTCACAGGTATGCATATACTTTCATTACATCAGAACAGGAACGGTACGCAGGTGATATTTTACGCGCTCACGAATTGGCGGGAGTCCCTGTTCCTGAACCATTGCGACAGCTTTGGGAAGGATATAAAGCTCGACAAGCAGCAGATGGCAAGAAAGTTCACACCGGCGGTGGTTTCAGTGGCAAAGGATTCAAGTTTGATGAATCGGAAGCAGCCTTAGCGAACGAAAAGAAGAAATTCCAGAAGGCAGCTTTGGGATTACAAGACTCCGATGACGAGGATATAGAGAATGATATTGACCAACAAATAGAGAGTATGCTTGCTCCAAAGAGGACTGTTCGCGAAATTGCTAGACCTTCTGCCACTAACATCGCGGTTCCTGGACAGCCTGTACCTAGTGCAACTGACAAGTTAGAATTAGCTAGGCGATTAGCATCTAAGATCAACATAGCAAAGAATTTGGGCGCTGAGGCAAAGGGTGCAACACAACAAGCAGCTGAAGCTATACTTAAAGGTGCTGGTCCTACTAATCTTATTACAGCAAAAACAGTTGCAGAACAGTTGGCTGCAAAATTGAATACCAAGCTTAATTACCAACCTCGCGAAGAAGATCTTGTGGAAAGTGATGCAGAGGCTGGTGAACAAACCTTCCGTAAATACGAAGAGGAATTGGAGATCAATGACTTTCCGCAACAGGCTAGGTGGCGGGTTACTAGCAAAGAAGCTCTTGCCCAGATCTCAGAGTATTCTGAAGCGGGTCTTACAGTTAGAGGAACTTACATTGCACCTGGTAAAGCACCACCTGAGGGAGAAAGAAAGTTGTATCTTGCTATCGAGTCTACAAGCGAGTTGGCAGTTAGCAAGGCCAAAGCGGAAGTATCACGATTGATTAAGGAAGAATTGATCAAATTGCAAGCGTCCGGAGCACACACTGCATCTCGTGGTCGATACAAGGTTTTATAAAAAAAGGAAAAGAAAAGGAAAAAATGTCTTGTACATGCAATTCTATGCACTATAAAATATTCATTTCAGTGAATAACATATGAGTAAACTTAGAAATTTATTAAACTTACAAATGTCTATACAAAACATTTTGTATTTAACAGTACAATAACGTGCAAAACTTGCTTAACAATTAACGGGAGTAACGATCGAGGTATCTGCGAGCGGTACAAATTTCTCGGCTTAGGAAATCAATTGGAAAACGTATAATCTGACATAAAATTTGAACCGCTTGACAGACTTGGGTTTTCTATCGATTATTGTATCTGCGAAGGATATAATTTTTGGTAACTTAAGTTAGGACTTTAACTTTATTTACATCTTACAATGAGCAACATAATCATCCTTTAAACGATTGTTTAGCGATATTTTCTTATTTGGATAATTATGTGCTTTTGTACATGTTTCACGTACTCCCTTTTCTTTGGCAATATTAAAAAGATGAAAAATACACTCTAATTTTTTGTATATTATGTTAGGCACTAGAAGAATCACAGTCATGAACTCGACGATACCGCGAAAATACGGTAAAGCCATTAGGTAAAACAAATGTTTTAGCACCTTTGAAAAATGCGAGTAAAAATGCGCACTGATTACGACAAACGAATCGCAGTCAGTGTCGTCTTTTATCCTTATAAGGGTAGCTGCTGTGTGTATTTCGATTTTCACGAAATTATAATATATACGAGAATCCCAAGAAAGACCTGCGTAACGGATCCTCCAATGGTCATGGCACTTGATATGTAACTGTGAGCAATTTCCGCTCTGGTGAGCGCGCCTAAGAGTACTTCGGCCGTGATCCTAGGACTTCTCTCCGAAATTCTGGTAACTAATTTCTCAATCTCGGCCACGCAAGCTCGTAGTTGTAAAGTCGAAGGCCTTTTCGACGTAGGCTGTACTAGGATGAATATGTCAAGGTCCGGTGTCATCATACCTCGAAGAACACACTGTGCCACTTGGATTTGTCGTGCTAGAGCTGATAATAGGACCTCGAGCGTAACCGAATCTTTGTCCACGTCCTCATCCATCGTGTAGTATATCCTGTCCAGCTGAAAAATCCAGAGAGTAACATTTAATTTTAATAATAATAATAATTCAACTAAAAGAGTAAAAAAGAGAATGATATACCTGTTTTTTGGAATAAAATAGTTTAGCCGCTCCACCGCACACAGGACAACAAGCACCAGGTGGTGTGACTCCGACGCAGTAGGGCTCGATTAATCGAGGACACTGTACTAGATCACCGCAACGAGGCTTAGCTTCATCACCTATCAATCCAACAGCTACGCAAGGACCAAAGTAATCCACTACTGTCCTTTCTGCCCACGCCGCACATTCGTTTGCATAAACCTCTCCATTGATGCCGCAAACGGGACCACGTAAGCTACATCCTTCCAGGCAATGTCCTCTATAGGCCAAACTAGCTCCAGCACGAATCATAGCGCACACCGATCGATATTGGCGGTTCTCTTTGTCGCAAACTGGACCGCTCGCTTCATCTCGAGGATCGCAATCGAGGGGAATGCATTCGTACTGGCGACAAGATTTATGAAGTCTGGACAAGCATATTCTGGTTCTTGGAACGCACTTTTCCGTGCTGTCGCAAGAATTGGATGCGCAGGCGTTTCGAGAGGAACAGCTACCGAATTCCATTTCGTTCGCCGACATCTCCGCGCACTTCGCCAGACAACCAGACGCAAAAGTGAAGCCTAATCTTCCACAGACAGGAACGTAATGAGCCGGACAGTCGCAGGGAAGGGAGGGAGCTCGGACCTCTCCGCAGTTCTTTTTAGAACACGTGAACTCGCCCTCGAAACAATGACAGGGATTACATTCCAGATAGAAATTGGCTTTATGAGCGATGAACCGATCGTGTACCCAGCAGGAGTTGAATTTATAGCAGTTTAACGTTCGGCATTTCTCCAAACCGTGCAGCGTGCACTGGCAGATTCTGAGACAACCCTGTTGGTCGTATCTTGGGATCTGTACCCAAGATCCTACGGGTACTAATTGTTTCGACATCTCTCCAAGAGAACAAGCCGGTACACAGCGGTACAATTGACGGCCAAAATGAATCAGCTGACAGATTTCACCCGGGGCGCAAGGATTACTTTTGCAAGGGGTCATAATGTCTTCCTCGAGATGAATCACGGACTCGTTATCCTGAGGATCTTCTAGAAACGGTCTTAGAGATACGCAGGAGGCGTCGGATCTAGCTGGTGAGAGTTTCGCGCATAACGTGGCTGCTGTATGGGGACCAGTAATGGCTGACCAGTCTACGCAACTGGCCATCAATTCTAAGCAATCCTCTCGACAGAGTCTCGTCTCGTGGATCTTTGTTTCGCAAGGTCTCAATTGTAATAGACATGCGGCTGTTCGTAGCGTTTCCGGTGGACAGGAAGCAGCAGCTCGAACAGGCACACCTAATCCTCGAACGATCCCACCTCTGGACCAGTGATCAGCTTCTAATTTAGCTGCCTCGTCAGCTGCGGCCGAACAACTTCTAAAATGTGAAATAAAAATAGCAATTGGACCAGGCTGTAGTTTGGCTGTAGTTTAAACGTGAGTTTCTACCTGAAAAGTGTCGTTGATCTGTCGTTGAATCGAGTGCAATAGGACAGTCCAGAGCAACCCATTTCGCATGGATCGTCGGTATCCTCGAGACACCTCCTAAGTTCGCCTTCTAAACTCGAAGACAAGCACTCTGCGTCGAGCTGAAGCCACGCGGACTCCCAGTCTGCTTGAAATGCTCTCCAACACAGATTTTGACACGATGGCTTGGTCGCTTTGGTGCAGCACGACAACTTGCCCGCATCTAGAGGTAAACGTGCTGGCTTTGACGAGCCAGACTTCAGCAGGCAGCTCCAAAACGGCGATTGAGGCAAAACTGGTCTGCATTTCTCTGTCAGCGCATCCATGATCTCTTGATCGGTAGTTGCTGTATGCAGGATTTTCTTGCACGTTTCTAAACAGGCTGGGGTCGTAGCCACGTTGCAACAGTGCAAATCTATCGTAACAACACAGTAAGAGTGACGACGAGTTGGAAGCTACAAAAGTAGGAACTTTTTGCGTTTCACTTACGTTGTTTCGGGTCTTCAGCGTGCTTCACTTCAGCCACGTTTTTTAAACACTTCGGAACTTGATGGAAGCACCCCTTGCTACTGTATAATTTCAGATTTGAAATTTTCCCGGGTTTATAGAACAAATCTTGGCAAATTGCTCTACAGGTATCGTTAGATACGTTGCTGCAACAGTGCTCGGCTTCTTCTCGCCTTTCTAAGCAAGAATAAAATTCAGGCTCGTCACTTGGCCGACAGGATTCGTTCAGATCTCTTCTAGAGCCTGAGAGAGCGCACGTGGATCGGCATATTGGATTCTGTACCAGGTAACAACAACCCCTTCCAGTCCAATTCTCGTGTCTCTTCACCTCTATCGGGAGAGAAATAATTAACAATTTTGCGTTGCTTTGAAAGGGGTTGACAAGATCAAGTTGAGACTCTCACCGTTCAAAGTCGAGTTGACGCAGCTCCAAAATTCCGTCTGAAAGGAAAAGTAAAGAAAAGTTGAAGACGAGGGTAATCCAGAAAAAAGGCGAAAATTGAGCCGAACGTAAGAAAGAAACCATCGCGAGAGAGTCTTTTGTAACGCGAATCTATCGATCTTAGCAGTCCCACGTTCCTTCTTCTCGTGTCGCTAAATATATTGTCGCTGGGAATCGTTTCAGATTCGACACGACCTCTGGGTGTCGAGCATGGATTAAAAGGATCGATTAAAAGCCGCTTACCAGCTCTAGGGAACAAAACTCCAGCAACCGTCTCGTCGCGTTCTCTCTTGCTTCTGCCTCTGCTCCCAACACCACAAGAGAGATCTGAAAGCACCGCCAATGTATGTCTTTTTTTTTTTTTTAGTATTATATTTTTTCGTTCGAACATCTATCTATCGTATAAAGACGGGTGGAAAAAGTTGGAAGGATTCACGGAAAATGGAAAGAAAGAAAAAAACGACACAGCTGTGTGTCTCTCGGTGGGAATTTCCAGGATTCTGAATGCAAGGTACGACACATTAGAAGTTATTAAGAATCAAGGACACGAGTACGCTTCGGTCGCCACGATTTCCTGTTGCTCGTCACTGAATGACAATAAACCGCATAGACATCGACTATTCTACCATTTAGGAGTTCATTCGGAATTCAATCGACGTACACTACGAGGACATACAGGTCTATTCCGTAGTCTCGTCACGGTTACAAGTTACGACTATCCATCGGCGTGTGGTGGGTCCTGTTAGGTTCTTGGACACAGCTTGGATTACAGGTTGTATATTAATACTACATTATACCATCGATCGTCACTTTTCTTCCTATTTTTTATTGAGAATTTTTTACGAAACGGATAAAAAACGATAGCTTGTAACAATCGAGCTATCGAGGATTTTAAATAGAACTATCCACTCGAACTATTGCAAATGTTAAGGGCGTAAAAGATAGTGAACTGGGGACGACGCACGTATTTCTGTCGCGGTATATTCTGGGAGCTATGCGTCTCGTCGCCACTTCGAAATAGTTGCAGTTTTCTCGCAAACTTTTCCATGAGAGACGCCAGGCAGTCTAGTCGCGGTTGTAAATTACATGTTACATACAGCTTGTTCGCGAAATTATTTGAACGCTTGTTAAAAATTTTCATGAATATATCCATGTATGTTGCATGAAACTTTCTGAAATATTTCACTGATATAATTTATACAAACGCAAGACGCAATTTTATTAATTTTAATTCCACTATTTTACTTGGATATAAATACATGCTTGGATATAAATAACCATAGGCATTACACGCTACGGCTAGAACTTCCGGCCATTTCGACCGGACGCGACTGCTAAACCTTTATTAATCAATCGCTTCACGTTTAGCAGCAATAATTCATCGGCGGGTATATTACGCATTATCTGTGAAAAGCAACTGAAATATTTATCAAACGCTCAGACCACCCTTAAAACCCGTAGTCGATGGAATTTTATAGAGAAAAGTAGTTACGTTCCACGTTCCTAGACGTGAAAGGCAAACGATCTAGAGAAGATTCGCTTTCGCGAGTACAAATTGCAGGGAAACACGATATCATTGATACCGTGTCTGGTTCATGGAGCGGAGTGCGTCAATTCGTAATATTTGCGTATGAATGAGCTGACTGGGACCCCCAGGGGGGTCGTGCGTAAATCTCTCAGCGGGCCCCAGTGTCTCCGATATTATCTCGAAAGGGGCCCTGCAGCCACTTTTAAAGAAGCTACAACCACGCGTGCACCCCACGTCGCGTCGCTCGGAATCGGGGCCCTGTCGAAAAACCACCGTGCGCTTCCTCTTTTTCTCCTTTCACCTTTCTACCGCGTGCTTCATCCTTCTCGCGCGCAGTTTCCTTTTTATTTCGGTGAGAAAGATCCTAATATATCCGTGGACACGGCATATTTTGTACCCTTTATCGTCCCGGGGTCGGACCACCGATATTTATCAGCCGGTCAGCGATATCACATTCGTCCGGCGAAATTATATTCCTCGAAATTGTCTTTTTGACATTCCCACGGGGATCTTTCACGCGCATAATTAATAGACACGGCCGAAACGACGAGTTAGTGGGACAACAGCGGTTTAGCTAAATCCTATGGTGCGTTCCCACAAATCGCGAATAATTCGTTGCCTGTTTGTCATCTGTTTCACGTACTGTTTACGAACGTTTAAAAATTTCAGCTATTGGACTGAAACTATTGCAAAGCACACTGCGCTCAAAATTATTTTAAACTATACACTATACACTATTTCCAACGATAAAGTACGAAAATCATAATAAATGATTAAACTTCACGTATATATGATACTTTTTTTTTTAGGAAGATCGAGAGTTTGTTACAAGCAGTGTTCGCAAAAGAATCGTAGAGTGATCATCAAATATTCCTGAAAGTCTTGTGAGTATTGATAGTGAGTATTTTTTTTGGTGAGTACGCATTTTCGTAGGATTCATTGGAAAGATCTGTTTTTCAAGTTGAAGTGTTACCACATGTTTTTCCGATTGTGAATGTACAGTAGAAAATAGAGAACTACCTTGGAGCAGACATTGCGACAAGATCCAGCAGCCAAAGAACAGCAGGACATTTCTGGAACAAATAAAGCATAGTCAGATCTTTTCGATACATGCAAAAACATATGGCAACGAGAGCATTCATAGACAGGATGCACACTGCGATCCTTTCTCCGCTTTTCCTTAGACATAAAACAGACCCGTGTCCTGCGTTACGTCAGTTAGAAAGAGAAAGGATCCGTCTTTATGGTATCACATGACGGCACGCAACACGTCAAAATTGCAGGATCCTTCAAAGCTCTCTTTTTCATTGTAAAAAAGAGCAATTACCAAAAATGTCGAAGATCGTTGACAACTTTAGTATTAGACTGTATAATAAGTTTGTTGTTAGTTTTTAAAAGAGCATTAAAAATTGTCCCTAAGATCTAATTATATTATTTTATTAATCCTTTGTAAATGGATTAAATAATTTATTTACCATATTGTTTTTCAAAGCTTTTGCCTTTTTATTATGCTATTAAAAAATTTTAATACCCATAGTTTTACATTTTTCAAAATATTAAACGATTATTTACAAAAAGACATTGTTCCATTAAATAATTCAGTAATATTGTAGAATTTATTTTATAATGTCTCTTAAAATGTAACACAGAGAGGTGAACGAACTTATTGCACAATCCAATATCCTACATTTATCTCTGCTTTATATATTTTTTCAATCTTCTTCCATTATTAAGATTCCTTTTTTGTGAAATGTAGTTTCTATTTTTTTTCTTTTTTTTTGTTTCTATGTGGATATCATTTTTATTAAAAATGATATTACGGTGGGAACATAAAGAGACGCGGTCACGTCATATCTTCGTTCTCTGGCAGTCTCGCGTAAGTGATCTTTTACGACTTTACGGGTATAATATGCGGGCCCAGTCAAACTGGCTTTTCAACGACAACCGAAATCATGAATGTTGAGCACAATAAACGATGCACACGAAGTACAGAGAGCCCGGAGACAAGAGGGTTCGAAGCGTGTTACAATTAAGTTAATAGATACCAGTCAGACACAAATTGCGGTTGACTATGCTTCTCTGCGTGACTCGCTTCGTATATCGTGCACTTTCCATCGCGAGCAACCAGTCCGATCGTTTTAACTTAACTATTACTTTTTATCTCTATCCTGCTCTCTATTTTTTTTTCATTCTTTTCGTTCTATCCTCGCAATCTACTTTTAACGATTGATAAGTTTGCGCAGCTGATGAAATAGAAATAGCGAGATTTCCTGTTTTCAGATATACGACAGCTGGCCTGTCGAATATCGATTTCACGAGGGACAACACGCGAGCTGTTTTCTATCTGTGTTCTATCTTCTATGACGAAGGAAAGCTGGGAAAGTCGTCTTTGATGTCAGTGGCTAAATTCGGGGAGTTGTGAAATTCGTCGTGGCAAGTGCCGTCTTTTGAAATCGTAACGGCGTTTGTGGCTTCTCTCGTGGACGACACAAAAATAGCCGACGTCGTTTGCGGCCATTCGACTTCTACCCCGATCTAATTCGTGAAAGTCCCCTTAATTTTATCCGCGCGAATGAAATAGAACGACCAAGACCTCTGTGTCCCTTTGAACGCGGTGTTTAAAAGCGGCTCGAGTCTTTTCAAATAAATTTAGGTCTGTACGTTTTCGGCCCTCTTTGAAATTTCTCGGTCCTCTTTCTCTATCGATATCGGTCGGTTCTTTGTCTCCTAAACGTCGAAACATTTTTCTTTAACAAAGCAAATCGAAAGAAATATGTCAACGTGAATTTCTTCAAGTATGCCACACGTATCGTGCATGTGGGTGAGTGCAGTATAGTTGCATATAAAAGGGACATGCCTACTCTCGCAGCTGCGCCTTCCATTGCCATATCGTGCGCGAATGGTGACATCCACGTCGTTGCACTCGTAAAACTCGCACGATTCTCCCACGCCTAACGATAATAACCCTTCCACCAGATGGAAGATAAGCCAGGAAGTCGGAAAACCTTCCACGAATTTGCGTACGAATCATATGTATCCCAAAGTTTCGAAACAACATTGTACAATCGATATCTTTCATCGGTATCCAAAAACTTGATGACTTGATCAATTCTATTTTTATTTCCTGATTAATAGGAAATTAAACAACACGCTTCTGTTTATCAATGTAACAATGGAAACCTTTTGTTAATGTATCTTTTTGCTGCAGTTTCTGGAGTTCTCAAGATCCATTGATCAACGACTATTCTTGGCTCGTTCAACCTGCTAACATAATTAGTTCGTTTGTATGTGACTATAAGGATGCTCGTGACTGATACCTCGTTACATCACACTTATCGCGACGATCTAGTCACATCAAGCCGAATAGCGTTCGATTCGAGAATTTTTCCCGGTGATATTGCCGACAAAAACGCAACGCAGCTCGGTAGCTGAATGGAAATATAATTACACGGTGCCCGACACGAAAAAGAGTGGAAGGAAGCCGCGAAGGATACAGTATTACGCTTGATTAATACAATCATCAAATTTGAGAGGTGATGCCTGTATCAAGAAAGAGACACGCTGCGTTTTAACGTAGAGCAAGTAATGCCAGTCGAACAACAGAGAAGAGGAATAAACGATCGAATAAAGGGCCGAAGAGGGAAGACGAACGATTTTATAGAAGGATGAGAGAATGAGAGGGAGGGGAGATAAAAAGGAGAGGATCGAGATACGAGTGTCTCTCGACATGTTTTTATCCGCCGTGAAGCTGTCACGGGGGTTTTATGTGTTTATTTATCTCTCCACTCTCTCTCGACACGCCACGAACATGTATCGAGAGGCAAAGAGAGTATGCCTCTGCACGCGGTTGACCGACCGTGTCGGGGCCCTGCCGATTGGAAGTCGCGTTCTCCTTTAACCCCTTCGTTCCGGCGTCTCGTTCGTTTTTCTCAGCAACGCGTTTCGCGACAACCGGTCCAAAGAAATCGTTCCCCCGGAATCTCTGCCACGGCAGCACGGACGTAAATCCTTCAGGAAGCTCCGAGTGTCCGTCTAATTGCGGACACTGTTTCGAAAATCGTGTAACGAGATGCCATCTCACGGGTGTTCGGACCGATGGTGGTCTGATCGTCCTTGAGAGATTGTGACAATGTCCAGATATCGCGATCGAACGAACAAATCAGAGATCCTCTGTGAACCTTCTCCTAACAGTGTTACCATTGCCGCGTTAAACGGCACGTACGACGAAAGGGAGATCTTGACCTTTACAAAGAAACGAGTCAGATCATTCAACTGAAATCACTCACTTGGTCGTAAAAGACCGGAGAATAAAGGTTCCAAGAACGTTAATTGTCTATCGCGATAGTGATAGCGGCTCGTGAAAATATTCGGACTCGTTTATGCGAAACCTTTTATGGATATATGTATTTATATAACTTTGAAATTTTTCATAATTGCATACAAATTTGAAACTGGTCAACGTACACACGTATTATTGCTACGTGTTCGAACTTTTATCATCATCTAATTGCTGACACGTTACGAGAGGCAAGATTTTGACGTAATGTTCGATATACGACAAATGGAAGGAGAGCGAATGAGGAGCAGGTTGAAAGAACTTTGCCGATTAATAAAGCTAGATCATCTATTTGGCGAGTGATCAACAGGGATCAGAAGTTGAGGCCATTAATTAATAAGTTCAATCCCCCGATCGATGTACTCAAACTGTTGCCATAAATCGCTTGCGCAACATCGCGTTCCAATTTCCAGCTGAAAGACAGGCGAAATTGCACGCGCGGCATAGAAAGGATTTACGCGTAAAGGGGTATGGGTTGAAATTACTATGATCCGGTTGCTTTTACGTATTTAAAAGGCGGCCAAAAGCCAGCGGTGCAACGGTTTCAAACGGGACAACGATCTTTCTTTCTTTTTTTTTTGCCTTCTGTCTCATTCATCACGCGGTCAGATATTTCATAGTCTTTCATTGATGGTACGTCCAGTCTAAAATTACTCCAATCAAATGACATCTTTAACGATGTTTTATTACGATATCACCAGCTGGCCGACTGAGAGAACTTATCCATAATTTATCGAAGGAACTTAGTCACGGCGAGAGCTTGTCTAGGTGTGTATCGTTGACAGAGATAAGATGCCGAGCTAAACCGCGACTCCTTACATCGGAATAAACGTCTGTTCTACCGAAACGACGGCTTTCTATCGCTGATAACACCGATAGCTAAAGCTTGTCTAGCGCATTAGCATTGTATGGCATAAATATCGGAGCTGGTTCTAAGAAACTACACTCGTTTCTGCGCGCTGCAAGAAGTACGGCTGATAGACGTAGACGTATACCGCAGAGAGAAAGAGAGATTTCAACTTCGCCTTCATCTCGGGAAGGAAAAAAGGCCCCAAGCAGAATTTATGAGATATCAATTAGCACGAAATCATTCTACTCGCGTGTGCACCGAACGGTGATGCTGTGGCAACAAGTCACTGGCGACGGGGGGGGAGGGGGGCAGAGGAAACGCGTGCAAAGAAAAGGTGAGAGGATTAGAGAAATGCGTGACACGTTATCACCTCGCGAATTCTGTTACACGTCTATACGTGCGTATATGCGAGAATGTGCGGCTGCCAATGGCTCTTTGCTTATACACATAGCTCTCTTTCCTCTTATTGTACAAGACCCGTGGACGCGCGTCCGCCGAGTTGAAGAGAGGCAGAGGCAAAGGACCGTTAGCGACACCTCGTTCACACGCACGTGCACCATGTAAATTTCGAGACAGAAAGAAAGAAAGAGGGAGAGAGAGAGAGGGAGAGAGAGGGAGAGAGAAAAATTAAAGATCAGCAGACTGAGTGACGGAACGCGGAACGAGCATTTTTCACGAAATTCTCCAAATCGCTAAGTCTTCCATTCGTCGTTGCGTGTTTCAATGCGTGAGAAGCAAATGTTTCCATCGACACTTGAGCGTACTTGATCACGGAAATTCGATAAAGAAGCCCCGACTCGCGTCTTGAGAGCGTTGACGATAACGTCGAAGAAGGGAGAGCATTTAAGATCACCGCGCGAATCGAACGGTGGAAGAGGCTGAAAAAAGTGAAACGCTGACAAAAGGAAGGCGAGAATTAATGCGGAAGGAGAAATCAAGAGGGAAGAGGAGGAAGGCAAGTGCGCACATGTGGCCAGAAGTTGTCGTCGATATCTACTCCAGCACGATGACAAAGACTCGCGAAGATACGGGCTCGCTGAATTTGATATTTGCCCGTCGCGACGTGTTCGTGTTTTAGCGCAGACGCGAGAACGATCGGTTGACATTGGCTGGTTTAAATATAATCGCGGTTTATCTGGCGCCGCGATAGGGGTTACGGAGCGAAGTTAACAACTAATATTTCGCTCTTTCGATCTTTTTCAAGTGGAACGTCCCGTTGCCCGACATCGCGTGATACTCATAAAATCACCACAAAGCAAGATAAAAATAAAAAATTAGAAAATTATGAAGTTATGAAATTACCTTGCGCTGCGTCGAGGAAAGGATCGGCGACGACGACGATGGCAAATATCATCGTCAGTCCGATCGTCGGCATCGTTGAACGATCAGCGATTTTGCGAAACTGCGGTCGAACCTTGAGATGCATGATCACTGGTCCCATCGGCGCATCTCAGCACACGACAACGAGGGCGTGAAACGTACGAACGATCGCGAATGATAGCGACAGTGTTGGCATGTCGGCGAGAAACGGACTCGCATGAGAACCAAGTACCACACTGGAGCGCAGTCCGCGAGCGACTGAGCTTTTCGTCGCACTTGCGGCCTCGAGGCTCCGGTAAGCTTTTTACTCGACTGAGTGGGTGAGAGGAAGAAAGAGACCGGACGATGTTGAGAGAGAACGAGAGAGGCAGAGAAAGAAGAAGACGAGGAGCGAATCGAATGCGAGATAGGGACGGAGCGATTGCGTGTGGGAGGAGGGAAAAGACGCGTGGCGCGTTGTCACGCAGTGCAACTGCTATTGTGACATCTTCGGGCTGTACCCACACGATCCTCCGGTATGTATTTTTTCGTCTGTCGCTTCGAGAAGCCTGGCGACTCTTTCCTCTTTCGATCGTTGCGTATTTTTGCATTTCACAATTGAGAAATTTTCACGCGCAGCTCGAATCGAGCAGTAGGAGACGAGACGAAGGAAGTTCGGAGTCGTATATCGACTGATATCGGTCGTGAACTGGACGATTTCGTTATCTTGACCCAAACGGATTAGCCGAACGGTTACTCTACTCCGAAACGAGATTTCGTCGAAAGTTATAGATTCGAAGGAACCACCTAAGTTCTGCCCGTAGGGTATAAAGCAACATTCCTACACCGGATAAACTGATAACTCGTAACTGGTAACTCGTTGCCTGTACTTCCTTTGATAGTGATTGAGATGTATTACGAGCAAGCGTGGTTGTCGTGAACTATCGTTGAAACACGGGTATCGTTCATTCTACTAAGGTCTTGACAGACTTATGATTCATTCTCTGAAATTATTCACTCTAGCAAGAATATTTACTCGCAGCTCTATTCTCTTTACGCGATAGGTACATGTTATTTTCAATAGCACGATGTACAGCGAGTAAGATTTCATAGGGAATAAACAGATCAAGTTGTCTTCACATAGGCATGAAACGTAATTATTATTGCAATATACGCGCAATATTTAAGCGTTGATGGAATACTGAAAATGGAAATGTAAAGTTGCACGATTGAATAATCTCAAGATTCCTTGACGGAACTTTGGCTTGGCTGAGTCGCTACGGGATGGATTCCGTTCGAACCCCTCGCGAATCGACTCGATAGCCGAGTAATTTATTAATTTATTCCGCCGATAAATCCGTTTCAATCCGCACGTAGGCCGAGGATGAATTGTTCCTCATTCGAGCTTCTCTCTTCCTTTGCATCTTTATCCACTTTCTTCCGCTGGTGGTTCCCCTTAGTGCAAGCTTGTTATTTCATCGTGAACGCGCACACCCAACGCATCAGACCGTTATTTGCGATAACAATTTTATCGTCGGTAATGATATGATTCGTACGGCCGTGTAATTACAATTCGTGAGTGGCGAGATGGTCGCGTGGCCTTGGTGGGAAACGCAAAAAACGTCGATGGAAATTCGTAGTTCATAGACGGGATGGAAAAAGATCCATGGATGAAACCAGTTCCGAGTTGAATATCGATAAATACCTCGCAGAAGTTCGTGCGAATGTGTACCGGTTTACGGTGCAGCATTGCCACTTTGTACGCTGTAAAGACCATTATTAATGTAACGTGCTACGCTCGACGACTAATTTGCAAAATGAACGGTTGATGGCATTATTTTCGCGATGTTTACGAGCCAATTCCAGCTCTTTTAACCATTAACGAAGACATTTGCGGCTAGAAAACTCTTCAGGCTTTCCTTTCTGAACAGTGTCTTTTTAAATAATATTTGATTGCACATAATCAGCTACATATTGCACACTTACGCGATACCTTCGATATTATGGAAATAATCAGGAGCATAGTATTGTTATTACAGGAGCATAGTATCTTTGGTCAACTGTATTTCAACTCGTTTTAATAGAATATTTGTCATATCGTTTATTGCTAGATTAATATTATTATTATTAGACTGGGAATACTACATGTAAATGACGATATGTATATTTTCTAATTAAGTTTTATATGAAAATTTTCCCATCTGTTTTAGAAATGACTTGCCTCAACGTTTTCTATCGATGTCAGAAACGTTTTTGCAACACGGACTTCGCTCGACTTCGTTTAACTTACTTAAGTAGTAGTCGCAATGGTTATTAATTATCCAGTGGCGAGCATTAATTGGACGGCATCTTGTGCATCCATCAGAAATTATGAATTCTAATTTCCTGTAGTAGTTATATAATCTATGATCTTTAAATAATATTCCAAAGGAATTATAATTTTTAATTTTAGTCACAGAACTAGAATTACGTGCTCCAAGGAATTTCGTTTCTCCAAGTACAGTATATATACAGTATATATACATATGTCATATACACGCGTATATAATTTTTTTAAAAGAATAAAAAATATTCCAAGTTTTGAGTCGTTATGATTCGATGATCGGGTACTGACGTATGGTGTCGAAGATTGATTTTCCAATTTAAGATCGGTCAAAGTTGATCAAATCGATTATGCCGGGCAATGTCTGGTGGTGAAATAAATTTGCTGACAATTTACTTTCCGCGCATGCACGTTTCAAGTATTTGACTCACGCACCCTTCCAGCGAGCGAAAGGAAGAAGGAGGGACAGGACAAGCGCGCGACCAAGGGGAAAGACCAAATAGTTCTGTGAACATTGCATCCTCCGTCAATCGTCGGCTGCATGTCAATGAACTAGCATCGAACATTGGACAGAAATCGAGGACCAACCACTTGACCATCGTGAGAAATCGAGTTTCTCGCGTAAATTTCTCGCGCGTTTTGTGTCGTGCCCAAGGAATGTCTCAATCACGATCAGAACTTGCAATACCCTGCCTCCATTTGATTACACTGCAACAGGAGCAACGCGAGGTTCGTTCCACCTGGATAACTCCGATTTTTCTCTTATTTATTATACCACAAGCGTAGTATTACGACGAAGTATCTCCTTTGTGTCTTTGCATGTACGATTGATTGGACTCTTCAAATTATCAACGTTTCTACACCTCAAAATAACACGACGTGGAAATTAACTCTACCATTGAAAGCTGAGTGCGTTCTGCGATTTGGATAATGCACCGTGTCGACCGTTTCATCGTTTGCCGGCTTGTCATTATGGAAAACTTTGTCGTCGAGAAACAATAGGAATACAATGAGAGAAATTGGAACGCATCGAGCCGGCAATAAATGCCAATTTCGAAAAATGAGATGTCTCGGGACTTCCTCGAACTCATGCGTAGAGAAAACGTTTGAGACGAAAGGTCAACGAAACGATTATAGATTTTGATTAAAACATGAATTTAATTGTATATTTATTTACAGTAGCTCACGAAAGTATTCGAGCGCTTCCAATCTACATCGTTAATAAATAAAATGCACACGTTAAGTTTAAGTTTTCAAAATAAGATTGTACGTAAAGTCACATAGGAGTCTTGGAATGTATAAGTAAAATAACAAAAAAAATCTGACAACACATACAGGATTTACAAGGCATTAATTGTAAACATGATAAATACATTATATAATAAAAAAGTCAAAAACTGAAGGAAATATTACTAACAAGAAGCGTACAAGATGTCCAAAGAAGTTAACGCTCAGAGAGGAGAAAATGATTATACGTGCAATTAAGAAAAATCCAAGCACATGTATAATGTATCGTAGATTTACTTCGATTTAATAATTTGACAATTTCCAGATAAGATTTATTTTCATTATGTAACTTGAATATTAACTCACGTTCACATTTACTGGTTTCTGACTTTTTCGTGCTCATGATTAAAATAATTATGAAAGATTATACTCTACAAAATCTGTACGAACCACACAATGTCTCGGAATCTACTAAAATGTAATGTTTACATTTTGTTCACTAGAAATGCGGTTCTTGTCTATGCATTCAAATATTTTTGAGACGTCCGAAATCGGTATGTTTACAATCAATGCCCTGTAAATCCTGTATGTATTGTCAGATTTTTTCGTAATTTTACTTATACATTCTCGAGACTCCTATGTGACTTTACGTACAATCTTATTTTGAAAACTTAAACTTAACGTGTGCATTTTTTTTATTAACGATGTAGATTGGGAGCGCTCGAATACTTTCGTGAGCTACTGTATGTATTGGCTATTGGAGATCATTTCCTGCAATAGTAAGATTCTAAGAGAAGATTTAAGTTTAGGATCGTCGATAGCCTCGATTTGAACAATCGCAATTTCTCAATAGATCTCGTTAGTCCCGACAACGAGAAATCTGCGAGTTAGCGCCGTGTAAAAGCTAGAAAAGGCGGCCTCTATAACGCGGAAATATACGCCGTGTATCATAAATAAGATTTAAATATCTCGAGTCTGCGCGCTAAAACTGCCTCCATTGAGCGCATTGTCATTGTAGTCTGATATATGTGCTATTTGTTCTCGTGAAAATTTGCCTCGCTGTGCAACGAAATTCTCCGTCGTTCCTCCGATTCGAATAGATGTAACTGTAAGCGAAACTTCGCACGTGAAACTGTGCACGATACGAGAAACGAGAAAAAATTGTGTTCAAATCGAGCGAGTGAAAGAAATTGAATCCAATTGGCCCTAAAAAAATAATTGTACGAAGTCACAGATTACAATGATTCGCGAACGATGTTTAAATCGTATCCGAAAATCGAGAAGAAATTTAGTGAAACAGAAGTAATGAAAGCAAAGCTTTGCAAAGAGGTTTACCGACTGCGTGCGACGAGGACTTGCGGGGGGGTGGCGCCTTCGGCAAAGTTCACTGTAGAAGCGCAACCCTCTGGAGAGACGGAGTGGCGGAGGATCGACACGGTGGGGTGGTGGAACGAGAAACTCTTTCCGTGAAAGTGTCAGGGTGGATTGGCGCTGTCATATGGAAGCAAACGAGGCGCCGTGTTAGGCACTCTGGCCTGCACGGACGCCTTGCTGTGTGGAAAAGAGAAAAGTATTTTAAAGGAGAGGGGTTGGAAGCGGGCCGCGCGCTCAAACAGATCCTTATTAATTTGGTGAGTGCGATAGTTACGGAAAAAATTAGAAACGCGAGTGCGAAAGTACACGCGTTAATCGCGACCCTAAATGGGTCAACCCAACCCAGCAACCTAACGTGTACTCGTTTCTTCTTGCGATTCACTGGCTGGCCTAGTTTTCTCGAGAGTGAGCGAGCGAAAAGATACGCGACCTCCGCTTGGTGAGAAACGACATCGAAAGTGTGCACTCTTCTTCACCTTTGATTCTCTCTGTCGGTTGTGACCGTGGTTGTCGACGTCGCCATCGTCGTCGCGGTTCATTCTGATCGAAAGTTTCTTATATACGCGAAATAAAAACCATGGGATTCTCGCCGGCTACGAAAATGCATTGAATGACATGCAAACACGATAGCGAGACAAATACAGATGATAAAGGGAAGCGGAGGTGAGAAGTCATGTTACATTTTCTCTTACACACGGAAACCACAATTCAACAAACGCGGCCCATCGTATTGGAACGTCTTCCATTCGTGGAAATCGTTGCATCACGGATGAGTTGTGCGGGCTTTTGCCAGTAAATCAGCCGACACAATGCATCGGAAACGAGTCTTTGTGCTCGTGTTATGGTGTTTTCGTGTGCTACGGGTCGAGAACCACGCGTTCGTGATATGCGATTCGCGAGAAAGCTAACGAGTAACCACGGTACAACTCGCAGACACTTGTACACGACCCTGAATTCAATTATCGATTCTCCGAGGAAAATACTCAACGGTGCAGTTTTGATGCACCGTCGCTAGTTACTCTGACTAAACCAATAACATCTTTGCTATTTGTTTCGTCGAACAGAGTATCGTGCTGCGATGTTTGAATACATTTTTAAGGATTGATATAAAGTTAGTTGCATCGTTTTAAAAGTTGAATTGTTATTCGATGCAGTTATTTGATATCTGATCGAAGATTTAATCCAGATTCAATCCGGACACGTTGGATACATGTTGATTACCATCTTGTGCAAATAATCTGTATGATTGTGAATTTAATAATTTACGTTCTTATTTTTATTATAGATCAGTAAGTGTTGATTGTATATAATAAAAATGGCGGCCAGTAAACCACCGGAAATGAATTACACGTGCGAAATTTGCGGCCTGGAAGGTTTCAATGACGAAGAAATGAGATCTCATATGGTTTTTTATCATCTTCAAGGAGCCGCAAATTGCCCCTTCTGCGATTTAGGTGAAATTTCGCCAACAGAAATGTTGACCCACGTTAACAGTGCTCATCTCGATTACTTAACACCAAGGTATATCTATTGCAATTATATTTTCGATTATATATGTTATTTTCTTTATAAATATTCTCTAAGTACACCATAAAGTGTTTAAACTATTTTGATTGCGAGGGAAATGGCGGCAAAAATGGGCTTTAGATGTCGCTATGTATACATTGTATACAAAGTTTGTGAATTCATAACGAAAATGTTCACTTGCAGAGTATTTCTTTTTTTTCCAAACTTTGATTTATTTTATAATTAATTAAATCTTATGTGCTTTCAATATCCTAGTTGTATTACACATATATATAAACTTGGTTTTACTAAGCTTTTGTGATTGATTATTTGATTATGTATTGATTTATACAGATTCAAATAAATTATGTGAAATATGATAAAAGACTGTGAAAGGAAAAAAGAATGTGATATTTACCATAAAAAGTATAAAATGCTTTTTATATATACATTTAATATATTCATGTATTTAGTAATAATAACTTATATTAATTATTACAGTACTCCAGAGAATGATATGATGGCATTCATTGATGACGATTCATTAGTGGATGATAGAAGAGATGATGAATGCCGTGGTCCATGTCCTTCTCCAACCATGTCTCCAAGTCCTCCACTTCTTCAAAATGGTTGGAGTAGTTCATTTAGTGTTCCACGTGTTAAGCAACAGCAAGAAGTACCAAAAGTGGAATCACAGATTCCTAGTGCTAATGTGAATAATAACAATAACAATAATAACATTGGGAATGTTAATAATGGTACTTAAGAATTAAATGAATCTTTAATATCCATAGCTAAAATAGATATTATTGTGATGAAATAAAGGTGAAATAAGTAAAAATCTCTTTCCAGTTATTGAAGGTGCAGCTGGGCATGGGTCGCCACTGCGTTCAGGCCTAAATTTACAACTACGTTCTCATGCTTCACCAAAACTTCCAGTTCAAGAATGTCCTATGTGTCCCTACAGTTCTGACAGTCCGTTAAGGCTAGAAGAGCATATTAACAGACAACATTTTGATCTCACTTCGCCGTCCTTTCCACCTGAATCTCCACCACCACGCGATGGTGTTTTTAACTGCCCTCTTTGCATCACATCTTTTCCAAATTCTTCTGATCTTGAGTTACATGTTAATATAGAACACAAAGATATTTTGAGGTGAAATAGAATTTATATATATTGCATGTATAACAATTGTGTATGAATTGTAGTCTACAGTTGATAATTTGGTACAATTTATATATTATATGTTTTATTTATTTTACACAGCCCTGCAAATGGCGCAGGTTCTCAGTCAGCTCAAGCAACTATTGGTAGTGATACACCTGCATGTCCAGTTTGCTTCAGTACTTCATTTAAAAGCAACGACGAATTAACTGCACATATTGAAGAACATTTCAGTAAAAAGTGCACTCCATCTCCTATAACTCCAGATTTGTCTACTGATAGAATGTTAGCAAAAGATATGGAAAGACTTGAGAAGGAGCTTAGAAAATTACGTGAACAACGTGAATTTGAAATGCTAAGGGCGCAATATGGAATGGACAATCAGGGGAATTTTAGAGAACAAAGTGTCACTAATATGCAGCGAGCTGTATATTCAGGGGAAATGACGATTGCTGATTATTATGAAAGACAGACCGAACTTAGAGTCGCTGAAAGTAGCGGCATCGATGATGGCAGCTCTTGTACACGCGGTAATTAACTTTCCTTGAGTATATTTATTTACAACGTTAAGAATGTTTTTTTTATTCCTTTATCGATTCTGCATAGGATTAGTTCCCAAGATACGAGCTGTCAGTCAAGCATGTAGTAATGTATTAAGCACCTGGATGTGTTCTACTGTAGACCATTATGCTACTACTTATGGAGATAAAGGATGGGGATGTGGTTATAGAAATTTGCAAATGTTAATTTCGTCACTTTTACAACATACAGGGTACAATGAGTTAGTTTATAAAGCATGGAATTCTGGTCTGGGTAGCGGTAGTTCTGCCAAGATTCCACTACGAAGCTCTATACCGTCGATCTCTAGACTTCAGAAAATGATAGAATGGGCTTGGGCCCAAGGTTTTGATACTCAAGGAGCTGAACAATTGGGAGGAAAGTTAGTGAACACCAGAAAATGGATTGGCCCCACAGAAGTAGTCATATTATTGTCTAGTTTAAGAATAAAGTATGTTTTTTTAATTTATATGGTTATTATATCTTTCAGAATCATGTTGTACATCATATTTATATTGTAGATGCCAGCTGGTAGATTTTTATACACCAACTAATTCTGATGGCGGACATCCGGAAATGTTTAATTGGGTTTTACAATACTTCCAACGGTGCGATGATTTTAAGCCACCTCTTTATTTGCAGCATCAAGGTAGGAATTTAAAAGGGAGTTAGAAAAACAAGAATAGAAATAAGATTAAGAAAGAAATTAAATTTCATCGTTATTTTTAGGTCATAGTAGAACAATAATAGGAATAGAACAGTTAAGAGATGGTTCAATAACAATGTTAGTACTTGATCCAAGCCATAGTCCAGCACAAATGGCACAATTTAACAGTACAAGTAGTGCACTTGGTGCAATGCGTTTAGTACGCAAATCGATTGCAGCAATGAAAGCAAGACAGTATCAAGTCGTTGCTGTTACTGGTATCATGGAAACCGACTTAGAATATCATGTAAGCTTTCATATATTTACTTACTCGTTGTTTATTTTCTCATTTATTATTATACAGATATGATTATTTATTATAAGAGCATTATTCTTCAGACTATAATCTCTAATTTTAGGAAAGCAAAGTATTACGTTTGATTCGAGTGCCGCAAGATAGGTGAGATTTATTGGCTCGAAAAGAAATTAAATATTTTGGGAAGACGATAGACTGCCTCAAACCAATTTTATCCAGCATCCTTAAAGTTACATGACCGCAATGTTCTAGGTTTTATCATTAGGAGATTTGCTCCATTGTAGTAGTTGCAGAAGTATTATTTAACAAACAATATATTCTTGCATATTTCCGCCATCATATGTCGGCTCCTCAAATTATGTGTATCTAAACCTGCGTCCTGATTCAGAATTTTGCAAAATTGACTGACGAACCTATAAAAATTGTAATTTCTAAAAAAGGTGTCTATATGTCGCGCGTATCGATCTTTTTTTAATTCAGGATCGGCTCTGAAAATATTGTATTAGGATGTGTGCTTGAGAAAGAAAGTTACCGTCACGATGAATTTTAAAGACAAAATCAATTCGATCGCTATTTCTTGATCATAATGTTCTGCTCAATTTTCGTCGCACCGAACAGGCTGTGCTAATTTTTAGTCGACCAATCGTCCTATGCCGATCGGTTGCATCAGCGAAAAAAGCCATGGCAGAGCTTAAAAAATGAGACTCTTTCGTAGCTGTGATGCTGTTATCGATTTAATGCTAATCACCGATTCTAAATATTTTTGAAGACACTCCACGTGATCGAAATATTAAAGAAAGCATTGTCCGCGTTTTATCTTCTTTTTCACTTGTACTTTACATTTTTAATAAACGTTGTTGTCAAAATGTTGTCAATTTTTAGTCAATAAAAGTACCAATAACAATACATCGCAATACTCGTGGCGATAATAAATTTTATATACCGTTAAAGAAATTATTTTCTAATCAATTTTTATTATTGTTGCTTTTATATAGTTTTTGGGGTGTCTGCAAGAATAGATAATATATTTCCATATATTATATATACATTTATCTATATACATATACACATATTTGCACACTTCGTTATATTATACTTCATTCACTCATACATAAAGTACAACTACTTTCATACTATTTATGAATATTCTATTTAATTATTAAATTACTTTAAGGCTACCCTTACCTTAATTTGTAAGTCAAACACAATGTTGTGAGAGGAAATCGGAGAATGAGATAGTACAGTTCATTAATTGGACATTGTACAACGAGTACATTGTATGACGAGTTGCATCGTTTTTATTATTATATTTATAATCATCAGCATTATTGTTATTATTATTACACTTATTGTATATTATAAATTATATTGATACACATTTGTATACATTTGTTTTTTTCGAGATTTTAAAAATTATTGAAAAATTTAATGTTTGTTACTGTGAAACATATTTTAAGAGAAAAATGTATTATCATTTTATAGCTTTGGTAATTTAGTATTCATAAAATGCACTAATTGGGTGAAAATTTGTCTTTCTCATCAGTAGGACTAGATGTAATTATTACGACTGACAGCAAAAATACAATTATTACTTGATTATATTTTGTCATATTGCTCATTAAAAATATGTTCAACTTTTTGGAATGTTTAAGCAAAACAAGCTATGGAATTGTTAAGCAAGTGTAAAGAAACTTCAAATTATTCACATGTCAAATTAAAATATATGCTTTGTTAGAATTCCCAATTTACGTGTGATTGTTTTATACCATTGAAGAAACAGAATATTTTTTTCATCTCGAAGTTTACATATTATGTGTAAAGCTAAGAACATTGAAATAAGCAACACGTTTGATATAAAATAATTGGTTTATTTCTAAAGTAGATACTTAATACATTAGTATTATTTTAAGAAATACTAAATTAACTAAACAAAGTAAATATTATTTACTTCATTTACACAAAATGTAATCCGAGCATTTTTTACATAATAATTAATAATATACAGATAATTTGCATTTATATATTAAATCCTAGTGATCTCATGCATGTTTTATGCGCTTCTATTAAATCTCTACAGTTTTCTTCACCCTTAAGGATAATGCTGAAAAAAAATTAATGTTTCTAAATATAGTTGTTTCAAGATGAGGTTATGTGTTAATTCGTAAACAAAAAGGAAGTAACTGAGTATTATAGATTCTGTTCTATAAATTAGATTTAAATTTTGGAACTTAATTAAGATATTTGAAATAAAAATATTGTTTCTTCAATATGTAAATATATATGCATACCAATCATCTCTTGCTTTCTTTGTCTCGGGACAAGCACAACAAGGTTTCAATGGTTTGTCAGATTTCGGTCCTGCATTTACGGTTTGACTTGGTTTGTCATTTATAATGCCCATTATTATATATCAAGTACAATATTTTGTACTGTATCAAATGTTTTATAACTGTTTATAACTGTTTTATGCGTTTAAGACTAATTGTAAGATCATTGGTAAAACTATACTAGCTCCAGCGCCTCCACAACATTTATTTTCGCGAAATTCAAAGTACAGGCAAATTATTTCTTCGTAAAATAACGTTAATAAGCAACGTTAGGATCTTAAAAGGGATAATTGTATATATCAAAACGCAATACATTTAATTATCTCTCATAATTATTCAAACAAGTTTATTTGTTCAAGTTAAATTAGTATAAAACAGTAATCTGTAAATGTAAAATTTTAGAGTTTATATTGTTCATATTATAAAAGCGTATGTATATAATATTCGTCTATTCTTCTGCCGTATGAAAATACTGCAGAATTTCCAAAAATGGATTGTTTATATATTTTTTGTGAAATTTGTGAAAATTCAAGGTTTCTGTAATATGTTGACCATGGTGTTTCTACTGCGCATAAAATTTCTGTCTTCTGCGCAATTTTAAGTGGAAGGGAAAGTCAAGCCTCCATTAATACTTTGATGGCGTACATGATTCGCGGGGCGTCATTGCGGTGTCGAATATTGTGGTGTTGAGGTGTACTTCTTTTCTTTAGGTATTTGACCTTGATACTTTTATAATTATTATTTTATACATTACAATTAACTTTATATACTTAACTCCTTTATTTGTTGAATATTATTACAATTTGTAACTCAGTTAGTGACAAAGTATATTTAGTATCATCGGTATTGGCGGTTACATTTGCCGGTAACGGTCAAAGTGAAAAATTGATTTCGGATCGAGTTTAATCTCATTCATTTCAACTTTATTCGATCTTATTTCATTGATTGACGTTAATTTCATACATTTGTTTTAACATTTTGCTTTTCTTTTGTGCAGATCATTCGTTAATTACGAGAATATCTTCCAAACAACAGTGAGAAGATTTCACAAAATTCAAATGGCTGCCATGTTTGCAGATAAGATTTTTGAGCGATATTTTTGACGATTAATTCAAAGTATTCACATAATTAGTACATAATATTACGCAGTTACAGATAATTCCAGAATTTATTGAGAATACTAGATAAAATTAGATAAAATTAAAGAAATAACTTTGAATATATCAAATTTCGAATTGCTTTATTATTAACATTAATCTGACATAGATTCTCTAAATTTTATTTGATTTGAATAAAAAACCGAAATATTTTCACATTTTATTAACATTTACGCGAATTTTATTATTTTTGATAATATATACTATTTTCGAGAAAGGACGCTATTCATTTGATTTGAATTCTGCGCATTTGAACTGACAAGAAAAATGCGCCATATTTGAACAATATAACGTATATTTGAAACCGTAATGGCGGGCATTCAGAATTGATTCTTATGAAACAATTATATTATTATTACGGATTATTGGATATTTTACAATATTAAGAAATATTTTACGATACATAATAATATTTTAAATATACTAATTCAGTATTATATTTCTTTATCTGTGTTAATTAATTTGTGTTAGTAATTTTTTAAGAAAAGCAGTATTTTCTTAAACAAATACTCCTATCCTGTAATAAAGCCTTTTATGATCGCGCGCAATGCGGTTGTCAGAGTCAGTGTTTGCTTCGTCATATTTTGAATATTTTTTATTAAAGTGCAGTGGCTCTTATTAAACTTGATTGTAATAATTATACGCGAAATTAGAGTCAGTGTGTTCGCCGATCGTTATTTACATATCGCGTTAATAGTCTTTTATTTTCTTTTCTTTTTTTAAATATTCGCTTTCGGTAGTGGAGTCACAGGTTTCGCAAGAGGATACAGCCTTTTCTGGAGCTTAAAAATGTAAATATTTTTGTATGTTGTACTCTAATCTATTTTGTTCCTATTTCTATTATTGCTTCCTATTTCATATTAAAGTTTCAATTTTTACATTAATTAGATATTATTAAAATCTCAAGATTGAATAGAGTTTCATTTCATATTTAAACTTTTTTAAACAATTAACATTTGTTAACATAAATTATAATATTTTGCACGTTTTGTTAAAGGTTTCTCATAATTTCCTGCTCTTGAGGAAGGATACAGCAGTGCTTCAAAATTAAACATGTGTGTACTTTTATATTGCAATTAATTCTGTTTCTTATATTTTGCTTTAATTATTATTATTTCAAAATAAAGTTTGTTTTTAAATATTTATATTAGTTCTAATTATTGTAACAATTAAAATTTATTATAGTTTTCATAATTTTTATCTCAAATTTTTTGAAGTATTATACTATGTATATACTATATTTTTCAGAATACATAAGTTATAATCATTCTTATTTTGTTAAAGGTTTGTCATTTCTTCTTCTTCTACCTGTTCCCTGGAAAGGATTTAAAAGTGTCTCAAAAGTCAAGAATGTAAGTAACTTTGGAATTTAATTTCTTGTTTTTTACATTAATTATTGTTAATTCATAAATTGTTCAAATTGTTTTATTTTTAAATTGAATATTATTGTTATAATTTTATGTTTAATATCTAATATGTTTTTACTGATTTCCAGATTTTTTCCAGTCTTCACTCTTTTTCGATGAAATTCCATGATTTGATGACAGATTTCATGATGATTGTTAAGGCATAATCAATGACAATTTTATTTGCATCTAATCGTGAGTCGCATGCTTTTTTGTTCCTCTGGTCATTCAATCATGTCGTAGGATGAAAGATCCGAATCGACACGGATGACTGGTTGTATTACGTAGAATTTTTAACGAGCATAGTGACCACGGGTATCTATATATATACCCGTGAGTAGTAACATTTTCTTATTTATGGTTTATTTATTATTCAGGATAGGTTTTCTTGCATGATCGTGTTTTTTGAATATTAACAATAATACAATAGTATCTAATATGAATATAATATTGATATATATTACTGTACATAATATTACTATAATTGAAGATCATAGAGTTATAAATATTCATTGTATTCCAACAAATGATAAATGTTACAATTATACAATTTAAATATATTGTAGTGAAGAAGTCGGATACCCTCCGACTTCGTTGCTGTGAACATTGCAATTATTAATTGAAGTTATTAATGATAATACATTTTACAGTTGCTTAATTATAAATAACAGTTTATGATAATATCGAATTAGATTATTTCTGCATTCAATATGATTTCAATATATTTATTTCAATATATTATATTTATTATATATATTTACAATATAATATTTATGTATTTGAAATATAAAATTTGAAACATGAATGTATTAAAGTACAATTTTATTCGTCCAAGAATGTATCAAGTTTTATGTGCAAGAAGACACTTTGCGACAGGCAGATTTTAGTATCAGAGCAATGATTTTAAATCTTTCTTGTTTTCAAAAATGTGCTTTGATTCGAGGATCGCCTGAGGATATTTATATCAATGTTCTACTTAAAGTCCATTATTACTCATTTATTATTATATTATTTGCATTGAATCTTTGTTTTTTTTCAATAAATTTATTCATTGTTGATTTATTTTATTCAGATGCAGCATTTCAGTAATTTATTAAATTACTAAAAGTAAATTATAAAGTAGAGTTATTGAAAGTTGAAATAAGATGAGAGAACGCAATATTAGCTCGTTATAAAATAAGTATGTTAATCCTATTTTTAATTCAGGATTTTCAGGTTTAACCCTTTCCATGTTCATTGCCAGGATCTCATTCACGTGCCCAGGTGCTACTTGGGTGGGAGAAAGGCAATGGATATGATGACCGTAGTTTATAAGCTTAATAATTTCTCAGCGACTGACGATGTGTTAGTGCATCGTGCACGACGCATTTTTCGCATGTGTGTGCATGGTTAGGATGTGGAATTGCGTCGTTTTTACTATTAGTTCAGGCAATATGTAATAACTGTCAATTTCTTAATACTCATTTCAAATATCATGAATATTTGTACAATGTGTATGATGATGAACATTTAAATGGAATTGAAATAGAAATAGAAACATATAAATATTTTTATTCGAATAATAATACATATACAGTTACTGTTACCACATTTTACGCAATGGTCGCTAGCCTTCGTCAGTCGATTTCAGGAAAATGGTACGTAAATTAGACTGTGAATGTTGCGTGCGACACTCGGGTGTCGGAGGTGTCCCGGGACGTTTTCCCTAGTTTAGGTCGCGCCCGAGTGTATGTGTGAGAATCGTGGAGTGAGTGTGTTGGTGTGCCTGTTTTGCCATTTTTTTAAATATAGAGCGACTGGTTAGGATAGGTAGCTTACTTCTGGTATGCCTGTGTTTAATTATAAGTAAGTAGGGCCGGGCAGGTTGGCACAATCTCTGGTCGCGTGTCCCCTTTTCGCGTGTCCAACCTGTTTCTAGAAATCTAATTTGAAAAATCGACAGTGAAATTGGTACAAATTGAGCATGCCATTTGTTTCTGATTTTATTCTTCGATTTTTCGAATTTAGTATCGCGGTCGCGGTCGCGGATAGGTCGCGAGTAGGTCCCGAAACGAACGTTTGTGTAGGTATTGCTCGAGCACGCACATGCGAACGGACAACGATCACTACGATCGATGGTCGTCCATGTGTATTGGTATCAGCTTCCGCGGTTTATTTTTTATTTCACCTTTATGAGTTATTTTTTGGTTTTGCGATTAGAAAGACTCGAGCCTAGATTTAAGTTTCAGCGGGCATCGCGCCCGAAGTAAAGAAGAGGCTCGGCAAACTGCCATAGAAGAGGGCTGCAACAAATGGCTTATCATCCTCTGGATGGGAAATCCATCTAAAGCATGGGAAGTCATTCTTGTTACTACTTTGTCATTATGTTCACTTTTAGTATTTGTAGTATCTTTCTTTTTGTTTTGGCCGATGTATATGTCGGCTCATCACCACATTGGGCAAATCGCGGTTTTTCAGTAGTGTTTCGAGAAGTTGATTACGGTTTGTATTAGAGTTGCGAAGTAAAGATTTCGTGTTTTGATCTTTGGATTAGAGTTGCGAAAAAATATTTATTTCGGTTTGTATTAGAGTTGTTGTATAATAATGATCGTATTTGTTTTAGTATTGTGAATTATAAATCGCGTTTATTTTTATTATAATATTTTTAATTACAAATTACTATTTAATTTCCAGAAATTAATGTTAAAATTTATATAATTTGTTTGTGTATTTCATTTAAAATTGAAATAGAGAAATTCTTTATCATTTATTGTGAACAATTGAAGTAGTTTTTCTTTTATTAATCTTTATGTAGTAATTTTTAGTGTTGCGATATTTTTCTATCATGGTAATAATTATTTTTCCAATTAGTGTTGCGTTAATAAATGATCGCGTTTCTTTAAGTAGAGTTGCGTTTATAAAATGCCCAAACTTTTTCCACTGAGATCATGGAAATCTGTTCAAATGAATTGCATATGATGTCTGTTGGTACATAATTATATTTTATGAAAATTTACTAAATCTCTTGTGATTTAAGTTTGTTTCAGGTATCATTGTATCATCAATAAAAAGATTGGATTGAAGAAAATGATTAAATAAGAAGAAATAAATATAATGATGTGACGTTTAAGACTCTCCTGTTGGTAATTAATAATAACTTACTAAATAGAATTTTACTAAATTTTTTATAATTTAAGTTCGTTTCAAATCTTATTCTGCCATCGACAGAAGGAGACTAATATACCAATAGCATTGCACTATTTATTGTTACTGTGAATAATTACTGTGTTAGATTTTTTTTTTTCGGTAACACTTTATCACTGTGTTTATTATTAAAAATACTGCTAAAAAATATATATATATATATTTTATTAGCTATAATTTTGTTAAATTTTATTATAAATTTAATACATTCACTTCTATAAAAGTGTAACTGTCATTTCATGTGTCATGTGTATATATAAAATAAAATGAGAAAAATATTGCACGAATTACGTATTTATTAGGGTGAAATATTAGGGTGAAAATTTGCAGCTCTTTTTTTGCAAAATATTTAAATCCATAGTATTTTGTAGTTTTATTAGCAAATATGAGTTAGTATAGAATTTATTGTTATTGGAGTGACTAGTAATGATTGTTCATTTCAGAGTTAATAATAATAATTGTATCAAAGAAAAATTTTCAATGTTTGACTTATGCTGTCTAATTTAAATTCAATTACTAGAGTTTCTCGAGTTTAATTTTCATAATTTTGAGTAGAAATATAAATTCAGTTAATACAATATAATTATGAAGTAATATCTTCACAGTAACCTAATTTTTTTGTTTGTTTGTATAATATATCTTCATTGCAGATCTTTTTATTTTGTCTTTTTATTTAAACTATAATACTAATCCAATATATAAGTTTGTTTCAGATACATCAACTTACAGAGAGTATTAGTTACAGAAAATATACAGGGATACACTAAAGGTTTAGAAAGATGAAATATGAATCAAAGAAAGTGACTAAGTGGTAAAAATTGTTACAACAAAATGATGTTTCATCCGATTTTTTACTATGTCGGTGTTTCAGGTCACAAGCCACGAAATCTTGCAAGATGCTACGTTTATGGTCGTATAAAGGAATTCCTTAATCATGAATTAGTGAAAGTTCTAAGTGATTCATTCATTTTGTACAATATAATAGATCCTCTCCTCCTCGTTTTCCTTAATTTTTGAGTATTAGTAATTAATTAATTTGTTGTTATTATTTCTATATATATATATATAGAATCGTAGCATAAGTAGTTAAGTATTTAACACGTTGATTGCTACGCGAAATTTATGTTTTGTCCATGGGTCAGAATATTTAATTTAAAAATATTATATTATAATAAAAGTGCATTTTCCATTCCATAATGTTGTCAAGTCAATTTAAAATTCTTTAGTCGATGATATTCATGTCAATTCATTCAAATCATTCTAAAGTGTGTCTGGCAGAAAAAACTTTTGATCATCGTGCTAGCAGTCAACGTACTAGTTAGAAAACGCTTATTAGTGCTGCTTGTTTGATGTGATTTGCTTGTATAAGTGCTTTGTATAAGTGCTTTCGTATTTAAATAAGGGATAATTAATGTATACATTAAGGGTTAAGTAGTTAAAGTAAAGTAATGTAGATAGGTAGGGAAGTAAAATAGTGTAATTCCTTATGGGATATATTTCATTTCTTTTTTTTTCTTTTTTTTCTTGAACTACAACTATTCATAGCAATGAAAGTGTAAAATATTGATACAAATGCGAAATAGCATCTCATATAGAATTACATTAATGTTTTATTTTCAGCTTTAGATTTTCGCGTCGGTTTTCCATGAAATTCCTTTTTGTGCTCGTTTTGCATAACGATCCAAAGATTTAGAGTTTTGCAAACGCACATCAAAAGGAGAATTTTTTTGAATAAATTGATGTTTTAAATTGGTAGATTTTTGTACGTTAAAAGGAGGGTGGAAGGGCCGTGGATAGGGCGGGTCTCCATTCGCAGCAACCTCCTTGCGGTGAGACCTGGGCAATCGTATTATTTGATATATATTATTAATTGCATCACTGTAATTATAATAACTATGATACAGTTATTAAATGATATAGCAAATAATATGAGCGAATTGGCTGCGATTAGGGCCGATTATTTTTTAGCCAGGTAGTCACCAGATTCGCTAGATTTACTATCAGGCAGATTATTATTAAGTTAAGTCAGATTGGATTTAAAGATTTTTTAGATTAAGGAAGCAACATGTCGTTAAGTTAAATTTTCTAGATTAAGCAGACAGGTTTAGGTAGGTTAGTTAGATCTTTTGAAATAAATAGGAAGGGTTATTTTTAAGTTAGACTTTCTGATTAAGACAGGATAGTTTTAAGTTAGATTTTCAGGATTAAGCAGGCAGGGTATCTTTAAGTTAGATTTACTTTAAGAGTTACTTACTTTTAAGTTAGATTTAAATTAAGATAGTTTACTTTTAAATTAAAAGTGTACATGAACGGGTGTGTGTATATGATTGTATAAATGTTGCGAGTGTATAAATTCCTGATTCGTGTTTGAGTATTCAAATTTATTCGTAAAGAGGGGACTAGCCTTATAAAAAAAATTCGTATTTCTTGGGATTTTATTGTACTCTTTTTAATTCACACTTGGTTAAGAAGTTATTTTGTATGAGAATAAAATGCATAGGAAATCTCCTTTATCGTACATCTGTAAATATTAAATTCTGATCAAACGAGTACTTCTATATCGACGTGCGGTATGTTTCGCTATTTCCATTCACAGAGGGCTCTGTAATATAGAAATAAGCATTTTCCCCGCTTTATTTAAAGTTTTATTCCCTATGCTCTTTTTCACTCTGCAATAAAAAGATGTTATAATTACATTCGTAATGTTCATCGATCATCTCCCAAATCAGATCGTGAGTCACAAATTTGGAGGTACATCTAAGTATGTTCCATTTTTACACGTAGAACAAGCAGTTAAATCGATCACTTTGCCGTGTAATAATTTGTTTTTACAAAAGGCATTTTTGTGACAGTCGCTTTGTACGTTTTCCCTCGAACTTCGACCAATATTCCACCACCATAGTGAGCCAATTCCGGTGGTACATATCCCATAGCGATAGACCGTCCAAGAGTTGGACTAGGACCACCTGAAGTAATTTTGCCAACACGTTCACCTTCTGGAGTTAATATACACGCTCCTTCTCTAACCGGCGGACCATGCACGACCGTCAATCCTATTCGTTTCTTCACAGTTCCTGTTTTAATCTGTGAGAGTATCCTCTTTGCACCTGGGAAGTTTGCTTCTTCTCTTCTTCTTTTGGCTATGGCAAAATAAAAGAATGTAGTGAAAAAGTCAATTGTTTGCTGATAAAAAAGATACTATTATTTACTAGTATTTATTATTTATGCATTTATAAGCAATTTGAAGATGGAGAAATGCATAGATAATACATGTAAGAAATGTATGAAAATACAATAGCGAAGCATTGAAAAATATTATTAAAATTATGTAAAATATATAAGGAAAAACATTAATTTATGCCTTTACTAAAATTACAAATTACTCTTTGAATAGATGATTTTCACACCTCCATAAGACAGCCGAGAATCTCATAATCATTCTTGACACATAATCGAAATTCGAAAGTCTATCCGACTTTTTCTACGGTTCCATTCAGAATCTATTACATCTATGAATCTTTCCAAACTTACTTCTTACCTACTATAAGTTTGCATCTTTTTTTTATCCGGTTACGTTAATTTCTTAAATGTTCACATTAACTCTAATTAATCTCGGGTCTTTATCCTGTATATAAAATAAACGAATTTGCATAAATATACGCAATTTATTTATTACTGACCTATGAGCCAAGTGAGTCCAGCTTCGACTGGTGTAGTTTCTTCATCGATATCATGCCCATAGAGGCAAAGACCAGCTTCTAATCTAAAAGGTAATTGAATCATGTTACAACGATAGATTTTTGGTACCAAATAAAAAATAAATAAATAAAAACCGGTCAATGACGAAAACGGAAAGATAACTTTAGAAGCAGATTTGGAAATTATTTGAAAATTGAATACCTTAAACTGTCCCTAGCTCCCAAACCAGCTAGTTTCGTATCAGGCGTGTCTAAGATCGCTTGTACCAATGTACGCGTAATTTTCGCTGGCGTCGATATTTCGAAGCCGTCTTCTCCCGTGTATCCGCATCTAGTTACTCTGATTGGATTTCCAAATACTGTAGTTTCCACACTGTTCATAAACGACAGATGTGTCAGGTTGATTTTCATAATTGATCGAAGAACCGACGCAGCTGTAGGACCTTGTAACGCAACGAGACTTTGTTCCAAAGGATCTAGGAATTGCAATTTTACCGATTTCCCACGACGTTTGTAGTTTTCCTTCGAATTCAGAATATTGGAGTAACGAAATTGTTATGTTATTTCCGTACAGAATAAATTCCCACGTCTACCTGTTGTTGGAGCAACAACTCGGTGTCTTCGTCCCTCCTTGCAGCATTAGACACCACAAAGTATCTGTCATCATCGTCTTTTGTAATTATCAGGTCATCGAGAATTCCTCCATTCTCATTGGTGAATACCGTGAGTACCGCACTGCCTCTGTTCAAATTCTTCAGATCACCGGTGGTCAGAGATTCCAAAAACTCGGTTACGTCTTTTCCAGAAACTTGCGTTTGCAACATATGACCGACATCGAAGAGCGATGCAAAAGTTCTCGTGTGTTGATGAGACGCGGCTATTGCCTCTTGATATTGCACCGGTAGCAACCAGCCGGAGAAGTTGATTATTTTACCTAGAAAAACACACAGTTGCTCAGATACGTGCTCATGTTCTTGTATCTTAAATTTATTTGATAAACATGGGCAAACATTTAAATTTAAATTTAGATGAAAGTTTGTCTGTTCGCGATAGTATTTCAACACTTGCCACAGAGTTTTTGAATAAGAGTATTTTATGTGTTGTACGGAACTTTCTGAAATTTTACTCGCACTGGAATGGGGTTATTACCGTGATTATATTGATAAAATCTGACACACTTTGTACGTCATAATTATAGGTATAATTATGCAATGATGCTAAAGATAAACGTATGCTAGTATACTGAATAATTGAATATTCAATCACCAATCGATTATGTATGTTTGTGAAGTGTATGTTTGCAGTAAATATAATCTCATATATTTTCACATTAGTTTCAAATTTTATCAGTTTACGAGCATTAATGAAATTTCCAAAATATGTATCCTATCGCACGCGCAACAATTTTCTTTGAAAGTGTTTGAACACCGTCACGAGCAACGAGTATTTGAAGGAATATTCGTCGCGGGAAAGGATGCAAAAGTTCGCGACTCTCGTAGCGGAATACATAGCGGAAACTCGAATTCCAGAATTGAACATTCTGCTTGCGACTCTCGCTACGAGATTCTCGTCTTAACTCTGTTACACATTACGTAGGAAGCAAAGAAACGAGAGGAACAAATTTCCATTGATAATTACCTCTATTTTCCACGTGAAGGTCGTGCAAGCAGGTTTTCCTTGGCTCTGGCGTCGGCGCCGTGGACGCGGACGCCGTTGACGACGAACGACGGCCCTCAGTTTCGTTTGACCGCGTTTCGGAATCGATCAAACATCTTAAACGCTGTTTCGGTATCGTACGTTCCGAGCTGCTCTTAAAAATCGTGGACGACTCGCGGATACTGCCCAACTTCAGATGTTTATCGAGACTCTCGAAGCAAACCGATCTCCCGCGAACGCCAAAGCGAATCATCGTCTATTCTCCGCACCGATCGGTCGTGCACTGACTCTAGTAGTATCCCGGTTGGAAGTAGCAGTAACAATCGGCGATTCTGTAGTCTCTCCATCGATGACCCCACTGACATCAGGCGTGAAAAATCAGCCGATGCTTTCGATGCTGACGTAAATGTTAATGATTTCACTTGATTCTGTATCGACCGCCAAGAATATTCGCAGAATAGCCGTTTCTTATTTTTCAACTTTTATCTTTATCTGCACGCCACCCGATAAATAATGTATTTCGTCGAGGTGAGTGACGCCGGGGCATTGTTTCGAGTGTGGAAAAACACGGGTTTTATTTTAATCGCTTCGTGATCGTCGTCGCGGGGCTTCTTAAACGAGATGTCTCTCTCGTCTCTTGCGATATTTCGGAACGTCTATTCAAAAGCACGAAGAATCTCGCCGTACGTTTAAACGCGATATCGGTGATATTTTTATTTCTCTACCACCGGCGCGTTTTTGATCTGTTGTTGCACCGAATGTTTCGTGCGCGTATGTTGAAACGGAAGAAAAATAAAAAGAAGGTCACGAGATAAATTGATATTCTCTCGTGCGATGAGAAACCCGAGAATAGTAACATTGCGATTACGATATTTTCACGCGTAAGAGGGGTCAACACGCTGTTAAAGTCGGAAGAGATAAGAGAACTAAAAAAAAAACGCGCGTATGATTTAGAGGGGAGAGATGAATTGTAGTCACGAGACTTGAGCACATCGGATGCTTATTAAATTTTTATTGTACCACGTAATAATAATAATAATAATAATTAATAATAATAATAATAATAATAATAATAATAATAATAATGACAATAGTAATAATCGCAATAATTATCATCGCAATAATAAATCGTGATAATAATGTCAATAATAAATGTTAATAATTAATAATAATAATAATAATAATAATAATAATAATAATAATAATAATAATCATTTCGTCACAATAATAATAGCAATAGTTTCGTAATAATAATGACAATTCATCGTCGTCGGTAATAATCCAATGACAAATGTCAATAGTCATATAGTAGCGTGTCGAACGGAGAAACGACCTTAAAAAACGAAGACAGTATCAATTGTTCGTTCGTACATTTTGTTTTTTTTTTTTTCTTTTAGCTTCCGTCGTCTTATTCTTCTCGCTCGCGCTTTTTCCATTTTTTTTTTTTTTAGTCTCTTCTTACCTCTCGCTCTCGCTCTTCCACACGCGCATTCTCTCTTGACGTTTTTTTTTTCAAAGTTTTCTTTCTCTCACACACACGCACACTTTCTCCCTCTGTCTCGTGTTTACACAATTGATGCAAAATGTCCCTACACAGTCCGACGAATGTGTGTGTGTGTACGTTTTTCCGATCGATCGATTTTCTTTTTTTTTTTTTCTTCCTCCGGGTCGTAGTGTGTTTGCTCGACGCTTTCTCTATGATATTACTTTTGCATTTTCCGCCTTTATCCTCTTTGAAATCCGCTATTTTCCCTTGTAGCACGTGTTGACACATTCACTCACATTGGTTAATCGGTTTGCTAGTGGAGGGACTAGGGTGGTAGTGGTGGTGGGTTGGAAACGTGAGGTGAGGGGGGTGTGCAGTTGGTGGAAGATTATCAGTGAAAAGTGCGTTAAGGGGTTGGGGGTGGGAGAGGTGTGAGGGTTTTGTTGGTTTGGCGGGGGTGACAAATAATGGAGTGCTTTGGATGGATTTTGGAAATAGGTATCGCGTGATAAGGTATCGCGAATTGATCAATTTAGGAACGCTTAAAGGAGGAAAATGGGTTATGCCGCGGTGAAAACAGAAGGCGCAATTATATATCAGGCCCCACCGGTCAACGGATCTGCTTTTTTTCGTAATTTTAATCGTCCCATTAATTTTGTCGTCCGATTTCTTTTTTCCATCTTTTCTTTCTCGTTTTCTCGGTTTGTTCGAAAGGTTGCTCGACAGGAATCGTTAGAGAGGCCGAAAGACACGATATTTTTTGTTTGTTTGACGAAAAAGATTGACGAATCGCGGCTGTCGAAATCCTGTTGAAAATTCGTCGACCGAGGGACATTTTCGTGGTGCCGAGAGCGTCGAAAGTCGATAACAAGTCGCCTACGATCGCGAGGGGGAAACCGAAGTTCGATCAAAGATGGGTGGCGATCGGGAAAGTATATACTGCCTATCGTTTCCGCGATTTCTCGTGTCGCGCTCGTCCTACGCGTTTTATCGAATTCGTCCTGTCTCTCTGCCTGAGCTATCTTTTTTTTTTAAATTTTTTTTTTTTTTCTTTTGCCTCTGTCGCCTCTCCTCCTCTGCTCGTCCTGGAACGCGACAACGTGCCCAATTGCGATTTCGAATCTTTCTTTCTTTACGTGTGTGTTTCCGTCGGGTGGTTTCAGGAGAAAAAGGTTGAAATGAAAACCGGGGGGTCTTAAGAACGAGCGTGGGGATTTCGTCGGAAGTGGAAGTTTGATATTGGGCTACGTTGTCACGAACGAGGAAGCACATCGCGTACGCGTTCGCGTTTGTTTTTTTTTCTTATTGTTGTTGTTGTTGTTGTTTGTTGCACTGGTTGTACGTATGCGTGCGTACATACATACATATATGTATATCTTTATATATAGATATATAATATTTTGTTATATCATCGGCTATTTTTCCTTTGTGTTTCTCTTTTTTTTTTTTTTTTTTTTTTTGGTCGTCGTACAAAAGAAATGAGGATTGAGTCGTTTTTTTTTTTTTTTTACCGAAATGTTTCTGTGCTATGAACCGGAAGAAAAGTAAATCATTCCAGCGAACCCAAACTATTGCCTGCTATTGTTTCTTCTATTATGCGTCGGTATCGAAAAGTGTGTGTTTTCTATGAATTTCTGGTTTTTGTTTTTACGCATGTGCTCTCTACCTTTCCTCTTTCTCGTTCCTTCCGTTTGGCCGTGACGTGTGTTTTTCTTTCTTTTTTTCTTTTTTTTTTCCTCTTCGACTTTTGCTCGTTTTCGCTCGAGGGGAGGGGGACTTTTTTTTGTTTGCTTTGCCGACATTACAGTGTGCAATCACCGTCAAAAAAAAAGATTTTTTTCTCTCAACTCTCGCATACTCTCTCTTTCTCTCGCTTTCTCTCTCTTTCTCTCACTATTCGCGCTCCCTATATACTTCGAGTTCGATAATTTCGTCTAAAATTCCATTTTCGCCTTAACTATACACAATAATCATAATATATAATAATAATAATAATCACGACTCGAATACATCATCGATCACCTCCGAATATAGATACAATAATTTTTTTTCTCATCTCCTTCTTCATCCTCTTCAACTTCTTTCCGCCTTTCTCTCTCTTTCTCTCTCTCGCGTTACATCTCACAATAATGATCGTTTAGGTCGTCGTATATCTATACATATACATATACATATACATATACATATATATATATATAATTTATAAAATGAAAATAGGTACAATTTTGGACGCTTTTCTTCGTCGAAAAAACGCTCCGAAAATTTCATTTTCGCTTAATAATGCCCATCGGTTGCGATTCTAGTCCACTTGGTAGTAAAATTTTGTTTAGTTTTTTTTTTTTCTCTCGCATTCGTACACGTTCGCTCCCTGTGTCGTTCGCTCGATCTTCGTTCGCTCAACCGTTCGCAACATTCGCACTTCGAATGCATTCGTACGCACGATCTCTCATTTACGCAGCTTCAGATTTCATTTTTGCCATTTTTCATGCTCTCGTTAATTTCTTCTTTTTTTTTTTTTTTTTTTTTTTTTGTTTCGCTCGACACTCAGACCAGTTATCCTTTCATACAAAAATTTCAGCGATAATCGCTACTCGCGATACATCAGCCTTTTTTCGCCTTCGAAATTTCGAAAAGACATGAAATTTTAGGCTGGCCAATCGCGTGCTTCCGGAATCGACGAGCTTCCAACGGCGCTCGCAACTAGAACAAAATTTTCACCGTGAAATACGCGCTTAATTTTCTACTCTACATCATGTTATAGTATATTTACAGTCGTTCGATTGCAACGTCAAGTTTTGTTCTTAAAGAGTCTCGAAACTCCAACTTCGAACGGCTTTAATTCTGATTCAGCTCGCATACAAGCTCGTTCAAACGAAAGTTTCAGGACTTTGCACAATTTTCATCGTATCTCGACAGTTTCTTTTTTGCCTTTTCCTCTCTTTTCTTCTACTTCTGTTTCATTTCATTCTGCGCGGAAAGTAATCTCATTTTACGCGGGGATTCGAAACGATCGGTTTTCAAGAGTTCAAGAGTCGTGAATTTTTGGAATGATAAAACGAGACCGAGACCCGTCGTCCCATGGAACTTTGTCGAAACGAACTGGTATGCCTTTAACAGGAAGCCCGAAAAGACGCTTTATACATAACATTTCTCTGCTTTCTGCATTCGCAGTTACACTATAATTCGCAAAACATTAATCCGCAGTGTTCAATGGTATCTACTTGCAAGTATCTGAAACACTGCACGTGGACTTTTTGACGCTTTTTCTCTTTCACCGTTTTTTTCTTTCTCTTATTTCTAAATAATCGTCGAAAATAATACCTTTCGCTTTTTTTTTTTTTTTTTTTTTTTGCTTCGCAATGGCGTCAAGTCGTTACGTCGTTTTGATATGTCTAATTGAAGAAACGAAAGTTCTGTTTCAGATAGCTTCCTTTTCCCCGTCGCTCGAAGATATCAAAATTAAATTTAAGCGTTTTCACGCGGTTTCGAGCGACAGCTGTCGAATTTCTTTCTTTCTCACCGAACAAAATTCCTCCGTTTCGATGCGGAAACTACGGTGAAACAGAATTTTCCGTCGAGTAGAAACGATACTCGAAACAAACGATTCTGTTCGGTTTCCAAGCAGACGATCGTCCGGCGATGAGTCTGCTAGTTTCCCGCGACCAAAAAGTGACGGAGTCGCGTGCAAAGCGACGTCGAATCGCACGGAAGATTGTCTGCAGAAACGTTCCTTTCACTTTTTCTTTTTGGACTCGATCGTCCAGTCGTTTCGATGAATTCGCACCAATTGTTCGATTCCCGATACCAGAGTAGTTAATCTCATCGAACACTGCCCACCACCGCGTCATTCAGGTGTATGACGCGGGTGGTGGCGCGGAGAAAAACCATTGAATTTCGAATTGTTCTTCCGCGTGTGCCCGGAAGTTGTTCCGTCGCACGGAAGCACTCGTTGACGAGTAATAACGATCCGTAAAAAAGGAAAAAAAAAGAACAATTACGTTTGAAATCCTAGATCCCAGGATTTGTTGTTACTTTGCATGTTGAGTTACGCAAAAAGGCTCTCGCGATTTCGAAAAATTTTCCTCTTTGTTCTCATTTCATCGTTTCTCGCAATCATCGAAAATGTTGCTCTTTCTCCTAGATATTGCATCACATGTATATCATCATACATAGAACCATTTATGAGAAATCCTACACAATGCGGAACTTGCTCGTAACCGAAAGAGACTGCTGAATTATTATTATCGTTCGACATATGCTTTCGCTTATTACATATACTTATTTCTTTTTTTTTTCTTTTTTTTTTTTTTTCGCTCTTTTCATCATTTTTTTCACGATTCTCCCTATTTCTTCGTTATTTTCCTTTCTTTCTTTTTTTTTTCTGCTCTAGCTTCTCGCTCGTTCTCTTCCTCTCCATTCTATCTATCTCGATATCTCTTTTCGCTTCTTTTCTCAGGATTTATATCATCTAGACTTATTTATTATATTTTTCGTTTTTTCTTTTTTTCTTTTTTTGCGCGTCGACCATTTCCGAAAATCGAAATTGTTTATAAAACGCTGCTCAACTACGTACGCGGCGCTTCGAGGATTCTTGTATATACGGCTTCTTCGAACGTGATATAGTGGTTTTCCGACAAAGACGACGTCGGAACGAAACGAAACATCCGTCTCGTTTCGTTCGCGGCGAACGTCATCGCGGACCGCAAAGAAATTTTGTGTGTGTGTTTTTTCTTTTTTTTTTTTTTGTTTTTTTCTTAGCTCGTTATCGCACTCTGGATGTTAACCTTTCTTCGTAATACTTTTAATCGCACGTTCCCCTTCTCGTCTCCGTCAGTCGTGTTCCCGTCTGCGTCAGTGCTGCTCGATCCCACGATCCCGATTTTTCTAGACTTGTCTACGCGCGTCTCGATCGCTCGCTAGTTGGTCAGTTATTGCGTACCACTTTCGTTTCGGATTGTCGATGACAGATCGCGCGGTGGAACAGCGCGGTGGAACGGTCCCACGAAAAGGAGACGAGAAGCGATCGAAAACAGTCACCTCACTCGCCGATCGACAGTAGGCTCGCATCAAGAATCGATGGCGATAACTGATAATAGTGGTAATAATAGTAATAGCTGTAACTAATGTTAATTAATAGCAATAACTGATAACGCCGGACTGAAAGTAGTTGGAAGTGCGACTTCCCTTCGGTCGACAGATCAGACCGACCGACTGTTTCTTTCGAAATGACGTTCGTTTCGTGAACGTTTCGTGAACGTTTCGTGAAAATTTCGTATCTCTCTCCTCGCTTTGGATCACACGCCAACGGCCCGAAAAATTGTCTAATCGTTAGTCGAATCGGCACTTCCAACGTTTCGCCGACGGAACAATAGGTAACGATAATATTCAATAAATGCACATGTCCTGAACTTCATTGTCTGTGACAATCGTCAGCGTATTTCAGAGAACTCGTTAGTCGCGATGCAATTGTTTTCCCATTTGTTTTCTATACGGGAGAGTAAAAATTCTAGTCGGACTCGCCGACAGCGAACCTCGACGTCAAGGAACCACTTTGATGAGACAAATTAATCTAAACGGAGAAAAGAAAAGTAACTAACGATGGCCAGACTAACGTGGTGAAAACAAACGTGTGCGAGTGTGTCTTCGACTTAACTTGTAATTTCGCGATGATGATGTGCATTGGGTACGTGATACTGTGTACATGATGACGGTGGTGACGGTGATAATAAGTAATAATAAAACTAAACGTAACTATGGTAAGTAATAGTAACTAACAGTACGAAAATCAAAGGCAATAAAAAGTGACAAACTAACGTGTCTCCTAACGGTTTGCGGTAGTAGTAGCAATAGTAGTAGTAGTAGTAGTAGTAGTAGTAGTAGTAGTAGTAGTAGTAGTAGTAATAGTAGCAGTAACACCGGTTACAATAGTCAGAACAACACTAGGACTGATAAAAGAGATGTCTAGTATATATACCTTCGAGATGTTATAAAAACAAAAAAGAACGAAAGAAAGTTACTGAACTGGGTACAAAAGAGACGAAAGTATACTCTACCTAAATGAACTCGACGTATACGAACAATAAATTGTTAATAACAAGTTCTTTCTTTTTCTTTTCTTTTCTTTTCTTTTCTTTTCTTTTAATAAAAGAGTCGGCGATCCGGCACGCCATTTCTACGCGAATAGTAACTAAAGAACCGTAGTTTTGCGTACGTTCTACGCGAATCTGCGTGTACGTTCGTTTCATTTTCGTGTTCTTACTTTAAAGGACGCGGTATGGCTCGAGGAATCATCGGAGCCGTGTCACTAAACCACTAATTACACGATAAAACGACGAATCAATAAGGCAGTAACTAATCGTTAAACTCCCTAGCTTGTTGCTTCACTCTTCGTTCTAACCAATTTCTGACTAGCAAAACGTAACTCGACGCGGTGTTTGTATTCACCGATCTTTCAACTTTTCACTTTTTTTTTTTTTTTCTTCGTTTAACGTCGCAATTTCGACGAGAATTTTTTCTTTTTTTTTCTTTTTTACCCAAATCTTTCTTTTCTCTCTTGTTTCGCGTTTTTTTCCTTTTGGTTCCTCTCTTTCTCTTTTGCATCTCGAAATAGAAATTCGAATTGAGATCAGACGCAACGAACGATCTGTCCCCCTCGGTTCGCACGTGACGTACGTACGTGACGATCAGTGAATAAAAACGTCGCGAAGTGCAATTGAAAAGTACGCGGGAGAATGCTTGCCGTTCGAACGAACAAAACGATCGAATCAGTCAGTGTTCTCGTTCGAGGACTGAATTAAAAAGTTTCATCGCGTAACGGGAAAAGTTTCTCTCTGTCATCGTTTGATCCGGGACGGCGAGACTCGACGTGACGAAAGTTAACTCGAAACAAAACGGCGCCCGGCTGATTACAATTTTTTTCAAAGGGAAGAATCGAAAATCGTTTCGTTTTCTCCCGGTACTCTTCGAATTCGAACGAGGACGATATATGTATATATATGTGTGTGTGTGTGTGTGTGTGTGTGTGTGTGTATGTATGTATGGTATACATAAAAGAGACAAAAAAGGAACGTATAACGCAAACGTGTTTTTTTCTTTTTTTTTTTTTGTCCAACTCCTCGATCGATTACTACTAACGCGCGCGCGATTATTCTTCGAAGAAAGGGGGAGAAGAAGAAAAAAAAAAAAAAAAAAAAAAGAGGACACAAAGCGAGGATTTCCTTTCATGCTAAAATAATAGAAATAAAGCTTAACAAACGACGCGAGTTGTCAGTGCCGTGCGCGGTGTTACGCGTCAAATATACGCGAGAAATGATTAAAACTATTAAAACGTTAAAGGGAAGACGATCGAAAATTAAGATCAAGTACCGCGCGAACAGTATTTTTCTAGTAACATTTTCATGTCGCGTTTCGACGTAACGCGAATTATTTGCGAATTAATTTTACGAATAGCAAGGTAGCAAGAAAGACTGAGAACTTGATTGTTTCAAACGCGCTCCTTCTACGTACAACTTTTACGTACCGGCTTTGCTCAGGTATAAATAATAAGTATACAAATAATATATAATATTTAACGAGTATAACTCTTTCTCTCTCTCTCTCTCTCTCTCTCTCTATCTCTCTTTATATATATATATATATAATATAGTATAAATCTATATGTGTGTGTTCGTGTATACATATACAAGTATATATATATTTATATATATATATATATATATATTTGTATAAAAAAGAAGATAATAAGAAAAAAATTAAACAGAAAAAAAAGGAGAATCTCGAAACGTGGCTACTATCCTTTTACTACCGATTCTTCGTCGATTCGCTTCTTCGATAGCGTAACATTTTCTTTTTTTTTTTTTTTCTTTTGTATGGCTTGGATGATTCGAGCGAACTTGATGAACCGAGCACTCGCTCTTTTCTCTCGCTTTTCTCTAAAAAATACGCCTCCAATTGCCCTCTAGCAATTTCTTTTTCATTTCTTTTTCTTTTCGTTATAATCAACTAATCGTTATAAACTAATAGCAATAATAATAGCAATAATGATAATAATAATAGCGGTAATAATAGCGATAATAATAATAGTAGTGGATTAATCGCGATATTCAAAATGCTCGGACCGTTCGACGGACCTTCGTGTCGCGTTTCTTCTTCTTTTACATTTTTCCATTCTTCCGACCTTGAAACAGCAATTCCTTTTTCTCGTCTTATTTCACAAGGGAAATGACAAAGTCTCGAACGACGATTTCGTTTTTTTTCTTTTTCCTCGAGATAACAACGAACGACGATATTTAAAATGCGAACGACGATCCGTCTAGTGCCCTCGCTGAAAAGCGTGGATGGGCAGGCATTTTTTACAAAATAAAAAATAGAAGAACGCGAAAGAACAGTAACAATTTTTGTTTCTTCTTTTGATCATCGAAGCTTTCGAAAGTTTCATTCGCACCGTACATCCATATACTTTTTTTTTTTTTTTTTAGGATTTTGAAAGTGTCGTTTATGCTCATACAAGGATCGATCGGACTTTGGCCGACTTTGATACAACGAAAAGAGGCTACTTGCTTTTGTCAACAACGCGGATATTTTTTTTTCCAGTATACGGTCCCACCGGCCCATTTCAGAATTCGTCCTCGAGATTTCGTTTTTCGAAGAAATTTTCTTTTTCCCACGCCAATTTCGATCGACTAGACCGATCGAGGTTCTCCGAGCTCTGATCTCTCGTCTCGCGTTCACTCTCACTCACGAGCCTCGTACCGATCGACTCGAGTTTTTTTCTTTTTTTTTCTTTTTAACGATAAATAAGTACCGATTTTGCCGAAACGAGCCGAACTCGTTTACAGCTTTGTACCCTTTTTTGACTAGAATCGAATTTCGAATTGACGAAAAGCAGGACGAAAAACAGGCTCTTCCTCTTGTCCCATTTCTTTTTCCCCGATTGTCTGAATTTGGACGGGCCCGCGGAACCGGAAGTGCGTCGATATAATTTGCCCAAAAGGGGACTTCGACCAAACTCAATCGATACCATTAAACACCTGTGCACGCACATTTTCGTCGCATCGTGCGATAGACTGCCGTTTCGCTATCAATTGCTTCGCGGTTTCTCGATAAGGTTCTTCTTCATCGGAGACGAATAGGAACGCGACGAAAACGGGCGCCGAAAATTAACAATAATCTGCGCTGTGTTACACGATAACTAACTGTACGTAAAATGTCTGAAATTCGAAACTTAACTCGTTTGCTTTTTCATCGATACAATCGACACCAGGCCGCGCCTCGCATCTCACATTTTTACTTTTTCTCACACTTTTCCACAATTCTTTTTTTTTCCCAAACGATCGTTTCTTTAATTTGTTCCAAAGGTAACTTTTAACGTCTTTAATTTTAAGTCACGATCGTTCAAATTGATCACAATGTTCGAATTAAATCTCTCGTTCTTCCATTTTTCTTTCGTATCGAAAATGGAGCAAATTTTAGCGAGAGAATGCGGTACAACTCGGACTGGTGCCGCGTGAAACTCATAACTGAGACATCGCGAACAAATTTGAAACAATGCGTACACGTGAAACTGGGGGGGGTTGGCACTGAGAGGATTACCCGTGGGATGAGGATACGGTGAATGGGTTCGATCTGTAAGGATGGGTGGCGGGGTGTTTTGTATTGTGTTGAAAGCAACGTCATAAGTGAAGTAACTGAACGCTGCACTTGAAAGACTAATGAAAAACGGGGGAAACTTGAACGTGGCGTAGCTTCGCGCCCTCTTTTAACCTCGGCAAGCGCGCCGCTTTTGCGATCGCTTCCGAGCTTTGCTATTTTCTTTTTTTTCTTTTTTTCCGCTGTTTCCTCTAGGAATTTATATTCCGCGTCCCGAGTTTGAATCTCGATGATTTCCACAACAGTTTCAAACAACAGTTGACAATGGGGGAGCTAACGCGCGTCGCGACGCTCGTTCAAGCACCCTCCGATCCGCGTCCGAGTCCCCGTAGTCCTTTGCTTCGCTTCCGTAGTGAGTGCCTCCGCGATTTATCGAATAAATGCGACGCTGTGTGCGATCGCTGCTGCCCTTAGAATATAGAGTCGAGTACGTTTAATTAATAATTATGCGTGTATGCGTTACGGTTAACTGTTAATTAACTTGACTTGACAAATGGTTACGGTACTGTAATTAATTAATTATTATCTGTTACTTTAAATATGTGTGACTCCACCGTACAACCGTCTCTTCCCTTTCGCGCTCTCGCTCTCGCTCTCGCTCTCTCGGTTATCCTTCTCTCTCACATATTCGGAGTATACAACGTACACGTTGCCTAAACTACGAACACTTAGTACACTTAGTAGCATATTTATTCTGTTAAATACTGATTGGATTTCGGGTGGAGGAATCGGGACAGTTGGAGGGTAGGGGAGAGGGTAACGAACGACGCGGTCGGGTCGAGTAAATGATGATGAAACCGGGTCGTTTTTTTTTCTGGGTGGAGGAGGGGGAGGGGGGTGATGTCTTTGATCTTGGGAATTGGTACTTTTTTCTTTTGTTTCTTTCTCGAGGGTAATTTTTCACGTAATTTGTTTTTCTCTCCGTTGCAATACGGACCGCGCGTTCGTTGAATTCCGAAAATGTTCAATGTCCGAAAATTGGTCGGGGACATTGTCCCCGACAGTATCCGAATGTATGGAAGGTGATGTATTTCTCGGGGCCGGAGGGAAATTGCGTACGAAATGAATCCGGTATTTCCGGTCGTTCCACTACGCGATTGGCGGTGGTGTACGACAAGATTGTAGACACTGAAAAGACCACGTGCTTCCTGTATACTTACTTAGTTAACTGTTTATTGCGGTACACTGTAATAACTGTTCTACAATAGTACTACTAGTTGTGAGTTATACTTGAAAACGTCTGTTTAACTGTAACAGAAAACCCTGACGAAGGCACCCACTAAGCGGACATTTTATATCTTTTTCTCATGTCATCCCTTAAATTTAGCCTCTGTCGACTCTGTCGTGTGGCATTTTTTTCGTTGCATTAATTTTTTCGTATTTACAAGTTACGATTACACGTTCCGAACTTTTACGCGTTCCGATTCTTTTTTTTTTTTTTTTTTTTTTGTTTGTTTCTCGTGAAATCTTCCAATGATTGCCGTCTGGACAGGTCAGACTCCGATCAGAAAGAGAAAGAAAAACTTTGGACTCGGTTTTCCTCCTCGAACGCGTATACGGGGGGTCGTAAATAGGGGTTGGGGTAAAGAAAACACATTCCCGTGAACAAAAATTTGGAGAATATTTTGAAAAGAGTATCGACTCGCCGCGAAAACCGAAAGATCCGCGGAGGGGTCTCTTGGATTACAGCGACGAGCCAGCACGGTGGGTTCGCACGTTCGTCGTCTGCGATTGTTTTACCGATTGGCGTCTCGATCGATCAAATTCACGGCACGTTACTACTCTGCTGGAGTTTCAGCATGTTCGTAGAAAAATTTTGGTCATCTCGTCTTTTTTTTTTTTTTTTTTTTTTTTTTTTTTCTTTTTGTCCCGATACGTACTAATCGCCAAAGTGCCCGAAAGATCATCAAGACGAACGACAAGAGAATTTGACGACAAAGCTTTGTCGTTTCTATTGCAAAAAATGAAACACGATTTTTTTTCGACGCTGCCAAAAGTCTATCCTGTATTCCCTGTGTGTCAAGCCCGTGGAAACGAAACGCAAGAGATTTTTTTTTTTTTTTTTTTTTTTTTGGTTTTGCACTTTGAACTCCGGGGGATGTTGTCGCAGCCTCCATTTCGTACTTGCAAAATATTTGTACGTACGCCACGAACGGACCGGATTTCTTCGGTCTCGTTCGTTTTTCGTCAAAAACGCGTCGTGGGTCCGGCAAATACGGCGATGCATCTACAGCAGCGTATTATCTCTCGCGGACGAAGCGGGACGAACGACTCGACGAACGGCGAACGCAAACCCACCGCCTTACCAGCTATGCCTCTTCATTTATATAGTGGACATTGAAATAACTTATTCCGGTTTTTAATCACGGAGGCTCGGTCAGGGACACCGCGTGAAAACGCGAATGCCGCCGAGGCGCTCGCACTGCTAGACTGTCGGTTTTATCATATGCTGCGCACTTACGATACACACTGCCACGAATATACACATACGTCTTTGCCCCATCTTCTCTCCATTGGATCGATTAGCGCGCGACCGTACGTGGTATATTCGTTGTGAGATTATTTCATTAAAAAATTAAAACCCGATCGAAAACAAATCAACGGTTTTTGCTTGTAAAGCCGCGAATTTGAACAACGGCTCTTCTAATGCCGTTGCTACTTGCTAGGATGGTTATTACACTGATTTCTGCACGTGGGACAGACTGCTCTTTTTTCTTTCTTTCTTTTTTTTTTTTTTTTTTTTTTTTTTTTCTTTTCCTACGTGGCAAACCACGTAGTAGTAGCGTATTCGAGGCGTCGTCTTTGTCGTTTCAAACGTCTTTCTCTTCGGACGTTTTCCTACACTTGTTTGTTGATTGGTTCTTTTTTTTTTTTTTTTTTTTTTCACAAACGCCTCGACCAGTCTGCCCACGTTGGTTTCTCTTTTTGACATTCTTCGACGAAGAGTATGTCACGTCAATTCCGGGTTTATTGGCGTCAATTCCGGGATGCAAGGTGTGACGTCCACGTACGAGACGCGAACGTCGTTTTATCATCGGTTCTGCATCCAAACGTATGCCAAAGGCCGCGAATTTTGCTTCGATTTTCGTGCTCGTTTTCTTTTCTTTTCTTTTCTTTTCTTTTTTCTTTTTTTTGGGTTTCGTATTGTTTTCGAATCAATTGCTTTTTTGAAATTATTTCAACCGTAAATCCTCGTTCACTGCCGCTCGAAACGATTCCTTTCCGCTTGAAAAGCGTGAACAGAGAATCGGTGACGATCCTCGCGCGGATCTTTTCAAACGGATCGGTAGTAAACGTTGTATCTTTTTTGGTTTTTTTTTTCTTTTCGCTTGTTTTGATTTCTTTTCCGCAATGCAATTTGAAATGTTATTAATTAACGCTCGTGAGAAAGTATATGTGGCCGAATATCGTTCTGGTTTCTTTTGAATGTCCGCTGCATTTTTTGTTTCGACAATTTACAAAATCAATTGGCTTTACATATCCGTAGCGTGTGTAATCAAGTGTAGCTCAAGTGTACGAAGTGTAAGAAGTGTGTAGAAGGTGTGCGTGTGTCGGTGCATGCGCCAGGCGCAAGAGTGTAGGCCACGCTCGCGTGCAGCCTGTGTATGAGATGTGTGTGAGCGCGCGGGGTTGCACGCTCGAGAACCAGGGCAACTTTGATTTTACTCGTGTATTGGCCGAGATCGCGGATCGTCCGCGACGATTCGTTTTCTTCGCTTCTCGTGTCTGTGTGTGTTACGTCACGGTGAAACGCGAACCTCGGTTTCGTCTTCATCTTGTGGTGTGCTTGTCTGTGATCTGTCAACTGTGCAATTGTGAACTGTTTGCTCCTTGGCTGAGAATACCAATTTTACCGCGCGCCATCCATCGATGAACTGGCGTCGCGGATTTTTTGCGTTTGATTCGTGAGGTCGAGTCGTATTTGTGAGTGTGTATGCACTGGGAGTATACACCAGCGCATCCGGGCTATGGCATTTTTTTAGATTATTTAAACATTTAGCAAATTTACATGAAAGAGATTAAGATTATGGGTAAGGGCTGGTTTTGCAGAACACGTGCTTCCCTCTGCTCGCGTCGATTTTCATTTCACCATGTGATTTATTTCTCAACGGTATTTTAACTCGCTTTTTCTGTCGCGGTTTCAACACTTGCTCAACGACGTTCACTCGTCGCGCCACGCTCTCTCTCTCTCTCTCTTTCTTTCTTTCTTTCTTTCTTTCTTTCTCTCTCTCTCTCTCTCTCTCTCTCTCCTGTCTCCTCGATTAATCACACACTTTCGATCGTCCATCGTTCGCGAACAGCTTCGCAAGAGCTGTTTCACCGCGGTGTGTGTGTTGTGAGAGAGAGTTGGCCGCTCGGACGACAAGCGTCGAGTCACTTTTTCCTCTTTCTCCTCGGCCGAGTCGGATCGTGTCTACGATTGCTCGGAGCACATCCTGTGAAGTTTCTCCTCGCGACTCGGCTCCTCTTCTTCGTCTTCCTTTCTTCGCCTCTTTCGCTTGGGTCCCGACGTGTGTTGTTGCGCGTTGCGTGTTGCGCGTTGCGTGTTCTATTCACGCGCGACAGTGGTAGCTTGGCTGAAAATCCGGCGAAGGTAGACGCGTTGCGCCACCGGCCCGCTTACGAGTTACGGGCATATGTAAATCAATATATTTGTAAATTATTTTTTTGTGCTTTTTTTCTGCCGGCACGCCTACGACGGCGAGCACGCCATTTTTTTTTTTATTATTTTATTTCGTTATCTTTGCTTATCATTCTTCGATTACAGAACATACACTACTAGAGCTATTGTAACTTGCTTGTGTGTTTTGTTTAATTTTTAATAATTATGGTACACGTTCGCGGGGCACGGGCCGGCGCCTCGGGAATAATTCCTCCTTCTCGCGCGGGGATGTGATGTGTGCGGGGGAGTTGAGTCGGCTGCCCCTTTTTCTTCTACCGATTCTGGATCGTTTTCTTTTTCAATCTTCTTCTTTCTTTCGCATTTACCATTTCTTCTTTTTAACGTATGTTTTTTGACGTTTGATAAAAAAGCAACCCTCGGCGCACGGCAGGATGCACCGGTGAAAAAAGCTTGTCGTCTCGGAATCGTTTCACGACCACGATCAATGGGGGTCGCGAACGATCTCGACGTTGTGCTCTGGTGGTTGTGTTTATTTATGTATTGTTGTTGTTGTTAAAATTTTTGTTTTTTTTTTCTGCTTTTACTGATAACGGCAATAGTGATGGTGAAAAGTGGTGATTGCTGTTGCTTTTTTAAAATCTCTTCGTGTCATCTCCTCCGCTCCTACTTTCGTGCACCATTATTTTTTTGATGATTTTTTTTGCTCTGCTTTCTTTCCGCTGTTTGCTCGTTTTGTCGAGGGACCGTAGAATCATCGTTTTGTCTTTTTCCTCTTTTTCTTTTTTCTTTTTCTTTTTCTTTTTCTTTTTTTTTTTTTTTTTTACCTCTTCGTTTGTTTCGGAAAGATGATCCGTGATGATGAATTTTCTTCGACTTCAACTTCTCTTCAAGTAGCGTTTTTTAATCTTTAGTTTTAATCTTTAGTTTTAGTTTCTCAGTTCGATTGTCAAATGGAGTCTGATCATTGCCTAATTCGAAACAGATACTCGCTCATTCACACTTCCATTCAATGCACCTTTCCTCTGAAACTGAATTTCGACCTGTTTGCGAAACGTCTGACTTTTGTTCATCTCGTTCCACTTGTCTCTAAAACTTGTCTCGCCGAATACTGTCGCGTCACATCTTTGCCGAAAACAAACGAATCGCATTCGCGCCGGAAAATACCGTTTTAGAAAAAAAGCCAGTTGTCACGTTCTCCTACGTATGTATATCCATCGGAAAATTCTCGGGAAAAAATTATGTTCGCCAAACGTTTGGTCCCTGTCTTAATTTGGAGGCTAGTCGGTGCCGGTGGTGCGAGTGTGTGAAGAATTGTGTTGAAGCTTACTTATCTATCCTATCGTAGCTGTACAATCCATCGCAATGCTGTGTGTGTGTGTGTGTGTGTGTGTGTGTGTGTGTGCGTGTATGTGAGCGTGTATGTGTAACTGTGTGTGTGGGTGTATCAGTGTCGAGAAAAAAAAATTTCCCGATCAGCGACGCCCATTTTGGAGAACGTTCTTGCTCAAACCCCCATTCCGTGGATGACGATTGTTGTGTTCGCCGGACGATGTTGCTTCGGCGAACGGGGGTTGTACAAGGGCGATCACCAACGACCAGGCGTACACCGATGACGAACAGAAGCATTGGTTCGATAAAAACGATTATCGTTGGTTGCGTGAACGAGGTGTATGCACTCGTCCAGCTTTAGGTATTTACATAGAAACTAACCCTATTTCGCATTATGTACTTGATTTAAGTTTACCAGTAAATTCTCAGTTTATGCTTGTGATATCAAGGTGTATTTACATACTACTTAATCCGAGGAAAAAACGCCCTGTAACGCAAAAACTGTTATAATAAGAACGATCAATGATCGACCCGCGTGCACGCCAACAGGAACTCGAGGTGATCTTTGTTTCTCTGTTTTTCTCTGCATTTTTCCACGTTCCAAATACTACTCGTTTTTCTTAAATTTTTTTTTTTTTTTTTTCATTTGCACTTTCATTGTATCTCGCGTTTTTCGAATCGAGTACGAGGGGAAGAATAGTCGGTTTTTAGGGTGAAATTGAAAGCTCTCCTGGCGATCAGTTTTTTTTTCTTTTCTTTTTTCTCGAACTTTCAGTGCAACTTTTGGCGACTAGTCCATCGAGTTCCGGTCGCGAGGCGAGTGCAATCGTTAAATGTAGCTTTGACGATGAATCTTTTAGCAATCTTTTCTTCTCTCGTCCCAGATGGTGAAAAAGCCTGGCTATCCGGCGGCTTTTCGGCGCGTGTCTTTTACGTTCAACGAAGATGACGACGTTAGGCTACTTTCATAATTGGCGAACAAAGGGGTTGAAAAGAGGGATCCCCTGAAGAGAAACGGAGAAGTTAGGGATACAATTCGAAGTTGAAAGAATTTCCTTTTCGCGATCTTCCGAAAATGCTTGGAGTTTCCTTTCTCTCTTTCTCTCTCTTCTTCTTTTTTTCTTTCTTTAAATTTTCTAAATCGTCGAAATCAAAATCGTTCGTGATTTAACAAAAGGGATGTTCTCTTTTCTTTTTTTCATCTTTACCTCGGGACAGAATTAGGAAAATCGTCGAAGGGATCGAAGCGATCACGGAGGCAATGGAAATTGAACAAAGTATAGAAAGGTGGAGAGGAACGGGGGATATCCGTACGAACGGGTCACGGAACGAAAGTCTCATCGAGAATCTCCGAACAGGGGAACAACAACAACAACAACAATTGCGGTCGACGTACGATGTCACGGGGAAGAAAAAATTCGGCACGCTACCATTCATTTCCGCACTCTTCAGTCCGCGATTGCCAGTCGAAGAAACGAAGAAATCGAACGTGTCGTAGGTGAATCGTCGATCAAACGATGTATACGTATACATATATATTTTTTTTCTTTTTGGACAATATTTTTGCGTTGAAAATTTTGTTTTGGACCGCCTCTCACTTTACTACGTTAATTTTTCTTTTCTGTTTTTTTCGTCGTTAAAAAAAATTTCACGTTGAGTTTCGAATAACCGTCCGTATCGGTCTTTCTCTTTTTTTAAATATCTTTTTTCTCATTGTAAACGAAGATTCGAATTCGAAGAGAGAAACGCGTTTCTTTTCGGACGCGCGTGTGGTTTTTACGGTCTAACGTATTCGTTTCATCTCTGGTCTGGTCTCGTCGAAAGAAACCCCATCGAAAAAGTACGGACAGTCCAGGAGTTTTATGAAAGGTCGGAAAAAGGGGGAATCGGGGTCGAAATTGATGGGGCATCACAAAGAGGTATTTAGGAGTAAGGGGCTGGCCCGAGTCTCTAAAAGTTCGCTTTACGGTCAAACCTACGGACTTTCTATATATTCTTCTTCTCCTCTCCCTCGTCATCCTCATCTTCGTATCTTATATTTTTTTCTCTTTTCGTTTTCTTTTTTTTCTCTTTTTGAATTGATCCACCTCTGTTCTGCTTCTCCTTCTTCTTCTTTCTAAGTATTGCGAGAACGTAACGGTATATTGCAAGTAAAAGTTCGAAACGACGCAAGTATTTTTACGCGTTCAGATATATACCCGGAAATAAAAAAATATTTCGCTTATAACGATCACAGGACCTCAGATTACCTGAAGCACGCCACTCTAAAATCTCTCATTCGTTCCATTCTCGCATTCGCTCTTCCTTGATGCTCACGAAGCATTCTCTTTCGCGCGGCTCCTCTTTCATTCAACCGCGTGCCCGTGCACGTACGCGACAATCCCAAGGTCGTTCATTCACGAAATCTTGCACGTGCTCTTCCTCTCTCTCTCTCTCTCTCTCTCTCTCATTCTCTCTCTGACACTCTCTTCCTTTCTTTCGATCTTTCTCTCGTGTGCGCATTCTGGCACCTCTTTCGATTCTCGCGCGCGTGTCTCTCTCTCTCTCTCTCTCTCTCTCTCTCTCTCTCTCTTTCTCTCATTCTCTCGTCGACGTGGCTTGGTATCGTGTACCACTGCCCGGGCACGCGCTTCGCATTCATTCGATTTTTCTCTTTCGCCTAATTTATCCTAGTCTCATAGACCCTATATTTATTATTTATAATATTTATATATATATAATATATATAATATTTAGCATTTAGTTTTTTTTATTTCTCTCTTTTCTTCATCAATTTTTCATTTTTTTCTTGTTCTTCGTCATCTCTCTGGCGTGCTTGTTTCACTAAAAAAATGCTTCCGTACACTCTCACGATTTACTCTTTGAAAATGTGCACGTGTACATTGGAAGGAGGGGGGCCCCCCTCGGCAATCATCCTCGGGCCCCCGTCCCATCATGTGTATCGTCTTCATTTTTTTTTTTTTCGTTTTGTTTCCATCATACACTCCAGACTCTCTGTATGTATATATAATATATATAATATAACTGTTTGTAATAATTATATTTTGTTTGTTCGCTTACGAGCTAATAGTTTTCGTGCTGCCGACCAGCACAAGTTGCGCGCATTCTTTATATCCTTACGTGGAGTAGATTTTTTTTTTTTTATTCGCGTGTATATTTAAGGTGTGTATTGGTGTGTATTAGTGTGTATTCTGTGTAACAAGGTTTCGTGTGTACATTTCCTCCCTCTCTCCCTCCCTCTCTCTCTCTGTGTACATGTATCACTAATATAGTCGGCGGTCGACGATCATGTCGTGCCGCACGATTACGCGGATCAGACCGTCCGTATATCTTTTTCTTCTTCTTCTTTTTTTCTTCTTCTTCTTGCAACTTGTTCCGCGTTTGTCCGATAAACGGGAAGGGGATGCGTGTACGCGTATTGAACCAACGAACGTACGAGGATTAGCCGATCCACCTGACCGCGTTTACACACATATCAGACGCGTTGTTTCTGCCTTAAACGTTACGGGAGCTAAGATTAAGGGTACCTTAAAGTGGTTTCTAGGTATGTATACATGTATATATATATATAGTTTAGTTTGTTGAGCCTAGACCGACCGGCTGGAATCGGCTTCACGATTCACCCGTCGTCGCCTATCCAGCTCGGCCGAGTCTGCGTTTGGCTCTTGTACTAAAAAAAACCATAGTACTCTGCGCGACCTGACGTCGTCCCCCTTTGATTTCAGGAACGAGGCAGGCACGCACGGTTGGTTAGCAGTTTTCATTTCGATATAGTATGGCACGTCTCAGGGGTGATCTCGGAACAGCGGCCGCGGCAATGCGTCCTGTGAATTCTGACAGAGCGACTCGACGAAACAAAGAATATCGCGCGAGGGAGAAAACCGACGATCGTCCGCTCGAATTGAATCGTCGTCGAATCGTGCTCGAAGGACGAGCATGGGCCTTCTCGCTCGGCGAGCGTTGTCGTTCTAGGAACTCTAGATCCAGGACTCGAGTAGGAACAACGTGATCCACGCGAAGAATCGCGCACTGCTAGAAGACCATTGCCACCGCTGTCGTCGATCACGCACCGTCTAACGGATTTCTAGATACCGTATGTGATCGTTATCTCTCCCTTTTCGTTCGTCACTCGAAGAGAAGAGTGTTTCACGCAGTTTGGCGCGATTGGCCGGCGCGGGGCCTTTCGACCCTCGTCGGCGCATCGGCGCACCAGTGAAAACAGGAAAACTCTTTTCGTCGAGATCCTGAGAAACTGAGTGTAATTTCTCAGGGTCCCGTTGATTGAATTGGAACAGTTTGTTTCTACTACTGAGACAGGAGTAATGTCGTGGATGACCTCGCTTGGACGCCCGGGTATGCTGGAATCGACGCAGAAGACGACAAACGGTTCGCACGGTTTATCGTCGATGTACGTCATTCTTTACACGTTGTCAGAGTTACCGATCATATCGTCGGCCTTCCTCTTGACACCACGACCTTCAGGATGCTGCTGCTGCTGCTGCTGCTGCTGTTGATGCTGTTGGTGTTGCTGTTGCTGCTGCTGCTGTTGTTGTTGCTGCTGCTGCTGCTGCTGCTGCTGCTGCTGCTGCTGCTGCTGTTGATGGGGATGAAGACCGATGCCAGACGAACCTTGTTGCTGCTGCTCGCTGAGTGTTATCGGACGCTCAACGCCTTGAAGCGTTTGCTGCTGCTGAAGGCCCGTCTGATCCGACGTCCAAGGGGTCCACTCGTCTCAGTAGTAACTGAATTTTCATGGTTGCTGATTGTTCTGCTGACTGACGACGTGCTGGAGAGTGAAACTCAAGGCTCGAGGATCGCTGTGAAGCCTCAGGGCCTGTTCTAATCGCTGCTCTTGCAATCGCAGCGCTTCCCCTGTTAAAACTTTTTATCGTCATGATCGTAGGATCTTGGAGTTCACGAAGAGAGCTGTGCGAAACTGACCAGACTAGATTTGCGGATGTTCGGACAGCAGGTTTCTAATATGCGGAATGCAATTGTAATTATATATAAACGTCCGCAGTCTGTCAATGTTTGAACCAAGCGGATGTTCATACGTCTGCTGAAACGTTTAAATATCGAAAGCAGAATGTTGGATGAACGAGACGTCTCCATTAATCGTATTCCAATTGTCTGGTGACAAATTCACGCGAAACATCCGCAGTCTGCCGATCACGATCTCAAAGGATGAACTTACCAATATCGGGCGGTATGTTGTCTTGCTGAGACATCTGCTGGTTCGTGTGATGTCCAGGTATCCCGGAGGTGCTGCCTCCGTTGTGCTGTCCCAAATGATGTCTCACGTCTCCGCCAACCGCGGAACTGGCTGCCGCCGCTGCTGCCTGCGACACCTACCGTCAAAGTACCAGCAACGTATACTTTCTCTCTTTCGCGACGTAATCGACGACGATCGATAGTATTGGCGAAGAGAAACGAATCCAAATTCCATCGTAAATTCGATGATTCGCGAAAAAGAAAGCACAGTGTACTCACAGCCAGCCTGAGCGCAGCTTCGGCTTGAGAACGCAGCAAGGCTTCCGCCTGCTGCATCCTCAGAGTCTGTTCCGATCCGGTTGCTTGAACTCCCTGCTGCTGCGGTCCCGTTGATCCTTGCGCACCACCGCTCATGTCACCGTTGTTACCCATCCTCATTGCCGCCGCCAGGGACGCCATCTCCACCGGCGATAAATTCGGCGACACTGAATTCTGCAAACCTGTCGATCATGTGCAAGTTGAGGTCTCATCCTCGAATTACGCCAGAGATCGCGTTGCGCGTGCTCGTCGATACTCTCGAGGAGTGCGTGTTTGAAATCGTAATTGAAATTAGCAGTTGAGAAGCAGGCTTCTCTCGATGCATGTTTCGATGTCATCTGCTCTAAATCAGTGAACTATCACCCATCGATACGTTCTGAGATCGAGAGGGCACCGTGCGCTTGGCGACAGATAAGAAAAGATCCTTGCGTTGGGAAGAAACATAATTATAAATCAATCTTTATCGCTGGTAATTAGAACGAGACAGGCGTATCTTTTCGTCGTTGAAGCATTGTCGTTCGTCTCGATAAGAGCGGTATCGACGGCCTTGAACGGACGAAGGCTTTCTATCGCGACGATTCCTCGAAGCGATCCGGCCGATCGATTGATCCAGCGACGACGACGACGACGACGACGACGACGACGAGGACCGGCGAGGACCGGCGAGGACCGGCGAAGATCGGCGACCGACGATTCGGGAACGCGACGCGGATTCTTACTTACCCGCTGTCACCGCGGCGGCGGCCATCACTGCCATACGTTGTTGTTGCGACTGCATCTCGTCGTGGTACTGTTGCACGGAGCCTGGTTGACTTCCTGCTCGCAGCATCTCGCTCAGTTTGTTGCCACTCGGCCCCGGCGACGCCATGTTATTGTTGTTGTTATTGTTGTTATTGTTCAGCAGACCGGTACCTGCGCAAAAGTCTGCTCTCGTTAGTATGCTTTTGCACGGCCCTGGTTCCAGAACGGTGTGAAGTCGCGCTATACAAAACTACAATCTATAGAGTCGCATTAGTAAAAAAATGAGACGATTATAAAACGACGGAGAGTGAGCTTGAGCGTTCGTATGACGAAATTACTCACACAAGAATTCGTGGATGATTTATTTTACTCAGATAAATGTGTAATAATAATAATAATAATAATAATAATAATAATAATAATAATAATAATAATAATAATAATAATAATAATAATATTTACTACAATAACTCTCTCGCTGTGGTATCATCGAAGCTCGGCGGTCATTGCTTAAAATGGTATAATGATACATTTCAAAAAACGTGTGTACACGAGAAAAAGTCGGTTGTCGGTTCTCGGTGTATCAAGACTGGGTTTACTCTAAGATATATATTCACGGCACTCTACACGGATTATTCCAGACGACCATTTGCAAGAAGACGAGGAACAAGATCGGAGCGTACCAGGTTCACTACCGGCCGACGATAACCTTCCATTTCCACTGCTGCTGTCCGAATGAGCCGACGGCGAAGGACACATTGGTGGTTGTTGCAAATTTTGAGGTCCGCCTGTTTGGCTTCCCAAAACACCCAATCCCGCACCTGTACACGAGAATCGTACATGTGGTTACCACGGTTGCTGCCTGACCTTCGAAATCCTCAATTCTCAACGTTCAAGAGTTGAAACGAGTAGAGTAGCTACGATTAACCTCATACCTAGACTCGAAGACGCGAGGATTTCTCTCTCCCGCCTCTCGGCGGCGGCGCGACTTAAAACGTATTGCGCCGCGAACTGATGCTTCGGGTCCATTCTCATGTGCTCCATGTGACTCAACAAACCTACCACAGCAAAGTAAATCGATCTCGATTTAGAGTCTCGGTTAGTTGGACAATGGTTAGATCGCTATCGACTAAACGAAGAGATTCGATAATGTCATTAGAACGAAGGATGTATATATATATATATATATATATATATATATATATGTATATATATATGTAGATGTATATGTATATGTATATAACGTACATCAAAGGACGAAAAATCGATAAAAAACGAAAAAATGTAATAGCATGATACGTCACTTTTGATACATGATTTCTTTAGAATGGAGGATTATACTTACCGCTCTCGTGAGTGAAGACGGCTTGGCACACCGAGCACGGCCACATCCTGAGGCTTGTGCTAAGTTGACTGGTCTCAGGATGGCAGGCCAGGTGTTTCCTAAGACTACCCTCGTTGACGTAGTGTTTTCCGCACACTGGACACGGGTGGTTGGCGGTCCGTCGCTTCGCTAGGTAAACCCCGGCAACGGAGGTTGTGCAGTCAGCGGAGGGAACAATAGGGCGACACAATTTCAAGGTCAATGCTAAGCAGGATAAAGCTTCCCAAGGAACGAAAGCATCCCTCCTCCATCATCATCATCATCATCATCATCATCATCATCATCATCATCATCATCATCATCATCAGCATCATATCATCATATCATCACCATCGTCATATCATCACCATTCTTATTATCATCCTTCTTCGTTCTTTTTTTCATTATCATCACCATTATCATCACTACCATCTTCATCATCATCATCATCATCATCATCATCATCCTCCTTCTCCTCCTCCTCCTCCACCTTATTTCTCACGCATTCGCGTGTACATACGCGCGTACGTACGTCGACATTCCAGTCGACCTCGAAGGCGAAGGGAGAATCCTTGCAGACACGGATAGCCGAGGACCAGGAGAGCACTGACCTCGGACGTACCGCGCGCTGCTTCTGCCGTTGCTGGCTCCCTTTCACGAGCGAGGTCGTCGGCCCAAAAACCAAGATACACACGCACGTACGCGCGCTTGCACGCTTATAGACGCACAAAGAAAAGTTCGACGAATCTCTCTCGCACTGTTTTTTTTCCCTTTTCCTCCCCTTGCGGAGGAAATGTTCGCTCTCTATTTAGATAGTTAGTTAGTTCGCTTCTTTCCCTCCGTTTCTCCGTTTTACGTATCGTATGTATATATGAGTACGTATATACACGTACGTATATATATTTATTCACTCTCCGTTTTTTTCTCGGTTTCTCTCGAAAGAGAAGAGATTCCGGCAATCATCCGGATGGACGACAGTGGAAAACGTTATTGTCCGTTTTATTTTATCTTTATAACGGTGTATTCCGTTAACGAAAGGTGGGTTACTTACATTCTCTCTATGTCACTATTACGCGAAAAGACACCAGGTCGATACTGGCACTTTGGTTCTACGTTACTTTGTTAGAAAACGATGGAGGAAACGAGACACAACGCGTTCGGAAAGAAAAAAAAAAAAATAAAATAAAAAAAAAAAAGAAGAAAATGGTTGCATGCGGTTTTCGTAAAGAGATTCTCATTAACTTGGCGCACGTCCGCGCACGTCGATCGTTCTTCTCTGTACGTCTATCTTATATTTCATCTGTATGCCCACACACTTGACAGAAACACGCACAAAAGTCGGAACGAGACACCCTTTTCTTTTTTTTTTTTTTTTTTTTTTTTTTTTTTTGAAGCACCGGTTTTTATATTAGCGAATAGTAGTACGCAGTAGTATTAGTTGGGCGAGTGCGCTAAGTGCTACACCCCCTTTTTCCGTTCAGCGAAACAGTACGAAGAAGTGACAGGACAATGTGTGCATATCGCCCGCGCCAAAGCAAGTTCTTAGGTGGGGGATGTGAAACGTACTTAAATACTAAGGACGAGCTACCCCTCGTGTCTCGAGGAGCGATCGTTCCACCTCTCTCGCTTTCTCTCTCTTTTTAGACTTACTCGCAATTAAGGCACCCTCGTTACGTCTATCTCCGTTCTTTCTTTCTCCTTGGCGGGAATTCTCGCGAGAAACCCTCGTTAGCCTGGTGTGTTAGAAAGGACGGACGGAATCCCCAGCAAAAGTCCTGAGAGACCAACGGGGTAAGAACCGATCGTAGAGAACTCGAAAACGTCTTGCGATTACCCCGATCTTAATCTAACGGAAGATCGATCACTTTCCTCGTGTCTATGCAATGCTCCAACTAGGTGTACATACGTACGTACGTACGTACGTACGTACAACGCGTCGCGATCGTCTACGAGTCGTTGTTCTTCACCCCGTCGCGTCTCCCAAAGACGGAAGCGCAAGAAAATTTGATTATCGCGTTTGAACGATCGTGCGTTAGTCTGAGAGACAGATAGTTGTAGCAGCGTTAGTGCGTAACAACAAAACAGATGTAAAAGTAGATAGTTTTTTTCTTTGTTTTTTTCTCTACGGCATCGATACATGTGAAACAACAACAGAAAGGGACAGGAGGAGAAAGAAGAAGAAGAAAAAAAAAAAGCCAGGAGAAAGAAAGACCGAAACGGACGAAGATCGAGGGTGCGCTCGACTATCGTAGATACTTACTGGCAACGCCGGAAGCATTCGGATCCTTGTGGGTGTGCTTCATGTGCTCCATGAGAGCTTCGCCACCGAGGAAGAGTTTGTGGCAGACAGGACAGCTGGTTGCGTTCGGGCCGCCGATCAGGGCGGCGTGTTGCTGGAACACAACACGCTGTTGCAACTCCTTTTTTGAAGGCCGGAAGAAGAGGAACACCGGAAGCAGGCACACGCGGCGCACCGGTAGAGAGCCGACCCACAGAATACCACCACAGAGTCGCGAACCAGAAGCGCAGGACAGGCAGCGCACAGAACAGAACGATTGACCAGTGAGAGTTAGGGTACCGATTTACTGCCGCCACCACGAACTACTTTTTTTTTTCTTTTTGCAAAAGGGAATTCACCTCGAGTGTCTGGCAGAGGGGAACGTTTAGGGAGAAGATTTATTCGGGCGTCGAAACTGACTGACGGATCGTAAGTTGATGGTCGATGGAACGGGTGATGACGGATGGAAACGAGACGGATGGATGGAGTTGATTGACATGACGCGTGGATTGTCGCGAGGAAAGTAAAAGTGTCATCTTTTTTTTTCTTTCTTTCATTCTTTCTTTCTTTCTTTCGTAGATTCCTAGAATGTAGATTGGCGATAGGGGAGTGTACGGAGCGAAAGGACGTGTAGAAGAGAAGGATAGGAAGGAGAAAGCAAAGCCCAGACAGACGAATGTATAAAAGCGTGAGGTCTGAAGAACGATCGGAACGAACAAAGGTCTGAACGCGATCAGAACAAGGATTCTGTGTGATGGCTATTTGAAAACAAAAAAAGAAACGTACAGCTTTGGCGGAACCATGGATCTCCGATTGATCTCGCACGACCTCACAGATGAACGGGAATGCAAAGCATAGATCAAAATGACTAGCTACTACGACACAATTGCGATGGCCTTTGCCGCAGTTATCGGTTTAATCGTCGATGATCGGTAATTCTTGCAATATATACGTTTCTTTGTATCTGATACAATCGACGGATTATGATCGACGAGTGCTTGACAAAGACCATCCTTTAAACAGATAATATGAAGAGTAATGAACGAAATTCGACGTCCTCATTGCAATAGTATCTGTCTCCGTCATTGGCGACCTCGCGTTAAGGCACAATTCCGCGGATCGAACGTTGTTTTGAATCGTTCTCCCGTTTTCTTTCCGTCTTTTTTTTCCGCGGATATTTTTCTCTACCTCGCGTCTCTCATTTTAGTTCCCTCTCTTGTCTCTCTCGCACACGCGCGAAGGTCGGTTATACGCACACGAGGCGGTAGGGACACGCGCTTGTAGGAAAAACATGGCGGTCAACCTTGCTCGAAAGAGTGTGTTTAAAACGGAGAGAAAAAGAATACGAAAAGGAAGGAAAGAAGAAGGAGAAGGTGGGAGGAAGGAAAGGCTATAACGAGACCAGACGGCAATGACCCGAAAGTTTTCGGGTCTTTACTCCTCGGGATCTCGTTCCTTTCTTCCTGCCTGCCCTCTCTCCCCGTCCCCATCGCTTTCGATACACACACGACGCATCCTTCTTTTCTCTTACGCTTCTTCCATCTCTTCTCCTTCTCCTCCTCTTCCCCCTCTTTTCTTCTTTTTCATCGCGGGCGAGTCGTCCTTCTCTCTTTCTCTCATTCTTTTTCTCCCCCTTTTCCCTGCCTGTCCCTTCCCGGCCGCAACCGGCCCGAACCCGTGCCGTTTCTTTTCTTCCCGGACCTGGGACAACCGCGATCGAGTTGGGAGCGATCAACCCAAACGAGGAGGAGAAATCCGAATCTCGGGCAGGACCAGTTTAAAATAACACCAGACGTCGTTGACCTGCGTCTTTCGGCTGGCCTTTTTCTTACGCCTCGACTTCCCCCCTTCTAAGATTCTTCACTCGCGACGCCAATTTTCCAATGAATATTTTTAGCTACCACTCGCGTGCGTTTCCACGTTTCGCACGCCGTTTCGGTCACGCACCTAGCCTCTCTCCACCTAGTTCGTTAATTTCGTGGATTAATTTAGTTAATTTCGTCTGTATCTTCCATTCGCTCAAGGCGCGAAACAAAAAAAAAACCGTCAAAGAAGCGTCTTCGAACTCGATCTCTGGTTGATACCCCTGGCCCGCGGAAACTTCCTTGGCCTAATTGAGAGACTGAGCGAGCCGCCGTGAACGAGAAACCGCGTTTCGAGCGAGAAACGAAACGAGAGAAAAGTATATACGTAGCAGAATATCGGGGCAGGAGAACGATGGAACATCAACGCGGGAGCATCAATGAACCGCAAGTTTAGAGGGTCCTTGCCCCTTGGCCGTTCCCTCTGCGCGCGGCAAACCGCTTTCTTCTTTTTACTCGCGGCGAAAACACCCACGCTCGCCTCCTCGTCGTGTCGTCGTCGTCGTCGTCGTGTTCTTCTTTCACGATAGGCGATATTCTTCCCAAGGCACGCCTCTCCGGTTGTTTTTGACGGGCCAAAGCCCCGGCGTCCTTCTTTCTTCCCGGACCTAGGGCAAGCCCGAGCCGGTTGAACCGACACACCACGAAGAAGCTGCTGGGCCATCGACGTCGTCGGCGTCGTTGGTGCTGTTGTTGTTGCTGCTGCTGCTGCTGCTGCTGCTGGTGCTGCTGCATGTAAGTTATTCTCGGAGGGAGGCTGCGGTCCGTAGGTTCGACGCCCCGACCTGGCCCAACTGGAAAAAACCGGTTTCTTCGTTGCGCTCTTCCTTTTTTGCCTGCATCCTCGCTTTTTGCACCGCGAATACCTCGACTCTCCTTCTGCTGCCCCGCTCTCTTTCTCTTCGTTCCTTTTCCGTGCGCTCCGTCCTCGTCTTTCTCTTCTCTTTTACCCATGCCCCGATCCTCTCTTTGCTCCTTTCTCTTTGCCTCTCTCTGTCTTATTTTCTCTCTCTCTCTCTCTCTCTCTCTCTCTCTCTCTCTTTCTTTCTCGTTGCACGCTGGTTGCAGGAGAGTGGTGCAGCAGCAGCGTGGGCGAATCCCCAAGGGACTTTATGATTCTCCGTGACCAGATTCATCTCTGCTCGACTGTACGTGCTTGCTGGCCGCTAGCTCAGCGCACCTTTATTCCGAATTCCACGCTTCCTGGTCCTTCGAACAGGCTCGATGCGTTTCTAGGTTCAGCTTCGGCTTGTCTGTCTTCACCACTAGAGAGAGCTTTCTCAGTTTATTTTTTCTTTCCTTTTTTTAATAGACATAAAGCATTCTTGTCGTTCTGTTCTCTCGTCCTCCCTCTATCCCTCTCTTTTTTTTTTCTATTTTGCAACGAGATAACGCGTCAAATTGCATCTCCGCTGTTCCCGCGCCTGCAGCGATAACCATTTATCTGGTCAAACTCCTTGGTGTGTTTAAGCTCGGGCCAGGGAGTGGCGTAAAAAGGAAGTGGGTGTGAGCACACGCGTAGCGATGCGTGACGCTGGGCTTCGTAGAGCCATTTTGTGTCGAGAGAAAAGGGACCATCTTCGATCGACTCGAAGAAAATCGAGTGTGAAAGCGACGTATCAACGACCTCGACGTCGCCGCGTTCCATTTCGCGCGTTACTCCTCCGTCCGTTCGCGTCGAATCGCTTCCGCTTTTCCTGTTTTTTCTCTCGATCCGCCACGGACACGTGCTTCACGCGACAATTTTTTGACGAAAGAAATTCGCAAAAATTGCGGCGAAACGGCAGCGGGTCCCACTGTTTTCCTCGAGCAAAGCGATAAAATCCCGAAGGTCGTTCTCGCGGCGCGCAATTCTTTTCGCGTCATTTCTCTCTTCTTTTTCCTCTTTTTTTTCCGCCGTCCGTGCTCCTTTCCTTGGCTTTTTTAGCCGCAACGAGGCCGCGAGCCTCGCCGGCAGACAACCTTCGTACGATACTCGGTTACACCAACAAACGAAGTCTGTAAAAGATATTCCGTTGACCGGTTGTTTTGCACTTTCAGCGTCGGGTCCCTTCGAGAACGACGGCTTGCCTGGAAACGATGTTTGTTTCTCAAGCGCGCGTGATATCATCGCGTTATCTATCGAAATCCTCTTTCAATCATTTTTTTTTCGTATCTTTTCTTCCTTCTTCTTTGCGTATTTTTCTCTTTACGTAAATAACAGCGAACGATTATTGCGGTCGTTCGACCGTTACCATTAAATATCTGATATTGTTGTTGGACCACCACGCTTCGTCGACACGAGCACGCAGTTAAAGAAAAAAAAGTGTGATCGCGAATATTCAATGAACGCGATATGAAATAATCCGCGGCGAGACACGGCGTGATTTCTTTCATTAAGACCTGTTTGGTTTCATCCCCCCTTTCTCTCTCTCTCTCTCTCTCTTTCATTTTCACTCTCTGGTTGTCTCTTTTTTCTCCCTTTTGTGTCACCTATCGCGTATTATTCCAGGCCGACGTGTGTTTTTTCTTTCCGAGCGTATCACGCGCTGGTAATCCGCGGGTTACGCGTGTCCGATCACCTCCCCCGAAGGAGCGAGAGGAGGAAAGACGAGCGGGGATTGGGAGAAAAAAAAAAAAAAAACTGTAACTACCAGCGAAAGGATTGAGAATGCAGCTTCCCCTCGTGTTGTGCCAATAGCAGTTTCGACGCGACCCTCTAACGCCTTCGTTACTAGGAGAGTCAAAAAAAAAAAAAAAAAAAAAAAAAACGCAGGGGTGTTGCACAATGGAGAGAAATCCCACCCCAGCCGAATCGGCGCGGGAATGATTTCATTAGGTCTCGGTCGGCGATGGAGTGTGTGTACACGGTGGCGTAAGAGAGAAGAGAAAAAAAGGGGCTCGCAGAGGCGGAGACTGCGCAAAAAATTAATATCGAGGGGAACCCGCGCGAGGCTGGGGAGTGAAGAGAGAGTGTGAAAGTGTGAAAGTGTGTGTGTGTGTGTGTGAGAAAGAGAGAAAAGAAAAAAAAATGGTCGGAATAGACGAGAGGAGATTTCATTAGATTGAAACGCATGGACGCGTGGATTGTCTGAGTTGATCTTACTCTGATGGTGGACGAGAACGAAACGATATGGCGGTCGCGGAAAAATCTGACTTCGCCGCTGAGATCGCTCGAAGGGAGAAAAGAAGTTTTCGGACGGAGTGGTCCACTCCCCGCTTCGCAAGAACGCACTTCGCCACGAAAGGCCGTGTCCCACATTTCTATTTTAACGCCGTAAAAGAAGCAAAGAACGAGATCCTTCTGGAGACTCGCCAGGCAACGATGTTGCACCGTCGAGGGAACGTTAACGTTCGGAGAGACGTGCGGCTTGCACTCGCGCGGGTAGCGGCGCTGCGGGAGAAATCGTCGAAATCACAGAAAACGTGTGTTGCAGGGGTTTAAAAAAGGCAAAAAAACTGCGTGCATCCTGTTTCTCAGGTGATTCGGAGCAGATTCGGCGCTTCGATCGATTCGAAGGACGACTCTCTTAGAGACAGATACGATAGTGTGTTAACACAGAGGCGCGACGCGGTGTACGACGAGGCGAACGCGTACGATTTTCTGGAGCGATAAGACGGAGAAACGACGCCGAGGAATCGTTAGATCGTGTATGCGTATCGAGGCTTTTAATGTAGCCAATTATCACGGCGGATGCAAGGGACACGATCAATTAACGAATGCCAGATACTAGACAAACATGGAACGTATTTCGAATTTCCTCGTAGTTTCATCGAGTTTAAAGGAGGAAAAGAGGTGTTGAGGGGCAGGGGGAGGGGGGAGTAGAGGAAATCGATGGAAAGAGAACGACTCGCGGTTTCCTCGTTACTCTGCCATGGACAAATGAAACGTGAAATTTTGCAAGCATATCGGAATTACACCCGAAAGGAATTCCCATGGACACTGCCGCATTTTGACCCGATCATTTTACCTTTAATCGTTGCCATGGGTACTTGGAACACTGCGACAAAGAGAGACCAGCATGAAATGAAGATCAATTTGCATTAATTCGAGATAATTAAATATCGTTTAGATTCAGTTGCATTTTTTTTTTTCAGAATGCCCACACTCCAACGTCCCTTGCTCGATTGCAAAGAGTATAAACAAGCGTTTCGTTCGCAATTCGACGGTGCTTTTACGCGCACTGAAACTCGTTCTCGCGCGACGAAGTGAAATTTGGATCAGAATGGCGAATCAGAGTTTCTCCTCGATTGAAAAATTGTACGAAACAGAAAGAACGAGCGAATACCACAACGGGGGGAGAAACGAAAAAAAAAAAAAAAAAAAAAAAGAAAAAACAAAGATGTAAAAGAGATGTAAAAGGTACGGTTAGCAAAGTTAAAGAAGCAGCGTAACGGACGCGGCACGGTTTTTAAAACGCGGGAATGAATCCCCGTGGCGAGGAAAAATAAATCTAATGGCTAACGAGTTTTTACCGAGCTCCGCGCTTGGGCAATTAAGAAGAGGGTAGAGGGGCACGATGGGAAGACCCCGGAGGTGAGTTGGAAGAAGGTCGAAGGTACGAGAAAGTCCGCCAGCAGAAAGGGTTGTATCGTGTTGCACGACATTCAACCCTTGTACCGCTAAACTACAGATAAATACGAAAGCTCTGTGCCACGCAAAAGTGGGTAAGACGTGACGGAGAAGCAGCGAAGAAACCAGACACGGGCGAGTTCGCAGTGCTTTGGGATTTCTGACGCGTTTCTGCTACTTTTTTTTTTTTTTTTTCTTTTACTTTACTATCGTTTAGCTTTTCCTTTTCTCTCTCTCTCTCTCTCTGATCGCGTCGAATAGATTTAACGCTCGAGAGAGAGAGACGCCCGACGAAAAAGGGTGGGCGGGGGGGGGGGGGGGTGAGATCCGTTTGAAATTGATTTCCTCGATCGAACTAGTCCGTTCTTCCCGGATTCGAATGGTCTCTTGTCTTTTAACGGGAAGTTTCCGAACGTGTAAAGCTCACGTGAATTCGAAGAAACATCGGCCCCGGTTCTCTCTCGGCTGGCTCGGAACAAAGAAAAGGGATAACACAGTTCATAAGACGCACGAAGGAGGCGTAGAAGGAGGAAATCTAAGTTTCTACGGCTGGCTACCGATCGTTCCTGTATAATACATTTACGCTCCGGCCTATTATAATATTGTACTCGGAGTGTATTGTCTTTCTCGGCTCGGGATAATGTTTCGTCGACACGCCAGGCCTCGACCCACAGTGTAACTCTTTCATTTCCCCTTTCTCTTGCTCTCTTTCTCCTACTTTTGCTCTCTGCCTCTCCCCCTTCCTTCTTCTCCTTCTTCTTCTTCTTCTTCTTCTTCTTCTTCTTCTTCTTTTTTGCTTTTTCCTTTTTCTTCTTCTTCCTCTTCTTCTCATTTTAAACAACGATCCATTAGCTATCAGGGTAGCTCGACGAAGAAGGTGGGGCTAGATAGCCTGGAATAGCGAAAACAATTTCAAGAAATCTGCCCCGGCGAAAATTCGATTAGCCGGGCAAGATGGGCTCGAGCTCTCTCTCCGTTTGTTTCGTTTCGTTTTATTTTCGCCAGGCGGACGGACTCTGTTTCTGTCGCGCTGGCGGCTTTTAATTACTTCTCCGCACTCTCTCGCGACGTTCTCGTGCTCGTGTTTCGCGTTCGTCTCTCTTCTTCTTCTTCTTCTTCTTCTTCTTCTTCTTCTTCTTCTTCTTCCTCTTCCTCCTCCTCCTCCTCCTCCTCCTCCTCCTCCTCCTCCTCTTCTTCTTCTTCTTCTTCTTCTTCTACTATTTCGTCTTCTTCTCAGTTTCTTTTTATTCTCCGGAACTCGCGCGCTACAAAGACGCTCACTGTACGCGCGGGCTACTTTTAACTCGAGCCGTTTTCTTTCTCTCCCCTTCCCCCACCCGCGCCGACGCCGCGCCTGGATCTCGCGTTATTTTATTAAAACGCGTTTGTCCGTGATTTCGCGACAAACACGAGTTCCGCGTGCACGTCCGCTTTCCGTAGGTGGAAAGTCGAATCCCCGGTACAGTTCTTGTCGGAGATTTATCGGGTCACGAAACGTGGGAGGGAGGCGCAGGAGAACAGGAGGCTTTAGCCGAGGATTAGCTTTCAATTAAAAGGATCTCGTCGAGCGGAGCGTGTTAAAAGAATGGATATTTATTGCCCAGAAAGCGGCAGTGCAACTTGGATTACGGTCGCGTGGCTTGCGTTCGACGCACCTGATTCCGCACCGTTTCACGAAACGATTAAAATCCTTTTAAAGGGGTTCTCGATCGAAAAAAGAGGCAGAAAGAAGGAAAAAAAGGAAGGGGAAAAAAGTTGAGAAGAAGAAGAGGAAGAAAGAAGAAGAAAACGCGTTTCGATCTTTTCGTTCGTCCAAGAGGAGCAAGCGAAATACCAAAAGACGAGAACGAACTAAATTAATCAGACTCGGTGTTATCGAGAGCCAGGCACGTAGCAAGAGGTGACTTTACTGGTATGTATACCGGTTAGAATGTCGATCGTCGAACGTCGATCACGGTATTAATGATTGAAACCGTTGTCGGAGTTTACCGTGTATCCTCTTTTAGACCACTTACAAGGAGATGGCCAGTTTACGACTGGTTACGCAACATGCCTGGCCTAATTGGCCAGGATAAAAAGAAGCCGATTGGGTTTTTCGCTACGGCGAAAGAAGCGCGAGAAGACAAGCAAAGAGGAACAAGAGAAAAGACCCGAGTCACGGACGGCACGTCGACAGATGCCTTCCCACGTTTTTTCGTCAAGACATGTGCCTGGCGCGGCGAAAGGGTTGAGAAATTCAGTTGGTCGACCGAACACCGGAGCAAAAAACCACCCCACGGTACAAGATTCCTCTAGTAATCGCTACGTGCCGCGATTCACCGCCAGGGGTGAATTCGATTAAGTGTCGAGGGACTGCGATCTTTTTCCCAGATCATCCGATTTTTTTTTCCTCCTCCTCCTCTCCCTCCCTCTCTCCCTCCCTCTCTCTCTCTCTCTCTCTCTTTCTTTCTCTTTCTCTCTTTTCTCTCTGTCGCCACGTCCGATCTGCAATGCACGACGCTGCTTAGGTAGGGTTCTGTTCTCCAAACGCGGGATTGACGCGTCAATGAACACCGATTGTTCGTTCCCGTTGCTCCTCGAACTCGAGGAGTTGTTCGAGTCGTCGTGTGCTTGTTCGTTGGGCTCGTACGCTAAAACGAACACTACTGCGCTTTCGACACTTCCTTCTTCTCCGACCATTTTTTTTTTTCCTTTATTCGTGGTGTTCGTGAGACGATCGATAACGGGCGATAAAGCGAAGGCGTGATGTGTGCGGAGGTTGGCCTGTATCGCTCTGCGAACTCGAAGTTAATTGCAAAGTTCGAAGCTGGTTGATCGATGAATAAGAACAAGAAGAAGAAGAAGAAGAAAAAAAAAAAAAAAACCACAACCAAAGCAGTCCCAAGCGTTATACGAAGAAACCCAGCGGAACGATCTAAGCTACCGTTACGGGATCTTTCTCCCTATTGTCAACGACGTTACGTCGTCGGACTACTGAGAATCGGTGAATCGCGAAACTCTTTGCACGGTTTTGACGCGCGAGCCGATCTTCTCTGCTCCCGCGAGATGATTTCACGGAAACGCAACGAGAGAGAGAGACGTCGATCTCTCGTTGTTATCCGTTGCAGCTCGAACTGCCACCCTATTGTAATATCATCGCGTTTTAAAGAGCGATATCACCGTGCATCGGTCCCGCGAGAATGGACGACTACAAGAGTTAGTTGCTCCTGCCCTCTTGCCGAACGCTCAAAGGCTCGGGTCTCTCTCTGCCTTTGACGTTTCAACGAAGCTACTGTATCTACTACACTTTACACTACGCGCGCGCGTATGATCGTCGATGGAGGAAAAGAGTAGAATGGAGCCTGTATCGTAAGATAAGACGGAGTCTGCTGACAGAAATTGTTCGGACAGAAGCGTGACCCGCCACCATGTGTGCACTCAGAGAAACGTGTTCCGTTATACGGAGACGGCGGTTATAAGGAAAAAGATATCTGCGTGTAATAGCGTTTCATCGGCCGACAAAAAGGTTATCCCAGCGGAGAGAATTTGGCGAGTTACGTTAATGATAATGCATTCAGTTTATACAATATAGGCAATATACGAGTTACATATCGCACGTGTGTACAACCGTCTGAGATTGATATTTTCGTGATAGACGACTCGGTTCTCCGGATCTTTCCGACCATGGTTCGATTATTATCGTGTGCGAGCACCGCGTTAAGTAGCCAAAATGCCTGTTGTTGTTGGACGTCGGATTTGGTACATACATGACTGACCTTCGACGTGTGGGTACGAAGGCTGGATTCTGTGGCGAAGCCTTTGCCGCAGATGTTGCAATGGAACGGCCGGTTCTTCGCCCGTTCCACCTGGGCGTCGTGATTCCGAAGGTGTTGCTGCAAATTCGATAATTGAATGAACGCCCGCCCGCAATCCGGTAGATGGCACTTGTACGGACGTTCACCTGCAACAAAAAAAAGTTTATTTTCGTACACGGCGAACACGACTCTCCACACCGAAGGATCGATAGTATATATATATATATATATGTATATGTATATGTATATCGATAGGAGGAGAGAAAATCGATCGGTGTTTGTCGATGTTAACCACGGTTGATAGGTCGATTGACGACGCGAAGTTTAATTCCAGTTGACGGATAGAAAAAAGAGGAAAGAAAGAAAAGGAAGCAAAAAGAAAAAAAAAGCGGGTGCAACGTCGCATCGATCGCTAATGATAATTGCATCGCTGTCCATGAAAGCGTAATGGTTCTCGAATGGGTGATTAATCGTGAAACGCGTTTGAGATATACGAGAACACGGTGCGCGAGACAACGGAGGTCGGTGGTCGAATTACTTGTTTTTTTTTCTTCTTTTTTCTCTCTTTTTTTTTCGTCCCGGGGACGTGCAACAGGTATCAGCGCGGCCAGATTTAGGGATGAGCGTAAAAAATGCCACTCGTTTTAAAACGACCATTAGAGAGTTACCGGTGTTTTAACAGCCCGTAACCAGCGCATCCTGATTTAAAACGATGAATACGTTATCTGTTTTTGTCGCGTGTCATCGCGTCTTCTCTCCTCTCTCTCTCTCTCTCTCTCTCTCTCTCTCTTTTGTTCTTTTTTTTCTCCTTTCAATCCGACTCGCGCGTATTAACGTGGCGCATCGAACGATCCGATTTTAAGAATTTTAAATCGGACATTACCGATTCGTATTAACGCGAGAAAGCCAGCCAATTTGTACGAGTAATTTTCGCTATCGGATCTAACCACGCGTGAAATATTTATGCAGATTCTTTCCTGATTATTTCACAAGCCGATTAATATTAAATTGACGATGTTAGCGGGGAAATATCTGTTGAAGCTTTTAATCTATTCTATCGATTCCGCGCGCGCGCGCGTGGAAGGAACGGAACTCTCCGGCGATCGTTGCAATTTTTATTACGCTTTTTCGTAACGTTCGCCGCCTCGCCCGTCCACCGGATCTCGATTCTAATTCCCACAAGCGATTGGTTCAATTTAACTTTTATTAATATCGACATTCTTCCCTGTTTTCCTTTTTACCCCGGGCGCTCGTTCTTTTTCTCTTCCTCCCGTTTCCCGTCCTACTTCCGCCACGCTTCTTACTTCCTTGTTAGACCGGATTCATCTTTTATTCAGGCACGATCGAAGTTTTAATAAAAATAACTCGATAACATCGGCCGCGTTTTTCTTTTCTTTTTTTTTAATATCTCGCTCGCTGTTATCTCGCTGGCGTTGCAGCCACACCGGACAGATAAGATTCTCCCCTGAACGAGTACGACACGGCACGCCACGACACGGAAAAACTGATTTAAAAATATTCGAGCTAAATGGAAATTGGATTGACTGCCCCAATGACGGGGATGCAAATTTCACGACTTGAGCGTCGTCGATCGAAGGTATCAACCGCAGATGTTTATGCAAATCCGTACTTTGTTTGTTTTATTTAACAAACGTGATACTTTGAACGTCGTGGATGCGATTTCGCAACTAAACTAACCGGGGAGTTGTTGGAAACGTAAAAAACGATACTTAAATATCTTTCAACATTGCGGATGACGTCTCCAAAGTTACAAGAGGGGAAGAATGCGTGTTTAGCCACAAATGAGAAGATAATTTTGGTGGTGCAGGATCGATTAAGAATTTAAAAATTCAATAATCCATTTCGCGTTATCAAAATTACGTTCTTAATGGGCTGCGTCATTAAACATGTATTCTCGCATCCTGTAAAACAGTCGGAGAATGACGATCGGTTGATGTTTATTAAACGATTATTTTATCAGATTTATCGTCTATTTTTAGAAGACTTGTATCTTTCAATCTCTAACGAAATCGTTTGATATTAGAAAATATAATATAAGAGGCGTAAAAGTTAGACGTCTGCGTTAGAAGTCTGTGAATATTGAAAAATATCAATCAGTGATCAGATGAGTGTGTGAGAAACGGCAGAATCTCTCGATGGTCCTGTCATCGGCAACGATGATTGTAACGTTTCCTTTATAGCGTACACGGCGAAATAACGCCGCAACAGGAGGAACAGCGTAAAACTTATTTATTGCGTCGCGCCGCGCGTTGTACGACGAGACACATCAGCGTGGGACTCTCGTCTCGTTAACGGGCGAAAAGAGAAAGATGGACGCGATAGGAAAGAAATTGGAAAGACGCGACGCGAGGTAAACGACGCGAGATTGGAGAAAGGTTGCTGCGCAAACCGTGGCAAAAGTTACGGTCAACGTGTAATCTGTTACTTTTACAAGCGTTAGTTTGTCATTTTTACAAGCTCGAGCCAGGCGGCTGTTTTACGAGTGGCGTTTATTTAGAAGCCGCGTGTACGCGCGTAAAATTTTATTGTGTTTGCATTTACTCGAAACACGCCCGTTTTACGCATCGTGTTATGAATTTATCAATGATGCGCTTCCGTCGAACGACGCGAAGCTTTCGAACGATGGATACACGTACGTACGTACGTACGCAAGAGCCAGTACTACAAGCACCATTCATTTTCCGACGCAACGAGAGCGATACCGTTCAAGATTCTGTCAAAAGAATTCTGTGTCGTATGGCGATGTTTCATCTTTCGTTTCGTCAGCCAGAACGACTTCAAAGATAGCGACTGCGAACGATGAATTATTACCGACGAATTAAAATTTAATTGAAAAAACGAGTCAATGTAACTTTATGTTAATAAATACTGGGGTCTCGCGTTTGATTAACACGTCGCGATTCTTTCATCGCGAAATAAAATCGCGGTGGTCGATTAATTGCATTCAATTTGGTTAATCGGGCGACCGATAATGCCGGGGTTGTTTTTTTTTTCTTTCAGAGAGAAAACACCGGCGTGGCCGGTGAGATCGATGAGTTTTTTTAGCGGATGCTCGTTCGTTCCGACGCTCTTTTTAACTCTCCTCCTCCCCTCCGCCCCCGGTTTAATGCCTTTTCGTGTATCTCTCGTGGCGACACTAAACATGCATCGACATTAAATTTTGCTTGACGACCGTAATTCCCCGACGGTGTATAACGTCATTACATTCATCACCTACACTAGCTCGGAATATCAAATGAGAGTGGCGATATATTTGATTATTTGTCAGTGCCTGCGGTTTCGCAGGCGCGTGCATTTCACATCCCACCCTCTCTGGCCCTCGTTTCCCCGGTTGGAAAATTCCCAGCACGTTTTTCTCAGCGAATTCGAACGGCGCGACGCGACGCGACGCGGTGGCACAGCGCGTGTGCACTTTTTTTCACTCAGCGATGCGATTCGTCTCGTCCACTCGTCAAAATCACCACCTCGCCGAGCTCGGAAAAGTAGGTAGAAAGCTGGCACGTGCTTGAACGTGCATGTACGGAACAGAGCTTGGCAGTTGGGTGTTTTTTCTTCTCTCTCTCTCTCTATCTATCTTTCTTTACCTTTTCTCCGTTTCTCCCTTTCTCTATCTCTCTCGCTTTTCCCTATCTGACTATGTCTTTCTCTTTCACTTCCTCTTTCTCCTTCTCCTTCTAACTCTCTCTTGGATGCACCCCCCTCCCTGTGCAACCCTCTTGCCTCGTCCGTGGAAACGGCGAGCCCCCTCCGGCCTGGTAGCACCGACCACCCAGCGGCCCTCCACGGCCCACTACACGTCCACGGCAGAAAATTAATGTCCCCTGCAATCCATGTATAATGCATTCGCATTTCGTTGAACGAACAAATGAACGCACCGCTAGAAAATTTACGTCCTATCTCTTTCTCTCTCTGTTTCTCTTTCTCTTGCTCTTTCTCTCTAGTACGCTTTCCTCCAAGCCTCCCTCATTCTCTCTCTCTCTCTCTCTCTCTCTCTCTCTCTTTCTGTCTCTCTTTCTGTCTCTATCCTCGTCCCTTCGTTTGTTTCTCTTTCACCGTTTCGTGTCTCTCCCTCGATTTCTCTCTACTCTTCTTTGTTTCTCACGTGAGCAATTTTGCGCGTGTGCAACAAGCCGGCCCTGACCAACCCGTCGTTGCATACACGCGGTCCCCTCCCCCACCCTCTCTCTCTCTCTCTGTCTCTATGTCTGTCTCTCCTTCTTCGTCCCCCCTCGCCGTTCTCTCTTTCTCACCATTTTCCCCTCCATTCCGATGTTGCCATCATCGAAATTCCGGCTGGAAATCATTAAATTGCACGCACTCACACGCACGTGCGTTGTGCTCGCGCTGCGATGACCTCGTCTCTCTGCCCTCCTCTCGCACTCTCGCCCCTTTCGCTCCTCTCGCTCTATGATGCTCGTCGAGCTATTCGTACGAGCGATACCTTGAATTTCGCGACAAGGGGGAGAGCAAATACATAGTTGCCGGGGAAAAATCGGGGATGAGAATGCCGCGCGCCAACGACTGGAATGTTTGTATATTGCGATGATATTTGCCCAGTGCCGCGCGTCCCCTCCGTTTCTCGCTCGATGACGATTTTTCTTTCCTTTTTTTCTCTTTTTTTTCCCCCCATTTTTTTTCTCCCTCCTGCCGCCTGCCCTCCTACCTTCGCTTTTCTCGTCTCGTCGAATGATCAGCGACCGGTTGCAAAAAAGGAAGAGAAACGAGATATTTTTACGGGAGGGAGGGAGGGAGGGCGGCCGGGGGCTGCGAGGGAGTTGGGGCGGAGTGAGCGGCTCTCTTTGCGCTTTCGTGTTTTGCGAATGGAATCATCGAATGGAATATACATACATATATGTTTACATACATATATGTGCGTGTATACGACGGATTCGAGTTGGAATTTGTTAAAATTTACAACGGCGCTTAACTGCCGGACGAATGGGAAACGCGGCAACGGCAGCACACGCACGCACGCACGCACGCACGCACGCACGCACGCACACCGCAGTCATCGGACTGTGGAGGGTTACTTGGTCGTGGAAAATTTACAGCGGAACCAACCGACGCAAACGTTGATTACGTTAACCTTGGTTCAATCGGAAAGTATTTCTGGAGAAGCGACGTTACATCCATTTTCGTGTTAATTAAAGTGCGCTTATCCTGGGATTTGTCCCGGCAAACGTTTGCCAGTTTAAGGGTAATTCAACTTCGAATGTAGATTAAAAGGAACGCGCGACGTTGATCTTCGATGGATCCTATTAATTTCCATCCGCACGCCGGAATTATCCGTGGCATCGCTAACGACGATATTCCCGATCGTCGATAGCTGGTAATCACTTAGAACGATATAAAAAGACATTGATCAGCCCTTAAGGCCGTCATCCGACCTGTCATGCATTAATTATTGCAACGATAATGCGGAATCATTACGGATTTAACAATCGAATCAATGATTACGAATACCGTGAGCTATTAAACAAATTACGGTAATGAAACGGAGCCAAATCGGTCTCTCTCATCCAACCGACCTTCCATGTTGCCTTCGCTTTTATATATCCCTTCGTTTTATCATCGGGATTATAACGCTGTTCTTCGGACACGAGGAGGTGCTCGTTATTATTTTCCTCGCGGCCTTTGAATCAACTCCGTTCCCAAATGATTCCCATTCGGTTCGATTACAAACCCGAATCGTTTTGTAATTTCGTTTTCGTCGATTTCAGGAATTCAGGCTTCCTGCTCAAAGCCTCCGACGAAACGGGAGTGTTGCTCGACGCTCTGCCATTCGGGATTCGGGATGCGCTGGCCTCGCCGCATTTTCAGGTGGACGCGAAGGGGAATCACTCCCGGGGAATTACTTCGTGGAAATCACGGGCAGGAAATCGTATGAAATTTATCGAAAGAAGGAAGAACATTAACGCGGATGCAACCGAAATTTATAGGCTTTGAAATTACCATGAAAGCAACGTTAGCGGCGCGTTCGTCGCGATGTGTGTACGTGTACCGTGTATTGCGCTAGGAGAACGCGTTACCAGGCACATAGAGAGCGAACGGGCAAGCTAGAGAGAACACGGAGAGAGTGTGTGAAAGAGCGAGAGCGAGCGAGAGAGAGAGAGAGAGAGAGAGAAAGTACAGAGCGAAGGAGAAAGAGAGCAAGATCGGGAGAGAGCGAGAGAGCGAGAGAGCGAACATCCCTTTCCCGAGCGATGCAGCCGAGCGTTTCACGCATGCATGGAAATCATTAAAATAAAATGGCCGATAACAAATGACTGTTGCAAAGAGGGGAGCCCTCCCGCTTGGCGGCCATCTTGGTTCACGTGACCGTCATCCGGGCAACCACGGGCACGCCACGCCCCTTTAATGATTTCTACCTCCTGGCGAATGTACCGCACGTACGTACGTGCGAAATTTCACGAGTGTGTGTGCCTATATCCCTCGCATACGCGGGGTACAGTCATCATCAGTAGTCTAGGCCAAATCACCCCGGTACATCCTCTTCAAAACCTACTGGCCACCATGGCAACGCGTAACCCCGTGCAGTACCTTCCTTTTAGGGGTTTTATCTTTTTCCTTTTTTTCCTTTTCAATGACTCGCTTCAGAAATATACGAAATATTCCCTCTCTCTCTCTCTCTCTCTCTCGAGGGGGGGTTCTGCTCTGAAACCGTGGCCCGTTTCGAGCAAGGAATAATTCCCCACGTGCGAAACTTTCGGGCGGAAACGATTTAAACGATGCTCCAAATGGACGAGGCGAACATCGCGTATTCGCAAGGTGAATGACTCGAAAACTGGATCGTATTCGGCACAGTCTCTCTCTCTCTCTCGCAGTTTTCTTCGGGGTACGTTGTTGCTTCTGGTCCGTTATCGTTCCCATTGGCTCCGGGGAGTTGGAATAGCAACGTCTGGCAATCTAGGTTCCCAGATATCTCCACGAACGATGACGGACAAACGTGCCGGGAGTGTTTGAGAATCGTCGAGTGGCAGACGTTCGAGCATCGGCGACTGTCCATAATCGATATTCTTGTGCGCCCCGCGTTGTTCGAATCATTCTTCGCGATCAGCTTCAGACCGTATCTTTCGGAAGACATCCGTTCGCGAGGATCGGAGATCTTAAAGTAGAATATCCTGTAAGTGTCAGACACGTACTGCCGGAGACGTAAGTGTTGAGACGTTTAATGACGTTTAACACGAATTGAATGCTTCCCACTGTTTCTATCGGATGCTATCGCGTTTGACGAGGTACTTTAATAAGCACTTAACCGTATCTTGAGGAAAGAAGAAACGCCAGATAGGACACTTTAATTAAAGAGGGTAGTGTAGTGTAATAAGTCTCGCGATTTGCGAAGAAATTGAAATTTATCAGAATTTTCCGATAGATCTGCCGAGAGAGTGTCCTAATAATTACGACTAAATATTGCCAATACGAAAAGTGCAGTTCTCGCGAAGATGAGGGGAGAAATAATTTAAATAGAAATTTTACTTTATCTCCGTCTGGAGATGTTCTACGCATCCTCAATTTCAGTTTGATAGTTTTCACGATCTGAAATTTAATACACGTAACGTTATATTCCACTACGAGAAGCTCAACTCTGCCAACTTTGGACCATTTTTGATCCAATCCTTTTCGCGACAAGGGACAAAGAATCACGACAGTGTTTAGAGATTTTGTTTAGAGATCGAAGAGATACATCTTTCTTCAGTCACAGAGACACGCGAGACTCAATTTCTTACACGTCTGACGTTTGTAAGAAATTCCGTCCATTTGACGCGCTGCTTAGTTCACGTCAAAAGATATTCGGTCAGTTACCATCCCTGTTCAGGATGATGGCAAAAGAAACGAGTTGTGCCGGTTGGTCGCATCGTACGCGGGTGGAACATTATTCGGGCATATGGTAGCTTCTTCCGTCTCGCTCGCGCTCACCCTCTCAGACCGTTTCACCTGCCCTGTCCGAAACTCTTTATCGTTTTTTTTTTTTCCTTTTCAACCGATACCTGCGCTTTTTTCTTTCTTTCTTTTTTTCTTTTTCAGACCGCCTAGAGGGACCGTGTCAGGGATCGCTGACCCTTAAGGTTCGAAACCCTCTCTTCCTGTGGTCTACTTCTTCCTGATCGAGGCCGACGAACTCGTTTCCACCGATTTGTTGTGCACGCTTCTTCTCCTTTCTCTCCCTTCGGCGAACATCCACGCGCGTGCATCGCTGTTTCCGCCAGAGAACGTCCAAGCGCCAGATTCCTGTCTCGTTTCTTTTAAGATATTTAATTAGCGAGGATTGTATGAGAAGATTCGATCGGAAGCGCTCTCCAGCGACTTCCTTCTTCCTTTTTTTTTTCTCCGCCAAGTGGAAGCTGTAATTTCGGGGCTTGGTCATTTTTCTGGCGGACTTGGCCGAGCATAATTTATTCCCGATGCCTGATGAGTCCCATTGTTGCGGGCGGTGTGGCTGCTTCGCCGCTTGAAGGGGGTGAAAACGAGCCAAGGGGGTCGTCGTCGTCGTCGTCGTCGTCGTCGTCGTCGTCGTCGTAGGAAGAAGAAGGGTTGGTGCAGAACGTTGGAGAAAAACGGACGAGGAATTATGTAAGACACCGGAAGGAAGGAAGGAAGGAGTGTACACGGCACACCGGCCCCTTGTTCTGGCACATCCGTCCGAGTGGTAACGATCGTTCCTTCTGGATGCAGGACAAGATCTTGAACCTTTTCCCCGACAACGACGATTCTCGCCACTTAACGGGCATTTCGTCGAGACCTTTTTTTCTCCCTTCTTCTCCCGGCCACTATCGTTTCTCGTCGACGTCGTTGTAGAAGCAGCGGCAGCAGTAGCAACAGCAGCAGTAGCAGACTTCGGGTCATTAGGCAGATGGGGGCAAAAAGGGGTAAAAATTAATGTCTCAGAACGAACGTTCGGGCCTGTAGAGTGGCCGGAGCTAAGTCCTGACGGTTCTCGTGTCTTTACGATTTTTCATCGCGAGCCATTTGTTCGAGAGAGAGAGAGAGAGAGAGAGAGAGAGAGAATGATCTCGACAGTTCCTACCATCACTTTCTCTTCTTTTCAGTTACTGTTACACCCATATTCTTTGCCATCTCTCTACCTCTGTTCCAGGAAGTTCACTCGTAGATACCTCGAAGGAGAAACGCAAAGGGAAACGACGAGGCCTTTAATCGATCGCAACGTAACGAGATCCTCGTTAAAAACACGAGAAACTCGTCGAAGGAGGTCAGTAGGTAGATAATGGTCAGCTAGCAGGGTGGAAACGCGAATGAAATTTAGTACCTGCTATTGACAGCTCGGAGATCTTCAACGGCGAGCCTCGTTTCTGGTTTGTCGACGTTGAAAGAAACCCCGATCGGTGGCTTTCTTTCGCACAGTTCCAGATTCACGGCACAAAGGATCGCAAGGGGTGAAACTGGCGCATTCCCTCCCCTAGCGTACATTTTTATTCCTCGCATTTTAATCGCGTCCTCGCGTTTCACCCTTCTGTCTTCGTTATTCATTTACTCCTCGCGACACGACATTTCTCTTTCATTCGTTCTTCGCCGAATCTCTCGGATCATCTAGAGAACGGCGGATCGTTTCGCAATTGCAAAGTTTAAACCATGCTGTTCTTTAGACGACACTAGGAACTCTTTGTTCCTTTTTCGGGAATGTCAAGTAGATTGTTCCATAGTGGGAGCAAACTTGGTCCCCCCCCCCCCTGTGGGCTCGGGGGGATGAGAATTGGCCTAACGTAATTCCTGCGTGTCGTAAAAGGCGACTAAAAGGGATCTGTCTTTGTGCAGACGTTTCGTCATTAATTTCATCTCTTACTTTGGGATCGAACGAATCAGTTGAAAATTTCGCAAAATTGTCATTAGCGATACCAAGTAAATGTTCTTCGGATACCAGCAAGCTGGCATCGGCTCCTCTCAATTTCTTTCTCGTCGAATACTGAGGTCGATCGTCCGACGTTAGAGCCAAGTCATCATTGCGATTCCACGACTCTTTCGTCTCTGGCCTGGTCGAATCTGAAGTTTCAGAAAAAGACTCGTGGGTCGTCCCGGCCAAGCCGTGAGGCCGGTAGCAAAGTTGAGATCGGTGCCGGTTTCGAGTGCCCACACTTTGTCTTTAAACCCGTTCTGCTTGAAGCCTCGGCGCTCGAGGTGTACGAAGGTGTGCGAAGCGTACAACTCGAGTGGTGCACACACAACTCAAGGCTGCGCCCAAAGTTTCTAACGTAAGACGCACGAAGCTGTTCTCCGTATGCCGTATGGCGTTCCGCGTTGCCTCCCACACATGCCGGCGTAGAAAGTTTACTAGATGGAAATCTATATCTTATTTTACGGCCGACCGTGCTCAATATTCTTGACCCGCCGGCCCGAGACTGTCCGATATAAATGGTCCGTGTAAATCTTCTCTCTTCTCGAGAGAAACGCGACGGAGAGAAGACGAGGAGGAAGACGAGAGAGGGAAAAGAACAAAACGCGCATAATACGGAGGACAGATAGAAAGTATTAAAGTTAAGATCAATAACTTTCTAAGAATTTCTTATCGCGATATAATTAGCAGTCGTTTACCGGAGAATCAGGTAACAGTAGTCGTTTTGAGAAACAGGTTTCCAGAAGCTTGCCTGCTATTTTATTTTATTTTATCGCGCAAGCGTGCAGCCAGACGGAATTGCCATTTTCCGATTGAAAATTTTAATTATCAGACGTATTATCCGATCTTTGATCGTTCAACGTGGCTTCCTTCAACGTGGAAATGCTTCTTTGCGCTGAGAAGAGGAACGAGTTGTCCTTTGAACGATTGATACGCGCGTGATTGTACACGACAGAAAATCAACGTGGAAAAGAAGAACGAAAAACGTTGATTCAATAAACGACCGAGTGGAATTTCGGTCTGGGCGAAATTACTGCACCACCTGGTGGTCAGAGGAGCACGAGGTATCATCCTTAACCTACAGACCGGTTCTACGCTCGAACCGTGATCGTGCAGTCCTCGCGTTGAAGATCGTACCCGATTTTGCGCAAAAAGTCGCTTTCGTGCCAGCTTAGAAAGTCAATCTAGATTTCGTAGTCCGTTTTACCACATGCGAGTATGCATTAGATAGGAACTGGTATGAAGCGAGATTACAGCCTTCTGGTGCTACGCTTACACGTATCGCGCGTGTATCTTGCCCCTGGCAACGGGAACACTTTTTCTTCGCGAAAAAACTTTCGTTTGCGGGCCTCGCGCTCCAACGCTCCAACGCTCCTCCCACCCGCGATTCAGATTTTATTTTCTCAAATGCGACGCGGTACGCAGAGCCAAGAAAGAGGGAAGAAAGACGCGAGAAGAAGTTTGGTTGCGAGACAGGAGTTTGGTTCGTCGTTCGGTCGGGCCGGGAAGAGTTGGAAAAGTAAGTCAGTAATGCGAAAGGGTGAAGTCTCCGTCGATCTTAAAGGTCTGAAGAAAGGTCGCGTCTCTTTAAGAATTTTAAAATGATTCGTAGTCGTCGACCCTACGGGGACACGACGCGCGGAGGCTCGCGCTGAAATAATAATAGCGGCTCGTTTGAAGGCGACCGAGGGTTTAATTAAGAATCGGTTCCTGTTCCTGTTTCGGTTGTCGGGCGAGCGACGCTTTTTAAAAGCGAGAAGCTCGAAGCCGGCATCGATTTTGCTTTTCACGGCTTTTTACGATTGAAGAACTCGCTATTACTTGCGAGTGCATCTCGGATTCTATTCTATATCAGTGTAGCGCGCGCGATAAGATAACTCGTAGAAAAAAATCACTCTCATGGCAACAATCTGAGAACGCACTGCAGATTTGCACGCTTTTGAAAAACTAATAGCGCTGAATGTGAATATTGCAGAAAGAATATTCGCTGAAAACTCGCTCGTGAATATTTCACTCGCGGGTTATTTTCGGCTACAATCGAATCGGCATTTTCCCCGCGTCTCTCACTCATCGTTACGTAAAATTCCGCTCATCCGACGATGACGAGATTTTCTATTAATCTCGCATAATTAATTCGCGACAAAAATTAATTCTTATCTTCGAGTAGCTTTATCTGTCGCGTCTATTTTTCTTCGTCTACCTTCGTCGACCTGTTTATCGGTGTGTCGGGAGTGTGCCGTGGAATTTTTTTATTCTTTCGAGCCGCGAACGAAGTGAAAATTGAGAAAAAGAATCGGTCGAAATAGAGACAGTCGTTCCTTGTACGAATCTATCAACAAGGTTTCGAGCAAACATCGCGTAAACCGAGATTACTTATCTCGGATCACAAACGGTACACAGTGACAATAGTGCGCGCGATCGTTGAAAGGTGACCTTAAAAAAATGACGTGGCATTTTCGCGTGATCCCGAATCGCATGTTCGTTTCATAGTGCGTTTCCACCGCTGATCTCGGTGGAAATCGAAAGGGGGGGAGGGGGAAATGGAAGACGATTCGTGCGAAAAAAGGTATCGGGCCAGGCATTGACCGAGGATTTCGGTCGATGAGAAAACAGAGAGAGAGAGAGAGAGAGAGAGAGAGAGAGAGAGAGAGAAGAAAGGTGAAAGGAAAAAAAAGAAAGGGCAGAGAAGAGTAGGTCGAAGAGGAAAAAAAGAAAGAAAGAAAGAAAAAAGCGTAGGCGTATCGAACGATTTTTCCCCCCCATATGCAGAGGCAACGCAGCGTCCCTATTCAAATTAACCCTCATGGAAGAAGAAATGCATCGCCGCGGAAGGGTTCGTAGAAAATTAGAATAGACTCATCGGTCGGTCGGCCTATGCATATGCGGCATGACTACGTTAATTTTCTGGCAGGCCATACGGTATCTTCAACTTTTAATTATCTTTACCTTTTACCTTTTAACGGTTTAATTGCCTTTCTCTCCGTTGCTATCGGGCAACAGAACTTTCTGACCGTTACTTCTTCTCTCATGTATATATATATATATATATATCTGTGTGTGTGTGTGTGTGTGTATTCCTCGATCCCCGGGCCATCGATATGATTTCACGTGAACCATTGTATGTACGTAAACGCGTAGTTGCTCGTTCTGTTCAAGAAACGTTCTTCTCTACTTGTCCTTTTTTTTTTTTTTTGTTTTTTTTTCGCCGATAAATTTAGGTAATCGGTTTCGAGCTAGCGAGACGCACGGTGTTTCCAGCCGACGTGATATAATAGATGACCAGGAGCAAGCGCCGCTAGATTTGGAAGCGTAATTTCCCTCGGTAACATCTTGCGTAACGTATTGTAATATTATACAAATGCTAAGTGGCGTCGATTCGGTGTCAGTCGATGAGTTTAATCGAGAGATGGAGAAGAGGAGGAGAGACAGCGAGAGAGAGAGAGAGAAAGAGAGTATCGTACTCTCTCGACATTTCGATTCGACAACCTTTTCACCATGGAGATCGAACCGCACAGTTTTGATATACGAGTAATTTACGATGGTGGCGCATATACTAATATTAGGATTAATATTGCTCGTTAAAATATTTACGATACGGGCATGGTCGAGTTGATTAACTCATATTACGCGAATTAAGTAAGGTATCGAACTACCGAAAGCTATATCGCGTTCTCCGCCCGTCGATCGGTCTTTTCTTTTCACAACGAAAATAATCGGCCAGTTGGAGATTTAATCTTCGCTTAATCGGCGAACGTTTTATCGGAGAACGAAGAATTATTCTCGCGGATGCCGGCTGGGAAAGAAGTTGTTTCGTTTCGTATCAAACAAGGCAGAATTTTACGGTTTTCACCGTCGTTGAAACCGTCGTCGTCGTGACGAGTTTTTCGCAGACGCGTAAAACGCTGGCCGCCTTTTGTTTAATCTTTCATTTCGCGTCATTTGTGATAAAGGGTCACGGGCGCCGGCGAGCGGCGTTCTTTCCGCTGTGCCGCTTTGATTTTTCTCGAGACGTCTGGCCAGACATTCCGTCGCGTAAATACTTAACTGGGTGAAATTAGCGAATTAAAAGTAGAAGAGGAGAGGGAAAAAGGTGGACGAGTCCGGGCAAAGAAGCAGAGGAAAATGGAAGAGGGGTGATTTCGCGGTGCCGGAGAAATTTCTCCGTCCTGTCACGCGGAAAGGTCACCGTCAAACGGCGTTGCCAAAGAGGAAACGGAAACGACGATGACGGGGGAGAGAAAAAGAAGAGAGAAAGGAAAAAAGGAAAAAAGAACCAAGAAGCGTCACTCTGAATTCTGGTTAGCAATTCGCGAGTCCTTTTTCACCGGTCCTTTCTACCGTCGCCTCGTCTAAATACGAATACCGCGAGAGCTCGTTTCGAAAGCGTGTCGATGGCTGAGCTACCTCTCACCCAGTGGGAACCCCCGCGGAGGACTTAATTTTTATTCATGCGCCAACGATGCGGCAATTTTTCGCAGTCTTAAGTGGGCTTTAAAATTGTCCGGTCAATTTCGCCGCGAGAACGTGCTCCTTTTTTCAAACATCGTCGAAAAAGGGGTGAACTCCACCGCCGCCACCGGTGGTTGTTCTACGTCATTTGTATCGGTATTAATCGTCTTGTAACGTTCTTAACCGTTTATTGCTCTATCGAATTTTAACGCGAATCCCTTGCTCCTCCCCTTGTTGAAACCCTTCCGTGTCTATGGCGCGTCAAAGAAAAAGAAAAAGAAGAAGAAGAAGAAAAGGAAGAAAGAAGGAAGGAAGGAAGGAAGGAAGGAAGGAAGGAAGAGGATGAGAGAAGGGAAAAGGAGAATCGGTGACGCGAGCAAACGGGAATCACCAGTGTTCCTAAAAGCTAACGCGACCGCTCGTAGCGTTCGGGGAAAACCGATTAATTCCGCGCGCGTAGGGTGACCGATCATTAGATTTCGCCTCATGAAAATTGAGTTTTCCTCGTTGTCGAAGGGATAATCTTTGGTAGCCTGTGGCCCGGTTGCATACGAACTCTATCGTCTATCCGCCAACACGCTCGCAAATGCGTACGGCTATTTATTAGGCTGCTACGTCCTAGTGCGTGTATATATTGTATATATATATAATATATATATATATATATGTATATATACATATATTTGTATGCGCGCGTGTGTGTGTGTGTGTGTGCAGGTAGACGAGGACAGAACGCGGTAGTGTGTTTGGCTGATGGTGTTGGTGGCGGTGGTAGTGCGCGTGCGACGGTGGCGGCGCGTAACTTCGGTTCCATTATTGAGCGATCGGGCGATCGAAAAATTCCCGCGCTTTTTCGCGCGCGACGTGCCGAGTGGGGCGAACTGACCTCCTATTGGCCACGCGCCCAGTCACCCTCGTAAGCTCGCGAAGAGAGGGGAGGATGGACTCTACACCCTCGGCAGGTATTTGTCTAGGCTGCAGCTATTGACCAGCTATCGATATCGTGGACACTCACCGATATTATATTCGCCGTCCTTCGTTTCTGCCACTCTCGCCAATGTTTCCCACCCGCTCTTTCCCGCATTTTCATCCCCCTGTACCTCCTTCCATCTCACCGTCCCTCCCACCCTCTCTCCCTCCCCCCCCCTCTCTCTCTCTCTCGCCCCGCTGTTTCTCGTTTTGCCGGTGCCCGCTCAGCTCAGCGCTGAACTCTGTCGAATTTCGATTAATGAATTATATGCATATACGTTGCAAATTTTATAGGCGCGCGGAATATATATTCCGGGCCGTCCGAGGGAAATTGTTGTAATGCGCGCGCTGTGCCGGGGTGAGGGTGGCAGGAAGCGAGGGAGGTGTACGAGATAGGGGTGGGGTACGCTGGGGGGTGGGTGGGGTGGGCGCGTGAACGCGACGGTGCGGCAGTAAATTCCCGCCGTTTTTTGACTTTGACCGGCCAATCGCGGTGAGGCAGCGAGATCTCGCTGCGAAACGAGAAATCAATATGGTATGCAAATGCTGAGAGGAAGCGGTGGTATCGTTTGGGAAAACAACGGTCGAAGGGGGAATTCGGAAGGAATTTCAGAGCGGCGAGCAACGCCGATTTTTCGATCGCGAGAAATTGGTATGCCGACGGTTGCGGCGCGAGAGAGGGGCATAGAGAGAGAGAGAGAGAGACGATGCGCGATCGAAAATGAGAAATTTTCTTCGTCGGCGAGAGGGGTTGATAACGTTGGTCGGATGCCACGTTGGTTGGTTGATCTAGAAACTGGGATCCGGTGTCGATAGACGAGATAAACGTACACGGCCCTGGTTATATCGGTCGATCGGGGGTCGGTCGCCGATGTGTCTCGAAGAGAGAGCCCCTCGCACGTTTATTTAAAACGATTTCACGTTTCATCGATAAAGACACGGAAACCGAAAGCCGTGCATGCGATAGATGCGCGTACACGCGGACGTTAGCTGAAGTACCAGCCGTAGCAGCGTAGAGTGGGAGCCTCGCTACAGTGGGAAGGGTGATTATTAATGTAAGGGGTTGCTGAGCAGTAGTTACTTGCTCGTTGGTAGTCGTCGAAAAGGACGAAGGGGGTGAAACGCTGAAATCAATGTCGGACCTTTTTCTTTCTTTTTTTTTTCCTTTTCGTTCTTCCCTCGTCGAACACGGTCAAGGAACACGGGTTCGGGTTCGGGTTCGGGTTCGAGATGTTTTTTTTCTCCGGGTTCTACCCAGGTCAAGCTTTTACTAGGAAAATTCGTTCTTCTCTCTCTCCGATATAATGATTTCAAAGGAATGTTTTGTTAAGAATCGATCTGTTATCGTCTCGCGGAGCAGCGAACGAGAGCTCTTGGACCTTTCGATTAAATAGCTGGCATACCGACGAGGTTTTGTTTTTTCTTCCTTTTCCTTTTTTCCGCCCTCCCCCGCCCTCTTTTTTTTTTCTCAATCGGAAGAGCAAATCTCGGGACGAGATGAACGAGACTTTTCCAAGGGTCCAGTCATACGCGGGCGCTGACCGGTTCGCTTCTCGAGGCTAATACCTTCCGATTGACTACGCTCATCCCTTAATGAAATTCTTTCTACCCGGGCGCGACCCGTTGGCTGGCTTTGCCGTCGAATTTTCTCATTATTACCGGTCCCTCGTCGGCTTCTACGTCTTTCCGTCACTGCTATTCTTAGTCGAGCAGCCGCTCGATAAATTCGATCGTTTCGCCCGGCGCGCGTAAATTGAACTTATCTGCAATACGCAACTTGTATGCATACCGAGCGACAACGTGTTCAGTCAACGGTGTCTTGGAAACCACGGTTCTGCCTGCAGCACCGAGGCGCATTGAGCAATCTCGCAGCATGCATTAAAATTAGCCACAATCGGAACGCACGATCGCTTGTACAGATTATAATAGTATATTAATTTATTGATTATCGACTGGCCGCGATGCAATGCGGTATTCATAGAATTTACTATCAGTCCCGGGGATACTGAATGCATGCATTAAGCTCGCCGAGTCGATTTTCCCCGCGTGATCATCGCGCAGCAAGATCGGCGAATTGTTTCATTCTCGTTACAAGGAAAAAAAAAGAAATAAAAAATAAAAAAAAGTAAAAAAAAAATAGAGAAAAGAAGAAAGAAATTTCACAAGAGAATTTCACAAGAGTAATTTCAGTATCAAATCGATCGACGAGTTTCTCGAACGTTTCGAATCGATTCAATTCCCGTAATGAAACATACATACAGATCGCGTCGTCGTAAAAAGGAAAAAAGAAAAAAAGAAAAAAAGAAAGAAAGAAAAAAAGGCAGGGAAGAAGATCAAAGTCTCGAGGTACGATCGACGGTGGCTAATTCGCGAAAATATAAATCCTGCCGTGGACTACGAAGTCGGAATGGTATCGTCGGTCCAGCAGGATTTCGAGTAAGGCATCGGTCGGTAGGAGGGTAGGACAAATACTCACCCGTATGCAGGCGGGTATGTTGCTGTACATGACTGAGCTGCTTGAACCTGCGGTCGCAATAGCTGCATTTGTACGGTTTCTCGCCGGTGTGGACCCTGATGTGCTGTACGAGCTGGTGGTTGCTAGAGAATGACTTGAGGCATTGCTGGCACTGGTGTGGCTTTACCTCGTTGCCGGCGATCATGCCGCCCGGTCCGACGCCGATCGGACCAAGGCCTGGCAGTCCACCCGCCACGCCGCCGCCAGCTCTTCCCGTCAGTGCACCCGCCGCGCCGAGCTCCCTCGCGTGCATCTGCATCGCGCTCTTGTGCATGAAGATCTGCGAGAAGAACTGCCACAGTTAGTTGGTACGCTGCACTTTTAGTCAAAAGACGGAGGATGGCCAGTCGACGGAAGTTTTGACCGCTCCACTCCCGCCGACCGCCATCGCCTCCTGAACTTCTCGAGAGGCTCGGCTCGCACGTTCCTCCTCCGTTTCTTTTATCACTCTCATTGCTTTCTCCCGTTGCTACTACAATATTCAATCACAGCAGGACTTTACCGGTACGTTTCTTTCAGTATCTTTCAGTATCTTTCAGTATTTCGGTTTCAAGAGAGAAAACCGAATAATTATTTTTATAATAGATTCTATATTCCCACTTACATTGTCTAGAATGGAGTGGCATCTTAACGTTTCTTTCGTTCCGTGTGCGAGTAAAAATGAGATAAAAAAAAGAAAAAAATAAGAGAGCTACTGTCGTGTTCAAGAAATCGGAAATCGACGAACCAAGATTCGCGGTGTATCTTCTTCAAACGTGTTTCTACAATGCAGCTTCTGCCTCCGCGTAGAAAAACGAAGAAAAACGCAGGTAAACGATCGAGCCTCGCCTCGTTTCGTTGTTCGTGGACGGTTCGAGCGATCCTCATGATTTCCTTATGCAATAATAGGATGACGAAAGCCAGAAACTGGCGAGCGTGTTACAGACTAACGTGTATCGCGTTAACGTTTACGTTTTCGATTATTCATCGACGAACTGGCGGTTGCCTGTTCATCGTGTTCGGCTCGCTGACCGATGCTAATTGTCAGCCCGCTGTTTATTCCCTGCGATTCCTGTGCTTAAAATTTCACGCGATTCGTTAATCAAACGTTGTTGCCGCGTTTTAGCCGGCATACTCGCGGCAGTGTGTGTTCAATGTCGTCGTCGTTGACATCTGTATCGTCTTGTCGCGAACGCGTCGCATCGTCGGAATCGATTCATCGGTACTTTTCACGTTATATTTTCGGCGGATATACTTTGCCGAAACGATGCACTTAACGGGCGTTCGTTCGATCGGATCTCCATCCAAAATTCATCCAGAATTCATCGAAAATTTCTACGTTGCGACAATACGGAACGCAGTCGACTTTCGTTATTTGCAGCACTCAACGTACGTAACGTCCCGTTCGTTGTCTCGTTTAATTTATTAAATTCGTTAATGGAAATAAAATGAACGCAGACTTTCGTCAGACTGGACGAGCGCGACGAAATATCTAATGATTTTCTCGTATCGGAGTTCGATACGTAGGTTCTCCACGAATTTAATAGGAAGTGCGTAACAGCTGGCCACAGAGAGAGAGAGAGAGAGAGAGAGAGAGAGAGAGAGGGTCAACGACCATCGCCGTGGTTTTCGAAAGCAACCATCCGATCGATGTTTTTCGATTTACAGCCGCGTGTACGATGCGTCGTGTAAGGCGCAAGAAGCGCAAGTTGCGCACTCGGCCGGAGCACTTCTACCGTTCCTCAACGCGATGAACAGGAACGTGAAACTGCTGGAAGGGCCCCGAATACAAGCGGGTGGAACGTCGAGGAGGAACGCTTGATTTCGGGTTTTCGTTGAGGGAACAGGTGTTGCTCTTGTAGCCGGTGTGGGTGTAGGTGAACGAACGAAAGGGTTAACGTTAAAACGGGCGTACAGTTCGTGGCAAAAGTCGGGAGAGAATATTGAAGAGAGAGAGAGAGAGAGAGAGAGAGAGAGAGAATGTCCGTTGGAGAAGTTGCCGAAATTAAAGAAGGTACTGCCGTTTCTTCTCTCTCTCTCTCTCTCTCTCTCTCTCTCTCTCTCGGCAGTCGCGAGCAAAGAAACCGGAATGGAAGGGAACTCCCAAGGATTTTATTAAAATATGTTAAAACTGTAATTAAAATCGAAAAATCGCGCGAGAAGTTTTAAGAATCTTAGGCGCACCCTTGCCGCGCGACAAAGAGAAGAGGCGACAACGACGGCCACCGGGTGAAGAGAGACAGGGAAAAAGGTGGGGGGGGGGGGAGAATTGAAATTGTCACCAAGGGTTCTCAAGTTTCTACGACTTTCAACCCTTTCTTTCCGGGGAGACACGACGTTGGATATTTGACGGGTGACCTTCGACACTGGGCATCCCTGATTCTTAATCCCCGTGAGAGTGGGAGAGGCTGCAACTCGATTTTGTTCCTCGTTTTTTTTCCCTCCCCCCTTCCGGACACTTTCTTTCTTCCCCGGAGACAAATCAATTCGAGTCGCGTTCCTCGCCGAGATTTTGAACAAAATTGCTCGCGTTCGTCGAGTCGTCGCCCGAGTTCGCCACCTCGATCGTTAATATCATACGATCGGAACAGATTTCCCGTTCTCCTCTCGCTGATCTGCGTTGATCGCCCTTCTTCGCCGACGCGCGTCGAAAGCGGAAAGAAAGCGGAAGGGTGGAATCTACGACGCGAGGACATTTTTCGCGCCGATTAACCGTGGCCAAGGGCTGTCAAGAGGGACGAGCAAGAGAAACGAGATTCGACGGGGAGCAAAGTCGAGTTACGAATTTTTAACGACCGTCTCAAGTGGACCGGCGAGATTTTTGCGAAGTCGTCGTCGCTATACACGATATCGCTAGGTCGAATATTATTGTTCTTTCCCAAGCTTCTTTCCTTTCGGTCCCACTCGCTCCTTTTCCTTTTCCTTTGGTAATTTTCGAACAGATGCTAATTAAGCTCGGTGACATCGTACCCCAAAAGGGTTCCCTGGGTTTTTCTCGAACCCGAACACCACACGTTCATTAATCACATTTTTATCTGCGACGGCAGACGGAAAATTGCGGTCCGACGCCTGGCCATACCGCCGCGCCGGTTTGAATCTTTTTTTCTGATTTATCGTTGTCGCCGTCGCAGGGAGGAACAGGAAGGGGGAGAAAAAAGGAGGAGATCGCGAGAAAGGAACGGCCAGGTCTGCGAGCAGAAACGAAAAGAGGAAGCAAGAAAACGGAAAGAGTTGCTTGCCTGCGGGCCGCCGGCTTAATGTCCTTAATAATGGAAAAATATATCAAGCGACACCCACTGTATTTCCTAAAAGGCATCCCTCATCTCGATCTCCACCCCTCTGCCTTCGTTTTTCTTTATTCCTTGTTCTTTATTCTCAAAGCTCGCGGTTACGGCGTAGACGCGTGTTCCAACCGAATGGAACCGAACGTCTTCGAGTCCAATTTCCACGTACTCGACGCAAGAGTTTCTACGAAGATCACAGATTTATCGTTTTTCGTTTCGAGAGCAGTGTTACAAAATTCCAGTGACATTACACGTTTACAAAATTATCTTTGCGCTCGATCCTGGAATTTATTGTATCTCTCTCGAATGTTTAAAATACATTGACGAAAGGCAAAGGCAAATACGTGTAAAATATTCGAAGTGCTAAAATATTCAAGATGCCTTCCGTTCAGTGGGACAATTTTCTGTCGAACTTTCGTTTCTTCAATTATAAATTTACGTAAAATTCTACGATCCATTAATAACGTTAGCTCCGACTGACTTCAATGAAATTAAACCAACAATATCGTTCGCGCGTAGATTCGTTACTCATTCATCGAATCCATCGAATTTATTCCCCTTCTCGTTTATTCTATATTAAAATATTGCTGCCCCTAGCAGGTGATACGACACGAGTGAAGAAATTAACGGAAACGGAGCGTGATCTTCGCGCACGTTTCACCGTTTTGACACGTTCGTTGAAACGACGGTTCACACGTGTCAGAACACGCGTGCGTCCCCCGCAATCATACGCGTCTCTGTTCCATAAACGTTGCTTAACGTCGTTGCGAATTTCTGACAGAAACCTCTGTCTACTTGGAAACCTATAACAAATCCCCCCCTCCCTCCCTGCTGATTTGAAAAACTGCATCGTCCGTAATCGGGCGTTTCTTTTCTTCTCCGAGCGCGGAGAAAGCGTGGGAGTTTCGAAAGTTTGACTGCGCGTTCTTTTTTTTTTCGGAAGGGATCCGTAGGATCTGGAGAGACGCGAGACCCTTTGTCTCTCTCTCCCTTGACGCAGTAAATTACGACGGAATAACATTGGTCACTGGAAGTAGGCTACTTTATACACTTGGAACACAAAGCAAAGGTCTCACCTGCTGACCATATGCCTTTTCTCCATGGCACACATACGTACGTAACGTGTTCCGTCCACCCACGCACGCCGGCCATCTAGCACTTCGCATGTGCTATTAACTCGAAGGTATGTGTGCCTCTCTGTACGTGCGGCTCGAGCGTTCGCGCGCACCTTTCCATCTCTACGCGCGCGCACCGTATTCACACGTGCACACATACGTACGCACGCAAGTACGTACGTGTGTGTCTACGCGGAGAGACAACGTCCAATCTAACCTACCTAGCGTTGCCTGACTCATTCTCCTACCTACCCACCTATCTGTCTAAACTGTGGCCGCGAATAGTGCCGTAATATAAAGGAAAAGGTGGACCTTCTCCGCCTCTTTCTTTCCCTCTCCTTCTCCTTCTCCTCCCCCCTCCCTCCCCCCCCTCTCTCTCCCTTTTTTTTTCTCCTTACACCCGTAATCATCGGTTTTAATCTATCCGAATCGCGGCACCGCGATCCGCGCTACTTGGTGTTCGGTTCGGCTGCGCTTCCGGCTACGGCTCAACCTGTCGATCCTGCAGATCCCCCTCGTCCTGATTCTAATCCCGAGCATCTTTTACGGTCCTCTGATTAATAGGTTCGCAAAAATGATAGTCCGATTCGATCGGACAGCTGACGAAAGGAACAGCGCGTAATAGTCGCGAATTTGGAGTCGGGGGGAGACTCCAATCGAGGCTTTTGCGAGTTCCGAGGGACTCTTTTTTTTGCGATGGAGTGATTGTGAGAGGTACGGAAGGCCTTGAGGAAATTCTACGTTTGCCTTCGAATACGCGGTTTGCAGCCTTTGCGGTTAGAGTGAAAACGAGGGGGTGGGGAGAGGCGGGCGGCCTAGGTTTGGCACCGAACACAAGCCGCCTTGGAAAGATTTACGCAAGAAATCTATCGTAGGACGAATGAAAGGACGTGACAAGCGACGAAGAGGTGTCGGTTAAATTGTTTTCTCGATAATATCGCGGAAAGAGAGGAAGAGAGAGAGAGAGAGAGAGAGAGAGAGCCAGGAAAATGTCTCGTCAACGACGCGAGTGAGTTCGCTTCGTCATTCGCGACGTCGCAATAATCGAGAAACTAATCTTCTCGATGTGCTCGCCGGTGGATATACACGCGAACCACCGGTGACCAATTAAAGATGGAGAATTTCCTGATGAAAATAAAGCCACAAAGTAGCAACCACCGGCAAGCGACCAAGGGAAACCCGTTTAGGCGCGTTACCGGACAGTTACACCCAGGCTGGTGTCAAAATGGCACGTATAGGTAACCTACACCGGCAAAGACGGTTATAATAATCGTCTATAGTTGGGTCTGCCGGTGTACGCTCTATAGTCGTGATTGTACGCCGATGCTCGTGGTGTGGTGGGAAGCGAACTTGTGCCATAGGCAGTTAAAGTCATCGTTGTACGTTTCCCTTACGATATTAATCACGCGTGCGCCTTGCCGCGTGTACCCACGGAGTAACAATCTCTAATCCTCGATCAAACGGTGCTCGATTAGCCCAATAAGAGGGCAACGACAGACGGCTTTACATACTTCAACCTCCGGTCACTTTCTCTACTCTACGGTCTGTAAGATCCTTAAACAGTTGAACGCCGAGTTCTACCATCAAGCGGCTTCTAATTCCGCGGCTTGCCAGATTAGAAGAGATCGATGGGCAATTCGCCGACGAGAGGCGTTTAGATAAAAAAGGTCAGAGGTTTCCCGATGAATCGTTTCATTTAAGATACTCATTAGCGTGAAAGAAGAAGCGTTTCGTTCCGCGAAACGAAATATCCTTTCGTACTTCTATCGTTGTTCGTCTCTCTTTCTCTCATTACCGGAAGATCTCTCGTTCGTTTGACGTACGTGACGTTTGACACGTGAATATTTGTTCGTAAGCTTCGGACAAAAACGAGCGCGTTTAGGGCGACGAAGGAGAAGGCGAGGGGGGGGAGGGGGGGAGGGACGTTTGCATCGGCTCGAACTCTCGAAGCGAGAGTTTCGAAAGATTCTTGGAGTCGTGTGGGAAGATGATAGCCGGTCGAAGCAGCCTGGAATATCGTCAATAATTACCTCGTGCGGCAAGTGGTGATGAGGATGCTGATACGGCGGCGGTACGTACGGCGGGTGGCTCGGATGATTGTGGGGGTGAGGTCGGGGATGGTTTTGATGCTGGGCTTGCGGCGGGAGCGGTTGGGGCGCAGGAGGCGGTGTCCAAGGCCCGTGGTTCGGCCCGTGGCTTTCATTGGTGCCATACATCTTCAGGGAAGAATCTCGAGCACGCGACCTGAAGAGTCCCTCCCGCCCTCCACGCACGGTGATACGAAAGACTCTGATACCGACATGGCTACCCTTATTCCAGGTCGCATTGGCGACACGCTTGATTCCGTCCACCAGTCCTTCGTCCGCAAGATGTTTATATTACATAGCCGCCCACCGTGTTTCTTTCGATTTTCCTTTTCGATTCTCTCTCTTTCTTCTCTCTCGGTCTTTCGTTTTTCTTTTTCGTTTTCCTTTTTGATTTTTCCCAGTCCCAGTCCCCCGGTTCAGCTGTTCAGGCTCTTATTCTTATTATACTCGAATAGTCCGTCGAATCTGCTTGGCTATCACATTGAACGATCGTCTGTGGACGGTGAAAAGTCTCGTTCGACATTTGCGCAATCAACGTGGAGAAACCGTTGCGTGAGAATGCGACACTCGACGAAGCACATGTACGCTCTGTGAGGGCGTGATTCTTCTTTTGTCCGACGTACGACTAGTATGAGATCCTGCCGTGTGAGAACAGTATCGTTCCACTTTCACGTGCTTAGTTTTTGAGTAAGTACTGCGCGTACTTTCCAAACGAGAAACGCGTCTCTTTCGAGCGGCTCCACGACCAACCGGAAGGATCGAGCGACTTGTTTGCCCTCATCCACGGGTCACGCGTCTTGATCGATCTGATTTTTCTTTCCTTTATTTTTTTTCACTTTCTTGCGCGATCGAAGCGCGAGAACGAATTACGCTGCGTAAATTAAAACGAGGCCAAGAACGCGACCAAGAGCAAAGTTCTCCTTTTTTCCGACGACACGACGACGACGACGACACGATGTTTGGGACGGACGGAACGGCGACGATCGTTCGATGCTAACTGCAGGTACATCTTTGGCGTGATTTCGTCTCCTACGGCACGGTCGAGCCCTTACTCGAGTTCTTACTCGCGAGTTACTTTAAACGAACACACACGGTGATTTCGAACGCACTGTTTTCACAGTTGTAACACGCGGGAACGCTTCTGCCTTGAATCACTGTGTTGCCACGATAACTCCCCCTTTGCGAATTAAGCGAAGTCGAAATGGAACGACGAAGGGAACGACGGTGGGCTAGAATTGAGCAAAGAGAAGGAGGAGGGATCGTCGCGGTACGAAGAAGGATAACCGCGAGCAGCGCGCGTCTCCACGGTGTGTCGTTATACTGAAGGAACTAATCACTCTACACCGACACGCGCGATTCCGACATCCTCGTGGTTTCTTTCCCTTTCGTACTACTCTTCCTTTCCCTACGCTTTTTCCTGTCCTCTCTTTTTTAATTCACGGGGGTAGCTGGCGCGTCCGTACGGAGAAAAGCGCGGACGCAGCGCTGTACGCCAGCGTGTGGCGTCTCTCGCGAACTAAGCCGGTCGAAGGGGGGGACAGAGCGATTTCTTGGTCTCTGGCGGCTGTGCGTGTGCTAAACGGGGGAAGAAAAAAGGTGGAAAGGCGCTGATAACGCGCGGCGACGAAAAATCGCCGGCTACTCGAAGAGATATCGATTGAAATAACACGATTCCGGGGAACGCGAGCCAATCGGCACGGCTGACACGACGGAAGGGGCCAATCGTGCCCGGTTCTATCTCTCTTTCACAACCTCCCTCGCTCGCTCCCCTACTTCTTCTCTCGTCATACGCGTCCTCCGCCGTTCCCCTTTCTCTCCTTCTCCTCCTATGTGTGTCTGTTCCTCCACTACTCCTCATCGTCGTGGCTATGCTCGGTTACTATTGCCACCGCTGCAACATTCGTTGCTGCTTCTCTTCCTCCACCCTCGCCTCCACCGAGGCAGCAAGTAGAAAGAGAGAGAGAGAGAGAGCGAGAGACAAAGAGAGACAAAGAGAGAGAGAGAGAGAGAGAGAGAGAAAAGAGCGGATTCTGGTCTAGCCAGGGTACCAGAGAGACGGAAAGTACGGAAAGCCCGCCGTTACGCCGATCAGGAAGTACGTACGTACGTACGTCTGCCACGGTTCCGAACCGAACCGAACCGAACCGAACCGAGTCATCCTCCGCGACCGCTCCGCGGTTTTTTTCCACTTGGTCGAAGACGACGCGACGTCGAATTCTTTCCCTCGCGGGGAGAGCTGCCCGCGCCGACTCTACGCACTGTCGCGACCGCTACTCGAGCGACCGACGCGACGTAACGAAGCACCATTGTGTAACAGATAACCGAAAAGATAGACCAGTTGCGGAAAAAGTAGGAAAAGAAAAAAAGAAAAAGAAAAAGAAAAAGAAAAGCAAACAGGAGAAAGAAAAAGAAAGAATTATCGTTGAAAATTGATAGCGCGTGAGTAATTTGAGTTATCGGGATATAGAGTGATTACACGTGGAATTCAATGGATTTTCGCGTGACGTGGTAGCGGGGGGCGGGGGCAGCCTCTCCTCGTTAATTCAATAATCATTCTTTCTCGTAGACGGAGGTGATTCCGGAGGACTTTTGCACTTGGCGCGATTCCAACGGTTTGTTCGTAATTTAGTCAGGCCAGACGTAAAAGGTTTCGCGAGGAATGATGAAATATCATCGTTTTATTCGAGGAATCGTTTCTTTTCTCGGCCGTGCTGCGCCGTTTCTCCTTGATCGTCGTCCCGACGACGCGGTTGACGTCCACGGTTACAACCCCTTACGTAATTTCGGCGGGGATATATCTCGGCGATTTCGCGGCGAGCGTACGAAAATAAGACGGTACGAAAAATTGCGGGGCCGCGATTCGATCTTTCGTTCGGACTGCCTCGACTCTGGCTCGCCATCTTTCTCCGAGAGTGGCTCGTACAAATTATTTTGGGCGTGGAGCCGCGGCGAAGGTTAGTGCCATAGTTTAACCGCGCGCTAAAAGTGCGTCCGGCTAGAGGCAGGGAAGAAAAAATAGGGCGGGGTCTCTTTGTGAGCAGACTTTGCCTATCCATCATGGCCGCTTTATCAATGACGTCATGATAAGACATTCACGCACAGGCATACACGCGTTCGTCGTTGGTGAAACTCGAACGGGAACGGAAGATCGAACCGGACGATTTCCTCGTCTTTTATCTGGTTTGACTATTTTCGCTCGCCGTCTTCTCCTGCTCCTCCTCCTCCTCCTCCTCCTCCTCCTCGCTCGATGGAGAAAAAAAAAGGAGAGAAAAATACCAGGCTGATTTTCATCGAAACTCGATGGATTCCGCGCGCGTCCCAACGAAAACTTTCCAATCGGATTAGCTGCGCTCCTCCCAAGACCTCTTTTCTGTCCGGACAGGTTCGAGTTTCACGGGGCAAAGGGAGAAGTATGAAACACGGTCTTCGAAAATAACATCACGCGCTACATTTGATCGGAGCGCGGTTTCCGAGACGCAACAGACATTTTTATGACGACACACGCACGCGAGAGAGAGAGAGAGAGAGAGAGAGAGAGAGTGAGTGAGTGAGAGAGAAGGGGAGAAGAGAAGGATGGGGGAAGCACGTAGAAAATGCAAGGAAGTGCGACGATCGGCTAGAACGAGCGCTCGCGTTGTTGTTGCATCTCGCGGCTACGGAGAAAGTGTATCGAACGATATCGAGCACGATGCAGGACAATCGAGATATCGCATTCAAAGTCCGCCGGCTGCAGCGAGTTGACCGAGAAGTATTAAAGGTCGGGCAAAAATAACGCCAACTTTCGTTTTTCTCATTGTCGTTTATCTCCGGCGTTTCAGTTTTTCCCCAGCCGGGGAAAACCCCTTAGCAAAGTTTTTCAAGTTTTCATTGTCCGATGACAATTCTATGGCTATGGATCTTCCAAATTAGACGAGAGAAAGAGAGAGAGAGAGAGAGAGAGAGAGAGAGAGAAGTGGTGTGTCGTAAGTTGAGTCACGGTCGTCGGCGTACAGAGAAAGATAACAAGACTTCCGTCCGTGATTTCTTTCCGTCGTCTCTCCCGAGTTGTTTATCCTTCTTTGCATTTTTGCACGGCTCGGCCGAGAGTCGAGCGTGGCACCTGCCTTGATTATTTTCGTGTTTGAACGTCCTCGCGCGCTCGCGCGTGGGATTGTCCGGCGGGTAAATAAAGCGGCGAAAAAACGAAGGCAAGGAAAGAAGGAGGCATGGAAAAAAGAAGAAACAAACCGGCGAAGGCCGAGGCGCGAGAGCGTGTTCTCGTCGCCATCCCTCTTTCGAAAGTACTGACCACAGACAACCGCGGCACGCGGGAGGGAGATAAGGAAAAAAGAAGGAGGAGGTGGGAGAAAAAAGGAAAAAAAGAAGAAGGAAGGAAGGAAGGAAGAAAGAAAGAAAGAAAGAAAGAAAGAAAGAAAAGGAAGGAAGGAAGGAAGAAGAAGCGTGCGGTTTTAGAGAGGGGGGAGGGGAGGAGGAGGAGGAGCGGAAAGACGAGGCGGAGAGGCGAGAGTAGTTACTCGGCCAAAGGGGGAGAGAAGATGGCAATAAAAATAAAGCAGCGTGGCGCGGCGTGGCGCGTCAGGCACGGCGCGCTCGCGAGGGGCTGAAGAGCAGCCACGGAACCTAAGTTGCGTGGCTCTGGCGCTCGGTTCGAGAGGAAGAAGAAGAAGAAGAAGAAGAAGAAGAAGAAGAAGAAGAAGAAGAAGAAGAAGAAGAAGCAGAGCAATGAAAGAAGAAGGTGCCGCTGCTGAAGGCGGGCAAGAAAATAAGAGGAATAGCGAAAGAAGCAAATAAGAGTCTCTGTGTGCCTCTTCCTCTTTCTCCTCCTCCATCTTCTGCCCCACCACAGTGGCGTAGCCTCCTCTTTCTCGTGGCTGCGAACCACGCTGTGCCGCGTAGGGGAGGGGAGAGGCAATGAACAAGAAGGCGAGAACGGGACCCGCGGAGAGGGAAGTCCTGGCATCGGCAGAGAGAAAGAAAGAAAGAAAGAAAGAAAGAAAGAAAGACGGAGAGCCCGGGTAGAATGAGAGAAAGACGGTCGGATACCGACCGACGAAGACGGAGTTCTTCGCAGTCGCGAGAACAAGAACGGAAAAAGAGAAAAAGCGAGAGGACCAAAGAGAGAGAAAAGTCTGACAGGCCTTGGCTGCTGCAGTCGCGTTGCGAGCCGCGTTGCCAAGTCTCATTTGTTTATCATAGTTCGCCGGCCTGGCCTTTACTATCTGGGAAAAAATCACGCCCCAATTTTTCCCCGCAATCCGGCAGATTGCGGTCTTCGTCGAGAGCGAAACGTTTTTGTCTCTTTTTCACGACGTCGGGTCCTCGTCGGAGGATTTTGGAGGATTTCGGGTCCTCTCTCGGGTCGCTGTTTCGAAGCGCTGTTTCTCAGACTCGAGATTGGCGGTACACCGTACCACGGGGGTGAAAGACGGAGCGAAAGTTTGAAAGATTGGCGTAACGCGCGAGTGTCGCTGCGCCAGACCGTTTGGCGTCGCAGTGGAACAAGCCGAATCGACACAGCCATCGATCACGCGAAACAGTAGGTCGAAAAAGAAACGATCGCGATTTCTTCGTTTCTCCTTGCTACTCTCGTTCCTCGTCATCGTCGTCATTCTGCTCCTCCTCCTCCTTCTCATCATCATCATCGTCATCATCATCGTCCACTACTACTACTAGTACTACTACTACTACTACTACTGCTATTGCTACTACCACTACTGCCTCCATTGTCGCGTGGACTCGTTTCTGAGTCATCGTGCGTGCACGCATGCACTCTCGCGCGCGCATGCGTGCTCAACGTGCACGCGTTCCGTGCTTTACACTCTGCACGCGTATAAATATGTACACGCATGCACATATATACGCGTACGTGTTGCGTACAACCGACGTCGGCAGTCGTGCATTTACACTCGGCCACTCTTTATCCTGCTCCTACCACCGCCCCGCTCCTTCCCTCGCATTACAATCGATTTGCATACAAATATACCGGGCATCTCGATGGGTGGTATGTTTATTAGCAAATCCACGTGGAAATTCTGCCGCCTTATTTATGGCCGTTTGTTTTTCGGAGACACGCATCGAACACGGTATTAAACAAGCCGGTGTACATTCTGTACCCGGACGAAGAAAACCGCAACTCGGCTCGATAATCTCAGAAATTATCCGAGAAAGAGAGAGAAAGAGAGTATCTCGTCTACGAGCGAGCCTGAGATATGTAAATTTCTACACGAGAGTCTGTCGTGCCGGATTTCAGTAGAGACTTTACTTCTTTATCAGTAACGCGTTACACATACGCGCGTGTAACGTGTGGGTACACAGACCGGGAAGCGTGAAAAGTAACGCGTAGCCGCGTTAGCCGGTGGAAAGAAGATGGGAATAACGTACAATGGGACTGTGACGATATCCCGATGAACCTTTTGTCAGGGAACTTTCTCGTCATCTGCCAAATACATCGTTAATCATTCCGCCCCGTAATATTCAATTAACTCGATGTCAGCGGAGGATGTGTACGCGTGTTGGAGGAATATCCCTAGGAAACACACGATCCACCACGTTCACAATCGATCACGTTCTTTCGGCCCGGAGTTTCAAACTTTCGCCCGTTTGCGAAACGACGAGAGCTCGCCAACACCGAAATTCCCGCCTTGACTCGAAAGTCCGATCCTCGATTTTCCGTAATCCGTCGACGAGATTTACGGTTACCGACGACTGGAATTATAGCGGGAAGACGCGGCGAGTCGATGACACGCGGGATACGCCCGTTCGATCGTCGTGCTTGTTCGTTCAGTTCTGCTGTCGCTTCGTTTTCTTTAAAAATTCGCACGTAGAAAGAGAGAGAGAGAGAGAGAGAGAGAGAGAGAGGGAGAGAAAGAAGACGCGTTTTACACGGAACTCGAAGAAGATACTCGGTCAATGTTTCCGCATTCTTGCGAATTATAAGCGAGGACGGGATAAGCGGCGGTGGCGTGTAGTGGTCGAGGATGCACACTCGGGATCGCGTCATCTAGTTTTGCATGCGACTCGAAGCGGGCAAGATCCTTTCTCAACTAACGGTTCCCCCATTGACTCCCCGGATCGGTCGTTCTCTAGGCCGAGCAGTTATCTTAATCGGGCCGGATGATTGGCGATCGATCAACGTTACGTCGCCAACGAGTAATTATCGAACAAAAGAATCGAACGACGCCGCATTGCTGGTCGTCGCTGGTCGTCGCTGGTAAAAAGTACGCGTGTATTGAATTTAAGATCCAGCTGCATCCATGTAAGAACGTGTCGGATTACGCGCTAGATTCTCTCTGTCTTTTTCCTCTCTCTCTCTCTCTCTCTCTCTCTCTCTCTCTTTTATCCCGCTGTTCTCTTTCCTTTCTTTTTGCGCTCTTTAGATCGCGCTACACCGACTGCCTGTTGCAGAACCACAATCTCGGAGGCTACGGATCCGAACAAGCCGCCTGTAAGTGCGCCAAGCGATATTAATTGAGTCGAAACACGGAGATTTGCATACGATTTGGGTATTCGAACGATATTTATTCTCCTCGCACTTGTATCTTCTTCTTCGGTTTCTTTTTTCTTTTTCGGGACACTGGACGAGGAGACTACGCACAAATATTGGAATATTTTAGACGTTCGAACGCACAGCGTAGAAAAATTTTTATATTTCGTTCGTGTTGCGTGAAACACGAGAAACTCAACTGGTATAGTCACATATTGATAAAATTTGAAACCAATTTGGAAACGTGTGCAAAAGTTGCAATATACTTATGTTTAGTAATAATTACCACAGAACGTGAACAGCCATTTTGAGCGTTGCAAATAGCCCATAATAGATTATGACTGTTTGAGTACTTTTGTTATCTCTTGACCATTGTACAATAGTCGAGTTAGTAATAATTTCTATACGAAAAAATGCCTCTTCGAAGAATAATTTTTACTGAAAATTTACTCAAAAATATTCTCAAAGTCGAAAATATCGATTATTACAGAACGATAGAGTCACATAAACGATAGAACAGAAGCAGAAGAAGAAGAATTTGTTGCGCGTTCGTTGTGACATTTCACGAAATCCTTTCGTCGCGAAATTTTCCACTTTTCAAGAGTTTTCCACAGTCTCGGAAGATATTTTCCATCGTTGTATTCAGTCAGAATAGAGGTAATCTCGAGAAATGCGGCAACAGCCTTGATGGGGTGGAGTGCGTATCACCGTCTCGTGGCAGTAACCTTGTGCCCGCGTCAGAGAGTATTCTTCTTTTCTCTCTTTTTCTCTTTTCCTATTCTTTTTTTTTCTTTTTTTAATCATATCGTACGTATACAAACAGTCGACACACGCCGACGCGCAGACACGTTGCGCCCGGTCGCGGCCTGGCAGGTAAGACAATATGAACGGGTTTGTTCGTGGTCAGTTCCACTGCCAGAGTTCGCGGAGTACAATTTCTTTCTCTATTCTCGCTGCCTTTTCGTTCACTGCCATCGTCCGCTATTTCTCCGTGTATTTAACGCGAACGAGTCTCTTTGCACCTCCGGGTGTCTCTTTGTTTTGCTCCGTTATCTCTTTAGCGCGACGCGCGACGTGATCAAGGGTGAATATTTTTTGCAAATAAGAATCTTTCCCGCGACGCAAGTCCGAGAAATTCCGATTTTGCGAAATCGCGTATGTTGCGATACACCGTTGGCGAAACGTGTTTTCGGAATGTCGGAATGAGCGACGAGAACGAGAACGAGAATGGCTTCAGCCCGTCAACAATAAAAAGTGCAAGCTCTCTCTCTCTCTCTCTCTCTCTCTCGGTATCGCCGGAATGTTTGCCCAGTGGATCAACAAGGTATTAACGTACCGATAATCGCGCAACCTTGACCGAGTGTACGACCGATTGCCTGAATCCTCGACACTGCGGACGACCATGAAGCATTCGCGTAACAGCGGTACAAATCATGACCGAAGGACACAAAGAAGTTGATGTCCTTCGTGGCTCTCGTGCGGCGGACCGTGTTGTGTCGGGCCGAGTTTTCATGAAATTTCGTTCCGTTTCGTTCTTCTTGTTGCGTTCTTCTTTTTTCTCCGCTCCTTTTTTCTTACACCCGAATATGTAGTCCAGCGGAACGGACTCGTTTAAAACTCGAAGCGTTTCAAGTATCGAAAGAAAGGCTCGCGACGATCGCTCTTTGTCCGCAGCGATGTTTAATTTATTTTAATAACGAAACACGCGATGACTCGGGAGAGAAAGAGAGAAAAAGAGAGAAAGAGAGAGAGAGAGAGAGAGAGAGAGGCCGAGTGTTGCGCGGATGCTTGGACGGAATGCCGCCGACGCCGGCGTGTATTGTCGGAGGTCAGGTTCAGCAGCCACGAGATGCGTTCGTCTCCCTCTCTTCTTCCTTCGGTCCGTTCAGGCGAGTCACGGCCGGGGAGATAAAAGAAAGGGGTTCCGAAGCCGAAAATATCGAGCCGCTCTCCAAGCAGAGCTAAGGAGATCGTTCGGCCGGTTGAAAAATCTGCAAACTCCGCGTGTCAACGACCTCGTTTCTCGCGGCGTGCGCCCGCGCGCGCTATACAGGGTGTGTGTTCTGTAACACGTGGTTACGAGCCACGTGTAAATAAACTCGAATCGCGCGGAGAGATCGCGTCTAACGTGTTGCGCGTTGCGAAGAAGGAGAGCGATTTCCATCGGTGAGTTCGCGTTGTCTCGCGAAACGAAGCGAATTTTCGCGAAAGACGAGCAATAATAATAATGATAACAACAACAACAACAACAACAACAACAACAACAACAACAACAACAATAACAACAACAACAGCAGCAGCAGCAACAATAACGTCTGAAGAGTGGCCGCGACGGGAAAATAACAACGATCGATTCATCGATGCACGTGTTATAGTTACACACCCTGTATACCTCGGTCGCGATAAACATCGATCGCCGCGAAACGTGTATCGAGAGGAAGGCGGCGCAGCGACTGTGTTTTGAAGGGAGTTCGCAGACGTTTCTCGGAGTAAAGTTGCGTCGACTGACTCGTCGACGTCGTGGCAGCGTTTACAGTACTCCTAGAAGAGAAGGCTGTCGGTGGATGCTGCTCGTTGCATCCTGCATATATGTATGTTTTATGTCAGCGTGCATTCTGCATTTGCGCCGTTGCCACGTCTGGTGGTTCTCCGCGGTTCTCTCTCTCTCTCTCTCTCTCTCTCTCTCTTTTTCCTCCTTTTCTATCTGTCCGAGCCTCTGCTGCACTCGGCTTTCCGTCTCTTTTCCTTTTCGCATTCGTCTCCCTCCCCGTCTCCCCCCCCCCTCTCCTCTCTACCTCTACGTTCTCTCGCTCTACGAGAGACGATGCCTGCATTTCTTGACATTTCTCAAACCCAGAGAATGTATGTCCCACCTCGTGGTCACTGAGTCGTTGAACTCGAAAAAGAGAGAAGAGAGAGAGAGAGAGAGAGAAACGGAGAGAGAAAAAAAAGAAAGAAGAAACACAAACTACCGCGCAAAGTCGATCGGGGAAAACGTTCGTTGTTCGTCGTTCGTCGGAGAAGGATCGATCGTCGATCGCGATATCAACTCGCGTGGTCGCGGGTAAAAGAAGATTTCCGAGCACGGCCGGCTACGAAGGAAATCTGGGGTGTTTTTTGCCAACGGGGCGCGATCTCGAATCGGGGCCCTCTCGTTTTCGCGCGTCGCCAACGAAATTTCCCACGGCCGTCACGAGCAAAGGGTCGAGTTTTTACTTTGGGTAAAAAGTATTTTTCTTTGAACGATCCGCCGCGATCTGCATACGCGTCGCTATCTCTCTCCCCGTTTATCTGTTTCTCTTCCTCCCGGCGGCTTGTTTCCTTCTCCCTACCTCTCTCTCTCTCTCTCTCTGTCTCTTCCTGCCCCTCTTTTTTTCTACCACGCGCGAACGCCGGTGTTTCTCCATCTTAGAATCGCTTTCCTCGCGCGGTGAAAAATGCCGACCGTAACGAGAACCAGCGACGGATGCTGCGAACGATCTCTGCGGCACAAGAGGTTCGGTTGGAGTAGGTCGCGGTTCGGCTCGCGACGTCATCGCTACATCCCGAAAAACAAATCACCGCTCTCGAGTCTCGAGAAATCATCTCGATCATTTACTTGTCGCGTAAGTAACCTAGCATTCTCATCGGAATGAAGATCGATCCGAAACTCGGACGAGTGGCAATGCGAGAGCTTCTGAGAGCGTGGAATTCGTCGAAGAGAGAATAGACAAAGCGTATCGGGAACAGCGGACCTAGTGCCGAGGTCTAGTGCGAAAAGGCCAACTATCATCATCGAATCACCGACCGGATAGATGAATACTTTCTTTGTATGTATCACCGGCAAGAAACGAGAAACGGGAGCTGTGGTGCGCGTTCGATTTCGAGAAAGAGAGAGAGAGAGAGAGAGAGAGAGAAGAGAGCGGCAGCGTGGAACGCACTGCCAGAAGCGTACACGTTTCTCTCCCGTGTGTGTTGGGGGACGACGACGAAAGGATCTTTCTCCCGCGAGATACGTTGACTTCGAGTCGATCCAGTTGGCGGTGTTTCGCGCTCGAAGGAGCGCGTCGTCCTCGTTCTGGAATGCGTGCGCCGGCGTGCGCGATTCCGCGGAAGGACGGCTCTGACGGAATCGGTTGTTTGCTCTCGGACAGAACGGAGAGACGCATGCGGATGGCCGGCGAGAGATCGTTTTTTCGCGGTTCCTTTCTCTCTTCTCTTTTGAGTCGAATTTTCAGTAGTGTGAACAATCGTACGATCGCGCCGCCATCCACTGATCTCTGGTCACAACCCCGTTACAATCTTTTCTCCTTGTACTTTCAAGAATTTCACATTTCTCCGACGAACGTGTGCCGAAACTGCTTGAGTTAACTGCTCGTTCACGAACGAGCACGCCGGGGAATCTAAAAGTTCTGGAAACGTAGAAGAGAAAACGATCGCAACGGGGTTGAGTTGGGGACTTCCTCCAAGTGTCAGCATCTCGAGATATTCGAACTGGACGGAGCGTGTCCCTTCTCGTCTGTGCGTGATTTTCGTACACGTCGAGTTTGCACGAAGGGCGGCGATGCACCGAGAAAAGAAAAAAAAAAAAAAAGAAAAGAAAAAATCACGCGCAGAAACATGGAGGAACGTGCTTCTGAAGTCCGACTACGCGTTAGGCTAATACGTTTAGGTCCGCGATTAGAATTAGAGATATGTCTCCTTACCTCTCGTGCACGATTTCTCTAGAGTAGGTGGATCACAGTTAAAACGCGGTGGTAGGAGCTAGGTAAAAAGATCACAAAATATGGCACACTGTTGCCCGAGTTCATCGTTCGGCACTTCGCGGCGCGGTTGCTTACTGGTGGGGGCGGCGAAGTTACGGGCGGAGGAGAACGACGCGAAGAAGAAGAAGAAGAGGAGGAGGAGGAGGAGGAGGAAGAAGAAGAAGAAGAAGAAGAAGAAGAAGATATGGAACGAAGGGAGCGAGCAAGAAGGGAAATAACACACCTCGTCGGGGACACTGGGATCCGAGGAGAAGACGAGGAGGAGAGACACTGGACGAGAAAAGGAGCGTCGCGCGTATAACACCGAGAGAGCGGCTACAGGGAGAGACGAAGAGGAATTCCTCGCGCGCTGTCAGCTGTCAATGTCGCGCACGTTGTCACTCATCTTGCGTGCTTTTTCCTCGCGTCTCGAGTATTCTCAATCTTCTCGATCACCACCATTGAACGATCCAGATCCAACTGACCGACATCCTCCTTGCAGTCCTCTTGCAGTCTCTGTGATCCTCAGGTTCCGGGCGAGTTTTCACGTTTTGCGGAATTTTTTCTCTTTCTCTCTCGGTGTTGTTGACGTTCGGTTGCTCTCCGATTTGTCGATTGCTCGATTTGTCGATGATAAAAAAAAAAAAAAAACGAAATGTCGATGGTATCGAAAGAAAGAGGAGGAGGAGGAGGAAGATGATTTGGAGAATCTTGTCACCGGTCGTCTTGGTCTTTCGTCGTCGTTGTCGTCGTCGTCGTCGTCGTCGTCGTCGTCGTCGTCGCGGTCGTCGTCGTGGTCGTCGTGGTGGTGGTGGTGGTCGTCGTCGTCGTCGTCGTCGTCGTCGTCTTCGTCGCACTCTCGCCTCCCCGTGTGCGTGTGACGCGGTGCGCGCGTGGTGTCGCGTGAAGTTGGTCGTGCGTGCGCACCTTGTGCTTCGTTAAAGAGTCTTTTCCGTATAAAATGCTGGGGCGCCGGCGAGAATCGGCCTGCCCGCCGCCGCGTAGGCTTCACGCCGGCGTCCTCGCGGCCGATTGGCCGGATACCGGCCGGTGGGGGGCACTGGCGCGAAGGTCCGAAGGTAGAATACTCGCCTCGAGAAGCTACCAGAGCGGATCCACGAGAGTACACGGAGTGGGGTTGCGTCTTTACCATCCCGCTAACTCGGATCGTGCACGTTTTACATACACGGTTAACCTATCGGGGATGATCCTCTGGCATCCTGAGATCCATCTCGTCGAAATTCAATCGTGCGAGCCGAGCGACGTGGACGACCAGAATTTTCACCGACGACCAGAGATCGTCGCCGGATCGAGACGACGCGACGTTGAACGAGACTATTTCCCGATAATCGATCACTCGTGACTCGCACGAGTTTACTTTCAAGCGACAGTCAAAGCGTGAAAATTCAACTCGCGTTGGAAGAGTGTAATAATCGAGAACGAAACTAGGAGGAAAGAAACTCTCTGTGTGGAGCCAGTACGCCGGGCGTCTTTCTTTCTCGCGGACCCCTCTTTGCCCCGCTTTACCGCGCAATGCTCGCTGTCTCCCTTTCGCAAGAACTTCTCATTCTGATCTCTCAGCTTGTTCGCCTACTCTCTCTCTTTCTCTCTCTCTCTCTCTCTCTCTTTGTTGCTCGTTTCTCTCTTCGAGGCTCTCCCCGTCTCTCTGTCTCGTCTGTATTGCCCGAGACCGGCCAGGCTATTCACCCACGCATGCACGAGATGACGATGACGATGACGCCGACCGCTCGCCGCTGCAACGTGCGCACCAACGTGAACGATCCTCTTTGCTCTTTCATCCGCCTTGTAGGAGAAGCGCAGTGTGTACTCGTCGAGAAAAAAACATCGTCGCTCGAAATTCCTCGCGGGTCGTTTGAACAATATTGCGTTTATTGGTCGAGATTCTTGGACCGAACGGTCGGGGAACGGTGATTTTCGAGCATTCAGCCGGGTATTCTTAGATTCTCCTCGAGTTTTATCGAGAGTCGTTTTATCGGAATGGCGGAACTTGTTTCGAACCGAGTGAATCGACGACGACGAGGGATAATACCGATGCTCTCGGATCGGGCAGGCTTTTTCGCGGCTCACGATTTTACTGGCCTTGCGATCTACGCGGCTGACATTGGCACATCGCGATTGCACAGCCCCGCTGACCCAGATTCCGGCTCGGTTATTTTTTCCACGCAGTCGGATATCTCTTTTCTTTCTTCTTTTTACATCTCTCCGTTGTTACGGGCACTTCTTCGTCTCTTTCAATCTCAATTTCTCCCCGTTGTCGTTCCTGTTCGCGACCGATCGCCTACCTTCTTCGGCTGGTAAATAGTACACGCGCAACTTTGCTATTTCAGGGGTTCGATCAATTTTTTAATTCCGCGTCCGCGGCGACGTTGGCAATCGTACTACTCCCGTTTTCAGATTTTCCTCGAACTTTCGGCTCGGCACGACGTCCGCGGAGCACCAGGGGATAATAAAAGAGACCGGGTGCATATTTATATCGGGGAGACGCTGGCAGCGAGCTGTATCGCGAGGCATGAATCTTTGAAGGCTGAATGCTTGATAACGAGACGCGAAAAATCAAAAGGCATCCTCGGTGCCCGTCCTCCGTTTCATAATTGATCGTCAACGAGGTATCGAACGAGATTGCAGTTCCACTCCGTTCAAACGTTCTCGAACGGTTCTCGTATTTTTCCTCGTTTCGTCGGCCGAAGGCCGAAACCGGGCCGAGCGAGAAGCGAACGAAGGAGCGAGTCCGCGAGTTTCGCCAGAAGGGGTTCCCGTACGTGATCCAACGGGTGGCCGTTTGGCGCGAAACAAGCCGTGACGCGGCCTGTGGATCCTGACCTACGACTACGTTCAGGGGAGCCAGGCGAATTTTGTCCGAAAGTCAAACGCGAACGAAAGAGCGGATTCGCAGGCCTTCGAGGTCACGAGGCTGCAGTGGGGATCGGTGTCTGAGGGAGTCGAAGAGGGGATTCGAAGGAGGTGGTAGATATGGGCGAAGATTCGAGGGAGTAGGAGAGAGCCGATGGAGGATACGCTCTGGCGGAGGAGGACCAAGCAACGCGTTGGAAAGAGGAGCGGTGAGAGCAACGGGCAGTCCGGTAGAAGAAGAAGAAGAAGAAGAAGAAGAAGAAGAAGAAGAAGAAGAAGAAGAAGAAGAAGAAGAAGAAGAAGAAGACGACGACGACAACGACGACGAAGAGGAAGAAGAGGAGAAGAAGAGAAGAAGAAGAAGAAGAAGGGGCTGATCTACCGGCAATATACACACAGAGCTGCACAGACCACGGCAAAACTCCGCAGTTTTGCTGTTCGATTTTGCAAACTTATATTTAGAAGGGCAACGATCTTTTGCCGCGGCAGCTCCGACCGAGAGGAGAGGAAAGGTTCTGGGGATACGCGCGCGGTCTCTCTCGTGACCAGCCGCCGAGATTTCTCAACTCCGCGCAGATCCGACTCCTCTCTGCGAGTCGATTTTCATCTTTTTGCATTTTCCTCGTTCCCCCCCCCCCCTGTCCGTCGTTCGATTAAATTTCTTTACCGCGGGGACCTGCACGGTCCTCGGCCCTGGCTTCTTCTTCGGAGATCGGCTATTACGCGCGCGCTCCTCGGTGTTTTGCATTCGAGCAGAAACACCGCGCCGGTTAATGGCCGTTGCGTACGCGTCACGTTTCGAGTTTGCAATAATTACCGGTGGCACGTAGGATAACGGTTGTTTAATAAGTTCGGCATTCTACAAGGTGGCTTTCGGCGGGGAAATTATATGCGAGGCTGCGCGACGTGAAACGCGAAGCAACGGCGAGCAAAAGGCGAAGGCACCGCGTATGAGGTGAATTTCAGAAAACTGCCGGCGTATCGGCCGGATTACATCGACTTCTCTCTCGTTCGCTCCGCGAAGAGACAGAGCGTAGATCTAATTGGTCGATTGTACGGTAGATTGTCAGGTTGAAATGGCAGGCAATGAGTCGCGGAATGTTCGAGCGCTTGTCGACGACGCGACAGAGGGAAATTTCGAAATTGACGAGAAGTCAATTCGGAGAGCAAAAGTACGGAATCCTCGAATCCTGGGAAACAGATAGGAATTCGAAAGCGCGAAATGAAAATCTCCAAGGCGGAGGAAAAGCGCGCGCCGCGAGACGTTTTGGTGCGCGGCAACCGAGCCTGAGCGTGACCGCCCCTGTGTGAATGTAATCTTATCGTGGCCGAGCGATGCGGCGAACGCGACTGCAGAACCGAGCCGGAGTCAACGAACGATAAAAAAAAAGCACGTAGCCATACTCGCGACACAAAGAATAAACTCTATTCCGTGCGGCACCGGCCCTCCCTTTTTCCTCTCGGGCTCACGATCTCGTTCCGTCTCGCTCGTTCGTTACCGGCGTGCAACTCTTCTCCTGGTCATCCGCGTTTGCAACTTGGCCGGAGCCGTGTGTGGGCGCGCGAGTTCTGTCTCCTCCTCCCTGTTTCTCTCTCCCTCTCTCTCTCTCTCTCTCTCTCTCGCGCGCGCGCGCGCGGCCCTTCTCCCTCCTCCCCTTTTACTCCTTCTTTTTCTTTCGTCGACCGCGCTTGGGGTAGGTCATGGCGGAACCGCGCGCGAGCGAATGACGAGGTAGGAGAAAAAAAGAACGAGAGGAAGAACGAACCGTACGCGCCGCGTACAGAACGTTCCGCCGGGCTCACGACTTTGTAACGCGCACCTTTCTCCTACTCCGCTTTCGGCCGGGCCACGCTTCTCGAGAGATGCTTATCGTCCGAACGAACGAACGCCGGTTCCGTGTCGCGTTATCTTTCTTTCTTTCTTTTTTTCCGAATTTTTCCCGAGATTTTTTTCTTTTTCCCATTCGACTCGCGAGAACTCTTTTTTTTGGTTAGTTGAATTTCTTTGAAATTTCACTACTCGCCACTACACAGGTTGGTGGTTTCTCTCTCTCTCTCTCTCTCTCTCTCTCTCTCTCTTTCTTTGAGGCGTTGGTTCGCGAATTCGCCAGAGAGTTTCGCCGAAGATCGAACAATTCGATTAGAAGGATCTTAACAGCCGGCACGGGGTCGGCCTCGTTATTGTTAGCGATCATGCGATCTGAAAATCATAGAAAATTACTGAAAAGCCAGGAAACTTTGTAGGTAGCGAGCCGGGCAGAAGGTATTGGTTGCCCGTGGACTTGAGATGTCGTAATTTTGCCTTCGCCATAACGGCTACGCGGCACGGAAGTTCTTCCCTCTTCCCGCCCTTCTATCTTTCATCCTCCGGGGTTTTCTTCTTCGACTTGCAACAGAAAGCTCTCTTTCTCTCTTCCTGCGATCCCCCTCCCCCACCATCCTCCCGCCACCCTTTCCCGTAATAGTAGAAGGGTTAGCGAAACAATGGCACGCGCGCGAACACCGTTATTTAAATAATACGATGGAACCTCTTCGGGGGTTGGAGGCAAAAAATAAGTTACGCTCAAGGGGACGGAGAAACCGAACGTGAGAAAGACGCGCGCGTGTTTCGTTCGGCGAAAATCAGTCGACGCTTTTGTTTCCTGGCGCACGAAACGTGTGCTCTCTTCTCTTGGCGCGATCTCTCCTCGAAGAGAGAATCGGGACAAACGGTTCGGACATCGGGTAAGTTTGAAGGAAAGTGCCAGATATTGAAAGGACACGCGTACCGGATGTACGAGATTTTCCAATCTCTTAATCGTCGATTAATTAACGACTTTCTCGATCAGAGTGCTTAAACAAACAAATAGACACGTCTGTCGTTGTATAGACAGTCGTGTAGCCGAAAAGTATGCCGATATTGTTATAGCTATTACGAGATGACAAGTGAGTTCGATCATACGCAACTCGCAAGAGAAGTCGAGATAATTGATCTCGAATTGAGCATTTTTTTAACATTTCAAAACGATCCGTGGTTATCCGTGATCCGTGATAACTTAACTCGGTTGAAGGATTCAAGCGGAGCGTGAGCGCGCTAAAAACGCGTGCCGAAATTTCCTCTTGCAACTGTGATTACTCTCTCCTCGTCGCTCGTCGTTCCAACGACGCATCTCGCGCGTCAAAGATTCTGCGAGTATCGATCCGTACCCGTTCATATTCGCCTTAACCCTCCCCCTCCCCCCTTTTCTTTCGTCGTCTTCGTCTTTCCCCTGTAGCGGAGTTCCGGTTCTGGCAGCTGTCGTCGATTCAAAATCGGGACTCGGAATCGGTCAAGGGTAAGCCCGTGGTGGCATTACGCGTTACGTTACCTTGTCGATGCCGAACCGGTTTAAAGCCCGGGGTGAAAGAGAGATTTCAGAGGGAAAGAGCCGGCGCAAAAAATTCATTTGAATCGCCGGAGGGTCGCGCAGAGGTGTCGAAATAATTGGATTTTAATTTTCGAGCCGGTGAAAGAACAAAAACCGCCTTTCTCTCCGTTTCGCTGGCTACGAACGACGACCCTCACCCCTTCCCTGGATCGGGTACCATGAGAATCACTCGGGTTATGAGTGTTTGTACAACGCGTTCGCCGCGCGTTAATGTTTTTCGACTTTTCATCTTCTTCTTTCTCGACGCCCTTTGTTTTCCCACGATTCCCAGTCGTCGGCTCGATTTCCAGAGTCGTCAATTTCCAGAACGCGTTGGAGAAGGAGATGATGTCGACAGAGTCGTAAAAAAGTCGCGAGCACTGACAACGGTGCGCCTGCACCCTCCCTGCCGCCGATGAAAATTCACGGCTAGCGGGGACGGGGGCTTACAAAGGAAGCGAACGTTTTAATTAAATCTCTCGGCAAAACGTGAAAACTTCGCCATCGCGCGGCGTTTTTGCGAATTTTCCGAAAGTTTCGGCTTGGCTCGCGATTCGCTTTCAAGGTGGCGATGGACGAGAGAGACGACTGGTACCGCCGCTTTCTCAACCACCACCTTCTCGCCCACCACCGTCTCCACGCCCATTCATCCCCCCGCAGTTAGCGGGAATAAAAGAAGTTGGAAAAACAAAGGAGCGCCGCGGCTACTTAGCGAAACAAATTGTTGCTTTCTGTGCTCGGTGCCGAGAATTTAAAAGTTTTGCACGAGCCGCTTCTCTTTTTACTCGCTCCCCCCTTTATATACCTGCCACCCTCCCTACTCTTCGCGGCCTCTTCTCGTCTCGTACCTTCCGAGTCTCCCGAGACGGATTCTCATCGAGTCGAACTCGATTCACGGCTCGTTAGCGGTGCTTCCTTTTCTCTTCATTTCGGTTCCCTGCCTCGTAAAAGGACACAACGCCATATACGCGGAGAATCGCGCTATCGATCGGGACGGAGTGTCCCATTAAATCGGCCGCGTCGTGCGTGGAATACGCGTACGGAACAATTAAACGCGGTATTGTACCTCTCGCGAGTTGTGCGAGGTACCGTTGCCCGAGACGTTGTCGTCGGTCATCTCTACGTACGGAACGTGTTCGCAAAAATGTGTGTACGTGTACACGCGTGTCCACGATCTTCCCGTAAATCGCTCGGATCGATCTCGAACCGCCACGGCGGTCAACGCTTTGTCATACGTCATCGAGGATCACGGCGCGCGTCGTCGTCGACACGAGCAGGCGACGACGCTGCCCGGACGAATTTCTTGGCGAGCAAGAGGATGCTCTTCCTTTAACGTTAAGATTAAAGGTGAGATAGAAAAAAAAATAACAAAAAAAAAAAAAAAAAATGGGGAAGAGATCAACTTACAATGAAGCACATACACGCACGTAGAGCATGCCAGGCGCTGCGACAAGAACAACTAACGAGAAAATGTACGAGTGAAAAATAATAAAGGGGGAACGGGTGGGAGAAAAAAAGAACGACGGACAGAGCGATCGCGCTCGCCGTCGCCGAAGTAAACTCGCGATCGAAAACCAGAAAAAAAAAAGAAAAGAAAAGAAAAGAAAAGAAAAGAAAAGAATTGAAGTGACAATCGCGGAACGATTCCAAAGATTATTCGACTACGGTGAAACGTGCGGGACGGACATGTAGGGGAGAATGAGAGAACAAAATTTTACTCAGAGAGAAGGGTAGGGTCTTGCGTCGAAGAGGAGCCTCGAGTACGATTTGGCGAGTGAAAAAAAAAAGAGAAAAGAAATTAAAAAGTGAGAAGTTGTTGCAGGAAGCTGTGTGACGAGGAGAAATAATAAGGGGATTTTGAACGGGCTGAGTGTTCAACTCACTCGTTGCAGGGTAGACCAGCATTCCTCGAGGGTGCGTTCGTTGATGTTGCCCATTCCTCCACCTCCGCCGGCGCCTCCCGCACCTCCAAGTCCCGCCGCACGAGACTATCGGGCAAGACAGGAGGCTCGTGTTAGTTTACTTTTTCTCGTTGCCGTTTCTTCTAGCCGGCAGTTACTAGAAAATCTCTTTCTTTTCTATCTCTTTTCTATCGTAAGCTCTGGCTTGCGATAAATTCGTGCAACTCGTTAATTCCGACGCATCGCTGCTCTAAATCTTTCCTCTCGGACGGTGAGAACCGTCACGCTGATCGAGAAGACTGAAGGAGAAGACGGTAGAAATTTTCTAGAGATAGAGGAAACAGTTGAACGTTCCCAACAACGTCCGAAAAGAGGCAAAAAGAGTAGAAAGAAAGAAAGAAACGAAAAAAACCATCGTCCGTAAAATCGGACGGTCGAGTCGCTCAACTTTTTCCTCTACCAAAGAGTCTCTCTCTTTTTTTTTTCCTTGCGTCATCCTACTTAATAAAAATCGCGTCGAAACAGAAAATCAGTTCGAATCGAGCGTGCGTGTTTTCTCTCTCTCTCTCTCTGTGTGTGTGTGTGTGTGTACGTAATTTAAAGCGAGCAAAAAAAAAAAAAAAAAAAAAAAAAAAAAAAAGGTTCGGATTCCTATTAGCGGTGAGACCGAAGCGGATCTTGCGGGGATATATTTACTTAGTTTCCTCGTATCGAAGCTCCGCGGACTGTGGCATCGCAGAAGCACGCCGCGATATTTTCTCGAGAACATCTTCTCGGCGTACCGTATGACGTATGCGTATAGTATTATCTGTGTTGCGCGGGTCAAGAACCCCGAGAGACGACGTATCTGCATCTCCTCGCATCGGTGTGCGTGGGCCGCGTTTGCATTTGTGGCCCCGTGACTCTAATGTGTGCGTGGCTGGCTGCTTGCTCGCCTGCTAGCTGGAGAGAGCGCGCGCGCGCGAGCGCGCTCTCGCGTGAACGTTCACTCTCTCTTATTCTCTCTCTCTCTCTCTCTCTCTCTCTCTCTCGCTCTTTCTCGCTCGCTCGCTCGCTCGTTCGCTCCATCGCTCGTTCGCTCCATCTCACATTCTCTCTTGGACACTCTCTCACTCTCGCTCTCTTTCTCGTTCCGTTGCGTGCGTGTACCGCGGTGTACGTGTGTGCCGTGGCGTACGCGTGTGAAGTACGCGATGTGGTAAGTCAACGTATTCCGATGTGCGTGAACCATGGTCAGTGTATCTCGGTACAGTCGCAGATTCAAACAGTCAGCGAAATTGTCGACGATGTAGCGCGATTTATTGAAAGTCATCCAGTTAAGCCGATACGGACGTTTTCGTCGTATCCTGTCGATTCTGACAGGTCTGACATCTGGTCTTTTTTGTTCCTCCTTCTTTCTTTTTTTTCTTTCTCATTTGTTTCTTTTTTCTCTTTTGTTTTTGTTTCTATCGCGATCGCGAGACGACCGAGAGATCCTCGTTGTCCGTCTCCTCGCGATGGGCTTTGTCGGGGAATTTTTGACTCGAACCTGGGGCGTGATTTCGTTCAACGAAAGTCAGTTACGTTCGCAAGAACAGAGGATAGAACGCCGATTCGTTCGTTATCGAGAACTCGCGGAATAGGCGAGCTGGGAGTGTGGAAAAGATTCGACGTGATCTCGAGACGAGAGACGTATTTTTCACCATTGATAGAAACTGTTTGAAAGTATTGTCCGGCGTCAGTCGGCCCTGTGTGAATGACCCTATTTATCGACGCATTATGCACTTTTATCGCGGTTGCCTCGTCCCAGTTATTTATCTCTTCTCTCCGTTAGCTACCGACGAGAGTGGCCGAACGGAGAGATCGAGTAAATAAAAATAGAAAGAGAAAGAAAAAAAAAAAAAAAAAATAAAGAGAGAAGGAGCGAGAGAAAAAAAGAAACAAAAGACGAAAGAGTATCGGTTCTGTCGATCGTAATAAAGATATTTCTCACCTGCAGCTCGTTGACGAGTTTTTCGGTCAGGTCGTGGGAGTCCTGGCTCGTCGCACCCGGACTCAGCATCGAGTTTTGGGAATTTTGTTGTTGGTTGGTCGACATGTTCATCCCGGCGAGAGCACCGTTCTGAGCGATGCTGCCGGCCATGTTGAGCGCCTGTTGTTGCAGATTTTGCGTGAGGTTTTGCGCTTGTTGTTGCGTGAGGTTCTGCGCTGCCTGTTGTTGCAGCGCTTGTTGACTTAGACTCTGGCCGAGATTCTGAGCCAAATTCTGAGCCGGTTGCTGCAGCGTTTGCGACAGATTTTGCGCCTGACTTTGAATGTTCTGTTGCAGGTTCTGATTCGCTTGGCTCAAGTTCTGCGGTTGATTGAGCAACTGTTGCTGCTGTTGCGGAGACAGGCTCGGCGTCAGGCTCTGCGCGAGATTGTGCTGCAAGGTTTGGCCTAGGTTCTGCTGCATGTTCTGCGACAAGACTTGACTCAACGCCTGTCCCAGGTTCTGATTGATCGCCTGGACCGCTTGAACGGACAGCGAGGGACTCGAGGTTTGGGACATGGTCTGTTGTGCCTGCGCCAGGCTGTGAAGACTCTGGGCCATACTGGACGTGATGCCGCCCTGATGGTCCGCCTGTGGCGAGGGCGTCGTCGGTGCCGGGGAAGACTGATGCTGCGCCCCTTGAGCCGTTTGTTGGCCCATGGACATGGCGTGTTGTTGTTGTTGCTGCTGCAACTGCTGCTGCGGACTGGCGGTCTGTCCTAGTCCCGTGTTAGCGGTTTGCTGCACCTGCGAGACGTTTTGCTGCTGCGGCTGTTGTTGTTGTTGTTGTTGCTGCTGCTGCTGCTGTTGCTGTTGCTGTTGCTGTTGTTGTTGCTGCTGCTGTTGCTGCTGCTGGCCAAGAGGGCTGTGCATTTGTTGTACCTGCTGCTGGTGTTGCTGCTGTTGAGTCGAGTTGGAGATAGGGCTGTGCTGTATCCCCGGCGAATGTTGAGGCGGCCCCCGTTGCGGTTGCTGCCAGTAATCGGACATCTTGAAAACATGTTGTCGCAGCGCGTGAAGATTCGCGGCCGCCGCTGTCGCTGTGACGGCTTGGACCTCCATGGGTTCCGGCTCGTTTTCGAGGTCTGCCTCGGGCGAGCTGCAAGGATCTTCGTCTTCCTCCTCGTCCTCCCTCTCGGTGATATCCTCGTCGTCCTCGTCTTGGATCCTGACGGCTCTGTCAGCCTCCGGCCCGGCCGATCCTCCTCCAGCAACACCAGCAACACCACCGCCACTTCCGCCGCCGCCACTTCCACCGCCGCCACTTCCGCCACCGCCACCGCCACCTCCACCGGCTCCACCGCCACCTCCTCCACCTCCTATCCCACCCCCCGAATCGCCAGAGTGGAGATGATTTCCGGGATGGTGCTGATGATGATGATGCTGTTGAAGGTGATGGTGTGGACGCGACTCTGGATTTTGGCCCTGTTGCTGCTGATGTTGCTGCTGCGGACGCTGCTGTTGCTGTTGTTGCTGCTGCTGTTGATGGTGATGCTGCTGCTGCTGCTGTTGGTGGTGGTCCAAGCCAAAGTCGGGGTGGGTTAGCGTCTGGGCACGTAGGTCCAGGGCCGCCGTCGCGTCCGAAATTTTGAGGCCTTCGCGAGAAGCCCGGGCTACCCCCTTCCGGCGCAGCTTGCCCGCTTTTTCGCACCCCTTCCGGTAAGCAGCTCGACGGCCGGCACACTTCTGCGCTCGCCGCCGTTCCTTCCTATCTTTCTCTCCGCTGTATCGCGCTCTTCTTAGCCCAGGATCGTCTTAAGGACAACGATCCTCGCTCGACGTGGGCGGCGGGCAACGTCAGTTACTCGCCACCTGCTTCGACTTCCCGGGCCTGCTGCTGCTGCCTCCCGCTACTTGGCTCATGAAACTCTTTCCCTCGATACACCTCTTCCCTCTTTTTTTTCCCTTTGCCTCTTCCTCGCCCGTTTCTCACTCGGACTCGCGTATACCGCTCGGCCTCTTTCCTCACTTCTCTCTTCGTCGTTCGTCGTTCTCTCTCCCCGACCTTTCTCGTCTTATTGTTTTTCGCGAACACCACCGATCCGTTGTTTCCGGATCTACGATCGATGGCCCTTCCACTTTTCTCGATCTTTCGAAACGTCTCGATCTCCCGTAACTTGATCGCCGATCGCTCTTTGTGTATCTATCTCACACTGATCGTACGTAGTAGTGCGAGCGTCTCCGCAGTTTGGTGGTTCTATCAAGTTCTTCTCTCTCTCTCTCTCTCTCTCTCTCGTCTCGTTCGATGTCGCGTCTCTTTGTCGCGTCTCCTCTGCTTCTTCAGCTCCTCCTTCCTATGGTCTGCATTTACGTTTTTGATACGTACGTCTTTTCTCTTCTACGTGTGTGTACGCTTGTGTGTGTGTGTGTGTATATGCCTGCGTAATGTGTGTGTATGTGTGCGTGCGTGAGTGTGTGTGTGCGTGCGTGTGTGTGTGTGTGTGTGTTCGTGCCTGATGAATCGATGCGCGCGCGAATGGACGTCCTCCGTCTCTAGCGGAGAACACCCTATTTCTTTGTTCTATCTAACTTAAAGTCTATCATACACTTAAGTTCAGGTTAAAATTCAGGATTGCCCAGCCCGGACGGTGTGAACGAGAAGGACAGTCCGTGCAGACGCGAAATTCCTCCGTTGGTCGAAGTATACGTAGACGTTCTCCCTCTGTGCTGAACCGCAGTGAGAAATCGCACTCGCGGATGATACTGCTCGTCCCGTTTTGCCCTGAGTAGTTAGTAGCCCCGTTATGTCGATGTGCGTGTGTGTGTGCGTGGTGTGGCGCGGAACGTGCAAGCCCTTCTTCGTCGATCGTCAAACGTGCGAAAGGGACTGGCGCGTCGGCCGTGTGTGATACGTCGTGTGATTTCTTTGAACCGGGACGGCAGTTCTCCACTCTCGAGATTTCGGTCACTTCGTCTGCACAGCGTGTGTCGAAGACGCTTCGGTTGGCATCCGCCGCTTCACTCGATTTCTTCTTCGGTCACTTCGTTGACAGCTTCAGCCGTTACCTGCGTCTTCCTCGTGTGCGTGTACGATCCTTCGTCCTTTCTCTCTTTCTTTCTCTCGCTCTCTCTCACTCTGATTCGCGTCTGTTCACGACTCCTCCTCGAAATGCGACTCTAGGGTTTTTTTTTTTTCTTCTTTAACTCTTTAAAAGGAATTCTATTCGATTATCGATTAACCGCTCGTCGTTACCGATATCGTCGATGGTAGTTGTGGTTGCTTCTTATTATCGTTTAGGTTTAATAATATTGCACTTAGGTACACTCGTTTTTTGAACACACTGAAATATATATGTATGCGGCGCGAGGTTCTCTCTAACGAGCTTCTTCTTCTTCTTCTTTTTCTTCTTTCTCTTCTCTTCTCTCGTCGTTCCTCTACCGATTTCTTCCACTCTTCCAGATCTATCCTTATCTTCTATCCGGATCTTCCGCTCTCTTGCTCTCTCTTTCTCTATGTTTTTCTCTTTTTCTCATACACTCTTCTTCCCTTCCTTCCTTTCTTTCCTTCTTTCTCTCTTTCTCTCTTTCTCTCTTCCTTCCTTCCTTCCTCTCTCTAGTTCTCTCGTTCTTGTTCTTCTTCTTCGTCTTCTTCTTCTTCTTCTCGTTCTTTCTTCCCTTTCGCTATCGAATCACTTCCGTCGCAACCCCGCTTCTACGCGTCTCGCTTTCGCTCTTCTTTTACTCCTGTGTTCCTTCGCTTCTTCTGCTTTGCTCGTCTTATTCTGCTTCTTCCGCTTTGTCCAGTCTTCCTCTCCTGCGCGGGAATCTCTTGCTGCAACGCGTCTCCCGCTCGAAGCTGCAATTCAGAAAAGAAAACGCTATTTTTATGGCCGATGCGTTTCTCACGTCGGCGACGTGCGCGATTCCGACGATTCTGTGTGTCCGACGTTTCAACCGACGCACGTACTTCACGACTCGAATCGCACTAGACTCGAATTTCACTAGATCTCTCTCTTTCTCTATGCTTTCACGCGTTTCTAAGCATGCAACTAGACTATCGTTCTCGTAAAATTCGTGGGTTACAGGATCTTCGACAACCTCGCACTGAACGCTTTCATCATCGACAAATCGTGCACGATCGTGACACGTTCTTTCACTCGCGACGAAATCGCCGTTACATCCGACTCCTCGGTTTTCTAATCTCCGCGGAATTCACGGCACTAACTCTCGTCGCCTAAACCGCCTTTTTCCAATTTTCGTTTCAACATTCGCGCGACATGACCAAGTCTTCGACCAAGGGTGCACAAGGACGGGAGAGGATTCATTGGAATTCACCGAAACGTCGAGTTTCGTTCCAACGAAGAGCTACGAGCTTTCGATTCTCAAAGTTCGAACGACTGTTTGGAAAATTCTCAGGTTATTTTCGTTCGGAGAAGGAAAAGAAAAATCGCGTCTCGCACTGTCTTGCACTTTTCGTCGCCTCGTCGATCGAACGATCCGTCAGTGTAATTTCACGACACAACACGTGAGCCGAGAAACGTTTTGCCGTCGCGTCACGCGTTACAGTCGACCGTCGAAATTCTTTCCCTCGTGAAATATCGCGAGTACTCCGGTAAAGTGTTCATCTCGGTTTTGCACTGGCTTCTTTAAACAAGTCGTCGAACGAGAAAGAGTCCAGAGGAGATATTTCAGCGTCACGTTTCATCGAACGAGCACTCGTTTCTTTTTCACATCGGATCATCAGCGAAACACTGTTTTTTTTTTTTTTTTTTTTTTTCGTTTTGTTTTGCATGGTTTAAAGCATCCATCCATTAGCGAATCAACGAGACCTTCGCACGGTCCGCTCTCGTTTATCAGAATTAATTAATTCGATAAAAACAAATTGCACGCGATTACGGGCGCGAGTCGGTGAAAATTTTTCATCGCGGCTTTCACCCTGTCGACTGCCGCGACCAACGAATCGCGAACAAAAGCTAGAGAAATGGAACGTCCAACGACACGGTGACACTCCGGTGACATTTTCTACGAAATGAATCTCTTTCAAACTCGACGACGAATTAAAGTTTTAGATTTGGAAGAAGATCTACTCTCGTTTTCGTACAAGATTGTCGAGAACGAAGATTGTCGAGATCGAAGGGAGGATGTTTCAGTTTCTCATCACCTTCCAAAGAGTCATCGGCATCGTTCGCGGCATCGAAAATTGTTTCTTTTGTCATCGACAGGTTTTCTCGTTGCCGGAACGGATATCGTCGAATGGTTGGCGAACGGGTCGGTCGAACGTTTCAAGACATTTTCGCGGACGAGTGTCGGAGCAACGGCTCGTTCGTGTAATTCCTCGACGCGGGTTTTTTCGTTCGTTTCGTCCGTATCTTAACAAGGCACTCCATCGCCGGCCTGATGCCGGGATTAAGAAAGGATCGAGCCGTCCACGATCGCGACGAAACACTGCAGACGACGATGACGTGTACCGGGCATGTCAGGCAAGTGGCATGGAGAGGGGGTGGATCAGCGGTGGTTGGCCGAAAGAGGGGAAAACTGACTAAAATCACGATGGAAAAAATAAACGATCGGGGCATCCCTCGGACATATCCTCATCTGCGTGGGAGCAACGTTGATCACTGTTTTCGTCTAAGTCCCGCGGCTGGTCCGAGCACTGAGAGGCGAACAGTCGAAGAAGAAGAAGAAGAAGAAGAAGAAGAAGAAGAAGAAGAAGAAGGGAGGAGGAGGAGGAGGAGGAGGAGGAGGAGGAGGAAAAGAAGAAAAAGGAGAAGAAGAAGAAGAAGAAGGAGAAGAAGAAGAAGAAGGAGAAGAAGGAGAAGAAGAGAAGAAAAGAAGAAGAAGAAAAAAGACGTCACATCGAGGACGAGGAATCGAAGGAAAAATCCAAGATCCCTTACACCGTTCCTATCGGATCGGATTCCGTGGTCTCTCGCCGGAGAGAGAAGCATCGAAATCTGGTAGCATAAACGACGATCGTAAAACGCACTTGGTCTACTTCTCTCCTCGAAGTTGAAGCGTCGAGAGAGTTTGTCTCTGGTTGTCTTGTCAGGCAAGACGATGCGTTGTTCCCAATGTGTATCCCGTATTGCAGTTACGAAGACGATGAAGCACCACGACGACCACGGGAACGACAACTATGACGACGACGACGACGACGACGACGACGACGACGACGACGACGATGATTCGCGGCGACGACGACGACGACGACGACGACGACAACGGCAACGGCAACGGCGCGTGTACGACGATCGAGGAAAAAGCTCTCTCCTCTTCCGCGTTCTCGAGTCCTTGACGGAGGAGGAACCGAAACTGACTCGGGTCTGCGGCTCGCGAGAAACGCTAAGTCCTTCTCCGTCGGGGGCCGGTGGTGGCGCGCTTCTCAGACCGCGTGCGTCTGACTAAAAGCCACCCCCTCGTGCCTTAAAGAACGCGTGTTCGGGTAGGGGCGTTGTCTTAGGTGGTGCGCGGTCGCGAAATTTCTGGCTGCCTCCGGCTCCGTTTGCCGGCTCGGTTTTCCGCGTAAGAGGCTCGCGAGCCAGGGTCCTTAGGACCTGGGCCCCGGCCCAGGTCACTCACGACCGACGTCCGATCCTTGACCGGTACTCCCACGGCCAAAATCTACCTCCGAGAGGACGAAAAACTGAGCCTGCCCTAGGACAGCAGTTTTCAAGCTACCCCTCTTTTCCTTCGCCCCCACCAGACAGCTACGACGAGGCGCGCGCTCTGTCTCCCCCTTTTCCTCAACACTCCGAGGCTACCCCTCGCGCCCTGCTCCTTCTGCCCAAGCTCCTCGCTTGTGGGTGGGGGACACTCGGCTGCCGACTCCGCCGACGTCTCCGACCGGGGGTAGCTTTTCTAAGGGGTGAGAAAGAGAGTGGGGCGGCGGTGAGCGGGTGTTCCACTCTCTTTCTCTCCCTTTTCCTTCCTCCTTTTTCACCTTCCCTTCTCTCTATACCAGCGATATATGCGTCCTTCTCTCTCTCGATCCTTTTTCCGTTTCTCTCCTCCTCTATCCTCCCTCTCGAGAATACCCTTCAGAAAGACAGGGTGCAAGAACTCGTCCGATCATCCTTGTCTGTCCGTGTGTACCTGGATCGCCACCCACCGTCGTCTCATCCGACTCGCGTTTAGTGCAACGAATATAAACACGCGCCTACTTTTCTTCCCTTTCGTTCCCCTCGGTCAAGATTGCCCTTGAAAATCTCATCCGGAGCTTAATAAATATATATGTATGTATTTATCAAGCTGTATATATTAAGTGTATATATTAAGTGTATATATATATATATTTATTCTATGTAACGTCACTTTTCTTTTTTTTTTCTTTTTTCTTTTCTCTTTCCGAACCGACGTTCGCGGCCGACTCTCTTCAAAATCGTAAACACGTAGCGATGTAACGTGCGAACGTCACGACGCGATGAATTCGACTGACCGAAAAATTCTTGCCGAGGGCTTCTGTAAGGGGGTGTAGCGGCAGTCTGAGGTACGAATAAAAAGAAGGGGACCGTCGTATAAAAATGGCCTCCTCCCTTGTGCTCCGTATGGCCACACACGCGTGACTAACCAGAACGAGGGGGAGTGAGACGCGCTTTCTTTTTTATCCCTTCCCACTTCGGTCTCGACCCTTTTTCGAATCGGATTTTTTTCTTCCCATCGACCGAGCACTTTTTTGCCAATTCGAAGCTCGGTACTTCACTGCCAGAGAACCACCTCGTCATCGTTGGTCGTTTCGCGTTACCCAATTCGAGCGACACAGCCGCGAAGCAGAAGAAGGAGGGGTGGCTCTCGTCACCGTCTCGCTCGGAGATCTCGATCGAAAGATGGATCGTCGACCTCGACCGAGGAGGACGACGACTTTTCAACAGAGGCGCCCGATGTTCATTTCATAGTCGCGGCTGGTCGATGGTCATCCTACTCGTCTTACGCACCCTCCTCGTCAAATAGACGAGGCCCCTTCCCTTCTTCTCGCCCCTTCTACGCGCTACCTCGTCTAACGTGTCTACCCCACCACGCGATATATAAGCTTTCCATCCCTTCCTGGCCACCGCCAACGTCTTTCCCCTCTACACTCGTTCTTCTCTCTGCCCGTCCCTCTCTCTCGCCTCTTCCGTGGCTGTCACTTGCTCCCGCGCGAAACAACCCTCTTCCACCCTCTACGACGAATTCTGTCCTTTCCTCCGCTCGCTTTTCCCTCACCTTCTCGCGTTCGCTCGCTTTCATCCCCCACCAGCGGCCGGCTCAATCCCCACGCGCCGCATTTTTACGTTGGTCTCGTCCTTTTTTCCACGTGGCGTGCACGTGGAAGTGTGAGTCCAGGGGGCGGAGAAGCGCACCCTCGTTTTTTTCCGCTCCAACCCCACGGCCGCGTGCCGTGTCGCCTCTCGTACACAGCGTCCACCCTCTCTACCTGCCACGAGACGCTCTCCCTCTCTCTTTCTCTCTGTCTCCACGCTCTTCAGGTGGACACGTTGTTTCCCGGTAACAGCGAGAAAACGAGCCCGTCCCGTAAAGTCTCTGCTCTCTTTCCCTCTCTTTCTCTCGTCATTTCCTTTGCCACCCTTGCGCGACACGCACGTGCAAACGTCCGATCATGCGTGAAGATCGTGTTCGACGGACCTCGAGCTTTCCTTCATCGCGCGAGTTCAAAGAGTTGCGAGAGACGATCTTCCGGATCACCCATCCCTTTCCCTTCCGTTTCGTTTCTTTTCGCTTCGTCGCGAAGGTGACGAAGGAGATCGAATGAAAGAGGAAATTCGTTGCGGTTTTGGGAACACGCGGACACGTGCTTCGCGAATCTATCTGCGGGCGAATCTGACAGATGTCCGTAATCGTACGAGCATTCTTTTCTTCTTTTTTTTTTTTTTTTCTTCCACTCGCACTCGCATCTGCATAAACACGCAAAACTGCGGCGCGGGGGTGTGTACGAGAACGAAGAAAGAAGGGGACCTGTACCACGATCGCGATCGAACTTCCGGTACGCGACAGGCTGTTACCGAGGTAAGAATTTCGGCGAGGTTGCGAAAGAGAAAGTACCATCGCACGCGTACGCGTCCCTCCTCGCTTTCGTAACGTGTGACGTAACACGTTCGATCTCGCAAATTGTTCCGTGTTTCTCGTAGAAAAAAGAAGAGAGAGAAAAAGAGAGAGGGAGAGAGAGAGAGAGAGAGAAAAGAAGAAACGGGTCTCGTCGTGAACGGAACCAATAGCGCGAAGCAGCGCATCGAGTTTCCAAAGGAAGCGCCCTGTCTGCTAATTCCCCGTTTACTAACCGATGAAAGCTATCTACAATCAAAATAACCGGGTAGGAGAGCCGCGGAATATTTTTCAAGTGGGACTCCGCAAAACTTTTACGACGGGAAAAATACGCACGAATTTATGGACTCACGGCGATACCGTGTGGCCGCGCGCGCGGCGAGTGGAGGAGGGACCGGGCATTGGGCAATCGAGGCTCGTTTTAAATTACAAATGAACCGGCAGGGTAAAAACAGGTGAGAGTCGAGGCTCTTTCACGAAGGGTGGGTGGATCGCGCGCGAGCTGCATGCGCACATATGCACCGGAATAGCGTTCGCACGGGCCGGCCAGCGAACCAACTCGACGACGACAACGACGACGACGACGACGACGACGACGACGACGACGACGACGACCAATTGCATCTACGTACGTGCACACGTTCATGTAACATTTTAGATCCCAATCCCGATCCCGATTCCCCCTGATCCCGATCGGCAGCTGGAACCTCGACCGAGCCAACCGACACACAGAGAGGGATACCAACTCGAGTCGGTGCATACGAACGTTGCACGTGCACTTGCATCTTGGCGGCCAGTTGTGGCCGTTGTGCCGCCACCGCCATCCGATTCTCTCTCTCTCTCTCTCTCTCTCTCTCTCTCGCTCTCTCTCGCTCTCTCTCGCTCTCTGTCCTTCTCTCTCAGCCATACGTCCGCTCTTTTTCAGCCATCTCGCTTCTTTTTCTCTCGGTGAATCGACTCGATCGACTCCCCTGATAGAACCGAGCCGGCCTCCGCGTAGGAAGACATTTGTCTTCCGGCCCTGATCTTGCCTTCTTTCTTTCGATTGTCCGCCTTCTCCGCCAAAACGAGACCCTCGACCTGCCTCTCCGTTCAACCGCCACCGATCGCCAACCGCGTTCTCTCGATATTCTCTTTGAATATCGTACGCGTACCAGTCACTTTGTCAGACGGTACCTCCGCTTCCTGCTGAGCGTATAGAATTTTGCCGGTACCGCGTTGGCGGTGCGACTACTTTTTCTTCTTACCGTCTTCGAGCCGTCAGACTCCCATTGAAATTCCCCTTTTTCGAGGGGAATTCACCTCTTCGCCGATATTTCTTGCGTTCTTTTAATTAGACGAATCGCGCGAGTCTTAGGTCGTTTTTGCGTTCTGGAATTATCTTGCGATTCTTGTCGATTCTCGTTGAATTGTAATTCCGGACTTGCTCGGGATCTATCTTTTCGTCGTCGGTTCTATTCGGATTGGCTAATTGCAATGTTGCGGTTAAATTTCGAGCGACAGCGAATTTTTTGAACGCTGTAGCATTACTGTAGCAGATTCATCCCCTCGAGAGAAAACCACCCCGTGATGAAGTGACGCCTGGTGGCGGGCCAACGAACAAGGGTCGAACGAATACAGAAAAGGGTGACTTGTTCTTAGGTTTCTGTCCGTGCTAACCGTCGCGCGGGATTATCGATCGCATCGCGCGGAGGCACGCGATCCGCGTTCGATCGAAACAGCGAGAAGAACGAAACAACGGAGAGTTTCACGCTGAAAGTGTCGAGAAATAACGTAAAAAAATAATTCCAAGCAACCTACAATTGCAGAGCCTAACCTAACCTAAACACTCTTCACACGACCTGCAGTGCAAAACGTCGAATCGTCGGAGGGGGAGAGAAAGAAAAAAGCACGACGCGAAGTATCGAAACGGCAATCCGGATTAAGAATTGTAACGGTAGGAGTGCTGGCCAGTAGGATGAAATGAGCGACGCGTCCGGCGCATTACGCAATGAAAGAAACAAATGAAGCTTAATAGAAAAACTGCCCGCGCTAGAAAAACCGTTCCATCGTGCGTTTAGTACAGCTGCGGCAGAAAGTGCGGCTGCTTTCCTACCCTTTCTCGAATCGTCGCGCAAATTCCCTCCCCGGAACGAAACGGATGAAAAATTAAGGTCTCCAAGGAAATCTAAATCGTCAATTCGATTGAGAGAGAGAGAGAGAGAGAGAGAGAGAGACGAAAAAGAAAAAAAAACGAACCGGGTCAGTGGATTGATTCGATCGATCCGTAACAGAATCTCATTGCGTTGGAATCGTTGTACGGAGCGGCGAGACGCGACGAATTTGCGGCGGTTGTTTGCACAAACGTAGTATTGACAATGATCAACAAAATCCGCGCGATGTAGCAAACATCGATTTGACAAACATCGTTCCGGTTACGCGCCTCGACGGATCGGCCGAGATATCGATGAATTTCGATAGTAAAAAGACAGCGGCCGCGTATCGGTACGACGTGTCGATCGGTGATAAAAGAATCGTCGAACCGTGACAGCCGATGTCTCTCTCTCTCTCTCTCTCTCTCTCTCTCTCTCTCTCGCGTACGCGAGAGATCGATTTTTCGCGTTTTGTCGTGACGAGGAGGAGGACAGCGTGGACGAACGCTCGATTTCCTATTAATTCATTCTGTCGGAAAATCGGGATGCTAGCGGGCGCGACGCCGTTCGCCGAGACCGAGATCAAAGTGTCGACGAAACTCGGCGCGGACACGCGGCGACGAGGCCTGTGGAACGCGTCGCTCGCATTTTTCCCGACTGTACCACCACTGTAGTCGTCTGTGGCTATGTCAATAGGAGCCAATCTAAGTACATATGCACACACAGATGTAATGCAGCGCGCGGTGCACGCTCCGCAGACCGTGATGCAATCGTGCCTCGTGCCTCGTGCAGTTTCGACATTCTCTTTGCCCCGCGTTATGCACAAAGTGCGGCAACGAGTGCCGTGCCGCAGAAAATTGATGCTCTTCGATTCAGAGACAAACATTGGCTCGATCGTCCCTTCCACGCGGTTTCTCGTTCGTTTCTTTCCCCGCGGTTCGATCGATCGATCGATCGATCGATCTCTCGACTGCGTATGTACGTACCCGTGGAGGACGCCGAGAAGCCGGAGGCGGGGAGAAAAAAGAGAGGATTTCTTTGCGACGACAGTTGCCATTTTTCGCGACTCGAACCAACAGATAAGATAAGAGGACGCGGATCCAGGATCAAGGTGACTGAGATAAGAGCTCGGTTGAAGAGATTGAATCGCGTCGCGAAAGATTGTCGTCGTTCGAGAAGAAGTTTTCGACGAAAAATCCAAAGAAGAGCTAGATTGTGAGCAGAGAAGATTCATAAAGAGAGAGAGAAAGAGAGAGAGAGAGAGAGAGAGAGAGAGGCTGATTCTTTCGAAGAGCTCGGCTGCCGATTGCTGTTATTTCGCGAGGGTGGAATAAAAGAGGGTGGGTTGGGGTAGGCCGTTAATCGCGGCGAATGCGAACGGTCTGGACGGAAATAGCCGGGCGGCCGAGCGATCGTTGGAAAGTTTGACGGTTTTTTAGGGGGTCGAAATGCAGCTCGACCGGACCGGGAAGGGGAATTTTCCGTGGAAATCATCGACGTGTCCCGGGTCATCGACGAGCTCGAACCCGGAACACGAAACAGACACGCGTGCAAACGCATGTGCACGTACTAGCGGGACTAGGAAGGTGGTAGGCCGGTGTCTCGTATATCGGGGTGGTGGTTCCCGCATAGAACGCCGTGCGACGGCCTCCCATTGGCCTCCCATTGGCCGGTCCGGGGGTGGCTCGCTGCAGTCATCGATTCAGGCAGTCATTGGCTGACTCGGCCCCGGCCGCCATTTTGAATGACTCCGGGATCAATACGCGGGGTGTGGAAAAAAAATGCATGCAGGCCCGCCACCCTACTCTCCCTTCTCTCTCCCTTTCTCTCTCTCTCTCTCTCTCTCTCGCTCACTCGCTCGCTCACTCTATATCTCTTCCTTCTCTCGCGTTCTCGCTCGTTCTCTCGCTCACCCTAGTTCATGCTACCACCGACACACACCGGAGTTGCATCGCCTCCTCTTTCCACCGAGGGGCACCCTAACGCCTTTCCGCTCCTGTCCACCACCCCCTGCTGGTATTCCCGGCGCAACAACAACGACCATCGACGAACCCAGCCAAATGGGATGATAGACTCACGCGCGTTCCTACACGTAAACCCTGTGTAGACCCATGCGTTCGCGTGTGTGCCGCTACCAGCACCAGCTACCAGAAGCAGCAGCGGCAGCAGCAAGCACCCCTTTGCTTGAAAATCATCGAAAAAATGTCCGACGAAAGCGCGTTGTTGCCGATTCTCTGCAACCCGCCCACCCACTCGCCGCCCACTCGCCCCCATAGTCGTCATTTTCGTTCGTTCGTTCGTTCGTTCGTTCGTTCGTTCGCCGAACGGACGGTAACGTGTTCGCGTGTTGCGCGTTGCTACGTTGCATGCGGCAACGGCGACGGCCGGTTTTCAGAGCCAGGCTTCCAGAGTTGCGAAATAGGAAATTTCGAATCGAACTCCGGTATAACCACCCTTCTCTCCCCCCGCCGCCCTTCTTCCACCCGCTCGCGTTTCGCCTCACCCCTTCACGATCATCGGTACGGGGCTCCCGGGGTCTGCCCCAGCGCTGCGTCATCGTCCCACGAAAAATAAAATGATTTCGAAGCGAGGTATCGTCCGATTCGCAATTTTTTTTCACCCCCCCTCTCCCTTCCTCTCCCGTTCCGTTGCCCGCTTCCGTCTCGCTGATTTTTTTCTCCATCCCACTCTCGCCCGTGCATTTCGTTCGTTTTCGTTCCCGACTATAAATTTTTCCCTCTGTCCCGGCCGATCCTCGCCGATTTTACGAGTCGCCTCTGCTCGGCAGAGGCCATGTTCTTCCGCCATTCGGTTCGTTTTGCAACGAATTTTGGCTGCCATTTTTCCACGGGATGGAAAATGTACTCTCTTGCCGAAACGAGTACTTCCCCCCTCCGATACTCGATACCAATTTGCTCGACGCTGACAAGACTCTCGATACATACACGTGCCACGGCCGCAAGTAGTTAACAACATTTTTACCGCTCTATCAATCCCGTAATTCCCGATCCCCGTCGAGAACGCATCGAAAACTATATTACACGATGTGTCGTTGGATTTTTGAGAAGACCGGGATCGATCAAGTCCGTTTTCGACGGACTGCGGTAAGGTTTGTTTACTCTCGTAGAAATTCCAAGATCGTCGCGTGTGCGGCGATTCGACGCGGGACAGCCCAGTCATCGTACCCGTCGTTGCATACTACTTAATAATCTGCGAATTATAATGATAATGCCTGTAATGGCAATGCTACGGGGTAACAGTAGTGATTACACCGTAGTTGCTATGATTACGGACGCTCTCGCGTTTAACCGATTTACTATAATAAGTGTTGCAGCCGTGGCGAGCGGTGCTGCATGCACGAAAGTATACAATTACAGAGAGGTAACTTTGTGGCGGTTGTTGCTGGGTGTGCCGCTCTGTAAAGGGCTGTCATTATTGCAAGTGGTAAGAAACGTTCCACGCGGAAAGAAACCTCGCTCGCGCGTTCCAGTGATTCATCGTCTTTTCGGATTCACGGTTTTCGGGGAGATCGTACGGGGAGATCGTACGTTGAGAAAAAGCTGTGGATGGGATCGCGTTAGTGCGAGGTTTTTCTGTTTTTTCTTTTTCTTTTCCTGCTTTTTTGTCGTAGACGTAGACGTAAACGAGTAACGGATTCGGTTGGAAAAGAGTATCGTGCAAGCATGCCATGCAACTTTTTCAACGATTTTTCTTGTGCGTTTGGTTTGGTACTTACGTTTGGAACCGAACTAATTGAAACAAGGACATAAGGCTTCTCTTGGTAGCAACGACTTTTAGATCACATTTTTAGTTATTAAGAATTTTATGGTTTTTTTTCATTTTTCGCTTTTAAAATTTACGTTTAAAATCTAAAGTTTCTCAAAACTTGTTAAAAATATACTTTAGTCATATCTTTACAATTTACTTTGTTAGGCGTCTAAAGTGTTTTTTTGTTATTTTTTTTTTATTATTCTTTTTCCCCCCCTGTGTTTCTTGCTTGTTCCTTCGACAGTGTAGGTATACTCTTCTTTTCTTAAGGCAATGCTTTTTTTTTGTTTTAATTTCGTTTCTTCTCTTTTTTTGTGCTTTTTTGGTATTTTTTTTCTTGGTTATCCTTCTTTCCCTCTTCTTCTTCCTCTTCTTCTTCTTCTTTCTCTTCTTCTTCTTCTTCTTCTTCTTCCGTTTCTTCGTCGTCTTTTTCTTACTTGTCGTAATTTCGAAATGAAGAACGCTCGAACGAAAGCTTGGTCTAAATAATCAAGTCCGGTTTCGGCAGAAACTTAAGAGGAGTTGTTCAGACTTTGTGTTTCACAGACAGAAATCGGTGCGTGTTTCGAAAACGGTGAAATTAATTTTTCAATGAAATAACTATGACAACACATAACAACACAGTGCGACGCGTCTGAAACAGAAAGTATACGAAGGGGGGGGGGCGGATGATCGTCGAGAATCTGAGTCGCCCTCTTTTCTATAGAAAAGTAGAAATCTAGTCGTGCGATTTACGTTTCGAATTTTGACGTGTTTCGACGCGACTCGCGACGCGTTTCGATGGACCGAGAATAGACGAGCAAATTGGACAAATTCGTAACGACAGAAACAAACGTTGTACCTTTTCGAAAAAAAAAAAAAAATATATATATATATATAATATAAAATACGAAAAATTGAGAAGAAAGTCAAACGTATCTTAAAAAACGAGAGCAAAAAAACTAAAGACAGACAGACAATACTATAGATAAAACCTAGTTGAAAATCTCAAACGAAGGAAAAAAAAAAGAAAAAAATATTGGGGAATTTGAACAACGAGGGAAAAATCCTATCGAAACTTGGTATCATCGATACGTGGTAGGAAGATCGTGGCGTCCGTTATCGAACCAAGACCTCATCCCTTTCCAAGAGGGTGAGTGGTCGGCGTAAGGGGTTCGAATTTCCCGCGGGACGAAAGGAAAAACCTTGCTTATAAGAAGAGGCCCACGTGACCCGAGGAACGAATGAGCGTCTTTGCTACCCCCGCCGCAGCCACCCCCTTTCCACCCCCTCCAGATCGTGGTTCCCCTTCTAGAGAGGCGCGCGGCGTCGCTCCTTGCGCGTCCGTGGTAAGACGCGTTGGGAGGCTGGTTCTGTCTTTCTCTCTCTCTCTCGCTCTCTCGCATCGGGCTCTCGCTACCAGCCTCTTTCTCTTCCTCGCTCCTCATGCTTTCCCGGACTTTTCTCCCCCACGTGCTTCTCGCGACTCGCCAGTGTCTGCTGGTACGTCGCGGGATGGTGATCTTGGTAGAAAGCTTGGTAGTCTCCTTCCTCCTTCGTTCCTTCCTCCTTTCTCCTTGGGCTTTCCCTCTCCTTCCCTCTCCTTCTCTCTCCCTCTTTCTCTCGTTCCTTCCTTCCTTCCTCCTTCGCCTTTATCTCTCTCTCTCTCTCTCTCTCTCTCTCTCGGCCTCTCTTTTTCGGTCTTTCCCTTTCTCTCCCTTTCTCTTTCTCTTGGGTGGTGTGTTTCACCTCTCGTCCCGCGCCCTCGTTCCCATCGCGCCAAGTCGACCAAGGCGAACACGCTCCGATCTCTCACCACCGGACGTCCCACGATCAACCCGCGGGTTCTCTCCCGCTCTTCTCGGTCCTTATACTCTTTCGCGATTCTCAAACGCGAATACGATATACGAGGCGACGCGCCCCCAACCGCGGCCAACCAATTCTCCCAAGAGAAATTGTTCCGTCGACTCAGGCTCCCGGACCCGAAACTTCTCTCTCCCCCCCCTCCCAAACGATCGGAGGAACACCTCGCGCGCACCGGACACGATTTATCCGCCGATCGCCGCAACGAAACGCGATTATTTTAAGAAAATTTCGGTAACCTTTGATAGAGGCATTGCGAGCATCCCCGTGTCTGAGTAGCAACTGCGCCGTGGCCCCGTGCCGGGCACCCCCACCTCACCTCCTCGCCGCCTCTATCACACCACCGAGCCACCAACCCTCTCTCGGACGCGCACCCCTCGACCTCCCCAACAACCCCGCGGCCCTCTTAGCCTCTCGCTCGCCCCATCGCAGCCCTCTCTGCCGGACCTTGTCCCGTTCTCGACCATCCACCCCCCCTGGCCCACCCCCTCGCGACCAGCGCTACTGCCCCATGCGCTGAGAGCGCCTCTCTCTGCGCTCTCCTGCGTTTGCGTTTTGCGCTGCGCAAACCCCGCCAGGTGGATAACGACGTATACTCGGCGCCTACGCCGATCATCTCGTCCTCTCTCTCTCCCCTTCTCTCTCTCTCTCGTTCTCTCCCTTCCTCCCTCCTTCTCTCTCTCTCTCTCGTTCTCGCTCGCTCGCTTTCTCTCTGCTTCGTTCCTCGTTCTCTCTGTGTGTCGTCGTCTTTGGAAACGATCGGCGTTAGGGTTACATCCGATTTCCTCGATGAATCACTTTTCAGGGATATCTCGTAGCAATAGGCGTTGGTAACGAGAACGTCGCTCGTTCGCCTTGCCGATATTTGGCCGACGCCAAAAACCGAGGGAATATTCTTGGGCGCGACGTTTCGCTCTTTCGAACGTCGTCGTCCGCGTACCAACCGGGGTGCGTTCGTTTTATCGATTATTTCGATTGCTACGCCGGTGATTCGGCTGCACGAGCATTCATGACTCCGAAATTCCTCCCTTGAATTTCATTTCGCCGATGCACCGTTCGCTATTCCGCCGGTGGTATTTCGAAACGAACGCGAATTCTTTTCCGGGCAAGACCGGATGATTTCGCGTTGCGTGCACGGTGATGAAGGAATGAAAACGAGTGCGTTAATTTCGCAACCGGGTAATAACTCTCTTTTCTCGAGAGTTTTATCTCGGTTTCATAGGACGTAACTTTGAAACTGAAACTGTTCGACTCCCCCGCAACTGTCGCTGATAAACAAGCAACGAGACACTTTTAAAGAACTTGTTTGAAAATAATAATAACTCTCCCTTCCAGTCTTCCAGTTTGCACGAACGCTTTTACTCGTTACTTTCGAACGAAAACTTCTCAACTACGTGGCTGAAGAATAGTTTCGTCTTTCGATCGCGATACATTTTTTTCAAGAACACTCATCTACGAGCGCAGACAGTTTGCCAAGTCTCTGTGTAACCTACTCTGTGTAAACTACTCCAACTAAACTATCCCGTTTCGAAACTTCCGTACATCGTCGACTCGATTTTTACAAATTTCACACCAAAGGAAACGAACCTGGTATTTCTGCAAAATAATAAATAACAGATAGACGAGCGTGGAAATTAATCGCGCGACAGTTTTCTAGACGTCGGCGGCTTTCCAGCTGTTTACGATGCTTCGTTTCCACGATAGAGTGGTTTGTAAACGTTGAGGGGTGGCTTCTCTATCACACCCAATAACGATTCGGAGGCGTTATCGCGGCTTTACATCCCTTTGGCCTCGGCGTGACAGTAAGGTTAGCACGCCGTTGTTGCGTACACGCCAGAATGGACTTCGCGTTCGCCGTGTATTTCGAATATCGTCGTTAACCGCAGCTCGTCTCGTCCTTGCTTTATGAGACACCGATCGCCCACGTGAAAAACAAAGTCGAGTGAATTTCGCGATGCACGAAATTACGACCGTCCGTCACCGCGATTGGAAGCACGCCGATTGCGAACGACGGCGATCGAATAAATTTTGGCGATTAGCTCGCAGGGATGATTCGATTCACCGTGACTTTGATGCGACGCTCTGTTAACGCTGTGACCAAACGTTTGTCTCTTGACACGCGGCTCTGCGTACGCCTGTGCTTTGCCCGAATTTCATCCCGAGGAGACTAAAATTTCATTCGCCCTTAAAAGACGAGGGAGAGGAGACGCGCGAGCGATATCGCTCCAGTTAGGCGGATCGACATTGAAATTTCGATAAACGCGATCCACTCGGGGATAAACTCCACGGCGGAGTTGCAACTTGTTCTCTCGCTCTCGTTGCGGGAGTTCACGGAGAGGCAAGTTTTACGGAGAATTCCAGGCTGAACGCGCGGTCTGGAAGATTTCGCCCTGCCGTCGTGGCAAATAGCAATTGGGGGGTGTCAGCGTGACACTACGTGCCAACCCACCGTCCCAACGATAAGGTTAACATAACATCGTTGCGTACGCGACGTAACAGAGTACGTACACCGTCGTATTTCGAATCCTAGCGCTGACCGCAACTCGCTCCATCGCGTTTCCACGGGGGTTGATCGACCACCCCCAGAACGGCGTGCCTCGCCTCTGGAAATTCTCGAGCTGCATTCCCTAGCGCGAGCCTTTCGTCGATAGACCAGATCTTATTACGATTGGTAGACTGCCACGATCGAAATATAACCCGAAATATAACGCGCGGCTATTTTTCTGGGAATATACTTTTATCCGAAATCGATTCGTGATTTTCAATGTATTTCGGTATTTCTGTACAGCCTTTATTTCTGTACGGCCTTTCCGCTGTCAATAATCTCGTACCGTTGGTACGGATTTATTCATTTATTACATTTTTCATCGAATGTCGCGAACTCCGCGTTTTGTTCGTCGCTCTGGAAAATCTCTTTCCGCGGTATCTTTCTTCAATGGCAATCGAGCAACTTCTAGCTTAACAACCGAGTACGCGGTACGCGGTACGTACGAGTAATTACTGCAACTTCAACGTCGTTGAATATCGTTACTTTTTTATGGATTTATTTTATGGATTTAAATGTCTTAATTAAATGATCGTTCGTCTCATTAACGCTCACGTATCCAGCGATTTTCGTTTACAAAGATTATTATTTACAGTTTACGTGCGTATTTTTTATTTTATTTTTATCCTTTTATCCTTCGTCTCGTACGTTCCACGTCCGATCGCTATAACGTGATACAATATAATTTTTGCAATAATTCGATCATCGGTACAACCTACTTATTTCCCATCTAATAGAAATCGGAACTGATCTCGTCTTCTTCTGGAATCTTTCACCCTCTTTCTTTCTTTTATATATTTTTTTACGCGCGTCGAGGAAGCGAGGGTTACGTCCTCGAGGAGGAGGAAAACTCGAAGGGGTGGTTTCTGCCGAGGAAGAAAAGAGGGATTCTCCAGCGACCGACCCTCCTGGCTTTCGTCTTCCCATCGTCGATGGCGGTTCCCCGGTAATTGTATCGATTGTCTTAGAACCGACACTGTCCCGACCGTTGAACGTCCTAAAAGCGTGAATGCCGCTCCCCTCCCCACCTCGATCGTCCCTGCCGGTATTTTGCCTCGGCCCGTCACGTCAGGGTTGACCCCTTTTGTTGTTTCGTTGGTCGAAAAATAAAAATTCCTAACCGGATGAAAGTTTGACCTGGATCTTTTTGTCGACCAGCGAGGGGCGGTGGGGTGGGGAGGGGTTGCAGGGGGACACAATGGACCTGGTTGATTTGCATACGTGGACACGTGTATCGGTACGCACATCCCAAGGATCGCTCGTTCCTTTCATCGACCAACGAAAATGTCTCTCTTTAATCGTCAACCGAACGCGAGAGAACGCGTTCGCAGAAGATGTTTATGAAAAAAAAAAAAAAAAGCTGTAGTCTCTCTCTCTCTCTCTCTCTCTCTCTCTCTCTCTGTTTCTCCCTCTCAGCTCAGTTTCCTTTCTCAGCTCGCGTTGCCACGACTTCGTTCGAGGGAAGAGAAAACTGGCCTCCCGAGTCTCTTTCGAACTGAAGCTCGCGTTGAAAGAGGGACGATGAGACGGCGCAACCGCGTCTCTCTCCCCTTCGACGACCCTTCGCTAGGATAATCATAATATAAGGAGAGAAGGACCGTCTGACCAACGGATAGACCCGTTGGGGACGATAAAACAATCGAGGCTGATTTTTTGCCGGGCCAGCTGCAACGGTCCGCTGTCGAATCGTCCAATTCCACCCGGCTGGACCGACCGTCTCCGAATTCTTTCGCGTACTCTCGTTCCCTTTCACGCGGTCCGGCCGATTGTTCCGATTTATTACCACCCCTTTCCTCCGGCCGTGAACCTATCAAACCGTGAACCAACAACGTTGAAACAACGAGCGGTTGAAAACTACCCGTTGGGTAGCCATGTAGCCACCGCGCGTGGCTCCGTGAAAATTTTACGTATCCTCGAGACACCGTCCGAGATCCGTCTGATGGGACAATGGTCGGAACAATAATTTCGCGGCTTCTCGTTTAAAACGTTTAAGAAGAAGAGAAAAGGAGGTATCCGGGCGAGGACACCCTTTTTGGCCGGCGGCCTAATGATCGGCGGACAAGAACGGCGGAGGGTAGGAGAGAAGGAAATGGGAGGACTGCTCGATGGCTCGCTCGTCCTGGGTAATTAGTAAAAACAAAAGGAGAAGCTTTCGGCCGAGAGAGCGAAGGAGCGAGGTGAAATGGCCGTCTGAGAGGAACGTAAGAAAAGCGGCGCGCGCGCGCGAAACGCCAGATAAAATCTAAATGAGAAAGTAATCCCTGGCGGAAGAGTCTCCGCTGCCGCCTCCGAGACGGCAGAACGTCTTCTCCGAGAAGGTGGAAAACCGAGGGCGAAACGACGGCGGAGGGAAGGTCAGAAGGGGAGGAAGATTTTGGCCACGCGACGACTCCTTTTTCGCGGTAGGTCATGGCACCTGAATTCTCGCGTGGTCTCTTCTCCCCGGCTGTAAACACCTAGCGTGCGATGTGACCTAGCTGCGCTATCGGGCTAAGCGCGTGCTTAACCTAACCCAACCTAACGCGTCGACACACGCTCGCACGTACGCACGCACGCACGCACGCTCGCTCGCGTACACGAAGCCACGGTCACCAACGAGTTAACCAGCGTTTGCCTGTGCCGCGCGCGCGCGCGCGCGTGTGTGTGTGTATGCATGTGCGTGCGTGTGGGTGGCCCCTATCGATTCCAGTCCGTGAAAATAACGGAATCTCATGGCGCGCTTTCGCTAACTTCCACGCTCCCTCCACGTTGCTAACCAGCCCGTTTTCCACCCCCTCGCCCCTCGACGCTCGAGCGAGAACGAGCCCTAGCTCGCAGCAGCGGGGCGAGCGAAGGTAATCAAATGAAAACAAAAATCACGGGGCAACCTCCGCGCCCGGAAGAAAGTTACGCGGCCAACTTTTACCTTTTTCGCCGCAATTTGCGGCCGATTCAACCGTACAGCCACCACCCCCGCCTCGAGAGCCTTCCCTTCCTTGCCGCCGGCTATTCTTCGAGCACTTGCTCCTCCCTCCTCTCCGCTCTTCGACATCTTCGCTGGACACTTTGCTCTCGAACGATGTCGGGACGAAGATAGTGCACTCGTTTCTCCTCTCTTTCCTCCTCTACTTCCCTCGTTACATTCGCCTTTATTACGTTCGTATATTCACGGCGAAAGCTGCTACGAATTCGTCGAAGAAAATTTGCTTTGCTGGTTATTGGCAAAAAATTATCCCTTCTGTTATCCTTTTGTTTTCCCGATGGAAGTGACTCACCACCTTCTCGTGGTTTCCATCGAGCAACGACGATTTCGCTTCTGTTTGAAATAAAATATTTCGTTTAAATTTGAATTTTCTACGTTTTTTCTTTTATTTCTGCTCAACGTAAATAAATAAACGAATAAATTAATCGAACTAAAATTAAAACCAAATCGTCGTTGGCCAAGAGTGAGTACGAACGTCGAATCTGCCAATGTTCCAACTCAGCAACGCAAATTATTCCCCTTTACTCGGTAGAAGGAAGCTCGCGTTCGATTCTTACAATTAGTTTCAATTTCTGTCATCGCTCAATTTCATCCTTTTCTTTTTTCTCGGACAAGCAAAGAAATGAATTTTTCGGAATGAAAATGACAAATCAAAGAAAAACTTTGTTGACAGATAACTAGTTAACTAGTTAACGCCGCTGCTGAATACTGAAACAATACTGAAAAATCGCGTATCGTCGGGTCAGTAACCTCTGGCCCGCTTACGCTCGTAGAAAAATCTTTTACCTGGGCGAGGAAAGAGTCGTTTCGTCACAGGCGTTGCATCGCGTGTTGCGATTCGAAAATTTTCCATTCGCAAACTCTTTCGCCCAGGGTATCGCGCGTATCGGGCGTCTATCGAGTACGCGGGCAGCGAACAAACGAGCAAATAATCGGCAGAGCACCGCGGGCAGGCCAGATGTCCATTCTCCAAGGTATACGCGTAGCATGTGGATAATCGGAAGAGCACTGCCGACCACGCAGCATATGCCGCTACCTCCGTTAGCAGCAGCTGCACTCTTCGCCATCGAAGAATCGCGATTACGCCGTGTGTAATCTCGCTAAACCTGAGAGTCCGGAAGAGGATGAGAAATGGGTGTGTTTACGGGTGTGGGAAAGGTGGGTTAGAGCGGAGAATCTGGCGGAATCCTCCTTAGAGTTCTCCGTCTCTTCGTGATTTTTCGCATTTTCGTCGTGAAAAATTGTGGTTAACCGGCTCGTCCTCTGGCGGTTGGCCTCGTTTCATCTCGAGGTCAGAACCGCGTCGCCGAAACCTTCATTGTTCCACTCTCTTCCCTTTATATTCGCGTGTCTGGTCTGTCTTGGGCGGGTGAACAAAAGAGGCAGAAGGTCGTGAAAAAAGAGAGACGGGTGGAGGAGAGGGGAACCGGAGGACCCAAGTGCGGCATTGTCTCCGAAATGTGAATTTGCGAAAAGTGCACGGTCACTAACTTCCGAGTGGTCGATGCTCGGCGATGTTCTTTGGTCCCCCGCTAGTTTGCGTAATATCGGAAGAAGAAATATCGTACGGCGTGAAAAAGGTAAGATAAATTCGGCGCCGATGTCTCTTTTGTCTAGTTTGATCTTCCGTTCCGATCTTACTTTCGATTTTCGGTTAAAAAGTATTCGAACACGAGGCGAACTTTTACGTTACGCAACAGTTGACTTTGTTCAGTCAGTTTCCGAATAGTTGGAAGGGTTTGGAAACTCCGCGGCGATAATTTTTGCTCTTCTTTCCGTCTCCACGGAAACTGAAGGAACAGAGGAAGAATCGCGACGCTGATTACGAGCCATAGACTTTATTCCGCGAGTTGCCAGAGTTTTTCCCTCCCCGCCCCCCCCCCCCCCTCGCCCTCCTGGAAAGTGCACCGGCTTGCAATTCGGAGGCGATATTTCGGTGGCGGAGTTGGCAACGTGTTAACTTTGTTTATCTATAAAGTGGCGGCGTCCGCGTTGATTAAGTCGTGGAAAAGTCGCGGGGGCCGACGAACAGAAGGAAAGGAGCGAGGCGGTGAGAAATCCACGGCGATATTTCAAGAGGCCGCGATGTAAAGCGGGCAGAGCACGCCTTGGGCAAGTTGGCGTCGCCTTATCGCCGCGACGAGAGAGAGAGACCGCGACGCTTATAATGAAATTTCCGCGGCGAAGTAAGTTTTAAAAGTGCAAAAGTGTCCAGGGACAAAGGAGCCTGGCCGAGGGGAGGACGCCCGAGATTTAGGAGGATCATAAATCGAGGCAACGTCTTCGCGACGCGAGAATCTCGCGGAGATTAGAGAGCCACTCTCACTCGTTCTCCCTTTCTACCTTTCTCTCTCGAATCGACTCGACGAATTTCGAATTTCCAGAAACGCACGCCAACACCCACCCTGGCCGTTGGTGAAACAACAATATCTCTCTCAGACACGTGGATTCGTTTTTTAATTTCGTCCTTTGGACTCGAAGATCACTCGGGGTTCGCGCGATGAGTCACGGCTTGGAGACTCGAAATATTTCCATCCAGAGACATTGGAGTCGAGGAAATGGAGAAACTTTATAATATACAATAGAGTGTACAAGCTTTTATTCATTATATATTTTACGAAAAATTATTGAGATCATCAAAAAAAAAGAAAAAGAAAAAAAAGTACCGTTTATCTCTACAAAATATCGAACAAAAATCATAAACTGGTCAGTTTGACTACTTTGGTAGTTTTAGCGTTAAATTAGTTGAACAGCAAGTACGTACTTTGACACGATGTGAGTTGCAAAATTAAATTTTACAAATATAACCGGGGAATCAATTAAAGTCATAACTGGACCGTGTGATTTGAAAAATGAAAACTTTTACTCGTTGAATTGTACGAGTATGAGAATCAATTAATTTTTACTCGTTGAATGTTACAATGAGCAATCTAGTTTGAATTTCTCACGTAAATTCTTGCACGTTCGGTTCTTACATCTGTACAAGTGCAAAGATATTCGCATAAATATCTGAAAGATATTCGCGAAAAAATTATTATATATTTAATTCCCAGATCGTGTAGCAACGAAGGGGAAAATGTCTGACTTTTATCACGCTTCATTTCATTTGCAGCGCGCTTTCGTTCTCTCAAACGTTCTTTGCTCGAGTTTGTTATTCTATCAATAACCGGTTCGATCAGCAAAGACGTTATTTCGTGGTCTCTGCGGAGGAATCGGTGAACCGGTGACGAGCGAGCCCGTGGCATTTCGGTTTTTAATTGAAAGCAAAGTCTGTAGATTTTTAATTAAGAAAATTCAAGATCGACCTGTACCAGTCCATCCATCCGTCTATTCCGTCCATCGAATACTGGCTGCTCCTCGGAGTCTCCTCAAACAGTTTTATAATTGATTTCATTTTCATTTATTTTCGCGCGAACCCCCCCCCAACCCCTGTCTTTTCCTCCGTTTCTCCCACCGCCCTCTCGCCGCCTCTCTTTTTCTTCGACCCCGTCTCTCGTTACTTCGTGCCGCCTCGAAGAAGACGGTATCTACCCCCGTCGTCGCCGCCACGACCTTACGCCGCAATCAATTTAATGTTTTAATTAAGAGAGTATCCGTGAAAAATTAGATTTTAATCGGATCGCGCCTCTCCATCGTTCCATCGCGCGCCCTCTCTCTCTCTCTCTCTCTCTCTCTGTTTACTTTCGGCTGGTGTCTTTTTAATAAATAACTTTAATTGCCTCGGATGCCTTGAAAGAATTCGACTGATCGGAAGAAACCTCCCCGCGAGAGATACGAAATCGAATTCTTGACTAAGAAACCTCTCGCCTCGTAGTTAGTTCCTAAGAGTCAAGATTTTTACACTGTCCTGTTTCCACGATCATAATTCGTAAAGTATGGCGCAGAGAAAATTTATGAAACACTACGAGAGCTATTAAATAATTTTAATCGTCTCAGGTCTCAGACGCCTGAGAACGAAGAAACCACCCTACTGTGGACTTTAAATTTATAAGATCGAGTTTTTCTGAAATTTTCGATTTCAATGTCCCGTAATGTTCGAGATTTTATATTCCATCGGTCATTCCACTAATCAAGAGAAACCTCCCTGCTATTTATTTCGGATACGCGAAATCGAATTTTCCCGAGGCTTCTGATAATTCACGTAATTTGAATGTTTCGTAATATTCGAGACATCAGCGTTTGGCTAAAGATTCGTCTTTGATACATCTCTCTCTCTCTCTCTCTCTCGCTCGCGAGTCCTTCAAAAAATAACCGCTATTTCGCGCGGTATTTTTGATCGCTTGCGCAACACGCAATCGCGGATCGAAACCGTGATTAATACTTACATACAGAGAAGCGATCGTATTTTTATTTTTCTTCGAGAAGAATATCATATCGTTCGTCTGCTCTTTGCGACAGCGGTCGAAAGAAGCCTCGATGGCCGAGTTATGATCAGTCGTTCGGTCACTTTTATCACTTTCCAACGCGTGACAAATGGATTTATTTATTCGAAGCAAGGCTCGTTTAATGATCGAAAATAGCGTGGACAGATTGCGTTCTAAATGGCGAGTCTGCCAATGCTCGCGTAGACGCAGTGTTTTCGAAAGAAAAGAAAATGGTTCGATTCATCGTGCACGAGGGATTTATATTTTCTGCCGGAACTGATATATTTTTGGCACCAGGTTTCATCGTGTCTCACCTAGCTAAGACCTATATACGTCGAGACGTTTGTTTTCTACTCTCTACACTATCGTCCATAACTATTTGCACACGTCGGTGTTTTTTTTAATCCTCTTGATCTAATTTTCATCTTTCATAGGCGTACGATTTTGTTCTGTTAAACTTTTGCTCCACGATTCTCACATTTTGCAGCAATTCAAAGTATCAAAGACTCAAATTTCGGCTCAGTGGACAACATTGTCGAGATATCGCTGCAAATCGGACAAATATCAATTCCCAAAGGAGAAAACTACGCGAGAGAATTCGACGTAATTCTGAGATTCGAAAAGTCTCAGAATCTTTCCTTTCCCTCTTACCAGAGAACTGTTACAACGAGAGAGCATGTTTCGCAATCTCGTCGGACGTGACGACATTTGAAAACAGAGTAGCGTAGAGAAGAAATTGCGTAAAAATCTCTATTTAGTGCAAATTGATCTACCAACGTGTACAGTACCACTTGAAAGTAAAATTTCAGTTTCAACGAGATTAGAGCTCGCGTACGTGCGTAGAGAATCGTACGTAGAAACAACGCTGCGATAGTCATTTTGTTAAAATACGAACAAGCGTACAGTGATTTATGGACGGATGCATCGTCGACTAATGTCGCTCATCGTCACCTTGACGATCTGTCCCCGATTAGCGGCCATTTCGGACGCTTTCAACGCGGCAAAGAAGTAGCGGCGAGTCGGTATATTTTCCGCCGTTTTCACGACGAATATCGTTTCAGCGTTCGCGAGAGGAAGGGAGCAAGCGGCAGCCGGCGAATTCCCGGTATTGAGACGTAGGACGGACCGATGCAGACCGAAAAAGAAAAAGCCAGCCGCGAGAGAAGGTCCACCATTTTCCGAAGCTATTCTAGAGTGTTATGCAACTGCCGGCCAATGCATTTGGCCGGGCAGAGCTTTATGGCCGAAGCTCACACGCGCAAAAATGTTTGTTTTAACTCCGGTGCTGGCCCCTCCCCTTCCTCCCCCCCTCGCCCCCCCCACACGCACACGCACACACACGCACACACACACACACACGTCCGTCTACCTGCCAGCCTACGTCCGCAGCCTTGAATCACTCGGAATGTGCGAATATTTGTAAAATTAGATCTTCCGCTTTTCCGATCCGATATTCGCCACCACCTCCTCCCATTGTCTCATCGAATCGAGCCGAATTTCTTTCGAAGCGAAGGAAACGTTCGTCGTTTCTGGACTTTCGATTCTGCGTGAAGATCGACGATTGGAACGGGTTATCGTTTTTGTTTACGCGCCGATTAATTGCGTTGTTACGAGTGTAACGAATTTGGCATTAGCAGCAGCTTAACACGATTGTAAAATTCTCCGATGTTGTTGCGAGAATGGAACGTGATCGATGAGATGGACTTTAGGTATTTAAATTTAGCAAATTTCTATTTCCGTTCTAATTTTCCGAGGAACCTTTAAATTTTCTGTAAACGCGCGATGAACCGCACGGTACTTGCGCGAATATAATACAATAGTTGAGAAAAAGAAAAGAAAAGAAGAATAGAAGTTTTGGGCTTTACTGTGAAAAGAAAATGATAGACAAGAAAGTTAGCGAAAGTCGGAATCATAACGAGGGGAATATCTGTCAAGAATTTATTTGAGAATTTATTTCTATATGTTGTAACTTGCAGTCACACAGGAATTTCGAAAGTTCGGTTATTGTCTTTTTGCGAAACAGAAAATAGACTCGCGCGAATAGTATTACACTCTCTGGTGCGTCTCACGTATGTATTTCTGTACCTTCCAACTTTTCGCAAATACACGAAAATCCGCCTACCGATCAACGATTTTCCCTTGTCGTTTCGTAACTCTCGAGTTTTCCCTTTCGAAATTTAAAAGGAAAAAAAAAAGAAGAAGAACGTTATTTACGAAGACGACCTCGACTACATTAATTTTTCACGCCGGCAAAATTGTTAAGCCGCGATCCTCTTTGTTCGATGAACGGTCACGACGCCTCTTAACGTGATTTCCATTTGCAAATCGTGCGACTAAACGATCCCGTATCGGTCCCCGGGCTAATGGAAAACGTCTTAAAAAGTTGCCACGCGCCTCGGGGATACGAAATTTGGAAACCTTGCCCCTGTATTCCCGCTGGAACGGCGGGAAAAGGAGTGTCGGGAGATGGTGGGGGGGATTCCCGTGACCCCAGCCCATTCGTATTTTTCACCCTCCATTTTTACGCCATCTTTTCCCGCTGTCGATCCACCCTCTCTCCATAGCTGTCTCTCTCCCCCTCTGGGACTCTGTCCGTTTCTCTCTGTCGCTCGTTCCTCGCTCTCCTCTCGAAAGTCGCGTCGCAGAACGAGGTCTCTCTTTGATTGTTTTAATCAATAACGCCTCGATGATTCGAGCCGCGGTTTGTTCTTTTGTTTCTTCTTCCTTTCTCTTTCATGTTCAATGAAAATTTCAATGAAGTTTTTCGTCGAATTGGAACTTTTGAAACTCGAAATTCGAATGGTCTTTTTTTTTTTTTTTTCGAGTTTCAGTTTCGACTTTTGGCAAAATTGACAAACGTTTTTCTGTTGAACAGACCTTTCAATTTGTCGAACAGCGTTGAGGGTAAAATTGGCTCGCCTCGGCTCGGCGCGGCTCGAAGAGGCTTCAGCAGCTCTCCGGGCCTGTTATTCGGAACTTTTATAGGCGGTTCAGTGATAAGAAGATGGGAGAGAAGTTTTTGTCGCTTAAAAAGGAACGAGGAGATCCAATTTCCGTCGCGATGATTGGCCGATTCGATCAGTCGTAACGATAATAGAATTCTTTCGGAACGTTTTTCCGTTCGTTCGCGCGAACTGGAAAGCCATTGTCTCCTTCGATCGATACCTGCGATTTTTCCATCTTTAAATTGAAGGCGAGCGGCGAACAACTGCTCGCAAGAACTGCATTCGCTGTTGTTGAAACATACCTGTTTATATTGTTAAATGTTACAACAAGCATGTTGCTTTGGCTATTTGTACGCGTGCGTTTTGTAGATTTTGCACACTTAAATTCTCCAAAATCATCGTTTGCATAATTAATTAGTATTTGAATTCCGCTAAATTGCATTTTGATGCATTTGATGCCGTATTATCATCGTTATCATGCCGCACACTTTTGCCCGTTTCAACGTGCAATGCTCGTCGTGATCTCTAACAAATAAAATCTCTGTTCAAGTTACTCACATTTCAGTTCACTTTCTACGGTCGTCTCTGGTTTTTAACCGTCGTAACATTTACCGCCCACCATTTTCATCCTCTGTCTCACAATTTCTTTAACACGCGCATTCTACTGTGTTCTTCCTGGTTGTATAATTTGCGCAAAGAAAACGAGATCGTGACTGAACGTAACGCGTCAGTAGGAGCGAATGCACTGCCTCGAGATATCAAGGAGTTTGAGGCTAGAATTTGGAGCTTTCCCTTGTGTTGTGCAAAACATTTTGTCCAATTATCCCCGCGGTCACAGATAGGCGGTCTTTGGTTCCCTGCGTGTACGAGTAGAATAATTATTTTTTCCGGTGCTTCATCTCTTACCCTCGTTCCCCGCGCTTCTCGCAACCCCTTGAGATTTCTAACGTTTCGCGGACCCTTTAACGTCTTTTCCTCTCTCCTTCTTTGTCTCCTGTCGTCCGTCGCGGCCGAAGCGCCTCCGAAGCGTCTCCGAAGGAGGAGAACGGAAGGGCTGGAGCCCTTTTTGGCTCTCGCGCGAACGGGAGAAAAGAAATTAGCGAAATTAAACGAGCCGATATAGCCGCGCTCTCGTTTTTAGGGGTTGCTCACCCTTTCGCAGCTTTCACGGAAAGCTGTATTATTTGCGATTAATTATTTGCACGACGCGAAACGATTGGCACGGCAAACGAGGGTAGAATTGACAGACTGCGTTTCAAAGAAGCGTTCAAATTTCCCGTCACTGGCTAGCTTTTCACGGGTGCGCGGGCAACGCGAATTTCTCGGGTATGAAATTAACTCTTGCCGAAATATAATTTATCGGTGGACGTTTTGGAAAACACGCGCGCACTTATAACGTTATAAAAAGTACCCCTTTTTTTTTTTTTTTAAACCAGCTTCCAGGCGGAAAATTCAGTTTTTTCGAGCTGTGAAAATTGTAACAATCGAAACTGAAAACTGAGGAGGTCTCTCACAGCTGGACCACGAATTTTTATGTATTTTACGCGTTTCGTGTTTCACGAATTTTTACATACGTATATATATATATATATATATATATATTTTCTTTTTTCGAGTATTTTCACGACTAATGAAACAACTAATGAAACACTACAACAGGATCTCAAATTCCTCGCGAATGCATAGAAATCCGCAGTCTACTCACTGACGAATCTCTTTTCTTTCCATTTCCTAGAAACCTTTCGAACGAAAGACAAAAAGTCGGCAACGAATTCTCGCAACGAACGTAACTTTTCAAAAACACAGGTTTTTATCATGTTTAAACGTTATACGAAAGTTACACAACGATAGCAGTAAAAGGAAAAAATTTGAAAAACACAGGGAGGGAAAAAAAGTTTCTGCTGCTTAACCGAGTCAAAGTTGAAACCATATGTGTTCGCACCGTGTCTCTCTCCGTCGTGAGTACGATCAGTGTTCGGCAAATATTTGTTCACGGAATTTCGAGCAACGATAAAACGACAAAACGAAAAAGGCAAGAAGAGCGAGAGAGCGCTAGAGAGGAGAGAGAAAGAGAGAGAGGCGAACGTTTAATATTTCGGATCGTCTGGCTCGCGAGCGCGGTCGTGTATTTGTTAAAACCTTGCTCGCGAAAAGCAGCAGGCCCTGTTGGGAAATGGAATTAATCTGTCGATGCGTACCGTGCACCCATTTAATATCCATCACGCGTTCATCACTGCAGAAGCAATCCGGCGATTGTTCTCGCGCGCCACGTTGTTTTTTCTTCCTTTCTCTCTCGCGCTCTTCCTTCAGCCGCCGTCCCGTTCCTCTCCATCGGGGATTTTCAGTGGGTGGCGGTAGAGGGAGGGAGGGGGTTGGTTGTTGTTTCGGCGGAGGTGCGCGTTCCTCCCGTTCCTCGCCACCTATGCACACTGGACGCGAACGAGCGAGCGAAATTTTCACGCGGCCGCGAGACACGACGACACGAGGTCGATGACAAATTTTGAGCGTAGCATCTTAATGCGCCGCGCGCCCGTCGAAAACTGACCCCGCAGCTGGCCGCCTTAAAAAAGGGGGGTGGAACAGGGCCCCGCAGGGAAGGGCGAACCCTGGTCGCTGATGCCCCGTGTCCAGAGGTGGTGGGGGGTAGCAAAGGGGAGAAACGCAACAATCTATCTCTCACAATTACTTCGCGTTCCTTTTATTCCTCGCCTTTTTCTTCTTCTCTTTTTTCCTTTTCCTTTCACCTCCTTCCAGAGGAGAGTGTACTTCTTACCCTTCTCGAGGTATCGTTCTTCTCCTTCTTCTCCTTCTCTTTCTCCTTCTTCTTCGTCTTCGTCTTCTTCTGCTTCTGTTTCTTCTTCTTTCTTCTCGTCCGCTGGTGGCAGACGGAACGTTTCAAGGTGCCACCAGGTCAGACCTGTTTAAGGGGTTTAATTCGAGGGTCGCGAGAGAGGCGGCGAGGCGGGGTACGAAACAGGGGCGAAGCGAATGTACGCGCCGCGTGAATTGCAACATTGCCGCGTTTCCAGCCAGGTAAATTTACCTCGCAGCGCACAGGGGGAACGCGTTTGCCACTTTGTGTCTCCGTTTCTTCTCCTTTTTTTTTTCTCCCTGTTTTTTTCTTTCCTCTCATTTCTCTCGACCATGCCAGGTTTGGAATAATGTATACGTATTCGAGGACAGGATACGGGGCAATAGACTCTCGGTCGCATCGCGTCAGGATCGGTTGCGTCGCGTCGCGTCGCGTCGCGTCGCGTCGTCAACTGTCGGGAGAAGGTTGAACAGGCTGAAGGGACACAATGAATGTTTCAAGTTTCCAAACGACCATCTCTGTTCCCGTGCTTTATTTAATTTTTATTCGATAATGGACAATACATATGCCTGCGTTGTTTATTCATACGCACGCGAGAGCTGCGCGCCACTTCGCTTGTTTCCCTTCCCCATCCGACGTTACACATTATTTCTCTCTTTTATTATTTATCACCGGCGAAATTTCGCGCATTGTTTTCCAAAACACTGCAACTAATCACCACGTTACCTCCCTCTTTCTCCCTGTTTTCCGTGCACACCATCCACCCCCCCCTCTCTCTCTCTCTCTCATTCCGTGTGAACCTATTCGATCGATCGTTTCCCGCGAAAGCCTGGTATATAACTCCGTTTACGGTCGATCCTCGATTATTTCGTGCGCGTTTCGCACGAATTTTCCACAATCTCTTCCGTACTTTCGTTCGTTGCTAGTACTTTAGGTATTCTTTAACTTTAAATTGCGGTGCGTGGTGAAAGCGTGAGTTTTGTGAGATCAGCTGAAGCAACGAGAAAAGCTAGAGAACTGACGCGATGAGACAGAGCAGAAGAAACGAGGAGGAAGGAGTGTAGCGTGAGATTTTTTTCCGACTCTAGTTTTTCCGGATCAGCCATTTTCTTCCAATCCGCGTGCTTTCGGTTTGTTAGTTTGCGGCTAAAGCGTGTAGCGGTCAGACTTCTGCAAGCAAGGAATATTAATAGTTGTTAGAGTCGAGCGCGGTAGACAATCGTCGAAGAGACACATCAACGTTCGATCGATAGAACGGCGATACAAAGTGAGACGAAAAGAGAAAAAAAGAAAATCGATCGTCACGATCTTTGCGCTTACTCGTTCAAATTTCTATCTCGATCGTCGATCGTTCGCGTCGAAGTGTCTTCAACGTCGTTCACGACGAAGCACGAAGCTCGAGATTAGTAGAAATCTTGTCGTAAGATCTTAACGAAGCTTTACCTGTATCTAAACTCGTGTCTCGTGGATCTTCGATTTAGCAGTCTCTCGTCATCCTCGTCTCGGTCATTCTCCTCACCGCTGTTGTTGTCATCGTCGTCGTCTTCGTCGTCGTCGTCGTCGTCGTCGTCGTCGTCGTCGTCGTCGTCGTCGTCGTCGTCGTCGTCGTCGTCGTCGTCCTCCTCCTCCTCCTCGTCGTCCTCGTCACCATCCTCTTCCACTTCGTACGAACCGTGTTTCCAGTTCATCCGACACTGATTCGCGAGACTGATCAGTTTTCCTCGTTTTCACTCACTCGCGCACCTATTTCACCGCCTGTGTCTCACGAAACTTGCCGTCCCGCTAGGGCCAAGAAAAAAACCAAAAAAAAAAAAAAAGGAGAAGAAAGGAAAAAGAAAAGAAGAGAAAAGGAAATAAGAGTCGAACGACAGATCACGCGTAGATATACAACGACTCGGCTCTTATCGACTTAGCCAGCCGCTGAGAAGAAGAATCGCTGGCCCTGGTGGTAGACAGCGCGCCGATTCTTCCCACTTTCTCTCGTTTTCTTTCAAAGATCTCTCGGCTGACGAGCACCGATCTCCGCGTGCATCGCTCCGACCGCACACTCGTTGGCGGTTCCACACGACGACGCTAGGCACGAGGACGAGACACACTGTGATCGCCAGTCGCTAGTCGAATCTCGTCTCCTTCGTGCGCGTGTCGCGGAAAAACGTGCCCTCTTCCTGATTAACCAACTCCGCCGCACTCCGGCGATGCTGAATTTTTCGTAAGTGGTGCGTGCCGGCGAAAACGTGCACCAGGGCCGTACCGCGGCCCGACACCGCAGATGGCGCCGACGAACAACGCGCGTCCACCCGCGTTCTCCCGAGGCGGTGAAGCACTCGTTGCTCGCTCCCGATCTCCTCTCCCCTTCGATTCACACTTTGATTCGCAATCCCTCGATCGCCCACTGTCGGCGATTCACTGTTGCGAATCCTGGTGATGTTCCTCCGAAACGATCCCGCGTTGCGTTGCGTTGCGTTGCGTCTTCGGATCGAGCGATTTCTCGATCGCGAAGGAGGAGGCAGAGAGAGACGCTTCGTTTCGGGTGAAACGTAGCTAGCTGCTGCTCAGAGAGGTTCGCGATGTTACGATTTTCAGTGCACTGAAATCCGCGGGCACCGCGTCCGCAAGTGGGAGGGACTGGTTCGCACGTGACTCAGTGTGTCGTATTCTTTTCTTCCTCGTTCGGATATGCCGCCGCATCCGTGGCGCGGCCCTTTTCCCGTGGAAATCGCCCGATCGCTCGCTCGCGGGTCTCGGGGCACGCGGATCGCGGGTCGCTGAACGTAACCTTTATCACTTCCTGCCCGGTCAACCACGACCGTCCGTCATTATTCTAATTCGACGTTGGACGTTCGACGACGAGAGTCGAGAGGCGGCGTTGTCACGGGCCCCCCCGTGATCACTGGCGACGCCTCCGATTTTTTCTCTCGCAAACGGAGAAACGGAAAAAAACTTTCTCCGAACAAACGTTCTCCGTGCGAACCCCTATCCCCACCACCACCACCACCACCACCTTGGTCCCGGGTGAGAGAGGGATTTACGGGATACACGCGTCGTGAAAGACGTCACCAGTTTCGCACGTGCGTGTGCGTATGTAGCACGTACGCGCGAAATAGCCGATGTCGAAAACGGAGCCGAGCGTTGTCGTTGTTGTTGTTGTTGTTGTTGTTGCGTGGTCTTGCTCCTCCCTCAGGATCTCTTGGGTCCCGGATCGAGAGAACGATCGAGCGGCTCGGCGTTGGCTGGAACGATTCGTTTCGCGCACCAGATTCTATCGGACTCTGTGAAAATCGAGCAACCAGCGTGTTTCTCAGCCTCCCTTCCTCCTCCTCCTCCTTCCTCCTTGCTCGACGTTCTCGATGTTCGGACTCGCGTTCCTGGTCCCTCGGGTGGATGATCTCTCTCACCGCGTCTTCGTCGTCGTGTCGTCGAGTCGTCGAGTCGGTAACACGCCACCGGTTCCCTCGGCCACCGGTTTCCTTCGGTTTCGCGGCAGACTCTCCACTCTTCGATATTTCTGCGATTTATTGCGGCGCGACTTAGAAATGCATCTAATGCGGTGCACGCCGCATAGAATGCATGCATGCACCTTGGCGGCGGGGAGGGCGAGCCACGGAGAGCCGAGAAGTCGGGCCGAGGCGAGTCGAGTCGAGTCGCGGCGCGCAACGCGTCTGCGCATGCGCCCCCGATCAGACCGTGTGTACTCTACTCGCGCGCGCGGTTAGGCGAGCGCGAGCTCTAGCGAATATGAGCGAGCGGATCGGCCCGCCACCGCCACCGCCACCGCCGCCACCGCCACCGCCGCCACCGCCATCGCCATCGCCATCGCCACCGCCACCGCCACCGCCGCCGCCGCCGCCGCCGCCGCCGCCGCCACCGCCGCCACCGCCGCCGCCGTCGTCGTGTATCTTCGCTACGTCATTCATTGGCGTGGAGAGTGAAAATCAGAGCTCGTTGCAGCAGCCTCTCTGCAACTGTACCAGGAACGGTAAATCAGCGACACACCGCGCTTTCCGCGCCTCTCCGCGCTTCCTCGTCGCGAAAGTTTCGCACATCTTTTACCGTCGAAATACCATCCAGTCCCGTATCTCCGAACGGAGTAATATTTGAGACTCGAGGGCCGAAAGTCGATACGAGGACGAGCGAGGAATAATGCATTTTCGATTCGGAAAACGAATTCGTGGACCGTACGGACCGGACGAACGAAGTACGCGTAACTGCAATTCGTTGATATTAATTTCCTCCTTCTACCACCGTAAGTAACTGAAATTCATTTCTTGTCGTTACAAGAATTGATGGAAAATCTGACGACCGAGTCTGACGAGTCGTTCGTTTGTCAATGACGATTAAACGGAAGGATATGTATAAACGTGCAACTCTCAAGTTACGGAGGGTTGAAACGTGCGTTTATTCCCAAATGGAAGTAGACGACTTAAACATTTCGCAAATGTTGCCAACGCGTGATTAACAAACTTAGGCGAGGTGGCGAGGAAGAGAGTAGTGTTGAAAATTGGGCCATTCATAGAGTTGTTACACGTTTGTTACACGATGTTTCGCGTGGCATTAAATGGCACCTTCCGAACGATCAATCGTTTTGAATACGGTAATCTCTGAAATTGGATCATGCACGAACGAATTATACAGCGCCAGATGACACCGTCTGAAACAGAATACAGCGAATCTTTTGTATTCTGTTTCTTTCACGTTCTTACGAATACTCAAAGACCAAGAAGAAATGGAGTTCATTTCCCATATTGATTGCACATTCGACGTATCTTGTGCATCTTTGCATCCGTAAATTTTTTCTGCCAGTGCATAAAAATTCGTAGCACTTTCTCGAACGATGAGAATCGCTCGAGGAGAAATTTTGCAAGAAGCATTCGTGAGTTTGCGAATGCCCCGGAAGCGTGCACGTCTGCGCGCCACGGCTCGGAGATGCGCGGGAAAATCGCCTCGATACTCGCGTACCATCGTTCTCAGGTTGTCTTCCGCCGAAGCTCGAAATTCGATCGACGATCGGCAAATCTGTTTCACAATTGCAGAGAGTCGTACACTTTGATATTTAAAAGGCATACGTATAGGTAGAAGCGCGTATTCGTATTAACGATCGATCGAAATAGCTACAACGACTGCAAAAGGAGAAACTACGGGCGACGTTAAAGTACAAGTTGGAAGAAAAGTCGCAAAGTGTTGTGAACAACGAGTGGTGAAAAAAAGGGGGAAGAAGGCGTACGGCGGCGTAGATAGATACGAAACGCGGGAACTTTGTCTCGCGTGGCCGGAGGAGCAGGCCACAGAGAGCAGGCCACAGAGCAGGCCGCGCAAAATGGCTTCCTCCTTTTCAGGAATTATCGCGATGTAGGAAGTCTCGGTCGGCGTTGGTGGGGGGTGGAGGTGGCCGCGGAGCCGGCTGTCGGCCGAAAGTTTAAAATAGAATATCTCGCGAGTAACTTTCATCGGTCGTTAAAAAATCATGCAGTGTCGTACCTAGCGGGGGGCACGAAAACCTCCCACCCACCTCGCGGGGCGGCGTGGAGCGGCGAGAAGGAAAGGAAAGGACAGGCGGGGGCAGGCGGGGGAGGGCGGCTGGCGGGGAGAGGTGAAAGGGGAACGACTCGCGCGCGAGAAGAAGGAAACGAACGGGGAGAGCAGCCCTCTCTTCGCGCCGCGAACCGAACCGCCGAGCTCTAGGATAGGCCACGCGGTTCGACGTTGGAAACGTAGTTGAACCTACTCTCGACGTCGTCGGACACATGCACGCGCGCGAACCGTACCCGCGCCGAAGGAGGAACGCGGCTCGCGCGTGTGTGCCGCCGAGATCGCGGCGCGCGGCGTTCCGCGCGAGAATTTACCGCCGGTGAACTGCGCCCAGGCAGGAAGTTCTCGCACCGCCGAGGAAAGATATTTCAGAGCTTTTGTGCTGATCGCGTCGGCCGATTCCCTATTAGGAATTACCTAGGGAGGCCTAGGGACGTCGCGAGTTCGACCCTGCACGCTCCGAATCGATCCGCGTGACGCGAATGCAACGTTCGACGTCCGTGTTTCCAACGGGAAGGGAAGAACGTGCCTCTCGAACGTTCAGTTTGAAAATCTCCGACACACACACGCGCGCGCGACGAGACTGCGAACGTTTGTAGCATTTTAGTAGAGCCGCGCGATGAGACTAAACTAAATTAAACAAAATGGTCTCGACTATGCGAAATAGATTTCTGGTATTTTGCCGTTTTTCTTCGCTATTCAACGACTCGTCGTCGTCGTCGTCGTCGTCGTCGTCGTCGTCGTCCGTTTACGCGCTCTCTGGTCTTTGGTTCAGTTTATTTCAGTCGCGTCGTCGCGTCAAAACAGAAGGAGAGAGAGAGAGAGAGAGAGAGAGAGAGTAAGAGACAGATGGTACGGTACAATCCATTGAAAAGCGAACAAAAATCTATTCGTTGGAAACGTTTTCCGGATGAAACCAGCTGTTTACCGTACGCGGAAATCTCTGTCGTGACGTGCGCGCCGGGAAAGCAGTAGTGGGAAAAGGGGAGGAGAAAGATAGAAGCTGATAGAGGTAGAGAGAGAGAGAGAGAGAGAGAGGAAATAAAAATAGAGACGCTCTCTGGATGGAAATGCATTTTCGGTTGGCACGCGCGGGACAGGAACGCCGAGAGAGACGAAGCGTGCGCGACACAGAGCGGCGCGGATAATCCGCCGGCTGGTCCCGCGGTGCCTTTTTCTTTTTTTCTCCCCCGGCGGCCACCCCGGCATCCACCCACCCCCCATTTGCCCAGGCCGGCCACCCTGTTCGCTTCTCTGGACGTAGCCGGTCTCGGCCGTGTCGCACCGCGCCTGCCCGCTCGCTTTTGTTTTCCTCTATTTTCCGGTTTTTCCGGGCGGGCCACACCGGTCGGCCGCTGGTACGCGCCGCGCAACAAGTAGCAGATTATAAAAATCACTCGTCGGCTCGGGGGCGTGACAGGGGAAAAAAGCGGTGGAGTGAAAAAAAAAAAAAAAGAACCGCGGCTAGGAAGGGGAGGGAGGGAGGGAGGGAGGAGAAAAAAGAAAGAAGAACGAAGCGAGCTCGGCTACGTCCACGGAACGGTCACGCGAAACAAAGAGGGCAACAGCAGGAGGTGGAGGAGGAGATGGAGGAGAAGGAGTGATCGCGAGATAGAGAGAGAGAGAGAGAGAGAGAGAGTGAAAGATATAGAGGTGCGGGTGAAGCGAGAAAGCGCGCGAAAGAGGGAAGAAGCGGAGGCGATCGAACGAGCGCGAAGGTGCGACAGGGATGGAGCTGGAGAACGAAAAAGAGAGTCGACCGACCACCGACGCGGGATGGAAGTATCCAGTGAAAGAGATGTGGGAGGAAGAGAGAAAGAGGGAAGCGAGAGAGGAGCGAAAGATACAGGGGAGGGTTGGGAGGGAGAAAGCGAGTAAAAGGGAGAGAGAGAGAGAGAGAGAGAGAGCTTGCTCGCGGTGAAAGAGAGAGGAGAAAGGAAGAGGAGGAGAGAGAGAGAGAGAGAGAGAGGGAGAGATGCGGGCGTAGGTACACATTTACCCATACATATGTATGTTTCTTCGTCCCTCGCGTCGCCCGCTCGCCGATCCACACCCTGTTTTGCTCCCCGCCGGCCCTCTCGCGCTCCAGAGCATCCCTCTTACTCTCGCGCGCGCTTGGCCCGTGCGTGGCGATTTACATTAAACGCTGGTCCGTTGCCTCCCGTTCCGCAGAGACGCGCGAGCGTTGCCGAGGGGCGAGCACGGCGGCGGGACAGAGACGGAGAGAAACGAGGTAGAAAAGGGGAGGGAAGAGAGAATGGCAGCAGGGAGGAAGAGAAGAACCCCTCTCTCTCACTCTCACTCTCACACTCTCTCTCTCTCTCTCACTCACTCACTCACTCACTCACTCACTCACTTTCTCTCTTTCTTTGTTTCTCTCTCCTTCTCTCCCTCCTGTTCTCTCCGCGACGGACAGAGGAGAAAATCGTCCGAAAATACGCGGATACGAAACACGGCGAGCCAATACGCGCGAGGTTCGCGCGACAAAAAAGATTTCCTCGATCCCTGGGTTTCGATCGCGACCCCCCGGTGCACCTCGACGCACTTGTACGGGGAGAATGCACCGGTACTCGCGCGTGTGTGTACGTGTATATTCCAACGCCAGTTTTCCCGGGTATTTGGGAAATTTCTGGATCAGAGCCGATGCTCTCTGTTCCCTCTGTTTCATACGTTCGCGACTGTTTCGTCACGTATGTACGTCATATGCCTCTTTTCTTCTTCTTCTTCTTCTTCTTCTTCTTCTTCTTCTTCTTCTACTTTTTTCCCCCTCTCTCGTTCGGTCTTATTTTTATTTCACGAACGAGACTCGATCTTTTAATGGATGCAATAACGAGGATACGTAGTTAGTCGCGTTGGAGCTCGGTCTGTAGCTATAACGCCAAGTAAATTGGTTTCTATTGGTCTCTAGCATCAAAGAACTCGAATGCTTTGCTGCAAACGTACGATAGAGTACGGCTTGCATTGTGCTCGAATAAAAATCTGTCTAGTTTTCACGGAAGAAAAATATCTTCTCGCCTCTTGTGTCGTGAGAATTTTCTATCGATGGTGTTTCTCTTAATTTCAGCTGCTGTCGTCGTCGTTTGATCAATCTCCCTTCTGAAGTTACCTGATGGAGCACTATTGATATTTTATATTACGTTATCGTGTTCGTACATTTATTTATTTGTTGAAAACACGAGCGAACACCTTACGTCGAACACCAAAAGTAGAAAAACTAAAGTGTCCAAGAAATTTCTTTGTCGCCAAAAAAATACGATCGAAAGAACGAAAGGAAAGATTGGAATAATTGGAAACTCTCGTCGCTCTCGTGCATATTTTTTTTTCTCCGCGCGTCGAGCAACTCGCCCGCGAGTTTTTCGCGCCCTCGAACGACGATCTCGAGGCTCGATCATCGGGGAAAAACCTCGCTGCCGCGACTTTTATCGACGACGCGTGGTTTTCGCGCGGTTCGTTATTAACGAGATTGCAATTTCTACGTTGACCCTCGTCCTTTCTGATCTCGAGTCGATCGATTTTCCGTGAGGTCATTGACCCTCCTTTCGCTCCCCTCGCTCGCCACGTAGAAGAAACGAAATGCGCCCACTTTTACCGATAGTCATCATCCCGATGGATACACTATTCCGCCATATTTATCGACATATTAGGATACACTAGGACGCGCTAGTGCAAACTATATATTTACTACGAAACGATCAATACTCACAATTCTGATGGGACTGCACACATTAAACCGGTGCAACGCTTCGCCTCGGTGTGTGCGTGCGTGCGTGCGTGCGTGCGTGCGTGTGTGTGCAACGCGCACGTTATTTACACAATGCGTAAAATAAATTTTCCACCCCGCTACTCCCTACCCCTTCGAATATATCGAATTGAATATTTTCGGTGACTGCCGCGCGTTGCTCACCCCTCTGTGCGCGTTTCGTTTATGAAATCCCAAATCCTCGGCTCAGTTCGTCATTTTGAAAAACGATCGAACACGAGAGAGGGGGGGAGAGAGAGAGAGAGAGAGAGAGAGAGAATGAGCAGAGCGTTGGCAAAATATGTTTTTACCTATCTTGAAAACGAGTACATTGTAGTAGATAGACTCAAACATTTGGCAAGGCGCGGACGGAAAGATTCTCGAGGCGAAACGTCGCGTCCGACGAAACGACCGTCAAAAATCGCAGCTCGGCTGTGCTTTTTGGCAGAGTTAGTTTGGTAGATTTTCGCTCGGCGGTAGATTTTTCGCAGTCACGCGTAAGAATAAATTCGCGACCGTTGGTTCGCGGATCGCCTCTCGTTGAACGTTCGTTGGTTGCCAAGACCCGGAAAAAGGAGAGGCGGGTTTTCTAGAACGGCCAAAAATAGCGGCCGTACTTGTGAAAATAAAATGGCAACCCGCGCGCGAGAGAACGCGAGAGAACGCGAGAGAACGCCGCTTGGAAGAAGAGGAAGAAGAGGAAGAAGAGGAAAACGAAGGGACAAGCAGCGAGGCAGGCTGGCCGTGGTGGCTCGCCGCGACGACGCGGAGGAAGCAGAGGGAAAAAAAGAAGGCGAGGCATCTAAAATTGGCGGGACCGAGTTTGCCAATACACGGCGATCCTCCTCGGTTTCTCTATGGCCAACCGGGAGGAGAGAGAGAACCACTTTCCTCCCGTCACACGGAGTGGCACACGTAGCACCGGGAGTCGCGCGTTGAATCCACGCGTGCAGACGGAGGGAATGGCGGAGGAATGTTTTCCCGAAAGCGGGAGTGAACAACAGGAACGAAGGAAAATTCGAGCGTCGATCGGCGAATAACGAGCGTACGAAACGCATTATTATTAGACCGTTCGATATTCTCGAAGGCTTACGCAACGCGTAATAGCGAGTAATAAGTGCGAGTGGAATATCGAGGAGGCCTCGTCAGGCTGGGACAGAAGTGATGCACGCGATGCATCATCCCCTTGGTTGTTGCGGCGGGCAATTGATATATCGAGATGGTTGCAGGGTGAATTCTGAACAGAAGGCCTAAAGCAGAAGGACGAGACGAAGCCGAACGAAACGAAGCGACGAGAAGAATACCTATATGGTATAGGTACACACGTGGAATGCGTATAACAGGCAACTGTAGCGCGGGTCTTTGTAAAACGTGGGTATATCGAGCAAGGAGGCTTTCGACGTTCGTTTTAATGGAAGTAGTATCGGTCGAAAGTTTGCGCGAGACTTTGCGCTTCCGAGAGAACACGCCGGCTGATGTTATTGCGTGTAAAAGAGTTCAAGCGAGAGGGATGAGATAGGCTGCGTCGTTGAAAAAGAAGAACGAGAAAGATACCGCGCCGGGGAGAGAAGAGAGTCAAGACTGAGTCGCGACCTTGATGAAAATAACTCGTCGAACTGACCATACCTTGTATGCGTTAAATTGAAAAAAAGATCTTTCGCTCTCGCTCTCGAAGAAACTTCATCCGTCTCACAATCTTTGCTCCTCCCTTTTATTTATGTTGGCTTCAAAGTTCAAATCCGACTCCGAGTCATTTCGTCGTTAAGAATTTTTTGAACCTTTAATTCCGTAAAAAAGAAAAACTCTCCGAGCGTGTTCGTACTTTTCAAGCTTCGTACGCTGGCAATTTTTTCCGCCTTGAAAAGTTTTACTGATCGTGGAAATCGTGGAAATTCGTCCGTCCTTGAGCTTGATCCTTCCGATTCCGACACGTTGGAGCCAACGCTCGCGTAATGAAAACGCCATACCGCGAGGAAGATTGCTGTCGCGAGAAAGGATTCTCACCCGAGCGTGGGTGGCTTGGGGGCAGGATCGAACAATCCACTTAGATTAGACGAGATCCAGGAATAACAGCCTTTTACCGACTCGACTCGCTCGTTTCTGGATCGAGGTGACCCGTGGCGCCTCCGCTACCAACTGATGATCGTCGAACTACATTTCGTTCGTTCCCGTGCGGTTTGCTTCTCGGCTATCGCCCGAGGCTGTTGTGACGCGTTCTGTTTTTCCTGAACCTGTCGTACATTCTTGCATAAATTAACAGCGAAGCAACGATCTTGATCTCAGTCGCGAGACGAAGGAACAGCTTTTACTGCTTTTACTCTTTTACAATGGCAAATTCCAAGACGACGCGTTGCTATAGAGTTAGAGTTTTTTTTTTTTTTTTTTTTGAAAGAATTGAAGAATAAAATTAACTCTCTGGCGATTACGACGGAGTGAAACGAGCATGGAAGAATAACAATTATAGAATCAGATATATTGGCATAACTTGGAAAGAAAAGTAAGAAATGTAAAAAAAATTTGCGTTCATCTAGGGAAAATTAGTTGGTCAAATTTGACCGAGCATAAAATCAAGTTATTTTTTAACTGTTTTGTCGTGTTTATTACGTATTTATTCGTTCGTATATCAAGAGTCGCAAGAATTCCATAAACGAATTAAAAGAATAAAAAATTATGCATTCATTGACGTGCTAAGAATGGCACCAATAGCGGCGGAGTCTTTTTCAAATGTCTGGTGATTTCATTCTGAATACGCGACGCGTCCCGGTATTTCAATATTTCTATCCGGTACGGATTCCACCGGCCGTCAAATAGCGCAAAATAGGCTCCGTTTAAATTCCTCGCCGTGTTTGCTCGGCCAATGGGTTTTTACTATCATCAGTCAACACTCGGATGCACGAGATTTTATATTTACCGAACGTTTCAGGCGAACGCGTGCATCCCTGCAGATAAATCATCATCGTTTGGCCAGCACAGCGTGCCGTATAAATATAAACACCAGGTTGTCATCGCCATTCCAACCGAGATTTAGCATTTTTTTCTTCTGATTCACTGTCTCTCCCCGTAGCTTAACTCTGCGTACCTGTACGTTCATAGCTCGACCGAGAGGGTGCGAAAAAGCAGCGGTGAAAAAACCTTGATCGGAGGATGAGTAGAAGGGAAAAACACCGATTAGGGGATACGTGAAAGGAAAAAAACGATGTTTAGGGTTAGGTCTCCACCCCTGTATTCCGACCGTGATTTTTTGCACACCTGTTCGAAAAAAATTTGGGGTGAGTCACTCGTGGGGTGCCTCGTTTCAGGGTGATTACGGTGGTACCTGTGAGGGATGGGGCTTTTTCTTGCTGTTGATGATCGTAACGGGTGTTGGACGGGTGTCTGTGGTCTTTTTTTTGGAGGTTTTTTCATTTTTTTCTTTTGACAGATTGGAAATAGTTTCGAAGCATTTATAATCAATCGCTGTCTGTGTCAATTGTTGTTTTTCTACTTCAGTGGAGTTGAAATTGCCAATACCTTTTTTCTGAAATTCGACCAATTTAGATCATCTATCGCTAATTTTGTTAACTCTTGCAGCAAGTGTATTTTGTAAAGTGATACAGCTGCAAATAACTCGGTCCTCTGTTAGGACATAAAATCGCGAAGACTGGACAGTTACATGATACAGGTATAACGTTCGATCACTTTTTCGTATTTCTTTCTCATCGATATAATGTCCAAATATTGTCTTTAAGAAAAGAAATAATGGTTCTTTGGAATATTTTGTTTTCAAGTATCTTCTTTTTTTTTTGGAATAGAATTTTTACGGACAAAATGTTGAAAAACTATTTTCGTTCAAACAACGTCTGCCAAAGTACAGCGTCGTTTCGGGTCGCGGTGAATCAGCAGGGTTAATTAAAGAGGAGAGTGTAGTCGCTCTCAATCCCTGTGTCGACATACATTTTTTTCTTTCTCAGCGAGATCGCTTCTAACGCTTGAAGTAGCAACCATCTTAGCGTCCACTCGTCGCGTTGAAATTTCGAAATTACCCGGGGCGGCCTCTTGTCGCGTCGTGTACTTTGCAAATTAAATAACATTGCAATGGGTTAACGAAGTGTAGACTCCGTCGCTCGGACGCCTATCGGGACACCCCCGACTCACCCCCGGCAGCCGCTTCTCCCGCACCCTCTCTACACCCCCTCGATTTAGCCATCTAAGTGTCGCCCTCTCGTCCCCACCCTGCGGCCTATTTTACCCCACTTTCCAGTCTTTTCCCCTCTTTCGCTTAAGGCTGGCCATCCCACTCACCCTACCGCCTTCGCGACTTATCCCCACCCTCGGGCTACTCACCCTCCTGGAAAAATAAGCCGCCGGACACCTTGCCGGGCCTCTCCACCAAGCTACCATTGGCTCTCCTTAAGCCGTGGCTAACTTCGACTTTAGCTTGTCTGCGGAAAATTCGACGTTCAAAATGGTACTGCGTTTCCTCCGGTTCGGGTATTACCTCCAGATACCTCGCGAACAGTGATACTCGCACGAAGAGGAGAAACGGAGAACGAAAGTTGGGCAGAAAATTATTTTACTTGTTAAATGTTAGGAGGAACAGATATTAGCTAATTCTGGATATTGCACCCCTATATCTTTCACAGATGCGCAAAACTTCACGGTCCAACGACGAGTTGTGTTTTTCGTTCAATCTTTGATAGAAATCCTCTTGGCAACGTAGTTTTCAAATTTAGCAGGTTATTATTATTAAAATTCCATCCCTCTCGAGTGTTTAAAGAAACGTGCCTTCTATTCTAAGGCTTCGTCAGCTTTGTGTCTTGAAATCTAACGAGTTCGTTCCGCGTTTAATCGCGTATTTAAAAGAAACGTTGGGATTGATTGTCGACAAAAGTGGCAGTGATGATCAAGCAACGAGAGATCAGTCGGGTTTCTCAATGGCGGCGAACAAAGCGCGTCGAATTTCTCTCGAAATTTCGCCGCTGTTTTACACGATTGGCGAATTTTTCAGCCTCTCTTTGCCTCTGGCGATAAATTTCCAAACGATTCCAATCACTCTTTGCAACTCTTCTCCCGCGAGCGTGAAATTCCGCCGGTCGATTGTTTATTAGTGTTTCACGCACGCCGCGCGCGAAAGAGAGCCAACTGTAGCCGACCGTAGAAGTGCGTCGCGGATTTATCAAGTGCTAATTATACGGTCGGCCATGCAACAAAATGCAAACTGTTTATCGCGTTCGTAAACGTTGTTTGGTGGCTCGCGATACGCGGTGTACTCCCTTTATAATCACCAGCCTCCTACCTTCGCCCGTGCTGGTAAATACACCTGTTTGCCCGCCTTTGAACTTTTCGCCGATAGCCAGCCGCGTTTATTTTATAATTCATCTATGAGTTGTTGAATTTTTCACTCTGGCAATAAGTCCGGGAGTGTGAAAATCCCGGTACGGAGACCGTCCCGTTGCGTGGATCTCTTGCTCTCCGGCGTGGAGATCTTGCAGCGGCCTGGCCGACACGCGATAAAGAAGCGAATCGGTGGCCGGCAGAATCGAAATGCAAATGTCCCGGAGGCCTTGGCAGAGAGAGAGAGAGAGAGAGAGGGAGGTTTAAATCTCTCGCGCCCGTTTACCAAGTCTCCTCCTCCGGCTCGCTTGTTTATTTTTTAATTAAAGTCTTCCGCGGGCACAGCTTCTCGTGGAAACGGTGCCGGGATTAAAAAAGGTCCCCCGGAGTTATTAAGCTAATAATGTGTCCCGTGGTGCGCGCGTTGCGCTCTCACCGGCAACAGGGAGGAAAAAAGGTGGGCCACGCGAGAAGAGGGAGGAGGAAAAGGTCCAGTCGGAGGATCCAGTGGAGGGTGTGAGGATTGAAAAGGAGAGCTGGAGGAGCGAGCTGAAAAGGGGCTGAAAGCGCAAAAAAATCACTTGGCCACGCGTACGCTGCCACCTCTACGATCCTCTCTCATTGATTCCACCCCTTCGGTCTCCCGATAACCGCGGAAGTTTACAGGCGAGGGAGAGGGAAAGGGAAAAGAAAAAAAAGCGGACTCGGGCTTTTAAAGCGAGCTCGAGCGGTGACGCGCGGTCGTGTAGTTTACCGTGCGTACTAATGAACCCTGCTGACCGTCCCATCGTTCGATTAAACCTTGGGGAAAAAACGAGCAACCGAACAGGGACCGTTGGGATCTCGGTTACCTGGATCGACTCTTTTTTGCTGTTTTGCTCGATTAACCTGTTACTGGAGAAGTTTCATTCAGATTTTTCTCTTTTTTCTTCTTTTTTTTTCCTTTAGTACGAACTAAATGTGTTGGCAAAGAAGCTGCATGCAACTTCAAGCATCTTGAATGAACGAAATGAAATTTATCTGTGAATGGAAAAAATTTATTCACAAATGGGGATGACGGGGAAAACGGTGTCTAAAATGAAATAAAGTTATTCGTAAATAGAACAAAGACGCGATTTTTCACGCGATCAGAATCAAAATTTTCAAAAATGGAAAGGAGATTGCAAGCGTCGGGAATGAAATAAAATAAAATTCATTCGCGAGTGGACGAACGACGGATGCGACTGTACGGACGAGTCGAAGGCAGCTGTCGAAAAAACTTTGTCGAAACGTCTGAAACGAAACGGAGAAAATAATTTTTTACGCGCGAGCACGCGCGTGAACGGCGGCGAGAGGCGAGACAAGTGAAAAATGTTTCGACAGCAAACGTATCGGGCGTTGGAGGAAGAGGGGAGAAAAGAGAAAAAGAAAGAAAAATATCCCTCGTCAAAACGAGTGTCGTATACTTTATGGAAAATGAGCGGTGGCCAGAAAAGAAGACACGCACGGTGAGTGAGGCGGGCGAGGCGTTGGAGGGTGAAGCGGTTGCAAAGAATGGCTGGAGGCTGTGGAAGGATGGAGGAAGGAAGGTCCGCTCGGCTCACCCCCTTAGAGCCATCCTCCTCCCCCTGCCCCCGCGCCGCCCCCTCGTGCAGGCACCCTCCTGCCTCTTCCTGGCCGTCATCTCCTGGGCGATTTTCCACGGCACCTAAGAGAAGGGGCCAATGAGACGCTGGGCGTCGGTATTGATCCGAGGCGTCGTCCAGGAGACGCCCGCTCCAAGACGCCCGGCTTGCCCGGCGCGAGAGAGCGGCACCGCAGTTCCAGATAAAAGGACGAAAGCCGTTCCTGGAGACGAACCGCGGGACCATCCGCCGACGTTCTATAACTTTCATGAAACCTTCTAGGATTTACGTGGACACTCTCGCCCGTCCGCCGGGCACTGTCGCCTTTCACCCTGTCTATCCTCGTGACAGTCACGAACAGTCCTTCTTTTCATCTCACTTTGGTTCATCTCACTTCGCTCACGTGAAGTTTATTTCATTCTGAAAAATTTGCATATGTTTTTTTTTTTCTACATCTTTTTGTCGTTCTACATCTTTTTTTTATCCCTTTGTGCTTTTTTCTTCTTTGGTCCGAAAGTTAGGATCGATGTTCGTTTATCGTAGAAAAATTTTTATTCTTCGTTTTTCCCTTTTTTCTTTTTTTTTGTATTTTTTATTACTCGTTCATTAACAAATTTTTTATCACTCGTTCATTTGGGGCCAAAGTCCGTTTAGTGAAAAAATTGAAATGAATACGTAGTTCTTTGTGCCGAACATTAGACACAGTTCTCTCACATCTTGAACAAAATTAGATTTACACACGTTGAACCTAAAACAATTTCAATTATATCGCAAATTTGCTATTTTCTAAATTCCTCAAAATTTTATCATTTATGGTCACGTCTCATTTATGTCGTGTGTACATATATGAATCAATTTGATGAAAATAACGATCCGTTTGTTTGCGATCGAATCGTAGTCATTCTTCTGAGAGGCTCAAGTATCAGCATTCTCTGTAATCGACGTTTGCCAAATCGGTTTCCACTCGGTGGGATTTTTGGTGGAAATTTCTGGGACACAGGGGATGCAAGAGCAAGCGAATCATCGATGCAAAAGATTCGACTCTCCTTCGGTGCGATCGTCAAACGAGTCTACGTCTATGGGCAAAGGCACGGTCTTTTGATGCGGTCGTTCATCGGAAAGTTGCGCGTTTTCCGAAACGAGACTCGTTTAAACTTAATTACCCATCGTATTAACAATCGGAGGCTGCGGTCGTTCGCTCGACCACCGTCCGCTTTCCAACCAACTTTTCCTTCGTTCTCTTTTCCCGCACAGATGGTCCGATGGCGATGGTCGATCGAAGTATGACACGTAGTACGTACCGCGTAGAATCGAGAGTCATTCCAGCTTCTTTAATTAGATCGTCCAACTGGCGTGTCCAGTCTCTGGCTCCTTCGATTTGTTTTACGTGTGCTCGTCGGCCCCCTCCCCCCCCCTTCCCCCCGAGCGATTGGTCTCGCGCGCTTTTTGCGTCAATTGGCTCTCGATACACGTCAGCTGAGCTATGAATTAACGGGCACTCGATGCATTGTCATTTCCTGTCGATGAGAACGGTACCTATTAACACGTCAACGACCAAGGCAGTAATTTATCACAATATTTTAAATGCCTAAAAGTTTCGTGAAATTTCGGAAAATTAAGAGAAACCGAAGCGAATCTCTTTGGAATCTCTTTTTGTAGTTTGAAATATCAATTCTAATGACAATTTAATTCGACGATGTAAATTATTAGATGTAAATAAATTCTCGAAAGACTCGTTTTTAATGGTTTTAATGGCGAAGCGATTTTCTCGTAGAAGGGCGAAGAAATCGAAAGATATATTTCGAGGAAGACCAGACCTAGAGATGTAGTAGTTTTCGTTGGAACTTGGATATTTGGACGCCTCTCCTTTTATTTTCCTTCAATTTCCTTCCTTTCAACTCTCCCATCAGCCTTTCCATTAATATTAAAACGGTAGCGCGGCCTCGCGAGGGCTGTTTCAAAGAGGGGTGCTGGTGTATACCAGACTGTGCTCGCTTCTCCGGAGGTGAACGTGGGTGGAGGTTGAAGGACCACGCCAGCAGAGAGAGGTGAGGAGCGTTTAGCTCGTTTTTCATCTTGATCTTCTAGAGTTACCAATTTGAACCCTCTTCTATACTCTCCTCCCACCCCTCTCTCTCTCTCTCTCTCTCTCTCTCCATCTTCTATCTCTTCGTTCACCCTGCACTACTTCGAACGTGTTTTCCTAGCGAAACGATTCCATGTATTTCCACGTAAAATCACCAACGAGAAATATTTCACGCATTTTTTCGCGCGACGAGCATCTTCTCGAGCGAAGCTACTACGCCATAGTAGTGAAATAAAATATTCCATTTGGGCTGAAGGGAGAGAGCAGCGATGCGTCTACGCGATGCAACGCAACGGAACGTGATTCGTACAAACTGTGCCGCGTGACACGGAATTAAGAAGCCGGCAGCCGTTCTGCGATCGAGGGTCGATGAAAAGACGGGGTGAGGTAAAAGAGTGACCCGAGCCAGGGTGGCCGGAAAGTGACCACCTGGACGTGTGGCGTACGTTTGGCTGACCGGTCGGACGGGTTTCGCGATAAAAATTCGATGGAAAAATCCGGGACCGTGGCACGGTGTCCGAAAAACCGGTTCCCATAAAGCCGAAAGCCGGGGGTTCGCTGACCGTTGGTCGACCCTCAAGGGTTGCTCGCGGCGAGTAGGGTCGCGTAAGAAAGGATCGGGTCACGATAAAAAGACCGGCTCTAGTCGCACCAAGAAGCGGAAGCTTTCCCACGAGCGCGTTCGTACGATTTTTCGTACGTGGAATTTGGCTCGACGGTGCTTCATCGAGCAGATGCAACCCCAACTCCAACTCCGAGCAAAAAGAAGACACGCGTGACACACGGTCTGAGAATAGAATAGAACAACAGCGAATCGATTACACTTTCTGTAAATTCCACTTCAATTTCGAAAAGAATTTCGAAATCGAGCGTTCAAATATTTAATTCAGTTCAATTGGATTTGTGTCAATCCACGATTCGATCAACGACAAAGTTAAATTAAAAATGAATTCGAACAGTTTGATTTGATGGAGCAAGAACGAAACGCGTAATAGTTTGTAAAGCTTGCAAAGGATAGATAGTCTCTCCCTCCCTAGTCCTTCTCCCGTGTGATAGTTGCTGGACAAAATTTCACAAGAACTCATTCACGGCGATTCCTCGAATCTTCGCGAGTCCGTTCAAGTTCCGCAGCGAAACGAACGGCGCACGTTTCCTCGATCCTGCCGCGATTAATCTCGATCTTCGTACGTAATTCATGGTGGTTTTTGCGGTTCGAATAAACGCGCGACACCGGTTGACGCCGCGTTGAAGGAGTTCAGCTCGCCTCTTCAGTGTTTTACATTTGCATTCGATGGCAAGTCACCGTTGGGTGGGCCAGCCGAGGGTGAGGGAGGGAACGCGGGGGTGATGTTTTGCAAGATCTGCTCGAGAGACCATTCGTCTTAGTATCTGCCTCGGGGGGCGGTGAAATATAAGCTAGATCTACGGGAAAGATAAATGAATCCATCCTCCTGCCCCCGCCGTCGTCGTTGTCTCTCCTTACCTCGCTCTTTCTCCACCGCCACCCCTTTCTCCACGCAAGAGAAGAGAAAATCAGCCGCAACAAGAATGGAGCGAGCGAGCGAGCGAGCGAGCAAGCTGGCGTTTCCAAACGCGATTCGTAAAACGTTTCCATTTCCCACGAAAGAAAGACTCTCCTCCTCAAGGAAGACGGGCGGCGGCGGGGGGGGGGGAGAGATCGAGGTCGGTTGACTTTTATCTTGGTATTCCGACGTCGCTTCCGTCCTGGAAAATCGCATCAGGCAAAGATGAAATTTCATTTACAGCTCGATTTCGTCGCGACGCTACGATGCCCCAGCGCACTATTTTCGCAACTTTTCGAATACTGTTCGCGAATTTATTCAATGACAGTTGTACGTTACAGTGTCTCTAACTGTGTGTTCAAAATCTATATAATCTCGCTTGTTTCGCGTTTATTTTCACTTCTGACGGAGTACACAGGGTGCAGCAGGAATTCCTCGAATTTCTAGTCAGTTCTTTCTCTCAAAATTCGCGTGACCGTTCAAAGTCTCAGTTTAGAAAAACACTTCCTCGACGTGTGTTCGCTAAAGTTGCTCTCGTCTTGGAGAGTTAAATATTAATTCCATTTTTTCGCGTGTTCTTCTATCTGTAAATTTTCCGCCAACGATCCCTTTTTGTTCGAAGAGAGGTAAGAGATTGCGTAGGAAATTGCGTGCACGGGGACAGACGACACGCAAGGTGCACGAGTACTACTACTCGTCGTTTGTAAAGAAAACGTCCGAGGGTGGGGGAAGGACGCAAGATTAAGAGGGACGGTGGACAGGACAGAAAAGAAGAAGCACACGACACTGAAGACAGAGGTAGGAAGGGAGGTGGACTCGCCGGCATCTGCAAAGTCGGCGCCTCCTTCACTTTCTACACCGTTGGATAAGCATCGCTTTGCATACGATCGCCATTTTGCGGGGAGCATAATTTAAATTTCGTTCCATTGTTTTGTCGCTCTTCTTACGCCCTTCCTGGCCCACCCCCGGTTTCTGCAAGAGCTTCGTGTCGCCGGCTGGGGGGCCACCACCATTGCCCCACCCTCGCGTCACGCAACCCTCTCCGTGCTCGGCTCTCGCCAACCCCCTCCACCCTCGGCGCTCGGTGCCCCGGCACACAGGCGGCCATTTGCATGAAATTAGAATCAGAATTTTCTTGCTAGAAAATTAGCCTCTCCGCCGCCCACCATCTCCCGACCGTGCGCGCCTGTGAAAATTTTAATTAATTCACCCGAGGCCCCCGGAGGTACGAGCGAAGAGCTACACGGGGGCAAGAACGAGGAGCCAGCTAACGGATGATGCCCGGTGACGGCGAAACGATTCTATTTACAATCAGGAACATCGTTCGAGTCGATTCTGTCGTTCGAGGATAATCGAAAGGCGAAGGTTGTTAGTTTCCATTGAAAACGGGGATTGTCCTGTCTCTCTCTCTCTCTCTCTCTCTCTCTCCAATACGCGAATCCAACGAATTTCTCGAGTCAAATTCTACGCGCGTCCAAGTTCCGTTCCGTGAGTTTCGAATAGAGTCGTCGAGCGCGATCCTGCACTCGATCCACCGGTGTTCGTGTCTACTTGGTAGTATCGTTTTCATTTCTGGGAGTGCTCGCGAAACGTTCGTAATCATTCCTCCTGGAAATACTGGGAATGGAACTTGCAGAGAGAAGATTCGAACCCAGCGACTGAAGGTTCGAACTTGCTACTTGCGAGGTACTCGATCCCCCATAGACCGGGCCCGAGGGGGGGGGGGGAAAGAGAAAGAGATATGAAGAAGATTGCGTTTTCAAACAAGAGGAACACACACACACACACACACACACACACAGAAGAGGAAGATTGCATATCGTGGCTGATGAAGGCTGGCAAAGGTTCGAATGCATGCCGCCGCCGTTCCTTTGAATTCTTGAAAGCCCGGCGCACACACACCGCGGGTTTCTACTTTCTATAAATGGGATTTGTTAATTTGAAACGATGCACGGGCATAATTACACGAGCTCGCGATACTTATAGCTGTAAGTATTTCATCGTCGTATTAAGCTCGTAAGCTCGTTATCTCCGCAAAAGGTACGATAGACCCTTGGCTCCGGCGAGAGGCAATGTACGGCTTGGTAGGAGGACCCGCGGAGCGTTTCATAGCGTTTAGTCTTTATGGCGTGTGGTTCTGCAGCCATCTCGAGGTAGCTCTTCTCTCTACATTACCCCCTCACCCCCCTCTCCCTTCTCTCTCTCTCTCTCTCTCTCTCTCCGTGCGTCTCTCTGTGCGCGAAGCAACCTCGCAAGCCTGACTCCGCGCTACTGCGAAACAATGGACCGAAATAAATAGCCCGTCTTTCGTCTTTTGTTTCTTGGGGGCCCATTGTTGCCGCCGTAGATAAGAAAACAAGAGACTCTGTCGCTGTGTTTACGAGCCCCGGCCGAGGCTTCTGGATGCTGCGGTCCCCTTTTTGCTTCGTTCGCCGAGCCACCTTCTTCTCACCCCGTCTCTTCCAACCCCTGCTACTCCTTTCGCGTCTCTCGTCCACGTCTCTCGTCCTTCCACCGTCTCGACTAATCCTTCTCGTGCCACTCCACGTTCCACGGAATCCTCGTGACGCGCGAGCCATGTCACCCTTCCGTTTCAGGGTCACCTCCAACAACCTCCCTCGATAAACTCTCTTCGACCGAAGAAGCTGATCGTCCAAACGCGATTCCTTTCCCGATCTTTCCTGCTGCCTGTCGGTATGTCGTCTCACCCTCTCCTTCCCCGCGTCGTCAAACAGTTCTCCGGAGAAGAATCAACGAAACTTTCCACCCTACAAGGATAGACGCAGCTATGGGAGATTGTGAAAATGCGCTACAAGCTACTCTCACCGAACAGCTTTCCGAATGATCAAAATTTCCAAAATGCTAATTTCCCAAATACACCAATACTTTATCTTCCCTCGTCGTATCGAGTATCGTCCCATTCGAACGCAACGAAGGTGCAACTGTTCGACCAATAGTAGCACCAAGCTCGTACCGAGCTCGTACTACTATATAAATTTTCGAGCCGGTAGTCTTGGTCGGCGACAATGGGAAAGGAAGAAGGAACCGGTCGCAGGCACGACATTGTTGCAACGTATTCATGAACGCGCGTACACCGGGTGGGACTGGGGCCAAGCCCTGTTCACCCCTTGGACACAGTGGACATCGGCCAGTCTAGGCACCGTTTCGCCGGGGGAGCCTTATTTCGTAAACGGCAAACTGGTTTGTCCAGTTTTCGCCTTTTATACGATTGTGCCGGGGTTGGCCGGCCACGACTGGACCCAAAAAGAGGAGGTCCACCCGGCCCATCCGGGGGGGAAACCATTGCGACGGTCACTTTTTCCATCGAGTCCAGTCTACCAGTCGACATTGAACGCGCCATGCTGGACAGTCTTTGCTCGGTTCACGCGCCGGTTCGCGAAATTCTGCGACGCGATGATTGTTCGTCCACGCGAACGTTCGCGTTTCGTACGTTGGGCAGCTGAGAGGTTGGCTACAGTATCTCTGGCCATTGAGTTTTAGGATCTCTCTGACAGATTTGACAGATTTTATCAACTATTGAAGTACACGCGCGGATGTTGATAATCTATAGATTACCATTGAGTATTTATCGTGGTTTCGTTTGGATTCTCAAAAATTGTTAATTGTGCAGAGGGAAATTAGGGGAAGGGGCTGTTGTTGTAACGGGAGCGAAGGAAGAAGGAAAATTCACGATTACGTCACATCATACTCTTCGACATTTGTAAAACATCGAAAGTTGTTCGACCAATACCGTCTTTGACCAATTTTTATCTGTCGATCTAACGAGCTATGACCAGTCACGATCAACTGGGATCGTCTCAGCTCCCCAAAGGATAATTTGTACGTGAAACAACAAAAAAGACTCGGATCGATACTAGAGAAGAAAAGGCGCAAGAGAGAGAGAGAGAGAGAGAGAGAGAGAGAGAGAGAGAGGGAAGAAAATACTGGAAGGAATTTCAAGCCTCTCGAGGCGGTCGTTACGTCACTTTTCGCCCCTCGCGCGTCTGTCCCTCAGTTCACTGGAGGGGGGGGGGGGAGGAGCTCGGTGTAATTCAAATTCGGTTAATTCCGGTGATTTTTCAAAGTTTCATTAGACCGAGTTGAAGCAAAGGGTGGGAGGGCGAGGGGGAGGGGGCAAAGGAAGCAGCAACGGAGAAGCCCCCGCGGGTGAAGTATGGCCCCATACTTTACTCTGCGGTCGGCGAAGGCGTCTTAGGCAACTGGAATCCTGGAATAACAGGACTACTCGCGAGGACGGAAGAGGAAGGGAGAAACAGCCGAGAGAATACACACACACACACACACACACCGGCGCGAAGGGATCGTCGCGGAAAGAGAGAAAAGCGCAAGCCGAACGAACATCCGAAATTGAAGCCCGACTAAGATTTAGATCGAGGTCGAATTTATATCGCCATCCCCGCACGAGCATGTGTCGCGATACGACGTTTCGCCAGCGACCGAGTGTTTCCATTGCGTCTCGAGAGGAGAATTTGACGCTGTTATGAAGAGACTTTCTGCAAACGTCAGGCAACGATCCTCGTTTATCGTCGTCGGTCTTTTCAGTCTTTTCATCTTCCGTTCAGCTGAAGTCGCTTTAAACACGCAGTGCAACTTGATCTGACAGTTAATAAAGAAGATTACAAGTGCGCGAGATTTTTAGTGCTGCAGACGACTGTATCAGTGTTGCTAATATTTCGCCGATTGCAGATTTCTCGATAAATTCAGCGAAAGGCCCGACCGATGGGAATTCGACGTTTCCGAATCGCGCGATCTGTATCGCGGTATAAAAGACGCGTGTCTGATGCCCGTAGGAAATCCCGCCTTTACGCGTGACAACTCGGAAACGTGCGACGCGATCCGAACAGCCCGGGGAATGACGAAATTCGTCAGGCAACTTTCGTCAACTTCTCGAAGAAAGTGGAAACACGAGTTTCCGTGTCAGTGGTCGTTTGTAGGCCACGGGCGGCTGCAATTTGCTCGCGAAGGAGGAGGCTCGGGCGCACACGCGTCCACATGACGCGGCATCTGGCCGATATCGTGATTTTTTTCACCTAGTTGTTTGGATTTTTTTTTTTTACGTGGTGGGCCTCCTTCCGGCCCACTTGCCTGCACGCAACGTTCCTCGCGGCACGTGTTACGGCTCCCAGCCTGAATAAGTCACCATCGTGACGGTGGTTCTGCAATTTTCTTCCGTGACCAGAGAGTGATCACTTGCAATAACGTTTGTCGCGTCGAGAGTGAATCCTTTGACACGCGAATTTTCTTCGGAAAGTATGCTTCGTTCACATGAGGTGTCTCAAAGTGAGATTTCGTATGGAACTTTTCGATGTCTCGACGTACATGTTGTTTCATCCATATTGATAGTTTCTAGAGTTGATCCATTCGATAAAAATGGACGAACAAGTAAATTCCTGGCGAGTCAGACAAGAAATTATGCTTCCTATACTTACGATGAAAAATTGATATCGAAATTTATCCTACTCGTGCAAGTACCCTTCGCGCAGTGTCTCGTCGTCCCCAGTACCGCCTAGATAATAGACGTCCAATCTTCGTGCGACAGAGCCAACCCACACAAACGTTGCAATAATGTCGGTGATACTTGTTTATTTTCTTCCTCGACTTGTCCCCTCTCGGCGAAGAAATTTCGAAATCCCATGGAAATGCGTGATATTCCCACCGCCCGGTCGTTTATCGGATAAATAATAAATCGAGCGGCTGATACACCGGATCTCAATTAGAGCCCAGCGCTCCTCCGTTTGTCAAGGAGGTAGTTGAAATCTCCCTCGTGTCGTGCGCTACGCGGATCCCCGCGGAAAGAATCTTCAGAAGCATCGTTCTATGGGATAGGAATTCCGGCGAGGGAATCCTCCAATCCTCCAACGAGGGATGGTTTTAATGATTTTTGGGGGTTGCCAGGAAAGGCAGAAGCAGAAGCAGAAGCAGAAGCAGAGGCTTTTCCTCTCGTGACGGAGCGAAGGAGGGCGAATGGAAGGGGCATTTTTAAGCCTTTACTTTCGCCAGGAACCCTTCCGTGGCTCTCTCGCGAGCTCGTTCTCTCTCTCTCTCTATCTCTCTCCTCCTCCGTGAGCTTTTACCCCCGGCGAGGCGCGGCGAAAGGTTCTCTGGCTGGCGCGGTCGGGGGTGGTTTGTTTCGGGCCGGGTGTACGACGAGAGAAAGAGATACGCCGCCGAGGGGAAAGAAAAGCTAGTGGAAGCGGAGGGTGGGTTAGGCGGCCCTGCGCGAAAGATGGCTGGCAAAATGGAGGGATCTCTTTCTATTATGCCTGGGTCCCTCGGCTTCCCTCTACGCTTCGAAGAACTCCCTTATCGATCTTCGAAAAACGGGACATCCGACTACGCGGAGATATCGTCGTGTCTTTGCCAGGCTCTTTGATCGTCGACTTGACCAACCGTTCCACTCGACGTCTGTTTTTCTTCTTCTCTCTCTTTTCTCGAGAGAAGAAAAATACGCGAGAGTAGATTCTTTCTCTTGGACTTGACTCTTTGCCGATACGGAGAAAATTGCAGATACCAGTTACGTAACGTTTGGTGTTTGAAGGAAAAGTCAGAGGTTCGCCTTTCTTTCCTCTTTTTCTCTCTCTCTCTCTTTTTCTTCCTTTAACTTAAAAAGTTAAGCCAAAGTACAAGCACACAACTACAAGTCCTGTTGTGTGATTCGTTTTAACATTGGAATTAAAACTGAATTTCAATCAGTGTCTAATTAAACGAACCCATTGTTTGTTGAATCCATTTACGTATTTTATTAATTCGTTCACATCACGTTTATTCGTTTGTTTCTTTTTATTATTACACTTCGTATTGTCGTATCAGTTTTATTACGTGGATTTCAATTACATAAATTATTTGTGCGATGAGTTCCTATAAACAGAGTTTTACTGCAGACGGTTGTTTACCTTCGTTGACACTGTTATTGTCGTGCTTGGAAAAAATATGATCTTCTTTTCATTTTTCTCAATTAATGCAATTTATGACGGTACAATTCGATTCATTAAAATAGCGATCCAGATTTTTTGATCGTTTTTTGACTCGACAAACGATTTTGTGCTCCATGTGTCAACCTTGTGCAAATTCAACCAATTAGTGTACGTACCTGGGTACTGTTACGTCTCCAGGAGAAAATAGAGATCCCTCCGTTTTTCACAATTTGCCTAGGGCAACGATAAAATGTCGTATCAAAGTTTTTTAATTGGAAATCTTATGAAAAATCGAGTACATGTCGTTTCAATAATTGTTCATCAATTCTCGTACCTGTGCGTTTCCATTCTCTTCAAAATGTTCTTCGTTGCAATAACACTTTGTTTAATCGCTTGGTAACATTAAAGTCAGAAAAACTGGCAGAAATATCCTCCTTGCGCGACTCAAGTATCGGAACTTTGTATTAAATCCACGAAAAAATCACCGACGAACGGACAAACAGTTCCGAAACGAAACGAAAGTGAGAAAGTCGACGAAAATACGCCTGTTCAGGAATTGTTCCTTGGCAATCTTCGATTTCTAAAAAAGGAAAAAAGAACGAGGTGCAGCCGCTATACAGCGAGAAAACGAGGAAACGAGCTGGAAGATCGAACCGTTTCAGCGCATCGGCCTTCTCGCCGATGAAAGCGTCGCGGAGCGCATTGAATGCGGCGAGAACGCGCAGGAAAAACACATTTCCTCTCTGGCTCTTTCTCTCTGGCGATGTCTTTTCGCGGCGTCGCGCATCGCCAGCCTCCATTGAAACAGCGGCACGTCCGCGAAAAAAGAGGATACTCGAGAAAAGTCTGGTCCATAGAGGAGGCAGCCGAGCGATGAAACGCGTAGAAAACTACCAGCGGGGAAAAGCGTGGTAGCGCGCGCGATTTTCCTCCCGCGTCTCTCTTGCCGCGGTCTCTCCGCGTTGCAACGTCGGATGCGGCGGAGGGCGCACGGGGCAGGGGGCGGTAGGTCGGGGGCGGACGAGGGCGGCAAGGGAAGTCGCCTTCATTAGTAAACTTTCGTTTAAAATTTCTGCCGTTTCCCCTGGCGGCCGGGGGTCGACGCTGAACAAAAACAAACGGTGTTCCCGCCCCCTTCCTCCCCCGCCGCCTCTCCCCCACCCCCAAACTCGATTTTAACTTTCGAGATATAATTAATTTTTCGAGACCGCGCGCAACCCGCCTCGACCCCGTGTATCATCGCCCCCCCCCCGCCCTCCCCGCCCGAGAAAAAGAGGAAACGAAAAGGAAGAACTCGTTATTATCTCGAGATACTCGCCCTTCCCTTCGCCCACGCGCCGCAGGTTTGAATTTTAAACGAGATTCTGCCGCTGCCGGCCAAGAATGCTTTCTTCCGTTGTCTGCACCGCGATTTCCAAATTGTGATTTACTTTTTCTTCTCGGTAGGGCTTTTATTCTTTAACGCGTGCACAAAATCTGCACGTCGAGAGCGCGTTTGGTTTGACGAGGAGGGTTTTAGTGCACGTTCGTGATGATTCTCTTGTATCTTGTTGGCGAATCGAGTACGTAACTTTAAAGGGACACGACTCGGTTGGGAGTGAATCGAGTGATTAAAGAAAAATTTACTTTTAAATCCTCGAGAGTTGTATTATTTTATTACATTGCTCGATGGTTATTAAAGTAATAATAAAGGTAGCCAAAAAGTTGCAGTTTAATAGTCGACAATGCTCGTTTCCTATAATATCTGACACCGAACAAATTCCGAAGAAGAGACAGTCGTTTATTTTCGATGATTCACTGCGAAAGAATTGACAACAACGATCGTTGAACGTTGTGTACACACGGTGTCGCGAAGCGAATCGAAATTTTCGCCAACTATTTTTAATTGGGATGTTTCACTGGGTTCGCTCTCGCTTTCCCCCCCCCCCACTCTCGGTTTTCGTAACGTATCGCGGTTGTCTGGTACTCGAAGCGATCTCGCGCAGGGCGTGTGCCATGAAATAAATAGTAACGGAATCCCGTACGTACGTGCCACCCCCTACGACCGCCGACGTCGTTGCAGCACGACGCGAGAACCCATAAACCAGGAATAACAAGCCGAGAGACGAGAAACCAGGCCAGCTTTCTCAAATACACCGGCGGATTTTCACCAGCGGGAAAAACTACCATCGCGCAAATGTTTGCGAAGCTAACCGGCGAGCGAAGTTCAATCACTTCGCGGGGAGATCGGTGGCGGCGCAAGAGCTTTCGTCGATTTATTCCTTCTTCTTTTTGGAGATCCGTCTGACCTCGCGCGAACAGCTGCTTTTTAAGTCTTTCTCCGAAAGCTGGAAGGCTCGGAGCAAACATTTGCTCGGGACAGATTATTTGTTAAGCAAAGTTGTTCCTTGATGCGTGGAGATTGGCAAATATTGGATTTAAGACGTCAGAAAGGAGAGAGAGAGAGAGAGAGAGAGAGAGAGAGAAAAAGGGAAGAAATGGTTCGGCGATCTCTCTTAAATCTTTGCAGTCGTGGTAGCGTTTGAAATTTCATCGCAGTTGGTTCATTCGTTTTTGAACGTTACGTTGCAGTAATTAATAACTGTAGATGAGTAGATTTTCGTGCAAAATTTTATACATAATCTATAAAAATCTATTGTATGTTTATTAACGATGCATCGACGTTATTCCGTTTCTGCTAAATTAACGTTTATATCATGATCCTCCACTATTTGTAGACCATTTGCAACTCAATCTGAATTGCACTTAAATTATCTCATTTTCGATTTACATTTTATATGCAAATTTTCCGTCTAACTTTACTTCTACTTTATATCTTCGATTAAAATAACGTTCGTTCATTGATACCCGAGCAGAATCGAATGAAACGGAATTCGATACAGCGGCACAAAGATTGTATTTTTAAAGTGTCCCAGGCACGGAAAGATCCAATTATCATCGACAAAATCCCCCGAGGGGATAGGCACTTCCTTCGTACTCTTCGTCTCTTCTTTCCGTGGTCTAGCGTTTCAACCACGAGAAAGCGACTCCTGAATTATTCGCCAAGATGAAATAATGTTAAAGCGAGGATCGTGTGCATATTTAATGGACCACCAGGGTCGATCGCGTAGCCAACGTTATATTCTTCGATTCTCGTTCCATCCATTTCGTCTTCGGTTATTTCCGACAAAACGCCTCTGCATAATTTACGAAAAAACGACGAAGACTGTCGACGAAGAGAAAAACGCTGGTCGTTTAGAAAACAAAAATCACCTGTAATTTCGTGCATTTGCTCGCAAATAGTTCGATGTTTGCAAGATTCAAAACTTTCGCAAGTACTCGAATCCTGGAGATCCTTGGTAGAGGGTCATTTGTAAAGACGAGGAAGCAAAAATTGTTCGTTGTCAATTGCTAGAGAGAGAGAGAGAGAGAGAGAAATAATTATCGAAAGAGATGCGAGTCGTTGGTCCTTAACCCGTTGGCTACTGTTGCCGCCTATAGACGCTCAACTTGCTTCAGTCTGCTGGAACGAAAGGTATCTGTAGGCGCCTGGCAAATGTTATCCACGATAGTCGTTATCGGCAAGAAAAAAAATATTGGATCGGACGTAAGTGAATTCTAATTGAACAGTTAATTATTTCATTCAGTAGCCTTAGAATGAAAAGATGTGGTAATAAATTAATCGCAAAAAGATACAAATATGTAACATAACGAAGGGAAACACATTACGAATGTAAGAAATGTGACGCGGGATTACGCATTGACCATGTTTCGAATTGTACCATACCTTACTAGATTATTAGCTTAAAGTTACTGTGAAATTTTTAGTACGTGCACTAACAATTCAATACAGAACGCGAATAAATAATTAATTGGTTTAATGCAGTGTACGCGGACGAAAAATCTTGCTGTTCTCAGTGTAGTCTGTCGTAGCCAAAGGATTAGTCAGGAGTAAGATCATTCTCTCTCTCTCTCTCTCTCTCTCTCTCTCTCTCTCTGTGGACGAAGCGGATCCGACAGGCGATTTCGAGAGGAGTGACGCGAAGCGAAGCGTATCGAGCGTGCTCGCAGTCTCATTCAGCGGCTCGTCTCCAATTTTCCGTCAGTTTTTCCATCGGGCGGATGGGCGGCCGCGCGAAAACCCGGGGCTGCCGGCGGTTAGACGCGGCGGCTATTAGCGCACAAAGGCTGCGCGGCGCGGTGGCACAATGCGAAACGAGAAAACGATGAACGGCAGCGGGGCGGGGAAGGCGTGTAAGCGGCGCGGCAAGAGCAGAAGAAAGGAGAGGAACGGAAGAGCGCGGGAACGCGAGAAAGAGGAGGATGCACGCATCTCGTGCGAGCTTTCTGCGGGCCTCCGCATTAAAACGAGAGGCGAATTCGAGTCTGGCAAAGTTTTAAATGATTTTCGCCGAAGTTGCCTCGCGAGTTGGTTTATTAGGAAAAGTCAATTTGCCCAGAGAGCCGGGCGAACCGGCGAGGGTGGAACGGAGAAAGAGAAAAGGGGTGGGAAAGGGGGGGGGGCGACTCTCTGCTAGAGAGCTGCGCCCGCTAGGAAAAGTCCTACAAAATTACGACGTTGCCTTTCTCCTTCGAGAGCGTTACCTTCGCTTCGAGAAATCGGCGAGTTTCCAGCCCTTCCCCCCTCCCCACTCTCTTGTGCTTTCGTCGAGATCCTCTCGCGATCGGTTCGATATCGATGGATGGAAGAGAAGCGGACCAGTTTCGGATTCTCGTGCGATTCGAGAATTCGAAAATTTCGCCGTTCGTTTTTGCAGCGGAGATAGAAGGTTAGAAGAGATTCTACAATATCCGCGTCTGCTGTCGTTGAGATCCTCCTCGTCGTGATCGCTTTCGGTTCCATCGAGCAGTGGAAAAGGACGAGTGTCGGTTCACGTCCGATTGGAAATCTTCGCAGTCAGTTTTTCACGATAAAAACTCGTCATTTGGGTTTACATTACAGCTCGGAGACGGAAGGCTGTAGGAATTAATTATTCTTTTCTCAGGTTCTCTTCGAATTATTACGCTGGCAAGTGAGATTAGAAAATTCCCCACGGTCCGCGTTTTCGCCGCGGAGACAGAAGGGCAAAGTGGCGAATACAGGGCGCACGGGACGAGGCTTTTTAAGGGAACTCGTTTTATATTTGACGACGCATCAGCGGCGAGTAAACGCACACCTGCCGACAGGAGTCGTGTGTCGGCAGCGTAAACAAGCGTCCCGAGGAAAAAGTGGTTGAAACCGCTTTTCCCTTCCGTAAACTCTCTCTCAGGGGTTGCTCTTACGAGAGAGAGCAGAGTAACCGGTCGAGGCAGAAAGTCCGAGTCAATTTGACCCGTGGGCCATCCCCGCAGTTAACGGTAAACGCGACCGAAAGTGGGTGGACGGTGGATGATACACGCGGGCGTGTACACGCTCGTAAACGAAAAAAGGTAGCCCGGCAATTATGCGCTCGTTTCAATCTGGCGACTGGAAAAACCTGGGCTACCCTTTAATAACCGGGGCAAACTTTGTACGCCACGGTCACCGGCTAAGGGGGAGAGAGAAGGGGGGAAGGGGCTCGTTACTTTTTAATCGCGGGTAAATGTTGACCGGTGGCCCAGATTCTTTGAGACGCGACGGTTTATTTTGCGCTGATAGAGAAGGGGAAGGGCGAGACTTTAAACGAATCTCTTGGCGGGAAGGAAAAAGGGGAAGAGAACAAAAAAAAAAAAATAAAATAAAAAGCTAGAGAAGGGAAGGAGAAATAAATTTGGAGAGACAAAGAATGTTGACCGGTGGCTCAGTAATTAGAGTCAACGACGGCGAGTGACTTTAAACGAGTCTTTTCTGAGAAACGAAAGAATTAAAAAAATACGCGACGAAGAAGGAAGGAAATACTTGGAGAGACAAAGAATACGTTGACCGACTGTCCAGATTCTTCGGACAAGACGACCAACGACGAGACTTTGAACGAATCTTCCCCCAAGGGTAGAGGGTGGAACGGAGAATATAAGAGAATAAAGTAAAAAAATAAAAAACGCGCAAAAGGATACAAACGAGGAAGAAGAGGGTTGGAAAGAAGAACGACGATGGAAGGGCGAAGGAAAAGGTCGAGCGCAAGTGACGGAGATCGCGAGCCCCCGCGTTCGTAAAAGGCGCACCGGCTGACGCGCGCGGGTTGAAGAGGGAAGATCGAGAAGGAGAGAAGTCCAGGAGCGGGTCCACCAGGCTTTTGCTCCTCCGTGAGGGTGGCTCCTCTGAATCAATAAGAACTGTTTCCCTCGCAGATGCCCCCCTCGGCTCGTCGCTGTGTTCGTTCGTGGCACCCCCACAGGCCAACCTACCACCTTCAGCTCTGCTCCTCAGTTTTCTCCCCTTTTTCCTTTTATTACCGCGAGGAGAGTAAGGTGGCTTCGAGTGGGTGGCTCGGCCCCGGAGGCACGAGCGGCCATCTTTATTTCTCTCCTACCCTCCACCTCGACCCTCTCCTCATCCTACGGCCTCTCCTTTCGTCTCCTTCATCTCCTCCCGGCTTGGTCCTACGACCTCCATCCGTCTTGCCTCGCCGAGCTCACCCTCTTTCGCTCTCTCTCCCTCCCTCCTCTCTCTCTCTCTCTCTCTCTCCCCCCTCCCTCTCTCTCTCTCTCTAGACTCTCTTACCGAGTCGTTCTTTCTCACTCTCTTTCTACCTCGAGCCTCCTTCTTTCTCCGTTCTCTCACCCCTCTCGTGTTATCTCGCTCTGGTGCATGTGGAAGCTCGACCTTTAGGAAACGAGTATCCTCCAATCCTGTCTTTCCACGTCTTCTTATTCTTGCCACGCCACCCTCTGCTACTTCTTCCAGCCGCTTTCCCTCCAGCCGGTCTCCTTTTCTCTTCTCTTTGCTATTTCCAAGCTTTCGAATTTGCACATCGGCGGATCGTGGAAGTTTACCCCGCGGAATCTAACGCGCGGCGGAGATCTCGAAAGTATAGTCGAGACTCTGAGCTTGTCCCTTTTCGAATTTACGATTAGTTTTTGGTAGTTTCCACTGAAGTTGATGACGCAGTTCTCTCTGACGCGAAATTAGAAATTTAGGAATTTTCTCTCCTTTTTCAACGGCAGACTTGGAAATTTCAAAAATCCGGAACTTGGAATTTCCGATAGAATTGAAAAAAATTCAGGAACATCAGGAAAATTTCGAAATTTAAACGTTTGAAACATTTTTTACGTTAAGTGAGAAGAACCTCTTCTCTTAATGCGTTGCGTCAAATACACCGAAAATTAATTTCGTTAAAAAAAAACGGAGAAAGGAACCTCCTCTCTTCTTTCTTCGATCGCGATTACTTTGGTTCGACGAGATCATGCACGGACGAAATCGTCGCGGAGGGTCAAGATCCTCGAGGACGTACCACAGGTGTCCGCGTGGCTGGAACGAGAACGAGAGGATGTGGTGGCGGTTACCGATGGCGGCGGAAAGGGAGAAAGAGGGATCGAAAGAGGAGAAGAGAAGAGATCGTGGGCGTAGGGCTTTGGAGAGTGTTGGAGACAGTTGCCGCGGTGTTGCCGGATCAATTTCGGTGGACCGCAGACACAAACTGTTTCAGTGGACTCAATCGAGCGGTTCTATCTCTCCGACTCCTTTCACTCGCTCTGTCTCCCTTCGTCTTACCGTCGTCCTAGCTAGCTGGTTCCTTCTCGCGGGCCAATCTGTGCGTTTCAATCGGCCGGAAATGTTTTCAGGGACGGGCTATTTTCTGCTGTCGCGGTTCCCTTGTTCTTGAACCGAAGCGAGGCTTCGATCCTCCTCTGAAAGAAGTCGCGGCGATTGGCTGGCAATTGTGGTTCGTTTGCGAAACCGAGGGATGGACCTCGCCGCTTTATCTTCGAGCGATAGTCTCAATTGTCGTTTACTCGAGGTTGCAGATCGGCAATTGTTGATTCGTTTACCGAACGAAAGGTAGAACTTTTAATTTAAAAAATTGAGACGTAATTTTCGATTCGATTTCCGATTCTTTTGGCAGCGTTCTGAAACGCTACTATAATCTTAAAAGAAATTTTTCGAAATCTGCCGTCCGTCTGCGAAAAATTTTCGTGGAAATCGTAAGAAGCACGTGCCGCGACAGAGGGCAGGTAGCTGAGAGGCAACAGAGCGAAACTCAGGGTAATCAACCGTCCTTTATTTCGGCAGCAAACACACACCGTTCTGCTTCGACGTCCATATGTACACACGCATGCACGAGAACAGGTCTCGTCGAGTGTCACAAATAGGGGGTGGCGGTGATGCGCCAACTCGGTGTTTTTAATTAAACGACGACCAAATTTTTCCTCCTGCGAACCATCTTTTTTCCTCCCCCCCTCTTCGTTCTCTGGCTCGTCTGTCGAGGAAGCCAGCCATCTTCTTCGCCTCGTCTCGTTCGTCTCCTATCGATTTTGCAATTAGTAAGAAAGTAATTCAACCCCCTTATCCCTTTCTGCCCACGTGCCCATCTCCGATGAAATCGACGTTCCGCGAGAAGATAACGCAATTCTAATAACGACAACTCAAGGAGGAATGTCCTTCGAAGAATCACTCGACACTTTCCTTAAAATCCTCGCTGTTACACCGCGGACGATTTTTGTTCGTCGAAAGTGAAAATCGTCGCATAGAAAACAGCAATTAAAATTAATTTAGGTTACCTTCTTTTCCTACAAGCGAACGAAATTCTGATTGCAGAGGGTTGATCGTAGTTATTTACTCCAATTGCAGGTCTGACAAGCAATAGACGCTGTGAATCGCTAATTTGCTACTTTCGTAACGGTGTATCGACAAAACGAAACGAAACACGTGAACGTCTGCAACTTTCGAGTTACACACTCGCGAGTTACAGAGGGTCGAAACGCACGCATTGTATCGATATAAATACGTCCGATAAATGCGTTCTCCGGTCGATGAGGAGAAGAAGAAGAAGATCGATGCGGGAGCAGCGATAGGCTTCGTTTAATATGCATCCATTTACCAACCCGTGGAGAAGACGACGACTATTGGATTATCGGTCTTGTTCGAAGTCGCTGGGGTTGCACGAGGGACCGGTTCCTTGAAGTCGCTGCGCGCGAAAGGGAACGAACCATCGTCGAAGATGAACAGAAACAGAGCGAGAGCGAAAGAGAGAGAGAGAGAGAGAGAGAGAGAGAGAGAGAGAAGAAGAGCGAGACACGAATCACGAGCAGTGTAGAAGGAGCGCAACGGTGACAGAGAATGGGAAATACCGTCTAAATTCCAATTAAAATTTTCTTCTCTAAAAACAGTAGATACCGGAGGATGAATAGATAAAACGAAGCAAACTGGGAGCGAGGGGGGGCTGGAAGGTGGCGTGTCGAGTCGGGTACCTCCGAGAAGGGTGGCTCTCGCTGCTCGGAAGAGGGGTACACCTCGTGGAGTAGTTACTCGCGAGGGGTGGCTGAACGTAATTAAAGAAGGGGGCGTAACACAGTCTTGCAAGCCCCTGCACACTTATTCCAGATACGGAAAATATAGGGCGGGTAAGCTTCTTGGGACGAGGGGGTATTATACCTGCGAGAGAGGGAGGGAGGGAGGGACGAGTATAGCGCGAAAGACTCGGTTGTTTCCAGGACATTTTACTCTGTTTCCTCCAGGCTGGCGCCTGCTGTCGGCCTCTCAAAGGACGAATTCGAGTTCCCTACCTATTCCACCCCCAAAACCCTCTACCCCCCTAGCCCTGGTTGTTCCTTCTTCGCGCCCTCTTCCCTTTCACCTTCTTCCTTCCTTTCAAGCGCACGGCAACTACCCCCCAACCCCCTTCGCCCGCCGAGCCAGCCGCCCACCCACCTATGCCGCCCCCAGGCTACCACCACCCTCGACGATCTCACTCTTGAGAATTTTCCTTATATAGATTTTCATAAGTTTCCTTACTTCCGTATCAGGCCCTCCTCCGACGAGCAACGCGAGGAATAACGCGGTGAATAATTTTACGAGGCTCGCTTACTACTGAAAAGCGACGGGGTGGAAGGGGGTGACTAATATTCTCCGCTCTCTCGCGGATGTTGGAAACATCGAGCGCGCGTGGAGATTTCGATCGGTTGTTCGAATGTTTGCCTTCGCTCTTAACTGATAGATATCCAATTCTGCAATTCTTCGATTCGATTTGAACTTAATTTCATGGTTTATGTCGCGAAGGGTAAAGTACAATTAATTTATTCTGAACTTTGTACAATCCCTCCCTCCTTCTCCCCCTCCCCCCGATAGAACAGGAGACGTTTGAATCAGGATGAAGATTACGAGTCGTTTATCGACGAAAGACTTTGCGTTCAATTTTTTCGGCGCGCGTTCGGGGGTGGAAATTACGTGGCAACGAGCCACGAAATGCTCGTTACGCGTTGGACCGCAGCTAGCACGTTTGAGAGCAACTGCATAGTTATTTGATTTGTGGCGACGCGTTTGGAGCGGTGTCCGTTGCCGAAGACATTGACCTACATCAAACACGTGACACTGCACACTTGATGCGCCACACGTGCGTTTCAGAGCGATGGCAGTCTGAGCTCCGGTACAAAGCATTCTCCTTGCAAAACAAACGCTCCTCGTCTCCGAAATTTAAAATGAATTTTCAATCTGGACGACCAACGACCAAGTACAGGACATGCACACCTTTGTGGATCCTTTTGTTCTTGCCCCCTCTGAACAAAGGCATAATAATTAGCGCTCATTGTGTGCATCTCTGCGCACTCTGACACAGGGAATATACGGTATATAACGCTAATTACGTGAGTTTCGGTCGATGATTTCGTCTCTTGCAAAAGATGGGTAGCAGCAAAGTTTCCGCGGACTATGAAAATTGAAGGTGTCGCCAGAGGATTCCGTCCGAGAGCCAGAGACAATGGAACGCCGTGTTGTTTCAGCGACACCCGGGGGGAGGGGAGGGGGGGGGGAGGATTGTTTCTGCGTAGTTTTTCCAAATTATCGGAACGCCAGCGGCATTCAGCCGGTGCATTCTAAGGGAGGCCGGTGCGGAACACTCGCGAGCAACATCAGCACCAGCAGCCGCATACTCGTCGGCGCACGGTGTCATTATATCGACGAAGTTGGTGTCGGGTCCAAGGAAGGACAAAAGCATCGGCAGGGGCCGTCCAATTAGCACGTAGCACTGCCTTAGCAGCGTCCTCCGACGTCGAACCGGTCTAAGACGCCTTTTCTCTGGCCGAGGATCGATAGACGTGTGTACGTGTCTGTGTATATAGGTCCGCGAGGACGCTGGTGTAGGTGCATAAGCGAAGAACGGCAAAGGGTGGAGGGTGGTAATGCAGGGGGCGGGGAGGGGAAGGAAGAGGAGGTGGAGGAGGTGGAGGAGGGTGGTGGAAGGAGGGCCAGAGAAAGAGAAGAAGCGAAGAGAGACACGGGAGAAAGAGGGTGGAAAGAGTGAGGAAGCGATGGTGAGAGGTACGACGGGCGAGAGCGAGAAAGATGGGAAACAGAGAGAGCGCGCGGTGGTCCGCCCCTCGGAGCTTGATATTTAAATCTCCCCTTTTCTAATTTCTCCCCTCTCGCCGCGCCCGGTCCCCCTTAGCCCGCCTCTGGTACTCCGTTCCGCTTGCCCACCCTCTTTCATCCACCACCCCACACCCAGCCACCCTCGAGCTACCCACCGCCACCCAACTCCCCATTTCCAAGCGGCTCCGCCAGCACACCGGCCGCCATCATGAAAATATTAAGAACTCGGGAAAATGGCCGCCCCCACTCGCGAGCTAAGGAAAAGCTCCGCTCTCTCGCCATCTCCCGCCCGCCCCTCACCCTCTTTCACCCTCCGTGTCTTTCTCCTGCTCTCTTTCGCTCGCCGCCGCCGCCGCCGCGTAGCTTCGTTCTCTCTCTCTCTCTCTCTCTCTCTCTCTGCCAGCCTTATGTCTCCGTGTCTCGCCCTCTGTCTTTCGCCGTTCTCCGACACCGACGGCACAACTTCGTTCTTGCACACCTACGGAGGTTACACGGACGCCACCGGTGCTGGGCACACGGGGCTGGATACTGCCACCGCTCTGTAGGTGTGGGTTGGGGTGGGCTGGGGTGCACCGTGCCTCCACACGAAAGGGGCTGCAGCACAGACTTTCCGGGCAGAAACTCGTTTTCTCGCCGGCAACTTGCTTCCACCTGCCCCCTCCACCCCGTCATCGTCGTCTTCTTCTTCTTCTTCATCTTCTTCGCGACATGGTCGTCTTTGGAACTCTTCGAGATCACCCTCCAGCATCCAATTTCTCTTCACTTAGCTCGTCGCTCGTTTCGTTTCTCTGAAACAAACTCTCTCTCTCTCTCTCTCTCTCTCTCTCTCTCTCTCTCTGTCTCATCGTTGCTCCGAAGGATTTTGAAAAATGCTTTGTCGCGATAGAAACTGATACGCGTATACACGTATGGGAGAAGCTTGGATGAAACAAATGTGGTTTGGAATAGGAGAGAGAGAGAGGGAGAAAGGAAGACGAGAGAGCGACAGAGACGAGGCTTGACGACTTTCACCAGAAGGCAAACGCGGCTAGCGTGGTTCGGATGAATGGGGTATGAGTTTGTCCCACATTCGGCTTCCTCCGTGCTCTCGGCTTCCGGCAGCAGCCGGGCGTGTGTGTGAGTACGTGCGTGCACGCGTGCGTTCGCTCGTCTCCGGATTACCGCGCGAGAGAGGTGAAACACGTGGCGGTGGCTTGCATGTGTACGCGCGCTTTCCGAGATTAATGAAAGCGATCGAATTAGGAGGATCCTCCGGGTAGATGAATGAAACCCAACGTCGTAAAACATTCCCTGTATATTTCACTGTACGCTTCGACGTCGCTCAATCAGCTGTTCGATCGTTCATTTTTCCCGTCGATTCGAAACATTCGCCGCCAGGGACTCGAATCTTGTAATCCCATTCGTTCAACGATTGATTGATTTCTCACTTTGTTGAGTTCGAGTACGATTTTACGAACTTTTTCTTTTATAATAAGAAAAGTAGCTGTCTAATGACGCCAAGGGAAAATTGACGTGTGACAAGAATCTAAATTGAATCGATACTCAAGTAGTCGAATATACTCGAATGTTCAAGGGTTGGATATCAAACTGGAAACTGCAACGTTCAAAAATCTACAGAAAGCTTCGTCAAGTCAAAAACCTCTGACCTACATGTTGATTGACGTTGACACTGGAAAATCCCGTACAATCTGTACAGTCTTTTCACGGAATGATACTCGTAATGACACGAAAAGTCAAGATTTCTTCAAGAATGAGCTTCTTTTTCGACAAAATTCCTCCCGTCCATTACCATCGCCCAAATTTTGTTCAAATTTCTTGAAACTCGCCTCGGTGAGTATCGGAGGAACAGAGAGAGAGTCGCTCGCTAATCCGATTCGCCTAAGGTGGCAGGATTACCAGGGCGATTGAATATGTAAAGAATCTGTTCGTTTCGGTGGAAGCGAGTCCAATCTCTTAGAAATCCGCAGCCGATCCCTTTCAGCCGGCAGCGTGCCGGGTAATACGTCTTCGTCAACGGCGCCATCTTGGCCAGCGAAAAGGGTGTGAGAGAGAGAGAGAGTGAGTGAGTGAGAGAGAGAGAAAGGTAGGCGGCGGTGGCGGAGAGAGGGTGGCTGGGAAGCGATTAAGAAAATGAAGATAGATACTGCAGGATAAAGGAGCTCCGAGGAAGGCAGCCGTGACGATGGTGATGAGGAGAGAAGACTGCCGGGTACCGGGCTGTAGCTGGCCCCGGCTGGCTCGACGATCAGCAAGAAATAGCTCAGAAGAGGACTTGATCGCGCGGAAGATTTCCAGCACGCCGGTGTGTAATCGTGCGGCACCGCCGCGATCAATTTCGTCCCTTCTTCGGACGGGGTTCGGTGCTTGTGCCGCGGTCGCCGCCAAAATGCCGGAGACGATCGCTTGTCACCGATATATGAATACCGCTTTCCGAGACGAATCGCTGCTATTCGTTCGATGGGACTATCGATTTAGATTTAGTTGTACTATCCCGGGGGATACTATCCCCACGTTCGCTCGGGGAGCAAAAGTACGAGAGATCTTTCGCAACAAAGTGTATCAGTAACAGAGGAAAATCCTAAGGTCGACACCAAGGCGATTATTTTTTCGTCGTAGACCGTAGTGTAAACCGGAGCCTGATACGGTCGGCTTTTAGGCTACAACGCGTGGAGCACGCATTAAAGTACGATGAATCTTACGGAGTTAACTCTGCAAAGTTACGTTTAGAGTACTCGTGGCGTGCGTTTGTTATTTCCCCCTTGGCGCGATTCAATCGCTCGCTGTGCAAAAATTCGTCAAGCGAGACGCGTCCAACGCAGTAAGAAACCCTGTAAAAGCGTGCGACATTTGGGACGCATTCTTTCAGCGAGAGTGATTCAACGATCCCGTGAGACTTGCCATAAATAAAAACCAGTTGTCCCTAAGCGTTGACGTTCTACCGTCAATTATAATTTAATATATAAATTACATAGTATAGTTTAGTCTGAACATAGGCGTCGTCGTCGTCGTTGTATGGGAAATATGCTTGGCTCGCAATTCATCTTTTTATGGGGTAGTTAAGTGGAGTAACCATGGCGACCGGGACACGCTATCAGGGACAATCGTAAAATTAAGTAATGAGAAGATAAGAAAATATCATCTCGCCTCGCCTTCTAGCCATCCAACTTTCCACCCCTGCTTGATTCTCTCGTTCTCCGCGCAATCATCCCTCCCCTGTTCGACCAGCAACGTTTCTCTTTCTCTGTGCTCGCGACGACGCTGGCTGGAAGAGTCGCGGAGCAGCAGCCTTCGGGCGGTTAACGGAGGCGGTTGCCGGAGATGCTCTGGCACTCGTAGACTGGGTAAAGTGGTTCGAGCTACCGAAGGGACGTGACGCGGGGCGAGGCGATCTCCGGGGAGCGGAGGAGAGCGGGCAGGGGCAAAAATGGATAAAGTTTCGTCCAATCCTCTTCAGCCTAGGCATCGGGGCTCGCCGGTGAATTTTCAGATAAACGAGGCCATTTTCTTCGGAATTACGTCTCGCCGTGATGCTCTTACCGTCGTTTTTCACGACGACGAGTCGTTCGTGATGCTGGTTATCGACTCGCGGCAGTAGATCGTCTTTTTAGATAATTTTCAGAGATCGCGGTTTCGATCGGGCTCTTGTTACGTTTAAATACGTGTGCGTGTTTTAGTACAGTCGTTGAGACTTTTCAGAGTTCAGAGCATCCTCAATTGGATGTTTTTTTATTTTTCGTCGAAAAATTCGTTTCAGATTTTCTGTAATAACTTTCAAATTATTGAGTTCGTCATTGTATTACGACGAACTGAGATGGAAATTGGTTTTTTTTTTTCTTTTTGCGTGGAATAATAATTATTAACTGGAGCATAAATATTCTATAAATCCTATTACTAATTGGAGTAAAGCGTTTCTCTGTAGTCTTTGTTTAAGAATAAAAGGAAAAGCACCGATGATTGATTTCGAGAAATGCAGTTTTCGTAATGTCGTTCGTGAGATAAACGATCGGCTCGATCAATTCCTCTTTCTTCCACGGACTCATCATTGTTATCGGATAATACAGCAGGACCTCTTCCTTTGTTAATCAACGGAACGAAAAGAGAAACGGTGACCAGCCGTATCCATACTGATTTCAATAAACGGATCGTCGTCGGACGATTCATCGAGGCACACAGGGGCGAAAGAGAAAGAGGGAGGTCCGGGTCGGCAGCATTATCACCGCTAACGTTCGACATTAATGTTTTTGTCGGCGGTTTGCGGCCTGGTAGTAAACAACTGATACACCCTCTTAACCCACCCCTCGTGTTCGTTCAGACAGGGATGCAGTTCAGCCACCCCTTCTACCTCTTCCTCACACCCCCGTTAGCTGCTCTTCCTTCTCGTTTCCCTTGCTTTCACTTTCTCTCTCTCTCTCTCTCTATTTTTTCTCTCTCTCTCTCTCTATTTTCTCTCTCTCTCTCTCTCTCTCAGACTTACTCTCACTCTCTCTTCCACATTCTGCCACTTGCGCTACTTGGGTGAAACGCGAACGTATACACGTTACATCGCGCTTCGTGGTTGCCTGTACACCCCTGTAACGTGATCGTTTCCACTCCGAAAAGAGGCAAAGAGAGACAGAGACGGACAGAGAAAGAGAGACGTGAAGGAGAATGAGGAAGAGCGGACACGCATCTACACGTGTGCGCTAATGGCCTCTTCAAAAATGTCGCCTCTTAAAACGCAACTCCGTCGGATCGCCTAACGCTCCGTGTCGTGGCACCACATGCTCAGGCGGATTTTATACTGCCGGTCGTCGCCGTCGCCCACTTTAAACCCAAAACCGGCGGCTGAGAAATTTTCTTCCGCCGGAGTAACGCGAAACTCGTGCCACCTGAAACGCCCGGCAAAGTCGAGACACGCGGCTGGAACGTTTAACTATCGCCGTTGCGCACACCGTGGCTTTCCTAATTGAACGTGTTACTTCCCGCCGAGGTATTGAAATTTTCCTTGGAAAAAAATCTGCGGCATTCGTCGAAAAATTTGGCGATCACCATCTGCGCGACCCGCAATACTGAATCTCGACACGTGTCAAGCGTGATTGAATAACGATGAAAAATCATTGATCCGAAGTTTTCTTTTGCTCGGTATGATCTTTCTTTCGAAGATCAGAAGACAGGTGTACACAGGTGTATTTTAATACGCGTTTTCAGAACCGCGATCACTGGTGCAAATAATCAACGACTGCTAATCTAACCAGCTCGCAAAGTTCGCAATGGAATCGCGGAGGCGATTAGGCGGCGCACGTTCGCGAAATCGATCGGGCCCCCCGCGAACAAACTTATCTTCGTCGTGATTTTTCGCCGGCTGCATTATCGCGGTGCAAGTTGGCGGTAAGTTTCACGGGGGAATTATTGATAGAAGATGGTGGAAAGATATGTGGCGGAGGCGAGCCTTCGCGTTTGCCCGCGGCCCTTAACTCCACCCTCTCCTCCCGCAGCACCCTTCCCCACTACCAAGACCGGGAGAAAATTTACGGCCACGCGAACTACCCTCTTAAACTCCGTGAGACCAGCTCCCGCCCCCTTCGACGCCCCCAAGACCCACGCCAGTGCGCCGCCATTGCACCGAACTTTCAAAATTCGGCCCATAAAACTTTTCGAGAAACTACTCTACAGCGCTCGGCCACCCGATATCCCCTTCTCTCTACCGAATTTCGTGATCGGATTTTCAACTCTCGGTCTTTCATCCCTATCTATCCAGTGGCCGAATTCTGCGATCATCCTGTCGTTTTAGAGCGGAGATGCATTCCCTGCACGAGTGATATATCTGAAAATACAGCTCAAGTAGGTACTCACAGAAGGATCTGCATGTTTATAGATCTCTTTCTTAGGAAATCGTAGGACACATTCGTTTGTAGGTTCAACTTGATTGCAAGGAATTGAATTGTTCTAGATGTCGAGTATTGAAATTCATTCGTAGCAAAAGTTTAGATTATCATCGAGCTGCCAGTCCGATAGCAAAAACTTAAATTCTTCTTAAGACAACCAACCAAGAACGAAAGTTCATTCCTAGTAATATTTTCTTCTGTGAAAAGCAAGAGTCGTTTGTTTCTCAAACCTCGAATTGAAGGCAAATCAACAGGATCGAAGACCCAGCCCCCGTAAGAACGCGAGCCGTTTGTTCCTCAAACTAGGAAACTTTCCCAATGCAGCGCGGCGCTACGTCGGACGACGTGGGAAAAGTATGAGATACGAGATTATCATCGAGCTGCAAATCAACGGGATCGCTGAAAGGGGGTTCGCGCGGCCGCGCGACAACGGACGTGGCTGGAGTCACAAAGTCGGTCGTCTCTCGCAACCCCTTTCTGGACGACGGCAAAACACACAAGATCCCTTCCAGGTTGGTGCATGTACTTACTAAGTCGAGGACACTCGTCTCGCTGCACCCCTCATGGTAGCCTCTTCGCGCGGCAGCCACGACGGCGGACGTAGTATGCAGATTCGTGAAATAAATGCTCGAAAGTTTCACTATAACTCTGCGCGCAAAATCTCCAGCTCGTCCTGCTATCCCCTCTTTCCTTGCGCCGGCTCCCTTCCGCCCCCGTTTTCCCCGTGGCCTAGAGCAGAGCCACATCCTCTCCCCCCACCGCCGCCCCCCGCCCCGCGCCTCTCCCGCTCTGCCCCCTTCTTGCCACCCGTTCAACACGCCGGGAGCATCCGCATTATTTAGTGCTTCCGCATAGTCCACGGAAAATGGCCAGGAAAGCTACCGGAAAAACCTCACGTTGCCTCGTCCGAGGCAAGATGGCTCCCATTGTGGCGAATACATTTTCGCCCTCTCGCTTCTAAATCGAAATCTCTCCCTCGCCTACGGAGAATTGACCTTTTTCGATTCGTTGTTTCGTGAAGCGACGACGAGAAAGTTTCGGAGTACTGTAACGGTACTGATAAAATTTCTTAGCGCATTTCGAGGGTACGCTTGGCTCTTAGTACCGCCATTTTCTGCTGAAAATGTCTCCATTTCTCAGATACTGTACATTATAGGTTCCTTTCTCAATCATTTCTTTAATCATTGCTCGATCCTTTATATTTTCATCGAAACGTTTCATTGAAACTCTAAAAGTTTTGAAAACAAACCTTTTAAAAACAGATCGTTTTTAAAAAAACACCTTCTGCCTGTCGTCCAGAAACGAGCAACGAAGACTAGCAACGAAGTGAACGGAAGAGAAAAGGAAGAATTGAAACGACGGAGGAAAGATTTTTCCTACAACGCGACGTCCACACTTTGCGCAACGAAAATATTTGAACATTCGCGGTTCCGAGGGTCGAGATCGAACGTCGTCTTTTTTTTCTTTCCTCTCCTCCGCGGCGGGAGAAAGAAAATAACAAGGTAGAGAGGAGAGAGAGAGGGAGAGAGAGAGGGAGTGAGAGAAAGGGGGACGTGAAAGGATACACGGCAAAGTCCCGTATCCTCTCGTTGGCGGCTTGCGGTTTGAAGCAACAACCTCCTTCCCTTTCGTACCGCGAACCAAACCTCCCCCGCCCTCCACTCGACGAGCGAATGAGCACCGACAGAAAGGGGGTGGAGTGTACGTGCGGGTGGCCGCTCGTTATTTTTATTGGCCACGTTTATCGGAGGGCTTACCGGGGCGAGGAAAAAAGAAGGGAAAAAAAGAGAACAAAAAAAAAAGAAGAAAAAATGCGGAGCGGGCGAGAAAAAAGCGGGGCGTCGAGTGAGTCAATCCAGTGATTTTTTTCCGCCCTGATTTCACGGGGGATGAGCGAATCTCACCCCGAGGGGTGTCAGCGGGATACCGGTAGGTATTTTTTTTCCTCTGGTTTTTTTCGGACAATTGCTGTAACCGACGAGCATCGACCTGTTCCCACCTGCTGTTCCCTGCTGTTTACGCGCTCGTTTGTTTTATCATCGGACCTGTAGGATTCTTCGACGCTAGAAAGTTTGCTAGAAATTGTGGAAACGCAAAAGTGCGCAGAATAAAATTGCAACGTTCAGCGAGTGAGTCAGATCTTTGCACGTTTTTGTAAAAATAAATACGAATCTGCTTGTCGCGTCGACTTCTTTTAAAAACTAATTTCGCTCGTCGATCTCTGAATTCGACACAGTTTACAATTTATCTTCTACAAAATTTTCTTCTAAATCGGGATGAAACAATTCCGCCTGCTAAATTCTAGTCTATCGACAAAGTATAAAATTTATAATCCACAATACAATATAAAATGCGGGTACGATCTTACCCGAGAGTATCTCTCTCGTTAAGGGCCACGTTGTTAAAAGTATAAAGGAGTATTGGAAAGAATGCTGGGACATAGGATCGAGAGGAGCAAAGACGAGCCCCGCGATCTGGGCTCGGATATAAATTCAAGACGGAGCGGAGGTGGGACACGTTCGCTCGGAGAGAAGGGTGGATTCTCACGTTTTAAGCACGCCTTGCAGACAAAGTTGGCGACTTAGCTGAACATTTTTCGGGGTTATCTTAATCTCGCCGGGATTAGGTGGCTGCGACGTCTATGGAAGGGAACGGGGCGAACACGCGCGCAGAGGGAAAGAGGCTGCTGGGGGACAAACGTGAGTGCAACCCCTCCGGTGCACCGAGCGTACACCACCAGCCGCTGAAACGCCGTTCGCTCCTGCACTTGCACGCCCGGCAACGTGTGCGCGCGCGTCCGTCATTGTGTACGTTTCCGCACGAAAAGTTCGGGAGCCGCGGATACGGGAACTTCATCGCGCTAGCCTTTCCGAAATCCGTCGCCGGAACTTGCCGCGAAAGTCGTCGTCGAAACGACTCGAAATAAAACTCGACGCTCTCGCACGAGCGCCCGACAGAATCGACTTTCTCGACTTTCAAACTTTTCCTTTCTTTAAATATAAAAATTGCCCGTCTGAACGAGATTGTTGCGAATCGGCTGATCTCACAGGTTCGTTTGGAATTTAGTAACTGAAAGTGTTGCGTCGAATAACATTTAACAATGTATAAACGATCGTGTCCATCTCGAAGATCACAGTTTAGTAAGAAAAAAAAAAAGAAAGAATTAAATATTTAATGTACAAATAAATTTCCCACCTATGAATATGATTATAGAAATAACCTACGGTCTTTAAATACTCCGAGAAATACATTTCCAACCTTCGACATATTCGGTAGAAAGAATACCCACGCATCGAACAACTCACAACCTTTAAATATCACAAGAAGTACACTTTCAACCCTCGACAATATCCAGTAGCAAGAATCACACGTCAAATATTATTTTACCGAGAACTCATCCACGTAAGCTTCGTCAATGTCAACGTGCACAAGTTCGACAGCGTATCCTCTTATTGGACAGTGTCAAATTTTCTCCAGAATTTAATTTAAACTCGAGTGCTTCTTGCTCTCCGTGTTTCTCGTTCGAATTGAAAAAAAATTAGCGATTGAAAAATGAAAAATTGATGGGAGAAGGAAGCTCGACAAAGAGTGTGGAAGCGCGATGACGTGAACGAGGGAGGGAAATTGGAAGTGGTTGATGCCTGCGCGCGTAATACCAATGCCATCATGGCAACGTATCATTGGACCGGATGCAATGAAATTACGTCTCCGTAACGTCTTGCTACTCGGCTAGATTGGTGTACATCGCGGGAAGTGTGTCGTAGGTCGGTTTGCTGCGTGGATAGATTACAGAAGGCTGCCGTGCGCCGTGCAATCTCGGGACTCGATTAAACGGAAAGACGAAACTTCTTTGGGAAAACGATTTTACAACTCGGCTGGTTCGCCGGAGAAAGTACCCAAAGCGTACCGAGATGCCGATTAATTTAAAAAGGACGTGACATTTCGCGTCGCGTCGTATCAAAGTATTATCAAAAGAATTATTTCAGACGGTAGAAACATAAATTTTATGCATCGTTTATGCGGCGTACATTTAATGCACGTAATTTTTATTCGCATGAAATTTTACGTACCAGTACGTAAAATATACAAAATGAATGGAGAGCGTATATTGTTTGTTATCCGAATTCTTTTGCAAATTTTAAATTTCCCGATTCTACGGGGCATTGAGTAAATAATAAATTTTGTATTTCCACCAACTGCAACGAAGGATATTTTAATGGAACGAACGTGAAATGATTGTAAAGCCCGAACGAAACGGACTTCCTTTCTTTCTTTTTTTTCTTTTTTTCTTTTTCAAACGACGTTCGAAAATACCTTCCGGCATTTGCTCTTGATAAATTTATGCGAATGACGTTATTCGAAAACGATGGAAACTTACAGTTCATTTGTCAAGTCACTCGTGACGCTGCGGTTCGTTGATAATTTCATCAACAATAGCCTGTTCATCCGTAGGGATGTACGTTGTTATCGATCGAATCACCATGTTGGACCACCATAATGTTCCCGCGTTCTCTCCCGTAACTTTAATTACATCCATCGCTCGCTTAATATTGCCCGGATCAATTAAACCCTAAGAAAAATCGCGCCGACATGCCAGCCGTATATGGAAGCCAAATTAAACGGCTTCGCTTGAAATTTATTGATTTTTGGAAAATCGCGCGACGAGTGCTCTCTCGGTCTTGCGATCGATCTTCTGAAAATTTCACTCTTCGATGAAATTGGAAATTGTCTCTCCGGGAGGAAAGATTATAAACGTGTACGAACTTTTATTTTCACTATTCGCGATTGTGAAATAAAATTGAACGATAATTCGATAATATCAAAGCATTGAAATACAAACGGTTAAATTAATAGACAACCATGTATTCCGATTAGTTAACTCTTTGTGGCATCTCGTTCGTAATTTGACAGTTACGTAATTCGTTCATTTCGCCTGCCCATTGTTATCAAAATGACAAGTACAGAGATAGTAATTACCAGATTTTAAGTAGGTTGAAGTTGATCGAGAGATCTTCAAAAAAGTTCCAAACTTCTCCGTCGTCGTTCGAAGAATTTTCCTCGCGTTCCTCACGTTTTTTATTCGATAAAAATCCGTAGAGAAAAAGAATAAGAAGTAATGTAAATATGCACGAGGTGAAATCTTTTAATGGCGAGACCTTTGATCTCTGATAAAACCAATGAAACCTGGTTTCTTCGCAAGGGAAAGAGAGCAAGGGAGGAAGCGAAGAAGAAGGAAAAAGCGTGTACGGGCCGTAAACTTCTCAGAGGGCGAGACCCTCGTCGACATATGTCGTGGTAAAAAATGGTCTCGAAAAAGGGACACCGGGGGCACGCCACAAGGGCCGGACGAGTAATAAAGTAATTTTATGAAGTGGTCGGCGACGTCCGGTCGCTGCGTTGGGGCTTGGACCGAGTGAAAAATTGCCCGGGACACCGCGTCCCCGTGCCACTGGAAATATCGTGACTAAACCGCCCTTTAAGTGAAAACATACTGTCTTCCTTGCTGCCGGACAAAAAGCACGGCCCGAAAAAGGGTTTCCCTTAACGGGTTCCCAGTCGCTCCCAGTCGCTACCACCACCGAGCCCGAGAAGGAACGTGTTCCCAATTCCGAACCGTGGAAACTGTACAACTCCCTAAACGCGAATTTAGAAATCTGGCAGACTCTAGAGGATTTTCTCGTTGAATTTTCATTCGATCGTATTATCTTTTATTTATCAGCTAAGGTCACTTTTGGCGTAGCTAACGTTCTGATGAAAATACAGAATGATTTATGATTTTTAGGATTTTTTATATCTAAAAAAAAAACTTGCCATTTTTTTTTTTTTAAAGAGGAACGGTGACGCTCTGACTTTACGATTCGTAAATTGCTGTCAGTGACACATTCGTTGGACTGTTTGTCGCTGCAAATCCTACAGCTATCATTTTTCAGCGAAAGTGAAAAATTCGTTCCATAAATAAATTTTACAGAAGCTTTTGCAAATGTTTACTCGAAATTTCAAATAAAATAACTGACATTTTTATAAATAACTCCCAAGTAATCCGAATTTCTCACGAAATATCTATTCACCCTCACGTTCGCGAGTGAATAAATTTCACAAAACTCCCACAATTTTTATCCACCTGTAAACACACGCCCATCTGGCCCAAGTACTCCTCCACGGCAGTTCCACGGAGAGCGAATTTCAGAAAAGTTAGCCCACGGTGGTAGCAAGAGGCAATACCGCGTGGAAATAATTTCGACCCGCGTAGGTGGAATCCGTCTGGGTGAGAGGGAACACGAGGGGAGGCGAGTCTCTGAGTCTGGTCTGCGCGGGCGATATAATAAATTAGAAAAAGCCACGGGGCTGCCCCGTGTCTTACCCTTGGCGCGGTAACTTCGCCGGCTATTAGATTACGCGGAGCATCTGCAGAATCTCGGTTCGCGCCCGTTAATTTTCGTTAAAAAGCAAACGCCGCGCGAGAGAGAAGAGTCCCGGTTCTCCGCCCTTCGCTTTTCTTCTTCCCCCGTTGCCCCTGCTCCAAGCCTGAACCTCTCACGCAGGGACTTATCCTCTCCTAGAGAGGATAAATAAGTACAGTTTTACATGGTTAGCCGAACATTAACGCGGCGTTGCCGACTTCCATGAAGATATAACGCGGCGACGCTTGTGTCGCGTGCCACCGGGCGAGAGGGTGAGCGACTCACCCCTTTGCCCCGCGAGCCACATCGGGGATATTTCATCTCGGGATTCGCTCTCGGCCCTCGAGACCGATACTTCCACCGTGTCGCGGTGCAACCTGTACGCGAATTTAGTGCTCGATCGTTGCGCGAAATTTATTGCATAATTGGGGGTGGGGAGGGATGGGGTGGCTTTCGCGCGATCGGTTTCAGGTGCGACCTTAATATCGGCACGAAGACACGCATTAATTAACGCTGGCACGCCGCTCGTCGGTGGTTTTATTATGGCATTTTAAGTCGAAAGCTACTGGAAGAGAGCACTTTTGTACGAATTTGGAAATAAAGAGTCCGAGGGAGTTGGAAAAGCGTGAGCTTGCTACTCGCGTGCAGCCAACTCGCGACTACGAAGTGCGCCACCATTTCGTTAGATGGCAACAGGAGGGTTGTTCTACCCTCGCATCTCTGGTTCTTGTCTGGGCTACGTTGGAATAAATTTTCTATCTTGGAGGCGTGTAACAAGCTCTTCCATAGTGAGCTTACTATTTTATTCATACCGCTGGAATTTTCATTAATTATATACTTGATTAGAACGATATTTATAGTATTCTCACAATGTTCTTCTCTTTCTCAGAGATAATAGGTTCTTTTTTCCAAAATGTAAAGAGCGTTCCAAGCTTTCAAGAGGTTTAGATGTATTGATAGATAGATGAATTGTTCATTCTCGTGTAATTTGCACAGTACTGCGGAGAAAAAATTGGCGCTCATACTCTGTGCAGATTTTATTAGGAGTGTTTTAAAGGTGTTTTAAATTTATCATCCAATCCCCGGGTAGCTTTACGAGCACTCGCGTTTTACCGTGTGGTTACTGGCGAAGTATCCATCCCTTTATCTCCCGTCTTTCTTTCCGCAGTTTTTATCCTGCGACGATGGCAACTTCCCCTTAATGGAAAGCGTTTAATAGCCGGACAAATTAGAAACCAGCTGCGTTGGCAGACCGTCGCTTACATTTTTTACAAGCCTCGAGAAACCTCGCGTTCGTAAAACACCAGCAAAATTGTCGGAAAATCGACACAGCCACGCGTTCGTCAAAGATTCGAAAAAATTTTGAAAAATTCCCGTGGCTTGCGTTTCGCATGGAAATAAAGTATACAAAATACACGATGCTCGTAACTTTTATTTCACAATTTGGATTTATGAGATAAAATTGAACGGTGATTACCAAAGTCTGCAGTTGACAAATAGAAAAGTTATAAAAATGGAACTGCATGAAAACGATCAATATATCTTACGACAAAGAAGGAAACTGGAAAATGATGTAACATAAAAAAAAAAAAAAAAAAAAAAGAAATAATCCATTGTAACACAACATTTTTAATATTTCCAAGTCTACATTCGCGAAACGATCTGACATTTTCTGCATTCACCTCTAGCGAAAGAAATATTTCGCAATTACATTTACAAAAGTACCCTTGGACCATCCGTAATAATCTCCAACAGTTCCCCATGCACTTTCCATTTCTTTCAACAGCACACGATGGAAACCTAAATTTGCATAAACACGTTAACAAAAAAAAAAAAAAAAAAAAAAAAAAAGTGCACCCTTTTACACTCGAGTGGAAGGTAACTTGTCCGTATACTGTTGGCACGTGGCACGCTTCGCCACTCCAGTACACTCTCTCTCGTCGCTCGTCGAGTCCCACGTGCTCCCGTGTACGTGTAAGTACGTGTGCGCGCGCGTTCCTGGGTCTCGTTTTTTTTCCACTCATCCCCCAGCGCGCGATCCACCACTGGAGGGTACTTTTTCTAACAGGTGGTGGCCCACAGCGGCACAGTTTTTTTTCTCCACCCCTTCTACTCTGTTTTTCTTTTTTCTCCACTTTCTCTCTCTCTCTCCCTCCCTCTCTCTGTCTCTCTCTTTTTTTACAGGTGCACCCATTATCCCCCATTCCGCTTTCGCATCGGTGTCCTATTCATCCACCGCAGACCCGAGTGGCCACTTGCTCCGCGCTTTTTCACTTAATTAGAGGTCATAAACTGCTGCCCCGTTCGCTTTACACGGCCACGGAAAAAAAGAGAAACAAGAGAGAGAGAGAGAGAGAGAGAGAGAGAGAGAGAGAGAGGACGAGGGAGGGAAAGCTGGACGTTCTTTTCTTTCGCGTTCCGTAAATTACTCTGCTTGTTTTGTTTTTTTTTTTCTTTGTCTCTTTTTACTCAACCCTAACTGCTCCTTCTCTTTCGCTCTCTCTCTCTCTGTCTCTACCTTCGTCGGTTTTTCACAGCCGGGACTTTACACGGCGTGAAGAGTTAATTAGCATGCAGTGAAAACGAGCCTGAGATGCTCGCTGTGTAATTAGCGTCACCGAGAACGGCTCCTATATTTTCTTCGATGGCTCGCTGCGAAATGCCGTAAATTTATTCTCGCCGATGGAAGACGGTATTCATTTTTTTTTTATCGAAGAATGATTGACAGAGAATACCTGAAATCCACAACCTGACTCCCTGATTCGTGTCAACTGAAAGCGAACTTGGTGGAAACTTGAACAACTACTACAGAAAGTTCAACGTCAAGTTCAATTGTTCTTGGACTATATATATATATATTATTCTTAGTCATGACTGAACGACAGCAGATGCTTGAATTAAAAAATATAGAATATTTATTGCACACAGTGCGTAAAAGTACAAATCAATTAAAGTTCGACTTTCTTCTTACTTCGTTCCACTAACGACAAAGAAATTGTTATTCCATCGAACGCGTGGGGAAGCGTAAAATAAAGAAAGGACAGTTTCCGGAAAGTCTTACGAGTCGTAAATCATTGCATCCCGTTGCAACCAGTTTCTCCTTGTTCTCCTTTACCCGCGACACAGTTTGCGCAGGCAGACGTTTTCACAGGGAAACGTTCCAAACGTTTCCAAAAGGCGGAATATCCTCTTTGATTGAGAAACCGGCGAGAACGATTACTATAAACGGTAGAGAGACCTTAGAGGCGATTCTTTATTTTAACCGAGTTGCCGGATGAAAAAGGAACAACGAATCCCATTAGATCCGGAGGTAACCGGCGTGGTGGGAGATCGCCGCCCTCCCTCCATCCCGGTGAAATGAAATCACGCCGCGCCAAGTTTTTGCAGAGGAAGGATTCGCGCGAGGGGGTGAGAATCCTCGCGGTGAAAAGTTCTCGCCGATGCTATTTCTTTTCTCGCGCTCTCTGGCTTTAGACTTCCGGCGGCCAATGGAGACCGTTCTCAAGGAAACTTTTCACTTTTCTCACCGCGTTCGAGGCCCCCGGTGGACCTCGAAATCTTTTCGCCCGCGAGCAATTCCACCGCGCCGCGGTAAAATTTCTTTGGCCGCCTCCCATCGAGGCGAGCCCTCCCCCCCCCTCCCTCCCGCCGGAAAAAGACGGCGGGGCCGCAGAAGGGAGTGAAAAGGAGGGTGGAAGTTCTTTCTTTTTCAGTGGGTACTTTTCTTTAACGGCGTCTGTTGGAAAAGCCAGCGATGGAGAAAGAGAAAGAGAGAGAGAGAGAGAGAGAGAGTGAAAGAGAGGGAGGGAAGGAGAGAGAGAGAGAGAGAGAGAGAGAGAGAGTTCGTCCGGTGGCCAGGGTGGGGAGGTTTGAAAGGAAAAGAAGCAAGGAGGGAGGTAAGGAGAATCCATCCCCCTTGGCCTCTCGGAAAAAGGGGTGGCTGGGTCGCTGGACCAACCGGGTGGGGGTAAGACTGGTGGTTGGCGCCCCTTAACTACCCCTTACGAGGCAAATCAATAAAAATACGAAAGTGTTCTTCTCCGGTGCTGGCCAAGCTCTCGTTCCCAAGTATGATTTCACCTAATGTTCGCCGAAAAATTTTTTCCTTTTCTTTCTTTTCTTTCTTCGATCGATTGAAGAACGCGAGGCACGTCGGGTCACTTGGCAAAGAATTACGGTTGACTTGAAATTTTTCAAAGTGTCAATAGAGCGTATGTCCTTTTTCTTTTTTTTAATTATCGATCGTTTTTTATCTAAGTTAGGCCTTATACAGAGCATCTTACAACAGTGAACGGAAGAAAGTTCAAATGGTGCGAGATAAGATAGAGGCATGTTTAACAATGGAAATGAATTGATACAATAGATGACTGACATATACGTCATATAATTTTGTTATTAACACAAAAAAATTTGCATAAAGATTTCATTCCATCTTGCTATTAATTAAACTAGTTAATTCATAAACACCCACGGTCTAACCATACGAATTCATTCCTGAATCTAACAAGTCTCTGGAACTCTGCAACTTCTGTTTGCTCGTTTGCTCGCAGTCCTCATTGCACGTGACAAAAAAAAGGTGAGGCTCGCGGACAGAAGAGACCGTTTCACCTTTTCGCGCGTGATCTTCATTCAGCAAACACCATCGCGTCGCGTTCCTGTCGCGCTTACAAGTGTCGCGGCATGTGTTTTGCGCCGCGAGCGGCACTTGAACCTCGTTGCGTCCCTCGAACTAGCCTCACGTCGCTGCTGGATCGTGGCAAAGTGCCTTCGAGAGTCGAGGGTGCTCGTAAGACAAAGTGCTTCTCGAAGAAGCTGGTAAATGTTTGACCGATACTCCACGCTCGCACCTTCAAACGTTCCCAACTATTTTCAACTTTTCTAACTTCCTCGGAGGCAATATATCCTCGAGATCTCTCATTCGACGGTAACGTTATCGTCTCGTTTAAATAGTTTCTTAAAAAGAAAAACTGGGACACGAACGGACGAAAAATAAGTGCGATCAGTCGTGAAATACAATTTCAATGTTCGAGGAATACTAATTTATTTATCGGTTAAAATTGTACAAATACATTTGTACATTTATTGAAATTAAATCTGTTACTGGAATTGTAACAGGGATAACTCTCTCGTTTATTTACTTGTAAGTGCTTTCAAACAGGTATTAGAAACATTGTTAACATTTCATGTTAATCAAATCAATCCTTGGTACGTTCAAAGTACCTTCTTTTTCTGTTTCAAGTATTTGAAACTCGACAGATGTACGCAGACTTCTGTGACTGATCGTAGATAGGTTAATGTCTGACCAGGGACGGCTCGATTCTACTGAATCAATTTCCTGCCCCGTTCGAGAAGCTTCTCTTACATCTGCGCTTGGCGTCTATCAACAAAATGTAGGTCCACGGGCACTTAACACTAGAGCTATCGACGATTAACCTTCGAATCGTTTCATCTGTTCCACGCAAATTTCTATCGTATAAAATTATCAATTGATAATTTTAACCAGCCTGATGGAATTCCAGTGTAAAATATTGGTTAAACGGACATCAAAAATAATTCCCTCGTAATCATTCTCAAATTGTTCCACGTATTACTTAGAATTGTATGCCTTCGTCGTAGGAAGAGAAAATCTTTGTGTATATGGACTTATCTAACAAGACAATACATTCATACACACATTGTGTGTTTTGTAAAAATGAAATTAAGAATTAAATTTATATCGAAATATCGTCTCAAAGCATTTATTGGTGTCGAGAGATCGGTTCTCGAGGGTTAATTTGTCTTACAATTTAAAAAATCAAAGAGCCTCGAGACTCTTCGATATTCGTATTCGCTAACAACAAGAGAAACAAAGGAGAACCAATAAGCATTCGAGTATCGCGAGTTAAAATTAAACTTTTACACTTGTCAGATCAGTTCTCGAGTATTAATTGCAAGATGGTTAGTTTACACAGTCTTGTAATTCAAAAATCAGACTCGAGGCTCTCCAATACTTCTACTCGTGCTAACGAGAGAAACAAAAGAGACCAAATAAGTATTCGAGTATTACGCGGAGTAGCGTAATCGAGGCGTAATGCATCGTCTCTTTCTCTGGACGGCTGAGTCGAAGGAAAAATCCATCCCCTCGCCGATAGAGCGGCAGAGATAGCCGAGGGTGAATCTTAAAATACAGCCCCTTCGAAGACCGGCGAGGCTGGCATCTCCCCCGCTTCTTTTACCCTCGTTCCTTCGGCGATGCCCCCTTCGCGCGCCCCCGATCCCCTAAAACTTCCCCCCACCCGTCCCTGCGCGCCCTTCTACGCCCCTCGCGATCCGGCAAATCATCCGGGGCTACGTTCTTTTGTTCCTTCTTCGTGCCGCGAAAGATTTTCTGGGGATGGCGAGGAGAGCGCGCGTGGTACTTGAAGAGCTTCGTGAAAGCTCGGCAAAAACCCTCGAGCGAGCCCCGGCGTCGCGTATAAATACAGCGTTAAGATGCAAAGCGAAAACACACCGGCCGAGGGAAACGTTTGTCGTTCGGTTGTCTTGATCGTTTCGAGTAAAGAATCCGCAATTGTTTGAGATGTTTGCTGGATGCACTTGCCATCGAGGTGACTTGTCACGTGTGCGTTGCAATTTTGGAGAGATTCGATTGCGCTTTTCCTGTTTCTTTAATTCCATTGAAGCTAAGGAAAGCTTTGACGCGTGATTTTGATCGTGTTAAATTTATGCTGAAGTACCTTTGAAGATGTTACGATAGCGATACGACGTATACGATGGTAGAATCCTTATTGATTTCGGACTCTGACTCGAGCGCGGGATGTTAACTAATCGTTGTAGGCGTTGCATCACGTGATCTGTCTCGCATTAAATACAGCGAATAAATTAATCACACGTGAGTTCTTAATTACTGTACGCGACACGCGAAGACACTCAAACTGCAAATTTTCGTTCAATTTTATATCTCTACTCACGGATATTTGTATCATTCACTACAACAAATACTTTACTTTGAATATCCATGTATATTCTACGAATTTTCTAGTATTCTTAGTTTTCTCAAAGACACCTGCAGTTTACACATCACTTTCCAACTATCACGCATTAACAACATTTCAAATATTACGATTATTCACCTACGCGTTGGACTTTCTTTCAACTCACAGACTTGATACTAAAATTCACGTTCAAGGGTGAATTCATGGCAGGCACGTTGATAATACCCGAAAGACCGTTGTTCAAAGGGAAAAGAAAGAAAAAGGAGGGACTTCGCATAATAATTCACGCCTGTGTCGCCAGACATTATTGTTTTCGGGCAGCGCGAGATCGTCGATCGACCAGAAGTTGACTCGGCGCCGTATTAAAGAAGCACGACAAAAGGCCCGGCGAGAAGCTGGCGAGAGGGTAAAAATCTTAAGACCCTTTGTCTCGGTGACGCCATTTTATCATCCCTCGCACCCGCAACGAGCGAACGCACCCCCTTTCGTTCAACATATTTCAAGTGACAAAAAGCGTCCCTCTTCCGAAGACCGAGATTCATCCCCCTTCTAGCGCCCCCTCTTCCCCCCTTCTCCCCCCTGCCCCCACCCCGCCCCCCTCCCGTCGCTCTCGACCGTTTCTTCTCTTTCGATATGCAGCGGTGTTTCTAACTTTAATTACCCTTATCTGGCGGCAAAAAATAGCCTGTTACAGTGTCTGTAAAACGAATCACTGCGATTAAGGGGGCTTTCGGTGGAACTTTGCAAGGTGTTTCTTTTTTCCCTGTCCTTTGTTCCTCCCTTTCTTTTTTCCCTCCGCCTTTCTCTTGCTCTCTTCTTCTTCTTCTTCTTCTTCTTCTTCCTCTTCATCTCGTTCTTTCTGTCGCGGAAACTGCGAAAACCGTTGGCGATTCTTCGCACGGCCAGACTACGCGAAGTATAACTATCGGGAAATTAAACGATAACGATGTTAGTACGAGCAAATCTTGGGGCAGGGTTTCTCTAATCGGAAACTCAATATGGAAACTTGGTTTGGTACTTTGCTTGCTCGCGGAAAGACGCTGAATTCGATTCCGGCTTGTTTACGCGATCGAATGTAACGGGATATACTTCTCACCTACGTTACGTTCTCTTCTCTCTTTTTTTCTTCTCTTTCTTTTTTTCTTGTTTCTAGAAAACGTTCCTCGCCCTTTGATACTCTTGATCTTGATGCAAGGAGGGAATAATTCGAGCGCGCTAAATTTAGATGTAACTGTGTTTGAAAATTTGCTACGGCGATTAATTTACTATTCAGGAATACTTAATCGCTTTTTTAAAGGTTTACACGTACTGTTGCTTGATCATTATATTCATTCGTTAGAAACACAAATGCTTAAGACTAAAGTAAGTAAAGTAAGTAAAAAGGAAGAGTAAGTGTAATAAATAATACTACTTTCAGATGCTTGTTGTAACAAAGGTTAATTCATCGCAACAGATCTTTTCGATGATAACAAATTCTGCCATTTTGTCCTAGCTGGAACAGTCAATAATTTGAAGACACTGCCAAACGTACCTCTGATTAAACTCCCTTTATTTTTGATAACGAGATGGGATTCGTTCGCGAGATGGGATACGTCTAAACAAACTTTCTTAAAAGTTCTCGTTATCCATCCTTTAGTAACATTACTAAAAGCGTGATGACTGGAAGTTTAATTTTATTAAGTCCCAGCAAATTAAAATTGTTTAATAAATCAAACAATTTCTAATACGAATAATATAATATAATATAATTAATCATAATTATATAATAATTGTAATATAATAATAATTATATAATAATTGTATAATATAATTCAATACAATTTTAGCATCAGAAATTTTGACATTTAACAAAATTTCCTACTCTGTAACTAACTTCCTTCTCTATTCCTGTAAGAACTTTCAATACACAAAGTATCGTGTCCAAACAAAGTTATCGTAGAAATTCCTCGAAGTTAAACGTATTATTCCGAGAAAGGGGATTATACGTGCGACATACAAGCCGAGTGCGTAGCGGCGATCATAGGTCATTCTCGTTTGGAACGTTCGCGCGTCGAGTTGTTGCGACGTGTCTCCCCATTATAACGACGTTCGAATCAAGAATAAGTGAAACGGAAATTCTCAAACGTAAAACGGGACGCAGTTCTCTCGCGGTTTTCAAAGAAAATCGCAATCGCCAGGCATTGTAAGTATTAAAGCAAGCCATCGGCCATGTTATTCGTCTTTCGTTCCTACCGAAAACCGAGGGTGAGGCCGGTAGACTGAGTTCTCGAGGGTGGGTTGACGTCAGAAAAACCACCCCCGTCCCCAATTCAGCCACCCTTCCGTCCCCCGAGTTTTCTTCCATCCCCCTTTCGCCATTGCCGACCACTGGCAGCCAGTCGACGAGGGGATTGCCTGGAAAAAGAAACTGCCAAGTAAAATGGCCGTGGTCGGATTCCTTTTATTCTTCTTTGCGTTTTTCGTCCTCTCGTCTCCTTTCTCCGAACTCTGACCGGATCGTCCCTCCTCTTCACCTTACTCTCTCGTTCCCGAATCGATGAATCGCGAGGCGAACGAGAGAAACAGAGGAAAGCAATTAATCGTCGGTTGTTATTTCTCGAGGCGATTTTTTTCATTTTTGACCCTTCGTTTAAGGCCGGTTTGCTTTGGAGGTCAGTTTCTCAAACATCTGCTTAATTTCGTTAAGAAATTGATGCTGCGGAGGAATCTTGCAAGTCGCGAGACAGAGAAGTTTAAATGATTTTTCGTAATTGCACGTCTCTGTTCGATGGATTAATTAATTTTAATTCACTTGACTTTTATTTGAAAATGTGTGTGTGTGTGTGTGTGTGTGTAGCTATTAACTGGGAATTTTGCATTTACAGAAAATTAGAAAAAAGATTACGTATTTCACTCGGAATAATCGATAGACTGCAGATGTATACGAATACGCGAATATTTTGGACGTTTTATATATTTTTGCATGAAACGTGTACTGCGTGCGTTCTAACACTTTGAAATTCTCTGTGAACAAATACAACACATAGACACTCGCAGTCTACTTATCGATGTAACAAATAATTAAATATCCGTTCAAATATTTTTATCGTCTTTGCTCCAGATGTCTTTCAATTTTCATGTACATTTTCAGATTCGTTTCAGCATAATCTTCAACGTAATCGACTCTCGTTGTCGACAGTGTCAATGAAATTTGAAAAGAACTGCACGCGTAAGGCATGTAAAAGATTTCATCGAATACTTCTGCCAGCATTTGTATGTAAGTAGTTGCATATGTATTAACGCTAAAATAGACGGCGACGAAATTTGCATCAGAGAAACGAGAATACACGGTTGCGAATCTATAAAATTTCTATGAAAAAAATCACTTTCGTAGCTTTAGCTACGTTTAATTACTACTTAGCAGGTGAAACAATTGCGAATTTGCATGAGATCCTGTAAAATGCCCGATGATAGTAGATTGAGGGCAAACAGCGTTGCCGCTCGAAGCCAAAGCGAAACGCCAAATATTCCACAAATCTCAAAGCGAATCGATCTATCTTTGATTTACTTTCGAAAAATTATTTCGACGCGTGTTTCGCCTGTTACTTTAAAAAATTACTTCTATCGATCTTCCGAGATCTCTCGTGATCTCGGTGCTTCTACGATGATAAATCATCTACAAAAAGAAAAAAAAAGAAGAGAAAAGTCGGATAACCAGTTGGATAATTTCGATAATTCCGCCGTTAAATAGAAAATCAATTAAGAGAATCAAACTTTTCAGCTCGATATAAGACACGATATTCACGGTCGGGCTTCGTCGGGGAGGCCCTTTCGGGAAGTTGCGTTTTACTTGGAGATTAACGAAGCTTTCGCGAAACTTGCAGTTTTAATTTCGTTTTAATCGCTCCCTCGAGCCGGGGAAAAATCCACCGGTTTTCCATTTCAATCGCGGGGAGTCTGTTTTGCACGGACCGGCGGATCGTCGCGACGGGGGCGAGAGAGGAATGCGAACGATCGCGGTACATTAGCCAGTATTCGCAGAATTTTCGACGAACGTTCGAAGCGACACGCTGGAATCAAAGCGATTCCGAAGGGAATTTAAAGCGACGCTGCCTGCATCGTTGGACGAAAGTTTAAAGTCGATCGCGCGTGCAACTTTCGTCTCACCGTGTTCGCCGAACTTTCTCGCGAATCGGTCGATCGATTCGCGAGAATTCGGAATTTTTCGCAAATAAGGCTTGGCAATCGATCCTCGCACGAGCTTTCGTTTGGCGAGCCTACGATTTACAAACTTTGTCACCGATAAAAGTTCAGACGCTCGATGGATCCGCTTTCTTCCGCTTCGAAGACCGAGAAATCGTACGGAAATCCGTGGCTTACTCAAGCATGATCGTTCGTGCGCGAAAGTATTTGAACTGTCTTGCAAAGGAAATTTTTGTCAGTGTGTGTGTTGTACGAATGCATTTTGACTGAGACTCGAGGGTAACCATCGAGTTTTGAAACAAATCTGATGAAAATTACAAATTGCTCAACGCGAGTATATATTTCGTGTAGATCGAACAACCGTTGTGTGCTATTGCTAGTTTTTGAATATCTTGCAATTTTTGCGATATGATCGCGAGTACCACTTCACCGAGTTTTATTATGAATTTAGTCGTGATTACAGTCTCTCTCGTATTCGCGGTGCAGTGTTAATGAAGCTTGCAACACGCGCGTAACGTATGCACGAAAGTTTTTTCCATGGCGAATATTCGAATGCTTTCACGAACCACCGTACATATGTGACAAGAGGATAAGCTCACGTTTTCACATTGTCGTCGTCGATCTGAATCTCGAAACTAACAAGGGTAACGTAGTTTTCGAAGTTTATCAGTGAAAAACGAGGACCAATTCAGAAATTACTAAAGTATCACGTTGTCAAATCGTCACCATCAATGTTTGAATCGATAAGCTTCGAAACTATGATACTGCCTCGTTCAATGATTCAGAAAGAAACAAGAAATGACAAAAATCCGTATACAACCTTTACCACGTTGTCGCACTATCACTGTCCGAACGGAACGTCAAACTTATACAAAAATACCGTCTTATTTGAACTTTGTCATTCTCGACGAGGCAACGACGATCGAGAGAAATTACAATTCCTTTTACATCGATGTAAACGCACAGTATCACCGTACAAACTTATGGTTTGCGAACCATACTTCGAACATAGGTACAGCGGTGGGTCTTAAACATCGTCGTCGATCGAGAGAAACGCGCGAGATCACGAGAGATCATAAGCGAGAGGCGGTTGATCGCGCGTGTCCAGCAAACCGTCTAACCCGGTTTTCGTGGTGGAAATCGCGCTGGCCATTCCCCACCCTGGCACCCGGGGTCCCTTTGATCGCAGCGAAAAAATCCGGAAACCCGTTTCTCAAAAGTGACCCTACCTGGCGTGCGTGCGTAGCTTTTGTGGAAGGACCGTAGGTTGGAGGGAGAGGTTGGTGGCCGGGGGGGGGAAGGGGGGGGGGGGAGGGAGGGAGGGAGGGTATGGAAAGACGAGGAGACGCAGGAAAGAAGAAAGGGGCGAGAAAGAGAGAGGGAGAGAGGAGAACAGCTTCCAAACGGCCCTTTCCGCATTAACATAACCCTTGGCGAGTGCCAACGTGTGTCCACGTGTGTGCGCCGCGTTGTATGCCAGGGGGCCGGAGAACTGGTCAGGTAAGTTTTTTCGCACTTTTTAATTCCCGATGACCAGATGCCCGGCCTGTGGCGGCTCTCGTAAAAGGGGAGATCTGACCTCAATGAGAGATGACCTCCCCTCCCCGGGGCCGACCGGATGACCCCATAAAAATTGCGGAACCGGTTTGCGGAGCTCGGCCCTCGGGATTTTTCGGACGTTTAACGGTCACCGGGGACCGGGTGCAACTTACCGCTGCCTTCAGGTAAACGTGCGGCGAGCAACGCGTTTTATCGGTCGTTGCGCTCCTCGACACGTGTTCCTCTCTCGTGCTTCCACGTACGGGACTCCTTCGAGAGCTGTTGCACGCAAGAACGAAAGATCGTTTCGTCGTTGCTTTGGAAGTGTACGCTAGATTCTTCGTACACGTTGAACGAAGAGTTTTGCGTTTGAGAAATTTTGAGGTCAGCGAGTAGTCTAGATTTTTAGACATTGATTTCGGTAAATTTTTAGGATTGGTAAACTCAGGGTCGAAACATCAGGTTTGGCGTATTTTAAGCTTCAACTTTAGGTTTAACAACACTTGTTACACTTTGAGAGTTCTACGTTACAACGTAGATCTTTCTTTCCATCGGCAATCATCTATGTTGAACGGATGAGAGTTGAGGGTGCGAAACATATTGTCTTCGCGTAAATTGAAATGTGAAATGTGTCTTTTTAACGACGAATTTCACGGTGTGTGACATTTTGGAAAAGTTGCGTTCTTTTTCCCGTGCTCCTCTCCTTTCGATGCAGCTGTGTACGTACGTAAACGCGAGAAGACACGTTGTTATTTGGAAAGTCCTCTCTGTTATTGAAAAGTATCTGAAAATACTCGGAAAGACAGATATTGAAAACGAGGTATCGTACCGATGGTATTGCGGCGAAATAAGTCAGAACCGGGCCGAATTTCCACGTGGAACATCGTTTCGCATCCGGTTGATCCAGATTCTGACGGACGAGTAGAGACGACCGCACGCGGGGACCGCGATAAATCGCGTTCGGAGCGTAAGACGTATCGAACGCGTCGAAACATTAATTCCAAGCGTCAGAAAAGCAAGTTGGAAACTTGAGGAATCTCCAAGGGGAGGCAAAGAACCGACAGAGAGACAGAGAGAGGGAGAGAGAGAGAGATAGACAGTGGACTCTGGACGACGTTGTAACTGTAACCTATGCACGGGGAAAACGAAATCGCCTTTGAACGAGGTCCTCTCCTTTGACCCGGCCTTCTTCTCTCTAACAGGCAATTTGCTTAATGACTTCTCGATAGCGCTGCCCCGGCGAACAAACGATGACTAGCGATGGGATCAAGTTCAATATGTAATTACGAATTCGAGTCAAGTTCAACGTGTTCGAGATTCATTTCGTGGTTTTCGAGCGTCTATCTGGCTTGAAAGTAAAAAACGTTTCGACGAGTACGTAACTCGCGATGCGTTCGTTTCACTAGACCGTCTAGAACGAACGTGTATCTGGAAAATTTCGAAAATTTCTTTACTCGTGAGTGGTACTCGACGTTTGGGAAATTTTAAATACAGGAACTTTAGAAGAGTAGCGCGCGAATCGTGGAAATCAGAATTCCTCAAAGCGAATTCTATGGAGATTTCTCCTCCTTAAAGGGCCATCTATGTTTGATCGGAATCGTCCTACACAGTCCGTTCAACCAAAAGATACGTGTATCGTCGATCGTTTCTCATCATTATCGTCTTTATTACTGACAGAGAAAATCATCGCCTCGAGAGATGCACCTCTCTGCACACCTACTGCTTGCGGGATGCTCGATCCCATCTCCAACGATGACCCCGAATCTTTTACCCTGGATACCGAGTTCCGGAGAGGAGTCTCCTTCGTGAAAAAAAAATAAAGCGTCCTTCTCTGCTCTGCAGAAGGGGGTGGGGAGGGCGAAGGGTAGCAGCGGGATGGAAACGCGATAAAACGTTTTGCCCGGTGAGTTTGAGCCGGTGAAAAGAAACTCGAAAGCAGTGGCTGTGCTCCGGTGGGTCCGAGGGAAAAAGCAAAGCTCAGGGCGGTTCTCGCGCTCCCTCCCTCCCTCCCTCCCTCCCTCCCTCCCTGCCCCGGAGAATCGGACAGGGAAGGCAGCGGCAGAGAGAAAGGATCCGGGTGGAGAAGGGCGGAGGAGAGCGGAGGGCGGTGGGAGGGGGAGGTGGTGGCGAGCCAAGGGGTAGGTAAGAAGAAGGACGGGGCTCTGGCGGCGGCGGTAGAAGGAGGGCGGCATTAATTACGGTCTTTTATTATAAAAACTGAACTCCCTCCGGCCAGGAGAGAACGAAGAGAGAAGCAGATAAGGAGGGAAAAAGCCCCCGACTCCGACGACTGCCAGCCTCCTCCACCTCGTCCTTCTTCACCTCCTCCTCCTCCTCCTCCTCCCCCCGCGGTCCACCCCTTGGACGGCCTTCCCAGCCACGGGAACCTCTCCTTCCTCTGTTCAATTTAAAATACTTAATCTGTCTTAGTCGCGCGAGGTTGTCAAATGCAACTGTTGTTCCGGGATGACGATCGCCCCGCTGTCTCCACGCTTGCGGAACACGCAGAGAGACGGACTCTCTCATTTCGTCGCGTTTCTGCAGGTTTCTCTCTCTCTCTTTCTCTCTCTCGGCCAAAAGACTCTCTCTCTTCGAGAAGGAAGATCTGTTTGTTATGACATGAAACTGGACGAAGCGAAGAAGGCTGCGGTGTGTTCAGAGACGGACTCTGTCTTACTTCTGCGGCGCGATCAGGAGAACGAAATTTTCGTTCACGGGAAGTTTGGTTCGTATATTACTGGGAAGATTACGGGGTATTGTGTATTTGAGAATGAGAATCTATCTGTAAAGTTTTGGTAATTGTTACGCGGTATTACGCTGGCGCGTATAATTTGAAACACACGTATTATATATATATATATATGCAAAATTTCCCCAAGAAGTGGAACTTTTAAGCGACAGAAACTTCGGATCTACAACAGAGAGTGCTAAAAGGGAAATCTCTCGTTAATCACGCGTCTAGATCTAGATCGCACGACGTTAAAAACACGACCGTGTGATTCAATAAACCACACGTTTCTACGCGAGATGAGGTACGACTCCGGTTGAGAACCACCGCGGAAAATAAGAAACGGGAAAACGGCGAGGATTTTAATTTGCATCCCCCGTTCCCCCGCGGCAGCCACCTTCCATCCCACTCGCCACCCGGCCGCCCTTGTCTTCTGCAGAGCTCCGGAGAGCCTAGCTACTTTCTCCAGAGGGGTGGAAGAAGGAAGGTAAGAGGGATAGCGAGCAGGGGGATGAAGAAGAAGAAGAAGGGGCCAAACGGTTGGAAATATCATAGCCGCACGCGCAGAACGAAATTACCGATTTGCCTTGGGCGTTCCTTCCTTTTTTCCGATTCCGTGCTCTTCTCTTTCGCTCTCTTTCCATCTTCTCGTTCTCTTTCGTTTTCGTTGGCTGGCTGGCTGGCTGCCTCGCTGCCTCGCTGCCTCGCTGTCTCGCTCGCTCGCTCGCGCGTCTCATCCTTCTTCTTTCGTCGGCCCCTTCGGTCCACCGACATCATCCTCCTCGCCGTACCCACCCTTCTCGCAGTGCCTCGGCATAGCAAATAACTTTCATAATTCTCGATTAGAAAGTTTTCCTTCTCGGCCTGCCTATCACAGAGAAGGGGTCATCCTTCGTTTTGGCTAACCCTTTCGCCCGCTCCTTCGAGCTTCTCTCGTCATTTCGCCGATTCGACGAGAAACAACCACCAATGAAACGTGTATTTGTTTTTCTTTGGAACTCTTTTCTGCTTCTCTGAAGTGATTTTTCACTATTTCTGATGGTCGTTGTTAATTAGACTGTAGGTTTTTGTGCAGGATGCTGAAAAATAAACAGTAAAATATTGAGAAAATATAACACAAGGTATGAAATTCGTAAGAATCTGTAAAGAATTTGTCGCAGCATTTAATGAAGAGAATTTCTGCTTAGGCTTCGTTTCTTTAATCGTTTCTTCAAGACCCTGCTTATAATTCTCAATTGAGTTCGTTTAGCGCTGCAACTGCCGACGATTAAGATATAAAATTCGCGCCAAAGGAATCGAAATGAACTCGTTACAACGTTCAACGAAAGAAGTATTTCTTTAATCGAGCCAATTCTTTGTTAACGATCGTTCTACATTAATTTTGTAAATTTTCCACGAAAAATTTTCAATTCTGCCGCGATAAGTTGAGAATGCTGCACTGCGATAAGTGCAGCGAAACCATCTCGTTCTCTTGGATTGGAAATGCTCGTTTAATTAAAAAAAGAAGAAAAAAAAAAGGACACGTGGCACGCGACATGACAGAAGGGAATGGAATTGCATAATATATCCAGGACTGTACGCAGATCCTATTGAAAGTACGAAACGAGCCGTTTCGGACGAAGGCAGTAAGGGTCACTCGACATATGGCCCAAATCCTGGGCCAAGCACTCATTACGCTGCACGAATTCGATCCCCTCCCGGTTTCTCGACAATTCTCGAAACACGCCCCCTTCCTTTGTACACCTTTCTCAGATACATGCTGTTCTCTACGCGACTCTTCCATATTCCCCTTGCCACTCAGCTCGCGAATTATTTCGCAATTTAATCGCCGTGGAAAAATTTCGTCCGAAGAACAGCTCGCCCCATGTTTCTCTCAGTGGACGCTTTCTACGCTTCGTTTTCCAGCGCAAAGATGCGGAAGTCACGCACAATCCGGCGTAAACATTCGTGATCAAAGACACTGGGCGAATACGGCGAGTACGGTGAAAATTCATTGACGAGAGATGAGAAAGAGAGAGAGAGAGAGAGAGAGAGAGAGAAGGAGAAAGATGGTGATGGTGGTGGTGGTGGTGGTGGAATCGGTGGGTCAAAGTTCCAAGCTCGTTTCTCGTCGGACGCGTCCCTCGACTGCGAGGAGTCAGTCGAACGCAAAGAGTATCCTGCTTAACAACGTGAGTTTCGCGAAGATCAAAAAACAAGGAAGACGCGTTCGGCGGCCGAGTGGGTGGTGGGAGGGGGGCGCCGAAGCCAGAGCAGAGGAGGTCGGGGAATAAAGAGAAATTGAGAGAAAGAGGAAGAAAGAGATCAAGGAAAGGCTGCTGCTGCTGCTGCCGGCATCTCGGCCATGGTACCCACTTCGCTTCATTAATTTCTCGCAAAGACAGTGTCAGAGTCACGGGGGTTTTCCGGCTGCCAGGGGCTCCCGGAGACCCGAGGCTCCGCTCTCTCCTACGCTCTGGTATTTAAATTCAAAAACGAGAGCGAGCCAACTCTCTCTCTGGTTCCTTTTCTCTCTCTCTCTCTCTCTCTCTCTCTCCCTCTACCCGTTTCTATCTGTCTCTCTCTCTCTCTCTCTTTCTGCTTCTTTCCACTCGTTCGTTCCTCGTCAGACCAGCGAGCTTTCCTAATGTTTTTCTCTCGTTTCTCATCCTTCGTTCGAGAAGCTCGCCCCCTTCCCCCTAAACCGCTCTCCTCCAACAGTACCACCAGCCACCCCCTGCACAGCCACCCTCGTTCCACGAAGGCTCAGTCAATAAAGTATTCTAAAAACCCCGCGCGAATAAGAGCCGTCTTACTTCCTCTTGCCCCTTCGCCGGTTCCGCGCCAGCCATCCTCATCCCCCTTTTCGTTCGAGCTAGCAACCCACCCTACCTCCTACTTCTTCGTCCCTGAACCACCCCCGTCAACCCCACCGTGACGATGGGTGGAGAAGAAGGGGGTGGAAAAATAGGGGTGGCAAAAAACGTCAATAATATCGGCAAGATGGAAGCTGCACGAATGTTTTAAGGGATTCCTACCCCTGCGGTTTTCGTTCTTGCTTCTCGACACTTTGTCCTTCTTTCGCCTTCCTCGTTCTCGTTTCGTTCAACGACGGACGCTTCTCTCGCGCCTTTTATCTTTTCGAATCGCTCCTTCGCTTGCCGTAACTTTGTTCTCCTCTTTTTGCAAGTGTCATCGTGCCACCCACCACCGCGGAAATATTAATGTCCCTCTTGTAATACTCTCACGTCTTTCTCGATCGCTCGGACTATCTCTGAGACACTTGTGTCGCTTGTTTTTTTTCCTTCTTCTCTTCGAAGGAGTAATATTCATGAAAGTATATAATATATATATATATATATATATATATGTAAAAACCACGTGTGGATTTTCGCGTTGCTATACGATCTTCTAAGACCATCTAGTTTATTTCGCGAACCACGCGAACTTTGCGGAGCCAAGTTTCCAAATTACTTAAATTCGTCTCGCCGTGAGAATTTAAGTTGTGTCTTTCGTGATCACCGGAAACGTTCTGTCCAATTGATACAACACGAGGAAACGATATATTTTCCTTTGTTTTATATATATATATTTTAATAATTCGTCTCTCTGTGGAAACTTTGTTCCATGCATAATTTAATACTATACTTTGACATACATATACCAGATTATAATCAAGAATATTTTTACCATTGTCACAGAAATTGGAGAAAAATTTACATTTTTGGTAGATGTGCTCGTTCATCCCCTATTTATAGATACGAAACTCCAACGCGATTCTGTCTACCTGTGCGCTTCTACGTCACGTTCAAGGCCACGTTGTTGGCTTCACTTCAAAATACATAAAAGCGTGTATACTCGGTTCGTGATACACACCGCGCATTATCAATTTTCTTACGAGGACACCATCAACTGCCAAACCAACGTATAGCCTGTAATTTCAATACAACGATAAATCTTCGAGACCAGAAATATACTGTTTAACCCTTGGACGGTGGATAATTTTGTACGTAAAGCGGTCAAACGTGACAAGCTTTATACACGCGAAAGCAAATCTCCACGTAAAATTGTTCTTTCGTTCGATTATTTGTACGTAATATTCGCGTATTCTTACGAAATAATTACGTATGTTAATTTTATCCTTCTACATGCTGCTTCGTCTGCTTCAACACTCCAAATATTCCACACTGTCGCTAAAACTGTCGCGTCTTTCGAGGGTTGAATCTTGCACTCGAAATTACGCGTGCTCTCACGCGTGCCACCGTCTGGCCATAATCCGAATCGAAGAATTCTCGCCCCTCCGCCCAAAAAAAGAAGCATACCCGTTGGAAAACGGCGTTCCTTTCAACTTAACCACCGAAGCGTTCCTCGGACGTCTCTGGCCTTCCAACTGCTCTTTCCGTGAAAGACCGTGTACGAAAACAGGCTACGCCGTATTTTTCCGCGGAAACCGATAGCTAGACGTTCCACCATGGTCGATCGAGGGGATGGCTGGCTGGCCCGTTCGCGCGTATACACACTCGCTCACGGAGGCAGTATCGTTGGGTAATTAGCGATGCTGAGAGGACCTAAGTACCAGGCATCTTCCTCTGCCGCCACCCTCTCTCATCTCCCTCTTACCCTTCCTCTAGCTTCCATTCTACCTTCCAATAAATGGATGGATAGATAGATACCTAACGTACGAGGCAGCTGCACAGAGGTCGCGTTCAAAAGACCAAGAGCGGGCGACCTTATTGGGTGGTAGGCTCGCGCGTACATAGAAACCACCCCCGGTGCCCTCCGTGCACCCTCTCTTTAACTAGCGCGTTTGTATACGTAGTGGCGCCGATGTGTAGAAGGCGGGCGCGTTTGCATCGAAACGAAGATACACAGGCACAGAGAGTGAGTGAGTGAGTGAGTGAGTGAGTGAGTGAGTGAGAGAGAGAGAGAGAGAGAGAGCCGATGTACGCGCATGGGAATATCATTACCCCAGTCGTGTGTTTTCCATTAATTGCCATTATCGACGGAACTTAGTTAGGGCTTGCGTTCCAACCCGACGTCCCGGCAAGACCTTTAAGAACGGACACGGCTCTCGAGTCATCCCTCTCTCTCTCTCTCTCTCCTTCACCTCTGGCATCACTCTTTTCTTATTCGCGATACATGATTTCATTTGCCGTTGCTTTGGGGACTTGTAATTCTGTTGCATTCGCGCAATGCTTTTGAGAGTCCGTGGTCAGTAAACAGGACACCACACTGCACTCTTTAGTGTTATATATATATATATATATAAATATTAATTAATACATTATACATGTCTTTTAATATATTTTTTGGCTCAGGGAATTCTCAAATATCGCGATTTTTGTCGCAATTTTGTACGAGCCTCAAATAGATTGTAGACTGCGAACTGAACACCAGACTTGATCTTTTCGTGCGAAACCTACGAAACTTGAACTTTGCTCGTTACTCGTATTGATATTCGTAGTGATGTTCGAAGTAGATTCGTGCAGTGTGTGTTTATATCAAGAACGATCCCTCGAACGTAGCCAGTTTCGAGATCGAATCAGTTTCTCGGCGGCAGAAACGACGGGGCGCGGCGTCGGATCATCAAAGTTGACTATTTTTTTTTTTTTTGTTCCTCCATTGCCAGTGAAAATTTCTCGAAACACGGATGGTTTCTTTCCCGGCCGCGTCATCCCTCCGGAACTTCCTCCTCCCTGCCCGGAGGAGTCTTCAGTTTCCCACCTTGGCATCGCTGCTGCTGCTGGCCCTCGCCCTCTCCCTCCACCCACGCGGCCTCCACTGCCTACCAGCTACACCACCTCCGCCTCACCTCCTCTTCCGGTTCTTCCTGCGAGCACAATGGAGCCCGAATCCATCTCGGACAACCTTACCCTCCTCTTTTGCCCGGCTTCTCCTTCAGCTCTCCGCCGCTGCCGCCACCCTTCTTTTTCTTCGTATCTCGCTGGAACAGCGTCGAGGAATAATTCCATTTTCTTGTGCGAGTACAATTTTGCTTTCAATTTATTTTCCCCCCTTTTTCCTTCCCTGGTGCTCTCTCGCGCACCAGGAGATCCCAACGGCCGTAGATCGCCTCTCTCTCCTCTCTCTCTCTCTCTTTCTCTTTCTCAATATCTCGCTCTTACCCCCGTTTCTCGGTTGCCTTCGCCTGTGTTGCCTTTTCCACGAACCTTCTTCGCCACCTCCAACCTCCGTCTACGGAGGTCTCCCCCTCGACCCGTCGCTCTCTCTCTCTCTCTCTCTCCCACCCACCTCCTCCTCCGTCTCTCATCCCTTCTCTCTGTCACTCGTGCTCTTTCTTTCGTTCAGACAACCACCTAGCCTCCTCTCTAGCATCCTCGTTCTTCTTCCCTCTGCCCAGCCTGCCCTCCTCCTCGGAGTCTGCCGTCCGTTCCTTTCGTTCTGCTTTCAACCACCTACCCGCCACCCTGCACACCCTCTCTCGTTCTGGCCGCGTTACCGCGCGCGCGTTCTGTCTTTCTTTATCGTTTCCTTAGTTTCTGCCGTTCCTGCCAGGCCCCGTTTCTTTCTTCCTCCTTTCGGCTCCTTCCCGGCCCCCTCCTCGCTGCCCACCCCTCTCGGCCGTTGTAATTATTAAACATTGCGAGAGCCAGCGCCAGTAACAAGCGTTTTATAACTGCGCGGAGCGAGCTGCCCGGGGTATTCTCTCCTTTTGTTGCCCTTTCCAGCCGCCTGGCCACCGACCGGATCGAGAGAGCGCGCCCTTGAAAAAGGGAAACCTGTCCAGGGTGGCCGGATGCGCACCTCTCTCGCCTGAAATCTGGCTGGATTCCTTCTTCCTTTGCGAATTAATTATCGAACACGCCCGTTCTACCGATTCTCTGTTCATTCTCTGTTCTGGAAAAAGGGTTGCTTCTTGTTGGCGAGGAACAAGAATTTTTCAAGAGTTTTTTCCAACAGTCTCCTCCGACGTCCGTCAAATACGTCGAAATACATTGCTGTCCAGAGTCGAGTCTGTTAATTCTTTGGAAAAGTAAGACTCTCTTTTCTCTGAAAAGAAAGAAGATTCGCGAAAAGGAAATTTTCCAACACGATCGTTTCGAAAGTTGAAAACTTGCTAAGAAATGTTATTTTCATTAATCGACGTTGCGTCCAAGTCCATTTTCTGAAATATCGACGTTCCGAAGGTGGCGAAGAGTTTCTTCAACGTCGATCAAGGACGGTTGAAAACTCGAGGCATTGTTTCGCAAGTGGAAGTTGAGGCATCTTCTCTCGCGCTTGTACGAAAAGAAAACGAACGGCCCGGGGGAGAAGGGGTCGGGGAGACTCGTCTCGGACAGATTATTCCGATTAGCAAACGGGGAGGGGTCGGTCGGTTTTGTTTCGTGGCTACGGGCGGGATTTTCGCGAGCGATCGCTCTCGTCTCAATCTGGATTTTAATAATTCCCCGCGCAGGGGGATGAACGCACGAACGAACCGAAGAATTCGAGTCGAGCCTCCGAGGGTTGCGAGTAATTGCCGTAGGTTTCGAGGGCGCGTTTTATATTCACCTCGAAAACGTTTATCAGCGATTGTTTCCACCGTTTGAGTCTTTCCTATATAAAAATATCCGTCATTCTCCTACCCGTTTAATTAAATCGCGACTATATATATTTTCATTGCAATCATTGCTATGTTTCTTGTGAAATTTATTAGCAGTACTTATATTGGAGGTAAAAAGTTCTTAAAAGAGAATACCGTTACCTCTGGAATGCGATCTCAGTTTGGAAACGTACGTTCTGTACGGGATCATTTTTTCAAAGGGTGGTTGAAAAAAGCCACCCTATCGTCCCTTAGCTTTTTTATGCGGGATTCGCCCGACATCTACTGGTCCCGTTGGAAACTTTCCAACCCTGCATTACCGTCTGGAATTCTACCATCCCGTCCTCTGCAGTGAAAAGAGGAAAAACCCTTCTATTTTTTTCCTATCGACTGTCTGCATAAAAGTTCTCTGATGCAATCCCTATGCAACTACTGGACGCGCTGAACTTGCACGTAATATTTGTTGTTACCTTCTTTGTGTTTTTCTACTCAATATCCTTATTTTCAATCTCTAGACGACTGGCATTTTTTAATAGTTTCGTTTCTCTAAAAATTTGCGACACAATGATAACGATCTGTTTATTTCAAAATATGTACAAAATTCAATTCGACGTTGTACAGAATATGAAAGAATTTTTTTACTCGTCTATTCACCTTGCTGTTTGTATATTTCCAGAAAAAAAGCTAGTTGATCGAGAGTCCATGACACAGGGTAGAATTTTTCTCCAGCGTCGACCATGTTTTTAAGCAGTTTCATTCAGACGATTAGGGGTGGAACAGGCCCCGCCTTGGTGCCCCTGTATGCTTGGCGTGCAAAGGTACCCTTCGTGCCAGGGGCGTCACCCTTCCGAATTCAGATGATCCAGATAATTTTTCTATAGTCCGACTCCTTTAACTCCCTTAACTCCACTTTCAACAGTGGATTCTTTTTCTTCTTTCTTTTTGCTATTTCGTTGTTTTTCAAGAGCGATTACTTACGAATTTTCTCAGTAATTCATCCCCTTCTTTCGTGTTCTTGTTGCACATTTTTTCCGAATTTTTCTATGGACCAACATTTAGTAATTCTTCCCCCACTTATCACACGTTTCGCTTCTAAAATCTTAGCTTCCCTATCTTTCGAAGGTCTACAAATTTTTCTATAGGTAATTCCAACAATTTTTCTGTATCCCAACTTTTCTTACACATTATCTTACCTCTGTCAATCCATCCCAAAGTTCACGTCATCTAAAAATGACTACTTTGATCTTGACGCAACCGCGAGATAACCAAATTTCTTCGCCGAGACGTTTCGAAACCAAAGTTTCTCAGCCCACGGAAGACGATATTTTCGTAGATGCGGTCGTTATCAGCGGCGATGGTTTCGCCCAGGTATGTGTAACGCTTCCGCGGCGAGACAAGACCCCTTGTAGGCAGTGGCGCAACAGAGGGCCGCAGACAAAGCATCGATAACCACGTCCTGCCTACGTTAGTCCTCTTTGCAATTTGCCTGCTACCGTAGATTGCACCTGCACGGTCTATTACCGTGCAAGTTCGTCTGCGAGAGAGTAACCTAGCCTGCGAACCTTGCTTGCGAACCTCATCCTTCTCGCGATGCCGAGACAGGTGGGGTAGGGAGGCGAGGGGAGAGGAGGGGCGAGGGGTGGGGAGGAGGAGGTATCCCTATTATAAGTTGCGAACAAACTTTACTTATATGCTCGCGACTACCATCCGCATGCGCCCACTGCTGGCCCGCATCCCTTTCTCTCTTGGCCTCTTCGCCGGTCTGTCTCTGTCGCGACGCGTTATCCTTCTCTCCCGTCTTGCATCGTCGTACTCACCTATCCCCCCCGTGCCTCCTCTTGCTCGTTATTGTATTATTTATTAACTCGACTCTCAGAATTTCGAACGTCTTCGCTTGGCAAAGGGGAGGTAGGTCTTTTTTTTTTAGAGCGACTTTCCCACGAACAGGTGTGAATCTGTCGAGATTGAAGGAAAACGAAGAATGGAAGCAAGGGTAAATTAATTAAATCGTGACACGCGCGTGAGAAGTTATGTGTTGATACACGATTTTGATAATTGTGATTATGTTGGTCGAGTCTGAAACAATTCTGCAAATGTGCAGGGAATTACTAAATTCGATTATTCACTGGTTTTTTATTAAATACACAGTTGCGATAAATATGAAATTGGAACTTCAAATTACAATACAGTTATATCTCGTTGCAATATTCTTTTCAAAATGTTCCATGCAACACCTACACACGTAAAAGTTCTATCCGAATAGTTTCTGAATACTCGCGAGCAGTTGTACACGAGAAATTATACCTAGAGTGAAGGTAGATCTAAAGGAATCAACTGAAGAATTTCTTCGCTTTTTACAATCGTGAATCATCGCGAACGTATTCCGGAATGTCGCTGCGCAATCAATGTCCACCGAACCGGTGCGTAGGTCTCTGCACAGTCACAAAGACTTTCGGTTGTGCACCACCGAAGAAAAAGAGAAATCGAGCTTGCGATCCGGTGTCGACCAATGGTCAGCCGGGCAATTTCTCTTTTCTCCGGTGGCTCGTTATTAGCCCAGCGGTGTTGTGCCGCGACAATAAAGCGGAGTCTCTCTCTCTCTCTCTCGTGTGCGGTCAGTCGATCATTAATAAGCAATTATTCAACGGCTCATTAGATCGCGCGGACGCATAAGATTGCGACAAAAGGGCTGGACCGGATGGCGGGAGAGGGACGCGCGTGCTGACCACGTTGGAACACGCGATGCACACGGGCAACTTGTGTGTGCCTTTCTATTAGAGGCAGCCATCGCCCCAAGGCATCGGCACCCCTCTGTCCAGTCCTTCTACCGAACTGCCACTGAACTAGTTCCTGGCCATTGGTCACTCCGACTGTGATTAATACCGAAGACTATTAATCCATCGAAACTGGCCGGCGATCGTTGAATCTTGCGAAATGCTACGCGAGCGCATCGAATCGTTGAGATCATGTAAATTGGCCACTTTCCGTCGTACGAATGCCAAAGGAGAGACTCGCAACTAACTCGAAATTACCAATTTTTGGAATTGTTGCTTCTCGACTTTGACTTTTTATCAGTGGATGCCATGGATGAGAAATGTTCGGTTCATTATATTTAAATTTATCGTTAACTGACGTTTGCTGTAAAACACATACACACGGAACGTTCAGCGTTAAGAAAATTTATCTTTGTCATTGGTCATTGGAAATGTCTGTCTTTTCCATTCCATCCGAGCAACGATCTCCGATTTTACATTATCGAGAATATCTTAATTATCCAGAACCGAAAAATCTTATAAATTTTGAGTAACGAATCATATCACGTTATATATATATATTCGCGGAAATATAATACATAATATTTTATAATTTCACGCACTTTCATTCGTCAGAGTTCTGTTTCGTAAAACTGCGTAAGTTCGCATCCGCAGTTGGAAAATTAATTTTCTACATTCGCGTGATAGAGGGACCAATCGATCATCTGCGAACGATCGCCGAACGATCGAAATTTCGATGAAAATTCATCCGGATATTTTGTCACCGCGAAATAATCCACGTCAGGGGTTTGGAGATCCGTGCGGCACTGACGTCGATTTTAACGCGAGAAGGACTTCTTATTCGTCCGCCGTTTCGCTCGAACTTGATGGAACTTAATTAAAGTTTCTTAATGAACGTCGCTGGTGCACCCGTCATTACCTTCCGGCGTATCGGCACACGAAACTCCACGGGGAACTCTCCATTATTTTCACAGACGTGACACGTACGTCGCGAATCGTTGTTGTTCCTTCTTCCTTTATTTTCTTTTTCCTTTTCTCTTCCTCTCTCTCTCTCTCTCTCTCTCTCGTTCTCCCTTTTATCCTTTTCGTACGGTTTCGAAGGAAGGAACCGATGGGAAAAGGAGAGGCCTCTCGATCGGCCGGTTCGCGATAAATCCTTTTCGCTGCGAGACATTTGAATCAAAAAGTAAATTTCATTCGGGGGAGCGCGGGCTCTTTCATCGTACGCCGCATCTGCCGCTTCCTCTGGACATTGTCCTGTCCCAGAAATATTTGAAAACTGGTCGAACTAGACGTCCTACCCGAATAGGCGCCACGAAACCGAATCGTCGAAACTGGTCCCAACTGTCCGGCTGCAAATCCGGTCGCTCTTGTCCCCCGGTAAAATCAATGGTCGATCCTTCACGCGAAGAGAATTGTATCGCGTTATCGTGGAAGACCGTCTCTCTTGGAATAATACCGTTCGTTAGCGCAAAGAAATGTATCTTGCTTAAGCAGATGGAAACTTGCTCTATCGGGGCGAAATTTTAGGTAACGTTGCATCAATCTATTTGTTTGGACAGGATTTTTCTTTCGAATATTTTTATTTTTAATTTCTTTTTAATCTCTTTTCAACTCGCGTGTATCATCACTTTAGAAATTCTTTGCTGCATAAAATACACATACCTAGTGTAATTTCTCCAGTATTTGAAATACATACAAGAGTTTTCGGTGTATATTTGTTATTATCTAGTATGTATATCGTAAGTATTAAAAATGTTGAAATATCACAGCGACAAATATATCAATTTGAACTTTCTTTCGTTCGCTCGCTATCACATTGGAACGAGAAATAGTAAGAGTCGAAGAAAATTATGCGATTACGGATTGTCCGTCCCTTGACAAATTCGTCTACTGCGATTCTCTCGTTAATGTCGTCAAAAATCTTTCGGACGAAACCGTGGCAACGCAAGTGAAATTCCAGAGATATTCCGAATTTTCTATTTTCGTCGACTGCCATATGATTTTGCCGCGAGGAATAATTAACAGGGGTTGCAAGATTGAAATTTCAGACTATTCCGAGATGATAAGAGAATTTTCGAAATGGAAGTTCGGAATACATCTCGATATTTTTATACACTTATTGCCCAAATATCGGTATAAACGAACGAGGAATATTTATTGAAATAATACGTGTCAATCGGAACACTGCAGTGTCTGAGGATTCTAAACCGTGCTTGCAAGTATAGAAATTTTTGCCCGAAAATATATCATCGAGAAAGTGTGTGAAACACTTTCCCATCGATTACGCGATGGATACGACAAGGCGGTGGGATTTTGGGTGGAAAGGGAGGAGGAGGGGGGGAAGAATCCCTTCTCTAGGTCAGAAGGGCCACAGATTGACCCAGAACAGGTTTACGTCTCGTCTCCTTCACTTCGATTTCCATTCTTTCCTTTTTTTTTTTTCTTTCTTTCTTTCTTTCTTGTCCTGTCCGAGTCAGATTGACCTCCAGCCGATTGTCCATCTTTCTTGGCCCGCTATCCCAGCATGGAAACTGGTTTTCTTTCCCACATATCCAGGGGTCTGGCCGGTCACTTAGGGGGAAACAGGAAGAGTGGGGCACCAGAAACTGACCAGTTCCCGGATGCGTGCTCGTTCTTTGGTCAGTTTACGATTTTGACCCGTGATCGTCGGTGCTTCGTCCATCGGACTCGTTCAGCTTGATAACCGAACATGGATAAACCAAGGTAGTACAGTATTTAATTGCCAACTTTTTTTTGTTAATCTTTGTTCTTATTTCGTGCGGTCTTTCTTCGATTAGTTTTTCTTTATCTTTACGAAATAAAGTGGGCGCGATTTTGGTATCTGTACCGATTTTTAAAATATCGAGAAAAATTTCAAGGCAGTGTAGTTACTTTCTAATCTATCAAATAAAAAATATCAAGATTAAATTCCCAAATTCTTTTTGTCGATTGTCACTTCGACTCAACTATTTCGACTTCTTCGATTAACGTATAATTTCCTTCCGACCTTTCTCAATGAAATTTATATCTCTTCCAAGATGATCATTCTTTATTCAATTACATCTATTCAGTCGCGTATTTATACCACTGGTTGAATCGAATTAGAACGGAACGAGCAGTGGCGAGGAAATTAATAAGTCTCTTCTTCGAGTTCGATCTTTTCAAGTTTACATTCGTTGAAGATGACCCGCGATAGCAGTTGGCGACGCGATCGAAATAAAACACGTAACTCGCAGCAAACGCTCGCCTAGATGCCACGCATCGGGAACGACGTTTTGCACCCAGCCTCCACCCGCTAGGCGGTTGCTTCGCCCCCATTTCGTTTCGCGCTACTCCGTAAGTACGTACTTTGTACTACCCTGTAGGATAGTCAGGTTTTCCAAGTTCTCTCCCCTTTCGAGGGAAGCCACTCGAGGGCGGAGTCCCGGAGTAAAGCGGCCATACTGCCACCCCCGTCTTACCGACCCTCTTCTACCCCCTCTGGCAAAATAAGGGATGAAAAACAGGATGAGGGCAATGGTGCTTCTAGAGCGCTCTCAAGCATGCCGCCTTGCTTGCGAAGCTTCATCGGGAATTCACCCTTCCATGCTGCCTTTATTGCTTTTCCTATGGCAGAAATTGCGCTTTGCGAAAATCTCTGAAACGGATGACTCGGTTTTCGAGACAAATTGCGCCTTGACTCGCTCCAGACCGTTCCCCGTCCCTTCCAATTATTCACCCTTCCCTTGTTTGCCGTGCCTCCGAGCAGCTCGCGAGTCACCTCCCGCTTTCTTTCTTTCTTTCTTCGCGTTCGTTCATTCACGTCTCCGGTGCGAATGCACCTTCGCGACACTCGCACCGAACATTTCTGTATCGGTGAAGACTCGATCGTGCGCCAAGCAGTTGGTATCCTTCCACTTTTCATCGATACTGTTTTTATTTACTGGATTAAAAGTGATTGCACCTTTCTACAAAAAGTAGTTGCATCTTTTTACACAGATGTACAATCATTTATTGCGTAATCTGATATCCATCGAGCTTGTTTCAGAGAAAGAAAGAAAATGCACGATAAGGATTGTTTGTTCGGCGTCGATTTTTCGAAAATGGAAAGTCAAAAAGAAACATTTTCGTCGTGTTCTTCTTGAGTTGTACAAGCTCATAAAAAATTATCTGACGTGTACGGCGAAGAAGACTAACTTTGAACGCGAAGTCATAGAAAACAATATATTGTCTAGTAAGACTTTTTTTTTCACGAAAAATTCTTTCATACAAAAAAAAACCTGGTCAACTTTAGTGTTAAAAGATCTTTATTTCACTAATAAAATAATTACAGGCCAACAAAGTAGTAACAATAAAAGTAAATCGATAATCACGATGATACCGCGATCGCTTGGAATATACAAGTATACTACAGTAATTGTAACTCTTGAGTTATGTGGGAAACGCAATCAACTGCACACTGACCGACGTGGACTATTTAACGCACTAGACCTTCAGGGAACTGAGAGCTTAACCAGTCAAAGTCAGTTCTTTTATACTATGGGTCTATGCATGTCCTTTTTCCTCAAGAGATTGGAAAGCGGACATTGTCTATGGTCAGGCCCATGTGAGGCTATTTGACAATTACCACATGGCCCTGCCGATACTACGAACTTGGGTCCACGTCGTGGGGTGCTTCCTGCAGTCTGGACTGTGTCCCCTACATCAACCTATAATGTAGTATAACGTGTGTGTATGATTTCTTACCCAAAAGTGTCGCGAGTGAATTTAGAAAATCAACGATTTTGCATCGGCAAGAAGAAGAAGGGATCTTTTCTTTCTTCATCTGATATTTTCGCAAATACATTGGAGATGCGTAAAATGGTATCTCAGTCCACGTAACTTTCACCAGAACGTGTTTCCACGATTCTCGAACGTCTGCATCCACCGTCCTCGTCCTTCTGAATTCCTCACCCTCCTCCTCCTCCTCCTCCTCGAAACACGCAAAACTCCCGAACGTAATCGCGACGCGTTCGCCAATCGTGAAACCTATCCTCGATCGTTTCACCTCGTCGGATAATAACGATAATAACGATAATAACACGGTGGCGAATGCCACCATTATCGATAACGGGTGAATTACTAATGCGGAGGCTGGTTGACAGAAGTAGAAACGGTCGTCTAGGAACGATACGAGTAGAGAGACCTGGAAGGCATCGCGCGTTAAGGAAACGGAAGGAGACGGGTTTTCAAGGTACGAGAGCCTCTCGCTCGGATGGTGCCCTCGGTGAGTCACGGACTGAAGCGTTTGCAGTCGCGCGTAACCCGCCGCGCTACAAAGTCGTAGCTCGCGGCCCTTTCATTTGTAAACGAAATTACAGAATAAGGCTTGGGCTAGGAGGTGCTGCAGGGCTGAAGAAAGAGAGGGAATAGAGAGCTGGCGTCAGCATCGAGCTCTGGCGACGGTTATGCGACGAGCAGTTGCCGTGGCACGGCGAACGGGGGAGGAGGGGGGGGGGTCTGCCTAGAAAAGCGGAGGAAGGGCGGACAGAAGGTTGGGGGGGGGGAGGGTGGATTTTACTACGGAGCAAACGGCTCAAAGGAAATTAAGGAGCATTCACTCTGCGAGAAGCTCCTACGGAGAAATATCTTCTCTGTGAAGAGAGGCGCGACTAGAGAGGGCGAGAAAGAGACAGAGAGAGAGGGCGTGAGGGAGGGGGAGGGGAGGAAACAGAGAGAGCGTGCACAAGAGCTGAAAGCTACGAACTGGTTTGGAATACGAGAGAATCCGGTCTGAATCTTTCTCTCTGCAAAGGACAAGACTTCCCTTTCTGTCTTTGCCGATGCAAAACGCGGCGACGGAGGCGTACCGTTTCAATGAATACCGAATATCGTCGCGACCCGATCCTCAATAGAGTCTCTTGATTATCCTCGAGCGCGCGCGCGCGCGCTTGCGACTCCCCGCGGTGAAGCGCAACGAAGATACTCGAAGAAGAGCGTGTATACTTGAGAAAGAAGAGAGAGAAAAGAAGCGAAAGGAGCTTCGTTAATTGTCAGCAACATGGACCATTTCGTTCTGACTCTCTGTTCACCGTTGAACAAAGAAAAACACATATATTAGAAACAGTGTATGTCTTTGGTCCTCGGCGATTTTTAAAGCGGCAGAAATTTTGTTATCCTGCCGAAGGCAAAAATTACCATTATCAATTTTACAAATTTCTCACGACCTCGGCTGCGAACGCTAGTGATCGAGGGTCAGTAGCGTCGCCGCTTCCGTGAAAGTTTGTCTGGCCGATTCGCAAAATTAAAATTATCGTCCATCGATCGATCGACGATATTGTAGATCGAGAATGTAGTAACAAAGACCTAGGTTTCGCGTGTGACGGTTTTTATCGCCACTTGGTCGTTTTATCGGCAGGGAGGTTTCGTTTTTGGAAGACGGATCGTTCGGTACTTTGTGGCAACTAGGAAAACCTCGGCAATGCGAGACACCCCGCACGTTCGGCGCGGTATTTTAATTCGCTGGGAATGTTGGCCGACCGCCAAACGTCCGCAGAGATTTCTTAATACCCGCCGCAAATGCCTGGCGTCTGTGCCTGCGTCGTTCAGGAATTGGGGGTGGTCCCTGTCGTGCACTGGATCGAAAGAGGGTGCAACGAGCAAACGATGCCATAAACGTTCTCCATTTCTTCTTAAGCGCCATCGTTTTCTCCTCTTCTTCTCAATTTCAGTCTTCGATCGACCAAGAAAAAAACCAAACTGGAATTTTTATTTTATTTCTGTCGACTCTAATCAATTTAGTCACACGAACGCACACACACATGGAACGATAAAATATTTCTTTTTCTTTTAACTTTTCTGTGAAAAATCGATCGCTATTGAAGACTCGATGAGATCAATTCAATTTATCAGCCGAAATTATCATCTGATTTTGATAAAAATTGAATTCATTGGGAAATATAATAAATAGTATTAAATTAATATTAGTTACATTGAGCTAACCTGATTAATATTGTGAGAAAATGTTCGGTGACTTGTGGTCAGGAACGTATCTAGAGGTTTCGGAAACATACTCGTAAGTAATTCGATGTTGCAACTTTCACAAGCGGGACCATTTGTATCGATACAATGGTAGAAACATTTGAAAGTATGAAGCGAAGATTCCTCGAACGAAAAAGACACGCATATATTACAAAGGATTAACGTGTACGAGGAAGACGGATTTCCAGTTCCTCGACACACGGTTTCGCGTCTATATTTCGAACAGCGCTCGTCGAAAACAGCGATCTCTGGCAAACAGATTCGATCCAGACGATTCGAAGTATCGCGTCGTCTCCTTCCCTTTCGAGAAGGCGGCTCCCTTATATTCCGTGAAAACAGCCCTCTCCTCGGTCCTCAACTCCCGCGCGCTCTGTCTTCGTCCTCTTTCTACTTAGCGATCCGCGCGGTCTCGCTCTTTCACCCTCTTGGCCCCGTGTCTCATTCTCTCTCCGACTTTCTGTCGTCGACGGCTTTTGTCTCGGCGGTGCGCATTGATTTCTGGGGCCAACTTCGCTTCGTTGCCGGCGTCGTTAAATTATAATCGCGAAACACCCGGCTCTGAAGTTGCAGACAAAGCCGCCCGTGGCAGAGGACACGGGCTGCAGGGTAGGACGGGCACGGACGAGAGACAGAGCATTCCGTTGGAAGGAACAGTGGAGTCTACGCGGGGGGTACGCCGAGTCCTGGCGTCGGAGATACCTCGAAGAACTTCGGGGCACGTCGTCTCGTTGCATCTCGCCGCGCAACTGCCTCAAAGCGACCGGTTTCGAACCACCCCCCCTCCCTCTCCCCCGTTCTGTCATTACCGCTGTTTCATCCACCTTTTCGTCTTTCACCTCCAACTGGAACTCGCGAAGGATAAACGAGCATCCTTCTGGGTCAAATGTCTCGCTTCGAGCAGGTCGTCGATCATCTCCAGCTCCCTCCACCGTGCTTCGCCCACGAAGTTTCCGAGCACCCTTTTATTTTCCGACCAGGCGACTTTGTATCTACACATATCCTTCGAATTCGAAGTTTATATCCTCGAAATATAACCGAAGAAGGGTTTGCGATTCTTTCCGCATAATTTTACATTTCATTGAATCAAGTTGACGCTGACTTTTAATCGCTATTCGAAAAGTGCCTCCCTATCGCCCTTTCAATTCATTCTCGAGAGCCGGTATCGTTAGTATCAGTAGCAATGAACGTTACGTCGTAAAAATTCAGGATGTCGTCATTGTTTCTTTCGAACCGCCGTGTCGTCGGCCTCGAATGCGTCAACAGAGACGCGTCTACTTAACGATAACAGCGCAGCATTGACAATTGACTGCGTCGTTTCGACATTGGTATAAAGGTTTCGTCGATCAGATGAAAAGATATAAGTGTCGTTTGTGTGTAGTTTGCAGCCATTTATTACTGGAAATACGTAGGTTCCATTTTGTACCGATCGTCAACTTCGTTCTCCTCGGAACGCTCGCAAATTTTCTTCCAGCAATGAAGCAACTTTTCTCCAAAGTTGAGAATCAATTCCACGAAGAAATCGCACTCGAAGAATTGCAAAATCCAAAAGTCCACTAATAATCAATCGTATTATCAATTAACCTTTCCAAATCGGTGTCGGCGTTCGAGTCACTTTCTCGGCCTCCCATTAAATTTTCCCGGTTCAAGGGTTGAAATACGAGGTTGACCTCGCGCGGTTGACACGAGCATAAGGCGCTCGACCACTCAAATTCCCATGGTAAGTCGAGCTGAGTCGTGGCGGAAGAAAGCTAGCGAAGGGAGGTAGAGGGTGCGACAGTCAGCGAAATCCCGACGTTCACCCTCTTCTCAAGGGGTTGCTTCTCCTCCTCCTCGCTTTTGTACAAGTTGCCTTAAATAAATGAAACTTCTACCATACCACGCAAGAACAGCCGGCACAGGCATATAAATTCTCTCGCTTCGTAATTTCAAACTCAAACACCAGCGGGGGCCGGTTCACCCTATTTGCGTCTCTCCGTTCTGCTCGCGTCTTGCCGTTTCATCCGTGCAACGCCACGAGGACCAAGGGAGAAGGGTATCGAAAGACGACTGAGATTTCCTTGGGCGAGAATCAATGACGATAATTATCACCCGGAAACTCGATTAGTATCCTCTCCAAATATTTTCTTCTTCGTTTCTCCGTTGATTTATATTTTTCTTTTTTTTTATAACTCCGAAAGACGAGGTCTCCTCTTGTCTCGAAGTACTTCTTTAAAATTCGAAGTAATAAATAATATAATAGCGATTAGTGACAACTGAAGTTTTCTAAATTGAGGACCAATTTAGGTTGTCATTTTCATTTGTCGTCTTTATTAGCATCCTTTTCTCTCGAGGAATTAAAGGATTCTGGATGGTGAAGTTCAAAATTCTGTTTTACTTAGGACACACAGTAAAATTTCAATTTTCGCACGCTATTGATTGAAAGTAAAATCACACATTGAGTGAAATTTTTCAAACTGCGTAGAATCGCAGATTTGTGAAACTTCAGAGGAAAAAGAAGCGTCACATTTAGTTCTTAATTTTACCCAGTTGAAGAGTGTTTTTATAGTATTTTTATAACGTAGCGTACGTATATTTGTAAAAAAATGTTCATTCGCACGAGTATCCACAGATGTAGCTGTTCGACAAGAGGAAACGACTTTTAATCAACTGTAACTGTCAATCGAGAACTGCTAATTAACTATCAACAAGTCTCTCGACATTTTTACAATTACCGTAACTGACAGACGAAGAGTAGGATCTTTGACGCGCGAGTGTCACGCGTCGTGACGTAATTACGGAATGATTGATTAAGATTTAGCGCAAGACTGATCGTCAATCGACGAGCAACGATGAGAAAATCGCACGCGTCGCGAATCCCCCTCCCCCGTTAGAATCCCCGACAGTTTGAAAGGGCGCGAAGCCGGATGGCAAGGTCGATCGTAAAATTCGGCGTGCTCTGTCGAACCTTTCCTCCACCCTCCGCCGCCGCCCCGCCCCGCCCTTTTGGAAATTCACCGAAGCAAGCCGAGATTCACGAGCAAGGGCCGCGTGCTCTTTCCACAATGGCATAAATTCATGGTGAGGCCTCTTTCGTCGGCGAGGCACACCACCCAGCCACCCACCTATCCACCCACCCACTCACGTCTCCCTCGGCAAAAGCTATCCACCCGCGGCCTCCGTTTTCTCTCCTCCTGCTGCTCCTTGCAGTAATTTCGCAAGCCAGCCCCGCCTAATCTCGTCCTAAAATCTAATTCCGCCAACAATTTCTAAGCCGGTCCATTAAAATTCTAAGCACAGTGCCGCGGCGCGCTGAGAAGAGGGAGTAAACCTGGTGGTGGAGTAGTACCCGGTAGGGTGGTTGCCGAGGCTGCCGAGGGGTGGTTGCGCGGGGTGGAGACGCGGGAGGCGGGGGGGAAGAGGGAGAGAGTGAGGAAGGAGGGTGGCACGGGGTGGCTGAAACAATAAGAACGTTGCGGAGGCAGCGGTCCTTCCTCCCCCCGCTCCAACCTCTTTCCAGCCACCCTCAGCGATCCCCGCCATGCCGTAAGAACGCCGTAAAAGCTCGCCTCCGCGCGCTTTCATTGGCTGAGCCGGCGCCCAACGAGCGAGATATCGCGCAAATAGCGACGACGAAACGACGGGCCACGAGCACACCACCGGGAGAGAGAGAGAGAGAGAGAGAGAGAGAAAGAGAGAGATCCGAGGGAAACAGCTGGATTCGTGGCGAGCGGGAGAGAGAGAGAGAAATAGATAGAGAGAGAGAGAGAGAGAGAGAGAGAGAGAGAGAGAGAGAGAGAGAGACGAACACCGGCCGGAGAACACGGCATATAAGCATTCACGGTGCAGCCGCAGTAAAGGACGCTTTTCATTGAGCCGTCTTATTGTGCCGGTCCCGCTCAAGTTTCCAACGACGTTAGCGGCTCTGTTTGGCTACGTCCGCTGTTTTCCTTTCCTTAGCTTTCCGGGCGCAGCATCCACCTTTGCCTCCTCCCTCCCCCTCCTTCCCTCGGTTTGCTTCTTCCATCGTTCGAGGGAAGTTTCTTGGGTCTTTCTTCCTTTTGCCAGGTTGTTGGCTTTCGTTCAACTCGTTCACCCCCTCGACCGATGGCTGTTCCTTGACAACGTTCAATGCAAAATCAAGCTGATTTCGTTTTCGATTGGAAAGGATTTCTCTTTCTAATTGCTCTATTAGACATATTTTATTAGCTGATTGCGTGCAAAGTGATTTTTTTGAACGTCGAATTAGTCGATAGAAATTGACAGGATCGTACGATATTGTAAGTTAGAAATTGATCGAATCGCAGTTACAAACTCGCGAGTCGATAAAAAGCGCAGAGTGATGAGAAAACGCGAAAGGAGGAAGAAATACTCCGAGGAAATAACATTAACGATACACAACGTTTGAAAGACGGAACCGATAAGAGGGGAGAGCCAGTGGAGTACGGTGCAGGTAGTAACGGGTCGAAGAACTCGCGGAGGAATCGGCAGCTGGGATCCAGGATGATAAATCGATGGCGCCCGGAATGGAAACGTACGATCGGTCCGAGGCGTTTCTTTTCATAAATCAATTTCTCGATCAACCGGCGCGAGACATATACGCGCGTAGTCGTGCCATTATTGGCAATAACAGTGTTACAGCAGCCCATCCAGCCAGCCAGAGGCCTTTCTCTCCTCGTCTCTCTCTCTCTCTCTCTCTCTCTCTCTCTCTCGTCTGGAGGTGCGCGCTCTCGCAGCACACCGGGGGCTCTCTCTATCTCGACGGAGCCGGCTCCGCGGCAGTCTCCTCGCTCTCTCGTGGCGAAACTCAATTCCCCAGGCCGAGGCAGAACGGAGAGGGTGCGCGCACACTTTGCTTGCTCCCGCTACACAAGACGAAATTTCATTCCCGCCCGCGCCCATCCTGTGCCCGGTAATTGTGCACGTGAAGCAACCTGAAACCTGCATTTGCCCTGTAGGTTCGCAAAGGAGCTCACCTCCCCTATCTACGTCGTCCGGGTCGTCGGGCCGCTTGCCCTCAAGACGTTACCTCTCGCTATCGAGATTCCTCGCTCGCGAGGCGAAAATTCCCGTTTTCCTACCCTTCTTATTCTCTGCTCGCGAGCGCATCTTTACGAAGTTTTAATATTACGATTTTTAACGCTAGAAAGATCGTGCCGATCTGACGAGGTCAATGTTCATATTTTTCCGCACATCATTGTCAAACTTGTTGCTTGTGGAACATTCCGTTGTGTCGACATTCTACGTCGTTGTTGTAGAAAATTTTTGGTTACGCGATTTCGAACAGTCGTGTTTCGAGTAATTCAATTCGTACTCGTTCAATTTAAGCGGAGATTCCCCGAACTGGAAGACGTAGTCTGAAGACGAGTATTAAAAGACGCGCGACACTCGATATGCGTGTAATATACAGAGATACGTATGAATACTAAAAGACGCGTACAAGTGTTAACGCGTTAACAACTCGTCAGTTCCGCGATACACGTTTCACGTGGCACGTGTACACGTGTGTTTCACTGTACACACGTTCGAAACCGCGATCTCCAGTCTCAAGTTGAGCAGTGCCAGTAGAAACGTACCGTCACGGTCAGACGCGCGATGGTAGAAGCTCCGCGGTTTCCAAGCACGCTGAGCATTTTCTTCGCGCAACGAACCGATAGTTGTCGTCGTGGCCCGAAGAAGCGAAACGAGGAGGTAAGAAGCTCTTGGTGTCGTTTGTAGCAAAAGCTCGGGTGGAGGGTGGGGAGTGGGGGTGGAGAGGTTGGGACTCGGAAGAACAGGCGGGGGAAGGGGGAGAAGGTTGTGGGCACAGGAACCGTGGGGTCGAGGATGGTTGCGGATGGTGGCGAAGAAGAGGTGTGCTCGGGTGGAAGCTCCCTCATTCCCGGCTGGAGACTTAGAGTTGGTAATTAAATACAAGGAACCTTGCCTCGCCTCGTCTCGCATGGAGTCAGCTCGTGCTCGCCGTCTCTCTTTCCCGCGCCGACCCCCCCCTTCATCTTCTTGCATCCCCCTTTCGGTATGCCCGGAATACAGAGAGGGCTGTATTTAATTCGAGACTTCATTCGATTTACTTCGAGTCGCGGATTAGGCGCTGTCGAACTTGGAGCAAACGACCGGCTCATGCCATCGCGTCGCCGCGATTGCCGGGTAACGACATCAACATCCATCAGGTTCTGACGGCAAAGGGCCGTTCTCCTTGAATTTTTCCGGCGAATTTTTTATTCCTGCGGAAATGAAATTCCAGATTACACCTGAACAACACGAACGATTGTTCGAAATTCACGAGACAACACTGTCCACGTTCTTTGGAAATACTTGTCTCTTTTGAACGTGAAATTTCCAACTGCGGGTCGACGAAAGGATTCGCGAAAGACGAGAGACAGTGATAACAATTAAGTTCTTAAGAATTAATTCTCCCGGGGTGAGAAGCGAGAAAGATCGAACGAAGATCAAGATTCACGAAGAAATTTCAACGACGCGGGTGAAAACCAGACCGTTCGCGCGCGGACGAATAAATTTTTCACGCGACGCCGGTTGAACTTTCGTCGCGTTCGAGTTCCCTCGCATTAATAATCTCCTCAAGGAGGCATTAATAATTTTTCGCGCGTCTTTCGAGTGGGTCGCCTGAGCCGGGGTGAAAATTAGGCGGCAGGTCGAGTGACATCAAAGAGCTCTCTGCCGGAGGCAGCAAAGAAGGCTTCCTGCCCCTTTTCATCCCTTAAATCCCACCCGAGTGGTATTTGCCGGAGCGACCCAGCCTCCCTCGCTTTCCATCATTAGCGTGCAAGAAAGAGCTCGCGCGAGAGAGAAAGAGAGAGAGAGAGAGAGAGAGAGAGCCGAGGAGATGAAGAGTAAGAAAGGAGCGAAGCTCGACGATGTCTCCTTTCCCCTCTTCGTCTGCCGGAGCCATGCCACCTCACTCCCTCCCTTTCTTTCTCTCTCTCGCTCTCTCTCTCTCGTCCCGGCGAACGCCGGTTCTCTGGTCCTGGGCTTCGCGCAAATATCGCCTTTCATATTCCTTCGAAGGAGCAGAAAATCGTTACGGTGCCTTTTGCGCGCGCGCTACGGGAAATACCTAGCTCCTACGTTCCTTTTCCTCCGCATCGAACCTCGCATCGTTTCGTCTCGGGCCACGGACAGAGAGAGAGAGAGAGAGAGAGAGAGAGAGTGAGAGAGTGAGAGAGTGAGAGATAGAGTGAGAGAGTCTCGACGAGGGTGTAAGTAAGTAAAGTCTCTCTCCCTCTCTTCGCCTTTCGCTTCCACCGTTCTCGTCTCTGTCTTTTGCTATTTCTACCAGAAATGCTTCTTCGTCCAACTCGTGCATCTTTCTCTCTCTTTGTTTCTTCCCACCCTTCGTACGAGCTTTCTATTCTCTCTCTCTCTCTGTCGTTTCAACGCATGTCGTTCCCCCTCTTTCGCTACGCGATGTTCCCGCCATCCCTCCCGCTTTTAGCCATCCTCTCTCTCTCTCTCTCTCTCTCTCTCTCTCTCGTTTTGTCGTCGTGCGAAAGAGAGAGCCGCGACGATGAAAACCCTCGACGGGGCTGCAGAACCGCTGGAGCCCGCTATTAACCCGCTCCTTTCCCTTCTGCTCCACCCGCCGCTACACCGCCAGCCACCCTCTTTTCTCCTGCCGCGTTTCGTCTAAGCGCGAACAAAGATGGCGGAAAACTAAACAACTAGACGAGGGCGCAAGGAACAACTTCCTTTCTCGCTTCCTCTTTCGCCCTTTTATCGCGATGAATTTCATCTCCCCCTCCCCCCCCCTCCGTTTCGCCCTCCTCGGCTGTCGGTCCTCCTGTCGGTGCTCTGCTACGCGATACCAACGAGGGAACGCGACCCTTTCTGTCGACTTTCTACGATGACCCCTTGCCGACGCTGCGAGCAATGACCGAGAGATCTTGTTGCGGTTTTCCCTGGCACGGTCGTCCGACGAAGTACTTTTTTCAGGGGTTGAAAAAGTCGGTCAAACGAAAGAAGAATGTCTCGAGCTAACTGTTTCCCCGTTTCCCGGTCAATTTGTTTTCTACGTGACTTGCAACATCTGTATATCTATATATCTGCGTTGGAGATTTTATCTTTTATATCATTTGTCATCTCATTGATGGATGAGAAATCAGAATCACCGATCAAATTCACGAAATACTCGTCTCTGCGGCCTCGTTAAAGTCCAAGTACAGCGAAGAGTTTCTCCTCCGACGCAGATTCTTTTATTTTTCGGTCACCCAATTTCTCTCCTGATTGAACAGAAACGTCCTCTCTCCAACGAGAGAGCCTTCGTAGACGAATCAATTTTTCACGGGGAATAAAACGCAAGTACGGCAGTGCTGATTAAAATTCAGTTCATTCTTGGAAGAGTTCTCGGTCACCTAATTCTTTTCCTTTCCGATTGAACGAAAACTTTCTACTCCCGTTTCTCGGTCAATTTTTCACGAAGAGCAGAGTGGAAAGGCGACGGGGGTACGGGCGAGCGCGTCTCGGCGGCCGGACGCTGGACTCCGGGCCTGAATAAACGATGCTTAATCTTCATATCAGAAAAGCGGGCGAAGCGAGCGGCGGCGCGCGCCAGAAAGAGGATACCCCCCCAGTCGCGTTGGTGGATCGGCACACACGTACACGCAGATAGAAGTAAGCGGCGAAAGAGAGACGGCGAAACGGTTTGGCTTGGAGGGTATAGACTGGTTCGGGGGGGTGGTGGCGAGGTTAGGGGCGCCCAGGAAATTTCTAGAAACTTCAGGTTTAGCAATTAACGTCAGAAATTAACGACGCCCGCCTGCCTCGAGCGCAAAGCGCCGGAGAAATTAGTCTCGGAAATTCTCGTAAAATTTCTCGTTCGCTCGCGGGCGCCAACTACCCCCTTCTACACCCCTTTTCCTCCTCTCTCTCTCTCTCTCTCTCTCTCTATCGCACGCGCGCGCACACACACACACATACACATACACACACTCACACTCGCACGTGCATACGCCCCCGCCTCCTGTGCCCCGGCGAAGGTAACATGGCGTCAGCAGTCGAGGCGAGCGGTAACTTTCCGGAAATTTTCATTAAGCCTGACAGTAATGACGTCATCAGTCAGTCGGCCCGACCTCATTTGGAATCGTTCGCAGCCATCTCGAACCCATCTCGCGCTCTCGGCCTCCGACTCCCGCTCAATGGGAATATATCCTTTCTTCGTCCGCGGATTGCTGCCTCCTTCGCGGATTTATTTCCTGATCGAGTTCGATCGGTGCCTAACGTGCACGTTCCACTCACGTTAGGAGGATTGTCCTGCGGTTCGACGATCGCCACTTGTCGTTGTTACTCAACGAGAATCGCCTCGAGCGTGCATCGCAGTCTAACGAGTCACTTTAGCTTTAGTCTCGGAGGATTTTTAAGCGTTACAGATGGACAAGTTTTAATTGTCGATTTGACAAAGCTCGAACACGCCGCGGTTTTAATATTTCGCGATTGAAATTCAACGTTTGAAAGTCGTGTACGGAAAAAACAAGGAAATGTTTCTGCTTGAGAAAGTTTTTTGAATTTCTTCACATTTTCGGAAGCCTCGCTCTCGAGGACTGCTCCAGGACATAGAATCAGGATACAGAACGCGAGTGTACTTGCTGAAACATTGAAACGAATAACCACTCGTTGCTCCGCATTAAAATAAATAAATTTGTGCCTTGCGCGAATGTAAGGAACCCAGGGACATTCCTCTCGCTCGCGAGTGACCGGGAATTAATTCCCTCTCGAAGAAACCCACCTCGGCTACTAGCCGAACGTTATCGCCCGCGGTCACGCGACACGAGTTCCGGTTTGCAACGATCCGCCCTCTTCTGTTCGTCTCTTCGATTATCCGAGACAACGCGAAAAGAAGACCGGCGAAGAAGGTTCTCCAACAGGTCGCGTAGACCAGGAGAGGTCGGTCCGATTCGCGGAAGAATCGATAGGCGGTCCTTTTCGGCCGGTACCGAGCGAACGCGACATATCCGTTTTCCCAAGTAATCTCGCGGCGCTTCGGGCGATTCTCAAACAATTCTATACATCTCCCGAGTGTCGGAAGTGGCTGGAGAGTGGCAAGGATAGCGAGAGAAAGAGAGAAAGAGAGAGAGAGAGAGAGAGAGAAGCATGGAAAGAGAAAGAGAGAAGAGAACAAGAGAAAGCGTGCAAGAAGCGTCGGATGAAAGGGGAAGGAAGATCTATAGAAAGGCGAGGGTAGGTGAAACAGACAATACACCTTCGCGGTGGGTGGCTTATCTAAGAGTCCATGGCGTAGCCCCGGGGGTGCAGTAATAACCGGGAGGGCGGGCTGATACCGGGCTAAGAAATGATAACGGCACTCGCAAGCCAGCCACCATTTTCGAGTTATATTGCCTCGAAAGCCAGAAGCGGCAGAGAGGAGAGTGAGAGAGAGAGAGAGAGAGAGAGAGAGAGAGAAGATAGACGCAAAGGAGAAAGAGAGAGCTAGCTCAGCTACCACCTACAAACCTTACTCCTTCTCCCCCCGCCCGCGTCTCTTCTCTCCCAGACCCTCTTCTCGCATCCAGTCCTCTCTTGGATGGTTCGTCCTCCTCTTCTGGTACACCTTTCTCGTACCTATAACCTCGGTAGTCGTTGCTGCCGGTATCTGCCGCTATCTGGGCCCACACTTCTACACACACACACACACACACACGTACGAACACCGGTACCACCTATTCGGCCGCCTGGAGAAACGTTTCGCCTTCGAGTAGCAGAACGTTCGTCGTTCCGATTCAACCTCTCGACTCACCCCCTCGGGGGAATAACGGAGCCAGAGATACATCGGTTCCGATGCAACCGCGATATTCGATTCCTTCGTGCGACCCATGAATTTTCAGCTAGTTGCATCTTCGATGGAGCCCATGGGTATTGCATCCTCTGTAATCACCGATACGCGATAGCCGGCGTACTGGCTAAAAATGGCCCCCATTTAGGAAGGACAACCTCCCCGTGCCAGTCCTGCCATTCCTGCTAGCACTACCGTTTACTGCTTCTTGGACCGGATGTCGAGCGACAATGGTCCGATCGCCGGTCGAGATTTCCACTTCCAGGAAGTTGTTGCCTTCTCCGTGCGCTATTATCCATTTGAAATAGCGGCAACGTAGCGTTGGTTGGATATCGTCGGCGAAAGTGGCTTCGAACCACGCACCAGATTTCGTTTACGGAGATAGAGACCAGACAAGCCCACCGACATTTAAGATATTTTTGATCGCTAATTCCGATAATCCTTTTCGAAAATCAATGAAAATTCTACGTCCGAGACTCGACCCATTTATCGTCCTTAAAATTTCCGTTTAATTTTCGGAGAAGACGGAACAAAGAACCGCTCGAAACCGAGCGAGGAGAGCGAAGGCGAGCGAAGGCGAGGCACGAACGCAATCACGGTAAAATCAGAGATAATCGTCCGAGTGGGGAGAGGAATCTGGGTCGGGTGGCTCGTGTAGCCAGCGGATGGTGTGTAAAAAGAGAAGAAAATTGGGGTGTCGTGGGAGATGGCAGAGCAAAGAGGGCGAAGAGGAAAAAGAGGAGAGAAGGGCGGGAAAAAAGAGAAGAGGAAGAGAGTGTGGCTCGCGTGTAACCGGTGGAAAAGATCACAGGGATGGGAAGAGGGTCCGCGCTCAATTTACCGGCCGCGGAAAAAAGGAACGCCAGGAAAAGACGGGAAACAGCTTAACGGGGTTAAAACCACCCCTTCGGGAGCTCACGAGAGAGAGAGAGAGAGAGAGAGAGAGAGAGAGAGAGGTAGGGAGGTAGGAGGTAAAAAAGCTAAGCGGCGTTTTATAGACCCAACAAGCAACCCGCGTATACCGAGCCGGGTGCCAACCCCCGTTTTTACACCCTCGTTGGAAATTAGAGGCTTTTTGTGCTAAATATACCCTCCCACCACCACCACCACCTCCTTCTTCTCTTCTCTTCCTTCTCTCTTTCTCGTTTCCTCTTCCGGCAACCGGGGTCCGGCACCAGTGAATCTCACATTAATTTCAACTCGCACGCGAATCTGACCACGCCGCAAATTACTGGCCGACACTCTTTTTAATTGTCTCCTAGTGAAAGACTGGCTTTATAGGCGATAACCGGAGGGGGAGGACAGGCCTCTCTTTTTCCTTTTTTACTGGTTTTTCATTGCCATTATCTTTTGTCCACTCACGTGTCCGTGGTTGACTTACGACACGTGGATTCACAAAGGACTTTCTTTTTCACGACTTCGAGGTGAATAAAAGAAAATTATAAAAACAACGTTATTGCGAATATTAATTCGTTAAAAATATTAATAATTGTTGTTTCTTTCTACGTTTCAACGCAAATGCAGTTGATCAGCGATTATCGTATAGCACATAAAACATAATTTCCCTAAGTTTCCTAATTTTCCTAAAAATATATTATAGTTTTGAAACACATGCGAGAAAAAAAATGTACGACTCCATCGTGTCGCGTCTTTGAAAGGCAAGAGATCGCGAACGATTCATTTTGCAAGCGATTTCATTTAGCTTCGAAACACGGTGAAGATTTAAGAACCGTGACAAACGAGAAGAGGAACGGTGAGGGCCGTTTGAGAATCTCGTCGGCGGGTCTAAGTGAAAATAAAACGCTCGAGCTGCCGGTTAAGAGGGTGTGAAACGAGGGTGGCATTTCTCTCACATAAATTAGCCCGCGGCGGTAAAATGCAAAACATTCGTTCAAACCGCAGTTCAACACGGACGAGATTGGTCGCGTCCCGACTTTGTCTGTCTCTGTACGAATTTGCTCGAGGATGAGCTCATCCCTCTCCTGTCCTGTTTCTTGATCCTCGACTCGATCCGCGATCGCGCGAATATCACAGTTTCTTCTTTCTGACTCCACAGAAACTATTTCTATGCTCTTAATTTAATTCGATTAAAAATTGCGAAACGAAAATTTCTCATGGGTTCGAAACGTGTTGTTTGAAACATTTACGAGAAACTTGTTGCTACAAACATGGCTAAAGTACATGGCGTAAAATCTCTTTAGTTGCGTCAATGAAAATAAGAAATTACACAGACGTTCGCGGTGACGTTGGTTCAAGTTTATTAAAATATCGACTTGAAATATCTGTCGGCCGGAAACGTTTGCACAAATTTGGAGCTATAGCATCCTAAGCTTTTACCTAATATAAACCTATTCAGCGAATCAAAAATTCGAACTATTCTTCGTAAGAAAGTAAAAATATTTCTATTAAAAAAAAAAAAAAGAGAGAAGATTCTCGCGGAGAGTGCTCGATCACGCACGTTAGGATCGGAAGGACTCGAAAAATCATCTTAGAGGACGATTGGTTCTTTTCGCAGTCGGTCTACGACCGGTTGCTGGAAGTACGAGATTAATAGACGAACAAATTAGCGCAAAGTTTGGGCAGCGGCCCCGCGTGCACCCGCGCCACTAATCCCGTGCATTAAAAGTTAACATCGGGCTGGCTGGCGTGGCCTGTGTGTGTCCTCCTGGCATTAGATTTCTGAGTTTCCCCAGTCGAGTTAGGGCAACACCAGATCTGCGTTTCAACTGAAAACTACGTTAGGGACAGATTCGAACCGATCTCCCGGCCAGTGGTCCACTGTGTATCTATGCGGCCGGCTGCAGCCGGACACCCTTTGGCGTCGGAAGTGTTGGCCAACTCGGAGGAAACCGTCTGGCTGACGAAAAATTTCCTCTTCTCCTTTGCCAGTGGGACCGTTCCGTCATCACTCTTTCGGTGATTATTGAACACTTGCAGAAGCTTTTCAATTGTGGCGAGTAAATTTCGCGAGTGGTCGAAAGAGGAAAATTTAAATAATTACGTTTCTTTTTCTTTTTTACAGCGCTTGTTTCGTCCGATTAATTATATTTTCGTCGAACAGACTAATTGATGGAAAATTCTTCATCGGTGCTTTCTATGATTCTTTTAAAAACTCTCTACGACTGGTAAACGCTTTCAAAATTAGTAGAAGAAGTTTTTTATAATAAATAATATTAGGAAATAAATTTTCATAATTAGAAAAAAATTAGTGAAAAAATGGTATTTCTTCTTACAATGATTACTTCGTCTGTTTAATGATAGTTTGTCCTACTGTTCGTAGAAGTTTGATTGGATTTTTGTCGAAATTCGATAAAATTGGCTAGCTTCTTCGCTTCATTCTATTCTCTATTACTGATTGCTCAATAGTTTCAATGATATTCACTCGAAACAAGAAATTTTTATAATTATAACATGAGGTACGAAATAAAAGTTTGTTCTACTGTTCATAGAAATTGGACTAACTTCTTCGAAAAATCCCTCTCCCTTCATCAAAGAAACTATTCGTGGTCGCTAATCAATTCATTGTTAACAAGAAATTATCATAATTAATACAAAGAACAAGGTGAAATTTTTCTTGAGGATAATTCCCCCGTCCGATAAATAACAGTTTGTTCTACTGTTCGTAGAAATTCAATTAATTTCTTCAAAAAATTTCTCATCTCTTCGTTCAGGAGCCCATTCTTTCTTACTAATCGCTAAATATATCTCGTACATTTTATACTATTGCGAGAAACGAGACGAACATTTTTCTCAAAATTTTCACTTCGCCTGAGTAATAACAGTATATTCCACTGCCCACAAGAATCCAATTGCATTTTAACGTTTCGACGTGATATAAAAAGGATTTTCCTTCTCGTCGTATTTATTAGTCGGACTGTATATCGGAGAGGGATCTTTAAAATTATAAATTGAACAGGGTAGAGCCATAGCCAGCAGTTCGCTCCACGCGCGATATTAATTCTGCGCGTTATCTAAGGTGGCGGCCGCCATTGTAACCGAGTATCCCGGACCGCTGGGGGTGAGTAAGAAACTACCCCCAACATTAATCAACCGTCATCTTTGCAGGAAACCGAGCGTTCTCCTATCGCCTTCCCTCGCGTGTTTTTAGCCCCCTTAATAATTCTCGCGTTCGTTAAATCTTTGAACAACCCCGAAGAACCTATTTCTCCTATTTTTGTAATAATAATCGTTGTTCGTTGAATCGTGTATCATTGACATTGTCAGCGAGATTTCTCTGTCAAACGAGACTAATTATACCGAACGAGCGAGATATCGAGAGTGGCTCGCAGTGACCTTCTACCGTTTGGAGAAACCGGTGACCTTGACGTTCTCCAACAACAAGGCAAAACTTCAGAAGTTTAGACAATGTCTCCAGAAGGGGATGAACTTAATTCCAAAGGGAGAAGGGTTAGCGTGGAGCGCAAGCGAGTAATACGTGTAATACTCGCGAGGAGAGAGATCTTTAATTTTGCGATCATGTGGCAGGCAACGGGACGTTTATCTCATAAATTCCGTACAGTCATTACACCAATTACGGTGTGTGAAAACGTAATATTTTATTCAGAATAAAAAGTCATCAAAGATGTAGAAACTTCTGAAAAGCCTCTGGTGAATAATATTCGTTTTTCAAAGAACAGATTACTCATTCATCGGAAGAAGAATTTTGCGTATTCCCCAAAATTTTAAAAATCCTCTTCAAAATTGGGAAAATGAAAGGGTACCATTGCTACTATCAAAATACCGAGAATGATCAATTAAAAATTCTCCACCGTAATTTTACTAGACCATGTTTAATCAGTCCATGTTTCAGATTGTCACGCAACTGCTTCATCCAACGCATCTCGGGTTCTCGCCGCACGCTTGACAAAAGCAACCGTGTGCGTTCCCTAAAACGCGGAGCATCCCGGAAAGGAGATCGATTCTCGATCACGGTGGGTAGAGACACGTCGATCATCCTTACCCCCTCCCCGGTGGTAGCAGCGGATCGTCTGGTCCGGGGGAGCTCGAGGACGATACAGAGAAGGAAACAAGAGGAAGTAAGAGATGGTTTGAATAATGACTCGGTTGGCACGTGGTGGGATGGGGTTTGCCAGTCGACGGTGCGCCATCTTGCCTCGGCTCTCTACTTATAATTATTGATGTGGCCCGAACTTTATATAAACTCGAAACTCGTCTCCCTCGCACCGTCGGTTCGCCATCACCACCGCCACCCACTACCACCACGAACGACGACGACGACGACGACGACGACGACGACGATGGCAACGACGATGGCAACGGCAACGGCGACGACGACGACGACGACGACGACGACGACGACGACGACGACGACGACGACGACGACGAGGAAGAGGACGACGAGGAGCACCAGGACCGGCACCAGCATCAGAGCAGGCACGGAACCATCTCCACGTAGCACGGAGTAGAAACCACCCCCCTGAGCCCCGGCCGCCCCCCTCGCTCCCCCCGGCCCACCTCCTCTTTCGGCTCTCCAACCAGGCGGCAGGAGGAAATTGTTGGAGTTTTCAAAGTCTGACGTGCAGGATATTATGAACGAGGGTATGGCGTCGTCGAGGAGGTGGAGAAGGTGGTGGAGTAGTAACTACGAGCGAGGGGGGGCGGCGGTGGCGGCGGCAGCGGCAGCGGCTCGGGAGGGACGACCGGGGGATGTGCAGCGGCGAGAAGGTGGGAGGGAGGGAGGGAGGGTGGTTGGCGAGGTGGAGCGGAGGTACCCAGGCAAAACTACCCGCCTCGGCTCACTCTTCTGCCTCCAGAGCCACCCACCAGCCCATTCGTCTAGCTTAAACTATATTCCGACCTAACCTCCCGCGTAGGTACCTTCCTTCTACCCAAGCCCTCTACCCACTCTACCTACTACCATCTGACAGCCGGCCAATACTTGCCGGATGCACCCGATACCTAGCCGTTCGCCGGCTTTTCTGCCCCCGCACGTTTGTTATATTAACGCCGACCGTCTCCCGATTTTTCCTTCTCTGCCTGCTGATATTCGGAATTGTTGGCAACCGGGGATTGAATTTATTGAGCTAGGTCTCTTGGATTCTCTTGGATTTATCGTTGAACTTGTTCGAATATTTCCTTCAACCCTCTGTGACGTAACTTGAGAGTGGATACGTGATTAAAAGAAGCATCGGATGAAGAATTTGCCTAAGAAGAAAATGCCTACTAATAATAGTTTCTTCGTATTTCATACATTATAGTTTACAGCAGAAGATTATCACTTGCTCACACAACGAAGAAAACGTGCTTCGTCTGAAAGTCTCGAAAGTCTCGTAACAATCGAGGATTCTTTCAACGAAACGTTCGCCACAAATAATATAAACAAGATCTTTCTTAGATCTTGGATATGAAAAGTTATTCTATTTTTCTCCTGGATGCGTATATTATTTTCTTTCTTCTTAGATTTCTAAAGTCGTCTTGGAAAAAAGTTTCAGATACGATAAGCGACTCGGTTTCGCGACGAGGTTGGAATATAGCCGGAGCACGTGTACGAGTATATTGTAAAGGGGTGGGTGGTTAGGTGAGTGCACATATATCTATATAGTGTCTACAGGGGGTAGAAGTATAAGCTTTCCTCTCGCAAATGAGGTAATATATATACAAAAGCTAATACGACCGAAAGTTGCCAACTTGGATGAGTCTCTCCTCCGCCACCTACACCTCCTGCGCTCCGTCCTCTCTCTCTCACTCTCCTCCCTCTCTCCCTCTCCCCCCCCTCTCTCTCTCTCTGTCTCTCTCTTTTGTTCCTCCGCCCAGATCCTCTAAATATTTGAAAGGATCGCGAGAATGCAGTTTATGAGTTTGTCACGCCACGCCGCTGGATACACTTCAATTTAAAGACGTGGCAGCCAGCATCATGGAAAACTGCATCCGCGCTGATATTAATATCCTCCTTCGACCTCCACCGGGACCGAACCGGTGGAACCAGCCCACCCTTTAACGCCGCCGTGGGGTTCAAAGGGCCCTTAAAGTGACCATAATTAACCTGTGAGCTGACATTTTAATTTGATGTTGCAGACTACTTTGACCACAGGATGCCAGTCGATCTTCGATAATTCTGTTTCAATGGTGTTTGAGACTCACAAGAGACCCGACAGACGCACACACACGTACACACGTACATAGATACATCGTGCCGGTTCACGATGCACTTAAATATAATCTACGGTCCCTACTTTCGTTTCGTTTGATGCACGTAGTTCATCGGCGGAGGACGTTTTAAATATTCTTCGTGTGCATCGCGTATGTGTTTCACGGACGAACGAGCAAGAGGGACTCTTTAGATTGCGGACTTTGAGGGAAAATTGGAGATGCGCAGTATGCGGAATAAATGAAATATCGAAAGCAAAGCGGAACTTGTCCCTAGACAGCGGAAATAAATGATGAGAAGGAGGAATTGCCGAAGGAAAAAAAGTTTGACGGTGTAATTTACAGCGATTCAAACGTGAAATTCGAACGTTAACAAACTTGCTTTCGACTCGGAACCAATTTAAAATTTATCCGATGTTTAAGAAAAAAAGAAAAAACAACTTTTTCTCACAACTTTTTCTCTCAAACGCAGATATCTTTGTCGCGAGTATCACTCGGCATCGCGTTAAATTCGAAACGGCCGAGGAGATTGATTTACGAAGCCGTTAACGTGTCCGATAAAATAGGATCGTCAGTTTTATTGCGGCCATTCGGAAACGAGGGATTCTCACGGCGAAACCTATCTCCCCGACCATTCTCGACTTCTCCGCGCGTCTTGGATCGCGGTAACTTCAATTGGTCGTAACGAGCGCCAGTTTCCCACCGTTGGAATATTTTTGAGGGGTGGACCAAAGAATGAGAGAGGGTGAGACAGAAAGGGAGAGAGAGAGAAAGAGAGGGGAAGAGAAAGAGAAAGAGAAAAGACTCGCATATAGCGCGCCCTCCGCGATTTAATTCACTTTGATCGCGCGGACCGAGCCAACCGCGGTGTATAACAGAAACCTCGAATTCAGATCCGAAAGATAGGATTAACTAGGCTTCGCGGAATATATCGTCCGCGTTGCAGTCTGCTGGAAGCCTTCGTAGCTCTTTTAAACGACCGTTTCCTACAAATTTTTCCTGCCCGCTTCTCCACCGTAATTGGTTCTCTGTTAATTTTTCGTCGATCGTTCTGACGCGAGATATCGCTAAATCTAGGAATTTCATAGGACAATCATCGAAGCAATTATTCTTTAAAGATTATTCCTTAGATTCCCTTAGGTTTCTAACAAGTATTTCAGTTTCCCAAAAACTTGTCATTGATAAATTTCCTAGGTCCTCCCCCCCCCCCCCCCAAAAAAATATAAAATAAAATAATTATTTTAAAATGGCAAATGTATTTTATCAAAACTAAGTTTCTTACAAATCTCCCAATTCGTAGTGAATTTTTTAGTTTTTTTAGCGAAGAAACTAAAAAATAAAACACCATCTTGGAAATATTTTAAATCGCTAAAACGTTGTTGAAACGAGAGTAAAGTTGAGACAAGAGGATTCAAGGATGAATGGAGATCGGAGAATCCGCCGTACAGTTTACAGTTTACAGTTTACAGTTTGTTGTATCAAAAACAACTGCGAGACCGGCAGGTTGAAAGGGAAATCCAGGCGCGGTTGCGATCTCCGAGGACTCGGCTGACTACTCTCGGGGGACTTTTCGCGAGGGAGGAGAATCCAGCAGTCGATGGCTGAGGCTCGTGGCGTGCGCAACGGGCCAGCGATATTTTTCACAATCAGCGAAATGGCGGCAGCGAAGTGGAGTTAGATTGAACAAACACGAGCAATCGGTGCGCGCGAGCGATTCGCGGGCTAGGCGGGAACGAAATGGAGAGACGTTGGAATATAATCTATCCTGTTTGAGGAGAACTGGCACCGACTGCAAGTTAGAACAAACTCCCAGTGTACTCTGGGAACGTCGTAGCCGGCAACCAATCCACCGGCGCACCGTCCCCCCGTTTACCCCCCTTTTTGGTCGCTCTCGTTCCGTCTTCGTCTGCCGCAAGCATCCCTGAAATTAGATGAAATAACATCTACCGCGGTCTATCTGGAAATGGAGATGTAGCCGGCCTCCGATTTTGTCCGACACGGTTGATCTTTCTTCTGAGAGTATGTTTTCGATCGGAGAATGAACGTAAAAGGGGCTTCGCAGGGGGGCTGCTTCGAGGTGTTTGTTAAACCTGTCGAGGACGATCGAGGAACAATTTGAGAGTAGAAAAAGAGATGTGATATGATACCTAAGTGTATTATTCAAGTCTGTCAAAGTCTATTGTCGTAGAAGAATTATAATTGTTATACATTTGGCAATAAAATTGACTTGGAAGGGAGATCAAAATTTTACTTTTTCGTCTCGATGAATTGATTTTTTTAATCGTTTAATGACTCACAGAAAACTTTCCTGCTTTCTCTGTATCACGCCTGGTGGTCCGAATTGCTCCTCAATCATTATTTGTTGTTTCTCCTAATTATATGGGAAATTTGCAAAGCTGACATGCACAGAATGTATAAAGTACCCAAAGTATGTTGTTACGAGTTAGTTTATTTATACATAACTGCTATAATTTATTAGGTATGACAGTTCTCCCTAATTAAAATATTCTCAAATCCTCGATCTTGATCTAACGCTATTTCTCTCCAATTTAAACGTAATACAATTTTTAAGAGCAAAAAAAAAAAAAATTAGTATCACTGTTTCACAAAGAAAACAACAACTCGCAACTTTCCGCAGTAAAAGAGAGCTTTTTAACGTGGGATTCAGAGGTTGGAAAATAGAGAGGGGGAACGTTTGGATGAGAAAATATGAAATCCCGCGATAAGAAGAGGGTTAAACAGGCTCGCGCCAGTTTGCGATAGCAAAACGAAAGGAATTCTTCCGTCGAGTATTTGCTGCGTACGCGCAAATTGTGTTAATCACACTTGGTACTAATCGTAAGAACGAAGAACATCGTAGAGAATCGGAAGTTTATAACCTGGCATTGACAACGTCACTTTCCCTTCCACACGCGGTTCTCGCCGATTAGATAATTAGATAAAGCAATATCCTGCGACAGTAAATAGAAATAGGATTGCTATAATTAGTGTAAACGCATCCGAGGTTGGTATATTTCCAGCGGAACCGATTCCCTGAATTCCCACTCTGATCGACGTTCCACTGTTAATTAGATCTAACTTTCCCCCTCCTGGAAGAATTACGCTCGCTAAGGCTGTAAGATTCGATTAATCCTCGACAAACAACTCACTGCCGTGCAGCGAGAGTCTGAACTTGTATAATATTGCCCGATTGTTGTTGTATTACTACGTTATTATTAATCGCATATTTTCGGAGTTGTGCAAACAGTTGCAAGTTGCAAGTTGTAAAATTTTCCTCTTTCATGAGAAATCATTGATTCAATCGTGACTTGTTAAATGACCGACGTTATTCATTTCAATTATGAGCCAAATCAAGATCAAACAAGAATCAAAGAAGAAGACAGATGCATCACGTAAATTGCGAATTGCCCAAATATCCCATCAGCAAGAAACTTATCAAACAGTCTGCCGCGCGAGATGGCCTTGCCGGTAATTCTTTAATCGCTCGAGATAAGGAAATAAATAATTAAACGGTATAATCTCACGCAAGAGGAAATCCAGTTGCACGAGCGCGGCAGTGTAATACCCAAGCAAAGTCCCTGAATTATACGACGAGGAAGTATGGGAATAAATAAAAAAATACCCAATACGGGCGAGCAGCGGACCAACGTTTAGGTTGGACGTTTGCAAAGTTTGCCCGCGAAATTTAATAAACGTCGCGTATCTTCCTGCGGAATATCCGAGGGTTTTTTCGCCGGCTGGTTGGTCCGGGTCGAATCAAGAAGGTAGAGACGACGAAGCCGGTGGCTCATGAATATTCATTTCTTGCCGGTTTCTTACAGGAGGTCGACACGGGGGTGAGCACAGCGCGGAGCAGCCAGGGCCGTACTTTTAAGCACGAGAGTGGGGATTCTGGATCAATGCCGAGGCCACGCCTCCTTCGTCTTACATCCTGCACCCTCTTCCTCGCCCCATCGCACTACGCCTTCCTTTCCTTTCGCTTTTCCACCCTCTTCGCTGTCTTCATCCTCTCGCCTCACCCCTTCCTTGCCCCGGAAAATCCGCCTGGCGACCGGGGTAAATACGCCATCCAAGCCAGCTGGGAAAAATTCTGAAGAGGACGGAGCGTAGCACCGCTTGTTAGTATCGTTGTTGCAAACTGGTTTTTCCACGGTCGGAAAGAAGAGCTTGTCCAACCCCCTCCCCTCTCTATGGATTACACGCGCTCGAGTTACTCGCTGCTCGAGCAAATTATAAATTCGACCCTACGGTTATTCCAGTTTCTTCCCTGCGATACGTACGCTGTGCAACCGTTCGAATATAATTTTTCGAATTTTCAACCCGTTGAAAACGGTAAACAGACAGACACGTTTTAGTGTTCCGATCTTTAGAACGTCTTGAAGAATTTTTAGGATGTACAAATTGAGGATAATTGATGTCTCCGTCGTGTACGATCGAAAAATTTTTTTCGAAGAAATTGAAGAATAATTCGCGTGTAGCGTAACTATATCATTTTCAGAATTTCATTTGCTAAACAGAGGAGCAATTTAGCGTTATATTAAAATTTTGTGATATGTCATTATATCACATTGTATCGTTATATTATACATATTCTGTATAATACAACAGAAGCTATGTTTTTACTATCACAGAATAAAACGCAGATCTGTTTATTCTAACATAAAAATGATTAAGAAATACAAGATGAAACGCGTACGCGCATTCAATCCGTACAGAGTCTGAAAGATACGAAAAAAAAAAAAAGAAAAAATCTTCAGTCTTCCACGTAATTCTTCAATTTACTTTATCATTATTTTATTAATTCTAATTCCTCGGCGATGAAACGAGATGAAATACAATCGTGAATTACGACATGTGATACTTCGCTTAAATATTCCAGTGGTAGGGAAAAACACAAAGGGGAAGGTGGTGAACCGCCGTCAGAGACGCGGCGTGTTGTTATTGCAAGCGGAGAAGACAGCTCGCGGGCCAGCTTTGTGCACCTTTACCGCCCCTGAAGTATCTCATTCCGACGTTGCTGTTTCTCATCTCGTCTCGTCGCCGTTCCTCTTTCACTGTGTCTCATCTCATCCGAACTCGACGACTTCGCCGGCTCCTTAAGTCGCGTTCGTCGTCTCCTCTGCCTTCGTCTCGCATCATATCTCAGAGGGAAAGGCCCGGGGCTGTTCTTTCCTTCGAAAGCCAAGGTGCCAGCCGGCGTAAGTCTGCGCCAATCAGAGCCTCGAATCTTCCACGACGTTCAATTCAAACAGCGCGACTAATTACTGTCTCCTCATCCTTGCGGTTCTCCTTCTTTCAACTGACTTTTCCCACGACGTAAGGAAAGTTCTTGTTACCTCATTGAAGATTCGAACGCTCTGCGTCACGATGCTGTGACGTGTTACGAATTTTTACGCAATTAGTATGATCGGTAAGTCAGATCAGTTCCAGCTGCTATAGATATTACGACAATTACTTCATTTTGGATCGGTACAATCGCGTTGCTTCCGTAATTATCTCTTGCATCAATTTTCCTGCCGTTGGAGATGAAATGGAACCTGACCAGATGCTAAATGTTACAACGATTGCTTTACTTTGGATCGGTATTGCCGAATCACTTCAAGCTGATTATTTAGGTAAAGATATTTTTTGCATAGATTTAACGCGCGAAAATTCGTACATATTCCCCGGGAACTCGAGGAATTCGTCGGAGATGAAGAGACGAGATTAAAGAACGTGGTAAGAGGAAGGCGCGAACCGTGTCAAGAAGTCGATGTCCCTTGGCAGCGTGGCGCGTAGGCGTGTCGAGAGTGTTTTGCTCATTGTTGCAAGGCGATCGATCGAGACGCGTTGATTGATAATCGAATGTCGGTCAATCGGTCGAGCAGCTCGCGTGGACGTTTGCCGCCTCAAGCGGCAAGCCTCTTCCGAATGGAAAATCAATAGGGTGAACGAAGAAGGGGGCATGAACCTACCGCCGTACACCCAAGGGGTTGGAATCATTGTCCGAAGGAACAGAACATTGACGGTAGGATCAAATCAATGGGAAATCACCGCCACCTAAGTACGTCATTTGTGGTTAATGGCGAAGTTCGATTGCCACATTGCGCCGCGTCCCCGGCTGTCGATGATCCCTCAAATCGATCGATCGATCGATCGAGTCGGACCTTTTCGCGATCGAAGACGATCCGTTTGAGAAAATCGACCGCTTCGACGGGCTGCTTACGTCGATTTGCAAGGTCGTGAAATATTTTCGGAACTTTGTTGCAGAAATTCGTGGATTTCTCATCGCTTCAGCTATAGAATTTTACGTCACGGTGATTTTAGGAAATTTTATCATTTGGGAGCTCTTGAAATTCTCTGGAAATATTTTAACATAATTTTATTTTCAGAATTTCTTGAATCCATCTAGTAAACACTTTAGTTATAACGGAATACTGGCTTCATAAAATTATAGAGCCTCACATCAGAGGTAATAAAAGTTACATTTCCTAAAAAATTCTTTAGAGTAAAGAAAATTACGTAACATTCGAGAAAAAAGAAAGTCGCGTATCGTTTGTTAAAGCATTGTATTAAAAATATTTACAACGTCTGTATTCTTGCATGCAAAGAACCAATCCTTGACTGTCAAATCGTCCACGATGTGGCAGCACCGACTATCTCAGCCAAGTTTCAAACCAGCGATCCCTTCGCTTCGTCTCTCTGCAGGCTGGCCAACGAATCACTCTGATCTGGTTCGTTACCCAGTGAGCGAAAGAGAGTACTCTGCGGATAATCGAGTGCGATCACCGGCCACGCATAACACGAAATTACACGATCATTCCATTTTAACTACTACCACCACCTCGTATAATTACCCGCAGATTCGATGGATCAACTATCAAACGCCTCAGGTGTCGATGAGTGGTTTAATCGTATTTCCGTTCAATTTCGATTGTAATTGAAAATCAATCAAGCATATCTTGCAAACGAAAGAAGGCATCGATTGATTGTCGTAAAAGTACGTAGGCAGATTTCTTTAAAATGTCGATGCCAGAAAAATTCGGAGATTCTCGAATCTCTTGGTAAAAGATTCTTTTGAAATAGCAACATTTGGAACGTCGATGACTATTCCACAATTATCGCATACCTCTGTATCTCGTATCATTTAACAGTAAATGTCACAACTAGAGTGCGGATTTTTATGCAAATTTAAGTTTTTTTTTTTTTTAATTTAATTTAATTATAGAATTACGATTTGACTAGAAAAGTAAAATTTCTGTCTATAAAATATCTATTAAATATTACAATAGATATTCCACTTTCGATATTTTTATATTTAGCTTATTTGTTGCATTAATTAAAAATTTTCTTAGCTATCAAATATCCCGAAAAAGTACTTGCACATAAAAATTCTCAAAATTCTCATAAAAATTCCAAGGATATATGAATTTTTCTCTAACTAGATTATTCTAGGAATTTTCGTACTCTCAAATTCCCCCAAAATTTCGTACAAAAATTCCAATCGCGATCGACTGCATCGTCGTCCCGTCTTACTCAAGATTACCTGATCATTTTACCTTCGCGAAGATTTTCTCACGAAGAAGCTAGAAGAAACGCTTCGATCTCGAATTTCGCGGACGACGCTCGCTTTCGCCGGGCGAAATTGAAATTTTCGTCTCGTTCGAACTGCACAAATGCGTCTAGACGCGTCTAGTACGTGTCTTCGGGCTCGGTTTCCTCCTACCTAACCGCATTGTGTAATTTATCAATGTAATTTACGGCCGGAGACGGTGGCAGGGAAATTGAAAAACTTTCGCGGCCAATTCAGTCCTGCGTTTAATAATGCGAATCAATTTACCGGCGAGCGAGATAATAGACCGGCCCGTGGAACTCGATCGAACGGCCATAGTAGTCACTTTTTGTCCGTGCATCGGGACTCGTATCGAGTATTTTTTCCTCGGCGCCGATAAACGTCACTCTCGGCAACGAGGACTGCTGTGCAAGAACGTCTTCCAATAATAGGCGCGGACGTCCGACCACGCATCGTGCGATACTACTTGAAATTATCGACGACGCGTTCGACAGCGCGCTTCGGTTCTTTTCCAAGCTGCCAGTTCCATTTCACAGAATGTAGGAAATTTATTTATATATATATATACATATACATATACTTGCAGCGAATGTATTTGTATTTCGGATGTATTTATGTACGCAGTAGATGTCTGCTTTTTAAATACCGAAAATTTTTTTTTTCTTTTTTTTTGCAAAGTCATTTGTCAATTTGTCCATTTGTCCATTACGCGCGTATATTTTCACGCGATGTGTCTGCACTACTTAGTCCTTTTATTTTTCCAACTTTATGAAATCTTTGATTTCCTATCTTTTCGTGGAATAATAGCGACGCAAACTTTCATACAAATATTCTTTTCGTCTCTCGAGGAAAAAGGAACGCCGAGAAGCAGAAGAAGGAGTCACTCAAAATTGAGAAATAAAATTCGATAACTTTCGAAAACGTTTCGAACTGTTTCCTCGTCTTTTGCCTATCTGCAACAAATAAAAAAGAATCGGAAAAGAGCATATTGCCGCGGGAATGAATAAGAGGAAACGACAAAGATAAGTGAGAAGGATGCTGCATGGAAACTAAAAATAAACGAATGCAGGATTATCGGTATTCACAAAAGTGAAAATACCAGCTAAAAACGAACGAAGAGTAGCGATATTAATCCATAAATGTGCGTAAGCACGAAGAAAAACTGAAAGAGAGGATGTTATCTTAGAGTCAAGGAGCTCGAAGGAGCCGTGGAAGATGATCAATAAGAAAGCAAGGGAGCAAGGTAATTCCGCAGATTCGTGGCAGCTAAGATCGTGGCTCGGCTTGTACACCGATACACCGGGAAGTATAACGGCCCCGGTAGCCGCAGGCAACCCTTAGGAACGTAATTAATATTTATCCCACCCCCTCCCTCCCTCCCCCCCCTTTTTAGGTGGCTGTGTACGAGCCAACGGTGGCGTCCCTCTCCGTGACCCCTCTAAAATCCCAGCACGCTCCTTGTAAAATCTAATATCTGAGGAAGCGCGCGTCGTCGTGCTACCAGCGCGCCTCGCACAGTTCGAGCTTCGTCCTCTTCCTCCTCTTCCGCGTTACCTTCCTCTTCTTTCACGCGCCACCTCTTCCGGCAGCCTCTCTCTCTCTCTCTCTCTCTTTTCGTCCTCCGATAGAACGCAGCAGCGGCTTGTGGAACAAGAAGGAAACGGAGCAAACGAAACGCTTAGAGGGTGGAGAAAGAGAAACGAAAGCTCGAGAGGTAGAGGGGAGAGGTGAGGTTGTTCGGGAAAGCCGGCGCATCGAGGGGGGGAAAGAACGAACTGTGGACGAACGCGGAGGATCGCGAGAAGACCAGGGCGAAAGAGAGAGCGTCGAGGGGAACGACCCGGGAGAAAGAGAGGAAAGACGCGGGCTCGCCGCCTCTCGTTCTCTGTGTAGTGTCTGTCGTCGTCGTCGACGACGACGACGACGACGACGACGACGGCGACGGCGACGGCGACGACGATGTCCACGTTGCCACGGTAGAGAGAAAAGGAAGAGCTAGAGATGTGCACCGGGTGGCGGACGAGGAGAGAACCGGAGAAGAAACCGGGGTGCAAGCGAGAGAAAACGAAGCGTGGAGGAAGGAAAAGCCGAGTAGAGAAGAGAGACGGAACGAACTCGGTCGAGAGAGCTCTGTTTTCCCGGGTTGTTCCTCGAGGGGCGGCGTCAAGACGCTGCTGTTCCTCCAATGGCTGGCGGCCTGCCGGATTTTGCGCCGCTGCGATTCGCTGCCGGCTGCTTTCTTAGAGGCGTCGCCGCGCTGGAAAAATCGTCGTTGGGGAAAAAAGGCCTGGAGGGCGAGAGAGCGACCTGGCACGGCCATTGGCTCCGCGCGTCGCTTTTCTTCGCTTTTCGCGAACCTTTTCGCGAAGGGGGGCCAATGGGATATCTGGAAGCCCGGCGCGCGCGAAAGGAGACCCTGAGAAATCGATAAGTTAGATGCCGAGGAGGACCTCGACGAGGAGCACCCGCCGCGCTTCTAACGTGCGCTGTCTCTGCGCCGCAGCTCGGCCTCGGCTTTCCCTTCAAGCGGGGCGAATAACCCTTCCTTGTGTCCTTCGATTCCTCGAGCGCGCGCGAAAGACGATATTTTACTCGATTACGCAATTACCAGGGTAATCCGGTTGCCGGTGAAATTTATGTAGCCCCGAGTTCCAGCAGTCTCGGTTCCAGCTCTCCCTCGGTCTGCGTGTTATCCAGCGACGACGACGCTGGCCTTAATTCAAGAAACGAGACTCCGACCCTGTCGCGTAACCCTATTTTTCAAGGCAGAAATTCAAGTCCCTTTTGGCGGGCCGAGGGTCGCTTCAATCATGGATAATCGTCTCCTCCAATTTCCAGGCTACGTTTAATCAATTTTATTCAGAGCCTGAGGTTCGGGCGGATTGTAACTGGTAATCCGGGATGATTTTCTCTTTTGAAAAGAATCGTACGTTGGGAAGTTGTTTCCTTCGGATTGAAAGGAATAGCGGGTTCGTGGTCTGTCATTAACACGCGATGAGATTGAATCCCTTCTACGACGTTTGACCAAAGTGTGTATCGATTAGAATGAGTAAAATAGGGTTCGATAAGAAATACCTAACATCACGAGATCGTTTTCTTGCAAGTTCAATTATTAGAAGAATCGATAGACCCTTAATAGAAAAGCATCTAAGTGAAGTTATAAATATGTCCGATCCAAAGTAACTTTCTTTTTCCGAAAAAAAAAAAAAAAATCACACGAATCGAAACAATCGCCCTTCTCTCTTCTAACACCAGACAAAACTCCATCGATCACCACGAATAAGTAGGAAAATCTCGTTCGTTGGAGCTTCCACCAGGCTGATGGCAACCGTTTCCCTCGTTACTGCCGCTCGAATCGTCAGCTCGGCTGAACTCGAACGCCGAGTTGCCTCGGGAAACATCCCCGAGACAATTAGCAAAGACTAAAGGACAGGCGGGTGGCGGCGGGACTCTCGTGAGCAGCAGCAGCAGCAGCAGCAGCAGCATCTCCGAGCGTAGCTCGCACAACCTCGTACAAGCAGCAACAGCAGCAGGCGTAAGTTCGTTCGGCTGGCTGACTGCTGATCTTCCCTCCGTTCGCCTACCTCTTACGGTACCTTAGCGCGCCTCTCTTCCTAAATCCGTCTTATCCGGAAACGCGGTGGGCCCCGGAACGGCGTTCCTCTCCGTTGCTCTATCGTCCCGGCGCTCACGTGTCTCGTAACATTAATAATGCGAGCGAAGAGGAAACGCAAGCCGCCTCCATCCTCTCGCCTCTGCCCCTCGTCACCGCGAGGGTGCGCACCGCCCTCCACCTGCAGACTTCAGGGCTGCCTCGGTTGCGAGCAACTTGGACTGGAAGTAAGTTCTCGAGAGCCTGGATGGAAATTGACGTTAATGTGCCCCGAAAGCAGCTACACCATCCCCCGGCCCCGTCCTCGCCCCGCCGCCACCACCACGATCGTCTTTCTGCCATCGCATCCCGCTCCGCTGCACCGCTTGCCAGCGATCATCGTCCTACCTCTCACGAAAGAACCCACCATCCCCCCTTCGCCACTTCCCGCCGGGGGCGCGAATTCTGTGCGCGAAGGTAGTTGGCGAAGGTAGCTGCACCGAGATGGATTATCACGTGGTGTCGTGCGAAGAATCTGCGACTTGGTGTCTTGCCCCTCGATCGGGACTTGTAAACTTTGAGCGAATTTCTCCGGTTTTTACAGCTGGGAATAGTTGGATGGTTCTGACGTTAATTACTGGAGCGATTAATAGGCTTTCTTTTTTTATATATATATATATATATATATGGACGAACATTTGTTTGCTGAGCGTGGTATGGTGGGGGATTTCTTATTACTCGCGAGAGAGGCTCGCGAGAGGTAAAAGGAAGATTGAAAAATTTGCTTCTCGACAACTTTCTTTTGGTTGCAGAGATTTCGTCTTCCGATTCTCATCAATCTCCTCAAATTCCTCGCTATGATTCTTAGCTTCGCAAGTTAGTTGCCAGCTTAGCTTTCACATATCTCGCGAGCGTATAGAGACGAGATACAGATGCCAAAAAGACATCCTTCTTTGCTTCTTAACGTGCAAAGTTAATCTCCTTTAAACGGCTCAACTTCAATTTCTTATTCCACGATTTGAACACGTTCAACGAAGCCGCAAGACGAGGCAAACAGGAGTGCAGTTAGGGAAACAACGGGGACAATTTTGAGGAAGCGGTCTTCATCAGCGTTTCCTCTGGCCCTTCGGTCTTCGCTAATTGTCTCGGAGATGTTCCTTGATGTCCAGACGACGTCAGTCGTGAAACTCGCCGCTCGACAAGGCGACCACAGTCCTAACTGAAAAATCCGATTTACCGAGTTAAACGGGATTAATTACGGTAATTAGAGTTTGTTGTTGCCGGGGCCGTGCACGCGTCTCGAACTTCCCTAATGTCCGAATAGGATTTTCGGACTGCAACTCTCTCGCCTCTCTGACAATCCGTCGCGTTGTCTGCCAGCTACGCTGCATGCAGGCGAGATCGATGAAGGATCGCTAACCCCGCGTCGCGAATTTTAACCTTTTAATTTCTGTCCTCCGTTTCTGGCAAAGCCAGTCTTCCATTCGCGTGTAATTTTACCTTGAATTTGTCAATTGAAGGAAACCGTGGAAAACTCGTTCGTCAGTTCGGATGGAGAAACAAAGTAATTCAAATGACAGATAATTAATTTGTACAATATATCAGTGATTGTTACAATCACTGGAAAACTGAAGTTGAGTTATAGTTACTTGTGTTTTCCGTAGTTGAAAAGATCTGAAAAAAATTCGTACATTTTATTAATGGCAAAGATCGAAAAGTAAAGAAAATTACACTGAATGTTACTTTTGTCAAATAATTTTTATTTCCTGTTAATTCCCCCCTGTTGAGCTTGCGACTAATGGCGAAGTCCGGTTTCTACTCAAGACTCGACTCGTTCGTACAAACGTGCGATTCGACGTGCGTTTAACAATGGTCCGAACGAAAGGGTGAAAAAATATAGAAATGCCGGAGACGCAAGCGTGATTGTATTTCCCCTTGTTCGACCCCTTATCTGGAGAATAATCTCACCGGTTCGCTCTGTAGAAGCTCGATACCTGGGGCAACTGTTTCTCCGTATTCGCTCGGTATCGGTTACTACGTGCCAGTTCAAGGGTCTCCGGTGTTGCTTGACCACTGGTCAGCGGTGGGAAAGTGCCGTGTGCTTCCTAGAAACTCCTTTACTGGTATTACTGGTTCCGAATCGTTCCCCCGATGCATTACTTCTAAAACTATTCTCAGGAACACTCCGTTTCACTTCTGGAAAATAATTCAGTTAACCAGCGCCGGATTAACACTCGTCTCGAGGATAATTTTTAATCGAGAATTCGGCGAGCTAACGTTCCATCCTTAAATCCGGAAGTGAGCACGGCCATTTTATTTCTGAAAAGCAATTTTCACCCGAGCAACGGTGAATCAACTTTTCATTTTACGTACTTGCTTGTACGAGTCGATATTGTAGTTCAATTGTTACGAAAAATAATTTAAAAATAATTTGATCGGGCAACAGCGAATTAACGTCTCGCTTTACTTTCAGAAAGTAATTCAATTAGATAATCTATGAACTAATTAGAGTGTCCATTACAGATGAATACACAGACTATAATTTCAACCGTAAAATCATAATACGTTCGTATCGTCGAGAAATTTCTCGAAATAGTGAAACAGTGGTGAATCTTTGATACACTTCGATCGAACTTAAAATAATTATCCTCGAAATAATCGGCTGTTTTAGGACTGGACGATTATTTATAGCCATTCAAGGGGAAGTCAATTTGCTCGAATTTTCTCACGAAACCAGGATCCGTAAGCGTAGAGTCCGGTTTCTTCTCGCACCGTCCACGTGATATCTCGATAAACTTGTTTCGATGTAAGTTTCCGCGCGATTTTTGTCGAGACACATGTGCCGCGAGTTTGGGGAGAACGCGAACAGGTTTTCGTCGGGGTGGTCCACCTTGGCATCCCTGAGAAAAAAGCATCCACAGTTCCTTCGTACAGGATACAATAACTACAGCGACCGTACGTTTACTCGTCTGACCAGAATCAGTTTACTGGTCTAGTTTCCGAAGGACACGCGAGATTTTGTGACTCGTCCTTCGAGGGTAAGACCGACCAGTCTGGTAAGACTTCTTTTCAAAGTTCGCGACAAATCTCTCGTTTGCCTAATTAAGAGCGGCTTGTCCTTCGACAATCGTGTGGTAAGGTTCTTCTTCGGGATTCTTAGCCTTTCCGGTTCTCAAGTCGTTCGTCCGTCATTCGCAGATTCGTGTTTCGTGCGAAATTCGCCTTATGAAGAATTGAATTCACGCGAGATTTCGACGGTTTCAGTTTTAGACTAAAGGTTTGTATAATTTATTGAAGTATATACTCGTGCAAGAACACGTACGTGTAAATAAATTACACGCGCGTATATAGTGAATCTCTGTTTAATAATAAAGTAAAGTAATTTAAATATTGAACGAAGTAAAATATTGTAATCTTCCCATCCACGTGGGAAAGGTTTTTGAAGTTTCGTAAAAAAATCGTACAGGGTTCGATTAAAAATTCCAATCTTCAAGATCTTCTAGTCAGTTTTGGAAAGTTCTCTTCAAATTTACCACTGATGAATTTAAAAAAAGAAAAAAATCGTAGAGGACAATACTGTAAAGAGTTTTCGATCAAACACAGTGATCGAAAGTATTTAAAAACATTGAAATCCTTCGTGTCAGAGAATTCAATTGAAATTTGTGTTCGATGAGGGATGGTTGTTCAACGTTGCTCGCCGTTTTATATATATATATATCACGGATCAAAAACGCGTTTGATCAAAATCTTAGAGGATTCGTTGGAGGGAACTTTCGAGCCTCTCCTCCCTCTGCGAAGCGGTACCGGACGAATACTTGAGGGGATCGGGCCGAGACGCGCCTAGGGGATTGCAATTTAATTCCGCCTTAGCGTAATTGATGATACGAGGAAGTAGAACGTAACGAAATTTCCTTGCAACGGTCTTCAGACAGAGGACGCTAATATAGGATTTACGTTACCTAGCCGACCGCGCGCGTTCTCTCCTAGTACCGAGTACATAGCGATAAATATATAGCCCCGCTATAGTAATGAAAGTTTCCCTCTGAACATCCAAGGCTCCTGGGATCCAACATTATGATCCCCCCGTCCCCCCCTTCCCCCGCCACCCCCTCGGTACCCGACCAGCTAGAGGTGGCGGCTTAAAACCCTCCTCTAGAAAGTGTTGTCCGTAGAAAGCTAGACCAAATATTCGCGCCCCCTTCAAGGTCAATATCGACGACCGTCCGCCGTGGACAGACGCGACGGTGGACAACGCTCGCGACGTTGATGATCGAAGAATGGGTGAAAAACGATGGTCCGGCGGAATGCCGCCGGCGGATGGAAGATTTTTCGCGCGTCATCAGGAGAACGGGCGACGTTCTCCTTTCCCCGGTATGCTAATAAAACGGATCTTATGTGGTGAAGACGCCATTTTGAATAATGTCGACCAATCAGAAGCTCAGCTCGGGCGTCTTGGGGGGGTGGCGGGTGTCGACGAAGGGGGAGACACGTGCACGGCGTACTACCACTAGCTGTTCCAACACAAACTACCCTTATATTATGCTGTACTGTAAACCCCAGGCCACCCTTTGCACACCCGACCATCCTTTCCTTCTTCCTCCATTCCCCCCTCCCTCCCTCCTGCAAACACCCTTTGCCCGTAGCCCGATGCTCCTTCGTTTTGAGTCTGACGTATACTCGTCCTTCTATCGGCTTTCCAATCTCTTCTCTCGTAAGATCCTCGTGAGGGAAGAGCGAAGATCCTCTCTTTGGAAGAAACCAGAGTTAGGCGAGATTCCTCGAGACTTTCCCTCAAAGTGTTGCGAAGCGTTCAGTTTGGCGAGCCGATGAGAGAGGGAAGTGGAAAGATCGGGAAGAACTTGAAATCAGCATCAGGTGCACTTACAAATACAGCTAATATTTACTAATAAATAATGCTTATTTAATTATAACAAATAAATACTGTACTAATAACAGTTATACTAATAAATAACTTGCAAATATAATAGTATGTTCTAAGCTCTGAAGATTCGAAACATAAAAATCTGCCGTTGGAAATGTGAAAAATTTGGGAATTGACGAATCGAAAAGATAAGAAAAGAGACACGCGGAGTACGACTATCGTTACTACATCCAGAATCTGTAGAAATTCCGGAAATTCCGGAAATTTGAAAATGCAAGAGAGCTTCGAGACACCGCGCTCTCGATACGAGAGTAATCACGTCGCCGCAAAATTCGACCAAATCACTGTCAATGTTTCGCCCGACTTGCCATCGCTGCGACTTGCGGTACACGGAACTCCCCAAGTCAGTAACAATGCAGATTGCATAAATCATTTAGCGGGTGGAGCCGGTGTTCTTCCTCGGGGAGCGATGGAATTCCCAAGCAAAGGGCAGCATACCGTAGGAATGTCGTTTCTGATTGCGCGAGACGCATCCAACGCGTTGCGTCACTTTGTCATTCAAATAGGAAGATTCCTTGGAAACGAGGCTGTGTGTGGTTCGGGTTTGCCGCGCTTTCATCAGGTTATTCGTCTTCAACGGATGAATATACGCGGGAGGACTGACGACTAGAGATGGGAACGAGTGCCTCACAAGTTATAACCGTATTCGAACCTTTTAATACATCGACAATTTTAGTTCAGGGAATTGCCGAATGTTACGAGTCTTTGACTTTAGGAAGAGCGTTGCTATTTGTCCATGGAATATCTAGTAGATAGAAACCTGTATATGTAACAGAAAAATAGGAATGTGCTTCTACATTGCATCTTGTAAAGTATGGTCTTGTAAAGTAGTCTTCCAGCGACTTTCGAGAAACATCTGAAGTACTCTGCTACTCTGCTGATGATTACCGCGACATTAAGACATTAATGCAGTTTGATTTTATCATATTTATCTAGCTCACAGCGACACGAAATTGACATTGTCGATCGACTCGAAATTTGGCGAAGTGTAAAATCTTCGACACGAGACGACACGAGTTCTTTTCTCCACGACGAAGACCAAGGAATCAAAAGACAATGATTAAAATTATTCAAGACTAAGGTCAATTCGAAATCGCAACCGCGTGTCAATTTTACAAAGTCTCCGGTACAATACGCCGAAACCAACTTCCCGTACTGACTGAAACATTTTTATTTTTCAGGTGAGTCTCACCAAGACTCGGATTCGCGGGACTTGATCCCATCTCTACTGACGACGAAGACGCTGGAGCTGGTTGACGGCGGCAGGTCTCCGCTCTACTTAGTCTCTCATGTTTCTCGTTTCATTGTACACACAGCCTCTCACGGAAATCTAAAGGCTCACGTACACGTGCAGATGGATAACGGCAGGAGGACCAATGTTGGAAGGAACGACGAACGACGAACGACGACGAGGCGAGGGGATGGGGAGGGGCAGGGGCGAAGGGGGTTTCGATGCCCCCGCGAGGTGGCGGGTGGTGAATGAAAACCGAGGGGGAGAAAAGAGGAGGGGGGGGGGATGAAACGATGGGTTGGATGAGGTACGGGTTCTGCGCTCTCTTGGATCTCATACATACATTAACGTCGCTTGTCAGGCGTACCGAGCCACCCTGTAAGACTTAAGATACCGTCACGGGAGGAAGGGGCAACTTGTCTGTCTCCCTGTCTTCGTTCTCCGCCCACGAACCGCCAACCCTCCCTCCGGTTCCGTCTATCTCTTTCCGCAGATCCCGGCGTACATTCCTCGATGCCTTGGTGCACCTCCGACTCGTTACTAAAACCACCCACTGTCTTGGGAACACCCCGCTTCGTTTCCTCGGAATATGGCCGCCACCCGAACACCCCGTTTCCATTTGCATCTGATTATGCATTTTACAAGTTTCCGCCCGGGTACCGGGCTCTCCCGCCCGAGAGATAGGCGAGAAAGAATTAACCATCCGCGTCCGCGTTATCTGTCAGGGGGGAATTCAGTTACTCGAAATTGAGATGGATGGCGGCGTCTTGAGTCGCGGTCGGACCGAATTCGTACTGTCGGAGGTCTGAAGATTTCGAGCATTCGAATTTGTAACCTGGAATTTTAAATCCCATTTGACTGAATAACCTGTCAGGAACGAAACATTTATTTACTCGAAGAAGTTTCTCTTTTGAGATCTGAATCTTTGTGCTCGAACCAATAAAACCAATAAAACCATAAAAAACCGGAAAAATCTGAGATGATTTTTCAGATTTGCGCGCAATTTCACGTAAAACGCTGTCAAATATCGAAAACTACAATTTCTCGTAAAGTAAATCCGTAATTTATCTCGTAACTCAAAGTTAAAGATATTACCCCCCCAAAAGAAAGAAGAAAAAAAAAATGTTCGATGCGCAAAAGGATTGACAGGGTGAGGCTCGAGGCTCGAGGCGAGCAGCGCTTTGGTGTTCGTGCGGTACGATCTAGTCGCGAAACAAGGCATCATCAACGTACGACAAGCAATCCTCTGAAAATGCGCTAAGACCAAACACGACGGAACTTGCGGCGAACGTTCCAGGGTAACTGGCAAGACAACACCACCCGCGAGGCTCGTCTCGTGTAATCAGTAGAGACGCGTCTGATTTTCATTGCTGAAGCGTCATCCTCCGCCACCCTCTCCTTACGGAACTGTTGTTTCTCTCCTCCGAGCAACCCCATTCCGTTTCACCTACCATTCACAGAATCCCCCGGAAAAGGAGTCGCTAAGCTGAGATATACGCGCGTCGCCGATGACGTGAGTGCTTGCATATTTACTTAACAACGCGACGTGCAACATCGATTGCAATTACTGAATTACTTTGCTCGCTGTAATTAGTTAGTACAGAGTTAATATCCGGGCGAAAATCTGTCTCGTAGAACGGTAAACATTTCATATTCCCTAGATTCTTTTTTTTTTTGGTCCTTTACATTTATAAATTCGTCCGTTTGTTCGAGTCTTTAAGTCTGACAATTTAAGCGTCGTATCGTGAGAAGGAACATTCGAGGAAATTGAGAAAAATACAGAATGGAGAAAGAAGATAGATAACATCAATACGTTTTTTTTTTTCTTTTTGACAAATATATTTTATTAAAAAATTAGTAAGATAAAATTCTAATCAGTACATTGGTATATTTCAAATTTTCAGCTTAAAACCAAGGATTCAAACAAATGTTGACATTTTCGTTAGAAAATTTAAAATTGTTCAAAAAAAAAAAAAAAAACAAATTGCTTATAGCAGAATCAATTTGTCGCAGAATCTCTTGAAAGGGTGTGAATTCCTAGAACGACGTGTTTAAACGCAGAGGAGCGTGAGATGGACGCGCGAGACGAAAAAAAATGAAGGGGTGGAACGCGGCGAAAAGAATATCCTTGCACCCTGCATCGATGTCTCCGTGACTCAGTGGGTGTGACTTTTCGTTTTCCGTCGACGAATCCCCGTTTTTTCCTCACATTCCACCCTTCCACTACTTCGCGGCGCAGGAAAGCCGGGAGAGAGCGGGCGCGGGTAAAAACTTTCCATGGAAACGTGCGCGCGATGCTGCGAAAAATCTGACTCCTCTCTCTCTCTCCGCGATGTGTTTCACTAACTACCTACCACTCCCACTCGAAAATGCATTTCCGGGATTACTGAACCATCCCCCTCCCCCCCCCAGCTTGCGTTTCCTTTTAATTGCGTCTAATCGCAGGAAATTTTCGTTACACGTATTTCATAAACAACTTTGGCTCGTAATTTGAAAAAGAAAAAATCAGTAAACGATTTGATTTCGTTCGATCAAGTATCTTTCGCTTGTGATTTGACTAGAAAAAGAGAAACTTGAAGGATAATAAAACGATACAGTTCTATTGTCAACTATCTTTCGATTAAAATATTTTCGTAACTTGTACATTGCAAGCTGTTTAATAAATAACTTCACTCGTAATTAAAAAAAAAAAAAAAAAAAAGAAAACAGAAAAAAAAACAAGAAGAGGTTAATAATATCTTTTTCAACTGTCAAAAAATCCTTTAATTAGAAAATACTCGCAACATGCGCGCTACGAGATTCTCAATGAATAATTTTCAGTGACAATTGGAAAAGGAAAGACAGACGGTGTGATTTTTTCCCGCTCAACTATCGTTCGATTTCATCCGAATTCGGCTCACGTGAGAGCAGCAGCTTGCAGGAATCAGGGATGGCGGCAGTGGAAAGGGGTTGACGGCACTGCTGGGGGGTGGGAGGGGGAGGGGGAGAGGAGGACGGTGCCCCAAGGGTGTGTTCCGGAATCGGGGTAAGATGGAGGAAAATCGTTACTCACTAGTCGCGGGGAAGTCGAGGGTTGAGAGGGCAGAGCGAGGGCGTAGGGGAGCGCAGAGACTCCAGGGCTTGAAAGAGGGAGATTCGTGCGCACTCACAGGCGTCCACGTACACGCACACACACACACACACACACACACACACACACACACACACACACACACACACACACACACCGTCACACACGATTCTCAGTCTAGGTTCAAGCAAGACGATCCCGGGAAAACGCCTAAAATACGTCGATATGAGACGACCTGAGGAACCCTCGTCTTTGCTCCGCCGTCCTCCCTTCATCCACCATCGTTCTATCCCCCCCCCTCCCGGCAACAGCTTTCTTTGAACCGAGGTATTGCGAAAATTTAATCAACGTTGTTCTACACTGTTCTCTTCACGTATTCCACGTATCCCGCGATTTCCCTGAAGAGCTTCTATTTTTCGGTGTTCCTCTTCTCTTCCTTTCGAAGAAGAAAAGAAATTTCCTTCAATCGGTATTAATTTTAGAAAAGTGAATCTGAACGGGTTTCACGTAGAAGATTTTCGTGCTGTGAGAAACAAACACTATGCCTGCTTGCCATTTACATTATATTTTCTATCAATCGTGTTCTTTGTTTCTTTAAAATTTTGTCCAAAGAAACGAAGAATTTCCCCAAAATTTCTTCGCAAAAAAAGAAATTAAGCGAATAACTACGAATATAGATGTGCAGGTAGGAATTAACGTTATTTTTGTATCCCTCTTCCCAATTTACTTCTCTCAAGTCCCTGGTCGAAAAGAAAGAGAACCGGTCGTATTTATAAACGAGTCTCCGGGCTCGCCCTCGGCTGACGCTGTTAATCGAAACGGCGAACCCCGGAAGGGATTGGGAACGAGAGGTGAAGATAAAACTTGATAGTTTCCAGCGCGGCGCAGCATCCGCCATTTTCCTCGATAGGTACAAGGCAGAAGAGGGAAAGAGAGTGTGGGTGGAGAGACGCGGAGGTCGCGGAGGGGTGGAGCTGTTCCTTTGAGAATTTCGATGTAAGACACTCGGGTGCGCCGTGGCAGCTTCAATTTAGATAATTAATGATACGAGCGTAGGTTAGGTACAGTTAGTACAGTAAGACCAAGTGGAAAACAGTTTCCAGCACCCCCTCTCCCACTACGTTCCTCGCCACCCCTCGCCTCGCCTCGCCTCGCCTCGCCTCGCTTCACCTAGCCTCCAGCTACCCTCGTGCACACTCTACGAGAGTTTCTCGAGACGGCGTAGTACCTTCTGCCATCGTGAGAGAGTTGGCTGACGAGGAGGGTGAGGCGGCGGCGGCCGGGGGTGGCAGCGGTACCAGCGCGGATGGCAAGGGGTGTCGTTCGCGGGGTAGCGGCGCAAGGGCTGCCTCTGTGTGTGCATGGCTCGTTTTATCTCCTCTTAGAGATGGCGAGGAGGTAGGCGGTGGTTTTCAATGCTGCACCCTGCAGCCCACCCTTTCACCTTCCTATTTTCCAGCTTCTCTAGCCATCTCGTTGTCTCTCTCTCTCTCTCTCTCTCTCTCTCTCTCTCTCCCCCCCTCCCTCCCTCTCGCTTTTACATGTTCTCTGTTGCCCTCTTTCTTTCTCTGTCGCTCGTCCTCGTCTCGCCCTCGTCCAATAACTCGCGATTCTCGCTGCGCTGCGACGACGACGATGACGACGACGATGACGACGACGACGACGACGGCGGGATACCTACAGGGAAATTGAATTCAATCTCGAGATGAATATCGAATCGAACGAACAGCGTGCAGAGCCGAGCAGAGCGAGCTTCGACCTTCGCTTTCCACCTTTCTCTTTGTCGGTCTTACGAAGCGAACCGCGTCGGTCTCCACACCCTCGCGATACCTATGTGTCCGTACGTCAGCCTCACACCCCGACTCGAACGAGTTTCGCTCGATTTCGTCGAGAGAACTGTCAAGAACCCCGAGAGGTACGTTGGAGAAATTCGTGTTTTCACGGAGAAAGAAACAGTCGATTGGTTGTGCTGGTTGTCGGGAACGACTGTTCTTGCGGAAATATTCCGTTCCATTTATGGGGAACTTTGACGTACGATACCCGTTGTAATATTCAATGGGTATTGAATTCAACGAACACTTGTCCCGATTTTTTTCATCGTTTCTACGAAAAATGCGAATTTGGATAAAAGGTCAACGGCCTTGCACTTTTACTACGACTTTCATTAAAAATAGTGTTCCGTAGGAATAGTGTCTGTGAAAAATTCTTTCCTTCGACAACCAAAAAATTATTCAATCTCGAGTTGAGTTGTTAAGTATTCGAATCCTCCGATTAACAATAGACGCGACTCTTCTAAAAAGCCGAATTCGATACAGTGAAATTAAAACGAAATACTGAATTGTTGGAAACAATAAAGAAAATAAACAAAACTGAGAAGACATGGAAATATAAGAAACATTCAAATTATCACAATATTCCTCGTAATTAACTTTCTTCTGTTCGATTCTTTGATCACATTGACCACAAGTGTTTTCCGCATACTTACCCGCATATGTGTAATAGATAATAATATTTAAACATGTTGATAATACTTAAAATTCGCGCAACGATAGAGACAATTGTGTATTTATTGAAAACAAAGAGTAACATTTGTAACGACAGTAAAATTTAAGAACGTAATTTTTAAACGCCGTGCAGAGGTGCAGCGAACTGAACCAGTGATCAATCCAAGCGGTAGACGCGAAAGGGCGACGAAATTGCAATTTGCAAACCGTTTAACGGCCGCTTAGGTCCATTCTCGTGCGAAAACTTGCACTGTCCAAGTTCCCGGAAGTCCCCCTAACGACTTAATTGTACACTTGTCGCCTTTGAGAACTTAAGTTTCTCCTGCGGGCCACGACAATGAGCATTGTCGGCCTTTGTGGACGCGCCGTTGTCCACAATGGCATACACGAGTCTCACTGTCAATCGCGATTTATACATGTACGTACCACTGCCAAGAAAGAAAAAAGAAAAAAAAAAAAGAAGAAGAAGAAGAAAAGAAAAAAAAGTTTCGAGAACAATCGCGAAAGCTGGACCTTTGAATACAATTTCAATTTAAATGAAATAGGACCGAGAGAACAGGAATTTCTTTTCGTAGGAAATTGTATTTATTGTTGTTCACTTGATCGTGTGATTCTAGAATATTTCGACGTGGTAGAGGACGAAATCTTCGAGACGTCTCGCGTGGGCGTCGCGACGTTCATCTGCCGTCGGAAAATGGCTGCGCTGCACTAGTAGCATCTTACTTCCAACCCCTATTTCTCTGTTATCTCGTGAATTTCAAACAACTGGCATTGACGATTCATTTTTCTCATCGAAGTACTACAATCTTGATTGATTATCTACGTGTGGTGTAAATAATCGAATTTTTCGAAATAATCGAAGAACTTTGTTTTTTCATGGAATAAATTTTCATTCACTTTGAATTGATGTCGAACAGAAAGAGGAGCTTTCGAGTAAAAACACAACAACTTTCTTTAGTTTTTCAATTTCTTTTGCAAAAAAAGTCATCTCGTAATTTTCTATTAACACAAGAAAAAGTGATACTCGTATCAGACAAACGTACGTATAAGCAGTTTGTGATCTCTAAGAATTCACCTTTGTAAATCTACAAAATTTCTCTCAAGAGTCATCAATCGCCCACTTTCACTATTCCGCCAGTTTTAAAGTTAAGAAACGAAAAACGCGTTAGACAGGAAACTTCGAGTGATACGAACGTATCACGTATAAATATTCCAATCTGAGATATCTCTATATATATAGAAATTTTTAATAAATTTTCACAAACTGTCATCTCACGAAAACTCGTCGAAACGTCCGAAAATCCGTAAAGTTTCACAAGAAAAATTACAACAATCGTTAACGAATGTTCCAACGATCGATCGTTCCACCGAGTCAGTATCCCGATGATCAAAGTTCCACCGCTAATTCGAAAACGTTCGAATCAAACGGTGGGAAACGATTCGGGAAGACTCTCCTGTCGCGCGATATAATTTTCGTTGCAGCGATCTTTCAATTTGCACGCGGTCGATGCAAGTTTCCAGGGGACGTTTCCTTGGAAGCATGACGAACCGACTTGACCAGTCGTTGACTGGTCAGTATCTATTTGCGGAGCATGCAAGTAGAAACAACGATAACAGGTTACTAGGACCAGTCCTGTGGGAATTCTGGCAGAGCTGTCCCACATTCATGGCCCACGGAAAGCGAATCTGTTTTCACAATGCTCATCGGGCCACCGCGTAGCGATTCTCACGTGACTGGTCAGCAACGGGTGTCCAACAGGTTTATCTTTAGAAGTGGACGAGACGCCGGTGACGCCGATCTCAGATACGGGACTTGACAGTCTCGTATCGTTTCTGGCCGAAGAAACATCGCGATTTTCGCATCGATCGTCGCAGACGCGCCAAGACAACTTTTACTAGTAAAAAGAGCTTGATCATCTTCTTCGAGAAAATTGGCCACCGCGAGAATAATTCGATCATCGCAGCTTTCATCTTGGAGGGAATTGATTAGGTCAATCTGCGGTTTTCAAGAGGCTTTTGAATTTCCCGGTCCGTCCTCGAGCAAAGAGACAAAAGGAAAATCACTCAACGTGAAAATAATGCCACGCAGCTTTGCTGTTAACGCTCTAACCTGCAGTTTCTTTCAAAATTTTTCGGCCCACTGTTGTGGTAAAAAGATCTTTGCTACGTTTTTACAGAGAAAAAAGAGAGAAGCTCGTTCGACGTGAAGATAACAATTCGACGATTCGAACGTGTCTCGTCCCGCGACAAGAAAGAGAAGAAAACTGATCAAGCGCGTTGACCATGAGACGTCCGCGAGTTGAAACGGAGTTGAACGGAAGGTTAATCGATCCGCGGTTAATGCAACTGTACGTGCGAGAATTAAATCATTTTCCGCGATACTCTCGTGGGCACGAGGGAAAGGGGAGAATCCGTGCAAAATGGAGAGTTGCCGGACAGACACCTTCTTTCTCATTCCGGATTATGTAACCGAGGAGGGTGCGAGAGCGAGGAGGCGGAGGCGGTGGAAAACGACGGTGCGAAAACATGCTCTCCGTGAAACAGTCGGACCCTCGTTTCGACGTTTTAATTGTTTCGTGCTCGCGGTGCGAGAACGTGGTGGAGAGAGACCAGGGAGAGAGAAAGGGAACCTGAACCTCCGTGAACGAGGCTGCTCCGGCTCCACCGGGGGTGGTATAAATATACGGGACGTTTAAAAAGTGTTTAAACGCGTAGCCGGCTACCTAACTCACCCTCTCGCGTTTGCGGTAACAAGGGTGAGACCAGTGAAAATTTAGCGTAAAAACCCGCAGGTTAAGTGAGAATTAAGAACGGACACCGAGGAGCCGAGGGACGGTGAATTAAATCGGCTTTTTCCACGTTTTCCACTCGGGCCGGTTTCTTGGCTGACTAACGGTCGATTTGTTTTTAAAATAAAACCGAGAACCCTTCGAACCTTTGCATCTGATCGAGCTGGTAAAATGGTTGTTTCGTCACGCTACTTAAATATTTTTCTATCCTTGGAAAATTTGTCAAATTTGACAGAAAAATACGTGGAAAAGCAGTATTTCGTGAATTTCTGATTTCCAAATTGACGAGTCCCTTGCACGCAGGGAAGATCTACATCTTTCGTTAAAGCGAAACAATTCGAAATTCAAAAGTCGTAACAGGTTTGAACTCCACATCCCATGCTTGTCGAGGGGATAAAAATCCCTAGAGTTTCTGGATAATAAAGTTACAGGTTACCAACATACGAAACATCATTTTATGCATTATTTTTGCCAAACGATGCGACAGAAGCTGATTTTCTTATCTCACGTCCGCGACACTTTCGCAGAATGCAAATCGATGGTTTGACGTGTAGTCGATAACAATGAGGAGGGGGGAGAAGGCAAGCACGCGACTCGCGGTGTATGCAGAACCGATCGACGAATAGAGATTTGCTGGAGTTCGACGACGTTCAAAATTCGAATTTACCACCGGGTATTCATTTCGCGGCGGACTCGACTCGGCCGGGGCTTTCTCAGATATATGGAAATTTCCTTAGCCAGCGCCGTATTCAGAGGGGAGGCCAAGTAATATAAATTCAAATCAGTCCCTGTTTTCTCACACAACAAACTTGGAGGAACTCCGAAGCTGGTTCTCCGACGGTAGTTACTGCCTCCTTCCTGCACGCCCCTGCCACCTTCCGCGAACTAAGTACCCTCCTGTCCTGCCTGGCTACCACCCTCTTAATGAAGATATGTGACAGAACCAACCACCATTATGTATCTCCAACCTTCCGTCGTTTGGTTCTTTTGAAAACCAAAATTTCTTTGGAAATTCTTCGAAAACCCAATTTCTCTGTCGTTCACTTCCTTCTCTGTCTTTTAATCACTTCAAAAGGAATTCTCTCAATCTTCTTTTGGGATTTTACCGACAATGAGAATTAACGTCCATGGTGTTTTGATCTCGTTCGTGGAATCGACTGTTCTTAAATCAACCATCGTCAAGAAACCTTCTCTTTGTCATTACGTTCTTTCAAGTTCAAAATTCTAGTCGTGCTCGCGAATTATAAATAAAAAACGTTTCGATTTTCACTGAGAATTAACCACCTGTCTCTCACACGAATCTCTCACCCTTCTTTCTTCCGTCGTTCACGAACTCTTTCGACTTTACAAGCTCAGAGTCACGAATCATTCGAGCTTTTCAGTTTCACCGAGACCGTGTCTACAATTTCGGCAACCGTTTTATTGATTTTCCCAAAGTTGGCCGTGATAAAAAATTCTGGAGTTATATACGGCGAAATCAAGTTTTGCTCCTAATTTCAAAGGAGCTCGGCGCCGGTGGTAGGGATGGGTTGGGTCTCGCGTTCCTTTCCGCTCCCTTTCCAGCTTCGCCACCGCCTTCCCTTAATACCCATCGCGATTTCCATAATCTTGGGAGGCGCTCCGGCACCCTCTTATAATATAATAATATTCGCCAGAGAAGGCTTCGCATACGCGCAGCACGCAGTCGCTCTGCAAAATGGCCGACCACGTTAATGCCCCCTTAATATTTAGGGATCTTGCGCGACTATCCGGCTCGAATTTTAAGTCCCGGCACTTTCGTCCCTCTTAAAATCCCCGTTTCATCCCTTTCGGTGGTTAAATAACTTCCAATTAAACTCGTTTACCTTTCTCCATCATCCATCAGCCACGAACGAAAGAACTCTTCCGTCGTGAAAACTCTCGATTTTCGTTCGTTCGAGAGAATCTACGAATTCGTACGATTTCACTCTTGCCAGAACTTGAAAAATAATAAAAGCACTAACTTCCATCAGTAGAAGAATTCTCCTCTCGTCGTCAAAGATTCTACAAATTCTATGTACGTAACAAGAGAATTCTCCTCCGTCTTTTCGTGAAAAAAAAAAAGAACCTTCCTTTTCATCGTCACGAGCGAAACTGCTACCTCTTTCATCCTCTCCGGATTAATCATCTGGATCGAATCGATCGCCGGCTGCCAAAGAAGTTTCTACGCCGGCCAGCGGGTGGGCGGGGGGGGGGGAGAGGACCGTAGCAACAACAATCCGTGGAATCTGAAAAGTGGAAATTCAGCGTCGGATCGCGGCGAAATTTTCCAAGGCTGCGGGACGCTGCTCTCTTAGGTGGGTAACGGGCGGCTGCAGGCAGAAACGTAGGTATTGCCAGAGTTCTCAGGGTTTCGAGTCTGCTGACGACGCGGGGAGGGTACGGCCAGGGGATGGTGGGATGGCGGTGGTGTCGGTGGTAGTTGGAAAAGGGGGACGCGCCCACCCTCGCGCTGCCACCCAACGAGACCCCTTTGCGTCTTGCCTTACCCCTCCGTCAACCCCTGAACGACGATACCACCGGGTACGAAGAGGGTGGAGGAAGCCGGCAGAGAGAGTCTAAGGTAGATTATATTATTTCTCCGCCCCCGCCGGGGGCTCACCCGCCATTTTGTGAATGTTAAATCATTTATTGATCCAAGAAGGTGGCACTCACACTCCTACCTCCCGGCTCGACCTACCCCCGGCTAGAACTCACGCCACCCCCCGCTGCCACCACACCACCCGGCCGACGTCTGAAAGGGGCCGATCCTTATTCCGCGAAGCGAATTTATATGTTCACCCTCTTTGTGCACGTGTATGCGAGCGCGCTATACGTGTATACCACGTTGCGCCTCCACAGTCTCTCCCTCTCGCTCTGTCTAGCGTCTCGTGCTGCCGTACAGCACGTACGTACGCGGATGTGTGTATGCGGGAATTTCGCAACGAGCAGCGAATTTATGGTCTCGCGAGGCTCGATTCAATCCCCTTCGCCTCGTCTCCGGCTATTCCTTTAGACTTCGTCCGGCTTCAGACGGCACCCTTATCCGATCCCTGCCTCCCCGAGCGCGCCCGGTCTCTCTTCTTGAATAATAGTTGCCCGCTTCTACGCTCGCTTTGGGATCCGCCAACGCGACTCCAAGATCCGAGGGCTTTCGCTGGATTTATTCCTTGACAGCGAACGTTCGCCACCCCTCTTCTCCGCGATCCGGGCGCAATTTTCCCGTTATTTATTTATTTAGACGTTACGGAGGCTACGGAAAAAGCATTTGCGGAACGCGTTTCTAATTTCCCTAATAACGAGTTTCCCTTTTTATTTTTATTTTTATTTTTATCGCTAAGTAAGTACCAGTTGATGACGTGAAATTCAATACACTCGGTTTTCATCAAACAGTACATTGATTCTACGTGTTTTACACTTTTCCTGCTTCAAAATATGTATTGCGATTTACTGCCCATGTGTGGATGTATATACTCCTTGCGTGCAAAGAGTTTCTTTATACCGCGTAGATAAGTAAAATTAAAATTAAAATCAGCTCCGGATGAGCAAAGGCTCGAGTACGACAGGATTATAGTTTGAGGTTGATAGTTTGATAGAAAAGCGCCGTAGCGGTTCGGCCTCTTGGCGGAAATTTATAGACGAAATCGTAGCTCGAGACAGTTATTAGCGTGAAATGAAGATGCACGATGACAAAGTTAGATGATATATTACATTACATCAGGGCTCATTGTTATCTGAGGCAATAGCTGAAGTTCTGACAGTAAATGTTCGCCAAGTTAGGTATTCCGGCTGTGAGATTTACCTGTGCCAACACAGGGAAGAACCAACTTCCGTTTAAATGGAACTTGCACGTCCGAAAGGTGCTTGTGCTGATTTTCTTAGGAATTATCGTCAGTCGCGGGTGTCAGTCCGGAGGGGAACAAAACGAACCCTGTTCGCCTGTGTTTTGTAGGTCAGTGGAAAATTTCATCCACTTTTCTCACCCCCCCCACCCCCTTTCAATTCCATTGAAAGAACGTTACGCGGAGGATTCAGGGGATAAATTGGGTCGAAGAAACCTCGCCGGTAATCGGCGCGCAGGCTCAAGTGTTGGAAAAAGGCGATTTTTCCGTGCGCAGAATCGTAAAAATCCCGTAGCGGCGGGAAGTAGGGTCGGCAAAGGGGGGGGAGGGGGGACGAGGGGCAAGGAACAAGGAACGAACAGGGGCGAAAAATAAGGGCGAGGTCAGTTGGACGCGAGCCGTGGAAAAATTCACGCAATTTCTCGCGACGCTGTCTCTCGCCCTCTTGCGACCACTCCAACGAACCAGAATTTTAAGGTGAAACATTTTGCACACAATGGATCGTGACTTGTGTATCGACCTTTCACAGTGGATGGAACCATCTTGGAGGATACGACCGTAAGAATCAACCGAGAGAGTCTCCGATAATGTTTCTCGATCCGTTGGATTTTTACTTAAATTTTCGGAAGCTTGGAAGTACGTACGTTTTTTTATAGATTTTTTTTGCTTTCCTCCCCCTTTTTGGGGGGAGATTTATGAATTTTATGGAAATGATGATCCAATGCAGGTACTCGCACGCACATCCTCAGTCAAAGATTTGCTTTTAACAAACGTAGAATTGTTAGAATTATTAACAGACTGAGGATTTTTCATACACAGATTCATAATTCATATATTAAGTTCTGACAGGTGACACATGGAGAGGAAAATATTCTTACAATTTTTCAATTAAAATCCACAGTTGGCATATTTGCTACGTACGGTATCAAATTAAATGTTGTTTCTTCGCATATCTCTTAACTTTAGAATACGAGTGCAAGTCCATCTAGTATAAAAGAATTATTGGGCGATGACAGACGACGAGTAGAGAACAATTTTAAAATTCAGTACTTTTTTAATTAATTTGCCTGTATTTTTATATGTCGTTTATCATCGCAAGACTTGTTATTGGACGTCAGAGAGAATACCATGATTTTACAAAACGGGCAAAAACGCTCCACTCCAATTATTTACTTCAGTGAAAATGTCAATTACGCGCGAAATTATTTCAATCATTGAATAAGAATTCAAAAATCACAACGAGCGAACACGTCACGCGTCAGAAAAAATTCCGCCCCCGTCATCTACCGAAGCATGCAGAATGCAACACCAGCACGACGATCATTCGAATCGTCAAATTCCTCGTCGTCTCGATGGTGGCGAGAAACGCGAGCCAGGGGTGTGCATACTGTGTCTTTTTTTTCCCCGAATGCCGGTTGGATGCAAGGTGCGTGGCCGAGCATCCGTCATCGGACGGCCGCTCCGATTATGCGGTTTAGCGACGAACGACGATTATGCACCGTAGTGGCGCGACAATTTCGCTGGCAATCCGGAGGGTTTGGCAACGGCGGAGAGAGGAAGAGAGAGAGTGAGAGAGTGAAAGAGAGAGAGAGAGGGAGGGGGGAAAAAAGGAAAAAATCAAAAGAAAGTGCGAAAGTGACGCGCGAACGCCACAAGTGCCCTAACTATCTCGGGCGCTGGAATTCGGAGCACGGTGATTATATGGACAGGACAGGGAAATCTCGGCGGTCGTCGAAATTTGCGGGACGGACGCGGCCCTCCCCCTCCCCTTAGGCCCTCCGCCACCCCGGAAGGATGTCCGAATTCGCATTCCAACACACCAAACCGAGCCATCCCACCCTCTTTTGCCACCCCCTTGCTGCAACGCCGACCCCACACTTCCTGCTTTCCCACCCGACGATCAACCAACACACACACACACACGCACACTCACACACAGACTTTGCGTGAAAATTCTACGCTACAGTCCGGATTCTCTGTCGGCTACGATTTCGTCGAACGAACGACGTCTTTCTGGGAAAAACTCGTGGAAACGTAATTTGCATTTTTGATAGTTGTTGGCACTTTTGAACTTTCAGGGAAGAATGTTTAGAACGTTTAGGGGAGAAGAGCACGTTGGTTTTCTTTTTAAATTGTCTTTTTTTTCTATAAGGTTGGTAGGTTTTATATTTCTGGGAACTAGATAACATCAAGAGATCCTTCTTTAGGGTTTGTTTGTTTTAGAACCCAAAGAAGGATATTTTTTCGATCGGTAGGTTGTACACTCCTGGAAAAATAAATGGAAATGGGTGTTTCACGATACATTTTTTTTATCATTATATCTGTATCTGAAGTTTTTTTTTTTCTTCTTTTATTCGATACGTATTGACTTCCTCTCATCGGATACATAGAAAGTGAAACCAGTCTGAAAAATCATTGTCAAACATTGTCAAACCCTAAACAACAGTACGTTAAAAAATATTAAATACGCCGCAATTTCTCTCAAGTTGTCTCGTTCTAAAAAGAAATTGATGGGAAAGGAAAAGATCCAACATCCTCTAAACAACATGATATTTCTAATAACACGCAACAGTCGATCAGAAGGCAACGCGTGCGTTTCCCGCGTTCGTCGAGAAAAATTGCGCGCAGAGGATGGCGCGGGGGTTAGCAGGAAGCCCCGCGGGAGATCGCATGCGGAACAGACGGAAAGCTAGCTAGGCTTAGGCTCGTGGAAAATGCGGGATTTCAATTTGTTGGTCGAGTTCCGAGACGCGAGGAGCGTCAGGATCTAGGGTGCAGGCTGGAGGGTGTACGCGCGCGGGGCGCCATAGTTCGGTGGCCCCACCCCTGACGCGCTGCCGAGACTAGGGTCGTGGATCGTAGAAGCGGCAGGGAGGGCGCAACGGGGGCCAGTCAAGGCTGCGAATGATATAGGGGCTGCGACGCCATTTTGAATTAGCTGCGCTTAGAGAGCGAGCGGGAAAGAGACGCGAAAGAGACGCGAAAGCGAGGTGAAAAAAGATAGACACTTTCTCGGCGTTCGTTCGTTTCCCTTGCGCTCCAAGAGAGCACAGCAGAGTTAGAAGAGAGAAAGAACGAAAGAAGGCGAGAACACGGGCCGTACGCGGAAGGGTGGAGAGATTTTTCGAAGCTCCGTTGGCAATGGTCGCTGAACTCCTCCGCTTTCCTCCTCGTGTCCCTAAACGCAGTTTTAACCCCTCTAAACTGACCAGGCTTTCCCTTTTACGGAAAAAGATTGCAGACCCTTCCGACCACCTTTCGGGGCCTCGACCCTTCAAATTTCCTTTGGGAACGGTTTGGTAAACTTGCCGCGGCGTGGTCGAGCGAATTTCTGCCCTGTTGTCAAAATTTCGCGACGTGTCTTGCCTGGACGTTCTCTGTGGTTCTTAATTTCGGTATTATTCGTTGAGTAACCGAAGAGTTGTGTGATATTAATTTTACAATGTAAAACATACATTTGTTTTTAATGTTGAAGTAAGAATAAACTTACGTAATAACGAGTCATTTGTTTCTTGAAAGATTCTTGCACGAACGGAAAGTCGGAACTCAGAAGAGCGTGTGAACTCAAGGGTGCGTTGATAAAAAAAAAATTTGCAGAATGCGTGGAATAACGTGGAAAAAGAGTGCGAGAGGAAATAAAACGAATTTCGTTACGTCGATGAAAACAGGAATTTCTCGCGGCGGCGTTCGCGAATGCGAGAAATTCGAATAATATTTCCCCTGAAATTAAGGCAATATTTATCCCATAATTCGCGGTGGATTTAAGTGGGAAAGTTGGCGTGAAAACGAGACGTGAAAAGCGAATTAAAAGTGCGGAACAAAAAGCGAGAAGCCGCGGGGAGTTGTACGAACGAACGGCGGGTGAATATTAACGCTTTTTAGAGGAAGTGAAGACCGCGGGGCAGCAGCGGCGGTGGTGGTGGCGGCGCAGCGGCGCGCGTGTGTGTTTGCGCTCGATAAATCGCGAAATCAACGGGCAACGGTGGAACGCGGTGCCGCGATCAGTAGAAATTAGGTCGGCTGACTTTTTATCGGGCTCGTTAGCAGTCGTTTAATTTCGCGCCGATACGTGGAAACGCGCCGAGTGAAAATGGATTACCGGGAGCTGGCAGTACGCGCGTATCGAATTACAAGCGGGTCCCGGAGACGCTTACAAAAATTAATTGGCCGATCGGCTGAATAATTAACCCCGGCCGGGCGGCGTATAATTGCGCGTATTTAATTTCCCACGCAAATTCGAGTCCGCGTCGAATCACGCTCGGGAATAATTTTATCATAATTACGCCATATTGCCGGCCCAACGACCGTGGCACGATATCTCCCGATAAAAAAAAAAAGACTCTGTCACTTTGTTTGTTTGTCCTGCGACTGAGTGAAATTTGAAAGAAATTGTACAATGATTTTTTACAAAGAGGTTTCTTCATAAAATGCAACGATAGAATGTTACAAACGATGGAAAATAATTAATCCAGAAAAATGTTCAGGAAAATGTCTAATCGAAAGATTTCATTGAATTGTGTGAACAAAATAGTGAACGATAAATGAACATTCTTCTGCGTATCTAAACTTTTATTTTTCTTTCGTTAAATTTTTCAGCTTATTCTGGTGTACAACAATTGTTATTAACAACGACGTGTATTTGTTTTTTTACAATTTACAAATGATTACGTCTTTCTTTCTTAATTGAAGAAAGAAACACGTAATAACATTTTTATTAAAGGATCTGACATTCGTTTTTCTGACGATAAAAATCGACAGCTGGACGGACGATCGGAGTCGAAGCGAAACAGCGTGCTAGAGAACGCGATCGGCCAATTAATTTCGTCGCTCGATCTCGATGCATACGCTCCCCAACGTTGAATTTCACGGGGCAGTCAGCTGATAATCGTTTCATTTGCCGCGATTCGTTTGACACGGTGTAATCCGGTTGCGTTGCAAGCTCGTCTGTCGCGTTAATTATAAAGTTCATTAACGCTCGTAGCCAGTATGACATTTAGGCACCGCTGGCGAGTACACATTTTTCCCGGGCAAACGATGCGCGTGCATCGATCCGTTGCCGACTTTATTTATTCAAAGGGTCTTCACCGAATCTATTACGAATTTAGCACAGGCAGCAATTGATCGAACAGGATACGTTACTTACGAATTAATCAATTTAGAGGAACAGACTGTCGAGTTGGACTGTCGTTTCCCTCTTAAAAAAAAAACTCTCCGAGTTTGCTAAACGCTTTTGATCAAAGAATCGACAAGGAGCTGTTTATTCAAGTTTAATCACGTAGATATCTTTGACTCGTTGTTTGCTATTTTTCGAGCAAACAGGGCTAGGAGGCAAATTTTTGTAATATTTTTCCAACAGATAGAGGTAGGATACAAGAATGAAATTAGTTGTACGTTTTGTATTTCAGAAAAGGATCGTTTCGAGTTTAACGCTCTTTAGAACGAGAGAATGTTTCCGACTTTTTATCAAATTCTTTTATCCTGCCGCCCTCTGTCTTCCATCTCTTATCGGAACTTTTCAGGTTTAAAAGTTTCTTTCTTAATCGACAGAGAGGTAAACTCGGTGAATATTTTCCGCAAGCATCACAGGTGGCAGCTCCGATTGGTTCTAGAGTCGGTAAAGCAGTCACCTTGGTTACTCGCTCTGGAAACTACCTCTCGTAAACTACTCCCAAGAGAGATTGTACGTTCTCCGACCTTACTTTTCCATGCTGCAATTCTTAAGCAGCATGGAAAAAGGAATTTTCCAATCTTAATCAATCCAGGACGAATGGACGTCAAGTGAACGTGGAAAGTGTCGGGAAAGGGAGAGCAACGAGGAAGTTAAGCGCGACCATGCCACATGCATCAAGTGGCTTGTAAACTGGCCTTAAATTTCCCCGCTTTAAGCGGTGTAGCTACGCGGAAAAATCTATGACCTGGCTTAAAAGACGCCGCTTCTAATTGCTTGCCCGCGTTGCAGGCAGTTAAAGTAAGTCCCGCAGGGAGTGGGAGCGGGTTCTCGCGAAATAAAAAGGAGCACAGAAGGCCGGAAGGTGTTCCAGGATACAGTCTTCCCGGGGAAACGAGCCAACGGTAAACGGGTAAACCCTTGATACGATTAATTGCACCCGTTTCCAGTTTTTCGCAGATTCTCGACCGTCTCTCTTTGTTCTCGTTCGTTTCTCTTGGCCAATTTAGCACCCTCGATTTCTCGCGTTACATGATTGAGACTGAACGCGTTTCAAGGGGGAAGCTACCGTAGATGTTTCTCGGAATGGTGGAAAATTGATGAAGTTTTAGCAGCAGATCGCGGATTTTTATGTATTAAAAACAGGCAGGAATTAAAGATGGAAAATTATTACAGAATACGCGTGATGTGTGAAACATTCAAAGTAGAGTAGTTGTTACGACATTTGATAGGATAACTTTATTTAAATTGAATTAAATAATTTAAGGTAGCTCTGTTTCTCTTCTGTTTGAAGTATAAATTTGCATAAAAGTCCGTAGTCTAGCGAATATTTTATTTCCTAGAGATTGAAGGGACTTTGTATTTCTGTGAATGATAACTGTGATAGATTAATTACTAGAGTAATTACGAACGGGAATTTAACGGAGAAAATGCTTTCTGTGCATTTCGTATAAGCGCATAAAAATCTACATCGTCAAAAGAAGAAAATTCATCGTCAGATGCGAGAAATATACTTTTCTTGAAGAAAATTAAAAATTGATATTTACGGATGATGATACCGAAGATGATATGAAATTTAAAGCACTCTCTTTCTCTTGGGTCGAACTCTTAAAGAGTTGAAACGCGCTCCAACTTTGTCTGGCTGCAATTCGCAAGAAGAAATTCACTCGTTCGCGGAAGCAAGGTTTTCACGTTCTCGGGGAGAAAGAACGAGACAAAGTGGGGCGAAAAGAAAAATAGAACAAGGTACAAGAGTGTTACCCTGTCCGGGAGGTTGTGCCAAGTCCGATGAAATTCATAATTTGCCGAAGTTGCTCGTGGCGAGGGGCGATAATGGGGCCCGGGGTTGCTTTGGGTCTAGCCTCGTTCCTTTTTAAGTTTTAAATAGTTTCCCGCGAGTTTTAATTAGGAAATTCATCCCGGCCGCCCTATTCGCCTCTATTACGCCGGAGCTGGCTTCGAACACAGCCCCGAACAGAACAGCCAGAGGAGGAGGCGGGCGGTGAAAAAAGGGGTAACGATCGTCGTTTTTCAGTTAACACCGAGGAAAATTGTAGCGAACTTCTAACGAGTATTAAAACACGAACTTCTCGTCGAGGAAATATTGTTTGTACGAGGCTATTACGGAACAACGGACGGGGGGTCATGGTGGTTTAAGTGTCTCTGGTTTTTCTTTCGGGACCCGGCCGGACTTGCGCGAGTTGATAATTTATTGGGTGGTCGGTTCCTACCTATTGTCAGAAACTCGTAAGAAAAAAGTCCGTAGTGCAACTTTGTTCATATCGTAGATAATCGATTGGATTACCTCTTATTGTTAGCTGGAAGTGTGAAACAAATAATGTTTATCATCTTGCCTTACGATTTATTACATGTTATATCGTGTCACGTGTAAAGTATTGGAAGCATTATTCGTTAATCTTCAAGCCGAAGAATTAAAATTGAAAATTCAAATTCATACTCGGTACATACTACAATTTCTTTGCTTTTCTTAATTCTTTCTACAAGTGCAACTCGATAAGTTAAAACTCAAAGGGTTTTAACGACAACTCTTCAGTCCCTTTCATTTTCCAATAAAGTGACCAAATTATCTCTTTCGTCGAGATCCCGTATGTGCATTATATATTTCAAAAGTTGCGACATGCTACTCGAGTCGAGCTGCGGCTCTTCTCCGAACAGAGAGGAGGAGGGAGCAGTGAAACACGGGGGGTGGTGGAAAGAAGGAAAAGTAAAGCGCACAGTCTTCATTGTATTCCGTGTGGCCGGTAGCATCGATCGTCGTACTTTTTGCTTCACCCCTTTTCGCTTTGATACGGCCCAGTCGGAGAAGCATCACCCTCCCCCGTCGTTCTCGCTCACGGCCTGGCCTTTACTGCAGCCAGCCACCCCTCCGGCAACCCCATTCGCCGTTTACTTTATTCTTATCTGAAATACTGGAGCGGCGAAGGTGGTCGACAGCGATCTCCCTCGCTCTCTCTTCCGGGCTCTTTACAACCCTTGGCCACCTCCAAGCCGCCGTTCGCTCGCCTTTCTTCGTCGAACCTCCTCGACCCGACCCGGGTGGGTGGTGGCTCTTTCCCTTCTTTTCTTTTCGCCTTCGCGCTCGGCGGGACGGCGAAAAATCCTGAGAAAGAAACGAAAGAACGGTGGGGATGACCTGGTTGGAGGGGATGCGTTTACTTCTTCCCTCCCCCCTCCCCCCCTCTCTTTCTCTCTGACTTGTAAGCAGGTTAGTATGCAGTGCTCGTTACTCAACGTTACTCAACGTTACGAACTAATCACGATTAAAAGTAACGTAACGGTACGCTTTAGGAGATATCTTTTTGGCCATACGTATTCGCACACGTATGCGAGTTTAGCATCTTGAAAAGTTTACACACAATGATCCAGACTGTGCAAATTTATATTTTTGTGAGAATCTAAACAGTTGGAAATCTAAAAAGTCTGGCTCATCCAACAAACGTATTTTTCACGTGTCTTTGTGTCTTTAAACTTCCCGCAAACATTACCAGTTACAATTGTACCGCGATTTCAATGATGATATTTTCACTAATCTAAGCATCTCTATACGTTAAATTCACTGACACATTTTGATTCGATACTATCAAACAAACACAACAGGATAAAGAACACATCGTTCGAAGATAAGAGTACGCGCCACTAAATTACTGGTCTTCACGCACGTTTTACAGCACAATATACGCATGATCTGAATTTTCTTCACTTTGTTCAAGTTTGGATAAATAGAAGTTATTTCCACAAGAAGGCTGAAGAACTTTGCGAAAGAGATTTTCAGGATTTTTGGACAGATCTCGGTTCGTCCTTTTTACGGCTTACGACCTTAGGCAGCCAGTCTTTTCTTCGGGTTTACGAGGGCCACTCTTTATCTCTCCGGAAGCGCGTAAAAGAGCCAAAGTCAACGCTTAAAACCAGCAGAGTTTTTAGTGTCGCACGATCAACGGCATCTATATGCTTCTCCACTCGCGGGGGTGGTACTCTCTGCAAAGGGTCGTCCGTTTAATGATCCTCGAGTTTTCTTTAATTAAAAACGTTCGCCAGTCTGCCCCACCTGTTCTGAAATTTTCGTTTTCCCCCCTCCACGAAGGGATTCGTTTTGCCCTTCCAATTTAGAAATTCAAATTTCCCGCGATATTTCCATTTCCATTATACAGAGTTGTATACACAAAGTTTTATGTCTGCATGCCTCGAGGAGCATTAATGTGCATGGATTTATCGTACAGTAAGAAAAAAGAAACACTAGATTTTATAGAAACATATTTTCACAAAAACACCACTGTGCCGATTGTAGAAAATTTCAACGAAAAATCACAAACTGGCCGTTTTCACGCCGCTCTGTCTCAGTGGGATGGGAGGAGGAAGGTGATATTTCGTTCTGGACGACACTGACGAGGGGCCTGGCTCAGAGATGCACGAAAAAACACTGACTCAAAGGCTTCCGGGTGTCCGAAACCTATTTCGCGATACACGAGTTTTCAACTCTTCCTCTTTCGTCCGCAACCCCTCGTATCAACTTCTCACACTCCTGCCCTACTAACCTTCCACCAAGGAATTAACAGTCTCTCGAGAAATAATTTATCTAGCTACCTACGAATTTACTTATTTTCTTCTTTTTTTCTTTTTTTTTCTTTTCTTCTCTCTCGAAGCATTATCGTCGATCTCCCTTTCCAAGCATTACATACACTGGTTCCATGTTTCATCAATATTCTTTAATATCTCGCCGGGGAGTATCAAGAGAATCCTTGGAATTATAACACAGTTCAAACATTAAAAAGTAATATATCGCTCGATATGTTTATCGAAGTATCAATATCGATCGTCGTTCGTATCTGCAAGCAATTCGAAAGACGCGAAAAATGCAGCGCGTTTCGGGTCGCAAGTTTCGTAAAAACAAAGCCTCTCGAATTTATAGTGCGATCGAAAAGTCCTTATTATTTTCTCAGTCAAGCCGCCATCTTTTGTTTTTGCCACTCGCCTCTCCTTATCACGTCGTAATTTATCCCGATCCTCACCCTTCCTTCTGCCTCCTCTCTTTCTTTCCTTTCGCGTCTATTGTCCCTTTCAGTGGGCTATCAAAGGACCGAAATCCTCGTCTTGGCCACGCGAAACCCTCGACAGCGCTCGTAAGAATATCAACGATAAATGCATAAATCCGCGCGCCCTCTTCACACTCTCCGAACGAACTCGATTCGAAAAAAGTCACAAAAAGTCGCGTCGCTCTGCCACGAACAAAGTTTGTAAGCGCGAATTCCTACATTCTCGCATTAAATTCCGATCGCGTTTCGATTGACGAGTACTTTGTAAACAGTCAGTTTGAAACAAATGCTTGCAACAGTGATATTGAATAATTTCGTACGAGCAACGTCACGGGTAATTTATTCTCACGTATATTTTGATCAATCACAGAACCCTTTGCGTTGTCGCGTCTTTCACTCTTTCAAAAACGTGAGAGTGAGATTCGATAATTCAAACTTTTCTTCGTTGCGACTTAAAAGAGATGGTACAACATAATATATATATATATGTGTGTGTGTGTGTGTGTGTGTGTGTGTGTGTGGCAGAAGGTCGACAGGATCGATTGGCGAAAGGCTCATTTGGCGATGCAATCGGCAGAATCGAGCGAACGAAAGACAGATCGTTGCGTTTTGCCCGCGGACGCGTTTAGGGCGTCGTGTTCCAGGATGTTCGCTGGATAATCGAAAAGCCAAGCGACGGGAAAATTGCGAGGTGGAGGGTGACCAATCGCCCGTGAAAATTGAAAAACTATTTCGATCGGCACCGGATGAAGGAGCATCAAAGTTGCACGGGGCTCGCGTGCGTAACCGCTAATGCCGATCGATAGGTAATGGTGTTTCGAACGCTCTATGGCGTTTCTGGTTTACCCATTAGCGTCATTTGTTGGCTGCAGATAAAACTGGCGACGATTAATCATTGGTTAAATAAGCGAATCGCTGCTCGCGTTCCGGATGAAATTTAACGACAAACGGCTAACTAATTGCCGTGCAATTAAATCAATAAACTGCCTGTGCTCTGGCTGACCCGCCCCCTCCAAACCCCCCCTGCTAGCACGACCCGCGTGTAATTTTATTCCCAGCTACCGGACTTTCCGACCGATCCTGCGTTTCCTTTGTCTTTCTCGCCGCTTTTGCAATTTCGCGTGTAAACACGGCGCGAGCAGCTGTTATTAAGATAGACGAGAACTTTGAGAATTTTCTTTTCCACTATTTTTATGCGGAAGATCGAGGCTCTCTCTCTCTCTCTCTCTCCCTGGCGAATGATGGTTAGTTTCAATTTCATTTGCGTTGTAAAGAGATTTTTCCCGAATAAATAAGTAATATTACACGTGCCTTGAAATATGAACTTTGTCGATAAATTTTTAACCTGCAGGTAATTGAATTAACAATTAACAATTTTTATCGGCAAGTGGATTTCCACGCGTAGTGTTTGACGGTAATCGGGGATCTTGGAAAGGGACGAGAGCAAAGGGATGACAGCAGCTGCACGGGATCGAACCGTCGGCAAAGATTTTGCGGAAGCGAGTCTTTTTTCAAAGTACGACGATGGTCAGCGCGGTGTTTCGCATACCGGTCAAACGCGTTGGCAAATGTATCGGCCAACGCTGCGCGCGTTTATATCGCAACATACTCGGTTTCGAGTGTCGCTTCGCCCTTCCAAAGAGTGCGTTTAATTATAAGCCGAACACTTAGTCTCCGTAATTAATGTGACGATGCGTCCCGCGAGTGGTTTGCAGCGTGAATTTCCTCTGGGGCATTAATTTCCCCCCCTCCCCCTCACTGCTACGATTGATCGTTACCCGATATTTTCGAGTAATTTTCAAGCGTATTTTTTCAACGTTTCCCGCGCCCGTTCGGCGTAGAATATTCCATAGGTGTACAATATCGTAGTTTAACTAGTTATTAATTCACTAAACGATAAATTAGCGGTTGTTTTTGATAAGGTTAATGCGGTGGTTTAACGCGATACCGCTCGTTTGTAAAAGTAGTAGAAAATATACGTGCGTTTTTTATTATTAACAGCGTGATGATTGATGAAACTTGAATATTCGAGTGCCGACGCGGTACGCGCTTCTTCAATAATTTATCGCGTATTTTATACAAACGTACGTAGATAATGTTTAATTTAACTCGATCGAAGTCTCATTTAACATTTACTCAGCTTTTTACTCATCTCTTTCGAACGTTTACGTGACTCTTTTGCTACTCGATTTGTCGATTCCAACCTAGGTATACGGAATACCTAATTCAGAAAGTGTAATAATTTCAAATCGGTAAAATAAAACAGTTTAACGGTAATTTGTAAGAACTGGCTCGGCAAATGTGTGCTTGACAAATTTTTGAAATGTTTCAGAGAGAGAAGCAGCTTGTGAAAAAATTGGCTTGCTTTTGCCAATTCTGCGGAATACACGTATCGTCGATAACTTTTCAAAACTTGACTCTTCTCTCTTTCACTTCGACTTCCACTTTCAACTCTCCCATTATCGCAAAGGGAAAGCGATAATGAAAGATACTCAGGTCCGATTGATTTCACTCGTTCTCGATTCGTGTTCTTTTAAAAGCGGCGGCTTCTTCGATAAGTTTTTGCGCTCAGAGAAGGCGGGACAGGACGAGAAAAGAGAGAAACAGGAAAATAACTCGCGATTTCCTGCATACCATTCGCATTACTGGCTGCATCCTCCTCCTCCTCCTCCTCGTGCTCGCCGTAGCATCGAGTCTCATTTGCTTTTCCTTTCGAGCTTTCCTACCCCTTCCGTTTTCAGCCGGCCTCCTCTTCCTTACCATTCTACCGGTTGCTCCTCTCTCCGCTTTCCGCGCTCGAGCAATAAAAACAACGGCGGAAGCGTTTTCCCGAGCGGTCTCGAGAAACCTTGGAGGAAAATACTGCGATACCAGTCGGTCGATACTCGCTGCAACGAGGGAAAAGAAGACAAGGGAAAAAAAAGACGATGGACTCTGATGGATCAGGAAGCGAAAGGGATACATCTAGCGTTTGATTCAGTCAGTATAAACGTAATGTGCTGCTCAAAAGTATTATATATATATATATATATATTTACAAGTCGTCAGTTTTAACTTGTTAACTACGTGATGTGACAATGTTTAAAAGAATTACAGAATCGTTTCCGTCCTTGGATTGTGGATCCTTTTCCTCTTTTAAATAATTGTTTCATAATCAATTTTTATTGCAATGCCAATATATCTGTGTCTGTATAAACAAAGAAGATATACACTCTTAATATACTCGTATTAATCTCTGGTAGAAATTAATATAGACCAGAGATTAATAAGTATTACCGAGATTATCTTAAAATTAAATCAACGTGAAATCATTTCAGTCGTTCAATTAAGTCGACCAATTTTTTCTTTTTCAGATGCAACGACGGCAGACATTTTGATCGTCCACTACCATCGTTCAGTCCCTCGAGCTAGCCCCGGAGAATGGACGAGTACACTCACCCCCACTGTGATAGCCTTGGAAAATATTTCCAGCCATTTTTCGCCCCACCAATACGAGCCCCACCTTCTAAGAAGTCCAAGGGCGGACGGAGGGAAGGACGAGGTAGAAACAATGGAAAAAGTACCGCCATCTTTAATTCCATCTTCGACCACCTCCACCCCACAGACAGTCCAAGGTCCCAGTCTTGAAGGGTGAAGAAAGAAAATGCCAAGATCGATAAACTCTTCTTCTCAACACTGTCTTTTCCATCCGAGACGAAACTATATTTTGAAAAAGATGATTCTGTTCTGTAACTTACTTCTTAAATCACCGAAGAAATTGAAGTAAATGATACACGATATTTATTAGAATTAGAAAATGTACGTATACTTGTGTTGGATAATTCAATGTATTCGAGAGTTTTTTATTATTTTTGTGTCCAACATTTTCTCACCTACTGCCTGCTCCTCATCGCTGACAATGTTCATTGCGAATTAAAATATTCTGAATTTCACGTCTATATTCACACATGCGACGTTATGTAGTAACATAAATTTTCGTTTCCCAAGGACAGATCAAATTTCCCTTTTTCTCTTGCAAAGAGTTCATTTCACATAGTAAATTCGACGAAATTAAAATTGAAATTCTTTTCTAAACTAAGCGTTTTCTAATTGAAATTGAATCGGAGAATGATTACAGGTCTCGGTACATTTACAAAGAAAATTAAAAATCGCGTTTACTTGAAATACGACGAGCAACTGAAATCATGCCTGTAACCCCCTTCGGAGGTTACCAGCAATCAGAAAGGAAGGTTGCAACAGCAATCTTCATTACCAACACTCGTCCAGTCGAAAACTTGGAATTCCAGCTACAGACAAGATGTGTAAAAAGCATCATCCACTAACTAGGATTAAAATCAATGCTAGTGTCACGCCGGGAGTCGCGTCACCGAAAAAAATAATTGCAAATAATTGCCCGGTGCGCCTTCTGTCTCCCTTGATCGAAGGCTCTTCTCTCGATGCTCTTCGATCAATTTTAAACGTTTACGCGGCAAATTTAAACGAGGATAAATATTCGCGTGGTCCTGTGATCGCCAGTTGACGTTTCCCGTAGGAAACGGACAAATTTATAAAGTACGCAACGGATTTAAACGCGTTTTGAACCGCACGTGAACTGCGTGACAATGTCCCGTAATTGAAGCTAAAACGCACGAAATATTATGAATATCTTAGAATCACTTAAACTCGCGCGAGGAACCCGAAATGTAGTATTCTACGAAATGAGGCGTTCCGAGCGCGAAACGATGATTTATTGTAAATTTAAATATTAATAAAAATCAAATTTAACGTCTTGACACTTCTTAAAACTTTTAAATTGAACTTTACGCGTTAACACTTCAACTACGGGAGGAAGAGAGAAATATAAGGAACTTGAAAACTATATAGTTTCGCGTGGCTATTGTTCTTTATCGGATGGCTCATTGTTTCGAATTCTTTTGGTGTGACGTGATCCTTTAACTGGTCCAAACCGGATATGTGGAGATAAGCGGCCTGCTCGCACTAGGATAAACGGGACAACCAATGTTTTTCCATGTCCCATGTTTTGGAGGCCACCTGATTCCCTACCATTTTCATGTCACGTTCTACAATGTTGATTTTTCGCTGTGTAACTTTCCTCTACATAAATTTCTATTTAATATACATCAATGTAGTTGTAACTTAAAAATTAAAAATATCACGAAAATGTAAGTAAATTTAGTTTTAGTCGATAAAAAAATTAATAAATTATTACACTTAACACTGTAACATATTCGTGAGAGTGTAACTTTGCGTTAAAGAAATATAAAAACCATTAAATTATTCATTAGTATAATAGAAAAACTGTTTCTCAACTGTTCTGGATCACTCACGACCGAAATATATGTTAACCTTGAGCGGTACGGAGACTCATTGCCAATCAAACTTCCGTCATGTTTACATCGACCGAAATTTAACAGTAAAATTTTAAATAATGTTTTTGCAACTAAACTTTAATCTACAATTCCGACTTCAACGATCGGTAAGATGCATGGTTTGGTTTCTCTGGTGTTTGATTAATGTTTGAACTTAAATACGAGTTAGAATTGTCATGGCTTGTATCGTAGTCGTACAAGATTCACTTTGACAGTTACCATTCTTTAACAATGTACCGTAATGTACGTTATATCTCTGCACGAATATAAATAATATTCTAACAATACTACTGCTATTTAAACATCATTCGGTACTTTCCGAATTTCTCTTTGAATCTATAATTTGGAAAATAATCAGCGCAGTTTTATACACGTTGTCGAAAAAAGCATTGAAATAAATATTCTTGTTTAATTAATTGGCAGTAAATGACGTAAATTATTATCTTCTAAACACCGTTCGCAACGTCGCTTGTAACTCGCTTTTAATACGTTTATTTTTAATATTTTTGGCAAATTCATTTTAAACACTTTTGACAACATTCGCCGCTTGATAAGCACGATTAAGCACTTTTTAGATATTGGGTAATTAGAATATTAATAACAATTGGAATATTCAGAACTATTATTTAATTGTTTACTTTTATTGTTCGAACAATGCGTACGCGAGGAAAGTTTGATTGGTAATGAGCTCTCGTCTTTCCAGTCAACGTTATCGATGCGGAACAATTGATCAAAATTTCATAGAAATGTACCAGTGACTCGATTGTTGCAGATGATTAATTAAAAATTACATCTGTAGCCTGTTCATCGTCTTTATTGAAGTTTCTTATTGTTCGATTTGTTCACAGTTTATATGAAACCAGAAGGAAGTCACGCACGCGATGTACGATTTCGTAAATTGCCGACACTGAGATATCTCGATCTCAGAAATTCCTTGATGTTTGATCCAAGTAAGTTCGTTTCACTCTCCGTAGAGTTCACGGCCACGAAATTTATGAAAAGGAACATTGAAGAAACTGATTTCGCAGGAATATAAAGGAAATATTTACAAGAAGTGCTGTTCTTAGCATTTAGATGCAGCTTCTCTTGTTGATTATTTTTCCGCTGAATGAATATTTTTCTCACGGTCGAAGTGAGAAATTTCTGATTAGTTTCAATTATTGGCTAACAAACTGTAAATTATTGAGTGTTAAAACGCTGTATGTTCCATGAACCATGTTCCATGCTTCATTCGATAAATAATAATTAACAATAATAGTTGTACGAATAATATATATATATATTAATAAATAGCATGACAGAAGTAAAATACCCGAATAATTGCGTGTTATTATGTATTTGAAATAGCGTAACAGGGGAAAAAAGTACAAAATGATACAATAGTGTAATAATTACAAATATTAAAATACTAACAAAAATAAAAGGAACGAATCGTAGTGAAGTGGTTTTTACATTGCAAACAGTTAATTTTATTCGAGTCTTTTCATTCGCTCAAATTAATTCTTTATTGCTATTGCTAATATATTGCTAAAAAGAAGAAACAAGTGGCTTCTTGAAATATCTTGTTATTCATTTATTAATTTAGAAATTAATCTACATATTTCGCGTGAACTGGAAGAATTTAATAACATAATTTAATTACTACTGACAGAATATCTTTCCTTTTTTTGCTGAGCTGTTACGTATTGATTATATTAATCTCTTGATCTTTAACATGTACTACATGCAAATATAATGTCAGATTAAAACTGCACATGCATTTCACAATCGTGCATTCTAATAAGCGGTAGGAATTCAATGACAGACAACAGTTATGCTGAAATAACAGGTTTGAAAAGGTTATTACAAATCTAAAGTAACAAACAAACACGAAGAAATATCGTGGAAATAAACTCGTGCTTATCTTTTAATTGAGCATTGGTGGATATTTCGTTATAAATGTCTTGGTCGACAATCGAAAACAGAAGAAAACTGAGTGAGTGATATTGGCGCGGCAAATTCTGAGGATTTCGAGGTTATTTTAGGTAAATTTTAAGGATTTTTCGAATGATGATATATTTCATACGCACCGAGATAAAATAGTAATTTAACACATGTTTACGATAAGTAACACACAATTTATTATACCTACTAATTATATTGCACGTGTTAGAATAAAACTAGAACATCCATTTCGTTGTTCAATTATCGTTTCCTGCAAGAAAAGTCAAAAAGTACAGAAATGTTTGATTTTTGACGTTTAAATATATCTCTTACTCGCTGAATTCCACTATGGTATGGAATTTTTAACGATATTAAGATTCAAATGACACGTGTCTCGCGGTTGAATCGTCTTGGTAAATTTCGAATAATATTTTGACTTGTTTTGGTACTAACTAACGTGCAACAAGTTTGTTGTTAGCAGATAATTTACAACAAATTCTATCTTCTTCTACAGTCAATTGCACGCTGACGTGACGCTATGTATAACATATAGACAATAACGTGGAATTTCAACAGAAATGCAACGCAATAATTCAACGTTTAATATTCGTATCGTATAAATATTCGTAAAAAATAACTGTAATATTTTATTCTTGAATCTGATTAATTCTGTGACTGAATTAATGCTGTAACAGACGTAATCTCGTAAATGATTACCATGATGAACAATTTACATAAAAGCGTTACCCGCTAATGTGAATCGAATCCGTAATACTTTAGTTTTTCAAGCAAAATGAATTAACATTTAACCTAGAAGAGGATAAAATAGTGCAGACGAATAAGTCTTGAATGTAACTAACGCGAGAGTTTGCTATTTCCGTATTAACGGAATTAGGTATTAAGTAAATGAATGCAAATTCCGTAGTTATTCGTAAAAACAGCTGTCTCGTTTGTTCGATCTGTCTGGCACAAGGGAAAAGTGAAAGAAACTCGAGGAGACAGAAACTCGGTTAGACTCTCTCGTAAAAAAAAAAACAGGACAAAATGGCGAATGAAATAATTTCGCAATTTGAGATTCCCGATTCAAGGTTCAATTCTAAAACTATAAACTTCACAGAGCGTGGGAAATCTGAGAAATTACAATTTGCCGAGGAACGGAAACTGAAAATGTACCAGGAGGCAGAAAGAATTCCAATCCCCGCGTGTACGAACGAACGAATCGAACGTGACTGTCGCAATGTAATGGGATTCTGAAATTGAAATGCGAAGGACTGGGGAAGATTTCCAAATCCGCGAAGTCGAGTTTCACGAGAAACAAAAATCCACGGCAGACATCGAGATCTGTCTGTCGCAGTTTCAAACTACGCGCCAAGAAAGAAAAAACTGCCAACAGGCAAAAAACTCGGGAACCCGCGTTGAACAATTAAAATTCCTACCAAACGAATGAAAAGTAAAGAAAAAAAATGAAACAAAGATAAAAACCAGTCGGACGGGAAGAATTTATGAAAATTGCAACCAACGAAATTAAAAAAGTGAAAAGAAGGAAGCAAAGTACAAGGAAAATTGGATGAAGGTTGAAAAACAAGTTGACCAATGACGCAAATGTTCCGAAGAAGCGCGTTCGTAGTAACGAGCGGGGAATATCAACCTGATTCTCTAGTGTACATGGTACCCGCTCGCGACTCGCATTCTCAGTCGCGCGGTGTTTTCGAGTTAACGCACGACTCGAAACTTTTCGGGGCTGTCGTAGAAGTGAAACGACACGCGTGAAGATCAGGCTTGAGAGAGTGGCGTGAAGTTTCAACGAAACGAAACGAAACGACAATTGAACAAATATTTGGAGCGCTCGAGTTTGCTTTCTTTCCGGTGAGTGACGATCGATCGTTTTCGGAAAATTTTTCTGAAAACGTGTAAACAAAATGGTCAGAGGAGACTGGCTTCAAGTTGAAAAGTTATGAAATCACGAGGCTCGTCGGTGAATAATTATGAAATAATTGATGGAAAAATCCAAGTAGACGTCCGTATGATAATAATGATATACCGTAGGCAGCTGTCGATTGTGCATTTTCAGTGGGTATGAATCGCAAAATTTCTTAAAATCTTTGCTCGGATGACGTCGTATTTCAATCGTGTTGAAAATATCAAGTGGTCGCGACTGAGATACATTGCGCAATTTTAATTTATTTATAGAAAATTGATTGGTGGGAGAATAGACGCAATGAGTAACAACGTGTAAAAATATATAAAATACCGAAAATAGAGTAACTATTTATATATACGACGAACAGTGAACAAAATAAAGCCATTAGATCAGACGTGTTTGTAATTATTTTCAAACGTGAGAGCATTTCCGCAATTCACTAAAGAAAATGCAACTAATGACACGATCTTAAAGGTAGAGTTCAATTCGAAAGATACACTTTGCTCCGTCCTTTCGAAATGTTGTTTTTTATCATCACACGTAAACTGTGTTATTTTTACAAAGTATAAAGGATAAGATTACAAAGTATAAAGAGTACGTAGAGTAAGAAGAAGCGCGTAAAACGTACATCGATAATTTCCTATTCAGATTTACTCGTTTCAATTGTTCTCAGTTGCATGGAATGAAATTATGGAATTATTCTCACAGCAGTAAAACTATTCAGTTTATTCGCGACAGACAATGTTGTTACAGCAGAGATGCATAAAAAGTCGTATCGAAGTCAATTGAAATTAATGCGGTCAATTGCGATCTCAGGACAGATAACAATCATTGTTAAAACTGTCCTGTCAGTTATACGTGCTGTCACATCTCGTAACATCGACACGTTCGCTGTTCGTTCGATTTTGGATCATCCGATTTCCACGTAAAAGAGATCCGCGCGTCTTACGTACGTCAGTTTTCGAAAATCGCGCAAAATCGTTTCATCAATCTGCGACACGCGCGTTAACACGTGTTTTTACAAAATGTCACGGCGACGCTGACGTCGACGGCGAGAAGCCATAAAGCACGTAACGTTATATATCGCGGAACAGATTATTACAGATTATTACAGATATGTTTATAAATTACGTACATAATAATTACAGATTATTCCTAGTGAAGTAGGAATAGTGAAATCATTTGTAATTCATCTGTGCAGAAAAGTCCACGCGTCTGTCAGATTTTCGATATTTAAAACAGAGCGAAGTGTATTCTGAGAATTTCAAAATAATTTCTCCATCAAGATTAAACACTGAAGATATGACAAAATGACGTTGCAATAACGACTTGATAGGGAATAGTAATTAAGTCATACTTCGGATAACGTTGATAAATAATATCTATCGTATATGTATAAGGTGTGTTTCTTTCTTGCTTTTTTGCTGTGAAGCGTTACCAGCGCGTTCTACGAGGGAAAAAAAAAAAAAAAAGAAAAAAAGTAAAAAGTGTAAAAAATTGTGACAAGAAATATCAAGAAATGCCTTGATTGTCGATTAACGTGAGACGAATATGTATATCATCGATTTGCGTCAACAATCAACAATCAATAAAAATATTAATGCACAATTATGCAAATTAGCAGTATTCTCATGACACTATATTCAACCTATTATCATTTTTATTACAATTTTTTTTTTCTTTTTGTTTTAACTAAAAAAGACTCAAGAGCCTGTGTTTATATAAAAAATTTTTCCTACTTTTAGAGATTTTGTAAATCGCAAGACATTCTCATAAATATTAAAAAACAAAGTGAATTAACAATTTGAATTACAATACATGTACATCATATTTGTATTACATTATATATCTTCAATTTATAAAATTACGAAATTTCACGAAGCGGTCTGATTGTTACGACGTTCAAACGACGAAACACATATAATAATTCGCACACACTGTGCATAAGAAACTGCGTTCCATCGTTAAATGATAGTTCGGAAACGTGCAAGTTTGCACATGGAACGACGCTCGCAAAAAAGTAATGTATCGATAACAATCATGCAAAAAATTAGACGCGCAGGAACGATTGAAACGAACACGTGACGGGAAATAAATAATCATTGTACGTGGGTCTTTCCGCATTCTCGCAACATTTATCTGTCTGACAACTTCACGAATGTATCAATTATTACACTTTTTTGTTTTACGCCTGGTATGTAAATTTCCAGTGGAAGCCAACAAGGCGGAAAAAACAAAACGAAACAACGACAAGAAAGAGGAACTAGTAAGACGTTCTAACAAGTCAGAGATTTACGTATTTACATATAGCGCATTAATGATATAATGAAGTAACGATCGCCAGTATCCGATCGTCAATTACGGAGTAGAATATATATTACTGAATGACGACGATCGGTCGATAAGATTGAATATCGCATGTCGTAACGAGCGAATGTAGAAACCCGAAGAAGTAAAAGTAGACGTGAATAATATGATAATTTCCCCGGTCGACTCGGATTGATGATAATCGAGCGCGGAACGAAATAACCATCACGTGTCGCGCGTACAGAGCGATTGCCAGAAATGGCAATGATTTGCCTCCCAGCTCGTTCAAATTCTTACTCGTGACTTTTCTCCGTGCACTGATTTACCCCCCCGTGGCATCGACTGAGAGATGAATTTACAAAAAGCTGCGTCGACCTGATCTGGCCGCGTCATGCAACGTGAGAAATGAAAATCCCCGAGACACGTGTAGTCACGATTTCATATGAAATTGTAAGTTACACGCGCGTGTTCTTACCTGATCTTCTACTTAATTACTGGTTTCACTAGTGACGGGTATTGGCGCGTGTCACTCGCAAGCGACACTTGCGACATCAACTTCAATTCAAACGTCAATCAAACACGTGATCCATAGTTTCTTGATTCCACGTGCGTCCATGAAGAATAATGTCATGGCTCGTTTTCGCGTAACGACGTTATTAGATCAAGTGCATCGAAGAGTTGCATTTCTCTGTTGTATCTCGTGTATCACAAGATACACTTGCTTTCTTGCTTTCCGCGTTATTTCTGTACACCAGCTTCCTTCTTTTTCCTCCTTCTCGTATGTAAGTCCGGAATGTTTCGTGGCAATCGTCACTTGGCGATCGACGAGTACAATTGCGCAAGTCGCTCGATACACTTTTCATTTTGTTTCATTCGTATTGTGTCGCGTATATTTATTTATTTATTTCTGACATATGATAACGACATATCGTGTTGTTTATTTGTTGCTTCGTCTACTGCTTTGTGCCTACTACTTTGCTTATTGTGACGTCATTTCATTTGTTAAAAATAAAGTAAGACGCAAATTATGAACGGAGCGGACTGCGATTAATTGCAAATACGATGGAAATTGCTCGATTGAAGGACGACGCTCTATAATTTCATCTCCCGTTCTTCCAAGGCCTTTCCAAGGCGTTTAAAATCTGTTTCGCGAAATATCGCACGATAGACTCGCGTCGCTTCGAAGCGAAGAAAAGTTACGTACGTAACCGAACGATCTTATTGTTGCGCCTGATTGTCGGTTACAATGTGACAATTAAAGTTAAGACTTTAGTAGTAGGTAATTGCAAGAGAAGAGAGAGAAAAAAAGAAAGAAACGTGCGACGAGTTTCATTTCGATGATTTGCTCTCTAAATACGAGCGCGCGTAACTACGACGAGTGATTTAAATTCGTGTAAACGAGATAAAATAAATTAATCGTTGCTGATTAATCTGATCAATGAAAATGTGATCGCACGTATACAATGTCAAATTGCAGCAACAGCGTGATATCTCGGATAATAAAACTAATTAACACGCATGAAAACCACAACGTGACAATAGTAGTAGGTACGGCGCTTCGAAGCGTCGATGATTACAAAAATTTATATCAATTTTATTAAAGAAGAAAAAAAAAAAAAAAAAAAAAGAGAGAAAATAAAAGAGAAGAATCAAATTTCCAGCACTACGGTAAATGACTTCACGTCAGATAAACAAAATAAGGTGCCCCAAGGCTCTATTTGCCTTGAAATCATCGTTGTGCAACGCGTTTCGTAACATTCCTCAGCAATGTGAAAAGAACGTGTGTTGCACTATTGCAAAGTCACACACGTTCTATACTCTATAGTTGTAAATACGTCAATCGCATCTACGGAATACTATAGAATGCTAGAGTACAACCACGTAGTACAACATCAGAGCACTATGAGTATAAAAGATCATGAATAAAATCTGGTCTCAGTTTCATAACCAGATATAAAACTACAATAATCCGAAATGAAATAACGTTCGAAGGGCAAAGAAGTATCTCTCGATATCTCGCATGTTAACAGTGCGTTACACTGCAACTTTACATTGCACTATACTTATAAGCTGATGGAGAATTGTAATTTTCTCGGAAAATTATACAATATCCTCTTTTTGCACAACATCGAGTTTCGCGAAATCAATTAATTTACGATGCACAAACATTCCTACCTCTTGTTTATTTATCACTATGTATTTCTTGCTCCTTTTTTTCTCGTCAAGTTCTTGTTTCTTTTCTTAATTGGTCGTTTCGAGTACGTCTCGCTTACAAAAATAGCCGGATAATTTATTGAACTGTCGAATATTTATTACATTTTGTACAAAAATAATTATCATATACAATGTGTATTATATAATAATAACGAAGCTTCGATTTAGTTGACGAAATGTCAGTGAAAATAATTTAACGAGTGTGTACGTGGGTACAGACTTTACTATTCTTATCTGCTCATTTTTTAAGAAACACTTTCGATACTTTAACGCCGAAAAATTCATATTTTTATTAGACACACTTTGCCGATATTTTCAACAACAAATTGTCATTACGAAACTAGCACTTGCAATAGCTATTTATAAAGCTCTTTATGTCATTTTTAACAAATGCGTTTTTAACTTGTATAATTGGCTAATTGCATTACAAATAAATTGCGCATAAATTTTACAATCCTTATTTCAGTAATGTATAATGGATTATTTATCATTCCACGCGTTAGCACACGTAATGCATCGCTCAATAAGTCTTTGGTCTAGTTAAAAAAAACAAATATTTTCGTTTCGGTGAACGAAAGGAAATATTCGACTTGATCACGATTACGAAACTCTCGAGTTTACCGTTTATGACCAACAGTGGAATATTCGTAATTCGAAGAACGTGTGGAGATACACACGTTACGTATATTCGTACAATTTTCTGACAAAAGGGAAATTTTCAAAGCAATATCCAATTTATTTGTGAGGAATAACTCAACTCCTCCCAGCGTTGAACGACAGTGATTCAAGTAAATTTACATAATTACATTTCCGTCTGCGCGGATCAATCGATATCAATTTTAATAGTCGTCTAATCTTTGGAACAGTTTAATCTGCGAAAACAGAAAACAGAAAAATCTGAAATCGTATTGACGGGTTTAGAACTCCGTAGTTCGTCGAGTGGAAAATCACGCGACGCTGCTGTAACGTCGCTGGTTTCCTCACAGCGGTTAATAATATCCGTACCTTACGGTATCCCATAAGAAGAAGAATACCTGCAAGTTTTCGCCAGCGACTCGAGAAACTCGGAGTTTGGTCGTCGAGGTGTCAAGTGATCTCTAATTGCTGAAAAGTCGAAAGACGCTGGAGTCACGTCATCGGTCGTATCACCGCTGAGGATCGCACGACGCTTATTGGTACGCCTACAGTGTTGATAATATCTACGCACTTGGTACTTACGACGTTTAAATAAAAATATCTGTAGATTTTCAGTGATTGATTGATTGTAAAAAAAAAAAAACGAAAAAACAAAGAAGATCTATCGTATTTAGGAAATTAATCGTTCGATCGTTCAACTTTTCCGTTTATAATTCCTTTGTTTGTGACGTTTCACGCTAAATTCGAGGTGCAATTCGCCAAGGACGGGTTACTCTAAACCCACGAGAATTTCGAGTTTTGAAGATTCAAAGCTTTCAGTACAAAGTTTTCGTGATTCGAGATTTTAGAAACGAAGATAAGAAAAATTGAACGAATGTTTAAATGCCTCGTGTATCTCGGGTATTTCGTGTTTTTCAAACTTCTTCGATTGATCGTCAAATATCTAACAGAATAAGCACAAAAATAACAACAATAATAGTAATAATAATAAAAAGTATCTTATTATTACACTACCACCAATGATACAAGACTTTGCAGTGCATCCGACGAGAGAAAAAAAGTAGATCCGGAAAATGTTCCTCAAATAAGAAATATCTGTGTATGTATGTCCAAATGTGGCGAATAAAACTAACGATACAAAAGTGTCAATTTCGATTCTCGAAATTCAAAACAAGAAATTCCTCTTGCAAAGTGAAATCGGCATTCCGAGTTTCGAGTCTTGGACAGAGGAAAGATTTCTAACTTTCTTGATATTGAGTGTCACTTTTTCAAGTTATGTCCGTAAGAACAACGTTAATGGAGAATTTGTCGAATCGCAACACAAGAGACAAGACTAATAAAAACTGATGATGGTGTTAATTCGTCGCATTTGAATATCGTGCAAAAAGAATGAACGAGATGATTACTTGCGTCTATGTGTGCAATTAAAAACGTCTATATGCAATAATTGCTTAATTCGCAGAATAGTATAAAACTGGATGAACATGGATAAGTTGTTTCATTCAGTCGCGGCTGTAATCGTCCATGTTGTAACACGATTGTCACTTCGTTACAGGTGTCTGCGAGAGACATTTGCAAAGTACATTGGCTCGAGACAAGCGCGACGGACACGAGAGAGAAAGGCAAGAAGATGAAAACGCGGACCACTGGCCAGATAACAACCGAGTGATAAATAGAATCAAAATAGAAGCGATAGAATTAATTCCGTAAAGTAAACTGATAGTAACAGAGGCGAATGAACTGAAGAGGAGATGAACAACGAATCGAAGAAATTCGGGTACGAATTGAAATTGTAAAAGAAAAGAAGAAATGTTCACGGTCGATTGATCGTTGTTAGAATTTTATAATTTTTAATTGTAAATTGTTTCGAACGTTGTTGTCACGGCAACTCTCGCGTCTGTCTCTCGACGTAGCGACGGGAGAAGAGATAAGTTGCTTTGATCAATAATTGGTCGTCTGTGATTTATTCGTGTCGAGAACGTGCGTTGAGATTCGTCAATGGAAGATTCATCATAACATTCAGTCCGCGAAATAACCGACAAGTCCTCTCGAGACAGGCAAGTGTGTTTGAAAGCTCGTTGAAAGTTTCCTTCTTGGGAAATAAATGGGTTACGAGAGGTCATGGGGCGTGAATCAGAGCGACTCGTGATTAACGTTAATCGTTAAATGAATACTCGATAATACGCTGATCAGAGCTGAAAGTCCGCGAGAGTCGAGTTATCGAACCACCTTGATACGAGCGAAAAAGATACGCAAAGATAAGCGAAAAGATAAGCCAAGTGTACATCTGCAAACCGAATAGCGGCTTTGAATCTGCACGATTCTCCAAAAATTCCTTCCCCCGCTGTCTCGCTGAAAACTGAAAAGTTCGTGGAAACGGACGAGCGCGACGCTCAGCGTTGGAAGCTCGTTGAGAGTCGTAGACTGGTGTTCCAGTTAATAAAGAGCAAATAAACGCTGCGCCTGGATTCGTATATTCAGCGGAGAGATAAAACAGAATAGCAAAACACAATAAGGAGGAGAAGTATCATTCTGACAGTGGGTCAGACAGATCAGTAGGTCGCCATGTATCAAAGAGTGGTGTTGTTGAATCTGCCGAGGACCGAATTCATCGACATCCAGTTCACCGATCTGACTTGCGAGGTGAGAGATGGCTTCAGGGGTCCGTTGAAAAAAATTCTGAACAACGTGAGCGGAACGTTCAAAACTGGAGAGCTGTCCGCCATAATGGGACCGTCCGGCGCAGGGAAGTCCACGTTGCTGAACATCCTGACAGGATTCCGGCGAGACAAGTGGACAGGGAAGATCGAGTACATCGGCGAAAGGAAGAATCACAGCTGGAAAGAGTACAGAAAACAGTCGTGTTACATACAACAGAACGACTGTCTGCTGCCGCTGTTCACCGTGTGGGAGACGATGTGGATGGCCGCGAATCTGAAAATCGGCGAGAGCCTCAATCGAAAGTCGAAGGAGATGCTGATCGTCGAGATGCTGGAGAATCTGGATCTGAGCAAAACGAAGGAGACGAAGTGCGGCCGGTTGAGCGGCGGGCAAAAGAAGAGGCTGAGCATCGCTCTCGAGTTGTTGGACAACCCGCCGGTGATGTTTCTGGACGAGCCGACCACCGGCCTCGACTCTCTGTCCTCCTACCAGTGCGTCAAACTGCTGCGAGGCTTGGCAAAAGCTGGCAAAACGATCATCTGCACGATCCATCAGCCAAGCGCGGCCATCTACGAGATGTTCGACACCGCGTACCTGTTGGCCGGGGGCAGGTGCATGTACGAGGGAGCCACGAGCAACACGGTAGCGTACTTCGCCAGTGTCGGGCTTCGCTGTCCCAAGTACCACAACCCGGCCGATTACATGATCGAAGTGGTGAGCAAGGAGTACGGCGATTTCAACGATCAGCTGGTCAAACTGACCAGCAACAAGCAGAAATCGTGGCGGTTGGACACCTCGGGGTGTCTAACGAACAACAATTCCAACTTCGACGAGAGCAAAGTCGGCGTGCTCGTTTCTCCACCTTCCGAATTCCAGAGGTTTCTCGTGCTGATGCGTCGTTTCGCGATCCTGCTGTTCAGAGACTGGACCGTCACCCATCTCAAGATCGCCAGTCATATTTTGATAGGCGTGGTATTGGGCCTGTTGTACACGGACGCGGGCAAAGACGGCAGCAAGACCTACATCAACGTTGGATTCCTGCTGATCACTTCCATCTATATCTGCTACACGAGCATCATGCCGGCGGTGTTCAAGTTCCCCCAGGAGATCGAGATATTGAAGAAGGAGAGATTCAACAATTGGTACCAGCTGAGGACGTACTTTGCCGCGTCGTTCGTGTGCAACTTACCCGTACAGATACTGATGGTCTTCGCTCACATCTCCGTCTCGTACTGTCTCAGCGGACAGCCCTCGGAGATCAACAGGTACTGCATGTTCCTGTTGGTGGCTATTCTGACGACGCTGGTGTCGGAAAGCATGGGCCTCTTCATCGGCGTTCTCACCAACCCCACGAACGGAACGTTCCTCGGTGCCATTATACTCTGCGGAATGATGGGTTTGTGCGGCTGTCTGGCACTTTTCAAGTACATGCCGCGCGTTTTGTATTACTCCAGTTACGCCACTTATCTCAGATACTCGTTGCACGGTTTCTTTCAAGCGCTTTACGGCTACAATCGCGAGAAGATGTCTTGCCCGGAAATCTATTGCCATTACAGCGCGCCCAAAACGTTGATGACGGAACTGTCGATGACGGATGGAAACTACTGGATGGACATCCTCTATTTGCTCTGCTACTACGCGTTCTTCAGAATCGCCGTCTACTTTTCGCTCAAGAGGAGGCTCTCCAAGGCGTGAAGGAATCCCTCGACGCGTGCAAAGTTCCCTCGAGTTTACGAACAAAGGACGACTGACTACCTTTTTTTTGTCTTTTTTCTTTTTTTATTGCGACAAAGCGGTTAATAATTCAACGGATATGACATATCTTTCGCAAGGTGACAAATTATTCGCGTGCGTTCGAAAATGTTCGTACGCGTCTGCAATTATCAACATTGAACGACTCGTCGTTGTCGATAATTTCTAGATTGCCGATTTCCATGCATGCATCTTTCGAAAGTACAGTGGAAAAAATAACAGAAAATTATCTTGGCTATTATACTTTGGATAACTGCATCATGTTTCTCCTCAAGTTACGTATAAATATAAAATTCTCTGCGTATCGTCGTTGGAAAGAATTCCGAAAGTCTCGACGAATATTTTTGTGACTCGCTGTATTTTCCATTCATTTCGTTTGAAACAAGCCTGTGAATGAAGCCTGAAAATAGTGTCGAGTAACTGTATATAAATATAAACGAGTGTACTCGAACGATATTTTTTCTAATCGCTCACGTTGATTAGAACGCTAGCGAATCGATGAATTACGTAGCATCTATTTGCACGGATATTTTTTTCTCTGATTAAACATAGCAGTTCCCTCTCATTATTATTTAATTATTTCATGACGTGGATACGAAAGTCGAAAACGTAAGAAACTATTTCATATTCAGTAGCGTATAAAAATCGAAACGGGCGATTTAGGCGTGTCGTTCTTGATCCTGATGCTGCGAGAAGAAGAAAAAAAACAAAAAAAAAAAGAGAGATCGCGGGAACTCAGTCTTCCTGAAAACGTTCAAAACTTGTGTTACAAACCTCGGCAGATTCTCGACATTTGGATATTTCGTTAATCAGCTTGTGACTGATAACGACGAATATCCTCGTAGCATCGTCAAAAGTCTCGACGTATCTACACTATGCATATGTATTTTGTATTTATATGCATAAGTAAGGCGGTTGGTTGTTAGAACTTAAAAACTTGAAAACGAATAAAGTGACAAAAAAAAAAAAAAAAAAAAAACACTAACAGCACGATGGTTCGTCTTGTCTGACACTGGGAATGTGTGCAATATGTACAAACGAAAGCTCGAGTGAGAAAGAAAAAAAAGGGGGGGGGGGGTACACGTGTTAAGCGGTGAAAAACGAAAAAAATAATTAGCATAAACAGAGAGAAGAAAAAACAGTAAAGACGATAAAAAGGCCGCAATCAGGCAGACACCCGTGATTATGGAAAAAATGGCACATTTATTATATTATTAGTGATAATAATATTACTAGTGATAATTATACATTTTTTTTTCTTTCTCAAAACGAAATGCTCTCGACGCACACTCTTTTAATTTTTCTTTCTCTCTCTCTCTCTCTCTCTAACTCTCACATACACGCATACTCTCTCCCTCTCTTTCGCTCTCTTTCTTTCTTCCCTTTCTTCCACATTCTCCCAAATTCTCTTCCAAATATATGCATAATTATTCAGCTCGTGCGTCGATCGATGTGTGATACGAGACCGCACCCGATTTCCTTCTCTTCTTTCTTCTCTTTTTCTTTTTCTTTTTTTCTTTTTTCTTTTTTCTTCTTCAGTTAACAATCGCATGCATTGCCGGAAATATAGTTTCTCTATCCTCCTAAGGCCCGGTGTCACGCGAAACTTTGCCACACGGCCAGACCTGCGTACGTTTTCTTTTCTTTTTTTTCTTCTTTTTCTCTCTCTCCTTTAATTACATATTATACAATAATGTTCGTTAAGATCTAATATACACGTGTGATTTTTATCTCTCACTTGTCGACAATCGTGTCCTGGGCGAACGAGAGGATTTGTCGGTGTCGCCGTACGTCGATCGCGCAATTATTACCAATCCAGTTAGTCGTGCGAAACTTCGTAGCGCACTCCTACTGTCACGATACACGCTCTCGATTGTTCGTTCTCTTTTCTCCTTCTCTCCCCACCCCCTTCCCCTGCGCGTTTCGCTCGGAAAAAAAGTCACACGCGGTCAGACTAATCGAGAAAATCGGTCCCATCGATCCGGGTCGAGCACAACGCCGAAGAACTTTGAAATTCGCGACGTCGCGCGCGCGATCCGATTTCAAACACGATCGATGCGATCTGCGATCCGTTCGAACGAAAAGAAAAGGGGAAAGGGCCAGAGAGAGAGAAACGAGTTAAAGCATAGAACCGAACGAACGAACGAACGAACGAACACAGCTTAGAGAGAGAGAGTGTGTGTCGAAATATGCAATCGTTACATCGTGACGATCGAACGTAGTAGAGAACTGCGCGGCTGGACGCGCCCTTCTTTCAGCGATCCTCGAACCCTTTTTCCTCTTTTTTTTTTTTTTCTTTTCTTTTCTTTTCTTATCTTTTTCTCTTTCTTTCAAACTTGTAGCCGAGTTACGCACTCTCTTCACCTTTTTTCTTTCTCTTCGTTTCCTTCGTTTCCTTCATTTCGACTATCTAAGACTATCGACAGGTGTGCCTAGCTTAGAGACGGGCTTACGAGCTATTTATTGTCGTTATTATTTTACATGATTACCATTCGCGGATATAAGTGCGTGATCGCATCTGTGTAATGCGTGTTTTCTTCGTGCCTAGTTTTTGTTTTCTTTTCTTTTTCATCTCCCACGAATCTCGCCGATGATCTCCCAAACGCGTCGTTTATAACTTTTTCGCGTTTTTCTTTTTTTCCTTCTTCCCCCTCCCCTTTTCTTTCATTTCTTTTTCCTTTTTCTCTCTTTCGGAGAGAATGATACTCGCGACGCGGCGCGATCTCGACGTTGAAAATTTCGATTTAAAAGTTAAAGCGAGGTTGTGCGAGTTGTACCTATCGATCGGGCTGCGTACGATTCTCGTAGTCCGAGAACACGGACACGATATCTACAACTTCGATATACTCGTACACGCGGCCTGTTTCCACGGTCCTGATCCCCTTTCACGTTTATATTCTCGTTTCTTCCTTCATTTTTTTCCCTTTTATTTTTCGCTTCAATCGGTTTCTCGTGCAATCGTTTTTTTTTTTTTTTCTTTCTTTCTTTTCCCCGTTCGTTTTTGACGAGCGAACAGCAAAGGAAATAAATAAGAAATCGGTCGGATTTGAGAGAACAGCGAGAGAGAGAGAGAGAGAGAGAGAGAGGAACACAAAAGGTAGAGAGAGCGAGACACACGCATGTAAAGAAATCCCTTGCCTTCCCCAAGGACCGTGCGAAACGTTCGATATGCCTTTGAAGAAAAATATAGCTGTGTGATTACGCGTGATATGTTCTAGGAGAAGTCGATTTGATCGCGTTAACGGCCGGAAACGCGGGCCGGATAGACGATGGAGACAACTTTCCTCTTTCTTCAAGGGGCAGAGAAAGTAGTAGTAGTAGTAATAATAATAATAAGATAAATAAAAAAAAAGGAAAATTAAAAGAAGCGAGAAGAAAAAAGAAGAAGAAGAAGAAGAAGAAGAAAAAGAGCGAAGAACGGAAAGATACGGAGCAAAAACACGGGCACTGACGACAACAACACGCGTGTCAATCGTTTTGGTTGCTTTATTTTTCTCGCTGTCGTTGTTCCTTTCCTTCGTCATTCATTCCTCCCTTTTATTTAATAAAATTTATTTTAGAATCTAAATAAATTAAAATACATGGCAACTGGGTACACATTGAGTTGAGCTATATTTTTGTTCAAAAACAAAAATGTCCCCCCCCTTTTTTTTTTGTTTTACTCTCACGAAGGATCTCCTCGGCGATTATCAATCAATGATAGTAATAATTAATAATTAATAATAATTAATAATAATAATAATAATAAAATCATTATCGTGACAATAATAATAATAATAATAATAATAATAATAATAATAATAACCATCGTCACGTTGATGACGGTAATAATAATAATAATAATAATAATAATAATAATAATAATAATAATAATAAAATAATAATAAAAATAATAGTAATAATAAAAATAATAATAATAATAATAATAATAATCGTAATAAGGTAATTGATTAGGCGTACGTTACTGCTGTATATATACAATTCTGCGAAAGATATGTTTCAACTCTTTTTTTTTTCTCCGTATTCGATGGATAAGATGGATTCGTTTTTCCACCTCTCGTTTACATACTGCAATTTTAACCCGAAAATTTTTGCACTTGCGCTCCATAAATTTCGCTGCGTTTTCACATGGTCCGAATCGTTAATGGTTTTGTGCTTGCACCGTTCAACACGAATTTCTTCTCCTCTCTTATTTGTGTGTTTATGCGTATGTGTATATACGTGTGTATGTGTGTGTGTGTGTGTACATTTCTTTTTTCGTTTTCATTTCCTCCTTTTTGTCGGTCGTCGTCCCAACGACCATTCCGTCGATCATGCTCGTACGCGTAAGTACAGAAAGTTTGCCAGAACGAACTTCACGCGACTTCCATTCACACTTGAACGCTCGCGAAAACAGTCGTCTCTTCTATGTACAGTAGTTTATGTTCTTTTCTTTTTTCTTTCTTTCTTTCTCTCTCTTTCTTATCACCAATCACCGAGGATCATCGTAAAAAAAACTCGCAGTTCTCATTGCCTTTCAAACCTCATTCCGATATCTTTAACGGTTTCCAAATAACCGCGACATCCTCGTACGACTTTCGAATCATTAAGGTTATCGGGAGATCTTGAGAGACAGGAGGTTCGAGCCTCGTTCCAGGATATCTTTAATGCTTCAAAAATTATACGAAAACGTCACTAAAATCCTTGATCCGGCCCAATTCGCGCCGCTGAGCCGCTGCTACTGCGGCTGCGATGGATTGTGTTGAAGTGGCGGCGGTGGGCCCTGAAACAGTTTATATTTTTCTCGTTAAATCACTGTATTCTCATTCTACGTTTTGTTATTTCGTAGAAGGGCACACTACTCTGAGGCGTGTAAATGCGTACTACGTAAAGTAAAATATGTATATATAATATAAAATTAAAAGTTGGTTAAAATTGAGTTACCGAGACGATACGTCAAACAGTCATTCTCTCAATTTGGAACAGACGTTGTAGTATCAGAGATTATGATTCTCATCGTCCGCTAGTAACATTTGGCAATTCACTGAATTAAAACGCGTGTACAATGGGCAATAGAAAATTGTCGATACTTTAAACTCTTACAATTTTATGGAAAAGAAAAGAAAAAATCGTATAACAAATTTTCAATCTTCGAGATTACAGTAGACTTGGTCTACCTTAAAACTTGTTGTACGATCTTTTTCACAAAATTATTTCAATTTAAAGCGATAAAGAGTCTGATAAAGACAATTTTTCATCGAGTATACTAAAAGTACGAATACTTTTTATACGCGTATATTTCAATATCTACACTCTCAAGACCATAATAATAATCTCTACCTAATTTTACAATTCTGCATTTTTCAAGCATTTTCAGAGTAGCGCGCTCCCGACGAACAAGGAGGTATATTATATCGTAATATTTACAGGCATCGCGGAGAAAGGTGGCTGAGAATGCGCGTGAGGATGGGGATGAGGGTGAGCTATGTGCGCCGCTAGGTGACCAGGTAGTTTAGGCCCGTCCTCTGCCTTTTCCTCTTCCCTCCTCTTCAAACACGCGGCCTTTGGATTGAGGTTTCGTTCTGCGAACATCAAAAGGAAAATCTCGCTCAAATCTCGCTCTCTCACTTTTCAATTGGTTTCAAACTGTGTGTATTAGAACGCACCTCTGACTTGCTGTTCCAGCGTCATGATCACTTCGACAGCCATGTTGAGGATACCCAGTTTCGTCTGAGGTTTGTCCGTCTTTAGATGCGTCATACACATTCTACCAAGCTCTTTCAACGCCTCGTTGATGTCTCTGATGCGTATCCTGAGGAAGCAAGTCTCGATTATAACACACCACAAACACACAGCAAACTTGTAATTTACAACACAACTACTTTAGCAAGTAAGAACTCTGTTGTTTTTCTCTTTCTGTTGGTTTCAACACTTTTGCGAATACGCTGAATTTTGAAGACTGAAGTCTTCTCTTTGCAACTAGTTGACCTCTTAAAACTAGTTGTACGACTTTTTTTTCTGTCATTTCGTTGAACATTGACCATCAGAACTAAACGATAAAAGTCCAAGAAATTTTCCTGACATTTCGCCTTCTATAAAAGTTCAATAAAGTCGTACAGCGAATAATTAATTTTCAGGTGTCGTTGCAAAGAGAAGACCTTGACGATGATCTGACTACGATTTGGCTATTTTGTAACAGTTTTACAGATTTACATATCTCGAGAGGATTGCAACTTAACTTTTCATTTAACAACTGGTTAGAGGAAAAATTCAAAACAAGACTGTTGTTAAAAATGTCGTTCCCAGATGATACAAAATTCAGCGCCATCCGCAAAAGGTTGAGAAATGCGAGGAAACACGTTTCTAAAAGGAGACACGGATTTTTCTACATAATAGCACGACAAGAGATCCGGACCGTTCCGCAGAAGGAACGATCCAACTTCAACTTTGCTTCTTTGCTGTCACATATACATAGAATACGGGCCAAACTATCCTCGACTGTCGCTGGTGACGCGACACGAGTGGATCATACATATCGATACTCTCGCGAGTATCGGGTCACTGCAAAAATTACTTTCTTTTTTTCTCTCTCTTCCGTCTGCATTCTCTTACCTTTCCCTAGCGTTATTCGCCTGCCGCCTCTCTTTCTCCCTTTGCGCCTTCACGTCGGGATCGTCATCCTCGTCCTCGGCGCTCGAACAACAGTTGCGCAATAACAATACTCGATTAATCACCTGACGTGGAGGGGGGGGGGAGGAGCCGAGACTTGTTGCGTCCCGTACCGGGCGCAACGAAGATCGAAAATTCGACAGCTGTGAGAAAATCGACGACCCTCGGCCAGAGAACGAGAAAGCTGACGCAGAGACGATCGAAAGTACATATGCACGCGCAATTTATAACAATAATAATTTCGATCGCGACTGCGACTTCTTGGCTGAACACACGCAGAGCAGATATATCTGATCGACTTGTGGTTATGTGGACAGAAATCAGGTTTCCAGTCCCGAAGGCCCGTATTCTTTGCACAGAGAACATGTATATATACCAGTGGTAAAGAACTCGCGCGGCGAGAGAGAGAGACAGACGCGTTTCTAACGCTCAAAGGCTGAGTTCGTGCTGTTACCTAGAACATTTTAGAATTTGATAGGTGATGATATCTGTAGGGAGGTCGTGAGGTCGTGATTGTAGGGACAAATTGAAAGAGAGAGAGTGAGAGAGAGTGAGAGAGAGAGAGAGGAGGGGGGAGAGGAACAAGGAAAGACAACATATCCTGAAAGAAACGAATCTGCATTATACACAAGAGGATCGGTTGGTTGCGTCGCGAGAGAGATCGTTCGATCAACAGTGTGTGACAGAATGACTCGCGGATATGACGGGGGACAATACGACAAAGAGTCTAGCACTCGATGCAACAACACGTTCAAGTAATAATGCAGAGCATAGAGCATTGTACGGTGTGCTTTGTACGTTCTAAGGGAGAGTGACAGAGCATGCCTGGAGGAGGAAGAAAGGGATAGGGGGGGGCCGAATCGCAGCTGAATTAAAATGAGACTGATTGGTGAGGTGAGCACGAGAACTTGCTGGATCTTGCGCCTGGTCTCGTATCATTTCTGTCCTTAACCAGAAACATTTTAATTGTCACGCCAAGGAATACGGGCCTCTCGTGTTGAAAGGAGCGTAAACATGCCATTTTCCACGCGTTCAAATTGTACTGTTCATTTCTCATTTCTCATTCGGGGCATGCGTACGAGAGGGGAGTAAAAAAAAAAAAAAAAAAAAAAAAAAAGAAAAAAGAAGAAGAAGAAGATGAAGAGGATTCTGGATGAACGGATGTAATCTCGAGGAAATATTATAACAACGGGAGTGCTTACTGCGTGTGTTCACTAACCTTTCACGCACGTTGTTGGCCTGGCGACGTTCCTTTTCGCGCACCGCTTTGGTGCTGGGATCGTCGCAGTCTTCGTCAGCGCTCGAACAACGGTTGTTTGAATACAATCGATTAGTTACAGGTCTACAACTGCACGTGAACAACGAGAGAGACCGATCTCTATCGTTGGCGTGTCGTCGATCGATTGAGCAATCGACAGCCCACAGCGTTATCATCTCGAACTTTTTGCGTGCAAAATTTCTCTCTGTCGTCGTTTAATTTTAACGCAAAAAAAAAAAAAAAAAAAAAAAACGTGCGTCCCGATCGATAGAATTTTTAGTCAAATGTTCGACACTGTAAAGCTGTGTTCTGATCGAGAGAGAGAGAGAGAGAGAGAGAGTGAGTTCGCGACTGGCTCTGCCTCAATCACAACAACGGTTCGGTGATTTTTCACTACTGTCGATCGATGTTCGTTACACCTGAATCACGGATCAACGCTGCACATCCAAGATATACTTACTATCTACGCGACCTCTTCGTCCCTTTTCCTTGAGACGTAGAGTTGACGGTGGCCGCGCCGATCACGCCCGCTGCCGCCAGCTCGCTACTCGAAGGTTTCGTTTCGCCGCCGCTACTGTCTGGCGGGTCCTTTCTCTTTTCTAAAGAAACGTATTCTACTCATTATTAATACCGCCGTTTTACATTCGTAAAACAAAAATATTTACGATATCGCGAAAAGGGTAGGCAAACGAGGTACTACGAGGTATACACAGAATTACAGAGCTTGAGTCTTTTTTTTGAGGCTGTAATCATTGAGAATGGGCAGAGTGATCAATTTGTAATCATTTTACAGATACATAACGATGGCCTGAATGATTCTTTTGCAAATAAAATGAATGTACAAATGTTGCACGAAGGTACAAAAGAAACTACCACCAATCCAGCCTAAACTGTCATAATTTTTCGGATACTCGCCTCAAGATTCGATCAAACCTCACATTCCTTCCCTTCCCTTTTCGCGGCATTCGTGGAACACAGAAAACTCGCGTTCGTTAAACGCTCCCCATTCACCGACTCGAACGATGAATGGAAACCGCGTCGTTTGCCAGGAAATCGATCATCGATCCGCGTAAGGACAAGTGCCGCAAACGGTGAGCAAGAAAGAAGGGAAAAAAGAAACGCAACCAGAGGCTCGCAACCGGAAGCGCGCGTTGGCGACCTTCGCCGTGTACGGCGATACCGAATAGTTCTTGATATAGCGTACCCGAGAGCTTTGGGCAGTCTGCTTAGTCACGAAACCGTGAAAAGTGTCCAATTACGAGCAGGAAGCGCTTTACGCTGCGCGCTCGATACACACTGATTCAACCATCTCCTTAAACGCTCGCTGCCTGACAATTCGCCTGCCAGCGTTTCACCAGTGCATTTAACCGGCCTACGTGCCGCGCGCGTTTCCACGAAACTCGCGCGCAGAATCGCGCCAGATAAATCAGTCGCGCGATTGTGTGCAAAGGTCCGCGACGCTGCGTTTTTCCTTGGGAACACCGCTCGCTATCGACCCGCAGCACCGGTGAAAGTATCGCAAACGTTCTTTTTTCCCATCGTCGGTGTAAAGAAGGAAGAAAGAAAGAAAGAAAGAAAGAAAGAAAGAAAGAAAGAAAGAAAGAAAGAAAGAAAGAAAAGAAGAAGAAGAAGCAGTAGCGATAGTAATTGGAACGACAAGCGTACAAAGTTCGACGCGGCCAGAAAGAGGATCCTGACTCTGCGCTCCGAATTCCAATGGCCAAAAATGGTGGCCAGCCAGTAGAAAAGAGACGCTTCTTCTTCTTCTTCTTCTTCTTCCTCTTCTTCTTCTTCTTCTTCTTCGTCGCCGTCGTCGTCGTCGTCGTCGTCGTCGTCGTAGAGGTGATCCCTTGGAAAACTTGTGCATTCCATTAGGCGAGCAACCGAGGCGAAGGATTACGAACGTTCACCGGTGAGAGGGGCAACGCGTGACAGAGAAACGGAAACAAAGAGCGACGAAGACACGATACACCGGAGACAGAGGTCTCCGAGAATAATAAAGGCACGACCACGAATGCGGGATAGCAGCCACTTCGCGCGATTTATCTAATGTTTCCTTATCGGGCTCTAACTCTGACTCTAGAACACCTGGGAACCTCCTTCTCCTCCTCTCCCTTTTTTCTTCTCCCTTCTCTCCCGGCCCTCTCCTCCTCCTCTGTTTCTCTCCGGTTGCACTGCACTGCGACTCGCGAGAAGAAAAGAAATAAAAAGAAATAAAAAAAAAAAAGTATTTATCCGATGATGCGACGCCGAGAATAGAACGCAGCCATTCCAATTAGCTATTGTCAATGCTCATTGACACTCGTCTTTCGCCATCCTTTCCGCCAAACGACTTTTTCTGCCTTTTTCAGTTAATCTCTCTCGTTTATCTCCGTGTTCCACGAACCTCCGCGCTCCGCCGCGAGAAAACTGGAAACTTACTGGCATTCGTCACAGGTAACCTTTCGATTTTGATGGAGCCGTCCGTGTCGGGCGTGGGCGTCAGACCCGAGTAAGAGCCCTGTGGTTGCGTTACTGCTACAGCAGGGTGGGGACTCGTCTGTTGATAAAAAAAAAAAAAAAAAGAAAAAGAAAAAGAGCGGTCGTAAATTTCTGTTTGACGTGTTTGTTAAATAGAGACAGATTGAAGAGCTTTTTTAAAGGAAAGGATCCATAAACCTGTTGATCATTTTGTTTCTTTTGTATACGGAATTCCCTTCGTCGTACTTCTCTCTCTCTATATATATATATATTCGCGATGAATTGCACGGAACAAAGTAGCTGAAGTACCGCCACTTAACGAGTGAAACACAGTTTCTAAAAATAGAAACCCGCGGCCTATCATTTTGTTTAATTAAACGGCTGAATCACTGATTCACTCTCAGTGAATCGAAACGAAATTTACACGTATTTTCCAAGTGTTGCGGAAAAAATAAAATTACAAATCCTCTTTTGAAAAAGCTTTCCAATTTGTTCGAGGAGTCGGGGACCATATCTCACCAAATGGTCTAGCTGAGGTGGTGATGTGTGAGAGTAGATGGAACCGTGTGGACCAACGGGACCCAGATGAAGGCCCAATTGGCTCTCCGCGTGGTTCCTCAACACGTTTATGGCATCGTCCAGTCGTTCCTCCATCCGCGTACCCTGTACCAACAGAATATCCGAAATTCGACTCGATTACACGGCTGTTTAACACTCGTTTCGAATCGTCAAAGACACCAGTGTCAACGATAACGCGGCTAATTACGCGATTGTCCGACTTTTGTCGGGTATCTTGTCGCGGTATCGCTGACACTGGTTTTTAATGGATCAAAGATATTCTCTAAAGACGATGGAAAGCGTGTATGTGTGAAATGAGACAGGATTCTGTTTAACACGTTGACTGCGTATAAAAATTGCGGATTAAACGTGTTTAATTACATCGTAACGTGTTTAATTTTTGCAAAATATGACGTTTCGATCGTCCGAATCATCCTTCCTAAAAACAATTTAGAAACCATCCTAACAGCCAACATGTTAAAAGTCAAAACTGACTAGAGTGACGGAAATTCGACATGCCATTAACTCTTTAACTTAACGCAACTTTAACTTCCTTTTTCTTTTTTTCTTTTCTTTTTCGTTGTTACATAATTAATCCTCTATCGCCGAGGCGACTGTACTTAATGCGGAATCTACGAAACAACTGAAAATTGCATTTGTAACGCACGTACAATCGAATTATAAAAACGTAAATAATCTTGCATTAATTGAAACTCGAAGCTTCGTCGCTGATGCGCTACATACAGCGATTGGCTATCTTTTGGAGCATGATCGGGGGCTAATGATCCCCCTTGAAAATCGACGATAATGTCATAGTACGTGAAAAGTCTCTGTGACACTCCACGCTCGGCGATAGAGGGTTCACGATAAAATCGCTCGAATCGCGATTATAATTCGCCAAAAGTAGGTACGAAAGAGGAGGTACGCGGAATCGAGGTCGTTGTCGTTCGCGCGTAAATTCCGCACCGTGATGGTCAAAGTTCATGCACAGAGTTGGCGTGTTAACGAATGAGTGGGTGAGAGGATCAGAAACAAGAGCAAACAAGAGGGAGGGAGGAGGAGAAGAAGAAGAAGAAGAAAAAAAAACTAAAAATCGGCAGTCCTCACCTCGGCATGGTCGCGAAGAAAGCCGATGGCATCGTCTAGCCTCTGCTGTTCAGGCGCCGGCTTCACACACAACACCAACGCAACAACAAAACCAAAAAAAAAAAAAAAAAAAAAGAGAACAACCAAGTCAACACAACGTTCACAACAAACAGAGGGGTAAAATGAAAGAATCGAGAAGAAGGAGGAAAAAGATATTGATAATAATAACAATGTAATGATAATAATGATATAATGGCGAAATAAAGTATGCAAAACGAACGACTTGAGTGTAACTGAACAGGGGGGAGGGAGGATGATTAAGAAAGTGATCTGCAGCGTGAACAACACACGAGATGAATTGTCGGTGCGTCGAGTGCATGCTACTTTGTGTGCGTAATAAACTCAAAGTGCGTGAGGGTGAAGTTGAACGACGAAGAGAGAGAGAGAGAGAGAGAGAGAGAGAGAGAAGAAACAAAAAATAATTTGCACGATTAACTCTGATCGATTGTCTCTGATTTGATCTTAACCCTAAAAAGACCGAGAGAGTATTACACTTATACTTCTGATACGAAAATATAACAAGTGTCTAGCGTGAAAATTTCCACGCGAGCAACAACGTAATTGTACGGGAATTTTTCAAAACGAGAGGAACAATTCAGTTAATTTCAATTGATCTGGATTCTGGATTTGGCTTCTCGAGAAACCTTCCTCCCCTTAGTCGTTCTAGGGTTAAACGATTCCGATCCTCCCCCGAGCAGAAATAAAGTCAGTGCGTGTAACAACGGGCATACACTCTCGACGAGTGACCGTAGTGCAAACGATAAAATATCGCAAGAGAAGTGAACGAGCACGAGAGGTTTCTGTTACGAACGTCCTTGACCTGTTTCTAAAGCGCACCGAAACGGTGATGAAGCGTGTCTGCGTTCAGAGATGCACCCGTCACTTTCCAACGAGATCCAACGATGAAATCTAGTTCACCAATAAACTCGGCACCATGTGCGTGTGCTTCTCCAACAAACAATCAAATTCGACTCGTTGCAAAGTGTAGGGTGAAGTGAATGATAGATAAGTATATATATATATATATATATATATGTATATATATTTGAAAGAAACAAAATTGTAACCAAAAAAAAAAAAAAAAAAAAAAAAAAAAAAGGAAAGAAAAGAGAAGAAGAAATTGTCGGAAGAGCGAAGCTTTGATGCATACCATGTGGATGGTTCCACGGTTGGGATCCGCCGTGAAATGGGGAGAAACAGGCGCTGTACCCGGTGCCCAGCCTGGCGCCGAACCTGTCAAAGGTGGTGGCGAACTGACTGGAGTGGATGGGTTGCTGCTATAACTCGATACTGATTGGTCCGTGGGGTAAATCTGTGTAGTTAAAGTAAAAAAAGTGAAAAAAAAAAGAAAAAAGAAAAATGGAAATTAAATAGGTTAAATTACGTATAAAATTGAAGAGAAGATAAAAGTTTTTTTTTTTTAAATTCGATCTTATACAAATGACGTACAGCCATTGAAAATTGAATCGTTGATGATGTACAATGATGTGCAATTATATCATTCCATCCCATTGATATTCGAGCACTAAATATTTAAACTGTTACAATGCCTTCAAGCAGCGTCGTTCGTTTCGTTCGAAAAGGTGTCGTAAATTCTCGAAAATGCCATGAATTGCTACACCGTTCAGTGAACTGGCGAAAAAAGAAAATCACACGGCAAGATCTCGCAATGAAAGTTCCAATCTCCGAACCCGTTGTAGACGCAGTCGTGAAAACAACTTTTCAATGTTTCTGCACGTTACGACGATTTATAGCGTTTTGAAGAAAGGTATATTCCGCCGCTAATCGTAATCTAAAAATATCACGGAATTTCTGAAGCAGTGGTTCCGAGCTTCGTTCAACGAGTCCAAGTTCATCTCTTTCGGCACAATTATAAAAATTTCGCCATTCAGCGAAAAAAAGAAAGTTAAACAAGAAATTCTGGACGACGCCATCGCGTTTGGCCAGCAACAGATGCGATGCCGAATTGCCAAGGAGGGTTGTCCCCGTGGCGGGTTGCTGGTTCGTCGTGGGAGCAGAATTGGGGGCGGAGGGTGCGGTGGTCGGTGCACCAGGACTATGACTATATTGCAACGATGCCGGGGATGGTGCACCGGTACCACTGTTTGCCGCAACTGCGCCGCTACCCCGGAATGTCGACATTGGTGGCAACGAGGCCGCGCTGGTCACCGCCGAGCCCAGAATCGGCGCTGCCGGTTCTCCGTTTGGAGACATCGCCGAGTACGCCTACAATTATTTTAATAAAATTCAACGATACTGGACCGCAGAAAGTTATTCGTTCAGCCCTCTCGGCTGTTATTGCACTCCTAAAACGCTCCGCTGTTGTGCGTTGCAATCGTTTTCGATATTACGTAATATAGCAGATATGATTTAATAGAGATGTTGTTTCAGTCAGTCAGTTGGATATTTCATATTGTACGAGTTGTACGAATTTGATGTATTTGATCCCTTTAAATCGAACGTATATAAATAATCAACTGTTCGACGTAAATTTATCGTTTTTGAAAATTTGCCAAGTACACTCAAATTTTCAACTAATCTTCGATGAATGAATACCGAGCTTTCGTTCGCGATCTAGTCGCGAAGGAACTAGAGTGTTTGTACGCGGTTCGTTTCGCGAATGGTCCACAGCTGGCCCGTGTTAGTTATCGGTCTGACAACCGAACGCCTGAAAATCGAAGTAACTCTTCCCGAGGAGATAACAGAAACGAAGAATTATCAAGAAACATCTCACGAATTCGATTCCCTCGCGCGTGGAACGGAGATTCGTTCGACTTTTTTCGTTCGAATCGGCAATCGTCTACTTCATAATGGAAGGACAGGCCAGAGCAGCTTTGATATCGGATACGGTTAGTGGCGCGTAGCCCTCGCTCGTAAAACGTCTAATTTTAAGTCATCGTCTTCGGCTCAACAGCGAATCGTATTTATCAACAAATTAGAGGGAGTTTGCGCGCAACCATCTCGCGCCGTTTCACGACCGAGAAACGTGGTTAATTGTTCGCTTCGACGAACGAACGAGCGACAAGGCGACAACTGACGGCGACTGCTGCTGCCCACTCTCTCGTTTCTCTCGTTTCTCTCGTTTTTCTACCGGGAAAATTTTCGTTGAAAATTCAAAAACGCACGCGCACGCGGCCCGTGGTCGAGGAATTTCGGTGGCAGAGAGGAACAATTTCTTGGAAGAAGGGATCTTTAAAGGGGTCTAAAGGGATCGTAAATGTTGAACTTCCCTCGAGCGGAGAAGCCTTTGTAAAACGTTCGCTTCCATTAGCCTGCGATTAACACCGACTGTTACGTTATTACGAAGAATAAATAAAGAGTTGCAAGGTTTCCCTGATTTCTAACTGGTGTAATTAACTTTCAAACCTTAAAATAACCAAGTGCAATTGTGATAATTGACTACAATTAATCGTTCGAGCGATTACCAATTGCCTTTTGACATTCAACATATCAGAGTATGAGTTTCGAAACTAATTACGACTTGTTGACAACGGTATCTAATAAACAAACCAAATAAATTAAACATCTCGAATGTATGCATTATCCGTTACACCTAATAGGTAAAACAAACTTCTACTTGGATTCATTTTTTTTAATTATTTTCAAGAAGACAATTTAATCTCTTAGAATATTCGACAGAATGAATATCGTTTGTTATGTAATTCGCAAAATAACGTAAAAGAGACAAGAAGGAAATTATTAGAATTGAAAACATCAGATCGTACAAATATAAAACGCACCAAAGTAACGAGTCAGATTTTTTAAATTACCTTTCAAGAAAATATAAATCTGTATAAAACTCAACGAAGATGTTTTTTTGTCCAACAGATGGACATAAATCTTACAATAAAATTACTTTTATAACAAATTCGCTGTTATACTGATATACTCGATTGTTTATTTTAGAAAAGGAAATGCACGATGACAATTGCTTGTTTGGCGCCGATTTCAAAATGGAACATCGAAAAGGAACATTTTTTGCCGAGAAAGAGAAAGGAGAACTCTTCGAGCTGCAACAGTGTCGGAATTACTTTGCGAAATTTCACTGCCGATGAGAATATCAAATCGGAAGAAAAAGAAGATAACAATTTTTGAACGTGGAATCGTAAAGTTGCACGAAGATGATCGAGCAAAGTGTCTAACAGAGTTTTTGTCACAAAGAAAAACGCGGTGTGAATTTTTGACCTGATGCAACCTAATGCACATCGGGGAGATGCGAACTGAGCGATCGTCTGAATGTGTATACAGCCATATAAACACTATGGATATAAATATACTCATTCCCGCGGCTTGGCACGCTGGCTTTCGTGCTTATTGACGAATTCCACCAAACTGTCGGAACGTCGAGACGCTTTTTTTCATCTCCGGATCTTTACGATTGGAGTTCGGGGGGGGGGGGGACAATTAGAGAGAGCGGAGGAGCGCGAAGAGTCGATGCGTTGAACTCCTTTTCGAAGGAGCTCGGCGGAACGTGGGAGGAGAATCCGTGGTGCCGCGAACAGGAGGATTTCGTGGTAACCATGAACGGCGTAAATCAAACGAAGGCTGCACTTGACTAGAAACACCGAGTAGCGGGAGAGTCGTTCTATATATAGAAGCCGGTGAGTCATTTGACGTTGCTTCGAGAGAGTACACCGAGCACTGTCAACAGTGTTTCTCAACCGCTTTGGATCTACACGCGTCTCGAAATCGGTGCCGCGAGATTCCCAAAATTTGGGAGTCAAAAGTTGCGCGTCAAAAGCTGAGGACACTGACTACTTCGATACTGATTTCTACCAGGCGTTCTCTCTTGCGTTAATTCTTCACGGTGGTGTCTGACGCGAGTCGGTTGTTTCGTTTCGAGATTGTATTCTTGCAGAAAATGGCGCGAAAATGGGGATCTTTGAATCTCGTATGCGAGGCTAACGAGCTAGAAAATTTCAGACGTCTGAAAAGAGCTCGATTTGGTGTTTCTTTACCAGTCGAGAATCAGCTGACAATAATATTGCCAATGGCGTTATAAAAATCCAAGTACAAGGCAAGATACACTATCGCTTCTCGTGGGTATTATTTTCACGTTGAAAGAAAGCGAAAAGAAAGCAAAAATTGTTTTCATGCAGGATCATCGTGTCGCACGTCGACGCAGAAAATGGAAAAACTGATAGAAGACGAGTTATCTTATCTTCCGTAACAGAAGATAAAAAAGATCACAATCGCGTCTGTTCCTCCTATATCGCATTCCACGGGAAGGATTGACCTTAAAAAAATCGATCGACGAGTCGACCTCGTCGAGTTAAACCATCGTCGATAGGCTACGCTCTTGACTCTGACCATGTCAAACGAGTCGAACGTCTTCGAAGGAGTTGGAAAAATGGCTGCGAATCGGCTGAATTTATGACGCTGCCAGCGGAACGCCTAACCGGGAGATTGCAATTTTTCACAGGCAAGTTTCTCTCCCTCTCGTCGCGCGACCTCCGCGATGAAAATATATCGGCCAACATCCCGGAAAGTTGCAGAGCCGAGAAATTCGCGACGTGGCTCGCGTTATCAACAGACTTACTGCAAAAAAAGAAAAAAAAAAAAAAAAAAAAACACAACAAATTTTTTTTATAAAAATTAAACATCTCGTCGCGTGAGCGAAACGTGCTAGAATCAAGGACGTTTTTCTTCTCTTTCTTTTGTAAAAAGAGACTGTACGACGACTGCTGGCTCGCCAGCTGCTCGACCAACGACAGAAATTTTTGGGGGGAGGTGTCTATCACGAAGTTGCCGAGGGCGTCAAGTCCGAAGAAACGGGCGCAGTCACGCGTGATTGATCGTCCGCTGGGTCGCACCGAGCGACGAGGGTGGCGCGCGTACAAACGAGAGGACGGAAATAATGAAAGAGAAGAAAGAAAGTCGTTTACCATGGGGTCGTGGGGTAGGTGCATCGGGTATGCTGGTTGGGCCAGGTGAGGGGGTGCGTAGCCGCTGTACGGAGGTTGCACGCCACCTCCACCTCCCGTCCATGGGTCTCCTGGACCCGTTCCTGCGGCGTTTCCATCTAGAATAGAAAGAGAAAGTTCGTTAGTCGCAAGTTCTTTTGTTCGATTGTCAAGTAATTCATAAATGAAGAACCAAGTGCAACAATTTGCTAAATTTCACTCCAAATCCTGTTGCACGTCGAATTTTCGATTTATCAGAGTTTGAAACACGATGCGGGTCGATTATATTGATAATCACACGATACGGTCACGTTTTCAATTCTCTCGAATTGATGTCGTTTGCATCCGCACGACAGTGGTGCAACAAATAGTAGCACGTGGTGTTCAGTGTCCAGAGAAGGTCGCGCATGTGCCCGAATGACGCTTCTCGCCGAATCGAATCTACTCCTAAAAGTGTTCGATATTATTAAATATCCAAGAAAACAATGGAGAAACGTTTAACAAAAACGTTCTGTCATCAAACCAATAAAACGAATTACGAATTATCCAAATTGTAGGCTCGAGTAATATTTTCCGTTTAATTAAAACGTGCAAGAACCAATCACTGAAAATTGTAAGAGACAATCGATGGATAGTTTTCTGCCAATTCTCTCTGAAGAAATACTCCAAAATCTCGGCGAAGAAAATACTATCGACAGCGTGAAATTTGAAAGCCACGTACGTAAACCTGGAAGAAACACGATTCAAAACTGTTTAAAATTTCGTGCGATCAAACGACTCTATGAAATTTCATTTGCCGGCTTATAAAAAAAAAACGTTTCACCCTCGACGAGAGAGCTTATCGGACGAGTGAAACTCGCTTTTCCTCCCCTCGAACATCCGTTAGAGAGGGTAACAGCCACGACGCCGGCCATTATTTCAGTTGAAAACAACAGCAATAAGCTTCGGGGAACGTATTTCTTGATACTTTTGCTTGATATAATTCCGTGGCCGGGAGTTTCCACGACGGAGGAGGGAAACTGAAACTAAGCCAAACTACTCGTCCGTTCCTACCAACTACCGGCATTCGATGTCTGATAAAACTTTTTCGCCGGTTCGACCTGCCGGCTCTCCCTCCCCATTTATAAGGTATTCCGCTCGCTTACCGGGTGTCACGAGCCGGTGAACGTATTCGAGAAGCTGACCAACGAGCCTCCTTTACCCTCTGATCTTTAATAACAACTTTACTCGGCGAACTTTACCGATCTTATTGATTTACCGCGCCTCGGTAATCCATCTGGGAAACTTTGGAAGCCCCCCTCCCCACCGGTTCGTCTTTCTTTAAAAAATATCTCGCGCAACCACTCGAAATGAATTTCAAGTTTGAAACTCGGTAGAATTTATAGAAAATTGAAAATCGGTGCTCTCGTGTCGATCAATGCGTTACGTTTGTTTCCATAGCAGAGCGAACGTAAGAACGCAGAATTGCGGAAGGAAATTTGTGAATTTTCGTTAAATACTGTAATTGATGTCCAATATAATTTAACAACAATACCGATACGATTACGAGAAATCTAAAGTTACTCGACTACTCTTCTTACTACGCATATTAACAAGAATAAATCCATAAAAATTATTACGAAAAATCATGAGTAGTACTTTCACCATTGATATCACTGTATTGCAAATATATATACTGGTAATAAATTATCCGGTAAGAAATTCGAGATTGATCATTTTGCTTCTGCGATATCACGAAACATCAAGGTACAATTCTGTAAAACTTGCGAATTGATTGACCGCTCATATTGCTTCGAATATCAAGTTAATTTCATCGCGTCGCGCGACACTTGACCAGCGGCTGCCGCGGAATAAAGTTTAATGCCGAGGCGCATCTACGCGGTTTTCCCGCGCGCGCGATCCCCCCCCCCTTTCCTTTGGTCTCCGTTTAGCCGCGAATTTCAACGCGGGTTTGAACGAACGAGAGATTGTTATTGTTTTTACTGGCGACAGGCAGAGCGGCGAATTTTACGAGGCGAGCGTTAAACAGAGTCGAATATTACTGCACCTCGTAAAATCGTTCGAATCGTTATGCGACTCCCAACGGATACAGAGAGACGCGTGCACGCAAGATTATCAACGACGACGCGTTGGTGAGCGTCGTTTCGATATGTACGTGCACGTGTACAGGCGTCGTAGATCGTTAGACAACACGTCGATCGATCGTACGAAACTGGCTCGATGTTACTTTTAGTTGCGTCCGGTAACGAGCGGCCTAGATTTTCGACTGACCGATCGATACCAGTTTAAGAGAACGCGGTAACCGGGATAGAAACGACTTTTCCTTTTTATTCGTGAACGCTGCGAACTGCGAATTCTCCACGAACACGCGCGAAGAAACAGAATCTAGAAATTCTGAATTCCTTAAAAAACGTTTCTTTAAACGTTGTTCAGATGCGGAGGATAAATGTAGGTTAGTAAAAATATAACAATATTTTATAAACTGTTTAATAGCAGTACTTAATATTTCACGAAATAGTAAGTTTTCCCCCTCCCCTAATAAATATATTAATAATTAATATAAACACACGAGCGTCCGCAGTTTAATCATTACATCGAAGATATAAAGGTTGGAGATAAAAGGTACTGGACAACTTACCGATATAGTAGGGATCTGCGTAGAGGGCTGCAGCTTTGGGGGAGGTGTATCTCGGAGAGTCCTGGCCGAATTCATCCGAGCCATACTGAAACAAAAAGAACGAACGAGGTTATTAATTTTCGAGCGAAAAAAAAAAAAAAACGTAGAGAGCAGTTGTTACGAAGTGCACCGATAATACACTCGTTAGAATTTAACTGCAATGTAACGCAACTGATTCGATAACTTTTCTACTTTTCATCTGACATCGATAATTAACAATATGCATCTATATTTGTTTTTTTTTTTTTTTTTAATTTTATCTTCTGGATTCGTTTCTTTCGTTTTATCACATGGATCTGCGATATTTCTTCCGACGATACACCTTAAAAATCCCGGCTGCAAAGATAAAATTAAATTTTCGTTTGCGCGACATTGCGTTTTACAAAGCTTGCGATGTCGAAAATCCTGCCACGCAAACACGGTAGAACTCCATCGAGTAGCCTCGAACACTTCGCGTAATAACTTTTTCACTGGCTGCCATTATTTTATTCGTTCACACGGCTCGAGTAAATGAATTCTCAGCAACAAAAAAAAAAAAACTCAGCAGACGCGGAAGAACTCGAGGTATGAAGTTCTACCGTGCTCTCTGTGTCCGTGTCCCGGGTGCACCGTGTGTCCCGGAAGGATCGTTGGCGTTTCCACCCCCTTACCATTTTACAGCCACCGTAGTCAACAGGACGGACAAACATACCGCCGCCAGGGGACGAGAGGAGGATCTCTCCTCCTGCTGCTCTCAGCCTCAAAGCAAGTCAAATCGCGCGGTGGGACACGGCGTAACCGCGTCGAAGCGGAGAACCGGCGATTTGCCAGCGGGAGGCTCGCACCGGGGTGGAAAGTGGCGCAGAAGGAGGAGAGATTCGCGGCAGCATACCCTCGTCCCAATTTCACCGTGATGTATGTTAAAATATTCCACGCCGCTTCCCTTATTCTCCCGGCGAAAGCTTCTCTCTCTCTCTCCTCTTCGTTGCTGGCTTCTGCCCGAAAACTTTTGTCCCTGTGCTTCTCTCCTCTCTCACTCTCCTCCTTCGCGCGCCCCTCCACGACACCAGCAGCTTTTCCACAACCACCTACTACACACCACTCCACCTGCTGCCACGGAAAGTACGACGAAACGAGAGGGACCGGGGAAGTTTCGTTGTAACGCGAGGACTATGGCCGTTTAGGCCGAATTTAACGGGACTCGGAGGTCGAGGAAAGAATCCTGTCAACTTGCGGGATCTACACGGCGGCTTGCGAGACTCTCTCCTCCCCCCTTCTTCTTTGCGAACACTGTTTCGAGTCGCCTTCGTCTCGATGATTTGATCGACGTACGATTCTTCTGGCAATGCGAGGTAGGTGTATGTTTGGTGTTTAGAGAAGATGGCGATGCTTCTTTCGAGACTCTAAATCTCGGGGACTTTTGTGCGCGCGAATGATCAAAAGTGAGCATAGACGGTACAAAAGTGTGAAAAATTTAGGACTACGACACAACAGCAACGTGCCCGCTTCTCTCAATTTTGTTCGAATCTGATATATCCGTATATATATTTTAAACATAATCGAGGAAAAGTAATTGGAACTTTTCGATCTTAAAATCGAATTTAACTGCAGATTTACAAAAGTACCAATTAATATTTGAACATAATATTCGATTCTTGCACCGCAATTAAAAAAATTCCCGAAAGATGTTGGACTCTAAAGACGTGTATGCTCACTTTCGACTCTCACAGTATGTATTAAAAAAAAAAAAAAAGGCACGGTATTTCTATCAACTCCAAAGATTGAGCTGGCTGGATGGGAGCGTTGGAAGGTTAGAAGAGGCGGGAAAGAAATTAGGGGAGGAATTCGATACCGACGACGCGAAGGGTGACGCGAGACTGCGAGCGAGACTTGCAGCACGTCAGGGCGCCGATTAACCGTGTCCGGTAGTGGGGTTGATAGAGACCAATAGTGGAACTCGCTTCGTTACCAATAAGCTTAACACGCGTTTGGATCCGTCCTTTTTGACGACGCTACGCGAGTTACCGAGCAGCTCTCGATTTTCTTCAGAGGCAACCGATATCTCTGAGTGTCGCGATGAAGTTTGCGAAAACAATTCGAATTACTATAAATATCAATTTTCTTCCGATTTTTTTACCGAGCAAAAATTCTGTAAATTCTTGATTGTTAGAATTTTCCAACCTCCGGTGACCAACAAAATAGTAAATCAAGTTAATGTTGTTATTTTTAGAAATGTTATGTCAACTTTCAATTAACGGACGGACTTTAAGAAACACACTATATAAAGATAGCAGTAAATACATTTACGTACAGATGATTACAAAGCAAAAAGTTGCAATTGAGCAAAACTTGGTAAAAATTACAATCGATAAGAAAGCTGAATGCACAGAGTAGACGAGTACGCGTAATACAAATTTCAGTGTCGATTGCAACTATCTTTTGCCCTATCGTTGCTCTTCGGAGCAAAAGGGTTAAAAACGAGGAGTCTCGATCGAAGAAAAGAAAAGGAAAGGAAAGAAAAGGGGGAAAAAATTGCAGAGACGGCGGACAGAAACAATCTTTCTTTGACGAGAACGATGTCATCGAGTTGGCAAAGCGGAAAAACGCGATGCGAAATCTACGTAGTTCTAAGAACAAAAGATCTTCGAGAGCGTTCAGTACGCGTGAGTGCGTATCTCGCGAGGGAGGAACGGGAGCACATAATTGTACGCGATAAAAGCATCGGATTTATCGTTGGCAGCAGTCGATAACGCCAGTACAAACACAAATAGCTGGTCGTAGTGGGGGGCACGGAAGAAAAAAAGCTGCTACTAATCGCGCGATAAACGCACGGCCTCTGGACCTATTAATTTAAATGAATTGCTTTGACATCGGTGGCTTTTCAGCCTGTAGCCCCATTTTCTAGAGAGAGAGAGAGAGAGAGAGAGAGAGAGAGAGAGAAATGATATTCCAAGTTCAATTTTACAAAGAATAACTCGCACGCTTGGAGACAATTTGGAGATTGGAACTGCGCTGTTCTGTCTCTCCGTTGGTCTGTAACGATCCAAAGAGTAAATCTGCCTTTCACGAATGAAAAATCACGGCTAGCGAGGCGAACAAGTGGACCGTTGTTGCGCAAATTCAGCGAAAACTCCAATTTGTAATTGCTCGCGAAACATTTACGGCAACTTTTAATGAACGCGGAATGCGTTGTGTTCCGAGGTGGATTTTGCAACGGCGAAGAACTCGTTCGCCAGGTTTGAAGTAAAAATCTGAACGATATCTTGTTGAAACGAGATAACTAACTCGATTGGTCGAGCCTAAAGGAAGGAAGCTGAAAATACGCGCGAGAAATCGCGGGATATTGCACGTAGGTACAAGCGTATCGGAGAATTCGATTGACATTCGATAATATTCGTCGTATGACACGTGCCGATTTCAAGTTTTACGAATACAAATAACCAAGACGTAAATTGGCATTGACGATTAATCCGAAAACGTTTTACAACGCGCGCAAGTTGTCCGAATTTACTCCGGGTTGCCCCCGAAAAATTCCCCGCAGACAGATGCGATTCGACCGATATTCGAACGGCAGAAGCGAGAATCGGATGGAATCGGCGGGAGGACGCCGCGTGGCCAATAATTCACGTTTTATTCCTCAGGTTCGTGCCTCGGGCGGTTCGGATTCCGGCGGACACGCAATAATAAAAATGTCGGGCCGGTCGGCGAGAGAGAGCCCGATCAGAAATCTTAATATGTCCCTGTGGGTGTCCACAGTGGCGAGAGGAGTCAGCGATTTCCAGCCAATATAAATGTCCTACATTGATTTAGTTCTCTTGTTCGGCCGGGGCTTGCGGCCGGGGATGAAAAAGGTGGAAGGGAAACGAATGGAAACGTCTCTGTCAGGGAAATTAGCTTTCGAAGGTTTGAAATAGGACGAGGGAAGGGTCGAGGCGAGGCAAGGCAAGGCAAGCTACGCGTGTTACGTGACGTCTTCGGAAAATTGAGCACGTGATGTTCGTCTCACGTTCTCGCAGCTAGTACTACACTCTCGGCCACCCCCCTGGAAATTGTTTCTTGCCTTTTCCATGCCTGACGTGTCGTTAAAAATTACGCCAGCGGAGAGGGGGGAATTTTGGAAAATTTACCGAGAGTAATATCGCGGAGGCAATTTAGGGAAAATTTTATTCCGACATTCAATATACGTTACAGCATCGCGTGGAAGGCAATTTTACATTTTTGTACTTTTCACGTCGAACGGAAATACTCTGTTTTATTTATCGTATTTTTTTATTTTTTGTAGGTTCTTTTAAACAGTAGGTTCTAGCAACGAGAGAAGGTATCAACGACAGTTTCCGTCAGTCGGTGCAATTCCAAGAAATTCCATTCGACGCGACGAGAGAAATATTTGAAACGATAACAATCGAGCACCACCTCCTAACTCGTCGGACGTCGGACGTCGGCGTCGGATCGGCTATACGTGGGCGGAAATGAGTTTAAAAGCGGAAGGAGAGGACTGCGTGAGCCGAGAGTCACCACCGGTATAATGGATCGTCGATTACTCCCTTATTAATTGCTACACTCAGACGACTTCCTATCGAGAAACGAGCAGGCCGAAGGCAGGTGTGCGCCTCCGTCTCCACCCATGAGAATTTTTCTACCAGCCTTCCGACACGTGCTTACACGTGCGTTTCTGTTCGACTCGTTCTACCTGCATGCGATTGCCACGATCAAACCATCACCTAGCCGATCATCCAGCCGTTCGTGCGTAAACGCGAATTTCTCAAAGTGCACGTAACGCGAGAGAGAGAGAGAGTTTACAAAATATTCAAAGTAACAATATTCGTGTTTAGAAAGGTATACGGTTGAATAAAAGCTCGTGGTCTAATTACTTGGCTCGATCGATCATTACACACTGACGCGTCTTCGACTCGTAAGGATTTTCAAGTGTAAAATTCCACGGGAAATGTAGAAATGTCTGGAATATAAAGGAATTTCTTTAAACTAAATTACACGAAAATATATATATATATAAAATATCCGAACGTAGCGCAGTATTTTTTTTTTTTTAACAACTTCCTATCGTCCACGTCTATCAATTCCCTTCTGACTTTACGATACAAACTTCGATCCTCCGATTTTGTTCACCGGCGACGTAGAAGCAACAAGTCCGCCTCTCGGTAATAATTGCAACCAATAGATAACGGTCGCGCGCGATAACGTATCTGCTTATCGATTTAATTAAATTTTAATGGAAGACACCTGGTTCCGCGAGACCTTTTTTTCTCTCCCCCCTCCGCCTTCATTTTCCTCCGCGCGCGTGCGGAGGAATTCGCGCACACGCGAGGAATCAGCGACCGGAGTCTTATCGACGAAACGTTTCGCTCGTCTTTCTCCTTTTGCTCGCGCAAACCTATTGAGAGAAATTAATGCGCGGCGATTTGTAGAAAAGAAAGAGAGAGAGAGAAAAAAAAAGAAAAGCTGGATGCAACGGTCTTTAGGTCTAACGACCGGCGTGTCGCAGATGAATGCCGGATAATTTCTAACGAGCTTCCGTGCACGCAGGCCCCTCTGAATGAAACTGTTTCCTTCTGCGCGAATCGCTCGTGTCACGCAGGCCCGTACATTGCCGGTGATAAAAGGGGTTTCTTCGTTTCAAGTGGCAAACTCCCAGATACCAGGGGTTAAAAGCGGACGTTTGGAAAATGGACGAAAATAGATGTTAAATTTCGTTGTTTCAAACGATGCGTATTACGTTTCGCGATGACTGAGACAATGATGAAATTACAAATAACTTTGTTTCGAACAGTCGTTACGTGTCATTAAACGGTGTACTCGTCGTTTCAAAAATGCTCGATGATATATTACATCGTGGAGTACAAAGTCAAAATTGGCACAAACAAATGTTTTTCGTTTCGATTTCAAATAGAAAGCTCTATCCTGCGCGCGACTTTGAAAAAAACAACAATCTTCGCGTGACAAAAGCTAAATATCGGGTGACAAATGAAATGAGAACAATTCGGTGTACTTCAGAGGAGAGATCAAGCGAGATGTTCCATTATCGCGAGCTATTTCCGTCGGCTATGGCGTGCGTAGGAAAATAAAAATTTTACGTGACGTTACGACGCCTGGGTGAAAGAATGTGGGAACGATAGAACGTCATGGTAATTCCCGTATTTTCTTTTTCTGAATTTACGTTACTTCGGCTCGTGTAGGACAAGGTCCCGATGGGTTCCCATGGAGGAGGGAACGGCCAGCCATAAAGGAAATACCCGTAGATGGAATAGGCATGTTCCTGACATTGGACGACTTCCGGTTCTGCCATTTCGAACATCCGCGACGAATAGAAATCGAGACTGTCTCCCTCTCTTTTTCTCTTCCTTGTCAAGTGTGCCTACTTCCTTCGCCTCGAGTTTCCAAGTTTTATACACAATTCTCGAGCGAAGAGGAATTATACGATTTACAGTGCTTATTAATAAAATCCCCTTACAAATGTCTCTTCAATCTTCACAAGTAATTTGTTACGTAATTTGTTACGTGTCATCGGATGACGTAAAGTATCGAAATCTTGCACGTTTCTATCTATCACCAATTTGAAAAATTGAAACTCGATTGCAAGACGAGCAGATTTTGACAAACTGCAGATTTCGGTGTATTTAAGCAAAAACAAAAATTCGCAGCCTAGTTACTAATCACCCCTTTCCACCAAGTTCCTACAAATGTTCCCTAGAAATTCCCTAGAAACGTTTCTGCAAATCACGAAAGTGTCGTTACCGCGGGAGTTTTGCAAAATTGAAACAGAGAGTCCGATGTAACAACTGTCGATAAATTACCAACAAATTCCTACTAAAGCGTAAGCAAGCGTCTGGATACTTTCGAAAGAGTGGGATCGACAAACCCGGACGAGAAGAAAACGGGATATCGAACTTTACACTCTTTAACGAAAGCCGATTCGGTTTATATCTGGATTGGCTGGCGTTCTGCGGCTCCGATTTCGCAGAATCGCTTTTATCGCGTCGTAGGAAGGAGAAGTTGGCGGAAACGGAGGGAGTACACGGAGGTTTTGCAAAACACGAGATACAATGCCGTCTAATATTTGAGATTTCATTAGTGGACGTTATTCCATCCGACACCCGATCGGTTGTTGTGCTGACGTTCGCGCTAACTTTACTTGGCCCGACACTCGCCGACATTGGCCGTCGTCTATTTGCGGAATGTTTAACAATTGAATTCTAACCTTCTTCGCTCTACGATAATTTCGCACTTTTGCTCGCGTTATTTTCCGAATATTTCCCGGGGAGGTAGCTATCGAACTGCGACTGCGATTTTGTGGTTCGTCGTGGTACTGTCGATACCTTGCCGACGAATAATAATCATTTTCGGACCATTTAACTCGTCGCAAACGAGATTCCACGAATTTCCTTGGTGTATCTTGGATCTCAATTTCGTGGAAACGCGTAATTCCGAGCGATGAATTATTTCTCAAGCAATCACCTGCGGGAGATCGGTAACGTGGTATTAGCGAACTGCAGTATTAACCGGAAACGCATTAAATCACGAATAATATTCGCGCATTATCGCTTGAATCTCCTCGAAGTTCGAAACAAAGAACTGCTACGTTTTTTCTGGTTTTTTTCTTCTTCTTTTCTTCTTTTGATGCAATTCTCTCGTTCCGCGTAAAATCTTTCTGTATCTTTAGACGGCGGATGACTAAACCGTTTTAAAGAGTAAATTTCCCCGAGTCTGTGGCGCCCGAACAAAGAAGCCGCTCGCATCAATGACCCACACGTACGATAAACACAAAGAAACGGAAAGGGAAACGGAACAGAAAAAATCAAAAATAAAAAGGGGGGGGGGTGGAGGAAATGGTGAAATTCGAATCAGCGAGCGAATATGAATTTACGACAAATGTGAATTTAACTTGAGACAAAATTTGTATAAAAATTCCCAGTTAATCAAAAACACTCGATCAATCACCAAACTGCCGCGTCTTTCAAGCGGTCCGCGAATTCTCACACTTTACGAAACTTCGAGCTGCGAGAAGACGCAAAAGATACGATTACCCGATGACGAAACCTCATCCACGTTCTTTCTTCGATTGTACCCTGAGAACTGCTGAATTTGCAGAAAAACCGGCAGCGTGCCGATGAACGATGCACGAGGAGAGACGACGTCGGGAGGATTCGCGGAGGAGGGCGGCGCAAGGATCGAAAGCTTCTCGTTTTAATTGGCACCCACTAATTGGTAATTATCAGGCGTACCCACTCGTGGAAACCTGACGTAAGAGGCTTAAGGCCGTTTACACGGGATGGAGGGATCCTCCGGTGGCAACGGTACCCGATACAACCGCCGCAGGGCGTAAGGTGCACGTCGGTTTACAACGTCGGTTCGGTAACACACAGCGCAGGTGTGCATATGTAATTCCGAATGGGTGCCTCTCCGGCCTAGCGCAGCGCAGCACGTGAAAAGAGACTAGAGGATTCACCGACGTCTACATTATTTATCAGGCGTACACACCGCATCGTCGCGTATATAGCGAGAGTCAAGACAAACGGCTGCATAATCAACAATTAGTCGGCTGATACGGCCTACGTGATCGGTTTTTAACCGACGATCCCTCCCTCCCCCTCTTAGAGGCCCCCGTTAACACGCGTCTTCTCGCCTCGCTGTCATTGTTGAACGGTTGTCATTAAGGAATATTACGGGAAGAAATAGATTTCATTTTTTTCTTTTTTTTTCTTTTTTATAATTTCCTAATGAGGAGCAATTGGCAAATTTCATCGCGAGAATAGCGGAGGTTAGAGGAAAAATAGATTGGAGCGTGTGAAGATTCCTCTTGGAATTTTAACGAGAAACTACTTCTTTCTAACGTTGATTTACAGCAAACGGGAAATAATTTGACAAATCTTACGAAAGAGGAATAAATTATACACAAAGTCTAAAAACTTTACTAACGTTGTGTAATGATATTCGACTGTCACTATTGAGAATATAAATATATATCGTATCAAAAAAGAAAAAACTCAAAATTTACTAAATATAATATTCGAAATATTTTACACGATACACGCAATAACAAACAAAATTTAAAATCCACGTTATAAATAAAAAAAAAAAAAAAAAGATACTAGCCGACAGAGGCACAAGTGCTCAACTTCCCTGATGCTGCTACAATTCGGCATTGTTCTAAATGTAACTTACGCGTCCAGCATCCACGGTTATCGTAACTGCACGCGTTACACAATGTCCCAGAGCCAGATTACCCAGACCCTGGGTATTATACTAAACCTATATTACACAGTGGCTAGATGGCCACTGTAGGTATAAGTTACGGTGTGCGTAACGGCCACGCGGAATCGGATTGTCGCGGTGCTAGATTATAAGGTAGGCTATCTGGCAACGCGCGGCTCGCGTCAAAATTATAGGAAATCTAGATTGTGTCTGATCGGTTGACGAGATCCTCCTGCTCTGCTTCTCGCAGGAGAAATTCGGTTGCTACAGGTTGAACCATTGTTGAACTCAATTACCTGGAGATCTGTGGAACGGCGCCGAAATATCCGCGCGGGGTGGACGTAGACAGCCGACGCGATGTAGCACGCGGCATGGTGGATCCCCTCGTCTACGACGAATCTAGGTTACAACGAGCTTAACTCATGGGAAGCCTAGCGCGCCCGCGGCGAACCAAGTTTCGTTCGGATGCTAAATCAGTGCTCGCTTGGCACGAAAATACAACTCACCACGCAATTCGTGTTCCGCTCGAATCAATTTCTCGGCAAAATCTCCCGAGCGAAATTAAACGAGGGGCTCTTCCTTTTATCACTGAAAGTGATTTCAGCGGATTTTCTAACCCAGAAAATCGGGCCTTTTCAGGTGCAACGCCGATGCAACGAAAATTAGCGATTGGTTGATTTCGGTCACGTGATTCGTGACGGGGGCGTGGGGTAAACCTCGAGTAGGAGTGGCGTTGTCTGGTAGATCTACCGTAAGCGATCGCGCCTGTAATTTGTTGCTTCTGGGCCTTTCAGTGAGACGAATCGTACCGGGGTGCAAGTCGTGCAGTTTTTAGTGTCTTTCTTTCTTTCTTTCTTTTTCTTTCGTGGCAATGAAAGTACAAATACGAGCGATAGAACACGTGTAGACGGAGTCTCTTTGATTACAAAGCAAGACGATGAAATGGAAATTCTTTCCATCGTCTGCCCGCTTTTTGCACTGTAGAAAGAAAACGCCGCGACAACTTCCACGACGTGAGTGGATCGAATCCAAGATCATTTTCAATCTACAAACCTACAAGTCACGACATTTTGATATTTTCGTCTGCGACAACGTTGGCAAACGTTCCGAAACTCCAAAGACTATTAATTAAGCCTAGTAGAACCATCGAAACTTTCAAGAATTCGAAAACTTCCGAGAGACTTCGAGGAGCTCCGAGATTTCCAAGACTTTCGAAATTATCAAGCATCGATACCATCGACGAATTCTTTTCCACGCTTGCACATTCGAGTCCGGCACGAGGTGGCTTGATGATCCATCGCTAAAGATTTTAACAAACTAAGCAGATAGATACTAAGCAGTAAGAGAACGAGAGAGAACGAGATTGACTCACTAGATGAGAATGCGATTGAGACCCATGTAAAGAGTCAGCCTCCCGCAAAAGGATCAAATCGACGGGGAATCGAGCGAGCCGCCGCGTTGTCTACCAGCGCCAGCTGCCTCTAATACGTACGAGTGTGCCACGCAACGAGACGTTCGGAATCGAGCGTGATTTCGTCGAAATCACCCGGTAGAATCGACCAAACGCGAGCGTTTCTCCTCTCTTCGGAGGAGGGCCGAGTCACTCCTCGAGAATGTGATTTAAGTCTGCATAAAAGACGACCGTCCGCGCTGAATTACAAGCGGCGTGCAGTTCCGCTCGCGTCGATATACGCTCCGCGGCGAGCAACTTTCCATCCTCTCTTGTCACCGCGCGCGCGGAATACCCAACGATCGCTTATCGCGTTCTCTCTCTCTCTCTCTCTCTCCTCTTTCGCTGGCACACCGGACCTCGTCGTCCCTTTTTTCACCAGTCTCAAACGGGAGAACTTTTCTCCCCCTCTCTTCTTTCTCTTCTTTTTCTTTCTTTTTCTTTTTTCTTTTTTCTCTTTTGACCAAGGAAATAAAGCGATTCCCTTCAGGCTCGAGGCATCCACAAACCTACCCATTTTCTCACCCCTATTTAACTTTTCTTCGGGCGACCACGGGCGTGTTCCACGAAAATTTATTCCCCGCTGGAACTTCACCGACCGCGAAGAATAAGAAGTTATTCGGCTATTTCGATCCGATTTCCGCGAGAGAGCGCGCGATATTTGTTTCGTTTCTGCGCGCGATTAATTTTGCCGTGATCTTGGAAGGGCACCGGCGACGATTCCTTCGAAATATTTTACCGCAACTTTAGCACCAAAGTGCGTGCTTTTACTGAACTAGAGAAAATTTGAAGCTTGGAAAAGATTCATTTCTCTTGCATTTGAATCCTTTTAAATAACGCTCTACTATGTTTTTCTCTAGTGAGGGAAAAATCTAATACAAAGTAAACGTAACAATAACGTTTCGTTGCATGCTACAATAGCTCAAAAAGTAGAAATCTACCATAAAAATTTTCTGCAAATCAGGCTGGAGAAAGGAGCATCGGTATTGTCGACTGCGTGTACAAAATTATCCACGGTCGATAAATACAAACATTCAAAACTCTTTTATTACAAAGGTCGGCGCAACAACCTGCGGAACGAACTTCATCCGTATTATCTCGCGCGAAAAAGCGATGTGAAAAAAAAGAAAAAATCGTCCGCGCGTAAAAGAGATAACAGCCGTTTAACCGAGAACGACAGCAAGGAATGACAGTCGCGGAGGGAGAAATCCCCGAGAAATGCAATTTTCGCGACACGTCGGTATCGTCGCCTCTGTGCGACGCCGCGTCGATCGACAGGCTCCGCAAGAAGATCATTTTCTGTCATTTCGCGACTACAGCCTGCATTTTTACCGAGGGAACGCGTGTTCTTCTCCGACCTCCAATTCGTGGAAACGATTTCGTAATTGTAACCGCGGCGACGAATCGCGTGAACGGGATGCCTCTGCCTTCGAGTCTCGATAAAGAGAAAGAGAAAGAGAAAGAGAAAAAGAAAAAGAAAAAAAAGCCACGTCATGCAAAACGTTTCATGCAAATGTATTCCCGATTCAAGAGACGATTTCGTTTAATGAGCGAGCGCTTGTAACTCGAGGAAATATACTCGTTCGCCGGCGGCGAATATACGCGAAAAAATTCATATAGCCGAGCGTTACGACGATAATTAACGACTGACAGATCTCTCTCGCTGACTAATAGCGTCTCGCAGTGATTATGGAGAGCTCGTGGAAAAAAAAAAAGGAGAAGAAAAACAATAAAAAAGAACGTGTTTGATATTTTGAAACGACTCGGGTCAAGGGAATCGTGGAGCCACCGATGTCGCTTGGAATAACGTGGTTGGAACACGCGTTGCAGAGCAGAGGATAGAAAGGCGAGAGACAGGCGGGACTCTACTCCGTGTGGGACGTGCACCACGCCCGATTCGGAATATTTCATTTCATTTCCCCTCCCCGCCCCTTTTTTTTGTAATCGCGTCTTATTATTACCGCAATCGGTGCTCGACGATAATTGCGCGACGCTGAAACGCTGGCGTAACGCTGCCAGTCGAGATTTGTCGCTCGAAAGTTGCTCGATTCGACTTTTAAATGTGGATTTTTAAACGCGAACCCGCACGTCTGAGAATGCAAGTAATGAAGCAAATAGATCGGTTTCCTCCGTATCGGCGATTACCGAGAATTTTATTTTTATTGACTCGTCGTATTTCTCTAGCGAGAAATAATATCGTTCGACGATCGCGAGATTCTGCGATAAAATTTCAGATATTTTTTTACCGAGAGAGAAATTAAATTGGAAAAGGGCACGGATATTTAACATTGATACAAAATTGACAAGTAGAAATTAATTAACCAATCGGTTAACTATTTTTATACAAACTTGCCGTTTATTTATTGGTTTCGTTTCGAAATAATTCCGACAGAATGTTGTTTCTTCTTGGATTCAAAGAGGGTCTTTAATTTTTCAAACTTTTCCCGTCGAGATACGCATATTGAAGAATCCTTTGAAAGCTGAAAGTTGAACGAAGGAAAAAAAAAAAAAAAAAAAAGAAAAGAAAAATGCACAAATATATGGCACGCTGTATTTCGCAAATGCGATAATCTGTACTGTGAAATTAATTAATCTCTACCGCGCTTACTGTTTCTACTGCGTTCTTCGAGGCACGAGATGATATCGTCGACGCTCTTCGGAAGCGTCACTCTTCCAGGAACTAATTCGCGATCTCCGGCGTGTTTTAACGTTCGAGGAACTGCCGGAGCAATAAATCCGGTCGTATTTTTCGATCCGCGTTACCGTCGACGATTCGCCGGGAAAAAAATCGAGATCAAGGGGGGGCGTGTGTGTGCGGAGTGGCGAGGAAAGAAGAGCTATCTTAGGAGTTGTAAATCTTATTCACGGCGGCGGAATACCCAGAGATAGATAGGCTACGTAGCACGCAGGAGCATCAAAGGCACTTTAATGATCTCGCCAACTAATTAATATAATTGTCCTCGACCGACGCACGTCCAATTACCTTTTTTTAGAGGCTGCGCCGCCTCTATTTTCATTTGTCTCGAAGGCGAGCGATACACCTGCACGCGTTGAACGGCTGCGATTGTCAATTAACTTGACCCTTCGACTGAGTCGCCCTTTAAATAGAAACTGCCGTCAACCGCCGAGTTGAAAGTTAACAAAAGGACAAACGAACTTTCGACTCGGACGCGGACTGTGTAGAAATTAACTCTGGTATCTCGTTGATTGTCAGTTGAAGATTTCAACAGGTAAGGTACAACGAGAACGGAGAATCCTCGACGAAAGAATTGAATGGAAAATTCAAAGAGAAGTTCACTCGGTAGGTACGCCGAATTAGTTTCCTGTCTCTGTCTCTGTCGTAAATTTCGCCCAAATGTTCCCAGACCGATAAACTTTCTCGGATCGAGCGACAAGTGAAAGGGATCCTCGCGAATGGAAAATACATGCACGATGTCGCGAAAGAGGTGGAGAAAAGAGCGGCACGATGCGCTGAAGAGGATTCCTCGAATTCCAACGAGCGATTTTATTTCTCTCTCTCTCTCTCTCTCTCTCTCTCTGTCTGTCTTCGCAGGTCGAGAGCGAACGATAAGCGACGCGGCTTGCGTTGGTCGCGCGTCTTTCGTATGCAAGTGTGACCGCCGTCTAATACGTGCCACCACGGCACATACTAATTAGCTAGTCGAGCGAAACGCGTCGTGAATACGACTCCACGTGGAGAGACAAACGTTAGATACGAGCCGCGGCGGTTGAGGTTAGGTCGAGGCTAAAGCTCCCCGGAACTGCCAGCCGCTTCCTGCCTCGCCGAAATCCGCTTTGCGATTCTTTCGAAATACACGGGGAAACTCTGTCTGTAGATTCTGTTTTATTTCCCAATGAACACTCGTGGCGCAAAATTTTACTCGGATACGTATGCACGTGCGAGTTCGACCAACTCTCGCTCTTGTTTGTTAATTTCGTAATTTCACGAGCGCGGGATTAACGTTAGTTAGTTAGATTATTTGTTACGTATATTTTGCGAAAAATTGTTCGAATCTTTAGATAATGCAAAATATCCGAATTTACAACGAAAATTATAAATCGGCCATTTTGGTAATTCTGGCGTCGATGTTCGATTTTTGCTTTTGCAAGTTTCATTCAGTTCGAAAGGGAAGAATGCGTTACCGGCAGATTGCTAATAACAGCAGTTAGTTGGGGTGCAATATTTTTTTAACCGTCGCAGACTTTCGAAAAATTTCAGGTTGCTCGACAAAGTTCTTTTCTGAAGTCGAGTCTTTGAAAAATTCACGAGAGAAATTTCGCGTCTCTCGAACGACCGAGCCTTGCCTCTGGAAGATTAAGATACTCGAACAATAAAGGGTAGAACGTGGAAGGAAGGCTCTGCTATATTAAATTTTTCTAGTCGTGCGTGTACACGAAACTATGTACGTACGTACAACGACCGTAACGTAATCTGAATTTAGAATATTCGAAGGCTGTGTAGAATGGCGTGACATTATCGAAACCCTTCAGGAACAACGTCCCTTTCCTTCAAGCAAGCAAGCAAGCAAGCAAGCAAGCTGAATCTGCCCGCGAATAAACGACGGCAAGTGCGCGCTAAGAACGCGGTATGTGCAATAAAAGGTTCGAGTCCGGTTGGAAGTCACGTACCGAGTACCAAACCGGTCCCTATGCGGTCCGCGACTAATCGGCTGGTCTTGTGCCACGCGAGACTTTCCTCCGACGTTCGACTGTCGTAAAATCGTCACATCCACTCGCGCGAACCGCGTAGGGACACGCCAGCGCAAAACCTACGATCCGATCTAGTTCGAGCGATCGCGATCGCGACCACCTACTATGGGCTTCCACGCCGGTAACGAGTCGATCTTCGTCAATCGAATTTCCACGATTGTCCTAGAATTGCTAATAAAAAAAGACACGCGAGACCGATTTCGCCCGATTCCGACACGGAATGCAGATATTTCAGGAGTCCAGATAGAAATTTTCTACTCGGAAATCTAAAATTGGAATCTTGCAAAATGGAAAAATTACACGTACATCCACGAAATATTAATTAATATTTATATATTAACATTTTATATATATATGTGTAAATTTAAATATTATTAAAATACAAATATTAAATTATACGATTTAACTCTCAGAATCCCAAAGTCTCGAAAATTTATAAATATCCACGAAATACTAAATAAAATGTAAATATCAAATTGTCTCTAATTCTCAGAGTCTCTTAAAAATGCCCTAAAAAATTGATAAACATTCAAGAAATATTAAACTCTCAGAATCCCAAAAATTCATAAACAAAATCCACAAAACATCTAGTCGATTTTATCCGTAGGCACGATCGAAAGCAGGCTAATAATCATCGACGACGTTGCCAATGGCAATTATTCTCAGCGAAACGGTTCCGCCGATCGCGAGACGTTTACCCCGCTCTCCTGTCCGCCATATTGGTTCCAATAGCCAGGGGACGGCACCGACGAGACGTTCGGCTGCAACACACTTCCGGCCAAGTTGTTCGGACTGGACGCTCGAAATCGATCCGCGCTCTGCAACTGATTCGGGCTCCGTCGCGGCTGACTGTTGCACGTCAGCGTGGCGCAGCTCGAGGGCAACTGGGAAAGATTACAGCCCGCTTGAACACCACTCGAGCCGTTGTTCCCCGGAATTGAACCGGAGAGTCGTCCGGCTCTCATTTGCATCTGCCGCGACTGGACACCGACGATCCGCTGCCCGTACTTGGTGCCGTTCTTGCACTGATCCAGCAGCCCGTGGCACGGCTCCATCTCGATGCCAAAGTCGCTCAGTTTAAAACTCTGCAGATTCATCTTGAAATCCGCGTTGTTCTTGAAACTACGATCCATCATGGCGTCGAGTCGCTCGTAGACTCACAAAGCTCTTCCTCACGGGCACTAGGATGATTTTGACATCAGTTTAACACCGATGAATTTCCCCTCTTCCAGTCTTCCAGTCTTGAACTGGTTCTCTGGATCTGGTACCGAACGAGTGGATCCCCGATAATCCAGTGAAATCGGTGGGATCGGAGCTCCCTCGAGCCAGAGTGTATCGCGTCCATGCGTGGCCACGGAAAAATCGCGCAAAATCGCGAGGATTTACGAATTCGTAGCCGAACGTGCACCACCCGGGGGTAAACAATCTCGCGTAGGAGGAGACATCCCCCGTCAGCGTTCCTCTACGGAACACAGAGAGAGCGTCTCGATGTTTAATACAATTTGTCGTCGCGCGGAGGAACTGCGATCGTTCGAATCACTGGCGACGGCGTTTCTCTCCTCGCTCGCCTCTCGCCCCCGTTCACTCGGTTAAGCTCTTGGTCGACCAGCGACGATCATTAATCAGCGACAGCTCTCCGTTTCTCTCCTCTCCTCTCCTCTAATTTGGATTCTTCGAATCGCTGGCGACATTCGTCGAACCGGCGAGTCGACCCCGACCGATGGCGACTACTACCTATTTTTGAACAATGCGTTTACACTCGCGTTTCTGCGCACTTTGCCCGCGCGAGACTTTCACGACCGCGTTAACGCGCCGCTCCGTTTCTCTCGTAGCTCTCTTCTACAACGCGCACACTGGTTGTCCCGCGTCTCTTCAGTCGGTTCTCATCTCGCTCGTTTCATGGTTCGTCTCGACGTCGAAGATTTCCTCGACTTTTACTCAAAAGATACTCGCTCTTCCACCTCTGTTGAAAAACTGAAGAAGTTGTCCTTTCGTTCCTGCTTCAGAAACTTCAGAAAAACACTCGCCGAGATGTCGATCGCGTTTTATCGGGAGAGGATGACGAATTTGAAGATTCGAGCGCGCGTAACGGTATTACGTGTCCGAGAGAGCGGAGAGTGATATCGCGGAGTGGCCGAAGCGAAAACAATCGCGGAGAGGATTAGAAGGCAAGAGGCGACGGGCAGCTGGTCAGCCAGTGGAGAGACGACTGGTTTTGTTACTCGGCTCATAAGCTACGCGCCACGGGTTACCCCTCCACGGGAACGTGGCTTGTTCCGTGTGCACGTAGAGACACGACCCCTCTCCCTCTCTCTCTCTCTCTCTCTCTCTCTCACTCACTCTCTCGGTTTCTACACTCGGTGCCTCTCGTCGTCGTCGTCCCGTTTACACGCGTCCGTTGCACCGCTACACTCGCCCCGCGCCACTTGCAGTTTCTCCAACTTTGTCCAACATCGATAACAGTTTTACGACCGCGCTTTTTTTATCCCGCTCTTTCGAGGGAAATAGTCTCCAAATGGAACTTGGGATCAGACGGATTAACCCTTCCGGGGGACTTTTTATATATGAAAAGACGAACGTTCTCTCCCTCTCTCTTTTCTTAGAAATTTACGTGTGTTTTTTTTGTTCTTTTTCATTATTCGCATCGACCACTCGTACGGGTTATTAGCGACTAAATCTTGCAATTTATTTACGGACGTTGGAGTGTCTTAAATATTTACGAATGTACTTTGACGGTTGGAAGTTTGGATACGCTCAAAGTGTAATTTAGTCAGACAAAAATTGTACGATAACTATCGACCATGTTGCATAATTTTTTGATTAAGCTGCGCTGTGTATTCAATCCGTAATCTCGCGCACAGAACGCACGCAATCGAATTTCTGACCGATTCAATTAAGAAGAGGAAGAAAACTGGACTCCGGCGTGTGTCCGACCTTCGCGAAGAAACGTTCTACCGAACATATTTGCGCGAGCACGTTTTACAAATTTCAGTCGCCAACGTTGTTGATATTGGCATCGCTAAACAGTAGCAACGAAAATTGTCTACCGAAAAATAAGTTTATTTTAATAAGCTTCTATTTTTATCGTTTAACGATGCCAATAGCGCAGGCGTGAATATATTAAAAAAAAAAAAAAGAATGAAAGAAAAGCTCGGTGAGCTTCGTCCGACGACAAAGAAAATTATTACATTCTACCGAATCTTCGGACAACTCGCCTGTTTGTTTGCGAATCGTTTTGCAAATCTTTGTCGGCGTCGGTACCAACCTAACCTAAACCTAAATAATGAAGCAACTTGAGACTGGAGAAGAATAAATTTCGTCGCGTCTGGCCACGAATGGGAGTACTCCACTCGAGCTCCTTCGGTTTAGAAACACTTGGAAAATAGAAGCCTGCGGAACAAACGCCAACGATGATACAAATATATAAATCCGAGAAAAGTAAACGTTGCCGCGTCCGACCACAAAGGAACATTTCACTTCTAATCTTCCATCTCTCTGCGAGAAATTCCAATCTAGACGTGCGTAAATTCTTTCACGAGTCTCCATTAGTATCACTTAACGATACTCAGTCAGAAGGATGTTATTTGTTGCCACGAAGCGAGAGGATTTCCTAGAACGATCGCGAGAGAGAGAGGGGGGGTGGTCGCGAGCTTAGCCCTGTCGCGGACGAAACGAAAGCTCGTTCCGTCGGTCCTTCTTTTCTTTGCCAGCGACGGCGGATCAACAGAGAGACGACGTTTCGGCGAAGAAGAAAAGGGACTCGGGCGCAGCCACCGAGCGCGAGATTTATTCCGGGGACCGTGTGGCCACTGGGCATCGTCAAAAACAGAAGTGTATATTGATCCATCGTGGCGGGCGTTGTTTGCTGCAAACGGTATCTGCCCTCCGTCGGCCGGCATTAATCGCGATATCTCAATCGGCCGGCCGGCTAATTCTTCCCGTTTTTACCGGGAGGGGTCAAGCACCTCGCGGGCAGCCTCGTCTCCAGTCCGCCGCTCGACGGAAAACCTAGCTGAAGATTTTATCGGTGAATGATTTTCTGCCGAGGTGTCTCGTCTCTTTCGCTCGAATTCGGAGAAATTGTAAATTGTAAATTCTAAATTTTCCAGAAACGTCGCAAAATTGCGAACCTGGCGGAAAGATTAACGACGGATTAACGTCGAACGAAGAACATCGTTCTTGTCGACGAGAACCAACTCGCGAGATTTGAAACGCATCGATCAGCGGAGGAAACAATTCGATTAACGAACCTTCCGCGCGCGTCGGAACCTTCGACGAAACGGAGAGATAATGGCTGGAGGAGGATCGGATTCAAGAGACGCGACGTGCTCGCTCTCCGGTTGGAAAGTTCTCGCGTGCATCTCTCGCTGCAGCGGCAGAACGCGCGCAGTGCTACAGAAATAGTTCATCGACGGCGTGGAGGGACCCGTGAGGGAGTCCACGGGGGGAGAGAAGGAGAGAGAGAAAGAGAGAAACAGAGAGCCGGGAGTTGCGAGTTACCGGCGGAAAACGGTGGATTATGTGTGTTTAACCCCCCCACTTCCGAAAGGCAACGGTTATGTTTGAGCACGAAAAGTAAACTTCGACTCGGCGGCGACGCGAGGCGCTTTGTGAGGATTAGGAAGGAGGCCGCCACCGGGTGAATCGGCTCTTTTGTGCGGCCCACCCCGACTTCCGCGATCGATTCACCCGAGACGCGAAAAACCACCCGTGTCCCTTCTTCCCGCAACAACGAGACAAAGGATCCCGAATACGGCCGAGCGCAACTGGTTTTTGGTTCGCAGTGCGCAACTTTTTTTTTTTTTCACTTCGAGTATCACATTTGCGTTGCAAACGAGAGATATATATTTGCACTCGTCGTTCGTTGCGATATTTACACGAGTAAACGAAGCGAAATTAAATTTCATTTTTCGAAAGGTAGGAACAAAAATTTCGAAACAAATGTGGTGTGCCACGCTTGCGAGACTTTAAAAGCGGGAATATGCGAGGATAACGACAGATTGCATTCGATCAACGAATTGAATCTGGAAAATGTATTTCGGTGAAAAAGTCATCGACGTCTCCAAAAATTAGCATTAGATTGGTAAATTTACACTGCCCCCCGTTCGCGCCAAGACTTTGACTCGGAGATTGTAGCTCGCGTCGCGAAATTTATCAGAGTCTCGTGAGAAAATAAAAAAGGGAAATACGAGCGCGCGTTACCACCCCCGCGGCGTCGAGAGCGGGTCACGGCTTCCGGGGGAAGGTAATCCCGAGGAAAAACTGGCCTGGCCGACGTGCAACAGGTAGGAAAGCGAATGCACAGGCCAGTGCAAGTCCAAGCAACCTGTCAAATATCGGCGAAACGAAGGAGGAGGTCGTTCAGTTTCGCCCGACAGCCGGAAATATCGACGTCCATCAAACCTCGACGTGATCTAAATTATCGTTTTATTTTTATTTTCTCTTTTTAACCTCGCTCGACGGAAAATTTTATCGTCAGATTTTTAAAGCGTTTCCTCCTCCTCCTCTTCTTCTTCTTCTTCTTCTTCTTCTTCTTTTTTTCTTTTTTTATCGTTAGTAGGAGAGCGACAACTGCGTCGAGTTGAAACAACTGTGTAAACTGTCGATTCGAGAATTCTTATCATCTCTGGCGAATTTAAAACGACGTGACTGTCATCGATGAATCGTACAATATTTCTCTCTTTTTTTTTTTAATTTTTCCATAATTTCATAATTTTCTCTATATATCAAAAAGAACACGAGTAGAGAGACAAGGAACCGGGAAAGGGAAAAAGAGTCATTCCGATCGGCGTTTGCGCAAAGTCAAACGACAGCGAGCGAGAAGGGGAACATCGGCATGCGTAATCGAGCAACAAACGCGCTCCAGAATCGGCTGGCGCGGTTGCTCAACGAAAACTAGTATCGTACCACGGTCCGCGAGGTGCCCAATCGTACACCTTCACCTAGATATCCGTCGACGTTTGTTCGCGACAACCCTTTCGAATCGCAGCGCGCTCGTGTTACGCCGTGTCACGAGCCAACTCGACGCTACACACAGCTCGTTCGTGCTGTGGAATTCTTTATTCTTTAAGAAAAAAAAAAGAAGCCTAGAAAATTCTAAATTTTCTTCCAAGTTTCTAAATTGAAGTTCAACTTTCAACTTTCGGGACTGGCATCATTTGATGTTTGGAAGTCGTCTGGCAATTCTGGTATCAAAGAGTCACAAATTCGCAAAGAGATTGTCTCCTCGAAAATTACTGTATTTTCTTCTTCTTCTTTCTCCTTACGGAATGAACTTGACTCGATACTTTCTTTCGATCTACTTCTTTTCACATGGAAAAAAAAAAAAAAAAAAAAAAAGAAGAAGAGCCAAAGGTCAACCTTCAGTAGGGGGGGAAATTTTCCGCAGTCGGTTCACGAATCGAGGGAAGAGAGATAGACGTGCGAGACGATCTCCGGACAGGTTCGATTCGCTCGAGTGAAATATCGTCGTCGGGACGAAACGAGGAAACGATAAAACGCCCTCGAGAGTATTCGAGGTGCAGAGAGAGAGAGAGAGAGAGGCGAGAAGACGAAGAACGACGCACACGCGAGAAAGCTCGCGGAGGAAACGGAGGACGAAGAAGGGCGTGTTCGAGGCCTGATGCTTTCTACCGGTATTGTACCGGTTTTAAAGGACTCTGGCCAGCGGCAGAAGAGAAACGAGAGAGAGAGAGAGAGAGAAAGGTACCGAACGGATACGGAGCGAGCGTGTGCAGGTACGAATCGCGTACCTTCTCTCTCTCTCTCTCTCTCTCTCTCTCGAGTGATCGTGCTGCGCGACTCGGCAAATAGACGATAGAGAAGGAGAAGGAACGAAGAAGGCGAGAAGGAGGCGGACTAGCCAGTGAAGAGTTAAACTGGCCAGACTGCCTGCCGCCGTCGACAACGCAACACCGTTCTTCAACCAGCGACAGATCTCGGGAGGGGACGTAGCTGCTCTCGGAGAGAGAGAGAGAGCAATCCGAGAAACTGCCGAGAGTCACCGCGGTGAAATAATATTTCGTTAGTTAATACCGGTGGCTACGAAAACTACTCGCGCGTATCCTCTTTGCGTACTCTCTTCATATTACCTCGTCTTTGTTGCATGAAATTTTTGTAGATGGTCAGTCATCTGTTCAATTCAATTCAATTGCACGGTTCGCATGGTTCGATACATTTATATTTTTACGAATCTGAAACGATCCAAACAAACACGTATCCTAGGTAAAGAAATAAGTATAACAAGACGGTGTTATTAACATTTTATGTACGAGTCGCGTAATTTATTCGTAGATTGAGACTAATCACAAATATTTGCTTTCTTCGATTCGTTCTCAATTTTCTAACGTACTAGAACCCTAAACGGTTCAGACTTTTTCCTATTTCTTTCCCTGTAATACCTGCCGTCTGGTCCGTGCATGCAAAATGTCATCCCGTCTGTTTTGTCGAACGTGTATTTCTTACGACATTAAAAATTTGTACGAGCCACTTGTACGACGAGAAGAGCTCAAACGAGACAGTGTATACGACTAACGAACATTGGCTAATATCCGAATGAATCTTGGCAACAACGAGATGCTGCTCGAACGAAGGAACAACGGGGGATCAGTAACGGGACATTCTCCTTTTGTTCAGCCGGCGAAAGAATTAATCAACGAAGAGTAAATTGGCCCAGACTGCCTGTCGCCTTTGGGAACGGTGGTTATACGTGCCAATAAAACTGGCCAGAGAAACCGGCCGTTTCGTGCTGGCGCGCTACTACACCTTTTCTGACCTAATTCCACCAAATTAGAAATCCATTGCCCGCGGATGAAAGAAACTGATCTCGTCTCGGAGCTTGGAAATTCATTGCCCTGCGAATTCGAACGGAAGCTCGAACGATGTCGTAAATCTTACTCGTCTTGGGTCACTCTGTTCCAATTTACGCAAGTTTCGATTCAACTAAATTACGACGAAGAGGAATCTGACCGACTGCTCGAAGAAGATGACATCGTCACGTGGATTTGTACACTTTTGCAGGAATCACGATCCTCCGAGCTCGCGAATTACTTCACTATTTGATAGTTTTTGATATTTTCTACTAATTCTAATTGTCTTACGCAAAATTCGAAAGCAAGTTCTAGATGACTCAAAACTGAACTGTTGTTACAACACATCGGCAGTGTTACAATCAAAGATTAATTATTTTCAATATTCTAAACAGTGCTGCCAGAGGATTATATATTTACATATATATAAATTCTGTGCAGAATTCGAGAGTGAATTCTAAATGATTCGAAGCTGAACGTACACATTGTAAGACAGCGTACCGTTCAGTGGCTGTTTAAAGGTACTCTCGCTTTCTACATCGTTTGTCAGAGCCACCCACGCGTCAAGCTTTAATTGCCACAGGCCGATCCTTTGTAACTCGGTTTTTGGCTTCGTACGCTGTCGCCGACGTGCCGACGAGCAGAAAAATAGCACGTGGTCGGTTCAACGATCTCGCTAAAATTCGGCCATGGCCTGCGCGAAACGACCCTGAAAATTTACCGATATCGCGCGACGACACTGTGTCCGGAAGAGCACAGATTCCTCCGACAGATAAAATTGGCTCGTACAATTAGAAGGCGTTCCTCTCTAACAGTCGGCCCCTGTACCGTTAATCCACGGCCGATTCGACGATCGCGAGAGCTTCCTGACGCGACTCCCAAACGACCGATCGATGGTCCGCTGACCTTAAAAGTCGAGGTCCTGTTCTCGTCTGAATCTCGAACGAAGAAGATACATACGTGGATGTTTCATCTGTCGATATATTATTAAAAGATCTGAGCTTTCGATCAAACAAACTACCCCCGATTTCGACAGTTCTTTAATACTTGATCCACTAAAAATTGTATCATTATCGAAAGTAAGTAGATAGATGTCACTGTCGTATCTAAAATATTTTTACACCAGATGAAACAATCCCGTACCTGAAATTTGCACAATGAAATATCCATAAATGTAGCCCGATAATTGCTAATATTAATTCTCTCGTAATGCTTCAACATACGTATTCTGCTATCTATTATAACCGAGCCATCTAACATTCGTTTCTCTCAAATTCCTAGTTTCTCGATTATCGAAAGAGCGAACGAGCGAAGGCCGAGAGGAATTTGGATCAAAAGAGAGGGATGAACTGGAGAGCCGACCGTATAAATGTCGTATCGACGCGCGACTATATAAAAAGTCCTACTTACAACACCACGTACGTAGAAGCCGTGCGCCGCCGCCGTGCGTAACGCGAACACAACGATTTCTAACGACGAGATTTACAGATCGTTTCACGAGGCGCGGTCAAAGATTAATGATCCAGTTAGGTAAACACATAAAATCGCGTGCATATTACAAACGGCAGCTGAACAAAGAAACACGGCACGAACGTACACGAATGACAAACATTTCCGCGGCGAACGTGGAAAATATCGGGGTGAATAGGCCGGCCCAAGGTATAGGCGCGGTGCTAGAAAGTTGAATGAATTAAGCACGCCTGTTTATGATTGTTAGCGGCTGCCCACGTGCTTTCCGTTCGCGTCCACTCCGCGTGTTTCCTCTGGTTCTCGCCATATTCAACGTACCTTTTCTTTTCCTCGTCTCGTTCCTATATTTTCCTTCTCTCTCTCTCTCTCTCTCTCTCTCTCTCCCTTTCTCTCTTTCCGACGATTTTGCTAGCTTGGTGCGATACGAAACGTCGATCTCTCGGATGAAAATTTACTACCACTACTTTCAAGTACTTTCGAGGTTCGTTTGAGCGATTTAAAATTCATCGAGGACCGAGGACCGATTCGATTTCTTGAAATTTGATGAAATCATCGAATCGAACATTTTATTTGTTATTACACGTGAATTTTTAAATATTGCAAAATTAAATCCAACATTGAGATTACGAATGATAAATATTAATCAATTCATCGTTATATATTAATTTATAATATTTGTTATTACATCAATTCGTAATCTCGATATTAGAATTTGATGAAATAAACTGATCGATTTGTGTATAAAAATACGTACGCGCATTCTACGTATTTTTGTATGATTAAATTTTCCGGAAATTTTCTCGACACGGAACGCGTATGATTCAAAGTCAATTTTGCTGTGAACGACGACAAAGACGAAATAAATTTCGACAGTTGGTCGAATTCGAGCAAACGACGTTTCATATGCATCCTGATTCCTCTCTGTTCTCCGTTCGAGGAACAAAGGAACTCGAGAGCCAGAACTCGCCACGGGCTTGCATCTCGATCACTCACCTGAAACAAAATAAAGGAATTTTAATTAGCAACGACGTGGCACGGTGGGGGAAAAGACATCGATTGCACGTATTACGACGAGCTAATTACGCGCGCAACGTTCAAGGTAACCGGAAGTAACGGGCGAACAATTTTCGCAGAGTCCTCGAGCGCTCGTTGAAAATCGCGATGGCGGATTCTTTCAAAGAATCGAGAAAGAGAGAGAGAGAGAGAGAGAAAGAGAAATTGACACGTGGAGAAAGAGAAGCAAAAGAAGTCATCCGTTGATCCGACGCTACCAAGGACGCGAGATTACACGATCGGATAAATCGAAATACCAGTCATTCGCTCGACGACAATTACTTCATCGGTAAGAACGAATCAGCGTCACCTTTCTTTTTTTATTTTGGATACGTGATACGTACGACAGATTTTTAATATTTTAGTTTCTTCTGCGACTTTGAAACAAGTGTCGTCTGCTTCAAAGTCGAAGATCGCGGATAAACGAATTTCGTCGAAAAATTAAAAATTTGCGCGTCAAAAATGTCATTTATTTTTACTAAAAAAAAAAACAAGTATCCTAAAGCTTCTCGAGCGAGTGCTGATTTTCGCAGATGTAACGTACGTCTCGGAATGAAACGTTACATCTGTGATAATTCCCCTATACGCGTGCGTGTACGTTCCCCAACGTCGTATCAATTTCACGCAAATAACAAATACCGAGTAAGAAAATGGCACTTGCAGATAACAGAAGCTCAAATACCCATCCATCTGAAATACGGAGTATTAACTCGTTGACGCAAACTCGAGACACGGCTAAAAATCAGCTTCTAATACGACGCCAATGTCCCGAACGCGTTCGTTCCGTGTCTGACCAGGTACGCTCCCTTTCCACTGCGCCCACCGGATTCTCCCACCGTCGCGCGACCGCGGTTAATATCTGCACGCATCGATCTCTGACTTCCTCTCCGAGGACGTGTTCGTCGCTACGAAAGAGAGAGAAAGAGAGAGAAAAGAGAATAAAAACCACCCTCTCGTCCAAAGAGGAAGTTATCCACCCCTAAAACGTTTCGTAACGATACACACCGTGCGACACATGTTCGACGTAGAAAAGCACGTTCGCGGAACGCTGCGGCGATTCTCGGACGCACGCAGTCCCCCCGGGGCCGGAAGTCCCCACGCATCGGGTGACGCGATGACAACAACACTGATAACGGAGGAAAAAAAGGAAAAGAAGAACGGAGGAGGGGGGTCGACGATGGCGATAACGAAGAGAGAACGTCGATTCGACGATACTCGCAGAGCCGGACATTTAACGATGGCGATTTAACTGTCGCGCAGCGTGGCGCGCGTACAATTGTCCCTCTCTACGCGCCGACCTGTACAATGATAATTATGGCCCTGGCTACGATTGTTTATGGAGGCGGCAGTTAAATTACCGCCGGTTGACGTTACACGGGCATTTCGGTGGCTGCTTTCCCTCGTCGCGTTGTAATTGTTATTTAACAGTGGTTTGTACCATCATCGTCGAGAACAATAAATTTCCAGAGGATGGAAGGAGGGGCAGAGAGCAAAAACAGAGAGAGAGAGAGAGAGAGAGGATGAACGAAGATTAACCATTACGCGATGCACGTTTTCATCAAAGGCTCGTTAAACTGCAATTAAAACCACGGCCACTTTGCCGCTTTTCCAAATGCCTGCACGACCCACCAACCAACCCCCTATCAATCGCCGCATTCTCTCTTTCTCTCTCTCGTCGAGCGAACCACCGCCCCTGTGCCCCTCCTCCATCGTGTAAACCAGCTTTTTCCCACGACCGGCGTCGTTTTGCTTTTCCTCGCCGGATCCGTGATTTTCCCTCGAGGGTCCGTTCGAGGGGAGGGGGCGCGCGCGGAGTCGGCGAATTTTTCAGCGGAAATTGGAACGATTTTAATCGGCGGGAGCAAGCACGCGGAGGAGGAGTCGTGTGGCGTTGGCTTCCCGTGAAATTTCGCGTGCGGTTACACGACACTCTTGCTGACGGTTGACGTCATACTTCGCGAGCCCAGCACACCTCTTCGACACGTGAGTTTCTTTTTTTTTTTTCGCGCGTCGTTCGCCCAAGTACCGATTCCTGCGTGGGAAGAACGATAGCGCGCGTTTGCCACTGTCCCCGCTGGGAAGACCCACTCGAAAGTTATGCCTCCGCTCGTGCGTGCGTGTCGTCTCCTCCGTGCTGGCTACGTAAATTACAGAATCGCGTTGGAAATTAAATTTCGCATCGCGCTAGGATTTAAAAAAAAAAAAAACAAAATTTAAGTAACGAGCGCAAATATCTCGTCCAATTCGAGAATCTGTGGCTGCTGTCAATTAGATTTATCGGTAATCACGATATTCATCTTTTCCTAAAAATTCATTTCTTCGAAAAATGTTTGACTTTTTAAATCGATAGGTATAAACGATTCAGTGCGAAAAGAAGTTAGTCGCGACCTGTTGATAAATTTTAAAGCGAGGATGCGCAACTGCGGTTTTTGGAGCTTGAACAAGAGGTATAAAGCATACAAAAGCGCACATATATATAGTGAAGGAAAGGTTTGTCAATTTATCATTTGATCACGGACGGATTCTACTACATTTCGACTGAACCTCGGACGAACGATCGATTCGTTAAAATAATCGGAATTTTTGCGCGGAAGGTGTTCCGCGCGACACACGACATGCAAACAATCCTTGACAACCATGTCACTTGACACCGCGTCAAGTGTTTAATGAGAACGCACGGTCATCAGCCAACTATCTCCCGTCTATCGAGTTACGTGAGTCACGGGCTTGCAATCTGAAATAACGTTGCACGAAAATTCGTCGAACGCCGAGATCTCCGAAAAAATCACTCCCCCGCTAATCGTCGACGCGAGTCGCGTGTAATTTTCGTACTTTCGTTTCGAGATTCACATTTCGCGCGAGTTCCTCGAGTCGAATTTCATTTATCATTTTTTATTTATCACTGATTGTTTGAGAATCAATTCTCAGATGCTCGTACATAACGTACAAGGCAATTCAACGCGACGAAATATCTCCTGCCCTCGTCGATGTTAACGAAATACAAATGGTTGCAACTTCGTCCATGTCCGACGGTACGATCAAATCCGACGGGAATCCCCTGGGAAGATCGAGAAATCGTCGTACAAATTCCTTTGATCTGTCCGTAAATCTCACGTACGTGTTTACGCGGGCGTCGGTAAGTGGCTGGGGAAAGGAAAAAGAAAAAAGAAAAGAGAAAAAAAAAGGAAGAGACACGAGGGTGAATTTCCGTTAGCCGAAGAGGGAGTTAACGCGATTGGCCACGAGCTTCCATGTAATTGGGAACGATTCATAAATTTATTGCGACAGACAACACACAACAGTTCTTCCCTTTCTCGCTCACCCTTCTCGTTCAAGCTCCTCGGTGGACGACCCTCCAATACTCGTTCAACAGAGAGGGGTTGGAATCGTCGGCTCGAGTGGCCCAAAAGGGGCCACGAGAAGGAGAGAATCGAGAGTTTCAGACGGTGAGAACAAGTGAGAGAGAGAGAGAGAGAAAGAGAGAGAGAGAAGAAGAAGGTTTGTCGAGGCTGGCTGTATCAACTTAGACACATTAAAAATTTAATAACTCGTCTTGGTAAGTCGGTTGGTAAAGTAGGCAGCTTTAACCACCACGGGGATCTCTTTAAATCCAAGGGTCTACAAGGGAATATTGACAACGTTTCTTACATCTATTCATATCCTTTGACTTACTCGTAGCAACTATGCAACAGATCATTTGCACTTGCCAATAAAGGAATACAAGGAACAGCCGTTGTCTTCCAAAACTCTCTCTCGAGTTTTGACCAATGAGTAAAATATTTCAAATATTTGAGAAACTTGCAAGTATACGTACGTCCTCGGCAACTGACTGGATCTGTCGTGTAAAACAATTCCCTTTAGTTTAAATCCTATTTATCTGGCGTCGCTATCGCGAAGATATGGAATTGCATAAACATCCGCAGTGCAGTCGCGAGCTTCTCCCCTTCTCACTGCTGCATTCCAACCGCGAAAAAAATGAAAGAAAAGCCTTAAAATCCGAACGGTTTTAACGTACGTGCAATTTTCGCAGCCGATACAAGATACGAGGAGACGAGGGGTTGCTTTTTCCCTGCGCGCCTTCCTTCGCCGCCATAAATTCGTCTTCTTGTTGATCTTTGCCGAACTTTACGGCCCGGCTACGGCTCGGTATACCAATAAACTGATCAAACTGTCCAAGAGCTACGAATTCTTGGCCAACGGCGGTATCGCGTTCGCAGCCACGATGCGAGCAAAAATGATGATGGCGAAAAATCGACATCCCCCCAGCGATGGTCGATAGCAGAGGTCCCTATTTCACCGCGTATTTACATATACGGTATGTGCGAACGAGTCCGGATTTCGATCCACGTAATTTTTTACTTTGCAAGTGTCCACGGTGTTTGCCAGAGTATTTAAATGCACAGTTGTATTGACAAATTGCGGCCGAAAAATTGTGTCGTCTGCGACCAGAAATACTGAATATTAAAGGTAAAAAATTACGGCCCGAGACTTTCATTACGTGTGTAATTGATATGATTAATAAATTGTCAGACCAAAGCTTAGTAAACTAGTTGACACATACGCGCGTGCGAAAAGAACGCGTGTACGAGGCGCATGAATTCTTGATTCCTTGATACGCACGTGTATCGTAATACGCGATTTCCGCGCGGGAGTCGGCGAAAACTACGGACAAATTTCCTTCCGCGTCGTGCCGCTAAATTATTCCGCGATTAAGCGCATCGGCGAATCCATTAACGCGAAGCGACCTCAACTTAATTAACTCGCCCCGTCGCGGGAATTAAATACTATCGCGGACGTATATGAATTTGTTACGCGGACGGAGATAACGGTCAGCCGTTTCATAAATTTGCCGGCGCGTTATTATCGCGCGTTCGATCTCGCCACGGGATCGTGATTTTCGCGCGCCTGATTGTTTCCCGCAGTCAGCGGTCGAAGCGGGACACCGAAACCATTCGATCTTCGAGTGAAATAAAATACTATTCTTCGAGATTCTACAAGACGAATATTCTTGAATGGTCTATCCAGCTAGCGGTACTGTGCCTATGAATATTAACCATTTGCGCTGCCACAACTGATTGCGGACCATAACGAGCGACCAAACCGATATACGATAATTCGTCGCTTTCTCTTTGAACTCGTCGGAACTTACTTTATATCCACTGGATAGAAATTATTGAGAAGTAATAAATTTATTTATTATTCGTTTCGCCTGGGTTATACTTGAAATATATACTTAAAACTGAGAGAATATTGCAATTTTGGAACAAAAAGTTCTCGACGTGCGTGAGAGGTTAATACCAGAGTAAAATTCGACAACTCGCGCCTAATTCGATGAAAATTCCAACCAATACCTAAACAAACATTCTTAATTACTTAGTAAGAGTTCAAGAAAGAACAGTTACACAGCACCTGAGGAGAATCAAAACCACCGGCGTGCAGCGTCAGAAAATTCGAGAAGCTCCGATGCACGCTCGGTGGTAGCAAGACGAACGAAGAAAAAAAAAAAAAAAGAATTGTAGCGAAGGGTGAACAGCGAAAGAGAATGGGAGGAGGGGAGAGGGCAGGGGGGACAAAGGGGGGCACGTAGTAACGACGTGTACACCAATCCCAAAGGGTCTTCGTGGGGTGGCAGTTTTCGGGGGTGCGCCACCCCTACTTGCACCAACGGAATATACAGTACACGGAGCGTGTAACGTCCCACTGTCAGGCGACCCTTCCACCATTACACCGAGCGTACCCAACCGCACGTACACACGTGCACACGCGCGTATATACAAGTACACACGGAGTGGCAGGGGTCTGCCCTATGATTTGTAGCGGCACTATAATGCCTCAACTACCCGGCACCCTGACTCACCCTCCCCTGCTCCTGCCCCCCTAACCGCCGTACCACCGCCCCTCATCGGCTGCCTGCCTGCACAAACACAAGCGAAACCAGCCGAGGCAAACACGCAGGGAATCCGTGAAACACGCGGCGGGTTCGCTCCCTTCACGGCCCTTGGCCGATGTAGCAACACGTAGCAACGTTTTCCGTTGGAAAACAAGAGCGTACGGCGAGTTCAACGCGATTCGCGTTCGCGCCACTGCGATGGCGTTGCGGTGTCGCTTTTGGCGCGAATGTGAGAGAGTGGAATTTTGTTAAACGGAGGATGGAGATTTCTTTTTTTTTTTTTTTTTTTTTTATTTGGAAATATCAATAGCCGGGTGGTTTTCGGTGGTTTTACGGGAATCTCGAGGATAATAGCCTACTCTACCATTCTAGGCAAACTGTATAAAGTAATTTCCTCCACAACCGTAATTGCTTCCTACCTAATAGCTAATGAATACAGCCATCGATGGAAAATCGATCGTCGTTAGCGTTGGGAATCCTCGGAAGAATGAAATTGCTCGAAACATGAATTTTCTATGATTCGACCGTAACTTCGCAGCACGATTCTATTTGTAGAGAATAGAATGGATAGAGTTATTCCTTGCAGTCTGTGTTGCAGAGCTTGATAAAAAAAAAAAAAAGAAAAGGCCGGACACCGGTGATTGATACGTCGCGCCACCGAGCCGCCACTCCAAGATACAAGGGGTGGACGGAAAGAAAAGCGAGAGAGAAAGAGAGAGAAAGAGAGAGAGTGAGAGGGTTTAAACCGTTTCAATTATTTGATCGACCGATAGAATTATACGCGTGGAAGCGGATTTCGATTGGTACGAGGATAGGCGGAGCAGAGAGAATGAAAGAGTTAGAGAGAGAGAGAGAGAGTAAAGGGATAGAAAAAAATATTCGAGAAGGGAGTCACAAAAGCCGATCACGAGGCAACGCACCCCCGGTTGCCAAGATTATATACCGTGTCAAAAATAAGCTGGCCACGTCCTCGTCGTCAGGCGTAATCCTTTCGTCGGTTGGGACTCTTTTCTCTTTTTTCGCCCTCGAGGCGATTAACTTGGAGGAATTCGGTTCGATTCGAGCAACCGGTAGCCTCGATTAATTAAAACAGAGAGGAGGAGAAGTCGATGCGGTTGAAACGTCGTCCCACGAGTAGCGACGGGTTTGAGCGCGCTGCAAAGAGGATGGAAAACAAAGGAACCCAAACGTCGTGGTTGAATTAAAATCTTCGACGAGTAATTTTGAAAACAGAAAAGAGCATTATCTACGAGCGTGCTAAAACTGGCTGTATATTGATCGGGAATCAATCTCATTGGGTTCGGTGCGTCTTACGGCTGGCATTCGAACCCTATAAATTTAACTGCAACAGACACGTAAATTTGTACGAAATTTCTGATATGTTATTACTGAACGGTACTAAATTCTTCAACTAATACATATATATATATATATATATATGTTAGTACAGTACATGCGACGAAAGGTCTCAGTCGAACGAAAGACCAACGATCGTCGACGATCCCTCCCCCCTGTTTCGATCGTGCCCGTTCCAACCGTTCGAACTGTGCAAATCGGGGCAAACCCGCGTCGTACGCTTCATTCGAAGTGGTTTGATTTGCACATTCTCCGCGTGCGTTACACAGGCTTCGGTCGGGTTCGCGAGCGAGAGGATAAAAAAAAGAAAAAAGAGGGGGGGGAGGGGAAAAAATAAATAAAAAAGCTCCGGATAAAATTGCATTTTTGTGCCACGCAGTTGCCACACTCCAGCTCGTTCTTTTGCACGCGTTTGGAAAACTCTCGTCTAGAGAGAGAGAGAGAGAGAGAGAGAGACTGTCGGCGTAATTTGCGAGCGCGGCCGAGAGGGTAGCGTGCACGCGCGCGTTTCTCTTTTTGGCGGAGGCTCTCGCCACGCGCGTTCAAGTTGTACAAGTTATCGACGAACACGCGCGTTTCGCCCCGGCGAAAAAAAGTCGCGGTGCCAGGCCGGAGAGGAGGGATGATAGCGAAATAGCCATTAATTACGAGAGTCGGGGCTGCTCTTCCAATTAGCTCGAAAAAAAAAAAGAACCCGGTTTCGGTTCTTTTCTTCCTGTCTCCCTTTCTCGCTCTTCCTCTTTCCATCTTTTCTGCATTTTCTTGTAATTTATGAGTCGACTAACAAGCGTCGAGAAGAGGAATCGATTAGATTGTAGGCAGCGATGGACTCAAGATCGATATATACGCCAGAAAGCCGGAAGGTAGACATTTTCTTAACAGTAAGTATAGATTTGAAGAAAGACAGATGCAAGAATCTCTCTGTGTGTGTGTGTGTGTGCGTGTTGTTCTAGGTTGAATATATTTCAACAATAATTCAATTACAACGAAAAAGTAATAAGAGCATGCACTGGTGTATCGTCATATCTCTCGTGATTCTTTGTACCAAATCGTGGTGTTTTTTCATTTCTTCTAAAAACTCCCTCGCCAACGGGGAGAGTCAAATTGCTGCGAGATGAAATAACGAGAGATCGGTGGCAAAAGAGAGGGATTGAAAACGGAAAAGGACAAAAGGGACGGGGAGAGAACAGGGTAAATCTGATTTGCAGGGAATTTCATTCCTCTCGGTGACTGGTTTTCATCTTCCGTGAAAGTTGCGCGCACCGTTCGAACGGCGCTCACAGCTTACAGCTTTATCCCCGCGAGTGGATCGATCACCGATAGAAAAGCTGCGACGCGCGCGAAGCTCGAAGCTCGAAGCTCGGCGAAGCACCGAGCCGCGGAGATCTTCGAGAATCGTTCCAGACGTCGTAAGTATTATTTCGTGCTCGACTCTTTTTGACAGCGCGCGGATAAACCCGGCCAACGTTTCTCTCGTTTTCTTTCTCTTCCAACACCCCCCCGCCCCCTATTTCTTATCGTACGCGCAAAGTGTATTAAAGGTAAGTGTATAAAAGTTCAGCGGCGCGCGAATTTACGAGGCGCGTGCGAGCACCAGATAAATATCTTACGGGTCGGTACCTCGCGCTCCGCGCGGAAGCGGATATCAGCGCGAATTTCGTCGACAATCGCTCCGGTTCCGCTACGTGGAGCGGACGAAAAGAGAAGCGAATGTCCGATCGGTGTTGCAAAAACCGTTGTACTTTCTTCTTTTTCGTTTTCTTTGCGTGGTAACTTGACGGAGAAAACAACACCGAACGAACGCGATGCATCTCTTGGGTTCTTCGAATTCGGGTTCTTCATAGAAAAATACGTGCAACGACTTACGAAAGTGTTCCACTCGCCATCGGAAGGAACGTGTTAACCGCAGTTGATACGACCGAGCGTTGATGCTTACCGATATAAAGAATAGTCGGTTGTTTAGATGCTTTTGCGACGTACTTGCAATTTCTACGTACGGGAATTAGCCGATGAAACCACGACAGATGAATTTTCGAAATGTTTCGTGTAAATTTCGCGTCGTGAATTTTCCTGCAAGTACCTCCTCGACGTACGTGTATATCAACGTTGGTTTACTGCGCGGAATGCTGCGTGCGGTTGATCGGTAAGAGTCGCCGTGGTTGAATGCGAAATACACACACACACACACACACGCACGCAGACATACGAGTATCGTAGGGAACCGGGATTGAAATCGATGGATCAATTCCGAAGGGGCCACGGGGTCGCCTAGACACTTCCGGTCCGCTCGTGTCTCAACGTTCTTTCCATCAACCCCCCTCTCTGGTCTACCAGAGCCAGTTCCGTATACATACGTAACTACTGGAAATACGAACGGTATCTCGCGGTCATTCTTATTTGTCTGGCGTATAGCCTGGAAAACGACGCAAATTGTTGCGTAAGACGGGTTGCAACAACCCGTGATTTTTAATCTTTGATGAGCGTGTGCATGTCGTTTCACCCTCCGGTAGGGTCGGTTCGTATTTTTCAAATCTGTCGTTCCAAGAAGCAGTCGTTATTTTTTTTTTCCATATATTTCCAACCCTCGACGAGGCGACTTTCAAGCGGAAAATTTATTACATTTTCTCTGTAGCTCTCGCTGCCTTTTTATTAGCGTTCGATCAGCTTTTATCAGATTCGAGTAAACGATCAGACCGTTTCATCGAAAAATTCCCGTCCGTTTCACGTTGCCTTCCACAAGACCGAATTTGTTCCAATTTGGTTTTTCTGTAGTCTGAATTTCATAATCGCACTCTTGCTATGTAACACGCTTCCAAATTATTTCTAAATTTTCTATCAATTTCCTCGACTCTCCATCGCATTTCAATCAAAAATTTTGTTTCAACTCGGAATTTAATTCCAGAGTGTTACATACTCGGCGGAGAGAGGTTATTCCACGCGTGAAAACAAAAGTGAAGATTTTTTTCTCTCTCGTTGAAACGACTCTAGCTTTTCAAACCGCTCTAGGATATTTGTCACTGAGAGTGATTTTAGCGAGGGTAACGCAGAAAATCGGGCCTCTTCAGGTGCAACGCTGATGCAACGAAAATTAGCGATTGGTTGATTTGGGTCACGTGCTTCGCGAGAGGGCGTGGCGTAGACCTTGTTTGTTTTCTATGAATAAAATTTTATGGCGAAAAAGTCGTCCTTCATTCTACAGTCATTTTACGAGTAAGTACCCTCCTTCGAGTAAATAAATTGAATTTCGTTTCATTTCGTACGCGAATCAGTTAATTTTCCTCCGACGTTCTTTCTTTCTTTTCTCTCTCTCTCTCTCTCTCTCTCTTGATTCGACGCATTGTTTCGAGGCTTGTTACCGCGCGCAATTTTTCTCGATCTCGACTTCGACGGCTTTCCTTTCCCGCCGTCTTGCACGCTTCCTGACATTTTCAGATATTCAATTACCGCGACACAAGATATTGCGGCCGAACGGGGCCGGGCCCGCACCACAAAAACGCAATAAATCGCCTCTCCTTTCCTCAGTTCTCGTTGCTCGCGGTGTATACGCACGCGTGGCACGTATCGGAGCTTATTTACATGCGCCGCACGTAAAAAACAAACTCGACGTGTATATCGTTGAAAATTGGTCGGTGTGCGTTTCGAAAATGGCCTAAACAGTTAAAAATCGTAAAACGATCTTCTTCTGCAAACGCTTTCGATTATCGACGATTAGAATATCGCAGAATATCCAAAATCACTGTGAACTGCAATTCACAACTGCAAGTTGCAATTACTGCAAACGCTCTGTATCAAACGATCTATCTTTTCCCGATATCCGTTCGATCTACGAACGATAAAAAAGATGAGCGGGAATACACAGTAGACGGGTTGGCGTGAGCATTTTCAATTTTGTCTGTTTTTCTTTCTTCCTCTCCGATGCGGACAGAGAGAGAGAGAGAGAGAGAGAGAGTGGAAATTGCGAGGAGAGACACCGAGTGATCTATACCGGCCAATTGATCTACGACGAATTCGCGAGGCGGCCGCACAAATCATGCTTCGATCGTCGAAGCCAGGGAGATGCGACTCTCTCTCTCTCTCTCTCTCTTCGTGCAAGCAGAAATTGCCGGCGATAAATAATAAAACGAGCCGTGTAATTTGAGGTAACGGCTTTTCTGTCTCCCTTTTCCCTTGCTTCTTCTTCCGCGATCGTTCTATGGCCACCGGGAACCAGAGAGTGCCTTTCCTCTTTCTCCTCTCTGTTTCTTTCCTCTCTATCCATCCACCGTGCTCCCGCCGATACTCCCCCCCCCCCTCCACGTTCTACACACGTTACGTAGCTTCGCGAGGAAAACACACACGTCACGAAGCTTCACGTGCGTTCGCCGAGCGCGTGCTTCAAGCTCGTAAGTGGAAATTACCTCTTGTCCATCGTGACGAGCGCAAAAAGATTGGGACGACTCTGTACGATCATCGAATGATCTTCGATTAACCCGCCGAGCGCCTGCTAGGAATTACTAGTTTAATACTTGGAACGAACGAAGAACTCGCAAAACGTACGGTTATTTCTCGGGCCAAACGTCTTTCAGTAAGCTGAAATTACTTCGCCAGAGCTGAAGCGCAAAATCTCCATCGGGGACAAAATTATATCTGGGGCACCCATAAGATACTGTACGAAAATTGTTGTCACTAGATGGACAATGTTTATTAGATCAAAATCGACATTACTCGCCTCTGTCAAATTGGCCGTTTGTTATACAAATTGGTCAGTCGCAGTGTAAAACGTGATTGAGATTGCCCGAGATACAGAATTAATCCAAGATTATCAGCGATACAGTGAATTAAAGGAGGTTTGTAACGCGACGTTCTCGATCGCGATCAATAGTATCGAGCAACTTTCGATCGTTTCCAGCAGCTTGCAAGTAAATAAACGCCGGTTAGGCGCGATTAATTACACGATAAGGAACAACGACGACGCGGTGTGACTGCACCTGCTGCAATTGCGCGCTTGCGATTTTAATGTCTCGATCCGATCAATCCTACTCCCGCGATAACTCCTTCTCGGCGCAAATTTTCCATCGACGCGGAGGTCTTCTCTGTATATGTTTGTCAATTACCCGACGAGATTGAACCTATCGTCGCGTCTTTTAACCGGTGACAGCGACACCGGTGCTGATAAATGTTTCGATCCACCAGAGAGGACGATGCGAGACCGATTAATTACAATAGTATTCCAATATCGCGAAATTACGTTACCTTGAGTTCACTACTCGTCCTGCACTTGCCAATTTGACGTTGTTAACACTGTGCGCAAGTGCGCAATTAATTCTCGCCGAAATTTCAAACTCACGCGCTGCGGCTGTTATTGCGTACTATCGAAGCGACAAAAAAAAAAAGGATCTATCGTTTATGCTGCGAATGTCATCGATAAGAAGCGTAGGCGCTGTATTACAATTCCGACGCGTGTTTGATAATTTATTCGGAAAGTAGATCTTTGACAAAAACTAGATCTGAAGATTCAAGCTCCGCAGCAACGTTTTCCGCGAATCGTCGATTCACATTTGACAAAAACGCGACGATAAAATCATCGGAGGACGAAGAATGCAGGGCCTGCTAAGCTTGAAAAAATTTGTAACAGCACGTACGATGCCCGTCCAGCTCTACAGTTGAACGGAAAAGAGCAAATATTCACCAACAAGAGCAACAGACCGGATACGTTTCTACTTAATCGCAAATACAGAACGCCAAATATCTGCGATACGTGAAATTTACCTAACTTCGTGAAAATATTTGTTGAGTATGTCGAGCATGTCGAAACATTCTACGTGCATAAATCACTGTAATTTAAACGACTGTAATTTGAACTAAACAAATCTCTGTCCAAAGAGAAATTAATATCAGGCAGTTCGAAACGAAAGTCTGAAACCAATCGTATCCATCAGGGTTAAGTAAAATTATACGATAACTTGAAACATTTCCTAGCCGTGACTGTCGTTTCGAGTATCCCACCAGCTCTTCGAATATTTTCTCCCCTACCGGTGGTCACTAATAACCAGAGAAGATTGTTAACGCGACAACACGCTGTATTATCGCGTCATTATCGAACCTAACTGAGAGAACGTTTTATTTTATCAAATAGAAGCGTCACGATTTAACCCAACCCTTTGAACGCGTCGTGCTCGGAGTATCGGACGAGTTCAAAATAATTAGTTCGCTTATCGGGGATCCAAAGAGAATAGCGTATCGCGACGTAATACATGCAACAATCGCGTCATGTTACACGCACATGGTCGTTTCGGTGTTAAACTTTCCGGCTCCTCCGGTAATTTCTCGCACTCGAGCGAGTTGATTTTATTAATTGTTCTTCAACGTTGCGCGCGCGCAACGACCACACGTACGCGACAGAGTGGCATCGACGCGCGAGAATATACCGCCGTGCAGCGGCGGGCTGTTCGATATTTGCATAAACACGGCCGCACACCTGTAAATTATTTCTTTTTCGCGCGGCTGTAGCGCGGCGCCCGCGAGCGCGTAGATCATCCCTCGACGCGTTATGGATCCGAGGCGAGCACCATCCTCCACCCGGGGATTTCTCGCATCGGAGAAGAGTCCATAGAGAGAGAGAGAGAGAGCTGAAGGCAGCCGGCTGCCTTGTACTTTTGCAGGAATTAATGAGACCGCGGCGAGAAAAGAGAAGCAGAAGAAGCTCGTAAACAGGAGAGGAGCTTTTCCTTTTCTTCGATTTTCCCACCAACTACTCCCTCTTCGAGATAGAGAGAGAGAGAGCACAATGCCACGGAGACGCGCTGCTAACCAGGCTAATTAGCATATAGAGTGGATAATTAATTACGCGGAAACGACGCTTCCGTTCGCGCCCTCTTTTTACCCCGTGGAACTCTCTCGTAGGAACTCTCGTTGGTCCTCTGCGTGCAGGTCAATCGAAAACGCAACAGGGGGAATCAGGTTGCACGACTGGGAAAGGACTGGGTCTGCTCCATTTCATTTAGGTGAAAGAGAAGCGATATACAAAACTGTTTGATCAAATTAATCGCTGCAACGTTCGTTCGCAACAGGCTTTTTTTTTTTGGAAATTGTTCGGCGACGCCGGAGATGACAATCAGTTTACAACTAATCTTACTTACTTGATCTCGCAAGTTTTCGTTAAATTGTCCAAGCAAAGGACGTGACACGGTGATTATAGTTCCTCGTCTTAATTTAGTTGGTAAAGCGACAATTCAGTGATGCTAAAATAAAAGAAAAAAAAATAGGAAACTTTACTAAATTTCTAAAAATACACTCTCTGTTTCGTCGCATGTGTAAAATGTTCAGCAAAAATTATAAATCGGTCTGCGTAAAGTGATCCAAAGGTGACTTGTCCGCTGTTTCTTTTTACCCTGAAACTGAAGAGAGAGCGGACGAAAAGCGCGAAATGGAGAAACGCAACACACGGCAGAGAGCACAGCGACGAAAACGTTTTCGCAGTATCGAACGGGGGGGGTTCGAGAGGGCACTCGAGCTCCCCCCTCCCGCCCTTTCGCAAATCGAGGGTGCGTTTTTCGACGACCGTCAGCCCAGCCCAGTCGAGGGCACTTTACTAATTTTTCGATTATCCCACGGTATCATCGAGTGGAATATCATTTTTGAAACGTCGATGACCCTCGAAACGACAACTGTTTCGCGATTCCCAGAGCACCATTCGATTCGATTAATTCGACCAGCGGGAAAAGCGAGTCCATTAACGCTTTTGCTCCGCGGACACCGTCCAGGTGAAAAATAATTTCCGTTCGTGTTGTCTGTCGAACCGCCAAGTCGAACAAAAACATATATTTTTCGTTCGATATAATTGTAATGTACAATTTTCATTCAAAATTAGAGTACGAGACTGTCACGTATCGACAAAGGAGGACTGTGATCGTGAATAATCGCGTTCTTCGCCGCTCCGAGTAGAGATGACTGGTAACCTCTAACCAGGTAAAGGCGGTACCCAAAATTTATATTTGTTAAAAATACATACACCGCCGCTCACTTCGTCTCTCAAGCTTGACTCTGTTCGTTCGAAAGAAAGAGGAGAGACGAGAAGACTCGTTTCGGTGCACGTTCCGCGAGAGGGCAAAGGGAAACGAGCGAGGGGGACAATGAGAATCGATCGGAAGGCGAGGGGCTGGAATTTTCGAAAGGCATTCTCGCTTGCCTCGGTGAATTTCCTAGGGACACAGAAACGTACTTAAGCCAGTTTCTAAGAGAGCCAATAAAACCGCGATTGGACTCGGCGAGCCCCCGCCTGCCGTCGCCACGGCGAGATATTTCACGGATAAAGATAAGGGATGCTCCGAAATGTCTTCGCCCGGCGTCTTCGCGCCCATCGATGTACTCTCGCCGAAGTGAAATGCCCTGTTACTTAAATATTTAACCAAACCGTGCAAATTCCCTCCATCACCGCGTCTCTCTCTCTCTCTCTCACGCGCCAAGAATATCTCACGGCGAGCCAGCTTTTATCTTCCGCTTCCTTCGACTTATTACGAACGAAACAAAACGCGAACGGCCGATAATTCTCCGTTGCCCCGCGAGTTCCACGCAGTTATTCGCGAGAATGAATAACGGTGTTTGCGACATCATCGTTGAATTTATGGGGGTTGATCGATGCAGGTAAGAAGGAAGGGGCGCGCGATAAATTTCCCTTTTAGTCGCCTTCCGCGACACGCGGGGATTACGTTGGGCCTATTCCGCCCCCGAGCCCGCAGGATATATATTCTCTCGATATTAGATAGAAAAAAGAAAAAAGAAGAAAACGGTAGTGCCGTTGTTTTAAATTAAAATCTGTCTCTTCGCCTGAAATTGCGCAAAAATCCCGAAAATTAACACCAGATTCCCGCGACTCGACTCCCAACTGTTCCAAACATCATTATACAGAGACAAACCTGTGCAGCAGCGAGAAATTCCGACGCTTCTCGGAAAATCATCGTTCGAGAAAGAGAGAGAGAGAGAGAGAGAGAGAGAGAGAGAGAGAGAGATCAAAGAAAGAAGGGAGAGATCAACGAACGCATCGCGTCGATAAACATTTTAACGAGTTTCAGGCCGGCGTGTGGAAAAACCCCGTGGAAATCCGGCGGATCGGCGCCCTAACGCAGCCGACGCAGCAGAGCCCGATGATCAATGGGTCGTGCAGGCACCGGCTCCGTATGAAAAGTTACATTCGCGGATGGCCCCGTGGTCCAGCGTCCCGTGGCCATCCGTTCGAAATCACGCACAAAGGGATTCCACGCGTCCTAACGTGCTGCGTGTGCGTGCGTGCGTGCGTGCGTGCGTGCGACTTCTCTGTAGCCCCCCGTGTCCGTATCGCGCGTGGACGATACGCACGCGTGCCGTAGCTCGCGGGTGGTGGGTGGTGGTTGGAGGACTTTTCCAAGCGCCGTGTACAATCGGCGAAAAGTACAATCGGGGGTCAACACGGATGGTCTCGGTCTCGGGTAATGGAGCGCCATTCGTCGAAAACCGGACGAAACGTTACTATCGGTCAAACGCACGCCGAAATATGTAAATCGCGGCGCGACTGAACACGACCCACGCCCGTTTCCGATACGCGATCACACACAGAGAGAAAAAGAGAGAGAGAGAGAGAGAGAAAGGGGGGAAGAATTGAAATCGGGGCGATGGAGTTTTCCACGTCTCTGCCCGACGATATACGCGTTGCGTGTTGCGCGTGTTAAAGATCCGAAGCGTCGACGAGTCGAGCCGATAACGTTCCAACCCCTCGAAGAAGCGCTGATTTAATCGCGTCCGTTCTCATCGAGCTGACGGATGTTATCAAAACGTACGTGGGATTTATCAAGACGTGACTCTGGCGTTCGATGTAATTTTCGTGCATTTCCAGGAAGCGCGGGATGACACAGAATTCCCTGTTCAAAGACTTGCTCGGAGAAATAGTAGAGATGATTAAAAAAACTAATCCTACGAACGAAACGATATTGATAAAGTTTGTGAAAATCTTTCGTCGCGTCGCAAATTTTTAAAACAACGCAGTTATTATTACGAAAAATTCTTGCGAATATTTTCACGCGGGTGAATAATAAGGACAGACCGTAAATGTGAAACGCGCGTCTGTAACTTCAATTTCCATGCAAATACACGAATTTCTCAAACTGGAACCGTCCGCGGTCTACTTTACTTTAAAGTAAAGTAAAGCGAGAGTGCTTCGTTAAACGGCGCAAACTTTCACGCATTTTTAAAATAACTGTTGCGCCAGTGCGGGCACTGTGCGAGTTTCAAAAAGGAAAGAAAAGCGGCTTCGCAGTCGCTTCTCTTCTCTTCTCTTCTCTTCTCTTCTTGGATCCTATTCCGAGGTGCAAAGAAAAAGAAAGAGAAAAATAATATTTCAATTCCTACGACCTGTCTACGCCTGTATACGTGTCTCGAGGCGACGCGCATTCGCCCAGGAGTCGATAAGAAAGATACTTATCGGACCGGGGAATAATGGACGGGCATGAATTCGATGTAAACGAGAGTGGTAATGCGATGGCAAAGACGATAAGGAGATAATGACGATGATCACGACGAAGGGGGAACCTGCACTTTGTTCTCCGACGATAATAATAATTACAATTAGGTCCGGGCCCGCGAGGAAAAAGCGCCTTTAATGGTATGCACGCACACCGACCGATCCGCCAACAGCCAGAAAAGAAAAAGAAGAGAAGAATCGAGTTGCAACCTATTATCGGCTCTCCGCAGATTTATAGCGAAAATACGCGAGGTGATGAACGATCCCCTCGTTCCGTGCAAACGCGAATAACACGGGTACGTGCCACGGTGAATTTGCATTAAACGAAAAATACCACGGTTATTCCTGGTTATTCTGGTCTAATGATATACAATTATACATTGGGCTATTTTTTTTTCTTTCTTTCTATCTTCTTTTTTCATTTCTTTTTGCAAAGACAATAGAATCTCTCTCTCTCTCTCTCTCTCTCGTTGAAAGGAAATCTTTCCATCTTGTATATACCCCCGCGGCCATAATCGCGGAGAACGTTCCCCGTACTCTGTCGCAATTACCGCAGCCTTGGCACGCGTAATTGTGCCCGTTGATTGTTATTTATTTTTCTCGACGGCGTTCTCGTGGGAACAGAGAGTTTGCTAATTATTTATAATGGACTACTCATCGATTCCGATTACCTTTTGAGGAACCTTCTTCTTCTTACACGTGTAACCAGACTTTCAAGTTCTTGCAGAGAACGTTGCGAAATGCTCGACAGTTTTCTAAACGATATTTCCAAAACGATATCAGCTGCGATTGAGCACTTCAACAACAGCTCAATTTACGATCTTTTACATTTATATTTCTAGAATCGATCAAGGATCAATTGAGTTCATTAATCAAACCTCGAAAACTGGCAAGGATGACAACTGGCGGTTGTATGTGTGTGAAAAAAAAAATGTTGCTCGTGAATTTCGAAATTCACTTTTCGCCGGTGAGTCGGAGGTGAAAAAGGCCGGTTGAGAACCACGTATCAGGGTGGATAAAAATGATGTTTGCGCGGATACGAAAATTACGAGCGATAGCCAGGGCAACGAGTGACCGCCTCGTTATTGGCCACTTCGGTCGGCTCGCGTCTGCTTTATTCTCGCGATATTCCGCTTTAATTTTCCACGCCCGGTGTGAATAACAATTATGTAATAATTTCACCCGGGTCCAATACGACGTATAACGCGTACGCGCGCGCGATGGCCGGTAGCCTCGAAAATCGCACGCGCGACTACTACACATCCGCGGCAGGATAAATCGAAAATTTCATTCTGTCGCGACAAATGAATTTTTGAACTCTCTTTCTCTCTGTCCCCCCCCCCCGGCCACCCTTCGCCAAACGCTGTAGGTCATATCTCAAAAACCACGATTCGAAAACGCGCGGCGGAAAAAAAATAGCTTTCGTGTGAATACATAAAAAAGAGAGAGAGAGAGAGAGAGAGAGAGGCCGTTTAACGAATTTCATTTCCAATCCCCAGCACGAGCTGTCGCGCGCGCACGCGGCGGCGTTATCGTCCGCGATTCCGATCGTCCCAGATCAAAAGAGATTTTAATTTATCGCAGTCAATATTTTCGACGATTTAATTTAATCGGAAGGATCGGCTTGCTTTTGAAAATCGTGGCTACGCGGAAACAATGGAGGCAATGGAAAATGGCAGAGAAAGGAATGGAAAAAAAAATGGATACACTCCCGTTCAAAAGTATCTTAGGATACCCTTTATGTTTTCAGTAGTCGTGCGTTCATTTATCGAGCGTGATACAACTGCACTTTGCGATACAATTATTGACATGTCACGTTTAGTTTAGTTTTTCCAGTTTTGAACAAGGATGTACTGTATTCGACAAAGTCGAGTGTGGCGTATGCAGACGCAGCGTACGTATCTTTGGAAAAATCACGCATCGCGGTCGTGACTTGACTAGCAACTGAGCTTCTCCTTCCTTTTTCACCAAGCAACAACAACGTCCATCTACCAAGCAAGTGAAGCTTGCTTCTCTTCCTAGTTAAACGTCAATCACCGACGACCAATGAAACGGCGATAAGAGAGCAGACAATATGGCGCTCCTTGGTGATCCAGAACTATCGGTCGCTTCTCTGATTAAAATAAACGGCCGGCAATCTTTATCTTCGCCCACCCCGAGGTTATCTAATTTCCCTCCCTCGCCCTCGTTCCGCCGGTTCTTCTCTAGTGCCTCGGCATCGCCTACCAACGAATACACGAGCGGCTGAAATCGCGAGGTGGGAGTGAACGTCATCCTCGAGAAGAAAACGAAACGGCTAATCGCGTTTCTCAGAAGTGACGACACGCTATATGTTACTAATTACCAAGAGCTCGTTTCTTTTTCCGCATTCGCGCGTTAACACGGGGTTACTGTGTATAAACGAGATAATGCGTTTTTCTAGCGGAGTCTTGCCCCGCGGCAACTAATAGATTAACAATATAATCGAGTAGCGTGCGCAATAAATTACGTGCCAGTTACCGAGCGAGCTGCGGCTACTTACCCCCTTTGCGGGGCCAGGACACAAAAATCGGAAAATACCAGTTCAATTTTTCTCTCGTCTATGTTTGACGTCGCAATGGACACTAACAACAATTACAAAGTATCGCGTGTTTCGTCAAGAACGAAACCGCCGGATATCCATGACAATGTATGTTTGTTTCACTGTACATCTCGGAAAGAGATTTCTCAAATCAATGCCACCACACGTATCGACAGAAAAAGTTACAGTTTCTTTCAGTTTTGTGTGTGTGTGTGTGTGTGTGTGTGTGTGAGAGAAAGAGAGAATAAAAGTATTTTTCACGGTATCGACAAATTCCCGACTTGGAATTTCCCGTGCCACGATACCGGGGTACGGCGGGAGATTGTCCTTCCACTCGCAACCTAATCCTTCTTAAGACGTTTTCTAACCCCTCGGCCGAGATTAACCGAAAAAGATCCCGGATCTACCCAGTTTGCTTGATATAAACGGCGTCCGCCTTACCAACCGGGACGTATAATTGGTTGTCAGTCAAGTAGTCAGTGGCAACTCCCTCGAGGCAGCCTCTTGCGCCGCTTTTCTCCGCTCTTTCCCCCGTATCTCCAGGGACACCCGGTACATGTACCTCTCGTACGTACGACAACCGACGAAACTCCTAATGGGATTTCACGCGCGATCGACCAAAGAATTTCGATCGGCCAGGCGATCGAGGGGAATTTTGAAATTTCGAAGATCGATTCGAATCTCGGAGTTTGCAGGCTGCGAGTGAATCCAGTTTCTTTTTTTTTTTTCTTTTTCAGAAATATAATCGAAAGAATAGAGCAACTTCAATGTCAATTTAATCCTGTCCCTAATTTTATTTCCAACTCCACTTTGCCCCGATCTTAATTTACGTTTGTCCTCGTTTAATTTTCATCTCGATTCAACTTCAATTCGAATTTTCGTCACGTCCGTTTTTTGCGAATCTTCTTCTTCTTCGAATTCCCCGAAAGTCGGCAATCTGCCGATGAATTTCGCGGAACGAGGGGAACTCCAGAATCGATACCCGGATCGAGAGGATTGACGTACGCACGGGACGGGAAGGGCGGTGTCGCGAAATTAGTATGGAAAAGTGAAAGTCGTGGAAAGGATGGGGGAAAAAAAGGAACCAGTAGAGGAAAGAAGGAGAGAGAGAGAGAGAGATACCGATCGCAGGCTTCTCAAGCTAATGGTTTTTGGCACGGAGGAGACGTTTCAAAGTACCCTTGACCCATCTAACGGGAGACAATAAATAATTCATCGGCTGATTTCATCGTACCGTGAGTCCGGTTATTCGCCTGGCAAATTATCGGAGACTAATTAAGGGCCAATTAAGCACCGAGTCGCTGAATAATTTGCCACCCGTTTTCACAAAATCCTCGGCGGCAGCAAGCCGACATCCGTCCCCGTACGCATTTTTCTCCGATGGTTGTCCAAACTTGTCCAAGTCACGAGTCACGAGCAGTTTGGAGAATTTTTCATACTTATGGAAAATTTGAAGCAAAGATTCTACGTGATAAATAAATGTAACATACGACACATTTCTTTCCGTAGGAATTTTCGAAACACTCGAAACATCCAAGTGGTACAATTTGATAATTTTCGGAAACTAACATTTCGCGAGACCCGAGCGACCAAGAACGAATCCCCAAACGTAACGATCGTTTCGTTCGGCTAGACGATCGGCGCTATTAATAACAGAACACGGAGCGGTAGATGGAATCGTCGGATACACGCAACGTCCATCGACGCACCGTGAAATCGGTTGGTTTACTATCAAACGATCAAACGTTTCGCGCATCATCGGGCATGCTAGTGAGATTAATGAGAAGCTTTGATGCGTGCCAGTAATCATTAATTACACGCATTACGCGACGCTTACTGACTGCAGCTTCTCCTCGCCGTGCATTCCAAGTGATGTTCAATCGCGTTAACTGTTTGCCTCAATGTACCAGGAAATGGATTTGCCTTCAGCGGTCACATGGCTTCCGTATATCATCCACGTAATTCGCTCTCGCGATTATATTTGTATCGTCGTCATTCCGCCGCCGCCGCCGCCGCTGCCGCTGCCGCTGCCGCCGCTGCTGCTGCTGCTGCTGCTTCTGGCTGATGAAGTAGACCGGATCGGGTCGTCAGTTTCTCGCGCACGCATCGGGTAATCGAAAGATTGAAATTCTGCTCGACTGCGAAATTAAATTTGTAACAAACAACTGTTTCATCGACATTCGTCGTCGAATATTTCGTACATTTTAAATTCATCTGTACGATCCGAGCAATCCAACTTGAAAAATTTTCCGAGAACTGCCCAGTTTTTCTTTTCCTTAGCAGCGAGCGCGACAAACTCGTTCGCGCAAGATCGGAGAACAATGACGTGGAAACGAATAAGAGCGCGCGGACACAATTCCACGGACGTTTCGCAATCGCCGGTTCCCATAATTTGCATTTTCTCCGCCGGCGAAGAAAATGTCATTTCCTGACTGCCTTCCACGGACTGCTCTTTCTCCGGGCTCACCCCCTTGTTTTCCACTGTCGTCATCAATCGTTCCGCGAGCCTAAACTCGGGCTGGGTGCACGTTGCACGTTGCACGTTGCACGTGCACGTGTCCGCGCAAGACATTTCCCCAACGTTTTCTCGGCAAATCAGCGGCAATCTAGCGCGGGCGTTTCAAAGGTGCCGACGTTTTCCCTAAACGGTCAGCAGCTCTCTGAACAACGGAGAAAACATTTCTCAACAGCGTGTTCGCCTTTTGTCACTTTCGCCAATGGAAATATCAAAAATTTATAATTAGAATGGTCAATTGGAATTCAGAATAATCCCGCATCAATCTCTCCGCGTTTCTTTCTTCTTTTTCAAATAATTGCTCTTCGTCGTGTTACATATTTCTGAAAGAACCCCTCTTTTCTTCCAACAATTAGAAATTTAAAATACAATTGTCTCGGCATATATGCATGATTCTTACACTTAGACGCGCGTCGATTCAAAACTCGCCGTACCGCAGACGACTTGAAACTTGAAGCCACACACGCAAAGAAACCGCGAATTGCAATTAATCTCGACCGAAAGCACCATACGAGACAATCCATCTCCGTCACTTCTGCTCATCTCGTTAATGCAGCGGTAACGTTCCGCCAGCGATCCGCTAATTGCTTCGAGCAGCGTTATTTTTCTTTTTTTTTTTTTTTTTTTCTCGCGACAGATTAAAACCACTCTCCACAGCGCGTACGCGCGCGCGCGCGAAAGAGAGACAGAGACGCCGATTTCACCCGGTCCGCCAGACATTTGTACCCTTTTATGTTTTACACGGTACACCTATCGTCGAATAATAGTAGCACACGGGCCGGGCTCTCGCTCGCGAGACTCGCACAATAAGTGATTACGCCGAATGGAAGTTGTAAAAATTTTCCTCCTGTAACAGCACCACACGTCGTTCCCTCCCTCTCTCTCTCTCTCTGTCTCTCTCTCCTTCGGGAGAGCTCGTCTATATCATTCTTTCTCCCCTTTCGAACAATAAGACGGAGTTGGGCGTCCATTGTCGGTCAACCCGGGACAATTCGCCATGGACAAAGTTAGCCGGATCAGCCAGCTGAAACCGATCGCCTTTAATGGATCGCCTCGTTCGTTCCGATTCTTTGGTCGTTAGGTTAGCTTCTACGGCTAGTGGATGAATATCTCGTTCCTTGTCTACTCGTTTCTGGAGTAGCCAAGAGAGAAAGAGAGACTTCTTGTTTCGCAAGTCGCGCGTGCACGGACCCACGTGGACGAAAATTCATAGTTTTCTGGCGCTCAGCTGCGCGTGCACACGCAGTTCGCGAGAGGTGAACTGGTTAAGTTAGGTACATCACGGACGCGAGATAAAGTAGCCGCGGTTATTGGCCGTGCTCGGATAACGCGGCAATTCACGGCTGTTGCCGTTATTTGGCCAGAGTGAATTCAAAGAGCATCCAGCCGACGCCGCGTTGCGGGCAGAGAAGGCGAAATCGTGCCCCCGTGCTTCGTTATTATATTACCGACCAGAGAGGGGGCAGGTTATTCGCACGTTCGTGCTTACGAGAAATTGCCAACGTGCCTTCTCCTCGATGTCAAACTCGAAACGCTACGCGAAGTAGAAGCATAGTTGAAGAGCGGAGAGATCTTTCAACAGTTACAATTCAATTCCCTCTTTTTTTTATCACTGAAAGTGATTTTAGCGGGAGTAACGCAGAAAATCGGGCCTCTTCAGGTGCAACGCTGATGCAACGAAAATTAGCGACTGGTTGATTTGGGTCACGTGATTCGCGAGGGGGCGTGGGCTAGTAGACCTCGAGTAGGAGTGGCGTTGTCTAGTACCGGAGCGATCGCGCCTGTAATTTGTTTGTCTATCAATAAAATTTTATGGCAAAAAAGTCGTCTTCGTTTCCTAGTCGGAACAGTTGCTTCTTTTCATTGTAACATCGGATTGAATAATTGCACTGAAATGAATAAATTCTCAGGCAGAGAAGTCGTTCGACTTTCAAAAGTGTCTCTGGCATTTTCGACGAAGAGATCCGTTGCTTTTCCAATCTTTCGCCAGTTGTAATGTATTTTCGACATCAGAGAAATCTTCCTCTCCCAGACTCTCGAAAGACTCTCTTGCTACACGCTCGCAACTCCCGGCAGAGAATTCTCTCAGTTCTCGAATGAATCTCTTTCGCCACTCGTAATTGTCGAAAAGGCCTTTCACTACTTGCAACTTTCGACCAAGTGGTCTCTGGTCGACCGTGGGAGTCGACGAAATCCTCTCTTTGACGCGAAAGTAGGAAAGAAAGAAAGAAAGAAAGAGAGAGAGAGAGAAAAAAGGGAACGGGTGAGTTTTTCTCAAAAAGAAAAAAAGAAAAAAAAAGAGCAAAACGTGGAACAACGCGTCACGGTGTTTGCCAAAAGCAAATAAAGAGGCAAATATTTCGCGAGGGAGGGAATATACGCGTAGATGAAGTAGGAATTGGGATAACTCGGTTGGGATAAGCAGGTTACAAGAATCTACGGGAAAAAGGGCGCAGGTAATCGAGGGCACCGAAGGTTGAGCACCCCCCGGTCAAGGGGAGCCCCCTGATTGGTCGAACGATCCACACACCTGGCGGACAGCTGCTACGAGGCGACGTACGCGCATGCGTCAGCGCCGTTACAGCGAGTACGTGTGAATGCACACGCGCATGCGCGCTATCTGCCCTGCATCGTTGTCATATGAAGACCCGAGGCGCGTCCGCCGTCTGCGCGAATGTAAATTCCGCCCGTGTCGAAGGAGAAAGAGAAGAAGAAAACGTTTGCAATGTATATAAGTTTTTGAAAGCGAAGAAAATCCAATGTAAACCTTCTGATAAAAATATCAAGATGCAAAGATACTCCATCTCCTTTGAAACAACGACAAATCTTTGCCACGTGTTGTCACCACACTCGGAAGAATGAAAATATCGCAAGTTCCCTTTCCTCGTTCGTTGCTGTAACAACGAGAGTATTTCTTGTATTTCTCTCTCTTGGTCGAAAGCAAACGAAAAAAAAAAAAAAAAAAATTAGACAAAGGAAAAAAGAGAAACGTTCTCGCAGAACGAAAATTCGTACAACAACGTTGGGTCGTCAAAGTTCACGGCCCTTGACACGAGGATACACACACACACACACACACACACACGTGAGAATACTGGGAACAGGTACGGACGAAGAGACGCAGCGTGGATAATACGGTTGCAAAGAGGGCTGCGAAGAAACAAGGAGAAGAAAGGCGAACGGTGCAGGCGGTAGCACGCTATCCTCTAGCAGGTCTCTCCTCAACCAGGATTATGGGTTTTAAAAGCGTGCGACCGGTTTTCGGAGCGGTGCTAATCTCATTGTTTTACACAGAGAGCAGCAATAACGATGTTGTGTGTCGAGGAGAGACGAGGGGGATTAAGAAAGACCTTCGAAAACCTAAATCACCAGCTTCGCGTCGACCGGGCCAAGCCAGAGTCGACGAAAGATCAGGCGGATAGATTTTCCACAGGTTACCAGCGCGAAAGATGAGAGAACGATAACAGGGGAGCGGAGAGGAGAGAGCGAAAATTATGGTCGGTCCGACAGAAAATTTCAGCCAACTACCCTCAGTCCGTAAATCTACCCTGCTGTAATTACTCTTACCAAGTTGCCCCCTTTCCTCTCGCCTTTCTTATTCTCTCTCTCTCTCTCTCTCTCTCTCTCTCTCTCTCTCTCTCTCTCTCTCTCTGTTGGTTTTTCAGGTGAATAGCGCAAGTGCATGAATCATGCTGACGAAATTGTTTCAACTCTCACTGTCGCGTAAAATAGTTGATAGTTTCAAATTTGGTTTCAAACGGCATGAATTCGGCATAAATTATCGGTAAAGTCTCGCTGAATACTAAATTTTAATGCAAATAACTCTTGCGCTCCGTGCACAAGCGAGTATTTTAATATATTTAAAATTCCGAGGCACGTGTGTCCATATTCCAAGTGATCGAGCAGAAAAGATAAGACTCGCTAATTTCCCCGTTTGCTCTTCGCTAAATTTTGATTCTTCGGCCGATCCCCGATCGGAGAAACGATGGAGAAACAGTGAATGAAAAACAACGAGAGAGCCTCTCGAACCAAGCTGGCTATCAACACGATTGCACAATTTAATCGTCGATAGTTAAAAAGAAGTTCAGATTAGGCACACCTGTGCAAAGAGAGATCGACGCATCGAGTCTGGAACGTTTGCAGTTTTTTTCTTGCTTCTTTTTTCTTTTCTCTCTCTCTCTCTCTCTCTCTCTCTCTTCTTTCTTCGCCATAGCTTCGACTTATTTATTACGTTAATCTCGACCCGTTTGAAAAATGGCGAATTCATCGCGATATCCGCGGATCGAGAAGTCACGCCGCGAAGGGGAATCCCCCCCCCTATACAGCCTCGCAACAACACGAAAAGAAAAGAAAAGAAGGAAAAAAGGAAAGAAAAGCAAAGAGAAACGAGCCTTATCGATCCGCCAACGTCCAGTTCAACTCTTCGACGTAATCTCCTCCTCGAGATCTACATATTGACCGGTTTCCAATCTCTCCTTTTCTTTTCGTTCTCTCTCTCTCTCTCTCCCTCTCGCGAGAAAAAGTATTCGTTTCGTCATAATGGAAAGTCATTTTCGGCGCGGACCGCGTTCGTCATCGCCGCGAACACGAGGGTCACATTTTTTCCGCAGCTTCTCCCTTTTCTCTCTCCGTCGGTAATTTCTCTTCCCTCCCGTGTGAAACGAAGCGATCGTTCCTTCTTCTTGAGAAGATGAAGAAGAAGAGGAAGAACAAGGTAGCCACGGTTGGGGAGAGAAAAGGGCTGGATGAGGCGGAGAAGAAAGGAGGGGAGGGAGAAAGAGAGAAGACCGAGACTCAGGAAATGACCCACTACCCATTGGCGGAGCAAAACCATAATTTTTGACGGCCGAAACCATAATTCCCCATCGTGTCCATCGGGAATATTCTCGTGTTTCGACGGGGGCTGCGGAACTCGCCCGGGCCCGTCCTCCTAATTTCGGATCGAATTTCAGGACCGGTCACCAGGCTCGAATTAAAATCCCGGTCTTGTCGCTTAAACGGCGCACCGTGTGAGAACAGATTCGACGTGGCTCGCACGACTTTCTGATGAACGATCGAGCTACCATAAAGAGACGCTGAAAAAAAAAAAAGGAAACGGAAAGCTAAAACTGCCAAGGAAAATTCCTTCTCATCGGGGAAGATACTGAAACGAAGAGAGATGTCACGACAGGAAGAAACATCGTCTGAATAAATCAGTAAAGTTTGTCACTTTTTTCCCCCTCTTCCCATTTTATTTAGATATTAGCAATTAGTGGTTTCACGATGTATTTGCGTGATTTACACTTTTCAAAAAGATAAAGACTTTTTTTTTAAGTTAATAGTTTCCAAGAGCAACTATTAACTGAGTCTTAAGTCGTATCGTCACAGATACGGACGATTAAGGTAGTAGGAAATTTTGCACTTTGCGCGCGTAATAAAAATTCTCTAATCGTCTCTAGAAATTCCGAACGATAGCGACGGAGAGTTAATCTCGAAATTTAGTTTCAAAACACGAAGCAACGCGACAGAGTGAAATCGAGCGCTCCAAATTCTAAGGCTGACCCAACGTGAATTTACCACTCGCGATCCAGCGATATCGTTGCATCTTCGTTTCAAGGAAAATCAAGTCGCCGTGAATTCTGCGCTACAAATTGACAGATTCTTAATTTCTTTCTCCCCCCCGCAAACAAACAAAACGCGAAAATCGGAATTATCTCGAGTACAGGGATAAAAAAAAGACCACATGGAACAGGGATCTCCATATTGGAAGGTTCGCTTCAAATAGCTATAGCAAGCGTTCGCGGGTGTATTTATAGCAACAGTCAATAATTTCGTCGTAGAAAGCAGCGTGTTTCGCCGAGTACAGAGTTCGAGAAGTGTAGGAAGAGATGGAGAGGGAATATTTCCGAGAAAACGACGTCCAAAAATGTTTTCTCGCAAATGCACAGAGTACGGAGGAGGGGGGGGGGGGGGGGCGAAATTGCTCTATCGACGATGATTACCAGCTACTCGAGAATTCAAGATGTTACTCGAATCGAGAGATGTCGTCCATAAGTTAATTTGAATCGATCATTTGCCGTTCGCGACCAACGTACACGTGTCTTTTTAGCGGAGTATGTCATCCACGATGGGGGAGCTAACTTCTTTTGCGTGAGTTACGCGTCATTACGGACGACACCGTTCGCGACGAAATATCTACCGTTCGGTCTAAAAAAAATCACGAATACTCGAGCATCTTTCTTCGTACTAATTTTGTATTTTGTAAAATTCGCCGAGATTAATATTCGGAACACTGATCTTTGACGCTAGGTTTACGGGCGTTTCTTATATATAGCTGTTTCTACGAGAACCCGTCAAAAAGCATAAATAAACTTTTTTTAAAAATTACCGCGGAAATGTTAACAATAAGAATTAATGGGTCGAGAAGGAATTTCCCGACTCGCGACGTCTAAACAGAACACGCACCATAAAACAGCGAAACATACCGTTACTACCATTTTCACGGACAACTCCTCCGTTGTACGAAGAGATAAGAAATCTTTCTCGCAATTATTAATTTGTACACTTTCCTCTGCTACCATAAATCCCCGGTGTCCACGAACGTGCACGACTGTGTACATGTATACGTGTCGCTTTCGACAAAGATTATCGGTCGATGCGACAAACTTTATCGTTTATCACCGGCCGTTTTTCGCATTAATCCCCGACATATCGATTACGTCAGGCAAAGACACCGACGAGAACAACGACGGCGAAATAAATTTCAATTAAGCAACGATAAATCGTAATTAACAGCGAGCCCGCTTCTTTCAAGAAACTCTCTCTCTCGCTCGCTCGCTCTCAGAAAACTACAGGGATATTTCGAAACATGGTCGCGCCATAACTCAAGGAACGGAGGGGGGAAGGAGAGTTGCAGCGATAAAAGTGCGAGCATGTACGTAAGAAGGTGAAAAGCTGCGCGAGAGATCGAAGATACGCACACACGCGCGCACACACGTACAGAGAACCGCCGCTGTGGCGAATAAAAGAGGCGAAATTCAGACGTTCGGCGGTTCTACTATCGTTCGAAAGCGAAAACTTCTTGCTTCCCGTGACTATCGCGTGGCTGCGAGAACGGCGAAAGAGAGGAGAGAGGAGAGAGAGAGAGAGAGTTTCTCGCGACTGGAGAAATCGAGAAAAGTTTGCAGCGCTTAAACGCGCGCTGAGGGGAGGAAGGATCGTTGAAATGGGGGGAAGGAGGAGGGGGGTAAGAAGGGGTGGCGGTGGCGAGGAATAACAATAGCAAGGAGCAAGCAGCACACGTAGGGACGTAAATTCGCCGGAGGAGGATCTAGCAGGATATAATCTGGAGGCTGGCACCGTGGTAGGCACCATCTACCGTGAGATCTGCACGGAAATCGGAACTGGCTCGGGGGCAACCCTAATCCGAACCTGATACTACGATGCGCGCCGTGTACCGTTACGGGGGGTACGTACGCCACACGCCACGAGTTTCTCTCAATTATTCAGCCAACGATTTCGACGCTGTTGGAATTAAAGTTTGATAGGAAACGATAAGCTCGTTTGGCGAAGAACGAGGACGAGAAATCGGCTCTTCGGCGAGGTTAAAGTCGCGCTTTGCGAACGCGAGAGGGGGCGAGATATTGCGCCGTGGAGACCTTCTTTACTCGATTTTGTTACAACCTCTTGCTCGTTAATTACAGCAATTGCTTTTGTTCAATTTATCGATCGACGCTACAGAGGCGAATGAATCCGCTCTGAACTTTGAAATTTTGAAGTCACTCTCGGCAGAGAACCGGCGAAACTTTCGAGTCTCTTCTCGAAAAAAAAAAAACAAAATCGCAAGATGATTCGCGTCGTTCCAACCAATCATCGTGAAACTCGCGGCAAAGGGGGGCACGACTCGGAAGGGGTACTCGATCCAGATAACGCGGAGGAGCGTAAAATAATGTAATCTGTGCGAGCGGTGCGTGTAATTGAATTACAAAAGCGTCGGGTTTCTCGAGCATTTCGCGGACGAGCAAATTGCACGGCAGAGGCACGTTGGAGAAAAGCGCGAGGAGAAGGAATCACTAAAAATGAGAAGAGAGAGGAAGACGAAGGAGGAGTCGAAGCGACGCAGAAATCTCGGAGGTAGGCACCGAGGTAGGCACGATCTGGCGTGAGATCTCAACGGAAATCGGAACTGGCTCGAGCCAACCTAATCTAAGCTCGATCCAACCCCCGAGACACCCTAACCTGTGTTGCACGTTCGCCGCGTTATGGAGCTGCAGGCACACACGTATACGAACACACGTACAGAGGTGAATCCGCATCGCGTGCATGTGCACGGGTACTCTACACGCGTCCTCTACGTCCTAACGTTTTGCGCGATTATGCGAGCTACCGCTATGCAGATCGATCCCTCGAGTCGAAGGTGAGGACCGTTTCGGTGGCAAGAACGTGTCTGTACATACGCGCGCGCGCGCGTGTGTGTGTTTGTGTACACGCGTGCGTATATTGGTATTCCGTGTCAGCCCTCGCGCATGCATTGTTGCATCGTGTGGAATTTCGGATACAAATGTCTGAAGGGCTTAATAACCCGTGTTCCAATTTCTGCGACGATAATTCTGACTTCTTATCGCGAATCTCGAGCAACGTCGAGAAGGAGGGAAATGGGATTTGTAAAAGGGGAAGGTAAAACTGCGGATCCGAGAGGAATCGTGCTGGGAAAACGTTGTTGTTGTTGTTGTTGTTGTTACAAATACTTTAGCTGCGGTATCAAAAGATACTGTAATCGCAAATATAAATAAACTCCAATTTTCTCGAAAATTTCCTCGAAATTTCGTCTCGTAGCTGCGGTACGTCAAAATTGTCAAAAAAGTATTTTTTTTTTTTAACAGACGTTAGAAAGGCGAATTCGAAGGAAATTGCTAGCCGCGTTTACGTTGGACTCTTCTATCTAAAGCCCTTCGTTTCGTGACTTCAGACCGAAACCATTCGTCGTTTGAGGGCCTGACGGTTGTTGATTAAGGCTCCTGTTCGAGACGAGGGAGGGAAGGAGAGGGAGGAGGTCAGGTTATGTCCATGAAAGTTTTACGGTGCTTGGGTATCCGTAAACGCCATATGGCCCGAAAGTCGCCATGTTTCCTTCGTTCTCTTTCGTCTCGGTGCGGACCCAACGTCCCTCGTGTTTCATTCCTTTTTTTCTTTCCCTCCTCCTCCTCCTCTTCTTCTTCTTCTTCTTCTTCTTCTTTTTCTTTTTCTTTTTCTTTTTTTTTTTTCACGCTGCTTCCCTCTCGGTTGCTCCTCGTTAAAGTCCCGAGTCACGGTTACGCTACGCGTTTATTCTCCCGTCTCGGCCGGGAAAATTAGAAAAGAACATCTCCGAAGAGGTAATAACGAGCTGCTCCGAAAGTTAAAGAAGAAAAAAATCGATCGAACTTGCGATCGAAGCGAAGAAACGGAGAAAGGCGGGACGACGAGCGAGAGTCGAAAAATGAGTATGTCACGAAAATATAATATAGGCCGCGTAACAAGATTCGTTTGCCCAACTCTTGGTTTGCCACTTCAATTTGTTCGAAAATTGTTATTTTACTCGCGTACGAAAGAACGAAGGTTGCACGATATCGAGAAAATGAGAGATCTTCTCGAGACGTATTGCCTGAGAAGACGATCAACGGTGCCTTCGTGTCAAAATCGATCGTGCGTAAATGTCTAAATTAGCAATATTCGTCGACGCGCCGCAAATTTTCGTTTCCGAAAGAATTTCGACGACAACGAGGTGTGTGTTGTACTCACTTTTGGCTCTCGCTGTGACAGCCGCACACGGCCGAGAATCGCGTCGTCGAAATCGACAACCGTACAACAGGATGAACTGTTAACTCACCTGAAAGCAGAAGGCGAAGGAAACCGTTAGTGTAAAATAGGCCCGAACGTGCGTAATTATAGTGGTAGTAGGCTCTCCTTTGTGCGGAGTGACAATATACACGCAACGTTTCTAGACACACGAATCGACCACAGGAATACGCACATATATCGGGACTATTGGACTATTCCGTGGCGTACGGGCGACGCCCACTCGCGTCGCATTAGTAACACGCCTCGGCTAACGCGGCTAATAATATCGACGCTAATAACCATTGTTTGTTTGTTGGCACCCCGCTCGCGAAGAAAAGTCGCGCCTAACGACGTGTAATTATCGTATAAGCCGATTAAATCGGAGGACAAAGAGTCCAAAGTTTCCCTCTTCCGCCGGTCGTTATCTCCTCGCTGTCCGATGAATGCGTTAAGCAACCTTCTGCCGTTCTCTATCTGCGTTCTAATCTCCGAGACACTCTTGCTCGGCGCGCTTGCATTTTCCACTTTGTATTTTGTCGAAAAGACGCGAGAGCAATCCCGCCGTACTCTTCGTTCGCCTGGACGATTGTAAAATTTCGAGCAGAGTCCCGATACGTTTCGCAATACCGTGTCGCACGTTCGGTTGTGCCTCGTTGCAAATTGACGACTGTAACGACTGTAATTAACCGAAACAAGGAAAACTATCAACTGCCGCGACAATTTTACACGCGAGACCTTCAATTACCTGCAAAAGCCACGAAAAATTTGCAAATTTCTCAAGTTCAACTGAAATTCGGTAAAACTCGGTAATATCGTCGGCTGCGTATCATCAACGTCGTCATCGTGCATCGTGCATCGTGCATCGTGCATCGTGAATCGTACCGCGCGCGGGAACGAGACAGCAGATAGCAAGGGATCGCTGAAGAGAGGAGGGGCTGGAAGGGAGGGGCGGGAGGGGGTGGCGCGTTCCGAAACACATCCAGCTGGCGCCTCTCGGCGCTATGGCGGCCGTTATAAGCCCGCTACCAAATCAAGCGTGTGTGACACACTAATAATCGGACGTATATATGGTGTCTATACAGTAGCTCCAGGCACATGTGTATACATAGGCGAGAGGGGCAAGGGAGGGCGGTTGGTGTACGGTTGGTGTACCGTTTATATACGTATCACACATTCCTGTCGAGCCTCTCGTCGTACGGCTACTACGTACTATGTAGCCTGGCGCTCGCACGCGCGCGAAATCCATATAGACGCGGACATATACGTGTACATCTTGTCAGGGGGGCCGATACGTGTACGAGATCAAACACAGGTGAGCGCGGGTATACAGGGCAATTAGAACGAAACGAGCGACGCGATTTTCCGACGCGTTTTCGCCTTGCTTTATTAATTTCCGCTTGATTAAATCACGCCTCGGCGAGGTTGTCACGCGTACGCGGCGAATATTTCGTTGCTGTTGTACGTTGTTTTCTCGACGATTTAGACGTTGAGGGGAAAGGATGAAGGGGGGGGAGAGGAGTTAGCTTTGCGAAGGTGAGAAAACCAACTGGGACGACTCTGCTCTAGCCGTTGAAGATATACCTTGTCACAAACGCGTTCAAGCTTGCGTTCAAGTTTCGACGAAAGTTGAAAAAATTGAGCCAAAGAAATTCGAATGCAAGGAATTCAAAGGATCGCGAGCAGTTTCAGCTATTTTCATACCGCGAGTCCGTGGTATTTCTACGATCATCCGCCGCGCTCTTTATCGTATCCTAAATCTCTCTCGTCGTTGCCCCGGCTCTTTCGCCTCTGTCGTTCTAATCCGCCAACGACTGATTTAATTTGCCACTCGAAAAACAATAAACCGAGCACAGCAGGGTACGCGCGCGATCGCGGGACGACAAAGAGCAGCAGCAGCAGCAGCAGCAGCAGCGCGCGCACGCGTGCACGACGGAGGTACGCGTGTCTCTCCGCGTTACGTATCCGTGCAAACAGAAGCGAGGGATAATGGTTACGAGGAATGGATATATCAGTGGACCGCGCGTCGGATCCTAGGATACTGCTATTAGCGGAGCTGCAGGCGCAAGGGATACACCGTTGTCACGCGAGCGTAGCTGCTATGCGAGCCGAATTCACGTGTGTCAGTCTCGCTCGCGTGCGTGCGTGCGTGCGTGTATACGCGGTCTAATTACGCGTATGTGACGGTGCGAGTATATTCCTTGCCGGAGTATCTATTTACGCGTGTGTACTTGTCGGGCGCAAATTGTCGTAGTGGACTGGGAGGGCCGGAGGCGCGTGTGCGCGTGTGGCCGATCGTCGCTCGTACGTGTGCCAAGATGTAGCTACGAGCGTGATCATATGGGTTACACATACGTGCCTAAGTACTAATGCTAATCCCAACCATAGATTACGAGAGACGAGCAGCGACGATCAACCGGAACCGTGGACACGCACGGAAATTCGCGCGCCCAAGGCCCTCCCTCCTCCATTTGGCTTCTGCCTTTTCGTCCGCCGTTCACGATCCGAATATGCTAAACGAGGGATTCGTTTTGCACTCCGATTGCGAAATAGCAGTTGACGTTGGCAATGAAATCTTATCTACGAGAAATGATGCCACGCGCGCAGAAAAGAAAAGAAATTTTCGAGAGAAGATACTGCAAGATTTTATTTTATTTCACATTATTATTATTGTTTATTTATTTATTTTTTTTTTTTTTTTAAAGATGTAGGAACGAATAGGATAAAGACGGAGAGACAGAAGGCATTTCTTGGCTACCGTTCGACAATACGGACGAAAACGGACTGGTCGCAGTAATAAAGTGGCACTTGTCGACCAATTCGACGATAGGGGAAAGAAAAAACAATCAGCTTCGAGACCGGAGCCAGGTCGCCGTCCCATTTATATCAATTCTATTCATTGCCGCTTTTAACCTAGCCCTCGCGACGCCCAGTGACTCTCACTCTCAAGATCTCCGCCTTCGATATCCGGCCATCGACGTTTCATCAACCGCGGCTCGCGATCACGGAATGCGGTTACATCGGGCACACGCACGGACAAACCGTCTCGTTTTGACGAACGAGAGATTTGTTTCGACAAAGCCAAACTTGAAAATTTTTCTTCGCGTCAAATTGGTGATTTCATCGTTAACCGTAATTAACCAGAATTTCGTTCACTCGCGACACTCGAGACAGTGATCGTCGGTTAATCGCAGTTATTCAAGATCTATACGTAGATGCAACGCTGCAGCATAATTTCGAAAATGTTCAGCTTGAACTTCCGAGGGGGGGGTTGACTAACTCTCCAACTGGAAATTTAATTTCCAAAAGCTCGGGTTTTAGCTTTGTGACTGTACATCGATCGCGAATTTAATTACACGAACGTACATACACGCGTCTGCGGAACAGCGAAAGGGTCGATATTTCGCTACAAATGGCAGAAATCAAACCTAACCGTAGGCCTCGGGTCTTCTTCGACAGGGACGAACGACGCATCTTTTACGCGAGTTTTGAATATGAAAATCGACCGGTTCAATTACCGAAGAATATACACACACACACACATATATATATACACACCGAGACGGTTTGCGATTCTAAAGCCGTCGAATAGATTATCGTGGAAACGATCGATACCCGATCGGTTCGCACGGTCTTTAAGCCGAACGTTACCCGTACGTCGCGCGGCGCGCTCGTGCCTCGATTTACATAAAATTCTGGCCTCGGAGCGGCTGCGTCGTTAACCGAGTGGACGGACAGGTGAAACGAGGCGACGTAACGGGTCCTATCGGGGTTTCATTCAATCCCCCTTGGTTTTCAGCGGCAATTACGCCCCGACCTCCTGGAAGTCGAACGACGCCGCTTTTCTAACAACGATCGCGCCTGGATAGCCCGTAAAATCGGCTCCGATCGCTTCCCTCCCCCCACCCACCCTTTCACAGACGGCTTTCACGATCGAGTCGAGGAAGCACCGCCGCGCCACTTGCCGCGATCGCCTCGAATTCGTGTTTTAATCGAATCGTTGAGAACACACCGCCATCCAGCACACTTTCGCTTTCTCGTTTCCCTCGTTCTATCGTTCTTTCCTGCTCTGTTGTCGACGCCATCGGCGTCGTTCCTCCCCTAACTCTCTCTCTCTCTCTCTCTCCTCTTTCTCGCGATCTTTCCGTATAACGTAAATCTTTCCGTAAAAATTACACAAATACACGGGATACGGATTGGCGTGTCAACGTAATAAAACGTGCTAAAGCTTTAGTTAAAAGATGGCGGAAACAAGTATCCGCGAAGAACGTCTAATCAAAGACCGATTACCGCGCGAGAAAAATATGATAAACCCACGTTGATCGATCTCCTAATTCAATTTTCAACAATCGGTGACTAAAGCGACGTTATCAGAAGAGGAAGCTCCGATTACTTCAGAGTACAAGTACAAATTTCAACAATCTCGCGAACACCTGTATTTCCTGTAGAACACGGTATCGCGAAAATTTCCGCGCATTCCGTTTCGATTTCGTCTCGACGCGCAAGATCCGAAACATCCCCGAAAGAAACCGCGATCGGGAAAAGCTGACAGAGAGTCGAGAGAGCGTGGATTACGAAACGATATCCCCGCTGGCCGCTTACACGTCCAGCGAGCCGCTAATTTAAACGCTTAATTTCAACTCCGCTTTTAGCAGAAAAATGAACGCGCGAGCGCTCGCTCGCTCGCTCGCTCGCTCGCGCACACGCGGCTAATTAAGTCTGGCGCAAAGAGAGATAACGCTTTCATAACGCACCGTTTTTTGTTATTGTATTTTCAAGTGGCCGCCTCCTCCGACGATGACTCGGCCAAGATTTTACGCCCGACAAAAGCGCGTAAAAAAGCTCTCCTCGAGAGAGAGAGAGAGAGAGAGAACTGAATGTTTCAAACGTTGCAAGTGTCGTGCCGGATATGAGCCACGGACGAGGGGAGGAGCACCGACCGGAAATGGCTGGCCTTACCTCGGCCAGCGATCAAAAACTGGTTTCGCCAGAAATCGAGATCGAGGGGAGACATACCCCCAAGAAAAAAAAGGAAGAACAAGAACAAGGAGGCAGAGTAACCTCTGCCCTCTTGATAGGCGGTTCTACAACAAATTTGTACAACGATGTACATTCATCGGAGTTACGTCCGAGTTATTTTCATTGACGGCTCGCGAAAGTCTTTGCGAAAGTCTCGAATACGTTTTGAATTTTCGCTCGTAGTATTATGGACTGAGTGAGTTTTCGTGCATTGTTTGAAAGTGCGCAAAAATATTAATCAAATTTCAGAGGAATCGGAAACGTTGAACAATTTAATTAAAAGTTCGCAGCGGTTTTGTTGATACAAAGTATCATTCGAAATTCTTTAACGAGATGGGTTTCGATCAATCGCAGCTGATACGTACAATACATTTTCGGCTTGAGACATTAACGTACAAACGCACAAATATCCGCGTTGACGAAATTTCAAAGTGGCCAGACCCCTTCTTCGCGAGCCAACGACAGAAAGCAGATAGCAACTTCAATTTTTAATCGCGTGCGTTTAATGCGAATTTCGTTACGTTCGAGCAGCAATCAACGTATCTCTCTCTCCCGTAATTGGCAATTTGGCGAAGCTATTGCAAAAGTTTGTGGAATAATGGACCGGCAGCTGTCGATCTAACGTCATTCAGGTAAGAGAGACTAGCCGAGGCAACCTGTTGTCTCGCGCGGTGACGCCAGTCTTTTGTAATGATCGTCGCTTTTGTACCGCTAATAAGCCGGCCGAAAAAGAGGCGAGAATTGCTCGACAATTGCGCAATTATCGTTCCATCGGGGAAGAAAAATTACCGATCGATCCCTCTCGCATCTAACGCAGATCCGGAGCAGATCTTCTACTAGCGTAGTAGCGAAGAGATGAAACGCAGAGATGGAAGGGGAAAAAGAAAAAAAAAAGAAAAAAAGAAGAAGAAGAAGAGACCGAGAGAATAGAGAGAAACGTGGGCGCAGTTGCGTTATAGAGCAGAGTAAAACACGCTCGGCGAGCAACGGGAGAGATTTATCGAACGATGGAACTTCCGGAGGCGGCGATTAAGAAGAAATTAAAGTTCCAACTGGAAAAGGAGAACCGCTGCGACCAGTCCATAAGCCAGAGAGGATCTAGCGGCTGTGTGTGGACTGTACTGAAATAATGTACAGTGCCGTACAAAACGGCAAAGTGGAGGGAAGCGCGGAGGGTACGCGGAACATCGAGGCTCTCTCTCTCTCTCTCTCTCTCTCTCTCTCTCTCTACCCCAGGTTCGTTCGTTCGTTCGTTCGTTCGCTCTCGTTCTACCTCTGCCTCGTTCACCGTCAGGGTGACAATGGTGTGCAAAGGAGATTAACAAACAGAATAAGCTAACGCATAATCGCATTATTTCTGGCTAAGCCGCATTTAAATTAGATAGAAATTCCATTTAACGAAACAATGCAGGGATGATGATGACTCACTGCCTGTGCGCCGGCATACGAGTCGAAATAGACGACTCGGATCCCTTGCCGAGTTTCTGATATATATTCCACGATGCCTTATTACGCGCGCTCCGCCTTTCCGCTGCGAGATAATCGCGCTAATTCGCGCGTCAATTTCCGCGTACGTGCGTTGGAAAATCCCGCTTTACCGCCGAACTGCTCGAAAAGGGGGACGCGAACCAACACGCGCCTCCGACAGAACCCCGTTTCAAACCCCGGGTCGAGGGAAACTTCTGAAACTTTGCGAATTTTTACGAGGAACGAAAGTGAAAATTCCCAGCGGTGGTGAGGGGTGGGGGATCCTGCGTCGAGAAAAGAAAAAATAAAAAAAAAAAAAGAGAGAAAAAGGACGCCGGGGTAAAAAGAGCGAACGACCGACGTGCCCGCCCACGTGACGACGGCCATGCTTGTGACGTAATCCTGACGTCAGTGGACCGATGGCGTGCTCCGCACGCTCCGTCGGATACACAGAGAAAATCGTAAACGTGCCCCTATTTTCAATCGACGCACAATCGGATTTACAGGGAAACTCCGGAGCACCGTGAAAAACTTCCAGATTGAAAGGAACTCGTTTCCAACTGGCGCATCCGGTCTACCCCGTTCCACGACAGACACGAAATCAGCAACCCCAACGAGCAAGAGAAACTCTCTCTCTCTCTCTCCTCTCTCTCGGCTACGATGAGAGGAGAGATCAAACCTTTTCTTCCTTCCTCTTCCCGCACTACGCACTCTAAATCGCGACGATCGTAGAATCGGAGAATCGCGTCTCGAGAGACATCGAGAACCTGGTACACCATCGAGGAATATTTCGTCAAACTGTATATTCCGTTAAACAGATTAATTTCTCCCCTTACCTGAGCACTACCACCGACGATCGACTGATACGCCGACTGGAAGACGCTTCCGAGCTGCGTTAGACTATCATCTTCCATCTGGAACATTATATCAGCGCCGGGCGAGCCGTTGTTGTTCAGATTGTTGTTGTTCACCATCAATTTCTCGGTGCTGACGACATCGCGCACTATCGTGTTCGACTGCATTCTGCGAGTACAACGCGCAGAATTTCTGGCAACGCCAACGAGTCAACCGCGTTCGAATATCAAATCTGGCCGACGATCGCGTCTCGATACAGATTGTTTATCGCTTTCATCGTCCAACGAACTCGGTGTTTGCCCGTCGCCAGTATTTATAAACACGAGACGCCCGGGTTCACGCTATCGAGACGCGAAACTGTATACGCGCAATTCCCACTCGACGAAAACGGAGCAGCGTGCTCTCCTGTGTAGTTAGTAAAAACTTCCCCGGAATACGTATCAACAACGAACAAGATATCGGCAGCAAACGAGGCATTACCGTTCGAGAAATTCTTAGCAAAAACGTAACACGTACGGCGGAATTCTCACAAGACACCAGAAATCGTCGTCGTCGTCGTGATGGAGCGAGTCGTCGATACGTGGATGATACTTTGTGCAGGGGGCCAACGCCGCGTGCCACGAGGACGCATCGCGTAGCAGCGTTACGAATCACCCGCCCACCACCGCCGCACCATCGTTCGCGTGGCGTCGCTTTCCGATCAGCCTTTGAACACCTGTTTCTACCACGGTCACGGGAGAGAGAGAGAGAGCGATATTGCTCCGTGTATCGATATTACGATTCCGACGTACGTAAATACCGATACGCAGAGACCTTCGACGCCGAGAAAGCTCCGGATGTACGCGTTGTAACAGTTGCACGTTGTACACCGTGTACGCCAGAGGTCCGCGCGAACACACGACAGAAAAACACCAAAGCGATCACAAAAAAACCTTTGCGAACCTCACCCGTTTCGCACGAAACTTGAGATACAACGAATGGAAGGAAACGGGAGGGGGGTGGGGGATGGAACGAATAAAGAAAACGGAGCACCGACGAGAGATCCTCACCGTTCACGGTACGCGACGAGACTGACGCTTCCCGAAGGGAGGCAGCCGTTTCCCCCACCATTCCTCTTTCGTACGACGTTCCCCTCCACCAGCACCGCCGAAACCGACCCCACCGCCGCTCTTCCAGCGACGCGCGGATAGCGATGGGTATTTGAATTTCTTTCGAACGAGTCCTCGAACAAATTTGTCGACGAAGCTGTTTAGCGAAATGGCGGATGTTAGATTAATTCACCGATCGCGGACGACAGTTGATTCGACGTTTAAATTTTATCTAATCTCTCGAACAAACCAATTCCTTCGTCATTTCTCATCGAAGGTGAGATATATTGTTGATATTGCAGAAATCGTTTTCGTTCACTTTTGTTTTTATAATTATAGAGGGATTTCTCGATCGAAAAGCGATTTCGTTAAAGATTAGAACATTGATTTCCTCGAAAGGCGCAAGTCTTTATCGATTTTTATGCGAAACTCCAAGGTTTTATTTACGTAATATCGTATCTACGTCCGCGTGATAAACGAATATCTCAATATTCCTTCTGCTGCTTCTTTTGCATTTCAGGTGCTATTAATTAAATGTCTTTTACAACAAGAAACTTGTCGATTTTCGCAACCAAACTCCACCACTAGAACTACCGGAATACGTATTTGTAGAAGTATCAAGGACTGGAACCAGCAAAATGAGTTTCTTTCATACCTGACGTTTCGGTTTACGCTGTTGACCCTCGATTACTATCATTGGGCACTTTGCTGGGACTTGCAATTGTTCAGACCTATTTTCGAAAAGTTTAACAACCTCGACGCAAGAAATAAATAATTTTGCAACGAAGTATACGCGTCTGAAGCTAGTCGTCCGTCACAAATGTTCTTCCAAGTTTGCAAAACTTTCGAAAAGCCGAAAGGTGTTGGAAGAAACGTTCGAAAGATTTCGAAGCTGTCGCTAGAGACGGGCCTCCCTCCGGACCCAGAGAGAAGACATCACGTATACAACACTCTGTTCTTTCCACGACGTGCAGTGGTCGGGGGCCTGGCAACGTTTCGGTTTATCCTCCCCTCGCCTCGCTCGTTTCTGACGCTCGGCTCACAGGAAGCAACCCCTAGCGCGAGGGGCCAGCGTTTTTGCCCGCACAAGCCGGCACTCACTCGTGTAGCAACGACGACAAGCTGAGCTACGAGTGTGGGTGGATGGCTCTCTGGCTCTCTGCCGGGCTATGTACCGCGCCGAAAACATCGGTCCACTTGTTGAGTCGGAAAGAGAGCAGAGAGAAAGAGCAAGGGAGAGAAAGAGACTGGGAGCTGACGGGGAGCGCGCTAGCGCCGACATCTTCTAGTCGTGCACGCGAAAGTGCCGCTGTTTCAGGAGACAAAAGCTCCGTGTGTTACACGAGATCCGATGGGGAAACAAAAGTGACGTGAACGATTCGTTCGATATTCGTGGATGCGAGAGAAATCGAAACTACTGGTGCCTTCTTGTTCTTCTCTTTCCTCCGATCCGTTCGTTTAACAATCGATATATCCGCACTTTGGAAATTTCTATTTCATCGAAACGTCAAACGACCCATCGAGGATCAATTCTAAATTTAACGAGCTCGATCGCGCGCAAACAAGATCATCGAGAGATTACGATTGAAAAATCATCCACGGATGATTCAACAGAGGAACAACTGCGCGACTGTTTTCTCGCGGGCGCGAAACATTAATTCTGCGAGCAGTTGGACGATGTTTCTGCGTGTTGAAGTGTCGCTAAACGATCCGTTAGGCGAAAATATCTTTATTCCGCGGGACGAAAGGCCCGCGACGATGCCGCGGTTTCGGAAAATCTGTCTGGCAAGACAAACGAGATACCGCTCGTGGCGCCGAAGGTAGAGCTCGTTAGTTGGAAATTCGTGAGTAATTTTAGTGTCGTACCCACGCGACTGGCCGAAGGTATATAATTACTTAACCTCACCCGACCCAATCTAACCCACTTGGCAAACGAACGAGAGTTCCAGTTTTCCTCGACTGAAATCCGGATATGGCCAGCGCAACCTCTCTACGATGGAGGAAAAAAGCCCCCCCCCGTCTTCTCTCTCTCTCTCTCTCCCACCCCCCGAGATATCGCGGTCATGTCGAAAGACACTCGCTCTGACCGCTAATTAGTTGCCAAAACCGAATGATATCCAGTTTTGTCCTCGTTCTTTTCTTTCTCCACGCGAGAGAAATGACGGTCGTAAATACGCAAAAGTACACGATTACTTGATTACACCATCCCCCAAAAATGGATATTACTGTTGTTCAACAAATCTTAAACTCAGGATGGGAAATCAGAATGGAAAAATATCTTGCGACTGCTATGTATATTTTCAGCTTTGTATTCAAACTTTATCGATATGGTCGTAATTAGCAAACGTAAAATATCCAGAGAGAGAGAGAGAGAAAAACTATTTATATCATGTATCACGGGGTCAATGAAATTCCAAAATGTTTCTATCGTAGAAACAACGTACTTGGAATACTTTCACACGGAGCGCTGTATTCAACCGGCCAGCTCGTTTTAACGACAACCGAACGCGAATTGACATCAATCGGTTGCCAAGACCTTCTCTATTGAAATCACTTGATCCACAGTTCCGATCCTCCCGGAGTAAATCTCTTCGATCTCATCGAATCGATGCAGAGAGTCTCTCTGTGAGTCTCTCTGTGAGTCGAAAACGAAAAGAAAAACTCTCACCTGAAGGTGACTTTTATTTTATTCTTCGAGCACGGAGACAACGTCGCTGCAGAGATTCAAGGATAAAATAACAAAAGGACAATGAGATAACACCGAGGGTGTTAAAACGAATGGCTGTGGTCTTGCGAGAAAGACAGACGTAAAGACATTTGCTGGTGCTTGTGAAACAAAACTTATCAAAACTGGACAGGTACCCGGCGGCTCCTGAAAGAAACGCCGCTACAATGAGCCACCAGCAATACACAAGGGATGCCTCTTCCCGGTACCTGTGGCGACTCTGCAGAAAATTATTCTACGGTTAGGTAGTTCCCTCCGCCTCCTCAAATAATGTAATTTTGGAAACGTGCAAAACGGCAATTTCTACGATTTAAACGCACCTTGAACCGTAGCGTCTAATTTTTTACCAGAGACGTTAACGAATGAACATTCGCGGACGATTGCTTACTGGCAACGTTTTCAGTTGAAAAGTGAATTTCACTGCGGGCCAGAAGACGAAAACGCGAGAGATAATTTCGCACGTGAAGATATAGCAGGGAAAATATAGCAGGTGCGTACATTTTTATTTCACTCTCTGCACTCCGTGTAAAAATTCAATAAAACCGTGGATGCGAATTTACATTTAACGCTTTTGATCTTTTGAATTATCCAAGAGTATCGAATGCCGTGTCTTTCGGCGACGTGAGACCCCTCTAAAAATATATAAATACAATACGTAGGCTTTATGCCGTTTACACAAATTCACTCTTTTCAGAGATAACATTTAAAGAGAACAATCCCATAAAATTACAAGCGAAAACATTATATAAAAGTAAAGAAAAAAAGCTACTTGTATCCCAGTACGATTCGTCTCATTGAAAGGCCCAGAAGCAACTGTTCCGACTTTTTTGCCATAAAATTTTATTGACGTGCAAACATGTGCAAACATTTGAATCGATACGAAATAAATTACAGGCGCGATCGCTCGGTACCAGACAACGCCACTCCTACTCGAGGTCTGCGCCACGCCCCCTCACGAATCACGTGACCCAAATCAACCAATCGCCAATTTTCGTTGCATCAGCAGCGTTGCCCGATTTTCCGGGTTACCCCCGCTAAAATCACTTTCAGTGATTAAAAGAAAATAAGCAGATTCAAATCATACGAGCAAAATTTCATTTAACCGGACGCTGACTGACATTCCGCTCGAATAAACCGAGTCCATGTTCAATTGTAACGACGTAACGACGTCGCCGCGAACAAACCCGTTGCGCAATTCGGATTCGTCGATCGAGTTGATGAGCTAGACGGTGCGTAAAGTTGCTTTAACGGGAAATACGAAAGGCGGGATGAATTTTGTATCTGTGAGACGCAACGTAAGAATTTTAGAGTTACGAGACATGGCCACAAAGGACCGCAATTCCTTGAACTCCTGCTGGTGCACTTGTCGGTACGTTACGACTGACCGGTCGTAAATCTCGGAAGGTACTTGTAGCGCCACTGGTCCTACCTTGAGGTCACTGGGTACATGGGCTGAATATCATTTCAAACGACCATGGTCGGTTTTGAAGAATCGAAGGAACAAGTGCTAGGAAAGAATACCGGGTTAACTATTGTTCTCTTCTCCGTGCAAGCTAGAAGAAGCGAGAAGAATCCGAATCGGTGCGAAAAATATAGGGAAAACGTCTACGCAAAACTATATGGGTTCAATGTCTGTGCAATTATATATTTTTATTACGAGTCGCAACAAAACAAATCTTGATTCTAAATGTGATCATTCTGCTCCGAGTATACATTTAAAATACTGCGCCATTGTTTGACCGAGTGCGATTGTTCAAACGACACTGTGTTAATTTCGTTTCGTTTGTCGAGAAAGTCGATTCTGCCCGGAGTGTGACGTTTCCTCTAATTTTAATTATAAAAAAACTCTCGTGGCAACAAGCTCCATTGTCTGAAGTCTGGTCTAACGCAATTTACATTCAGAACGGTGACGGAATGTTTGGACACGAGAAAGTTCTACACAGAGTGTTACATTTTCGATAGAGAGAGAGAAAAAAAAAAAGAAAGAAAGAGAAGAGCAACGAAGAAAGTGACAAAGACACGGTGACAACCTGGCAGCGGAGGAGCAGCGTTTCGTCATTGGCAACGGGCAACAAATAATTAGGTAACCTCGCCTGGCCAACTGTGTAAACTGCAACTCCTCGCGATCATCGACGCGGCTCTCTTCGGCGATCGTCCGATGTGTGAAGACATCCCGAGTACAAGGAGGAAGAAACGGCGCGGAACACGCGAGCAAAAAGAAAAGACGAAGACGAAAAAGAGAGAGAGAGAGAGAGAGAGAGAGAGAGGTGGAGAGTCGTCGACCCGGACGCCTCTCTTCTCCTTCTTCATCGTCGTCGCATGGTCCCCCGGGTTCGGAGCGAGGGGAGAGAAAAAAAAAAAGGAAAAGGAAAAAAGAAAAAGAAAAAGAAAAAGAAAAAATCATAAGACCGCGGTCGTTGTCGGCTGATGCTCCTTGTCGAGCGTGTTCACGAGGATCCGACAAAAAGCCTCTCTGGCAAGAAGACGGAACTCCGTACCTCCGTGCCATTCCGAGCGTCTCGCCGCGAGACTCCCGGAGACTCGGCTCGTCTAATTAAGGTCGATCGTTGGATAACGCGAAAATTGACCGAGATCGCGCGACGATTGATAAGTTCCAGGGAAAGAGGCTCGTATCGTCGGAAACAGAGAGCGAAACTAATTTCGCTCGACCCTCGGGTATCGATTGTTCTGTTGTTTCGTACTGTCTTATTTAGCAAAAAAAAAAAAGCGCGACGTGGTGAGAAAAACGCGATAGACAGAGACTGAAGGAAGGCTTGTAACTCCAACTTTGCGTGGAAATGTCGGATTGTCCGTCAGTGTGCGTGTTCGAAGATGCTCTGAACGTTTAAAAAAAAAGAGCTGATATCACAGCTGAAACACACGCCCCGTTTGTTCGACGAAGAACGAGCACCCATGTCCCTTCCTCGCCCCCTTAAAAAAAAATTCAGCCCCATTATGCTATTCGCGGGTGGAGGAGAAAGAATCGTCGCGAATACAAAGTTCCATAAAAGTGATTTAATTTCCCGGTACAACTCGTTCGGAGTGCGCGAGGGGTGAATGGCTAAAAGGTAATAGTTAATAACAGCGCAGCTGAAAAGGGGATTCGGTAATCCGCTTCTAATTTCTAAAACAAAGAGAGAACATACGCGGCGGCGGCGGCGGCGGCGGCGGAGGAAGCGGGAGGCCGGTGAAAGAGAAACAAAGAGGCGAGAGGGAACGAGAGAGGGACGGAGAGAACGTCCGGAATACGGAGCGTAGAGAAACGAATAGCACGGAGAGAAGGGCCTCGGCAGAGAGAGAAAGAGAGAGAGAGAGAGAGAGAGAGTATTCTCTCGCTGAGGCAAAACGAGACACGGCGGAGAGCATGGAGAAGGGTCTCGAGAGAGAGAGAGAGAAATATTCTCTCGTTGAGGCAAACCCGAGATCCTGAGTTGGGTGGGTTTCGATGTGGCAGAAGAGAGAGAGAGAGAGAGAGAGAGAGAGAAGGGAGGGAGGGAGGGGGAATGGCAAGGGTAGATGTGGAAAGAGGGCTGAAATTGGGGGCGGTCTGAGAGGAGAAGAGCCAGAGGGGGAGAGGGGGACTGGGTTCCACCCTGGAACACATTAACTGCAGGGCGACGGGGTATATAGAGACGGGTTGGGGGCGACGCCACTGGCGTAAGCTCAATGGAAAACGGAATTGCTCCAGAGAAGGAGAGCCGTGGCAAGGAAAAGGGCTTAATCTGACCTTTCTTCCGAGACACGGAGGTGTACTCGAGTATTGGCTTTGTGCACTCTGAACGCCGCTCCTCCGCCCGCTTCCATTCAGAAAATTATCAAATCAATCCCGCCACTCGAAAACACCGTCTATCGCGCAAAATCAGCCGCGAAATAAGTCCGCGAATCGAATCTTTCCTGTCCTTGCCTGTGAACCCTAACGCTTATCGTTAAAAACGAATTTTATCATATAAAACACTTTGCCTCGAGAAATCATCTTCGAAGATTAAAACTTTCAGTCAACGGAGGTTTCTCAGTATAAAAGTGTATTGTACTGATGAGTTTCTGAACCCTTGGTACGTGTTGAAAAAAGAAGAGTTTCGCGAGCGACTCGGAAAAATTAACTTCACATTGCGATATATTAATTAAATAAACTCGGGGGAATTATCCGCGGGACGATTAACGCGTCGATTCGAACCGAAAGGACAGAGGAGCGTGGGCGAGGGAGTTAATCGAGCAGAGGAGCGTGAATTTTTTCTCGATGAAAATTCTCTGTGAAGCGAGAAACGATCGATAAGACGCGAGCGCGGGTAGGTAGGCTCGCATCGCTCGCGAGAGCTCCTCCGTGCCTCTGTATAAAAGAGAATTAAAAGAAAATATAGAATGGCGCGCGTAGCCAGTAAACAGAGAGAAAGGGAGAGAGAGAGAGAGAGAGATACGTCTTTCTCGATATGGTGGTTGGCTTTCGTTTCCTTTTTAGGACATTCTGACTTCATCCACCTATGAGCAATACAAACGTACGTATATTCGTCGTCGAGTATTATACAGAGTGTCCCGGTACAATTGGTCAAGGGGATGATAAAAGTCCAGAACAGGAAAAAGAAAACAGGATTTAAAAGTTCAAAGTTGAAACTATCGACTTGTATTGAGCAAAATTTTCGAGCGTACAAAGAATTGTTCAAATTGTCGTGAAACACAACAAGTCTGTGCGAGATATGACAAATGGAACCATTTGCAAATTGACCATTCTCGGCGGTCTAGCTTCCCTCGAGAGGAAGGAAACTTTCGTTCCACATTTTTCAGAAATGTTCGCGCACCGAGTGATAACTTGTAATTTCTATCCGCTCGGGAATTAATCAAATTCGAGCACGCTCGATGAACTTTGAAACTCAATTTTCGCGAAGAACGTGGTCCCAAGCGGAAAAATATCGTCCTTCCTTTGCGACTTATAGTTTCGCTGTACGCGGACTTATATTCATCCTCCGGTGAATCGTGACACAGGATGGATCACAGGGACACACCGCGTGTACGTGTCGTGCGGCCGCCGCGCGAGCGAGGATCTACGGATCGACGTGGCCGGAGATACCGCGGCACGCCGCTGGTTCTCCGGCGATCGAGATTCGTTAGGTCGATCTATATTTGGACGAATCGATCGACGGGCAGGGGGGAAATACACCGCTAGAACAGCCTCGATTAAGGCTAATCGGGATTAATCTTGCAGATCTCGCAACGAGCAAAAGAGAGAAAGAGAGAGAGAGGTTTGTTTCTTCTGCGTTCTTCGACTCGACTACCACTCGGGCAAGGAATTAAAAAGAATTAATTAGAAGAGATTAGATATCGAGTCTCGCTAACGACTACGAGTCTCTGCAGCCCCTGCCGCGGCGAGTCACGCAGTGATTCTTTTTCGCTCTGGCCCGCGTGTCTACTCCTTCCGATGCATAAATCTATCGAAAATTGACCCGTCGTTAGTGGCTTAATTAACCGAGCGGGCATCGCTGGAACGCGGAACGCGTATAATCGAGATTTATTCCCCCATTCAGACGACTTTTCTCGACGCAACCGGGGCCCTTCCACCAATCGAACCCCGCTTACCGATTATCGTCGTCCTTCTGCGTCTCGCCATTTCCCTCAAACAGCGAATCTTGCAACTGAAGTTTGACACTCGGCTTAAAACACTCTTTCGCTTTGCTAAAAGGAAAGACGCTCGATCTGATCGCGAATACTGTGCTGATCATAAATTTACATCACGAGTGCTGGTCTTTCTTAGTCTTTGAACGGTTTGCCAAAGTTAAACCCCTTAAACGCCCGGAAAGTGGAGCGACCGCTCGAAAAACGTCAAACGGCAGACGAGAAAACCGTCGTGGCGAAACTGCAGAATCCGTAGGTCGCGATAGCTACGCCAATGCGAGACACTGAGCGAGGGGTGGCAGGAGCACTAGTAGCGTAGTTAGGGGTGGCTCGGTAGGGATGCTTTAGGGTGAGATTTAGTACCAACCTCCGCCGCTTAGTCTACCCATCCTTGGCTACACACCGTACGTCCCAAACTATAGTCGATACTCACAGAGAAATATCAAACTACTGCAAAATATTGTCGCCGAAATTGATCGGTTGGCCGATTTTCCTTCGTCAGCGGTGCGGAGAGCGGTTCGATCGGCCGACCTCTCGCCTTCCCAGGCCGAGGCCGAACTTTGCACACGCTCGCGGAAATAACGCGGATCAACGCCGACCCGAGGCGTCGGTTTAAAAGCCGAAAGGATTAAATTCAACTGGAGAAATCAATTCTCGCCGGTGTCAAGAGACAGGAAGGAATACGTCCGTGTGTCGCGAATTGCTCCGACGATTTCCGACCCCCGCCGGGGAAAGAAACGACGTCAGATATTAAAAGCGATTACTTTGCGCTTGTGCCGTGAGATACTCCTCAATGCGTCGAAAGAAGTTTCGTCTTTGCTTGTCGAATCGCGAGAGGCAACTGTTAAAATCGTCATACAAGTCGTGCAAGAACTGTTCAAGTTGTGTTTAAACGTTTATTGAGTTCATACCTTTTTCAAGCGGTTGAATGAATGTTTTGCTCCCATCTATTTTATCTTGATTGTATTTAGAATATTTAGTATATTTGTATCTAAATTATGTTTAGAACAGTTCAACCTTGATCAATTATATTTAGAAATATATTCACATTTCGAAAATTTTCCAGAGGGTCTGAAAGTATATCCAGATTCTTTTCAAACAGCGTCTCGTTACAACGTCCGAATGTTTCACTGATATCTCAAGTGTCTTTGACTGTTGGAATACCTTCGCGAGCAACTATACTCCCAATCCCTCGTGCTTGAATTAACGTAAATGGCTTTGACGTTCGAACGGAACTCCGCTCGAAGATCGACCATCGAGAGGGAAATATTTAATAGGTGGAAGAGAAACACCGCGACAGGAAAGAAACGAGGATACGCAAGGTCGTGCACGGCAAGCGTAGGTCGATCGTAATAAATTACCAAGAAAGTTGGATACACGCGAACCATCCCCGTAGGTGACTGCGGCGTTATCCATCCTAGTTCACCCCAACTTGCTGTTATTTTATATGGCTGTACTTAGGGTACGTTGCCGGAATACGACGCCGAGCCAAAATTTCTATCGGCAGTCTCTCTACCGGTGGAGGAAACCACTTCGCGAAATGGGACTCTCAAGATTCTTAATTCAAGTCGATAAAAAGAGAAAAGAGAACAAAACAGAAAAAAAAGATGAAAAAATATTCGATTCCCCGAGCTTGTACACGCGTATTTTATGCAACAACGTTGCAAACAAGAAGAAGACTAAGAAGAAAAGAGAGAGAGAGAGAGAGAGTATACGATGATGTATCGGGTCGGTCGAGTCACCGGCGAGTACCGTTCGAGGTTGAAATTTCGAAAAGTTGGGAAAGCCAGCTCGGCCAGCCGGGGGGGGGCACAAATTATCATCGCGACTGCTAGAGCAAAAGGTCCGCCGGTCGTCCAACTTTTCCCAGAGTGTCCACGGGGTGCTTTCGCGGTGAGTTAGGCTAACTGCAGAATTCACGCGGATGTTTGGCCAACGTTCTCTCCCCCGCCCCCCTTCGACCCCGGGCGGTAGTCGTTTCGAGAGTTTGCAAGACAAGTCGAGCCACTCGGAATCAGACAGAGAGAGAGAGAGAAAGAGAGGGGAAACGAAAGGGGATTGTAGTTCGTTCGGTAAGTAAGGGCTCGAAGGAAGGAAGGAAGAAAGGAAGAAAAGGAAGAAAAGGAAGAGGGAGAATCCTTCGGAGGGAGGGACACAAGAGTCAAGTAAACTCGAGAACTCGGCGGCCTCTTTCATCCCCGAAACTTCAAAAGCTTGGAAGAGTCCGCGCCATATGCCACCTTTTGGGAACCTCTTCTACTTCTCTGCCTTTTCTCTCCTCTCTTCCTTCCCTCCTTCGCGATAATAAAATTCTAATCAGCTCCGACTTGTACAGGGTTCGATATTTTTCAAAGATAGCAGAGGCGGCTGCGTTAGCGTGAAATATACAAGTGGAGGGGGGGGGGTCAGTCTCTTCGGAGATGGGGAAAAAGAGAAAAAGAACGAGAACGATTTTCAACGTCTAGGGAGCGAGCTCCGAGTTTCGGCCGCAATTACCATAAATCGGCGGCTCGCGCTTAACCATCTATGGGAATGAACGGGCCCGGGCATAAAAGCGAAAAAGAAAAGGAGATTCCGTTCTTGCCTTGGGAAGCGGTGGACGCCCGACCGGGGCCCGAGGAACCGATCGACGTTTTCAGAAGACCGTAAAGAAACGCCGGCTCGGGGGAATTAATTTAACGACGCTGTTTCCACCGAATGAATTCGACGAGACGCGACTTCACCCCCGCTGTTTCATCCCTCCCTCTGTCCGCTGTATGAATTAATCTTGATTTTAATAAGAAGAAGAACACGCCGGTTAAAGTATCACGCGATGAAATATTAATCCTTGGACGGTGGGTGTAAAAGTGCGTTCGGAGTCGTTCGTACATCACACTTTTCGACGCTTTGTTTCGGAATTGAAAAATTTTTCGAGAATCGAAAGTGTAACCTTTACGCTTTGGAAAAGAAAAATTTACATTTTATAAAATACAACTTAAATAGAAATTAGTAGAGTTCATCTTTCTGGACGAAAGTGGTTGGCTGGCCATTTCCCTGGCGCATCCGCCAGAGCCCAGAATTCGATTCTCCAGTCGGCCTGTACTTTTCAGCCCCAACCTTGTTAGTTTTACGCCCCGCTAGAGCCTATCAGTCTATATCTTCCGCGGAATTATAACGTCTACATATTCTTCCCTTTACATTCTACTTCTTTGATAGGACGTTTAACAAAAAAAATAAAATTGATGAAATCTAATGAAAACTCTCCTCTGACGCGCAACAGAACAACAACACCCCCAGTCGAGAAATCTGTTTTCAAATCAAACAAATATCCCCGCGCGAGCGAAAATTGATTCGACGTACATTCGAGGATTAATTCGTCCGACTACTTTAACGCTTTAATTTCGAATCTCCCTCTCTCTCTCTCTCTCTCTCGAAATCGACGAGTTGCATTAGTACAGCGCCAACATCCGGGCAACTTTTCACCAACGTTATAACCCCCGGCAGTCGACAAATCATCGTGAGCCGAGGGGTAAACGCGCGCTCGGGGGTGGCAAAGAAGCAACCCCCGAATTTCACAGGCCGGTACGCCACAAATGAAGCACACTTGGGTGGTGCTCGATTTAGCTCGTATCATCCCGCACCCTCGGCCGGGATGTACGCATCGTGCAAACACTGCCGCTTACGTAGAACAAACACACACACACACACAAGCGCGCGCGCGCGCGACCTGTGTACACATGTAATTTCAAGGAATTATGAATACATACAGCGACCTGGCGACTGGGTCCCCGCGTCTACCAAAATCTGGCACAATTTCCAAAAGTACATTGAGAGACCGAGGATTTCACCGGATACCTTTTGTTTGACGAGACAACCGCTTACCGCTGCGTTTCTTCAAGTTTAAACTCCACTGTGGCTGTCATTTTCGTGGATTGAAATTATCCGAGTAGAGATTTATTTCGTCGCATCGAATTTGTTTAATTCACATTCGTTATGGCGAGTCGACGAATGAATCGAACACGCCAAAATTGAAACGCAAGATGTAATAATCGTCTAGTTTGTCGATAAACCGTCGTCCAAACAAACACGCACGGCACGCGCGATTCGTTTCACGTGCTCGAACACGAGAAAACTCTGAAGTGAACACCACCCCTCTGGTATATTCGCTCAAATTCGGAGAGGGGGGGGGGGCTGCTATCGAGCCCCATCATCGCCTTACGCAATCGTCTACGCAACAAAACCGGTGCGTGCACCCACCGTACACGCGGCGCATTATTGTTTACCTTTGCGTGAAATTTGCCCCGAGACCGCCACGAGAGGCTGGTATCGTAGCTGGGAAACCTGAAGCAACGACCAGAAGAATCATTGTATCCGAGAGGTCTGGTACAACCGGCGGTGGTTCCAGGGCCTCGAACGAAATAAATCCATTTATCGCCGATTGATATGTTAATTGGCGGTGCAGTTCTCACCGTGCTCGTTAATCCCCCATGAAAACTATCGCGGGGTGCACGCGAAGTACCCACTCGAGTGAAGAAACCCCTTGGAACGGGGCCACGTGACCGTGGCCAAGGGGACGGCCGGATAGCGAGAGTCCACTCGAAATTTCGTGCCGGTCGAAGGTAATAGATTAATCTCGTTGGCGGACGAGCCAACGAGACGGAGAAACGGATCGTTAAATATGCCGCACACGGCCCCATGGAAAACTCAACCGTCCATGGGATCGAGCGTACGCGCCGGTTTTCAACCCCTTCTCGCGTTGCCTCGCCCCCGTGTAATCGCGCTCTTCTTTCTTTTGTTGGGACGAGTCCGAGAAGAAAGAAGAGAGGTTTTGTATCTACCGTACCGTAGATGCTTGAGAGAGCAAATTCTCATATTTGATACTGTCGCAGTGACATATTATTAATAACTCGGATTGTGCTAATAAAAAAAAAAACTGTTGAGAAGAAATATTCAAAACGCATTTTTGAACTTGATTTAAGGACGTTGGTTGGCCCCCCTCTTGCCAATCCGAAAGTTTGCGACAAACGAAAACGACGAGTGGTGTTACTTTGCAATTTGCCGAGCCGATCGGTTAAAATACAATGGAACCGAAAACAAGCTAAAGTTTCGCGTTTACAATTTCGAGGAAAATCCCTCGGCCGTTTCGGTACACTGGTAATTATTATTGATACATTCCCGGTAATAATCTCGACGACCCAATTAATACTATCGACATACCGATAGGCGCAGTTGCGATACACCCAATAATTTATCGCGATAATCCCACAATGACCGTAAACTATCGCTCACGCGTGCATTTTCGGCCGATCGCTCGCCAGATATATACGTTTCGTGTCTTCCGTGCTCAGCCGACTGTGCGCGTCGCTCGCTGATCTAAATCGCCGCGACAAAGGGCCTGTTTCCTCTTCGAATTCACTTCCTTCAAAAAAAAAAAAAAGAAAACGAAAAAAGAAAAAAGAAAAAATCTCCAGTCTTCTTCCATCACGGCGATCGCGGAATTTAATCGTGGATTTGAATTAGGATCGTTCGAGGTCGATGTTTATTCAAACAGTTATTAACGATAATTATTGCCCTGAATTCTCAATTAATTTTTCTACTCGACGATAAAAAGCGTGGAACAAGTAGGAGAAAAGAAAATAAATATCAATTCCACGATTAATCTCGTTCGATCTCGTTTCCCTCCCACTCCCCGATAGATAGATAGATAGAGAGAGATAGAGAGAGAGAGAGCCAACGCTGGCTAGTCGAGAAGGATAGAACGCTAATTGCCACCGGTGATTTCGCAACAACGATAAAAACTTGATCTACTTGACGACGACGACGACGACGACTCGGCTAAAAATCATTCTCCGTTTCAATTATCCGGCTTAACGACGTCCGATATAACAAATTAAAGTGGCGCGGGTGGAACAATGGTGGAGCGTGCGTACACGGTGTGCGGTTACCGTATCGTTCGAAGCCAGAAAATACGTGTATAGATCATATCTCTCCTCTCTCGCTTTATCCACGCCGATACAACCCGCCCCCCCCTCTCTCTCTCTCTCTCTGTCTCCACCCACCACCCGCCAACACGACCGCTTCATCGTGCCAGTTTCCCCCTCGTCTGCGACGGGTGGTTTACCCGTTGTAAGTCGACAACTCACTCCATAAACTCGTGCTGTGTCGCGCTGTGTACTCTGTACACTGTGGCGAGTTTGCACGCCAACCGAGAGAGAAAGAGAGAGATCAAGCGAAATGTAGAAAGGGAGAGGGCGACGAGGATCGGAAGGAGAGAAGGTGAAAGGTGAAAGACAAAAAAAAAAAAAGGAAAGGGGTAAATATACGATAAGAGCCGCGTGATAATTCCACGTTTGCTTCCTTTTTTTTTGGCCCCTTTGGCAAACTGATTCGAGCCCATATATAGACTTCTCTCTGTTTCCCTTTCCTCGATATTCTTCGACAGTCGAAACAACCACGTCGCGAGACAATTATAGGTTAAAATTTAACCTACATCTTGCTGCGATCCTTGAATGTTTTATATTTCAATCCTTCTCTCTTCTCTCTCTCTCTCGAGAGAGAGAGAGAGAGTCAAAATTGACCAAGCCCAATCTCTTTCTCGCTAAATTCATCTAAATCTCACTCGTGCCTATTTCTTGCTCCTTCCCTTGACGTACGACCGTTGCTAGAAACGTACCTTTTGGCCCTCTATCGATAGCCATAACTCGCGTAAAACTGAGAACCAGTCCAATTGGAAAGAAACGGCAACTTTCAGCCAGATACACGCGGATTTACTGCTCGTCCAGGTCTGTAAAGCACGAAAACGGAAGCTGGACACAATGGGGGCTGGAGGGGTCGTCGAAGGAGCGAAATGCATCGCGGTTCCTCGACAGGGGAAGCACTTTGCCAGCGTCAGATAAGACAGTCGCGGGCAGTCGCGGACAGTCTGTATTTGCCGGCGTAATCGTTGCGGTTCGACATCTCGGTTTTACGAGTTTCGTACAGCCCGCAAAAATACCGGATTTCTCAAAGTGGCCACGACGTTAACGCGTCGTTGCGTCACGTCGGTTGGAGAGAAGGCAGCCGCTCGTAAATTATGGAAAATTCTCGACATATTTCCGTCTAAGCGGCGACCAGATCTATCTGGTCCAAATAGAGCTGGGTCCCGAGAGAGATTAGTCGCGAGAGCAATACCTAAAAGAGTTTTCAGCCTCTGTACTACTAACTCTCTACAGGTTTCTCTGCAGAGGACAATCGTACACTCTCGAGCGCAAACTCGTACCGCAATTCGGAGAACAATTACAGTAAGTAGAAATCTCGGCGTTGCAGTTCCAGTATATATTTCACACGCATATTTTAACGTATTAATTATCTATCCTATATATATATATATATATACACATTCAACGAAACAGATGAAATATATACGAAATAGAAGGAAGAATCGAGAGTGTAAAAATGCAACGTGCCGTGGTCGATCGATGCCATTGGGAAGAATATCCGGATGCGACCGCGGCGACCGGTCTGTCCCGACCGCGAAACGAAAACGGGGGGGGAAAAAAGAAAACGAAACCGTGGACGTAACAAAAGGTGTGACGAGGAGGTGAAATAGCACGCGGCGGCCAACGAAGGAAGAGACGAAAGTAGCACACAAAGAGGGAGGCAAGGGAACGGGAGAGGCAGAGAAGGAGAGTGCAAGCCAAAGAGGCATTGGCTCGTGTGCTACCAGCAACAGGTGCCCGTCAAACAACGTTCAACGTCTCTAGCAAACCATCTCTCTCTCTCTCTCTCTCCCACTTGCGTTGACCTTCCTCCCTTTTTCCTTTCTTTCTCTCCCCCCCCCTCGTTCCTCCCTTATCACGCACGGCGATTCCACGTCGTAATTGATTCGTTGACGAGACAGCCCCGTGCGGTGCTCCCTGTCCAACTGGCGAGCCGTTCAACGACCGATCTCCACGGTCAGATTCTACTAGACACGTTTGGAACGCGTGCCAGCGTCGTCTACCCACTCGCGTGCTCGATGGACTCTCTCCTCGTGTTGCCATTAGGCGGCCGTTCTTCCCATCGAAAGCAATATACTCGCGGTACTGCTTTACACGCGCACTGTCTCCCATTAATTGCCAACAGTTCGAAACAGTTGAGACGAGAGTTTCTTCCATTTTCTTTGAAGATCGATCGACTCGTTACATCGTCCAACTGAATTTTCGATCAACAGCGAGGAACGTAATTTCAAAATCATGGACCAGGCCCTGATCAGAGTCTGACAGAGGGTGTGGAACGCGGCTCCAACACGTGACGCTTTCGAATCCCGTTCCCATCACCCGGCGGATCGAGGGATCAAAAAACGAAATGATACAGCGTTCTTTCTCCTCGACGACTGATTCAACGACGATTCTCTCTCGGAATCGAGAGAAAACGCGTCGTTCTCGTTTCGAGAGGGACTCGGAAACTCTCTTTCTAGCCGGGAGAGGCGAGACAAACGGGTAAGAGTGGAGTATTTCTCGTTTGCAGTCGGGCCTGGCTGCCGAGATATGCGCGGCCGATAAACGTCCACGGGGAGACAAATGAACGTCGAAGATTGCTCGCTCGTAAAGCTGTTGCACTCCGTTTGACGAGGCCAGCGGGAAAAATCGCACGCCGGTTCATTTATCCTACACGCGCGATTGACCACGTCGCGCGGCGACAGTATCTGATAGCTCGACTGAATCATCTAAAGGCGGCGACACTCCGTCACGCCGCCGCTCTAAATGCTCCATTTGCACGTACATAAAGTTATGGATCATTCTCGAAAATGATTCTACGTGTGTGTCACTGAGCGAACCAAACGAATTTCGACTTTTCACTTCGTAACTGTTACGATCGATTTTCCTTCAGTCGTCGATAACTTGTATTCATTATGTCACTTTGTATTCTCTTTGTAAGCTATTTGCAGGACTGGTTGCAATCTCTTGCTTCGTCCGTTTTGATACATTTACGGTAAAATGGCACCACTACTCGGTTAGTTTCAAGTTCGAGATCCAATAAATATTGTTGAGATCCGAAGGAATTCGCGTTGCTCGTGAAATTGGCCGTTTCTAGTTCGTAGAATCGGAGGACGTTGCGTTTACACGGTAAAAAAAACGCTCGACTCTTGCGAAGGACTCGTCCGCGCGCACCGAGACGTGGAATTCACGATCTTACGAAACGCGGCGGCGATACAAAAATAGCGGGCTTAATGGCCGCCGCTGTAAACTTTTCGCGGCCCGGAGGATATTACGGCGCAATTAAGAGCGGAGCCTTAAAAAGTCGCTGCAGTTTAATTTCTTCGAGAAAACACCTGCGTTTGCCGCTGACACTGCAAACTCGGCTCGACCGCGTTGCCAATTTATCCGTCAATCAAAGCCCGCTGCGGGGCGGCCGATGCAAACCGTCGAATTTTACGATCTTCGAGATGTCTCTGGTCAATTCTCTCGATCTATCCCTGTCGCTGTCTCTATGGAGGAACAACGATCGGGGGAAAAAACGATTATTATAATAAGAAACGAAATGTTAATTACACTGAACTAAATCGTGATTTCCAGCGTTTGGTGATCCAATCTTCCTACATGGCAAGTTGTTCGAAAATTCGTGCGTTTTTGCGAATGCTTCGAGAACGTGAGAGAAATCGCATCAGCTGTCGAGGCGAAACAGAACGAGGGAAACAGAAGCCAAAGAACGAGGAGGATCGGTCGCGCGAAGGTTTTGAAGAAGGTGGTCCAGCAAGGCGTGTGGCGTGTGGTGGTGGTTCGCGCGAATACGTGCCACTTACACGGGAGCACGGGAGTAGTTTTCGGGCTGTTGGGTCCCTCGACGCGCGCGGACGACGAAATTCCTCGAGGCAACGAATTAACGAGAAGCCATTCGGGGCAGAGCGGCCATAGCGCGAGCCACGGACCGACTCTAGTGGAAAAGGGCTCCACGGTCTGGCGACCGTAGCACGCGACACCATATGGTCTGCCCGATACCCATGACCCCCCCCTCTACGCCTACAAACACGCCTTCCTCGCAGCGAGAAAGATACGACCGCGAGACAACTTCGCCGAAACGAACGACGAAGCAACGTTCCAACCAGAAAACGTTTCGGTCAGATAACGAGCGTGTCGAGCAACGTGGAACGACCGAGTGGCACAGTGCCGCTCCGCTTTCCTCCCGACTGCTGCTGCTCTCCCCGTGGGTCGATCGTCGTGTTTTCCTTCGATCACACGACTTTGTTTTCCTTTTCTCTCTCTCTCTTTTCTTTTTTCTTTTTTTTTCTTTTTTTGTCGCGCCTGTTATTCCGAGCCAAACACTCTTACTCTTTCGAGAGTAAGTCGAACGACGAACGAATATTTTTTTATTCACTGAAAGTGATTCTAGCGAGGGTAACCCAGAAAATCGGGCCTCTTTGGGTGCAACGCTAGTGCAACGAGAATTAGCGATTGGTTAAGTTACAGGGTCACGTGATTCGCGAGGGGGCGTGGTGTAGACCTCGAGTAGAAGTGGCGTTGTCTGGTACCGAGCGATCGCGCCTGTAATTTGTTTTCTATCGATTCAAATGTTTGCGTATCGATAAAATTTTATGACAAAAAAGTCGTCGAAAGTGAGACGAATCGTACTTCAAATTTTTGAACGAGGGATATTTCTTTTTCTGAAGCTTCTTCTTTCGAAGCTCACACGTTTGAATCACCGATTACTCACCGTTGGTATCGATTCAGTGATACTTTATTTAAATATTTCTCTCGAATCGTTCCCACAAAAGCGTCCAGCAAAGCCGATCCATTGTCCCGGCTCCAGGACAATATTTATATTTCCAAAAACGAACTAGGGTTCGTTAGTATTTTTTTTTTTTTTTTTTTTTTTCTTTACAGATGCACCGCCCCGTTGTGATACACGATCCAGAGACCTCGAAAGAAAGAAAATAAAAAGACAGACAGAGAGGGAGGGAGGAAGAAGGGTCATGGCGTTGCGGAGAGACGGTGGTGAAACTGAACGATAAGTGAAACTCCCAACGGAGACAAAGCGGGAATACGGGTTACAGCACCCTCGAGGACACTAGAACGCTCATATCCTAATAGAAACGTAATCGCGTAGTCCTGCACGCTGAATAAATTATTAGCAGGCTTACGGTATGGTTCGGAGGGTTCGCGTAACACACCATATCGCCTGGATTAACGACGATCTGCACCGTGGGACAGTCGAGGATTTATTCGATCGTGACTCTCCACGCTTATTTATTATTATTTTGGCCCCATTACCCATTATTGCCTCGCGATTTTTCGAAGCACCAGCCAATACACTCTGTTATCCCGAGAATAATCGCCGCATCAACGACGATGCATTCACTGTTTTCTTCTTTTTTTTTTTTCTCCCCAATTTATCACTCTGCCGGAAGCTAAAGATCGCAGGCATTTCGACACGGCTTCGCGTCGATGTAACGTTTTATCAACGATCGACTAGATAATGCGGATTCTCGCGCATTCGTGGAAAATCTGAAGATTGGAGAATGTATAAAATATATATACAAGAATTTCCTATATTCTTTTCAATAATAAAAATACAGCGCGCGTAAAAAGAATCTGCAATCTAATAACGGAGGTACGCGAAACCAGCGGACTGGAACACGTTGCCCAAACTGTAATAATTAATCTTATCGATCATTCCCGAAACGAGTGCCTTATCGAGCTAATTTGCACGGAAACGTACAACCGCGTGACTCAGATATTTTTAATCATCCGCGACCCTGAATCTCGTCGAACCTCCGTGGAAGTTTCGATAAATTATCGATCGCCACGTTATTATCAAGAAAATTTGTTGTGTAGAAAACAAATTAAGTTCGTCGAAATTTAACTATAACATTCATAATACGTGCCTAAATAAATAATTGTATGTACAGATCGTTAAAATTTAAACGACATTGATTCGATTTAATTTATTCGAGATAACGATTAAAAATTAATGAACCGTACAGTTACGAAACTGGTGTGACGAATGTCGGCATTTTGGAGGAGACGAAGAGAAATACTAGATTTGCATAAATCGAAACGAATGGACTTGCAATTGCAACGTGTCTCTATTTAAATAAAAATCAATATTAATTACGTATGTTTCCAGTAATACCGTAAAAAAACAACAGTGTTAAATTACTGCTAAATTACAAGTTTTACAGATTGTGAATCACTCGACTACTCCACTTGCTTAGAAATTAGAAGCAACGTCTACAACCTGTGAAAGAAAAATTGCGAAAAACCGAGAAACTGACAAAATTACGAAACAAAAATACAAAGCGAATCTAAAACTCGTAGCTCGCCGCAGAGTTCTCTCTGGATTTACATCAAGCAGTAAATTATTACACGACAGAACAATTCCAGCGACTTCGATTCAATCGTTTTGCATGGTATGAAACTAAAATTGCAGAGCGTTAAAGATTCGCAACAGCACGTGCATTTAAGGATCTCATCGCCAGATCATAGAAAGTCGATCTTTCGACGATTGGAAATAATCGACGTCGAGGGAGAGTGCGAAAACACCGCCCACGGCCCTTGTCCGAACCCCCGTCGACGTATTTACCCCTGTTTGCCGGGTAATCACGGAAATGGTAGTTTATCGACTACCAACGTGCCCAGAGTCGAATAAACGGCAAACAATCGCGCGACACAGAGCCAACGCGAAACGAGGAAACGGAATTGTAAAACCTCCGGCTATACCCGCAGATTTATCCTCCGATAAATCATTTAAGAGGGTGCAGCGGGGGAGGGTAAGGAGAATTTAAACAAGCGCGAGTGCGTATGTTTGATCGTCGAGAAGCGATTTATCTCAGCCTCTTTTTCTTCGCCGCTCGAAGGAGAATCTCGCGAACGCGGACGACAATATTTAACCTCCTCCTACGTCGATCGACGTTACTAATGTTCTATTTAACGAAAGCCCGTTCGCGTACACGCTTTTAGTATTTTCAAGGTTAATTTCCCAAAGCTGCTGCTGCTGCTGCTGATCGTGATTGTGATTTTTAACTGAAATTTTGCAGCTCTAAACAAACTTGGCTCGCTTCTAACGTTTAAACATCTGGTCGTCCGCAATTTTATTGTTATTCGTTGCATGTACGGAAGATTGGCGTCGAAGTACGTAAGAGAACTGAAAAATACGAACGAAAAGCAAAAGTCCTGTAAATTTCCTTCGGCACAGCACGTTCCTCCGCGAAGAACGTTATTAATTTTTTTTACCGACGAATATTTCGTAACTCTTCAAATCTCGCGCTTTCTTTTTTCCACGCGGTTCAATAAACTGTTAAAAAGAAAAAAAACACTCGAGTGCCGAGGGGTTATCGGCGAGTAAAAACGAAATTAACCACCGTCGGCCGAGAAATGAAAGTCGCGGGGCCGCGAGGAGAACGGCCATTCCGACGGATAAAAAACGAGAAGCGCGCGACCACGGCGAATTAGGTTCACTGGAGAAACAGACTCGGCGAGATCGCCGAGTTTTAACTCGAGCTTCGACTCTTGGTAAAATCATTATACTCCATAACTCGGCTCGTAAAGATTACGATCGCGAACGGGTCTCTCCCTGAGATCATCCGAGCGTCTTGCACGAGCCGCGCGCTCAAGCAACTACCGCGAGAGAGAGAGAGAGAGAGAGGAGGGGTAAAAAAGGAAGTGTAATTTACGAGCTAACCTAATTCCATCGTTTTCCCCGTCGGTGGCTTTTATCAATCGCGCCGCTGAACTCATACGTTACGTTCTACTCCCCGATACGTTCGGGGGGCCATTATCGAATCCCGATGTCGGGACAGGAAACACACATTTACTGTCGACTGGCATGCGTTTATCGAAACTTCTTTGAGTCACTCACCCAATGCTGCGTCGTTACCACCTCGCCGTCCGCTCCGTCCAAGGCCTGCTGAATACAAACCAGTACGAGATCAGTTTTCACCCTGATTTTAGCAACTCTACGTATATATATATATATATATATACAGTGGTAGTTTAGAGAAATTGGAAATTACAGAATGCAAGAATAATCTACGTTGCTCAAAGTCTGAGGGTCTAAAGATACAATTTAGCCGAGGTTGCTAACACTAAACTTCGTGTCTAAATTTTCTAAACTTCGTCGTTGAATCATTGCTCCACGAACGATTGCTAAATCTTCAAACGGAGGAAAGATGATACTTACGTCCTTCTTCCTCTTCACGGTTGCGGCACCTGAAACAAAGTGTCAAGAGTCAACGATTGAACACTACCTCTCGGTATCTGGAACGATCTCTCGAAAGTTGGAAAACTCGAAGAGACACGGAGAAGACAAAAGGAAAAAAAACTGACCGGCTGTCGAATTTGGTAACCGCGCTGCACCGTTGGTGCCGGCGGGTGCTGCAGGATTAGCAGCGGGGGTGGGCGTCCCCACGGAGGGCGGTACGCCACGGCTCCCAAACGGGAAGTACGGCGAGTCCGGGGGGTAAGTGGCACCCTCGACACCTCCGCCGCCTCCATTTCCACCGCCACCTCCGCCGCCACCGCCTCCGCCGCCACCTCCACCTCCCCCTGGCCCCCCGCCTGGCCCTCCTGCCGTTGGACCGAACGTTCCTCCGCCGTACGCCTGGAAAAACCAAATTGTCATCCTTACTTTTCCGTACGACTGACGAAAACACCACTATTTTCAACCCTTTTCCTGTGTATTTGAATATTTTCTCCGAGAAAAACTGACGTCTCATCTCATCTCTGCAAAAGTAGCGCGTCTGCTGCCTTCTCTTTCTAGACGACGATAGACTAGCTTCGTAGATACTAAGAGGATCAAGAAGATAGATTTAGCCTGAGCCAAAAAAGTTTCAAAAGTATACAAAGCACGTAATATTTAGCAGGTAAATTGAAAAAATCCCAAATTTAAAAGGATAACGGATAAATTTTTAATTTCGACTTTATTCTATCTCTTTATTCGTTGAAATCGACAAGTTCCAATTTCGTTCTACAAAACTAATCGAGCGAACAAAGAGAATTCCCAATTCTTCTCGAGAACGGAGTCTACCGCCTTGCCACGCTTGAAACTGGCGTTGAAACGCGAGTCGAGGTAACAAGAAATCAACCTTGCGCCCGCATTCGTCACGTTGTTCCGATTGTCTCGTCACGACCTTCCATTTGCCCGTGATTACGGACGTTTCACTGACTGAAAAAAATGTCTCGTTTTTCAAACAAATTTCTTTTCCACCCTAAAAAGAAGGTGTACACGAGCGCGAGGTTTCTGCGAGGAAACGGAGATAGCAACGGCGTCAGGGAGCAGAGTGCGTATCTAATCGGCAGTCGTTAAACCGTGCCTGATAAGAGGTATTGATTTCGATAGGTTTATTGAAGTCACCTTCTATTGGTTTCCTTTCGACTATCTTCCTCCTCGTGTCTCTCTCTACCGCTAATCCTGGATCGACGCGAATGATCGATCCAACTCTTCCAAGAATTATTATTCACCCTCTTTGTGAAATTCTGAAATTGTTTCAACTTTGAATCGTTCCCTCTGTTTCAATCGATAAATAAATAGAACTGAAATAGAGATACAAACTGTCGCGATTGATTGGAATGGATCGAGGTAAATAACAATTATTTCGATACTCCACGCCGTGTAATGATGCAACGAATCGCGACAGCTTTCGACTGCTGGATTTTTATCCACCCAAGAAGAAAATCACGCGAGACAACAGGTTAAACTATCGCGCCGCGATCGCCGTCGAAAGAAAAATCCACAGAGAGAGAGAGAGAGAAGGTTAACTCACGCTCCACGTAAATCTCTATCAAAAACGTTTCGCTTCGATCGTTCTTCCGGGAGCGTAACTAATTAGCAATCGCCACGAAGGTTGCGCGAAGGCGAAAGAAATAGACGGGCAGTAAGCCACGGTGGAAGAAAGTACGAGGGAGAGACTTTATCCACACGTACACACACGCTCGGTTAACTTTTCACTCGAGCTCTCTCGCTTAAACTCGCCACCTCGCCCCTCCGTTCCTTTGTTCGGTACAATGTATATATTAATATATATATATATATGTATATATATATAGATGTACGCGTTGGTGTGCGCGTGCACACGTACACAGGCGTATAAATACATCGTCGCGAACGAGGGAGAGCGTAAGTGATATTAAAGCCGGAGGTTGACGACGCTCAACCCTCGCGAAATTGGGCAATTCTTACATCCGAGACAAAATGAACTTCCACCGCGAATTAATCTCATTCCCCGTGCAAAAATGCTCTGCCCTCTGCGAACTCGCGACAGACACAAACACAAAAAAAGGAACGATCAACGCGCGCGTGACCAGACTGGGAAGAGGGAAATTTTCATCGGCCTGTACAAATGCTTTAAATTCTGAACGAAAATATCTGAAGTTGATATCTGAAATTTATTAACGATCAAAGGAAAGAAATTTTCTAAACGCGTCGCAGACGAAGTTTCTGCATTTCGAACGACCAGAAATTTTAAGAACGTTTAACGGATGCTGCGTTCCCTTTGTTACCGAGGACCCGAAGAAATTAAATCCCGGCTTTACGGATTTAAGCCACTCCGGAAGACAGCGGCGCGGCCGGCGTGTTTCTACCTCGGGGAATTTCCTCGACACGCGATGAGAACCGCTTCCCCCAAAAATATTACTCGGGCTAAAGTTTTGGGATTACGTTGGGAGGGGGGAACCGAGGGCGCGCGCTCGAGAAAGAGAGAGAGAGAGAAGAAGAAAAGGAGTAACTTTTTCTCGGATAAATTTGCCTCTACGACTGTAATAATTATTGCGCTCTTGTTTCTTACGTAATCCCGCTTCGAGATGGTCAACTCTGCGTCTCTGGAGGAGAGGGACGAATTCACCCCTCGTCCCCTCCTCGCATCATCCAGTTTCTGCCTCGCGTTTTAAGAATAATCAACGTTTTGAGAGACTCACCATTCCGTTGTCCATTGTGGGGCCATACGGCGACTGGAAGCCTAATTTTTCTGCAACAGACAAGAAAACCGGATTAAAATTCCTTTGTCACGACAGGTCAGAGTCGAATCAAAGCTGAGAAATTTTCATGTTAGATTTCTAGTTTATCAACTGTTGTAAATAAAAATTTGTCTTTGATATTAAACATTCGTCTATTCTAAGACATAATGCACGTTATGTTCATTTCTCTCGTCAGTACAGAAGAATAAGGAGAAACGAAAGAGGAGAGGAGCGTCGTAATTTCACGAAACTGTAATAAACAATCGACCAAGAACGGATGGATCGAATTTTAAAGCAGCCGAAGCCCGGACGACTCTCGAGCAACTCCTATTTGCCATTCCGTAAATTTCGCGCGACAATTTTTCAAGATCAGTCGAAGGCGAGTGGGAGCAGTATCGTAGGAGAGTGATACTAATAACAAGAGGGAAGGGGGGGCGTGCATTATTCGCAGTCTGGTTGGCTGGTCCCGGCGAAAAAGAGGGAGCAGCGGAAATAAGAAGAAGACACGGGGCTGTTGCGGAACGTTGCGTCGCGGCAAGCAAGCGGACTCGATGCAAAATTAATGCCAAGCATAAATTCGCGCCGCGTCTTTATAAATCAAAACCGCGGATCGCGCTAAGAATCCGAGCACGGGATGCGCGCGTTTTCCGCGTTGCGGCTGCGACGCATGCGGAATAAACAACGAGATAAACATTACGAGGTTGCCGCAGTCGAGGCTTCATCCGTTATTAATGCCCACCCTGTACGTACACACGCGCGAGTATAGAGAGAGACAGAGAGAGAGAGAGAGAGACGAGAACTCTGAATCTACGTGCGCGTGTCTTGCCAAGAATTTATGAGGATCGGCTGGATTTACCGATCTCGAAAACCGCCGTTCAAGAATTCCGATTAATTTTAATTCGACGATTTATTTTATCCTTTATACGCTTTATTATTCCGCGATTCGATCATCGCCCCCTCACGAACTGCATTGCAAAGAATACGAGCTCTAGCTTTGAATAGATCTCTGATCCTAAAACAGATTCTTCCATATATCGAAATTTTGTGATTTCTCTCTCTCTCTCTCTCGTTTTTTTAAGATTATTACATTATCAAGCAGCGCAGAATATACACATAAATCACAGAGGGGAATGACCAAGATTCCATTTTTCTGACAAGCTCTTTCTTTAAAAAGAAAAACGTTCACAAAATTTATATTATATTATCAACATTGCAATAAATCGCGAGGAGACACGGCTGAAAAATTTTTGAAACCAAGGTTCCATTTTCCTGACAAGCCACAAATGACACGACTAGTTTTCTTTCATTCGATCAACGACGATAGTATCGCGGAGCATGTGTAGAGACGTGCGTAGATCTCGTCGAGGGACAGAGGGACAGAGGGGCAGAGACATTGTTCCCGTGAATCCGCGTGAAACACCGCTCGGACAAGGACGAGCAACTCCCGGAATCTCGTGGAGCGGAATCCGTAGTAATTCTTCATCGAGCAATATTCGATAGAGGTGACGCCGGCAGGAGCCAACGTGGAAGACGAACTAGTTGTGACACGGAGGCCCGGTGCTCAACACTACGTCATAACGGTCGAGCTGGCTTGCACTTGGCTCTGAGGATGACACGATGGACCATGGTTTAGCTTGTACTTTGATGCATGATATTGCAGGACTCGGTACTGCACGCTTCGGCAAACATGTCACGAGCAAGCCGAAACTGTTAGGATTCATAGTTACCTCGGCCGATCGTGGCGTAGCTCGGACACTCGCCCTCCTATCATCCACGCACCGCTATATCCGTTCTCTCTGTTAATGCGATATACCTCCTTCTGTACCACCCCCCGCCTCCCGCCTCCCGCCTTGGTCGCCAAGCCAGCTCTGGACTTTCAGCTCTTACAACTTTAGATAAGAGCATCGTCCCTCCCTCCCCCTCTCATTGAACCGTTAGGTGAATTACTTGGAATAATTAATACACCTCCCCCCCAGGTCACTGCCCATCGCGATCCCCGTGGCTCGCTCGTAGGTGAATGTATTGTACACGCGCGTCGAAAACTATATTCTATCAAATTATATATATTGATATTATATTATACGGTTGATGTTTCAAAATTGTCCGCGCAAAGCGGAACAATGAACACGAAACGAGTCGAAAGACACCAAACCTGACGTTCGATCGTAAACGAGTTACCCATAAATCGGCCAAAGTGTCCACTCGATTACACGCGCAATAATAATAATAATAATAATAATTACAACGTCACGTTCTCTGGGCAAGCAGCGTTTGCAACGTTTCTTGGACGAGAGAGAGAGAGAGAGAAAGAGAGAACGCGCGTATCGATAGCGAATTACGCGGCTACATCCGGCGGCTGGTCGCCACGATACCATCTACACGGATTTCGGCCGACATCAATTCGGCATTACAGCTCGCGAAATGCGCGACACAACCTCGAAAACCACGCGCCACGCCGCGTTGCGCGCGGCGGACCAGCGATTTTCAGCGCGCGAGACACGACCGCGATTTCGTGGTCAGCCTACGCTCGGCGTCGTATATCAGCGCGACACCATCGAATTAGAATTATCCAAAATTATTTCTCCTCCCTCGTCGATCGCGGTGTTGTTACCTCGCCAACATCCCTCCGCCCTTCGCCGCTGTCCCGGTCCGTTCCATTTCACTTTGGCGAAGCAAATCCATCGACGTCGACGTCGCCAAACATCATTTCCGAAAAACTCATTCAGACTACATACGTTCGTTCTTTGCGGAACGCGTCACTCTGCGAATCGATCGATCGAGAAAAATTACAAAGGTTAAACTTATAGATATATATATATATATATACCTGACATTAGTTTTGTGCGTTCGTGCGTCTTCAAACTTCCCACAAATGACCCACGAATGTGGCAAATTTTACCACTGAAAGTGATTTTAGCGTAATTCGGAAAATCGGGCCTCTTCAGGTGCAACGCTGATGCAACGAATATTAGCGATTGGTTGATTTGGGTCACGTGATTCGCGAGGGGGCGTGGCGTAGACCTCGAGTAGGAGTGGCGTTGTCTGGTACTGAGCGATCGCGCCTGTAATTTCTTTTCTATCGATTCGAATCGTACTGGGGTGCAAGTCGTGCAGTTTTTTATACAGTTGGAGACTCTCTTTAACAGAGAAATTTAATATTCCAAACATTTGCAAAAGTACACGATTACATTTATAAAGGCACGAAAGTTAAAAAAAAAAAAAAAAAAAACTGATAAATATTAAAAGTTCGTACCGCAGGTATTTCGCCACGAATTTCCACCGAATAGACGATTCGAATAAATAAACGTCAATCTGTGTATTAATTAATTAACAACCGAACAAGGTTGTTATTTTAAATCTTCGATTAATTCGCGTCGACGGCCCGTCGTTGCGAACGCGCGAAATTTTCACGGTGGGAAAAAGCGCGGGGGGTGGCTGGGCGGAGTGGGTAAAAAAAAATATCGGGCGAATATTACGGCGCGGCGGAAGTGGCGGACACTTTCGGCGTTGACGATCTCGTAAAAAAGCGCGCGTGCAACGACTAAGCGACGAAACGCAAGCGCGCGCGCGCGTAAAAAAGGGAAAAATGGTCGAGAGGGACAAGGCGCGACGAAACGGCAGAGCCGTGTGACGTATAATGCGTGTATTTGCATTTCGCGGTGCTCGGAAAAACGCAGTCGCAAGGGCTCTCCCCTCTCTCGTTTCTGCCGCTTTGAGCGTGACACGGCGGCTCGATCTCGACGTAGAAACCTTCAGGCACCCGTTTTCTGGCCGACAGAGCCGAGTGAAATGAAAGAACAGGTGGTAAAAAATGCGGCTTAGGCCTAGCGAGAGGTTCGGGGTTAACGAAGGAGGGTTTAATTAACGAGACTCGTTCCACCGGTACGGCGAGCGTTGAATTTCCATGATTCAAGGACGATCGACGGCGGACAGAGACGTTGAAAGAGAGACGATCGATTACGCGCTCGATCGAACGTGCTGCTCTCAACGTGCACCGTTGGATTGAGTGACTGTACTTTGACCCTGGATTCCAGCGACAATTTGACCCGATCGTTTCTTTCCTCCCTCCCCCCCCCCCTCCCCCTCCCTTCTCGAAAAACGATCGGTCGCCCGATCTGCGTGGGTACGCTATCGAACTCTGGCGACATTTCGTTCCCACAATGAATATCTTCCAGGTAGGTAGACTTGGAGCGTAAAGTCTGAGATGAGAACTCTCCAGAATTTCTAAAGAGACTTATTAATCGGTCAGCGTAGACTTTGTCGTTCGTTGTTTCTTTGCGAGTATAATGTCATCTGATCGTCGAATTTAGTACACAGATTGTCTCACAACTGGTGAAAATGATTCTGTGTAAAAAGAAGAAAATTTTTTCGTTGAAGGCTCAAACTTCACAACTTATCGCGTACACTTGAACTTAATTGATTTCGTGCCGGACAGGGGAAATGTTCTGTGCGCGAAAACGAGCGAAAAATAGTGGAACAAAATGTTCTCATTTGCGTAACTTTCAACAAAGCACGTTTGAGTTTGTACGTTTCGTCAAAAATTGCCTCGATACGTCGCTCGACGCGTTTTTAAACTCGAATAGAAATTTTTTCAGCCAATTCGAGTATATTTTCTCGAAAACGAAGAATTTAACGAAAACATTTTGTTCTTCTTCTTCACGAGCAATCACCTCTTACTCAGTCGCACCGCTATTTATGGGACATCCCGTATACATAAAGTCATTTTACTTCTTTTCCAATCCAGTTTCCCAGTGACGCCAGTTGAGAGATTAAAGATTCGGACTGCAAAACGTGAAACAAAAAGTTGCCCGTTGCGTCGGTCCGGCAAAGCAGAATCTCGAGCAATTTGCCTCGAGTGCGCGTAAGATCGAGCGGAAAAAGAAAGCTGCTGGCCGAAATCTGGCCGATCGAATTTCTAACGTGTTGCATCACCACCTGCCGAGAGCACGATTAACCCAAACGTAAACGAACGCGGAGAAAAATCCCGGTCAAAATGAGCCGAGACAACGGCCAGCCGAGCTTGTAAAAACGGTGAAAGAAATAATGGAACACCTGCGCGCCCCGCGAGGGTTTAATTCGATTATCTTCCTCGGATGGTCGCTGCATTCCTTTCTACGTCCGCGATTGTAAATTTTGTTAATAGCCGTGGCCTGACGGTTTCATCGCATTGACGGTTCAGGGAATCGAGACATGCCCGACATATTCCGGAAAAAAAACGAGACACAATTATTTTCGTAAATTTAGTTGTATCGTAAGATACGGAGATGGCGCGAATAATTCTTCCAAGGAAAGTTTGCAATTAATTTACCAAAACGATCAGAGCATGGCTCGTAATACTATCGGGTTGTCCGGAAAGTTCGTGCCGATTTTGAAGGAAAATTTTAGCATACATTCATTAGATATTAAATTTAATTTATATCAGATCGGCACGAACTTTACGACTATTCAAAATATTGCGCAATAAGTTTATAACTTTTGTACATCTTTGCATTATCTTTAAGTGCAAAACGTCGATCCTCTTTCGCAACAATCCTCGAATTTCTTTGGCCTTCGCCACCAACAACCTGAGACAGAAAAGAATTTAATAAAAAGTGGAAAAGAACGACGCCAAAAAAAAAAAAAAAAAAAAAAAAAAGGGAGGAGAGACGGTGGAATCGTAAACGCACGAAACCTGTGACCCCTTCGGATATCAGTTTTCTCCTCCTGCCGAAATCCTTTCTTTCCTTTTTTCTGTCGTATTTGCGAGACACTCGATACATAGACTCGCCGCTGCGCAGACCCACGCACCCCGACGAGCTATTTCAATGGGAGAATTCGCGTGTGTACCGTCGTGCCGGTGCACGATGCCACGCGACCCAAAAGGGTGTTGTTCCAGGTTCTCGCGTGTAAGAAGGAGAAAAAAGGCGCGCGCGAGAGAGAACGAGAGGAGGAGGGGGGGGGGCGAGCGGGAGGGAGAGGAGAAGAAGGAAGAAAAAAGGAGTTCGCGGCCGGCAGAGAATAGGGAAAGAAGAGGAGGGGGAAGGTTTGCCACCCTTGGGGCCCTCGACCCCAATAGTAGAGGGGGCACACGCACCAGAGGGAGGAAGAATAGAAGAGAAAAACGAAAAAAATGTGAAAAAGAACTCAGGTAGACACCGGTGCTCAACCAAAGGAACGGGCTACGCACGTATCGAGAGTCGTTCGATCGTCCTTTCGCTACGATCGCGATCGTGTTTTTAACCCTTCGTTGGGGAGGTTATCATTTCCGCGACTCGTTTACTTTAATTAAACATCGTCGAAAAGAATTTCTAGCACGACCAAGTCCCTGACGCCAGAATTTCGAATGCTCGTTCGCAAGGCCACGCGCGGTGTGTAACCGAGAGCGGACCGAGAGTAATCGGAAGAGCGTGCACACCGTACAGTTTCGCGTGTAATATCGTACGTAATACGTTACACGCGCACATGCGTACGTTACAAGACCTGTGAATCCCACCGGCGACGAAAAATACAGAAATTGAAATTACCGACGGGCGACTTCCTCAGATAGGGGCACGAACAAACGTTGCGAAAACGAGACACGGTTCAGGCTCGACGCAGATGCCGTGTGCAGAAGTGACGTATCGCGTACGTGTAATTGCTACAAACGTAATCGACCGCAAGCAACCGATACCCGTATCCCGGTTCGTTTCTTCGTACACTGCGTCTCGCAAATACGAAACTTACGCGAACACGCTCGTGAAAAACCGGTTGAAAGTTACAGATGGAAATCCAGAGCAAAGTTCAACTATTCGATTTTGGATCGTATCGCGTAAAAGCTGAAAACTTTTGACTTGCGAAACGCGAAGAATCATCGTGCAAAATACAAGCAAAGACCCTTGACGAAACTCGTTCCAATTCCAATCAATTAAAAATTATTCCACGATAATGAGCGCTCAGGGTGGTTCAAATCTCAATCAGAGAGAGAGAGAGAGTCCAGTGCGAGTAATTTGGAAACCGTTACTTTCCACGACGGAGGAACACACGCCAGGAGCAACAAAAATTCCCTGGCTAAAGAAACAGAAAAAACCAGCAGCAGGCGAGGGGCCGGCACGTATTAACGCGAAAAGTCGAATCGAGCGTACGATTCGCAAGGAGGAACGAGGCTGGTTCGAGCGTGACGTTTCAGATCGCGAGGAAAGGAAGCGCGCTCGCAAGAAGAGAGAACCGAGCGAAAAAGAGAGAACGAAAGGGAAAGAGAGGGAAGAAGGAAGAAGCAAAAAGAGAAAGAAGAAAAAGGAGGAGAGGAGACCGTCCGTTGCGGCGTTTGGAAGTAAACGGAACAGCGAAGGTGTATTTTGTTGAGGAGAAGGCTGGCTGCCACGCGACCATGGGTCGCATGGTGGGGATGCCGTGGTGGCAACGGGCCCCGCGGGACCAAGAGGGCTACGAGTTACAGCAAAAGGGACCGAGCCGGAGCGGTAGAAACGTGGACAGCGAGCAGAGGAGATAGAGAAAGAAAGAAGGAGGGGAACGTAGCAGCAGCAGCGGCGGCAGCTGTCGCTGTCAGTGCCCCCCTTCGTGTTACCCTAGAAGGGGCCCACCGGAGGACAGTGGCGCAGACCACGGGGGCTCCAGTGGCTCTCAAACAACACCTCGCCGTTTCGATCTTTCTTCCGAGATTCGTTTCTACTTTGTCGTCAAAAGATCGTTGAAAAAGAAAAATTACTCCAGAAGCGGATGTATATACTTTTGTGTCGACTTGACAGTTTTATTGAAATTCTGGTCTTTAATCCCGGATAATCGGAATAATCGAGGGATAATTGTGGCGCGAGATCGACAAAGGAAAACCGATCCGAAACCTTTCTGACGTGGATTGCGCATTTTTCTCGTGTCCCTTGGAAATGCGAACGACGTAATTTAGAATTTTAGGTGTGAACTGCACCTTCGTTCGAAACTCTCCCAAGACACGAACGTTAAATTTAAAATTTCTCGAAATTCATTTGCGAAATGTAAAATACAGAGATGCACACGCAGTCTGGAATATTTCGCACGATTGTCCAAAGACCCTCGCGAGTCGCTGCACGCGCGTAAAGAGCGAACCGAAGCGAAGCACGGTGGCAAGATTCAGCCAAGGCTGCCGAGTAAAAGCGAGAACAGGTCGCCGGTTGCACCGGGCGAAAACGGTGAAAACCAGCGAGGTGCGCGCGTGAAATAAAATCGCGCGGAGAAGAAAAAAAGAAAAGAAAAGAAAAGAAAAGAAAAGAAAAGAAAAGAAAAGAAAAGAAAGAAAGGTGGCAAAGGTGCGTGCGTGTGCGTGTGCGCGAGCGCAAGCGCTCGTGCCGCCCATTGGCACGTGGCGTACACGTGCTCCGGTTTCGCGCCGTCTCTCTTGCTCTCTCGGTAGTCGTTCGCACGGCTAGGTTAACGCGGCTTTTCATTCACGGGTTCACGCGAACCAACGCGGCGCGAGAGGACCACCAGGAGCATTAACGTTCGAGGCAGGAGCAAATCTTCTGCATCGCCTCGGGGTTGCGTTCAACAGGTGAGACGACGCCGCCAGCCGCCATTTTCGCCTCCACGTTTCGTCGGAACACGCGTTCTCGCGTCGATGCCTCGCTGGTTTCTTTGCCGGAGAAGTAACAACGGTGGGATGCACCGAAGACGATAAATAAATACAACGAACCGAAAACGACGAGTGTGGAAAGGAACGAATAATTTGAAATTGAGTTCTCCAGCCTCCTTTCCGTTCAAAAACGAAAAGACCAAAAGACCAAAAGACCAAAAGACCAAAAGACCAAAAGACCAAAAGACCAAAAGACTAACAGACACGTCGGAGAGCTGTTGTTTCTTCGGGGAAAATTACAACCGACCGGGACGAATAAAATCGAGTGGCAGACGATCAGAGGGGAAACTGCAGGTCGAACGCAACGCGAGTTCGACGGACGAAACTGACCTGTGGAATCTCGCGGTCGGATGGGACTCGTGAGAAATTCCTGAGAAATTTTCGGTGAGTCGTCTCCTCGGCCGGGCCATTGAACGTCGGAAAGTGACGCTGGTCGAGGACAGTGGCACCTGCCAAAAAATCAGAGCCCCCTTTTCGGCTCTGGCGCCAGCAGCCGAATGCACATTTGTTCGAGACCCGGCGCGTGTGTCGCGCGTACACGTACATGCCGGAGAGGTGCGTACACGTGGGCCAAACTTAACGAAATCTGGCCAGATGTCTATTCCGAACGGTGGTGCAGGTCGTCGCGCCGTACAGACCCACCAGCGGCGTGCACATTGCGTGCACTTGTGCCGAGCCACCCAGCGTCAATGTCTGCACGCGCGTCCGACGACACCGAGCCAAGCTTTTCGCCGATTACGAGCGAGCGAGCGCGCTCACGATCTCCGTTACAGGTGGCATCGTTTCTTCCTGCCCGGCTCTCAAATCGGCCTGCGATCGATTTCTTCGTCTCCCGTGCCGAGACCGTGCCCCGCGACCGTTCCTCCTTCTCCTTTTTCGCTTCTTTTAGAAAGTGCAGCTACTTTTGGAATCGGCGTGCAGCGAGTGCAGCGTCAGCTATTCGTAATCGGACTTTTTTCTTGTTAATCGAAAGAGTTAATAATCTTGATCATCCTGTACATTCGCGTACAAGATTATCGACTACACACAGTGGCTACTTGTTTACCGATTGAAATAAAATTTTCAATATTTGGATAATGTAACTTTTTCAAGTTTATATAATACGACGTTTAGCTCGGACAGCTAAATTTTGCAGTCTTCCGTCTGACGACACAGAAGGAAGTTGAGAGCAAGTTGAGAACGGTGGACTCTACGCCACTGGGGCAAGAGGATAGCAGGATATGGCACTTCGTAGGGTGGTTTCAGTCAAACTACCGAGAGATTCACTAGCCGTCTAGCGAACGCCGTCTTCTGCCAAGCAAAGACTAAGGTTTCTTTCCTCCAAAGAAACTCTAGGAAATGTACCACGATCTCAGACAAAAAGAGAGAGAGATTCCGAGGCTGGAACCGATCAGCGAAAGGGAACAAACCTCCAAATACAGAGAATCGTGACGAATCTTTTTTTTTCGGTAACCCAGTTCTCGCGGTGGTAACTAATGGACTTTTGCTCTTCTACTCGCGAATTCACCGAGACCAGTCGCCACCGCGGAAAGAGCGAGAAGCCGGCGAGAAAGATAGAGAGAGAGAGAGAGAGAAGCGGAGAGAGTTTCAGGACGATGGTGTTTCGCGCTGTGGCAAATTCATATCGACCATAACGGGAGCGCGGCGAATGGCGGCGTATGCACGGTAACGAGGGACTTGCATTAGTCAGGAATTCAACTCGCCCGGTTTCGCCAACTTCTCGAACCCCTTTTGCGCCCGTTCTCCGCCATCGAACCCGCCGCCGCTAATCCAGTTCCGGAGCCGAAAAGTAAATCTCCGTTGAGCTGCCAAGGTCCAACACCTTCCAAGGTCCAACACGGAGCTCGGCTCTTTGGATTTCGGAAGATCTTCGGAGAAAATCGACGGGAATCGAGGAAAAAGCGAAAATTCTCGAAAATTTTTCTCGACGATGCGTGCAACGGACACTCGTCGAGTCGAGTCGCCGCATCTTCGCGCGCAAGCTCGATAACCTTACTTGCGATCGAGAGACGCACGTTCACCTCCGGCTGAAAAAATTCAACGGCATATTGAATTCGCAGTCGTATCATCGCAACGCGCTGGCATCGTCTCGTACACAAACCCGCGTACAACTCATTAGGCGTTTTATCGCGTCGCGCGTTTTTATCCGCGACGCGATAACGAAACCCCGCGAGTACAAAACTAAATGACTAACATCATAACGCGGATTTATAACGAGCACGCAGAAAGAGGAAATCGCCGCCGATTTCGAAACGGAAGGACAGACGCAACACGGAGGAGGAATCACTTCTGTCGCGGGGGGAAATCGCGATATAAAATTGAAAAGCGAATTTTTTTCCTTTTTCAACGCGATGTATCGCGACATAATAACGTTTCAGAGATAAACGCGGCAGCTCGAGATCTCCGGCGTGACCTATCGACACTGACGCTGTTACACACGCGCTACGCCACCATCGTCGGACAGGAGTTGGACAAACTATGATGGAAATGTTGCTCGTTGCTCGATCAAATTTTTACACCACCTCGAGTACTCATCTACATTTCTACTTCGAAAATGAATAATAATATTTAAAAAAAAACACTGATATCCAGTATTAATACTAAAAGTATTTCTACCGATTGATTCTGCGCGCTAATTTTAAGAGCAGAGCGAGAAAAACTAAAGTTGCCATTCGTAATTTTTCCGAAACGCTTCTCGCGCGAGAAGGAAACGAGAGACGGAGGGATTCGAGAATGGACGAGGCGAGGAAGAAACGATCACGATCGAGAGAGTATGTACGCGCGTGCAGAACGGTGGGAGGATGATGCTCGTCGTGTCGGTGGAGAAAGGGATTGGAGTTAGGGCGTCGGGGGATGAGGGGTCGAGGCCAAAGAGGGGTGGAAGCAGATGCTCATCGGGCCCCTGCTGTAAATGTAGATTATGCTCATCCTTGATTTGTGTGTGTGTGCGCGCGGGCGCGCGCCCGTACACGAAACGCACTTTGGACTTGGCCTTCCCTAAGAAGAGAGGATCGAAAAGTTTCGTAGCCGAACCCGCGGCAAACTTTTCCCCTGATTTACTTTCAGACCGGACTACAGCTTCCGGGACTTGGAGCTACACCAAAGAATAGCAGCCAGAAAGACCCCGTATCCTCTCCCTCCCTCTCTCTCTCTCTCTCTCTCTCTTTTGTGACTTTTCGGATGGTTCGTTAACGAGTTGTTCCAACATCATTTGAAAAGAGATTCGAAAGTTTCGCTTTTAGATGAAACTTTGAACTGGACGGATCTTTCGATGGAGCAAACGCGACAATTGTCCCAATTTCGATCCCTTGGTTGTTACCGTGCTGGAATAAAAAAGGAAATGCTGGACAAACTTGGGGCAAGCTTCGCGTCACGTTCGGACGTCGCATCACATTTTCGTTCGCGCTGTTGCGAAATCATCCGCCTTATCCGCGCCATCGAGAATTTTCATACGCGAGCCACTGCGATAGCGAGTCGTGTGCGAGGCGCGTGTGCGTCCAATAAGCAAGACGAGAGAAAAAGAAAAAGAAAAAGAGAAAGGGGAGAGAGAGAGAGAGAGAGAGAGAGAGTAAGAAGACGGCAGGAAGACGGGGATGTAGTGGGAGTGAGAAAAAAAAGAGAGAAAGAGAGAGAGAGCAAGAGGCAGGTGCATCACGGTGACACTCCCTCGATAATTCTCCACAGACACACACAGACACAGAGAGAGAGAGAGAGAGAGAGAGAGAGAGAAAGGTAGGGAGGAGAAATAAGGCAAAAAGGGAAAAAGAGAGAAATCGAAGGGTACGCGAGATGGAGAGAGAAAGGGAGGGATGGAGGGAGGAAGGAGAGCTAAGTCACGAGTGTTGTGTCTGGAGCTCGTTTATGGTTGTTGTTCGTTCAAACTCTCTCGCTCCGGGGAACGAGAGAGTTTCAGAAATGGCGCTCTTGGGTCAGATCGAATCAGCCGCGTTTCCCTGCGAGCCGGGTAATCCTTGTAATACCGGCGAGTATCGCGCGGATTCGCCTCGGATCGACGATTCGATTTTCCAGCCAACCGTCGAGAAACTGCGCCCTTTACTCGAGAAAATACCCTAGCCTGGAATTGAGAGTTAACGGGACGTTTTAATAAAAAGTTGCGACCAAAGTTCGGCGACGCGTTGCGACAGCGTGCTTGTCGAGCAACGAGCAAAGATGTCTCTGATCTGCAGTACCTACATTTCTGTATTTTCGTATTTCCTACAAATAAACAAAATATTCCCAAGAAGAGAAGAAAATATTCATTCGAAGAGATTGTGCATGCAAACACGATGGAGATGAACTTGCAGAGAGTCGAGACTTTTTTTGCCCATATTGACGAGCACGCTATGCACACGTTCCTAAAGTACAAACTTCAAACTGAATGAAACAACTTGTATATTCATCCACGCTTCGTCGATCAACAATGAATAATGAATGCTCGTGGAAATTATTTGCTCTTAGACGAGCGCGTGGCGGAGGGTGAAACAAACTCCGCTTCAGGTAAATTTACCCGTGAGTCACTGTCTGATAATTTTAGATCGAATCGAGCATTAAATCTACGGGCCGGTGTTTTCGCGGCATTAAATGCAATTTCCAAAATGTTTTCCCCGTCTCGTGGCGCGGAAACCTTGAACGATATAACTTTACGTACGCGCGAGTACGTAAAAGTACTTGCCATCGACGAAAGCAAAGATCGAAACGAGCTTCGAAACCGGACGAAAAGAAATATTTGCAGAACGTACGTATCCGCCAAGACTCGCGTGTGTGTGTATTTTTAGATGCTCTTGCACTTGAACGATCCTGACCCCGGTGGTTATTAAATAATGAACGAGAATTTGCGCTCTCGCTTCTCGAACCGAAGAAGCGCCGGGGACTGTTCTTTGAGCTAAAGCTCGACTTCGAGGAAAAGGGATTTCTAATTGCAAGAGGATCTCTCTCGGGAAACGGGGAAGAGATCGGAGATTTAAACTCCAAATCCACGCGCGACCGTCGACATTTTGCAAGAAATTCCATTTTCGTTTCAAAATTTTTCGATTCAAAGATTTATTAAGAAATGCCGATGAATCAAACTGGAAGAATCGGAAGAATCTCAACTCTCTCAACTATGCGACGTTTGGAAACGCAATAATTCGTTGCGAGGTCGAAAAATGTTTGTCGAAACTCAAATCGTCGTGTCTCTCCCGCAGCCTTGCTTCGAGTCGCCGAGCAAGATAAATACAACTGGCGATTTTCAGTCGGTACGATAGTTTCAGAGAAAATTTCGCGCCGATAATGACAAGTTTCGAGTTACTCGACTTCCGATCGCCGCCGAGTCCAGGTGACAAAGTCCAATTTGAACGAGGCTGTACGTCAAATCGTACACAACGTTTCCAACCGAAGTGGCAATCGTTGAAACGAACAGGGGCTGAGGGGTGGGGAGAGGCCGAAACGAGCGAAGAATTAACTGGATTGTTGGCAATTGGTGGCCGCCTCGTCCGAACAATTGTCGCTTAACGAACCCGACACCGCGCGTTTAAACAGCGTTTCGGGAATATAAACGAGTAAGACGACGATCGATCCCAAACAATCGGCACGATATTTTCGAGATTGCTCGGACTACTCTTCAAACATCGTGTAAAACCCGACACGGCCGGCGAATCGTATATCTAATCTTCGATTAAACACACACGAGCTCGCCGCGTGTGTCGACGCGGACACGTCAATCTCTAACGCGTGGCTTGTCTACGCTGAGAGAAACGAGAACCGCTTAATTCGGACAGCGAAGCTCCAAGCACACGTGTGTACCGCGTAATAATACTTTGACGACACGAAACGTTTGGTTCGGAGAAGCGGCGCACCTCCAGCGTTTTCCAAACAACATCCGCAAGCTAAACAAACAACCGAGACTCGGTTGACCAACTATCCAACTATCCCGAGCGACGAGCAAACAACCGACTTTACGATTCCCTTTGACCCGACAATTTTCCCAATGATTCCGTGGTCGCCGTGGTCACCGACGAAAACTGCCCATTAACCTTGTCGCCGAGGAATCAAAGCTATAATAATAATAATGCCACTTTGTTGGATAGATATGACGTGATTTTTCGAAAACAGATAAGACTGTTTTAAGATCGCGAGATAATCTAACCAGTGATTGGCTCTGAGAGATCGAGTGGCATGTGCTGGGACTAACGTCAAAAAAGAAACGAGCTCACGCAACGAGAGAGACCAAGATGCTCGCGGTGAGTTTGTTCCTTTTTCAAGCAGGTGTATGATGAAAAGGGGAAAATGAAAAAAAAACAAGAAGGAAGGAAGGAAGGAAGGAAAGAAAGAAAGAAAGAAAGAAAGAGAACGTACGTACTCTCGAAAGATCTCTCGGGGCTGTGCGCGGAAAGATCCCGATTTATAGTCTTCCTCGCATTACGTTCGAGCGATTAACCTCTAACGATTCTTTTAGTGGCGTCGCGGAGAGGACACGTGGTACGTGATCGAGGCTCGCCCAATCGGGGGCCAACTTTTGAAAACGAGTGTTGTGTCGCCGCAACGACGAAGAACATCGGCGACACGCGAAATAAATAGCGACCCAACCAACGTTGTTCGCCTCGATGTTATTAATCGTGCAGATACGTCGCAGATACGTCGCAAATATGTCGCAAATATGTCGCAAATATGTCGCAAATATGTCACAACAGCGTGAAGCGACTGAACGCTGTTGCATGTGACAGCGAGAGCGAGGGAGCGACGAGTCTCTGGTGTGGTGTCTAGGTTATGTCAACTATATTTCCAACGTTTAGCGGGTTGGCTCGGTACGGCGTACGAGCGGCATCGAGCAACAACGAGAAAACAATAAGCAGCGATGCATAAAGCAGAGAGAAGAGAACTGATCTCTCTAGCCAGGGGTTAGTTCACTACGACGGGGCAGCACTGTCCAAAGCACTGACAGGCAAACCAAAACACAGAACTGAGCGAGAGAGGAGTCCAGTTGAGAGAATTGTTCGGCACGGATCGTCGACATGGTCCGGAGTACGATCGACCGAAACGCGACACAGGTGCGTACTACCCTAACCTTCGTTCGGGACGATTCGTCCGACACAGGGCTACCACCGGGAAGCGACGCTTGCTGGATTTAACGCACGGTGCTTTCGCAGAAGACACTAGACACAAGAGACTCCGTCGCTCTATTATTCACACGACACACGCGCAGCACAGGATTCTGCCGATTCTTTGTCTAACGGGTATTGCTTCGTGGCTGACGACACTCACCGGGATGTTTGTTGGCGATCTTATTGAAGCAGTTCTGAAAGACCTCGTAGAGATGCATCGGCTCGTCGTCGCTGGCCGCCATGTTTTCACGAGACGAGAAAACGAGTGGACGTTCGTGGTTGAGGCGAGTGGGCACGGTTTCGCGGTGTGGCCGCGCGTGGAGCCACCCTCCTCCCGGAACGGTCACGCACACTACTGAACCACGCCGCCTCACCGATGCGGCTCTTATAGCCCGCCAGTGGCGCCACCCCTCTGCCGTTCAGCCGCGCCACCGTCGCTACGCGCTCGTTTCGAATCTCGTGCTCTCCTCTTTCGAGACACCTTCGCAAAAAAAAAAATACATTTACCGTTAATAAACCGTATTAACCGTGATTGTCGCTGTACTTTGTATTTATTGTCTTTATTGTTATTTTGTTAATCGATCCGACAATCGTTCGTATATTTTTCTTTCTTTCTATTAATATTATTAATAACAATACGATTCTAGAGTATATAAATTGGATTGTAATATAATCGAGATCACGGCCACTGAAAACTAAAAGAATCCAGGCACGCACTCGGTTGCAGTGAGAGTTTTTATTCACAAGTTGCGAGTACAAATAATTGTACAAAATAAAATCTATCGTCCGGATGCGTATGAAACGTACAATTGAGATTCAGTTTTATTACAATAATATAATGTATTATAATGTATTGGTTTCTCCGTGTTTCGCGTATCGACAACAGTATTATGTACATAAAATTAAAATCCTAGATCGTATTAAACGTTATCGTTGTTAGAGAGAGAGAGATTCTGAAATACATATATAAGTAAAATAATATCTAGATGTCGGTAACGTGATAATCATACGTGCGCGTACTTCTTACGAGCTACGAGAGATGTGACAATGTTGTTATCACGTATCGTTACTCTAGTAACGTCATATCGTGTGTTTTTAAACTCCGACAAAATCGGAATTTTGTGGAATTGGGTGAGATATGTCCTCGTAATCCTGTCGACCAAAGCCTAGAATAAAAAAACGTTCGTGAACCTCTGTTCCCACCCCGTTCAAATTGTAAAACCATATGCACAACAGAGAGAAGGATGACACAACGCCGCAGTGCGCAGTGAGCTATTCAAAATAGTTGCAACTGAAATGCATACACGTCATAGGCAGTTTGTATCAAGCGCTACGTACTTAAAAATTATGCGATACAATATGCATATTTGAAGAAAAGAAATGTCATGCACCTACTTAAAGCACATTGAAGAAGCAATGGAGGCCTACAAAACATCTGTATCCAACTGTATTACTGACCCATTGTGGCACTCGTAGTGAACACTGTGGCTAAACATCCACCTCTTGATTGGCCTATTCGCAGAAGATATACGCTTGTGACGATGCGAACAATCATGTTTATGATCATAATTCCTGCGCTAAACTTCTCAGATGGATCTACAAGTTCGTGCGATCAGATAGATATATCTTCTGTATAAGGAGGTTAATCGACAATATAATTTATCAAGCTTTAAGTATTAGTCTTAATAATCTTATAGTCTTCAATAATCAAGTGGCAACAACTTACACGTTGTTGGGAAATAGACTGCTAGTGTTATTATGTCAAAAAAGATGGAAAGTATATTTATAAAGAGTGCCTAAAATATATAATTTTGTTATAAATACTCATATCAGTATTGTATATCAATGTGTGTATATCAATAGGAAGATGCTTACAAATTGCAAAGGTTCATCTGATTCAATATTGTGAATAGCCCATAATAAGCAGAGGAAGAAAAGAAAATTGTAAAACATTACAGACTTGGGGCACCAATGTCCCTGAACGCTCCTAAAAGTTCATCGTTTAACCATGTAGTGTACGAATGCATTCCACGCATTGCAGTGCTTTGTAACACTTTCTAAATTGTACGTTAATATACAGTAAACAAAAAATTTATTCTTACCATGTTACTAGGACTAAATGAATTGCAAATATCACCTGAAAAAATCCGACAAGATCATAAAACATGATCTCAAAATGCAAAGTGAATAAAATGTTTCTAGGCAACGGATACTTGAAAATGCAATTGCGATACGGTAACAACTGCCTTGATTGAACACGAGAAACTTGTCAAACGGGTTACGAAATTGTATTTCATTGCCGTGCCTTTACATAATTCTGTCTCATTCTTCTAGGGAAACATGCATCACCGAAAAGCGTTACGGTAAAGCGTCCGTGAAATGCAATTACAATTTCAGAGGATTATTCGACTGTTCTTATCTGGACACATTGGATATCGGACAGAAATAGACGCAATCGCGCGGGTGAAAAGCGATAACAAAGCGAAATAAACGAAAGTAGAGAAGTACGACGTGCAACGAATTGTACTTTAAAGAAAGAAAGCAAATGAATCTAGAGTAGGATTGTTCAAGGAAGTGGCCTAAAATTCAACGTTGGATCGACGATATTTACCTTTAAGGGATAATGAGACAAACTAGATATGTCCGGCATTTTTTAGCTCTCAAATTTTTCTCTTTGACTTGCTCTAATGTTTCAGGTTCTTTGCTTTTGCGACAACTGTTGCTAGGTACTTGTCAATCGAGACAGGGTGTTATTTGTTCACGATTATCGGAATATTCGACAAACTTTTTTCTCCTTCTGTCCCATCGATGCAACACACACAAGAAATTCTGTACAATGCCGTTTCTACAGCGACATCTATCACGCAACACCGATCTCAGCGCCATCTACGAACGAAAGACACATAAATCAACAATAAACTAAGGGTTTCAAATTTATCTAATAATTTTAATATAATACCGTCTTGTATTTCGATTGAAAGAAAAAAAAAATGCAAAATTTACTCCGAGTTATTAATAACAATAATGTATTTCTATGTTTCGTTCTCGTGAAAATCAAACGAAAAAAACCATAAGAGTTGGCATGTTTTTCATCGTGAAAATGACCCAACACATGACCCAAACGCTGCGTTATCTCTCTTTACGACACATTGATAAATAGTCCGCTGCAGTTGCACGTTATTCTTGCCCTGTATTACGACGAAAACAACCTCCGAACTGTGAGTAACTTCATTACGATGGCAGTGTGACTCAGCTTAGAAATACATATATTGTTGCAGCTCCTGTGCAAACCGTGCGTAAGGTGTAGTGGATACAAAAGATACTACAGTAGTAGATAATTCACAAAAGTAGAGTGACAGAAAGATCGATAAAATGATGCTGAGGAAAGGAAATCTTTTTGTGAGAAATTTACGTTATATTACAAGAATGTTTCACGACGAGGCCATTACTATAGGCAGCGAGCAAGACACCAAGTCACCCGAGTACCAGGTTAGAACTAGAGACACGCGCATTTTGTCCTTAAACGAGCCATTCTGAAGCTGAAGAATTTTGTTTTCGATTTTCGATTGATATTACCTTGTCGTTTCGAAAGGGCCGTAAGCTCTTGCGTCGCGAATAATGCAAATTTTTATTTTCTTGAGCGAGATAAAGTCGAAATTATTCATCTAAACACGCTCGCGTGTGACGCGCAACTGCGCAACCGACACGCGACAATTTGGCGCGTGATACGAACATTCCGAACGTCGCGCGCGCGTCTTTTTCCACAACTTATTAAAAATAAAGCTTTAAGCTTTAAGTAATAAGAACAATTGAGCCTCGGCTGTTATCAAAAATCTAGTTAAGAAAATCTCGTTTCGTTTTATATTTTATCGACAATGAGCGTTGGTAATCCTTGTCGCACAAAGTGAAACTAAACGAGTAAACTAAATTTAAGAAAAATGAATTAGAATTAGATTTAACAATCTACGAAAGTCGAATGTGGAGAGACGAATTAAAAAGAAGATATTTTCAGGAAAATTACGTACAAATGAAATGTCTGGTAGACAAGTTAAAAAAGACGGTCGAGAAAGTCGTGGAAGGTGGAGAATACAAGGCGAGAGAAAGACACGTAAAGAAGGGAAAACTTTTACCGCGAGAGCGAATTAACACGCTTCTCGATGCGACATCTCCTTTTCTCGAGTTCTCTCAGCTAGCTGGTTTCGAATTGTACGATAACGAGGAAGTGCCAGCTGGTGGAACCATCACTGGCATTGGTAGAGTAGAAGGGTAAGTATCCAAGTTGTCAAATTCGAAAAACGTTCGTTAAAAAAAAAAGTATGTCAAAAATGTGTATATACCATCTAGCACCGAATGCGTAATAATTGCGAATGATCCAACGGTGAAAGGGGGCGTCTACTATCCAATCACGGTGAAAAAGCAACTAAGAGCGCAAGAAATTGCGAAAGAGAATCATTTACCATGTGTATATTTAATAGACAGCGGTGGTGCCAATCTATCTAGGCAAGACGAGGTGTTTGCTGATAAAATGCATTTCGGACGAATCTTCTACAATCAGGCTATCATGAGTTCAAACGGGATTGCGCAAATTGCAGTGGTAATGGGAAGTTGTACGGCAGGTCTGACCACGCTTCGTTTATTCCACTTAAACCTCTCACTCAGTCGCTCTCGCTCAGTTGTTACACCGCAATTATTCGCAACGACATCCGATCAATTTATGCAGGTGGTGCGTACGTGCCAGCTATGGCCGACGAGAACATAATCGTTGGCAATCAAGGCACCATATTCTTGGCTGGTCCACCGTTGGTGAAAGCTTCAACCGGCGAAGACGTAACCGCAGAGGATTTGGGCGGTGCAACGCTTCATTGTCGGTAATTGAAAAGTACGTTTGAACAGGTCGCTTTTTACGATTATAGTTTCAGAATGTCCGTTTCAGTACCTCCGGAGTAACCGACCATTATGCCGTGGACGACACTCACGCTTTGTACTTGGCACGACAGGTTGTAAAAGATTTGAACAGGCAACGACCGATGCACGTGAACGTGGACAAACAGGTGGACATACCGTTGTTCCCTGTCGATGAAATTTATGGCATAGTCGGCACTAACTTAAAACGGCCGTACGACGTAAGGGAAGTGATCGCGAGGATCGTCGATGGATCGAGATTTCGCGAGTTCAAGGCTCAGTACGGGGAAACGTTGGTTACCGGGTTCGCGAAAATTTACGGTTACCCCGTGGGAATAATGGCGAATAATGGCGTGCTGTTCTCGCAGAGCGCGTTAAAGGGTACACATTTCGTGCAACTGTGCGCCCAGAGGAAGATACCGCTTATTTTCTTGCAGAATATTACAGGTACGTGTGTCTCATCGTGGAACGAAATTACTTCGTTCCCACGATTAATGGGATTGGCCATTGTAAAACTGCAGGGTTTATGGTGGGCAAGGATGCAGAAGCCGGAGGCATTGCTAAAAATGGAGCAAAATTGGTGACTGCCGTTGCTTGCGCTCGAGTACCAAAAATTACGGTGATGATCGGTGGCTCGTACGGGGCAGGAAATTTCGGTAACGTAACACGATTTACATACTTTGCACTTTTCAATTCATAGCATTGTATAATTATTTGTGTCGTTTAAAATTTTTGTCAACGACAAAATATATTGGCCCTGTTCAAATCGTTCTGAAACGTCATTCATCATCAACGTGTTAATAAATTCACTAATTTCCATACGTAGGTATGTGCGGTCGAGCTTATTCACCGAGGTTTCTCTATACGTGGCCGAACGCCAAAATATCCGTGATGGGAGGAGAACAGGCCGCGGATGTATTTGCACAAATTACCAAGCAGAAACGCATTCGTGATGGGAAACAGGTACGATCTTTACAGTTTGTCGTTAATTTTGACATTAATGTTGCCCATTGCCCACAGTGGACCGTGGAGGAAGAGGAGAAACTGAAGAGACCGATCGTAGAGAGATTCGAAAGGCAGGGCAGTGCATACTACGCCAGTGCTAGGTAAATTTGCGCTATCTCTCTGTTACTTCTTTCACTTTCGCATGAACGATCGTAACGATCAGCTTATTTGTTAAGTTACAAGCTGATTTAATTGGCTTTGACGCAAGTACATTGTTTTTCAGACTTTGGGACGACGGCGTGATCAATCCAGTCGACACCAGAGTGGTATTAGGTCTCAGTCTATCGGCAGCGCTGAACGCACCCATACCAGAAAGTAAATTCGGAATTTTCCGAATGTAAAACATGCCTGTTCAACGTTGTAAAAACCAATGACCTGCAATTATGAAAGTACGATCCAACGTCTGTAGCGCTTTTCCGACGATATTTTTCAGGCCAAAGATATATATATATATATATATATATATTTTTTATACAGAGTTATCATCTATACATGATTATTAAACATTCCATGTATATAAGTATCTTGTGTGTTTCTATGCTCGTGCGTCTTTATTAGCCTTCCTCACTTTCTTAGCTTCTCAACGCGACTACAGTGTAGTAGACGTCTGTTGGTGGATTGCGAAATAACGAGCACGCGTTCTCCTCACGCTTTATTACGAAGTTATTTTACAGTATGCGCGTTCCGTTATAATAATCATTGAGATTACAGCAGTAATTAATTATCTGGTAATTGTCTAAGTCACATCACGTTGTTACACCTCGTCGCGCGACTAGGTCTCTTCGACATTCTCCGCTCGCAAAGGCCAATTTTCTTCTGGCAGTATAGAGGCGGCTGTATATGCGGTTACTCGCGAGGATTACAGCTGAGTAGCATGAAGTGATGCGGATTAACGAGAACGGAGAAAAGGTGAGCGAAAATTTGGCGGTCGCTGAGCGGAGAAATTTCCTTGAGCAGATGCTAGTTAACCAAAACTCGAAGCTTTGCGATTATCCTTCCTATACAAGGATCCTCCTTCTACATCTTTCCAACAGTCAATCACAATTCTAAGATCGCAAGGCCGCCTATTCTTCCTGTTGACATCGTTCGTAACAGTCGTAACGATGTCGACCGAACGGAATATGCTTGATTGTCAACTCGATCTCCGGCATCGGACGAAGTAAACTCACGATCGAATATTTCTTCCTACGTAGAAAAAGGGAAAGAATTATACTAACGTCTCCGGCTGGACAATCGATCCATTCTTTCCACGGTATACTCGAATCCTGCCGGTTTTCTCAAGCTGCCTTGCTTATTTACAGTCAGCGATGTCGTTCATCGGTCTGCAGGATCGTTCTCTTCGAGTCTTACAAAAATTTGCAGAGACAGAAGAGAAGAAGGACGGAAGGCAGAACTGCCGTTCTACACGTGGAGCCGTTGATCTCTGTTTCGGTAACCTTGTACTTGAACTGTTCCTTAACTTCTTGCGCTATGAAAGCTCTCTCCTCCGTCCTGATCGTCGTCGGAGCTGCCTGCTCTCTAACCTCCTCCGCGATCACAGCCCTGGCTTTTGTCCTGTTCTTCCCTCTTCTAATGTACAACTCGGACAGAGCTGTTAAACATGGAAATTTAATTAATTGGCGTGAAACAAAAGCGTAAAAATCCATTAAATCCAAGTAATTTTATTACCTTTATCGACCACCGCGTCTTCTTCAAAGTCCACTTTAATGAGAGCGGACATGGTCACTTCGAAAAGCTTGTTGTTGTCGGTGTTTGAGACATCGATGGCTCTTCTCTTCCTCCCGAATCCAATTTGGTCGTTGCTGCACTCGATCTGAAATATCAAGTAACGTCAGACATTGGCAGAAGAAAGTGACGAGATTAGATATTGACGTGACGATTCGAGTATGCCTCGCTCAACGATGCGGAACGAAGATATTAATTTACCCCTTGGCACTTGTCCAGACAGACGTTGACAGTGCCACGAAACTGAACGTAAGTGCTTTCTGGGAACTTGAAAGCCCGGAATTTCGCTGTCAGAAAGTCACCGTCTACCGTGTTGAAGTTTTCGAACAAGTACGGATCCACGGAACATCTGAGAACAAAACGAGTTTTGCATATTTCTATGAGGAAAATCACATTGTGCGAAAAATCTTGCATACAGAGAAATACGTGATTTTACTAATATTTTCCAATGCTTGTTATACTTATTAAAAATTTCCAAGTCAAGTGGAAATCGAGCTCTTACCCATTGATAATGATAGTTTCCTCCTGCGACTTGGTGTCCGTGACCAGCATATATGTAACCAAGAGTCCGTAAACAGGCGCCGAGCCATTGTCCAGGAAAATCTCCATCTGCAAAGGCGTTCCTGGACTGACGTTCAACTCCCCGGTGACGAGATTGCCACCTTGCCTGACGCCGACTCCCAGTATCGGTACCGGTGCCGACTCGGAGATCTCTCCCCTGATGTCGATCACGCTGCCGGAGGAAACAAAAGACGACGGCGCATTAGAATTCCAGCTGGCGAGAGAGAAATAACTTTGTTTCCGGTTGGGATAATGGAATAACCGCGCTGCCATCTGGCAAGTAGCGAATTATCGAGCATCGAGAATGAAGATGTGCATTTGAATGTAATTTCCGGGCAAAAAGTACGGGCAAACAACATCAGGTCGAATTGCAGCGTCGAATCCCGAGATTACGATGATCTGTGTGATTCACAGTGGTCAGCCGAAGCAAAATTAATCTGTTCTCGACACGGAAGCCGTTGGCTTCCGCGACCTCCGTTCACTCTTGACAGTCATCGAATCACAACATCGTCTCGACCTGAATCGCGTTTTGCGCTTCTGCCGAGTCATCCAGTCGTTTCCTTCGAACCACGTACACTTATACCACCTCTCTCGATAATCGAACAACGCGAACTACGAAACGGTACCAAAAACGTGGAGATGATGACGAAGCCCGAGGGAAAAAAAGAAAAACCCGGAGAGACGACGACACGCAAAGTTCGAGTCGACGAACAGTTTCTTTTCTTTTTTTTTTTTTTTTTGTTCTTTCGTTTGTTCGCATCTGTTATCTCGCGCGGATCTAATGGACGCAAAATGGACGGACTGGATCGGAATTTTCAGTTGTCCGATCATCCCTCGATGGTTGGCGAGCCGAACGCGGCGGCGGTGATCCCTCAATCGCGATGGACGCGACCGATCGAGCGAGGCACGCAGTTCCTTCTATCGACTTCGTGGAAGCAGAAACGGTTATCAAGATCGAGAAAGAATTTTCCCGTGGTGCGTACAGCCTCGGCGACCCCGCGGGTTCGGCCACGCGAGATTCCAATGTGATAATTCGACAATAAAGATTTTACGGCTTCCTGGTTTGAGAGGCGACATCGGCCATCCGCGTCTAGGTGGTGGACGATCGATTAGTTGCCAATAAATTAGCGCCGAGGGAAGGGAACGGGAGAAAAAACTCAAGGCAAGCATGGCTGACCAGCTGCGAGGATTCTTCTTCGAGGGGAAGAATGTCCGCTCGGCGAGGTCGGCTTCGTCGTAACGACGGGAAATAAGAAAGAAAGACCCGCGACAAGCGTTTAGCCCGTTGCTGGCTAATGTTATATTGCTGGTTGGTATAACCATGACCGGTTGGTATGCCGACAGCTGTTTATTGCGTCGTTGTTCCAAACTTGCGGCACAAGCAAAGTCGTAACAATTACGAATAACAAAATTATGTTCGTGTCTCGTTTGAAGTATGAATTTGTCCGTTTCCCAGATAGACGAGAATACAGAATAAGTTGAAATGAACGATCCCAGGTATTTTTATGTTAATAAGTCAGTACCAGTCATTCCTCTCTCTTTCTTTCCTTTCTATTCCTCCTTTCAATTCCCCGACTTTACGACTACTTTACATTATTACGAGATTACGCGAGACGTATTAAATTATCGTACAATTTGGCAACGAGAAGAGCTTGGCAAAAGCGAGAAAGGAATGGGACGAAAAGTCGACGGACGTTCAGGTTCATTCGAATAAGGTTTCAACAGGTCGTTTAACGTTTAGAAACGCGGAGAGCTGCCTCGAAGGGATCGTTAGTGCCTCTTCAGCGACATTTACATGTTCCGGGCAAACAAAAAGATCCTCTTGAAGCGGTCGCGCGCTAGTTGAAACGTTTTACCAGGAACACGCGGAGAATACGAACGACCGGTAGAGAAGTTGGTTTTATCGAGTAACCGGGGAAAGGAAGAATAGACTCCGCGCGACGCGATGCGCGCGAGGCTAAAATTACATTTCTGGTTTTCCAGCGCCGGCTTTGGCACAGTATCCGTGCTGATGGATAAATGGAACGTGGAATCGTGAATCAACTTGGGGCGACCGCGACTCGCGGAAAAACGTTCGTCGTCGTTTAGTTGGCGCTCATTTGCATCGGAAAGCGACGGGGCTTGAATTTCCTCTGTTCGCGCGGCACGCTTTGCTTCCCTTATTTCCACATCGTTATTTTATATTCCGTGGATCGCCACTTCCTTCTCTGCGATTCAAACTGGAAATCATACTGATGCCGACGACCAAATTGATACCTAAGAAACTCGAATTGTACGTCTTAAATTAGAGTCGGAATTCGTTTCAATCTGATCTCTCTTTCTCCCTTTCGTTTAACTATAGACTTAAAGGATTACAGAGAATACAGAGTCTTCCTTTTACAACACGCGAGGAGAAAAATAAACTTTTGTTTGAAACTATTTGAAAAAAAAAAGATCGGGCAATTGGAAATTGACCATTTTTTAAAAATATTTCAAAAAATAAAACGACCATTTTCGCTTGTTGAAGAACACTTTAGTTACTATTGATTCGATAAATTTCTTCTTATTATGCAGAATCAACGTGCAATCGCTACCTGTCTGTACGATCGTGATTAATCGCTCGCTACGAGATCCAGAAACGAAATTAATCTTCTCCGACTAATCGCAAGTATGATCTAGTTTTCGCCGCTGCTCGTAATCCGGGAAAGTCTCAGCCGTTTTTAAACGATCGAAGAATTGTCCGAAGCGATTCGTACAACAGTGAGTCACGGACGGATGAAAGTTTCAGAGATAATTTCATGCGATACTTCTTGCGGTTGCTTGGAGTGTATTAGACGAGGTTGTCCTTGATGAGAATACGTAATTACGCGCGTTCGTGATCGCTTCGAACCCGCGAACAGCGAGCGAAGGCTGGCAAAATCCTGACTCATGCGGATACTTACTTTACACACGTTGCCTTCGAGAAACGTTATTGCTCCATTGTAATTTTGCCGCGTCGATGATTTCATTTCGCTATCGGTAAAAGTTTTCGAATTGGAACAATTAAATGCGATTGAACGTAATTGAAACAAATTCGAACGAATCGGCGTGTATAAATAATAATGAACGAGAGAGCAGGGAAACTGAATATTAAGGCGAAAGACGAACTCACTCTGGTTCCTGGAAACCTGCTGGAAGAACGCTCCGTCGTACCGCGGTGTGATTGGCTTGGATCGAGATTCCAGGTTTCACAACGACTTCGGTGATAACACACTTTACGGTGAACGTATGCTTGCTGGAATCCGCGGGCTCCTCCACTATTATCCGATGAAAGTACACCTTCTGACCCTGTATATCATTATGCGTCTGTAATTTCGCTCGAATCCCAGGGATCTCTGATCGAAACAATGAAACGAGTCCTAACAACTTATCGCTAACTCTCAGACCACAAATCGTTCGATCTGTTCGTCGTTCGATCGTTCATCGCGATCCTTCCGTTTTCTTTTTACTTTGTTTTCGCGCAACACGTGGTTGGAGAGAAAATTTTGACGGGCTAAATTAAAACGTAAACGCCTTTCGTTTTCCATCGAGACGAGGATTTAATAAAATTTCACTTCAATTTCGTCGTCAAATTTACCGTCATTGCATGATCGAGTGATAAAAACGATCAAAGTGAAAGGAGTGGATCAGATCGAACGATCACGCAGCGTCGCTGTGATCGGTAAATTATTCAGTCATTTTAATTATTCGCGAGTGACGCGTTCTCCATCGTTCTCCATCGGCCATTCAGAGGCTGGTAATTGTGCCTTACCGTGACTTTGTTAACGACCCTCGTGATACCGCATCGCAGCATGTCTTGCTCCAACAGCGGCAATCGGAACGTGGCGACGCCGTTGCTAAGCCGTGGTTTGCAAGCTTCGTCTGCGGAAACCAAGATACGTTTCACAGTGTAAAATACGCGGCGTACGCTCGGCTTCCCACTTCCCCGCGCAATATCTTCCGACTCGCGGCTATGCGCGCCGACAACGCGAAGTCGAATCGATCTTTACCTGGAAAGTCCTTCATCTGCTGCAGATATATCCTCGCTTGCGGGCTGCTCCTCACGATGTCAACCTCCATCCACTGCTCCGAGCATCTCACTTTGCTCTGAACTGGAAGCAAAAAGAGGAGAAGGAATTTCAGTCGCTGAAATTGAGTCGAATTCGTCGAGAAATTGGCCGTGCAATCTCCATATATGCTCGACACGCGGAAATAAAGTAATAACAGTTGATGGATGTTGTCGAAATGGTGTCGAATACCAGGGTGGAAAGAAAAGTTTGTTTCTCTTCTGCACCTTCGATTTGGCGAAGAACTTGAACTTCATCACAGAAAGAATTCTCTTGAAAAAAATTCCTTAATCGTTTAACACCGTGGATGAGTGAGTTCTGACAGTTAGTTTCGTTGTTCGATTATTTAGACTCGCACTGACGCTGCAACTGTGACAAATCGTACGTTGGTGAAACCTGATCCAGAGCCATAAAGTCGCTGTTAGCACGCACGCGTCGCGATACAACGCAGAAAAGCAAAAAAGGAAAAAATTCTCTGACCTTGAAATCCAAGGCTACATCGTGGATTAGACGCGTTTCGGAAAAATGGGCGAGAAGATGGCGGAGGAAGGAATCCCGCTCGGGCGGCGAGCGCGATGGAAAAGAAGAGGAAAAGTACGACGTAGCCGCAAACTAACTTGCAGTATACCACCGTAATTGCCCCATAAAGTCGTAAACGTCCCGACCTTGGAAAGCGAGCAGCCCGACACCGCGCGCTCGAGAAACCCGCGCTCCCGATGTACGTATACATCTCCCTCGGCTTGGACCCTGTTTATTCGCGGAACTCGGCGATAGATACTTTCACTGTTCCGCGAGTAATGTCCGTGCGATACACCGAAACCACCGGTTTACATTATCGCGATGCAGCAACGTTCCATTCTAGTTGCGAAAAACGAAACGCGACCGGCGCGGCAGTTCGTTCCCTCGCTGGATAATTAAATCTCCGACGATAAATCTCCGCGCGGAAAGCAAACGCAAACTGTTCCCATGATCCGCGGGTTAATACGAGAACGCGCGGTCGATACGATATCTCGCGATCGTTAAGTTTGCACCGATAATTGTGTTTGATTCTCGGGCTAATTCTCGGGCGACTCGATCGGTAATTAAGATCGTCGCGTTCGATTACAAAGATTACAAAGATTACCATTTCACGGAATAGTCGAAACAATATTGTAGCATCTTATTGCAATTTTGTAATTTACGCGACGAAAAATGAAAATTAAATCTGCGTCTCTGTACGAAGACGCAGTTGCAACTTCTGTCTTGCAATTCGACGAATCGAGACAATTAAACTTTTGGTCCAAATTTGAACCTGTAATTGCCTGCGCCATCGTGTAATCGCAGCGTTGATCTTGGAACAACAAGCGCAGTATCCCTGCGAGACTCGGGGACACACACTTCCAGCAACGAACAATAATTCACCGTGAAGTATCATCGTCGCGGGGCCAACACACCGTTAAAGAACACCGTCCCGTATCTTCTCAACGCAGTCGGGAAAGTTTCACGCACCGTGTAGCTTCGTTTGCAAACGAAGGACCGAATAACCAAAGAGACCGTGCATGCATCGTTTTCAAAGATGAGAATCGATAACGTCGACACGAATCAACAACGTTCGCCTCTGAATCAACGTTCTGAATCGCAGCGAGCAATTATATAGACGACTCTCCAACGTTTGTTTCTCCCCGTGGTTCAGACGCAATTACTCGTTAGAGCAGAAATTTCGCGACTTCCTCTTAAGGGGAGTAAAAATTCATCGCGGTCGTTAAGCCGGTCGCGCTCGTCTCACCTTTGACCGGCCGCGCTTCGTGACAAGCCTCAACGATGAAACGTCACCCGCATAGCTCGTGCATAGCTCGTTCACGGTTTCCCGTGCGTCCATCAGGCCGCGATTAACGCGCAAATTACGTGACTGCGCGGTGTGTGTCACTTTCAAATAGCCGGAGGGTTGGCCGTCTTTTCCATTAGCGAGTTTAAAGTGTTTCCCCAGGCGGCGCAACCACCTGTACGATTCTCCAGCAATCTCCCGACAGAGCTAAGGTCTCTGACCTTAAACTCCTTCTTCTTCTTCTTCTTCTTCTTCTGCTTCTTCTCCTTCTTCTTCTTCTTCTTCCTCCTCTTTCTCTTTCATTTTTTCGTTTCTTTTTATTTTTATTCTCAACGTCCATTACGTTCTTGCCGCAACCTCGCTCCTTTCTTTGTCTCTCTTTTCTTTCCTCGTTTTCATCGCTTTTTCGCGTTCCGGTCTAATGTGGCAGCGACTTCGAATTAAGCAATCTAGGTAAATTTGGTGGCTTTACCTGCTCTTCAGGTGCAACGCTAGTGCAACGAAAATTAGCGATTGGTTGATTTGGGTCACGTGATTCGCGAGGGGGCGTGGCGTAGACCTCGAGTAGGAGTGGCGTTGTCTAATACTGAGCGATCGCACCTGTAATTTGCTTTGTATCGGTTCAAATGTTTGCATATCGATAAAAAAGACAAGTCGTGCAGTTTTTTCTTCTGTACCGTTTTACATATTTTCGAGCGATTCGCAAATGATTCGTAAAATTCGTAAAATTAAAACTCGGGAGAGATCCTCCTGGCCTTCCCATTTCTGCTTCCCATTTCTGCCCTCTGCCTCCATCCTTTCCTCGAGTTCTCCCTCCGCGAGAATGTCATTTATTTACCCTCCTGCCGTCAGACTCGCCCAGCACACTTCCTGCTTCGGTTTCTTCTTTTTTTTCTTCCAATCTCGCCGACGGTCCACCAAAGAGTCCCAAGTTTTTTCGAGAGCATCTTCCCTGCCTACCTGGGTTCGGACACTGGGCCCATTGTCTCGGTAATTTATGCCGCCGATAGGAATCCGCTTTCATTACCGGATAATCGTTTCGTCCGAATGTGCTGCCGGTTCTCCGTTCCGCGAACGATCCTCAACACCGTGGAGAGAGAGAGAGGCACTACGTAACCCTTGTGCCTCCCTTCTTTATTATTCTCGCCGAGTTTCCGATCTCTTCCCGTACTCTTTACACCGCCATTAAGTCCGAGAAGCACGCATCGCGTCCTCGCTCTCTGAGAATTCCCCGTTCTCCCCCAGCGTGTTTCTACTTCTCCGAGCGCGTTTCACTTCCTTCTCCCTCCCCCGATCTCTTTCCACCGCGTCCTTCCGAGAGATTAAGATCTCTCGGTAAGTTTACGAACGAGTCGAAGCCGAGACCTATGCTCTCACCCGCGACCTGCGCGCGCCTCCTCACTCGCGTCTAATTGCTTCGCGCTTTTTAACGCGTCTGTCGATAGGATTTCCCTCGTGCCTCGCGCGTCTGCAACAACTGCCCGAGCCGTTGTTGTCTCTTTCGTGACTTTTTCACCGAGCGAGTATTTCTCAATTGCGATCGACGACGATCTGAGGATGCGAGCATCTCGCTCAGCGGGCAAGCTGAAAGGCAAGCTTTATTACAGTTTTTACGCATTACGCGGTTTGTACAAGAAATATAAAGTATCCGTAATAACGTTCTTCTCGACAGAGATTTTTGTTGTACAATATAATTACACTTGCATAAATATATTAAATAAAAGATAACACTCGTCGATGATAAAGTAAGACGTTGCTTATCGCCTTGATAACTATACATCTTCCGCGAAACTTGCCCGATTTATCGGCTATTTATCGGAAAACAAAGTTGTACATTTTCATGTGGCTATGTTATATTCCTTCGTTTAATCAGAGAATTTTCCCCATCGGCGATCTTTCACGCGCCTTGCAACAGTCCAATTGCAGTCTTTGACACGCCCCCCGTTAATCGTGATTCCACGGCTTCAATTCAGATCTTTATTTTGATTCGAGATTCAACGACGGATAACCGCAGGATCGATATCCAGGCGAATTCATAGATCTTAACCTCTTCCCTCTCTCTCTCTCTCTCTCTCGAACGTGATTTTTGCTCGCTTCGGCTCGAGCAACACGCAAGCTCGAGGAAGGGAATCGGTGGATCGGTCTCACTGTCGTTCCACGTATCGTCGATGCTTTTCGCCGGAATCGCGTGGCGAAGCCCTTCGCGAATAGGTCTGGCTCTTCCGGTTCTTCTGTTTCTCTCTTTCCCCCGTCTTCCAGTACCTGGCCCTTTCTCCGACTGTTTCGCGACGTTGCCGTGGAACGAGGAGGGACCGACGTAAATTACCGCAACGTACGATCCGTGGGATTACAATAATTTGAGGCCATTACTGACCTTCGGTGTAAAGACGAGAGCGAAGCCGCGTAATTACGCGTCATCGCGGCGTAACACGCCCCGCGACTGCACAGATTACTGGTATCGAGGATCAAGGACAAATGTGTCCTGAGAGAGAACGACTGAAGAAAGATTGTACGAGTGCGCTGTCACTTCAGAGCACGAATGGCCAAGCAAGAATCTGAACCATCGCTCGTCACAGAAATTACATTCGTGCGTATTGTTTTCGAACAAATTTCCTCTATGATTTATTATCAGCGAACGTTTCAATTCGTATTCCTGGTTTCGTCGAATACATATCTTTTCGGACGTTCGAAACAGCGAATTACACTCGACTATTGGGGCCATTTCGAATCGCGAGAGCAGAGAGTTAAAAAAATACGGGGCTGAAAAATTCTCACACGTGGGTTCCTCTCGACAACAAACGGTGCAGTCGACCCCGTTTTCCACGCAAGGCAGACAACGACGCGAAAGGGTGGAAATCCGGTACGACGCGATTAGCATTCGCGGTCCGTCGTTCATACGTCCACGCGGCGTTAACTGTACAACGAATAACCGTGAGTCGAGAAGGCCAGGCTACGAACTACTCGGTGTAATATCCGCGGCTGGCAATTAAACTGGCCGATAGACAGCACCAAAGAATCGGTCGGTCGAGCAGGAAGCTCGTGAGCGAGTATTTACGTAGGCGTGACCTTTTCTGTACGTACTGCACCGTTTCTTTCACACGATATATCGCCTTCGAACGGTATTTGTGTCAAATTTATATTGGCAAGTAATTTATTTACGTGAAATTTTTGATTTCTCTTAACTCAAATACAACAAATCGCGCGTGTAACAGATAGATAAACAGATTTCTTTCTAGATTCCTTTGATTAAAATATTAAACGAGTATTTACTTTTTCGTTAAATTCGATTGAATTCGACGAAAAGGGGACAAACAAATCTTTATTATTCGACAAGTTCTAAGCCGGACGAGTCGACAATAAATTTAAAAATGGCCGATTAAGAGACAACCGTGACGAAACAATAACACGTTGTAGCAAACACGATTCACTTTCACATCCATAAAATCGACATTATCTTCCTAGCAACGTAATACCGCGTTACTCTGAGAATTGAATTTCACCGGTGAAAAATTCCAGGGCGATTACCCTAACCTTCACCCCATTAATCCTGATGCGCGATACTCAACTGGGAATGCTTCGCGGAACCTCCGCGACCGAGTTGACCGTTCCATAATAAGTTGCGCGAGTACGCGCAGCAATAATAATCTCGTAATTTTAAAACCTGACTTGCACGCGCGATACACGTATATTGTATCAATCACCGTAGACGCTGAATCACCTAATCTCTAAGGAAACGACGGGATGAACGAATAAATTCTTTTCTACGCTCAACGAGACCGAATTGTCAAACGAGGATGAACCGAAAGCTGAATTAAAGTCACTCGAGGTTATCGAGAAATTTCCGATCTATTCAAACTAATTGTACGTCGCGTTATGCAGCATTACGAAGGTTGAAACTTGCTCAACTATTATACAGAAAATTAGGTGCACGCGTAATGGATGTAGTTGGAAATATTATGCCAAATAAAATTCGATTGTTCTTGCGTCGCACGTTGATGGTAAGGAATTCCAAGTGAAAGGTAGTGAAAAATATCTTAACGATCGATCATATCTGTGATCATACTTACAAGGGTTAATTAAAAATAAGGCGGATTCATATCTATCTTTTGCGCTTCATCTTCGTTCCATCTTCTATCATATCGTATTAATAACAGCGATATTTAATCGATGGTAAAAATGCAATCGGAATGCAATCTTGAGCGCGAGTGTATCAATTAATGTCGTTGCTCGATCCCTCGCGTGAGAAATGGACTGCACCTTGCGATTGTACGTATTGTAATGAAACGAAACAACATTTCGTTTCGTCGACAAGAGATTAACTACGGAATCAATTGGTAAGTCTGCATCGTGCCGCGATCGGAGCGCTGCGCTGCTCGGGGTACGTTCGAGCGATGCAGAGTCAGCGGGGGTGCCGACACCCCCCGCGGATTTCTATGGTAATCGAGGAATCAGTCTCGGAGACACCGAGCTCCCCTGAAATCGTCTGCATTGCAACTGACTTTTACATCGACAAGGGAGCTCCTTCGAGAGCTATCCGGCTACTTCCGGTTGCAACCGAGTTCACCGCTCGCCTAAATTGATACGCCTTCAAAGTTACAGTTAGACCACGATGCTGGTGGTTGGCGAGTTTCGAACGTTCGACTCTGGCCAGTGTCAGGGCATGTCATCTTCTTGCGCTCGAGTCATTTATTCGCGGGCGTGAACAATGAAATGGGACTTCACGACTTGTACTCCAGTACGATTCGTCTCACTGAAAGGCCCAGAAGCAACTGTAAAATTTTATCGATATGCAAACGTTCGAATCTACCCCACGCCCCCTCGCGAATCACGTGACCCAAATCAACCAATCGCTAATTTTCGTTGCATCGGCGTTGCATCTCTGAAGAGGCCCGATTTTCTGGACTACCCCCGCTAAAGTCACTTTCAGTGATAAAAAGAGACAAAATTATTGTCAAAGCGAGTCACGCGTCAAGACATTTAAATCACCGAAGAAAAATCCACAAATTTATTGAAATTAAATCGATATTTAATTAAATATTTAATTTACACTAAATGTTCGAAACGTGCAGGTTTCGTTAAACAAAACTAAAATTTTCTTCCGACGAATCCACGAACCGTGAACACTGCAGGTAAACGTAGGTCTGCGTCGGTTGGTAGTTAAGAACGCGTGCGATATTAATTGCCACGATTTCCAAGGCGTCCGTATCGTAGGTCGACCCGCCGATCCTCGTTATCGAGCGACGTTAATTAAACGGACGCCTGCTACGTTTTTTTCTGCAGTTATGCAAATAAATTCGCCACTCGCGAGAACCTGCTACGAGAGCCCTTACTAATTCAAACGTCACTTCTTCTGCAGCGCATAATTCAATTACTCGACTTACTCGGTTGTCGTTCTCCCTCGATCTCCACGCGCCAACGCCGGTTATTTTCCCTTCAACAATGCAACAGTTGCGCGCGTCCCCTCTCGCATTACGCTTTCTCAGAAAAAGACGCGAGCAATTTCAATGTCTGCTTAAGGATTAACCGTTGGCGAATGACTGGAGGCAACAGCTGACACGTTTCCCTCTATGCGGGAACAGGTTGCAACAGTTTGTTCCGTCAGTTTGTTTCTCGAACGAATTTATAAACTGAGAAAGAAAGAAAACAAAAAAAAGAAACGTTTACGCAATATTTATTTTTTACGAAAAATATCCGTGAAACTGTAAGAAATTACTCTGCCGGTTCTAGCTCTAGTTCTGCGATCTACTTTTCCACATTCTGATAAGAATAAAATGACGACCAACGTGGAAGAAAATGACGCTTCTCTTTCTTAAAATTTTTTTTCCCATCAGGAGCAAGAAGAAGAATTTCTGTCGACACTCGAGAAAGAAAATCGAAGTACACGGAGTTTCACGATACTCGTGAAATATCATAATCGGGAGACGAGAAAAGTCCATCTGTTCTGCGCCCAGCTAGCAGAACGAACGAAGTGTTCCACGACTGCGTAACAGGATCGAAAGTTCGTAATCGATGCGAGGCAGGTTGGCCGCGAGAGTGATAAAAGAGGAGCGGATTCTGTAACGGTGATTTCATTCCGGTTCCTTTGACCATGGCGCGATTACAACAGCTGCCAAGCGGTAAATCACTGATCAACAGCGATCATTAGCGCGCTACTATTCTGCCGATAGGTGGAAAAATGAAAAAATCGCGACCTGTGTAAATAATCACGCGGATCATTCCATGGAACGGGGATCGAAAAAAATGGAGGAACTTTTAAATAGGTTCTGCTTAAAACTGCGGAAAATGTTCTTAAAAGTAACATTTTCAGACCAGAAAAAAACGTTTTCGACATTTGTAGCAAATCAGCATTTAGACACACTGAATGCTACTCGAATTTTTAATTAAACGTTATCTGAAATAATTTTTTAGATTTCACGAGAAACACTGTTTAAAAGTGTGCTCCTAAAGTTCGAAATATACAAATTTAAAACTTTTAAAAACGAACAGAACCTGTTGAAGAAGAGATCTCTGCTTTGAAATAACAAGGGAGGTTGAGACAAGTTGACACGTTTTTGCAGTTTTATCACTTTTCTTTCAACGATGACTGAAATTCAAGCTTGAGTAACGACATCTCTGTCGCACTTTGCGCGAACCAATTTCACGTACGACACGTTCATTAACTCGTACACGCATTCGATCTTGCATGCTAATGCAAGTAAGAATCCCATACGCTGTACATCGATCTATTTCTGTATCAAGTTCGCCACCATTTCGATCAACGACAAGTGCAACGATCGATACCTAATCTCTGTCTCTTCCATCTCCTTGCTATCTGCTCGATAAATCCCTCCTCTCTCCCTCGTCCTTTGAAATTACACAACTGAAGACAGCGGACCGGTTTCAATGATGAGCGTGCAATTTCGGTGGAGCAAACGCTAAGTGATTCCACCTTTAATCGTCTCCAAGATGCAAAGAGACGTTCCTCGTTCGCTAGAGAATCGTTAGAGAGATTCTACTATGAGATTGGCAGAAAGTTTCTTCTTCGAACGCCACGGGCGAGTCTTAAGCGCGCGTTTTGCTATTTTCAGTCTGGCGTCAGGCCGCGCCGAGTTGTTAAACGATGTGCTAGGAAGCAAAGATTGCGGCCGTTCGGCCGTCGAGGTGGGCGATAATGTAGTAATCGATTGCCAGTGGCGACCGAACGACTTCTATTCCTCAACGGTGGAAAGAGAGCCAAACTTGAAATTCGATGAAAGAGGGAGAATAGAGCACTTTGGATCGTCCAATTTAAAAGGATCTTCGGAGTCGACGATTCGTCTCACTGAAAAGGAAATGAAGACGACTTTTTTGCCATAAAATCTTATCGATGTGCAAACATTTGAATCGATGGAAGACAAATCACAGGCGCGATCGCTCACTACCAGACAACGCCACTCCTACTCGAGGTCTACTCCACGCCCCCTCGCGAGTCACGTGACCCAAATCAACCAATCGCTAATTTTCGTTGCATCAGCGTTGTACCTGAAGAGGAGAATCACTTTCAGTGATAATAAACAATCAATGTTCCGATTGTACAGCTTAGCAGGCGAAAGAACGTTAAAGGAGCGTTAAAGAATTTAGATGGAAAAATTCAAAGGACAATTTTTAAAGAATTTCCGAATGTTGAAGCAACGAACGAAATCAATACTGAACAAATAGGAAATTAATTTTAGAAAAATCCGACAGCAAGTAGAAAAACAATTTTTCACAGAGCTTTCGAATGTCGAAGCAAGGAACGAAATTAACACTGAACAAGAGTAGAAAAGTAAATTTCCTTTCTTTTACGACGCGCAAAGAACGATACGTTGGATCTATTCTATCCCGAAGGCCACGGGAAGGGATATAAGCGACTCTGGAATTCGGTGCTGAGAGCTGTGTCGTTTCTATCGCAGCTACTGTTTCGACCCTGTCGGGCGTAATCGATTGCGCGGAAGCGATCGGCTGTGCGTTGCATACCAAAGTCAGCTATCCACCTATGAACGCGAGCAACACGAATCGTAGAAATCCTAGGAATATCGTGTTCATGCCAGAGGGACAGGTTCCTTATCGAAATTCTTCGAAACGACATGAAATACAGCGGCTCGGCCAAGTATTCGAGCAGTTATCTGCAGAAAGTCTCGCGCGATATATTACATATTGTGCACGTTAAAACTTCGATAAATGGCGCGTATTATTTTGAATAACAGAACCACCAGGGACAGAATTTTATCTGCCGCGTCGAACAAATATTTTATACAAACTTTGCTCGTATCGCGTGAACTCTGCGTAGTATTGTTTTAAAATGTCCACGACATTTTGAACTTTATCTACCTACTTTTATTAAATTGGCGCAAAGAGTAACTCCGTTACTCTTGAACGAATTTTTCACAAAAAACATAAGCTTTATTAACACACTGACCAAGAAAAGTTTTCAAGAATGATTTGATATCTTCCTGAGTACTAAACCAATTTTGATTCGCTGCCGTAGCTCGACTCTTTTATGAAGAGACGCAATTTCTTGGCCAACTCGACGTTGCATTAGTTACATGATTTTTCGAAATAAATTTCATCAAAGGACAACGTCCCTTCCAACGTTCTTCTCCTCCTTTATCCGTAATTTAATGCTCAGAATGCGCCGCTCTCTTCGAAGAAGGTTCCTACTATGTACATCGAGGGGGCTGTCGATTTCCTTGCACGATTCGAAGAAATAATTGTCCAACGGTGAGGATGCAAATGCGATCGGAGGATTGGTCGGTCGTAGGGTCGCGGCTAGTCACGAAACACAAGAGACACACACACACACACGCGCGCGCGCGCACGCACACAGATACAAACACAGAGGGAGCAAGGTGCATCGCGCACTCGCGCGCCAAATGCAGAATGAATAATTTATCATGGCGGCGATCCGTGCACAAATTATGCGCGTAGCCGGCCGACTACCGTTATGCACATTTTCGGTAATCTCGGCGAACGATTAAATCGGTGGTCCAACCGCATCCCGACCGGCTCCCGATTATTTAAACAATTTCACGCCTCGGCTCGTCGGTGCGTAAAAAACGTTCACACGCGTCGTTACGCGGTCGCGTTTCCTTTTTTCCCTTTCGGTTTGCATTCCTTCGATTTGTTGTACGCGCAGAACGTAACGAACCGCGCCGATTTTTCAACCGTGGTATCCGCGGTATTCCGGCGGCGAACAAAGTCGGCGGGATTCCTTCGTTACCGCCGACGCGTGACGGAATTTCATCCCTGAAGTTAACGCGTAGTTAATCCTTTCGATTGTAATTTCAGCACGGCGTGACAGAAGTTAAAAGCAAATTTATCATTCGAAACGAAAGGAACGAGTGGCTATCCTGGATTGTATCAATTCCGCTGTTTTAATCGCATTCAAGTCTCGGATGGAGGGGAAAAAAAAAAAAAAAAAAACTCTTATTTAGGCATTACCCGTCGTATAGAGACAGCGGGCGAATAATTGTGCGAATCGCAAGCGCCACAAAGAAATTAGATTCCCCCTGGAAGAAATAATGGGCGAATAGCAACGAGGACGAGCGAGGCAACGAAACAGGAGTAAATTTCAAATGATATTCAGAAACCGAGGCGTCGTTCCCTCGTTGGAGACGTCCAAAGAATCAACGAGGAAAGGACGAACTCGCGGAAACAATTAAATCCCGTGATCAGATAGGCGCGCGAGTATCCTCTGGAAAATGTATTCCGTGCTCGGGCCTGCAGTAGCACAAAGTCTGGATAATAAAGCGTGCCGGAAGTCGCCCGGAGATAGATCCAGCCCGATTCGATGTCTCGACGATGACAGTACAAGGAAGCCTCCCCCCTCCTTGGAATGACAAAGGATTATTCTTCCTTGGAACGAGTGCTCGCTTCCTCGGGACGGTCGCGATCACGCAGGCGAAACTTACAGCCGCGTCACGGCGCGATACCATCTCTCGAATTCGATCGATGTCCAACGTGTGTTTTCTTTTCTTTCTTCGGCGAGCCGGCTGATGCAACGAGAGAAAAGAAACCGATCACCGTGGTTAGGTCGCAATTAGCGATTAAAGTCGAAGCTTACTCTATCGAGACGATAAAATGTTACGATTAACATCTTAGCTGCGAATAACTGTCAGTTGTACTCGCCGCGAGGAAATGGCAATTTTTTGTTCGACGACGAGCATACTCGAAAAAAGTAAGTATTATAATTTGTTGCTCGAAGTGAATTTTTCGTCGAAGAGAAACGCATTTGCAAATTTTAGACATTTTGAGACTAGACTTTTAAATATTTTCTTTTCTTTTTTTTTTTGCCATTAATATCAAAATTATTGATTTTTCAAAAAATTAGTGTGTTATTTCCTCGTAGTTTGATTCGAGCAGCTGCACGTGCTTTTTGTATTTGACGAGCATAATCGTCGTTGCGACGGACCACCTTCGGCCAAACCGCTATACAAAAGTCTGACTACACCTCGTGTGTGAAATACACAGAGAAATATTAAACAAAGTACAAAATACAAAGGCAACTAAGTAAGCACGTAACTTTTGGCCTATGTAGTATATATATATATATATTTATACTAGTCCGAATTAGAGTTCAACCGCATTCTCACAGCGTTCTCCAAGACTCCTGGCGGCCAAAAGAAAAATGACACTCGGTTTCATGGTATGTTCGCGTTCAATTTATTTTTAATTCGAACGGTGTCGTTGCCACGGCCCATAACGTGCAATTATTGCCGCGTATAAGTAAATGTTGCCGAGCGGAGCAAAGCTCGAACCAGCGGGAATTTATTGCCGCTGATAGCGGCAAGGTAACGATCACCGGTGTTAGAAAAGCGGGATTTTTCGATACAGTATCCGTGCGTTCCAACACACACGCACGAATGACGCCTCGTCCGTTTCGCAACTTGTACACGCGATTCCCACTCGATAACGCGAACGCGTAGCGTTGCATATTCGACACGATTCTCCGGTGAAAAGTCACTTTTTCATTTTTTCGCGAGTTTCATGCTACTTGGAGTATCCGATCTCTCCGCGATTTTCTCCGCAAGCCAGAATGGCCAACGTCACGCTCGCCAATCCGGTTAATTGCCGGCAATAAATTACGAGCAGGAGAATCTTATTTCGATCAATTGGCTCGCCGATCCCGGATTTTAAACGATCACGCTTTGCGTACTCCGATTAATTCGAGTGGGCGTTTACGCTCGAGCCAGAATCTCGCCGTTTTATTAATGACCGTCGATAATCGTTCTTGTTAATTTTTCGTTCTTGTAAATAATTCGACATGGCCATTTTTTTGAACGAAATATCTGACAATTATCTATAAACAACACTCGCTGTTATCTTGAAACAATCCAGCAGATGATTCCTCTCCAAATGATTTTATTAATTTCGAGATCAATCGAAATTGCTACGACATGGTACCATGTTGAAGGCGCGGCCATTTTTTGAACGAACTATCTGACAATTATCTATAAACAACACTCGCTGTTATCTTGAAACAATCCCACAGATACTTCCCCAAATTATTTTACATTATTAATTGGACTGTCAAGCAATTTTTCATCCGTATCGATAAATTCGAGTAAAATTCGTCCGATTCTGAAATCAATCGGCGTTGCTACGACGTGTCTCTGATATCCGATATCTGATCGAGAAAATTCTCGCTCTTTTTTTTTTCGCTAATAGAGGAATTCTTACACGCGGGACTTTCGATGGTATTTCTATTTCTATCTCGTTAAGATTGCCCATATCATTACATTACCGTTCAGCGTTGTGGCACTTCCTTTTGAACGCTGCGGTAATTATTACGTTCGTTAGCATTAATTCTTCATTAATCTTGAATTTCACTGTGAAGTTTGCGTTGAAGTCGATCCCCCCCACCGTAGAGGCATATCAATTTATTAATGTTTCCGCGATTGTAATGGCATCCACGCGAGCATTTTATGGCCGACTCGTTCGCCTGTGAACGATCTCCATTCCGTCGTGAAAACGTGGAATTAAATCAGATCGCCTCTGTCTCTATCCTTTATCAATCTCTCAATTTCGTTTCTTTTTTTGTTTTTTTTGACAAAATAAAGTTTCAATTGCCGAATGGTAATTGAAAGAAAAGAAAAAATGTTGTCTTTCTCATTTTACTGTACGACGTCGCGTGACGTTTCTCTGAAACAAGAGATTCAATTTCCACCGAATCAGGAAGAGTTCTATTTCCCCGATTAAAAGTCTGTCAAAGAATGAAATTCGAAACTCAGAAGAGTTATTTACTCCGTGTTATTTACTCGATGGAAACATCGTCTTTGTTAATGAATCACGAATGACTGGTTAGTTTCAGGAATCAGTGAAAAAGGAACACGCACGTATGATTAATGACGAGACGTACGAGCAATAACGAAGCGTATGTCGATCGATTATTATCAGCGGCGAGAAGGAGCGCTAGATGTTAAGGCTAGATCGACTCCTCGTAACAGGTCGGATCGAGTAGAAAGGCAATTATTCGAGTGAAGTTGCGAGTGGCCGGCGATGAAAACGTCGACGAGCCGTCTTGAAAATTGAGACGCGGCTGAAAAAGAAAAATACAGCACGCATATACAGAAGGGTATATTATACTCCACTTCACGAAAATTGCTGCTTTATACACGACGCGAGACCAGCTTGAAAATTACGTCCTGGATGCGTAAATCCGGTGGGTGGAAATCCTTGGAGCTGAACTACCGAACTCGTCTCTCCACGCGCCTCCGCTTGTCCGACAAATATCGCAAGAGTTCCCAGAAAAATTGAATCTCTCCGATCCCCGTGTGAGCAGTGCCGAGAACGCCGAGTACGCGGTTTCGATTGAAACGACAAATGCGAAATATTCTCGAGTGTCGAATATTCCTCGAAAATCTCTCGTCTCTAAGGAAGGAAACGCGATTTCGGAAGAAAGCAGGCGTGTCGTCCGAAAGAAGAGACGAACGCTATCTTTACGTGTCGATCGTCGCGTACGGCTGTTGTTCGAGCTGGCGAGAAGACACCTAAGAAGCTGCCTAAAACGGAGGCGGAGCACGATTTTTACAGCTCGTTTCACCTTCGCGATGCTTATACGGCGTCGAGAGGACGATCGAACGGAAGGAATTCGCCCGTGGGTGCTCCTGTCTGTCCTTCGTCTCCACGTACACGCGCACGCACACGCGCGTGCCCACGCACAGTCCGTGGTGACACGACACGCGTGCATCGCGAGTGGTTCGACCGGTATCCGCCATATTTGGCTGGCGAAAGAGCCGCGTGAACTACGGAGACGCAGAAATCCGCGGCAGGGAAAGAGAGGTCACCGATACGCTATCGACGCGCTTCGGGTCACAAAGATCGTTCTCCGTCACTCGGTCGTTTCAACGAGAGAGAGAGAGAGAGAGAGGATCCTCTCTTCTCGATACGTTTTGAATTACAACTAAACGAGGATCGTAAATTAACCGAACGCGGCGAGTAAATTCAACTCGCGGCAAAAAGAAAAATAAAGAAAAAGCTCCGCCTCGGCCGGAGAGGATCGGTTGCCTTCCTCGTTATCACCCTGTCGATTCTTTGCCTCCTGCAGCATTCCTCCTCTAAATTTAGATAGAGTTAATTCCAGGCACGGAACGAACCAAGTTGCTTTTTTTCCGTTCGGCGATACTTTTTCGTCGTCGCGTCGATCCAGTACTTTTTGCGAAGAGAATGATTCTCTTCGTCCGAATATATGTAGAATCAAGCTTCAAGCGTTTACAATGTCTCGTACAACGTTAAAGTTACACTTGAGAAGACGAGAATTCAATCGCTGTAACTGAAAAGATATCTTCAGCTAGTCTCGAATGTGTTGACAAGTTTGAATATCGCCAACAATCGTAGCAACGGATCGTCGCAAGGAATTCCGAGTCTTCGCTTCAATCGGAAAAATCGGACGCGTCGTTCAACGACCGGCCAGAGCCAAGACCCAGTTACGCCACACCGTGCGGAAAAAGTGGAAAAAGTTTCCCGTCGATCGCACGTCTCGACGGATCGTCCTTGAAAAAGTAGATCCGCTAGATCAGCCATCGGCTAGACGACGTAATCGAGATTGCCGGACAGAACGATCCCTGATCGCGTAATAGCTTCATTCCAAATTCCACTCTGAAGCGACTGCGATCCTACGTTCCTCGATAGCCGACATAAATGATTCATACAACACTGATCAACAGGCCGCAGGTTTTTTTTTTTTGCAGCGTTCGTACAAAATTTCAGATAGCAAAGATGCATCAAAACTCGACAATGTGACGATTCTCATCTCGTTAATAACAACGTTTAGGAGGATAATAAGACAAATCTATGGTAGGAAAAACCATAAGAAACTCGCAGGAAAATTCGCAGCGTGCTGGGAATTGAGTTCTGCGATAATTCTTTTAACGGGGAAGCTCCTATCCCCGCAATGGAGGATGGAATGATCGATCGATCGATCGGCGTCTAGACCTTCTAACGAGATCAGGTATCCAGTTTCCGACCTGGAATCCTTGAGGATCGTTTCGATTTCAAACTGGATCGACGACAGCCTCGAATCCTCTCTGCACTCTTCTCCTCGTTCGTGCAGTTGCAGCTGCTTTCCCTGCTTATTCCCCACTTTTCGTCCACGGTGGTCTCTCTCCGTCGGAAAAATCGACGAAAATCGACGAAGATCGACCGGTGGATCGGTTTGCTGAAAACCAGAGTGCCTTTTCACCCCTTTTTTGACCTTTTCTCCGCCGCTGTTTGCCGATGTCCAACGTCCGTGCAGATTGGCAACCGGTTTTCCTATGGCCTCTCCCAGCCGATTCCTCACTCCCACTCTCACTCCCACCTCCGATTCCCATTCCAGCGTAGACCCTCTCGCATTCTCCTCTTCCTCCAGGGTCGCCGGCGTTATCCCGTCTTCTCCCTCCCGCCTCTCTCTTTATTTTCTCCTCTCTTCTTCACTCTCGTTCCCTAATAATTCTTTCACCGAATCATCCTTTGTCCCTCGCGAAAGAAAAGCAGTCTTGCGTCGAGAGGAGAGCCTCGTCACGCCGGATGTTACGCGACCGACGTCGGCCAATTTTTCGTTCGACAGACCGGATACGTCCGAGGGAACCAGTCCGAGCCGCAGGATTCGTTGGACACGCGACTCACTGGCAACACCCACTCGTCTCACTTTTCCGCGAATGCTTCTTCTACATACAAGGCTCGATCGCGAGGCTCTGTCGTGCAATTAAATTAAATGCGAAGCGAGCACGGATGACGAACCTGCCACGAATCATTCTTCTTCGCGAGAACTTCGTCTTCCGAATACGACAGTACGTCATAGCACGTAGGAATTCGCGGGGTCTCACTTTTCCGCGGATTTTGCAACAATTTGATTTTGTTTATTCCCGCGTGTGCAAGGAACGGGGAAGCACAAGTCGCTCTGAGATCTGTAAAATACATTAATAGTTGTGAGTCAGTAAACTCGTAAATCTCGAAACTTTCAAAGTGCGAAAAGAAACCGAATAGCCAAAGTGAAAATTTATCTCGTTGTCTTCGTCCGAACGAAGTGTCTTCTCGCGCAAGAAAATTTTTCGTCCCTTTCGCGCACTTGGAAATCTTGGAGTATACTCGCGAAACAATTCCTGCGCTAAACGTTCAAATACTTTCACCGAGTCGCGTTCGAGAGCTTGGAGAACATCGCGCACCGACGCAGGTACCGCGGCAGCTTTTTGCCCCCGTCCAGATTGGCAGCGGTAGAATTTGCCCGGTGAATTCCTCTCGCAAGAAGCGACAGAGACCGGCCTCGGATAAAACTGAGCAAGCACCACTGCTGTGGTACTTGCGTCGTCGTTCGAAATAAGAACCAGGAAAGGAGACAAGAAAGAAAGAAAGAGAGAAAAAAAAGGGAAAAGCTCGAGATCGATGTAACAGTGTAGAAATCGCTTGGAAGCGCGTCGATTCGATATCCTCTCCGGTGAGGTCGATAAGAGGAAATGAAAAAGCGGAGATGGAGCGTGACGCAAAAAGCATGTTCAATCGCGCAACTAAATCGAGTTGCCCGATTAAAATAAAAATAACGTAACGAGAGGTATATGTCGGGGGAACATAAAATGATAATCGGCGGTGGATAGGAAGCGAGAAAGCGAAAAACCGACTGTTGATCCGGCCGGAAATGGTATCTTCGAGATCGGCTGGGTCACGCGACTGGCAACGAAGACTAACGAGAGAGGTGTAACCATAAAACCAAAGACATCGGTGTAATGAAATTGCAAATAGAGAAAAAACACGTGAATTTTCGAGGAGTGAAGAGAACCGATAATAACATTCGTGCGTTTCATGCAACGAATGTGTATAACAGGATTGCAAATGAAGAAGCACGTGTCAGAAGAGGAGGAGCGGTTCGATTGAGACGTAACTTTGCAAAGTTTTATTGATCCCAGAGTCGACAAAATGACTATTAACCGAGCACGTAACTCTACGTATCTCTTCCCTCGATCATATTTATTCGTTTTATGTGAAATGAAACGAAACGAAACGAAACGAACGTTGCGCCTGCCGATATAAAATTACCCACGTTGTCCAAGAATTAATGCGAAAATGAAATACGATTGACAGAGTTGCATTCGTAAAGTTTGAAACCAATTTGAGGAATGTACGTGCAAGCCGCGAGACTTCTTCTCTGCTCGTACGAACGTAAACGTTGGTGTCTTTAACCGTTCATGTAACGATAAACAAGGCTATTAAATACCGAATCTTATTAAATACGCACATCTGCAATTAACGTTTTATAGCTTCTGCGTACTTTTTATCGTTTTGTCGATACAAAGTACAGACGATGATGGCGTCTCACAGGATTACAGAGTCGAATAAAAATTCAAGATGCTTCGATATTATTGCCTATTATTCTTCCCAACAAATAAACAAATACTCTCCGCACTTGACTGACTGCAGTTTCACCTTCTCTTTTTACGATTCTTTTTCTGCTGTCCGCGTGATGCGAATCCAAATCAACAGGGACGCTATGGAACGGAATATAAAATCCAGCTTTCCCTCTGACGTAAGAGATCTTTAAATACGCGAGCAATTTTTCACGAGAGAGGAAAATGAAACTGACTTTCGCACGATTTCTAAATCGACGCTTCAGAAGCAAGCGAAGAAGCAAGTACGCGGAATTGAGACGCGTCGTGTCATCCGGCGTCCAACGACGTGTGTCCGTTTCCGCGTGGAAAATCACTTTCGTTCTCGCGCATTCCCTTTCTTTCCGCGACAGAAGCAATCTCAGCGGCTGTTTCCACGTTGCTGGTCAGAGTGAAAAAATCCGAATGCACGTTGCGTTCGTTCAACTTCATAAATCGAAGAGCGTTCGAGAAAAGTGTCGGTGTTGCGAGCGCTATTGTTCAAATTTACTATTTGAGATTCGTCGCATCTCCTTTCTTTTTTTATCCAACGAAAGTGTGAAATTAAGAGACGAGTTCTCGTTAAGATTACGTAACTTGTTGGAAAGGTAAATGTTATGTAACGTCTGCTACAGGTATTGTTAGACTCCGTGCTGAAAACGCACGGCAACAAACGTTCTTTCAAATGAAGAGTTGTTAAATGAACCCTGTTGCGCTAACAGCAGGACTGTACAAGCTGTAAATCAGTCTCGATTGTTATTACACCGTGGACGTTGACGCATTTTTGAAAAATTGAACACTTCAGAAGCCCACAAGAGTGCACGTGTAGAAATATGCACGCAGACTGTTCAAAGTGAATTAATCGTCTCGATCAATCTGAAAAATTTAATAACGTCAGTCACCGACGACCGACCATATGGCTCATATGGTATTAACAGAAATCGTGCAATCAATTTTCTCGCCGACAGAATTAAACTCGATCGATCAAGCCTGAGACGATGCAGCCTATTTATTAAGCTCGCGACGAGGAATTAACGCGGAGAAACGAATTACCACGAGGGAGTAATTGTGTACCGTGCGTCTTTCGTTTTGATTGCGCAAAAACGTGGCCGTCGTTGAACCAACCGGTGCGCAGAGATCTGTCACCACACGGCTCGCGACAATTCGACGAGGAAATTAATCTTTTTTCTTTTTTTTTTTTTTGCCAGTCCAGCTGTGACAGAAGCCGATGGACAGTCGTAAGTACGTGAGTCAGTTGGAGGCAACGATTGACGGGTAATGAGAGAGGTATATATGTTACGTGCGAGAAGATCGCGTGATTCATCGGGCAATGTTTATTGTTCGCACGTAAATCACGCGAATTGCCAGCCTCTCACGCGCTATGATTAACATTCTTGCGTAATTTTCCCCGACGCTTTTCCGCTTGCGAAACGGACCGATCTCGCAAACTAAAACGCGTGGACTACTTCTCTATGAGAGTTCTAATAGGCGACAGAAAGAAAAAAAGAAAAAACAACAGAAAAATTCACGTAACTCTTTCATCATCTGAAAGCACGCACGTCGGATAAATTGACGTGATCTCCCGCGGTCGAAATCAGTTCTTCTCACTTCTGGCGCAACATTTCCGTAAACTATAAACGCAACAAAACAGTACAATTACCCTGAGCTAATCACCGCGAGCGCGAATCGCTACGGGTTATTGTACACCGGTTCGCACAACATTCTCGACAGTCTATCCGCGAGCGAAGCACGCGTTTTAATGGAAACCATCCGCCAGATTTACCAGATGCGATATCGTTGCATCGAGGTCGATCGACACGTCGCGCGATGAACGAGTGAACGTCCGTCGGCCTTGAGCCACGCATTTACCGTCCACGTGACGTTTCTACGTTGAAACTTGTGCCATGTTGCCTCCCGAGTTTCTACCAACAACATTGCCGAATATACTCTGGAGGAAAATTGACAAAGACGTCGTTTTCGCAGAAAAGAATAACTTTTATTAGTATTAACTTCTAACGTCGCGTTTTCAGAGAGAGCACGATCGATGACCCGTTCAGTGTCTTCCGCTGAAGAATCGAACGCGAACGTGGAATAGATAATTCTGCACGACGCGAGATAACAAAGCCTGGCCGAAGGATAATTGTTTTTTTATACAAAAGAGAAAAGTGCAGCGTGAACTTGCTCACCGTTCGCTCCTGCCACACTAAGAACGTATATCCAGCAGAGAAGCAGTCTCCGGATTCCGGTCTCCATGTCAAATCGCCCGATGAAGGCTTGCTGAGGCTCTTCGAAGGTCTGAACGAAGGGAAAGGGAGATAGATAGAAAAAAAAGGAGAGGGAGGAAAAATAGGGAAAAAGGAGAAGGAAGGTGGGAAGAAAGGGACAACGCGGTGTTCTCGCTCTAACCACTCGAAACTCTCATTTAGTCGGATTGTTCGGTCTCCTTTCGGAATCAGCTTTCTCGACGCCCTTAACGGAGGGGGGGGGGGCTTATTCTCACTTTTTCCTTTTTTCTCTCGTTTTTTCTTTCGGTTTAAATATATCGATATAGGTGCTACGTAGCAGACGGCGTACAACTCCGATGGAACACGCAGAGACACTGGGGAATAAAGGGGGATAAAGTTGCGAAGGTGAGACGCGGCGGCGCAATCGAGTCGGAGTTGCTCCCGGTGCGAGAACGCGAGAGACACTGACGGGCCTGTACGTTCGTGCACTGGCGGGAGAGTTCGACACACATGCACAATGCACACGCACACAGCGAAAAACGCACACCGGAGCCACAGACAGACGGTGTGCGCAGCCGGACGTCGACGCGGAACGGGGCAACATCTTTTTAACGGCGCGCACGTGAGATCCGTCCGATGGTACTTTGTGCAGCAGGTACCCTTGCCGCTGATACCGGCATTTTTCGCAACCGCTGGCTTAACCTCTCGCGGTCCACCGGTATCCTGCGGTATCTATCCGACGGAAAACACGAATAAAGCTGTAACGCTCGCGTAGCAATCTCGAGGGCAGGGGGACAGTTTCTCATCTTTCTCGTCGTATTTCTTAACGGATAAAATTTCAGAAGCAGTCCAAGTGTGGCGTGATAAACTTGGACAAGGTCGGGGGGTAGGGCCCTCTGATTCAATTTTCAAACTCTACGTCCGAAAATGGACGATTTGATTTGGCTGCAATGTGCCAGCGATCGAAATATATCAGTAGATTTTGACTACATTCAATTTTAAAACCGTAGATCTGTCGACTTGAAAAATTGATCGGAACGATCAAAGTGATTCAAACGTCAATCAACGAAACGACAAGATTTTAATAAGAAGATAAATAATTTCTACGGAATTATCGCAATAGGTGCGAAGAAAATTACGGACCGATCGAAACTAAATTCCACTTCGGGTTCCAACTACCTTCGAAAAGTTCTGATATTTGGTCCGTCAGCGAGAAGAACTTGCTCTCGCAACGTCGCTTTTCGACGTTCGTCGGGACATTCGTAAGCGTAACGTGACTGTAAGTCAGGGCTGCAAGAGTCTCATTCTAATTGCTCGGTGGATCGATCGACGTTGCAAGATCGATGGGAGCGATACGAAGAAGAGATTATTCCATCCTCCCACGAGCGCGAGCGTAGTAGGTGAATTAACGAGCTGCGCACATTTTCGGCCCGATGAACGCTCCGATATTTCAAACGGCGACGTGTTTATGCACGTTTGGCTACGAAATCGAGTCACGTAGGCCGGCCCCAGCCTTTTCGAGGTTCCTCCTCGTTCGATCGCTCCTTTTTATCTCGCAGTTTCTCGACTCGTCGTTTCGCCGTAGGCGTATACAGGTCCAGGTCCACCAACAGACAGAGCGAGAGAGAGAGAGAGAGAGAGAGTCTCGGACGACGTTGGGCCTTACATGGACACGTGTGTGAGTCACTGCCCAAAGTGAACTATGTAAATGCGTTCAACGAACACGAAGAAACAGGTCGTCATCTGTTTATCGCGTTAAATCTTTCAGTTTTCGCTGCTTTTTTAATAATTATTTGCAACCAGCCCTTGCTTCCTGAATTCATGAATATAAATCACGAATTAGAATAAATATGGTCGATGAAATAAAAATGATCGATCAATTGCCTGGCAACGTCAGAGAATTATCAGAATCTACAAAAATCCCAAATAAAAAATTACGGGCCATTTTTCCGTAATTTTTCTAGCAGCTTTAGCGTTAAATCACACGTCACTGCGTGTTATACAACAACCGAAGAACGAAAAGAAAGCGGCGAGGCAGAGTGTTAACGAAGGAAGCCGAGAGTGGGCAGGTCAACGAAACCGAAGTCTGGTCGCGGCTCGTTCGACCGGGAGGATCGGTCGCGCATAAATTTATTCAAGTAAAACAGCCTTGGGGGCCTTATGGTCGAACCGAGGCCAGACAAATGGATGTCTGCCGCTGATAGACACTGCCCCGGCGCGCCATCGTTCGTGCTCCTTCGTACAGGATCGTGCACGCTCGTGTACGGTACCTGAACCGAGCCACGCCATACTCCTCCAGGCCCGGAGGTGAAAGTGTCCAAGGATTTCGTAACGAGCAACCGATTGCGGATTACGCTGGGCGACGAGAAATCGTTCGACTCCGCAACGATCGCCACGGTTCGATGCTAATTGGACTCCTTCCTCGGAGACTGATTTAGATAAAAAAAAAAAAGAAAGGATTCGATAATTAAAGCGATCGCACGAGAGGCTGCAACACGTTTCCGGTAACGTGCTATCAAAGGATCCGTACCGATCTCGTGCCAAGATCGCAAATAATAATATTAACAACGTGGGTGATACAGAGGGAAGAAGCTGTTGCAGAATCGCATCTTCTCTTTCGCGATCCAATTTAATCGTTCGCAGATTAATCCCTTAGACAGAGGATTTAAGGATTAAGGATCGAACGATGATGATTTATCACACGATAATCCACACACGGATGGAAGACATTTAAATTGGAAAAAATCAATAAAACGACATCGATTAAACGTTGACGAATCTCTAAAGTCTTTCTGACGCTATATGATCAACGTTCAAGTCGAATGTTTAAAAGATGTTTGAAGAAGAATAAAAAAACTTGCTTGAAAACGAGCCCAGGGTAATATCCCTTCTTCGAAAACGTACGCTTAAAACGATATTTAAGTATCACGACGCGTCTCAAATATTTGCGAGGATACCGCCCGAGAGTTTCTGTCAAAAGAAGCAATTTTTTTCTAGTAAGAACGAACGTCTAAAAATAAAGTAAATGATCTTTTTTTCCTTGCGCGGTGACGATAACGATCGCGCGCGTTGCGTGTTCACCGATCCAAAGTCCCGTTAATCGTCAACGAAACAGCGTGGTCGCGCCCCTCCTCGTCACGTATCTCTCGCGAATTTTTCTCTTCGACGCGTAGAAAAACACGGCGCGAACGGATCCATCGAGATCCATCGAGATCCATCGAGATCCATCTCGAATAATAGCCGAGAGTGAACGAACGGCGAAGGAAAGAACGAGGCGAAGGAGAGAACGTGTCGCGTGGATGATCGTGATCGGCTGTGACGTCATTAATCTGGCCGCAGGATCGTTTTGCGGAAGCGACGACTTCCACGGGACTTCGACCTCATTAGAAAAGCCCCGAGCCGTTGCTCTTCCTCCGGGATAACCGTGGATGCTAATTATAAAACGCGGAATAATGAAATCATCTTACTACGCGCGGCTCGCGAGCCCCGCTGACTTCCTTGAGAACTTTTTCAACCAGGAGAAACGCCTTTATTAGCGGCGGGACAACGCTCCGGGCTCGAGGAATTAGGCTCGTGGGATTAGCCGACAAAAGTTATTAAGACAAATTGTCCGCTAATCGTCCCGACCTCCCCGACCACCTAACGATCTCAAATTACACGGCCAACTCTTTTCACTCTTTGTCCCGATCCCATCGATGGATCTTCCTTCTTCCTTCCGATTTCTCCTTTCTTCTTCCATCGATCGCTTGCGACAAACGAGATAAACGAGGATTTTTGAAAAGAAGCACTCTGGGTATTCCGTGAATCCTTCCGTGAAAGTTTGATTAAATTTGTCACTTGACGTTCACTTTTCTAGTTCACAGTGAGAAAAACGAGAATCGTTTATGCGACTATGCGACTATATTTTTACAAAAATAAATACACGACGTTCAACGTCCTGGCGATACGTACCTCGCTGGTAAGACACAACCTATGTACAGCCACGATCCATGCCACGACATCGATTTACGATCGTATCGTTATTTACATGCGTTAATCGTGGGAGAAGCGAAAGAATCGCGGGGAATGATCTACGGTGTACGCGATGTCGCGACGCTCTTTTCTTCCAGCGTCACGCTAGAAAGCCGAAGGACACGGTGATTAGGATCAGGAACGCGTTCACCGTGAACCTCGACGCGGACGAGTCGAACCCGTCCTGCGCCAATATCTGACACTGCGAGCTTCGAAAGTGCTTCACGTTGCCCTCCGAGTCCCGCGCGAGCACGCACAGCTCGTACTTTGTCCCAGAGTCCTGCATGTCCGGAATTTTAAAGGACCTCTCGCTGTAGACGAGATCCTTCTCGATCGCGGACTTGCTACTCCCGGACTCTCGAACCACCACGTAAAAGTCGCCGATGTCTTCTCGCGACGTCACGTACCACGTCGCCTTCCAACTCTTGTCCTCCTCGTTACTGAAAAACATTCATCGTTGTCACTAATCTTTATTTTACAGTCTATCAGAAAATCTAATTTTTACCAACTTTCGAAAAGAACGCAAGAAACTGCATCTGTCGCAAACGAATTGAAATATTCGTTTGTGAAATATACGTACTACTCGATGTTTCGGTACTTCACGTCTGGCGTGACGTCGAACTCGGGATACTCTTTGACGTCCCTCTGGCCACATCCCATCAGGTCCTCCGTGACCTCCGTCAAAAGTTTGTGAGATAAGAAATGCGGACTCTCGCAGCTAACGTTCGACCATTCTTTTGGGATTTCCGTGTGAGTGCTCAGCCATCTTTTCAAGGGCCTCACGTAGCAGTCACAGTGCAGTGGATTTCCTAATGATAATTCATAATTCCTAATAATGGTTTTCCAACTCCTAACTCCTAACAATAATGCTTCCTAATAGTAATAATAATTATTTCCTGGCAGAGTTAGAGAGTGATTGCTACAATCGCATTCTATGCTCGCTATTCTCGTGAAAGAGAATATCGGAAACTTTTGTTGCTTCCCTCTTACCGTGATATCGAAGCTTCGTGCCATTTTCTATAATGTTCACGAACATGTCGCTGAACACTCCGATCGAGTTGGACTCCACGTCGAAAATCTTCAAATTTGGCAACGGGAGGATTTTGTTCAATGGCAGGTGAGTCAGACGGTTGTGACTCAGATACAGATTAGTCAGATTCGTCGGAGGATCAAAGACATCCGGTTCTGAGAGGTCGTTGATCTCGTTGTAAGAGAGGTCCAGTGTCTGTATCGCTGTCAGATTCCCAATCACATCTAGAATATTCGTAAGTGACAGAAGAAAGAAAAGAAACGAAAAAGATATTAAATTAACACTAGTACCAATTTCCTTTACACATATTGGAAATCTGTATTGAACTGTACTCACATTTTCGAATCTCGTTAATGTTATTGTGACTGATGTTCAAATACTGAAACTTCTTCGCTCCTACAGTGAGCTCGTGAGTTAAAACCGGCATGGAATTGTACGAGAGATCGACTTCCTTCAGTCGATAAGGGATCCAAGGATCGTTCGGAAACGTCTTCTTCGTGATGAAAGATATCTTGTTGTGACTGAGATTCAGTCTCTCCAGGGACAGACAGTCGTCCAGAAGCCCGTGAGTTTTGTTATCCAACCTTTCCAGCTTATTGTGAGAGAGGTCCAGAGATCTCAAAGAGACGAGAGTCTGGAATGCCTCGTTCGGTATATGCGTGAGTTTGTTATTCGTCAGATTCAGAGTTAACAGCTGCAGCAAACCTTCGAAAGCTCGAGTGCTCACGTTTTGTATCTGATTGTTGGCTAGATTCAGCTCGAACACTATCGGAAGACGTCCGAACGCGGATTTTCCCAACTCGGTCAGCTGATTGTCCTGAAATCATCGTTTGTACAAAGTGTCGATTTGTTGAGCCAGAGGCGTGATATCAATTTAATACATTCGAGACACGGTCGAACCTGCACGTGAAGATATTGCAGGCTGGTCAGAGTGCTCAGTGCTTCCCAAGGTGGTCTTGTCATGTTGTTCGACTGTAGGTTCAAAGTCCTCAAGGTAAGCAGGTTTTCAAAGCTGCCGTGTTTCAGATTATCGCCCAATCGATTCCTCGAGAGATCCAGGGAGAGAAGAGCGTTCATCATGGGCCATACGTCCGTCGTGGGGATTTCCTCCAACCAATTTTCCGAAAAATCCAAGTTACCCAAAGAAATCGGCAGCTGAAAGATCTTCGTCAATCGATTGTTCTTCACCGTCAAGCTCCTACAAATCGACAATTGTTCGATTTAATTTTCATTCGAATGAATTTGAATTGAAAAACCGAATTGAAATAGAATTCGTTCTCCAACGAATCATTGATAAAATCATTGATCACCTGCAGCTTGGTAATCTGGTCAAACTGCCGCGTGCAACGTCGTTCAATTGATTGTAACTCATGTCCAACTCCAACAGCGTTGGCAACGGGCCAAACGTGGACGGCTTTATCTTCTCCAGAGAATTGTGCGACAGATTTAAGAAACGAAGGCTGAACAAAGTCTGAAATACGGCATTGTGGATCTCTGTCAGGTTGTTGTAGGACAGATCGATCGTGTGCAGCTCGTACAGCTTTGGGAACGTTTGACGAGGCACCGACTGCATCAAATTGTGCGACACGTTGAGAACTCTCAGCCCGGTCATATTGTGCAACGGCACCTGGAATCATTAATACGATCATTTCGCTCGAGAATTCTCGAGGAACATCTCCGAATCACTCGACCTCCGAAAGATACCTGATTAAGGGCGGTGAACTGATTGTAACTCAGTTGAAGCTCCGTGGCGTAAGTTGCACTGTCGAACGAGTGCTTGGAAATATTTTCCAGCTTGTTGTGACTCAGATCCAATACGGTGATGTTGACGCAGTTCTCGAAAGCTCCCGGCTCTATCTTCGATATCTCGTTGTGAGACAAGTTGATCTTCGCCAGATAGAGATCTTTGAACGATAACTTTTCTATTACCGTCACGAAATTTTCGGACACATCTATCAGCTGGAAAGAAAAGTAAGTCTCAATTTTGCTCTCAATTAATAGCGTTTTCTTTTTTTTCTTTCTTTGAGTATTTGTACGAGCATAAAAAATAACCGCACGAACCTCTGCAAACTGCAGTTGGTTGAACATTTGAAAGTCGATCTTCTTGATGAAATTTCTAGCCAGATCGATGGTGCCTATTCTGGTAACAGGACCGAAGGTTCCTCTTCCAACGTCGTTTATCTGATTGTCACTTAAGTAGAGTCTTACCAAGAAGCGCATGCCGCGGAAAGTATTCGAGTCGAGTTTCCTGATTTTATTGTGGTTCAGATTGAGTACCTTCAGCAGAGAGTTTCTCGCGAATGTTCCTCTATGGATAAAGGACGAATTTTTGTACATTTACGTAGATTTCTAAATTATATCATACTATTATTTATCTCATATGCAGGACAGAGTCTCGAAGAATACCTCTTCAAGTCTGCAATGGCGTTGTGAGATAGGTTGCACCAGCCCATCTTCGTCAAATCAGCCAAATGGGAGCCATCGAGCTTGTTGATCTGATTATGAGACAGATCCAAGTATTCCGTGTCTCGCAAACCTTTAAACTGATTCCTCTTCAGCTCCTTGATCTCGTTATCGTGGAGGTCCAATCTTTTCAGCTTTTTCAAAGGTGTCAACGCCTCCGCTGGCAAAGAAGTCAGTGTGCCTACGAAAATGAAAAGCTCTAGAACTATTCTTCAGACGGATTTACTTTCCCGCAAAAAACAGCATTGCAGTACCGTTACTGATCTCCAGCTTTTCAATTTTCGCGGCTGCAGCACTGTCAGCGAAGCTGTCCACCGGTAAAGTGAAGATTCGATGGCCAGCGATACTCAGTATACTGAGATTCCCCAAGATTTGCAATGCTTGCCGCGGGAACTTCTCCAGAGTGCTGTTTATCAGATAAAGCTCTTGCAGAGTTCTGTTTACGCCGAGAAAGCTGTGCTCCTCGATCAGTCTCAAAGGAGTGTCGATGAACCGCAACACTCGCACGTCCAGAGGATAGAGAGCGGGTCCGTAAAAACGTCCTTCGAACGCAATGAAATTCTAATTTTAATCGTTCTTCAAAAGTACACTTGTTCTTTTTTTAATAGATCTGACATCGATTTCATACGGATACTTATACCTGGAATATTAATTCTTTTTTTTTTCTAATTTTAAAAGATTCGTTTTTCGAGAAATCGACAACAATGATACTATATAATCTGCGATGGTACACGTTTCTGAGTAAAAGGGAACTATGGCTCACCTATGTTGCATTTGTACAAAACGAGCTCCTCGATCGGCATGCCCTCGTTGCCCAGATTGGAGAAGGCCAGGCTCAAGCTGGCCAAATTCGTGTTCTCGCAACGGACGTACAATCCTCTGTCGCTGCCGCGAACGCACGCGCAAGGATAGATGTACTTGGGCTCTTTCGGGCAGCGGAACCGTGGCCCGGGGGGAACGTAGCCACCCATGATCGCAGGCAACAGCAAAACCCATAGTAACGGGAGTAGTATCATCTGGAAAGCGAGACAACGCGTTTTTTTTTTTCACCATTAAAGTCTCATTTCCGTTGCTCTCGACGAACAACCGCTAACAACACCGGGAACAATTGCTCGAAAATATAATGTAGAACTTTTATTAGTCACCGGTCTTGTTGTAATCGGGGCTGTGTTCCACGCGAAACGTGAGAAAGTTTCCCCCGCGGTCGGTTGATCCTGCGTTAGATCGCCGATAACGCGCTTATAGTCGCACCATGCGCCAATTAAACTTTTTCCACCGATTCGAAACGATTTCCACCGATCGACCTTTCCATTTTTCCTACCTCTTTTCGAAACCGTGACGCACCGAGTTTCTAGAAACTCGCTCGTCGATTCCTGTCCTGTTTTTTGTTTTCATTTTTTTTTTTTTTTTTTTTTTTGGAGGAAAATGACGAAAAATTGGCAAGGACGAAGTTTCAAAGAAAGAAAATATGCCCAAGGACAAGTGTAGCGATGAAATAACATTTCAATGTCTACGATAAGATTTTAAATGAAATTCAATTTACGATCGTCAAGCACACTAGACGGGAATCAATTTGTTATAAATTTATGACGTGGCATTTGTAATGTTAATACGTTGTACGTTCAATTAGTAATATTAATAATAATATATATAATAGTGAGAAAGTCAACTATGAGGAATATCTCGAATAAGATCGATAACAATCAAACTATTTAAACTTCGAGCGTGCACAGCATCCCGAGCTGGCACTTCCTCCGAATTAATTTAAAATTTCCTCGCTTTGGCTGCTGCCAAATTGAAGGATCCTCGGGACACACACATACATACGACTCGAGTGAGACATCCAAACGAGCGCGAATCACGCCGAGGCGCGTCTAATTCGTTTGCGGATCGGCGATCACCGCTCGGAGAGGAGCCCACTAGAAACAAAGAAGTCATAAAGAGACGAATGACCTCGTTGCTGCCACTACCTCCTTGGCATACCGTCTTTACGATGAATTGCGTGCAACCGCTGTTATCCGCGTATCTGTTTAAACAGTGTTTTCTACCTGACAATTCCGTCCGCGATCGAGAGATAAATCGAATTGAAATCTGTTCGTGGCGGATAATCACGTTAATTAAATTTTTACCGGTCCCCCGAGCAGAAAGCTGTTTCATTTTTCAATTTCATTTTCTATCCGTCCACGATCGTGCGACGGCTGTGAAAATCCGACGATAGGCTACTGGGACGACGGATTATTGACGATCGCAAGGAAACGGCGATTATGGCGATCGCCGCCGAGTTCCCTCGCTGAAAGTGAAATGGCGCTTCGCGATGCGCGGCTGAATGCAAATACTTTCCATCGAATCGGTGAAGATCGACGAGGAAGCGAGCGTGTCTGTCGAGCGAAACGATTCTCGAATATTCGAATTACTCGGAAAATTCGTAGCAAGAAGACCAAGCAGCAAGAATCGAAGCGGAGCGAGACTTTGGCTCGATAACTATAATTTTTTTTAAGTTCAATCTCGACTACATGTAAAAGCAAATATATAATAATATATAAATTTAGTAGTAGAATTAGATTTTGGATAAGATTTTTCTTTTTTTAACTTTAGGTTCAATCTCAATTGATATGTAAAATAAAATATCGAATGTTTCGTTATTTGTTAAAGGTTGAAGAAAAGGAAAAGTCAGAAACTTTCCGATCGACCCAGTGATCGAAAAAAAAATATGATTTAAAAATTAGGCATTCGATTAACGGTTAGACGGTGGGCTAGCATTTATCTTGGAGAGGAATCGCGAGAGGCGAGCGTGGGCCAGCAAGATGACTTTGAGTATTTTTATTTCAACCGATGCGTTAACGATGGCCTCGATCGTAAACGTTTAAGGGGGTCAGTGAAGAACCGTGGAGAATTCCGAGACGGTGTAACGAAAGATTCCACCAACCAACAGCCTGAAATTTTACAATTTTACAATTAACACGCGAAATTGCCTGTGAGACGGAGTGTTTAATTTTCGGAGAACGCGTCGCGTTAAAAATAAACGTGCAAACGATGGTTCGACTTTCATCTCGTAGTTGTTTGCGTTGTTCGAAATTCTTTCGTCGATGACGTTCGTCGTGTTTCGATCTGAAACGAAATTTTCAGGTGACCGATGCGGCGACGCGTTCGTTTCATTTCCAGCTAGAATTGGAAAGGATAAACAGGCTCGCGAGGCCCACTGACCTGAGAAACGAACAACCACGCTTTATTACGGTTCCAGTAATCTAGTAATTCAGCGAGCGAGAAGGTAAAAAGAAAAGCGCGGTGATCCAGTTTCGCCGCGCGTTTATGCAACGTTCCGAACATAATACGGGTCTTCCACGACACAGCCGGCCGTAAAATACGACGCGCAGCCGTCCAAACGAGCGTTTTCTACAAAGCGTTTTCAACTGGCGTTTTTTTTCGCGTTGAATTGCGCAATTCCGAAGCCGAGCAAATGTACCGACGAACAGCCTGTAGAACAGGAAACGCACGGCGAAGGAGCGCAGGTTAGACGCGCGTCAGTTCGAAAGCACCAGGTCTCTCTCGATCCTTTCACTTCTTCTGGATCCAGAAGACCTTAGCCAGGCTTGCGTGCAACACGGGCGACAGGCAATGAACCGAATCACTCGGCGGAAAAAATATTCGCTGCACCGGTTCTTTTACTGACGTAACACAGCCGACTGACGTTTGACACTTGATATTTTGTTGCGGCCGCTTAGCGAAGCGTTTCGGTCTTTCGCGAAATCCGCGGGACCGTGTCGAAAGTAAAAACTCTCCAGGGCCGTTTTCACGTCGATTAATTCGCGCAGCCGCGCGAACTAATTAAGAAGAAATCTAAGAACACGTGAGAAGAAAGAACACGTTTCCGTTTCTCCTGGATCTCTCGGTAAGGAATAATCGAGGCGCGAGGAAAAACACAATCAACCACGCTCCACTTTCCGCGGCCAATTAATGTTATTATGACAGAGAGAAAATTCGAAATCGCTGGAACAACGCCGATCGACGGAATTTCTACTCGATCTCCGTCATTTTCAACTCGTTTCTCGTTGTCCGAGATTCTTTTTTTGCAAACGAATCGACACCTCGAAAGTAAAGAAAATGTTTCAACTTGATCTCTGTTTCGCTTCGTCGGATACCGATACTTTCAAGGATGTTTTCATCGAGCCAGCTGTCCTTCTTAGAGCGAGGCTTTCCACAAGATCGGTGTTGGAAAAAAAGTTTCAATCTCTTTCGAAACTCGATACGTTTCGATGGCGATTCCGCCATCGATGACGGTATCGATGACCAGCACGAACAACAGTTTAGCTCGGCTAGACGCACGTATTGTAAAGAACGGAGAATTCGCGAAGAGAAATCGCGAGAAAAAGAGACAACTGGGACGAAAGACGCGATCGCCAGCGTAATAATCGGTAATCCCTATCCAGGCGTTGAAATCACCACTCACCACCGATGCTACCGTAACAGATGACGTACAACGCACGTGGAACCGCGCTCTCGAGCATCACCGCGCTCTTCTTCCTCAATTTCAAACGAAACGTCAAGGTTCAAGTTGAATTCAAATTTCGACCGTCTAGCCTTTTAAAAGTCTCCGCGTCCTTATCGAAAATATCGAATACCTTGTCGTGCCTCGTCCGAAAAAAGTTTTGACAGTCGTTGGATTCAGGACGAGCCTGTCCTCGAGTCACATATTCGTCGTTCGAGCAGCTTTCTTAGTCCTGTTGTCGCGCGCGTGATCAACGTAGAAAGAAGAAGAAAGGTGAAAGAGGAGGAGAAGTGTCGCGTTTTAACGTTTTTCGCCACGTTCCGGTCCTCGAGACATCCTGCGAATGGTTCCTGGATGAGGTTGCCGTGAAAACTGAGTCGTGACTCGAAGCTAAAGAGAAAGGTAAGGCTCGAGAAGCCGAGGCCTCCCTCATTGGCAGTTGATACGCGCTGTCCTTTCGTGGACACGCGGGCTCTCTGCCTCGAAACCGAGAACACATTTCTACGAGACGAGGACGGTAAGGCTGCGCTTCATTGGTTCGTCGCCTCTCAGGGCCGTATCGAAGCCCGTGTGTCTCGACGTCCGTTCCCGACAATATCCCTTTTTTTCTCTTTCGAAAAATTCAAATTATCGTCCAACACTTTGGGGAAATTCTAAACGTCACAGTAGAGCAACTTTCGGATTGAAAGGTAATATTTTGAAATATTTCTAGATGATTTTGTGTGTCGTGTAGATGTCGGACGGAGGGAAGGAACGTTTCACGTAGAAGAAAGTCAAGAACGACGATTGCGATTGGTCGGCGCAGGTGAAAGTCGCAACACGATTTCCTAACTTCTTTCTAAACCAGTGACATCTGTTGGTATGTAAAATTGCTCGTATGGGGATTTTCAATCGATGTGACAGTTTAAACAATTTGTACGAGCACAAATGAGACATATAAATACAGCAAGCATCTTGTGGGATTTCGTGTCCCATGCTCTGAAATACCGACACAGTAAAAAATCACTGGGTTTTCAGCGCACTCTACGCTTAAACAAACGGTGATTTTGAAATATGATTTTTAAAATCCATTACAGTGGTGTCAATTTTCAATACCGCAATGTGAAGCTAGTAACTAACTGAAATCATTCTACCATGTAACAGAAGAATTAAAAAATTCTAAAATTATTAGTAAAGTAGTAAAGAACCCATCAGCTCAAATAAATTTTATCAAAAATTCGAATGAACATGAAAGAGATTAAAGAAAAGAAGAAAGAACAGCTCTCTCATTTACAGATATAATCAATGTAGAAAAAATAATTAATCCTACACATTCTAAAATATTTTTGTACCAAAAATATACAAATTCGCATGAAATATTTTCCGTACGCTTACAAATTAGTTATCCAGATATCAAAATTATATATTATTTATTTTTCATTAATCTAATGGACATGTACGTTTACATAAACACCTAACTGAGATCCCAGCCAATCAACTCATATTACTTCAGTCATTAAGTTTTGTAACGAACATTCTATTTTGGATATTTCATTGATCAATAAAATTTATAGAGTTTATAGAGTTTATAGAATTTTCTATATTTAGTGCATTCCACGTACAATCTTCTTTTGTTGACGTCAAAAAGATTTGTGAAATAAATTTAATAAGATGTATTTAATTACTATTAAGCAGGATCCAGGCATTCCCTTTAAATTCCACAATCCATGTTATTCCATCTTTTATCCAACCACATGGTCTCATTGATAAATCTGTAACACACTTATTTGTTGGATTAGTAGTTTAAAAAACTTAACACAAAAATTCCACACCATTAAAACAGTCCCGACATTTGGAAAAAAAAAGCAAATGAATAGCCAGAAGGACTATTAAAAAAGAAGCGTGTCATAGAATCCTCAAAAATACAATAACCAGAAGGGCTACTGTACAATTATCTACATTATGAACCCGAGCAACGAACCGTATCTTGTTTCGCAACACTAATTCACTAAACACTAGTTATGAAATAGGAAATCTTCAAAATCAAACGCGAAGAATGCTTCGTCATGTTTAAACTTCCGAAAATAAGCACGCAACGTTATTAATCTATGCACTCATCTTTAAAAATGCGCAACACTAATTACGACATGTCCAGTGTAACCACGCTAGAGGTTGCTGATGAATGACCACCATGTACAGTTCTTGTAGCTGCATCAGATGATTCAGGAGCAGAAACAGACTTCCACGAATTCAGTGGAAGAATTTGGGCATTTTGTAAACGCGACGCTAGTGTTCAATAACTGAAAATAAATGATTAATTAGTAGGAGGGGGAGGAATACGGTACAGGACATTCATTAAAAAAATACTGCTATTTTTCTAGAAAATGATAATAAAGAAACTTGAATATATATTAAAGATATTGTAAATTATAAACTATTTCTCAATACTGAATACTGAAATTATGTAAATGAAAGACAACTATTTGCAGAAATTGTATTCTGAATATTCGTTATTAGACAAGAAGGTATGCACATTAATAATATATCACATCGCGTGTTATAAATGTTCTAGCTAAATGTACTTAAGAAAGAATATTACGAAAAATGCGTCTTGCTTTGAATCCTTCATTAATCGCATCAATCGTTTGGAAAAAGCAAGTAGAGTATAGTATAGTAAACTTTCTGTCCGCAGCAAAACATTAACTGATTTAATCTTTTCTATTTTCATTCTTGTATCCAAAATAATTACGAAATTACACATTGTGAAATATATATAATTATATATATAAATTGTATACCAAATGTTATCCCAATGAATAAAATGCTGCCAATTTCCTTTCAAAATTCATCAGATTGTCCATTAATAATCACACTGCGTTCTATCCTATTTCTGCAATTACGAAATAACCTACAAAAGAAACGAAAAGTCAGAACTAATGTGCTAAACGAAAGAAATATGAACTACACAAGCTACCGGTAACCGTACGAGTGAAATCGACAACCGAAGTGAAAATCTGCACGTATAGTTTCAAAGCATTACACGATTTTGATATCACAATGCTCACCGAATCGTTAAACACACGCGTATTAATTAAATGATACTATTAATGAGGTATAAATAGAAGTAAAAGAGTGTCGAAGAAGCGATGCTATCGAAAGGGCGCCACCAACAAGTTAGAAAAAGTTACGTACCTAATGCGAGGTAATACATGTTGTTATTATGATATTCGATAACCGAATGACTCTCCGCGACACGTCTTGTACTCAATTGAGAAAGTTCAGCCGAAGATAAACATTGTGTTCGTGTTGTTTTGAATTTCGAGCTTCAAAGCCTTCTCTATGTGAAATGAAAAATTTTATTACATTACGTAGTAAAATTATTACTTTAACTATTAAATACGTATATTCTTAATAAATTAGTGTTGAATTTATTATTAGAATTGTTAAGAATTACGCAGTATCAAGTTAAAGCATCATCAAATAAGTAGAAAACGTTATAATAAAACATGTATATATATATAACAATGAGTTAGTCAATTACAAGGTTGCAACATTTGCACTGGTTAGAATTGAAATAACATTTTGATATAAAATTATAAATAATTTTAACATGATATATTCTGTTTAAATGTTTATTTCTTTAATTACATGTAATAATTATTTCTTTGAAAATTACATGTAATAATCATTGGTTAAACCTTACCTTGAATTGAAGGTAAAAATGCAAAAATGCACATTTTATTAAAAATTAATAACATAAACACAAATCTAACAACTATTGATTTAAATTTTTACCTAAGAACTTCTGAATGACACATCTTTCAGGATGATTTTTCTGGGTAATACTTCCTTCTTTACAAGTGAGGTATACTACTCTCCGCCATTTTTATCCGCCACTTTCCAGTTAAAGATCGATCATGAGAAATATCGATTCGAGAATCGTAGGAAGTGTATTCCGTATTTCACCATTGGCGCTATAATCTTTAATTTAAACTCAATACGCGCGCATTTCGCACGAAAGGTTAATTGAAAATAAAAAATAAAAAAGTCTGGTCAAAAATCAAAAACAAAAACACGAAATTTATGAAATGTTCTTAGAAAAGCACGAATATATTCAACCACTCTGTATTCCGTTCTATTGAACAAAATTGGGAAATCATTATTTATACGTTTTATAGGACAAATGAAACATCGCAAGACAGTGGAAGATCTCCAATTGGTGACGCAAATCCAAAACTTTCTGAATTAATTATCTTAATTAGTTTATTTTGCACAAATGCACTCATTTTGAACGTGGTCGTGCCATCTATCAACGAATATCACTATTAAAAATATCGGGAACTCTATTACCAATATTTACCGACAGGTGATATCACCATATTCAAAAAGAACTTGAATTATAAAAAAAAATTAATTGAAAGAAGATCAATTTCAGACCTTCAACTTCCTTTCGACAATCTGCAAAATATATGAATAAAGATTTTTAAATTTGTTTGCTTATTTATAAATCAAAACCCTCTTTCAAGTAATATTTAATTTCTAGCAAATTATACTGAAAATTAGAATTAATTTGATTGCAGTTGAAAGTATCAGCTATGAAATACACACGTACGTAATGCAAATTAACCACCTGAAAATATAAAAGTCATTTATGACATTGAAATGATAGTTGCACCATTTCGCCGCTACATGGCGCTAGCGTTTCAGTGTTCATAAATCGCGCAAATTTTAAATTTCTTAAAAAAAAGCTAATGAAAAGGATTGTTTGATTGAAGTGTCAAACGATATTGCGCTTAACTTCTAACGGAGAAGAACACACGGACAAATATGAGAAGATTAATTTGTGTAATTGTATTTTTTTAATTAGATTCTCAACTCACATCTTTAACTGAGTTTAGTAAGGATATTTTGTTACGATTTAATATGTGAAAACATATATTTGCAATTAATATAATTAATTATTGTTACTATATAAAACCCAATTATTAACAATTGGACGTATGGAGATACATTCGCTTATAATCATATAAGTTCACTGTTCTAATTATTCCTCCGAGTGATACTCACAAACATATCCGAGTAGCTTCCTGCTTCAATTATCTGTCAGTAAAAATTTACAAAATAATAACCGGATATCTCGGTTAACGATCGTTTAAAATATAACGAGGAAAATAGCGTTACGCTTTTCAAGAAATTACGCGCTCATTAAGGTCGATAAGTTGTCCGAGTAGCATGATTCAAGAAGCAAGAGTGCCAGTAAAGACAGTTATCGGAGTACCGAATTGGTGCACAGACACCATCATTCGTAACGAGCATCGTAAATCGATTGAAAAATAGTCTTTTTCTAAATTTAATTTCAAATTTAGAAAATATGGATTTTCCGGTGATATTTATATCGAATCTTTTGCTCTGGTTTCGTAAGTGAAATACATTTTCAATCTCTTTTTGAACGAGTGAATTTTAGTTGTTTCTTTCATAGGTTTGTTCATCGCAATGGACGCTTTGCCAACTTTGGGTTACGTTGTAAGTTAAATTTTAAGTTATCGTGAACCTGAAATTTTAGATTAGATTAGAATTTAATCTTTTAACGAAATTAATCCAAATACTTGCTCGACAGGATCGACATCGTCTAGAAACGTACGAAGACTTATCTGGAGAGAAGGACGACCTGGACATTTTTAACAATCTTACATTCCGATTTTCCTGCAAGGGCAAACCGAGTGGTTTATACGCTGATCTGGACTACGACTGTCGAATTTTCCACGCGTGTGACGACTCAGGGAAAGGTTTCCCCGTCGTTTGTCCAAACAACACGCTGTTCGATCAAAGGGAACGAGTCTGCAGCGACGAAGACCACGCTGACTGCGAACGTGCAAGCGAGTGGTATTTCAAGTTTTGATAACGTTTTCACATCTCGTTTAATGTTGATCCATAATGTTAATGACGCGACAAATCACACTAATCTAGGTTCTATTTAAACGAGTTACCATTCTCTGCGGAAGTGATCATAGAAGAAAATCATACGCGGTCAGAGGACGTGGAAGTGCCTTCTGTGCTGCCGCTTCTGCTATCCTGATCAATTACTTTTATAAATATAAATATACGCAACGGAAAGAAATTGACTGCGCGTCGGAAACGCCGATCTTTGTAAAACGACCGCTTCTTTTCATCCGAAGAGCTCGATCTTGAAGAATCCAACCGCGCGTAGTCATCAGGGTATAAAAAACACAAACCAGCAAGTGTAGTCTAGATAAATAAACGAAACGAACTGAATCTTCGAGGCGTGAGTCCTTGAAATTCCGTCCCTGCAATCCTCTCTCCACGATTTATTTTTCTTCGCCGGCACGAAGCGAGCCGCTCGCGAGACAAGAGCAGCTGCAGATTGCAGAACGAAATAATCTACAGTGGAAAGTGATGGATGAAATTGGGGGGGTGCTGTTGCGAATGGAAACCGGGAGTGGGATTCTCAAGCGTGTTTTATTGTTTCGTAAACGGGGGATATTATTGCGAGAATCGCCGACAGTCTTACGAGCTAGAGGCTTTTACGTTACATATATAACCATCTACGCGTTGTCTTTAATTATTGAGCACATAGTTTGAATACATAGAGATCGATAAGAGAGAACAGTGCAACGAAGATACTTGTGTTACCCTTCACCATTAAACTGATACGAATTTCATTGAGCAAACTCGTCGAAACTTTGTTCCTAACTAACGGTCGAGTCTCTGCAGTCCGTGCTATGTGAGAAGTGTCTGTGCAAGATACGTGTGTTATTCGTGTAGGAAGACCGAGGGAGAGCGACCGACGACCGCGATCGGCCGTCAGCCGCGTACGGAAGAAAATTAAAGCTAACCCAATACAACGTTCATTGTTATTCAGCCTTTAAGGTTAAAACGAACGGCGAACCCTCGAACAACGAAATTATTACGTCTGTCAACTGTTAACGCATTGACCACCGCGAGATTTGTGCATTCTGCGTGTAAGATGGAACATTCAATTTTTGTAAAATGTCGCCTTACAACGAGAAATTTACGTTATTTACAATTTTCTCATCGATGAGATTCATCTTGTTTGTAAAAATGTCAATGGGAATAGAAAAATTGGCAGTCAACGTGCTAATAGTCGTGCAAGTGTCGTACATATTTTAACTACAACTCTACCATAGTGTAACCATAATCAATAGACTGCGGATTTTCAGTGCGTTTGCAGAGAGTTTGAGAATGTGAAAAAATTCACTCAAAGACACTTTCTAAGAACTTTCTATCGAAATTTCTTAGACGACATTCTCTCAAAAATATGAATTCGCTTGAACATCCGCAGTCTAGCGATAGTCGGTATGTATCATAGAACCCACTTATTCGTGTAATATTCGCTCATAGGCAAGTCTACGCACCCGAAATCCAGATTTCGCGTTTCCAAACATCCGAAATCCGCGCGATTTATTACGAGTGAAAAGACATCTACATTTTTTTTAACAAGTACATCGACGTTGATTGAAAAATCCACATTGAACAAATATTTATCGTATACAACTATGAGTAGTAAGGGGAGCCAGACTCGTACTGAGTAGGCCAAGAGATTCCTGGCCCGTGCTTGTCGTTGTCGTAAACGTACTTGATTTTCGGATGGCTGCTCGACCCGAAGAAGGAGTCCCGTATCATTCCGAATATCGCTGCTCCCAGAGCCATGTTACTGATCATACCGGCCATCGAGGCGGCTGCGCGAGCATGAGCCAGGGCCATCTGAAGGAGAAACGACAGAACGAGCCCAAATCCCGGCACCATCTTCGTCTTGAAAGCCTTACCCGCGTGGATCATCGAGTTCGTCACCTTCCTCGACACGACCTCGTCGTGCAGACGCGGCAGTCGAACGACCAACGTGGATTTCGCATCCCTTTCACGCTCCTCGACGATTTTGTTGTCCTCCACGCTGTCGAAACTTTCCACGCCGGGCTCCTTCGAACGTCTGTCTGAATATTTTTCTAGAAACGAGTTGAGGTAGTTTCTAGCGCGTTTCTCTCTCTGCCTCTCTTCCTGGTCCCCTGAGAACTCCTTCTCGAGATCGTACGTTACTTGGCCCTTCGTCGGTGGAACCTTCAGCTCGTCGAAGTCTTTCCGAGACTCCAAAGACACGATGTCCACGTCCTTGGTCGACTCTATCGGCGCGTTCCCCTCGTTCTCCGCTTTGAAGTCAGAGCCGAGAGACCCCGCCCCGCTCGAGTCGATGTTGTCGTGCAGTTGCGTGCCGAAGAGAACTCCAAAAGCGTCGTACGCGTCTTCCGAAGTGTAATATCTCGTGTCGTCGTTCTCCACGTCGGAGTCGTTCGACTTGATCTTGTCGAGGAACATCGTTATGATGTCGTCGTCGTTCATCGATCTCTTGATGTCGGCGATCTCCTCGGTGTTCTTCAAGAACTGGACGTCGGCCTCCCTCGAGCCTTCTATGCTCCTCTCCTTCTTCTCCTTCTCCTTCTTCGGTTTCTCAGATTCGGGACGTTGGTCCAGAACCTCCTCCATTATGTCGCTTATGATCGTCAGTATGCTAGGGAGATTCTTGTTGTCCTTGAGCTTCGCGCCCCTGCCTTCCCTGAAACCGGAAAAGCTGATCCCCACCTCGTTGTTCCCGTAGCCCTTGATCTTGAGGAATCCCAGATCCGTCTGGAATCTGTCCTCGGCCAGCTTCCTGTACCAGTCGAGAAAGAAAGCCTCGATCGACTCCTTCCTCTCCAACAATCTCCGCTCGAACTCGGCGCTCGACATGCCGAACAAGTCCTGCACCTGACTCTCCGTGTCCAGGTTGCGTCCCAAGACGCCAAAGTTCGGGAAAGAGGGCAAACTGTTGACGACGAGCGGCCAGACGAAGATGCCCAGGCATCGAATGAAACTGAGACTCAGAAAACACTGTATCACCTGCTGCGTCAGCCCTTTGCTCGACGGCCGATCGTCCAATTCGTCGACGACCTTCAGGATCTCGTACTGATCCGCGGTCAGCGAATCTCTAATCGTGGAGTTCAACGTGTCGACGAGATACCGCTTCGTGTTGGAGGCACCTGCGCCAGAAAGCCTCGACTTGTCCCTCACTCGAATCAACAACCGGAGGTACTCGGATTCCGTGATGTTTGGAAACGTCACCGGCGGCGACGACGACGAGGACGCGGAGCCATCCTCCGCTTCCTCGCTGTCGTAGTAAGTATTGAGAACGTCCATAGCGCTTCTACGTTGTCTACACTCGACCCTCGACGATTTCGACTCTATCATCTTCTTCAGAGTGTCGGGGAGGTTTATGGGAATGCCTGGCGGTTGGTCTGCGTATCTTGGGACGGGTCCTTTGTCATCTGCAACGATAAAGACGATTAGAAATTATCAGGCTCTGCCAGCTTCTACGATTTAAGTTAATTCAACGACAGATTCACCTACTGACGGCGTGATCGTTGGATTTTTCGATTTGCGTTCCTGTGGCGCTGCACGTACGTAATTTCTCGCTGATTTCGCGTGTCTATCGACTGGTTGAGACTGCGTGGCCGCTGGATTTCTCGATCTGTTCTCCTGACTCGGCAGACGCAAACTGCTTTGTAAAGCCTCGGAGCTCGGTGTCGCGAGTTGCTGCGACGTTAGATTGGTCGAAGCAGCCAGGCTAACAGGCACGAGTCTCAGTATCTGCAAATTACTCGAAACGTTACCGATGGCAGGATCAAGGTGGCCGATGCTGGAAAACTCGGGCAAAGATTGGTTGTACTGCTTCAAAGTTGGCCAGGTAATGTTGTTCACGCAGGCTATGAAGTTGTAAAGCGTTGCACAATCCAGCATCCTGGCGACGTAGGACTGGCGAACCGCGACTGGCACTCCCCTCTCCGACAGTCTGACGATGTTCGCCTGTCGTCCGTTCAAGATCGATGCGAGAGGAACGGACAGATTCAAGTACGATCGCTCCAGTTCCGGAGTTTCGGCCAGAACGTTCGACAAGACGCTCTCCACCTTCTCCTCGGCTGCTTTCAGCGCTTTTGCCTCTTCGTTCGACTCGACCCGAGGAGCCTGCACCTCGGGACTGGAAGGTTTCTCCGAGAGAAACACTTGGAACCTGATGGAGTTCGAAGTGGACGCCTGTGGCAGGTTCTGCAGCGTGCCAAAGTTTGGGAAACTCGGCAACCACGGATAGTACTTGGCGATCGTTGGCCAAGTCACGTCTCGGGAACACTCCAGAAAGTTCCTCTCCCTGATGCACGAGTCCATTCTCTCGATGTACTCGGACCTCGTCGATACTGGCAGCAAACTCTCGGCGATGTTGACGATGACGATCTGATGTTCGGTCAGAATCGAGGAAAACTGTTGCGTTCTCGCCAGCGCCAGCGAATCGGGCAAATTGGGAATGGACAGTTGGACGGCCTTGAGGATGTTCAGTATGATGGTTTCCGGCAGGTCGTTGTAAATCGGGAAGAACCTGGTGTCGGTGACGGTGACGGTGGTGTCTCCGTGTTGGCCCGTCTTCACGTCGGTTTCCGAGAGAGGGCTCGACGACGTGGTCGACGACGGGACACCGGGTTGCGTGCCGCTCACGATCCCGAAATTCGGGAAATTCGGCAGCGAGGAGAAGTACTCCGAGATCGCCGGCCAGATCACGTCCCTGGCGCACACGAGGAACGTCTCATTGCGAAGGCACACGAGCAGCTTGTCGGCAAAGTCCGGTCGAACGTCCACTGGAAGCAAATTGCCCACGATGTTTACTATGTTCACCTGCTGTTGGCTCAGCAACTCGAGGAATTCCGGAGTTTTGAACGTGGAACTAGCGGTGGCCGGGCTGGATTTGATGGACTGCAGCTGAACCGATCGGAGAAGGTTGTAGATCACGGACTCTGGATGCTCGGCGAATATCGGGACGAATCTGGTGCCCGACACGCTGATCACTGGCACGTTGGGCAGCTTGTTTTGCGACTCCTTCTCCCTGGAGTAGAAGAGATCCGCTCTGTTCTCTTGCTCTGCGTTCGACACTCGTTCTCGTATCGTTATCCCCGAGTTTGTCGAAGCTTCCTTCGTCTCGGCCAGACCTTGCCTGCTCGGCAAATCGATCCGATCCTTTGTACCGGCAACGTCAGACTGTGGAAACTCCGGCAAGTTCGGCAAGTACTTGGCGATCGTTGGCCACACGATGTATTTGGCGCCGTCGATGAAGTTGTTGTACGTCTTAAGGTAGGAAAGAATGTTAACGGCAAAGTCTGCTCGGGCAGACTGCGGCAGGAAACTCTCCGCCAAGCACAGGATCTCCGTCTGCCTCTTCGTAAACGCGATGTTGCTCCGCGCAAAGACGAACGAGGATATCTCTTTGTCGTTGTTAGAATACCTCAACCTCTGCAACGTCCCTAGAGCTTGCATCTCCAATTCGTCCGAAGATTCCAACGAAATTCGTCGATCGTCTGCTATCGCTGCCAAGTTCGACCCTGCTCCGATCGGCAAGTAGTAGTTGACCTTCGACTGGCTGGACAGTTCGTGAACGTACCTGCCAACGTCCGACAGTCTCGGATCCTGGAACTCTGGCAGGAAAGTGAAAATGTCCGGGAGTGTCGGGATGAAATGTCTGACGGTCGGCCAGGCGGAATACTTGAAGCAGGAGAGGTAGTTGTACTCCTTCATACATCTGACGGTCCTTTGAACGAACTCTGGCCGATAAGAGATCGGGATCAGCTTCTCGGCCATGTTGATGGTCAGCAACTGGTCCTCGGGTATCAGAGTTATGTACCTGTCGATCGATTCGTCGAGGAAAGACGGGGAACTGGGTACGAGCGGCTGCTGCTTCAGAGTGTTCTGAAGCACCTGGATGATGAGAGTTTCCGGCCTGAGATTCTTCGTTCTGGTACCGTCTGCGTCCACGACTTCCGGCAACTCGGCCAACTCTTCCGAGAAGCCAGGGAACGGGATGATGGGGTACTGCGGAAACACGTCGATCACCGGATACCAGCCTTCGTAGTCCGGGAAAGGTGGCAGCGACGGCAAATACTCTTTGACCAGCGGCCAGGTGAAGTACTTGACGCAGCTGTAATACTCGAATCTTCGGACGCAGGAGAACATTTTGTCGGAATATTCTCGCCGCGCGTTTTCCGGCAAGAACGTCTCGGCCATCTGAAGAATGGCCAACTGGCCGGGCGTGAGGAATCTCCTGAGAGTGTCGTTCTTCGGGTCGATGTACGAGGGCAGCGTGTCGTTTTTCGGATACGATTCCAAAGCGTTCGCCAGGATGCTGTACACCACGAAATCCGGCGAGAGGATACCGATTCGACGGAGGTGGTCGTGCGCCCTGCTCGACTTTTCTCTGGTGCCCTGAAACAAGTTCACCTCGATTGGAAAGTTGCCGAAATTCTGGATGTATTCGGGAAGATTGTCCGCAACGATCGGCCAAACGAAGATTCGCAAACAATTGAAGACACTCAGTCCTCGAATGCACTCCGCCAGATTGACGACGAACGACTGCCGCTCTCTGGTCGCTAACAATTGCTCGGCGCATCTGATTATTCGAAGTTGAACGTCGGTCAGACCGAGTTCTTTCAAGCTACTCGCGTGAGAGTCGTTCAAAGGCTCTAATCGTTTCGACTGGACAATCCCCTCCAACGCGTCTAGCAACTGATTCTCCGTAAATCTCGGAATTTCCGGCAGCACGTCCCCCCTCTGCTCTTTCAAACGCTGCACGAACGCGCCGTTCCCGCGAATCTGCGTCTGCAAGGAAATCGCCTGACCCTTCCACCTTTCGAGAAGAACTCGAAGACTGTGCGCTTCTCCCGATTGTCTGACGTCGTCTGACAGTCTGACACCTTCTTTTACCTTGTTCCTTCGCTCGCTGTGGACCCCTTCTTCCTGGGTGAACGCGACCTCGTCCATCCCGAGCTTCCGTTTAAAGTTCAGAACCTGCGCCTCGTCTATCTTGTCGGTCCTTTGAGCGTCCAGCGCGTCGTCCCGAATCGATATCAACTTCCTGATCTGTCCGTCGACGATCGACTGCTGCTCTCCATCGGACACCTTCTTCTCCTCCGCGTTCAGGTAGACGGTGGAGCTCTTGCGTTTCGACTTGACACCCTGAGACTCGACCAGAGATCTGAACCCTCTGTTCGCGCGAGACTCTTCAGAATCCGAGCTCTCGTTCGACGAGATCTCTTCGTCGCTCCTGCCATCGTCATCCTCGAGCTTTCCCGACTTTCGATAGTAACCGGGAAGTACCACCTTCGATCGTTCACCATCCTTTTCAAGTTCGTCGCGTTCCTTTTCACCCTGCTGCTCGTCGATCGCACCGTCAACGTCCACTTGCACGTCGAATCTCCTGATGCCTTCGTCCTTGACCTGCTCCGCTGAAACCCCTTGGCTCTCTCGAACCTCCCGATCGGGTTTACCGATCAAAGCAACGTCGTTTCTTCTGCGCTTCTTCACCACGCCGACCTCCTCCGTCTCCTTTCTCATTATTACCTCGCTGCCTTCGTCGGTCGCTCGAATCTCGTCCATCTTCGTCGCACTGGATCCTTCCTCCAACACCGAGGAAGACTCTTCCTCGCGACCGATTCTCGGATTCGTCGATCGCGAAATTTCGTCGTCCTTGCTCTCCGACACTTCGAACGCGAGCTTGTCGCTTTCCACGTCGCGCGCATCGAGGTTTCCTCGCGTCAGTTCCGGCGCGTTGTTCCCCGAATCTACCTGGCCAACGTCGCCAACCTCCTTACCGATCGGCGAGAGTTTGTCAAGCTGCGCCCGGTCCTGCTCATCGTGCGGCACGCTACGCGATTCGACAACGCGCAGGACGAACAGAAGGAACAGCAACAGGCCGAAGAGAGAACGAGGGAAGAAGCGGAAGGCAGTACCGATGGTTGGCTGTGTGCGTCGCGAGTTGAGTGCTCTCATGGTCGCGGTCGAGAGGCGAATGTCTCGGCCACTTGTGAGTCGGTCTATGGTCAGCCATGGCCGAGAGGTATGGTAATACATATAGCGTATTGGTCCCCGGGACGCAGCGGACGCGGAGATGGCCGTGAGAGTGTACGTACAGGCTCGACCAACGAGACGCGCGGATTCGCGAGACTGCGAGAAAAAAGAAGCAAGCCGGGAATTTCCATTTTTACGCTGCCCCCTCTCTTACGAAGTGCAGCCCCCCCATCCCATCCCATCCTCCGGGGTTGCGAGCGAATCGAGTTCGCGGTCTAACGGGTGTAGACGCGTTTTACCTTTGCGCTTCTTACGACCGTTCGTCCCCAGGGAACCAGAACATTCGCAAAATCACTCCATTAACCCCTCAACGACGTGGAGCGGTAATGATTTCCTTCTACGTGGACGGAGATGATTTATGTGAAATTTCACAAGAAACTGTTCAATTTTGTTTTTGTTCCGAGTTATTAATAACGACCGTAGTCGTTCTCTTGCATCGTCGAACCATAGCAACGCGAACTTTTACGTTGTTTCATTTTGTTTTACAACTTCCAGAGTCGACGAATCTTTACGGGTTGAAATGAAAAATTTGGCGTTCGTTTGTTCATTCGCCCTCTGTCGTTGGTAGCCAGCCAAAAGGGATTTTCAGAGAAATTTCCAAGAAATTACGGGATTGCGAACTTGCCGGGCAGACTGGGTTAAAAACTCGATCGCGGAGGTAATAATATCGCTTCTCTTTTATGGCTCGACGTCGTTCGAGCGACGAGTCAGTTACACCGGCCGCCAGGTCGGTTTCTTCTTGCGACCGAAACGGTAATGAGCCATCTAACCTTGAGGCAGTGGTGCTTGGAAAATAACGCGGTTCGCTCCTCTGCGTGAGATCTGACGCGATTCTACTCTCCTGTCCCTCCGGTACCGTTTCTGCAACGGTTGACCTACGATGCTCCGCGTCGATCTATCTACAAAAATTATACTGAGAATCCTCGCCTCGAATTTTCTTCGCTAAGACTAAGAGAGACTCGGAGAGATCACAGAAAATGAGAGAAACAAATGTCCCTCTAGATTTTATGTGAAACAGAATTCGAATCCTCCTTCGTATCTCTCCATTGTGCTTTGTTTCTCTGAGAAACTTACCTCTGAGGAAGGAAAATTAGGCGAGTTTTTATTCAAAAGAAAATATCGTTTGTCAGTTTCTTTATCGCACTCTTAAAATACCCGAGCCGAGGTCGACGTTTCAAAGGTTAGCCACGTTCGAGTGGCCGAAGAGCCGAGAGAGCGGAGAGGAAAAAAGAACTAGGAATACAGTTGGCAAGCCCCGAGTCTCAAGCTCGCCTTTAATAGTTCGCCTTTCTGGTTCTGGCGCAAGGGGTTGGATTTTTAGTCCTTGAATCGGGCGACGGCCAGGGAGAAAGAGGAGCTACTCGGCAACAGGATGCACACCTGCGGAGGGTAAAGAATTTTTACGGAGCGCATTATTTTCCAACATGGCCTCCTCCGTTTCCTTCTTCACCGGCTCTCTTCCCTTTCTCTCTTTCCTCTCCTCTTTGCCGGGTTCACCGCGCAAACCCGACGCCGGTAAACCTGTACCGCCTTTCTTCCTTTTATCCGTCCTCAAGAGTACTCGACTCTTAAGGTGCATTCACAATCGGCGCGCGACTCCGTCTTCGCTGCAGCAGCAATAACCGGAAAGCTCGCCGGAAAGATTTCGCATCATGCAAATATCGCTGCTTTCGCTCGGCTACTTTTACCATTTCACGCTTGTCAGCTTGTCGTGACGTTGTGTCGTCACTTGATTATCCGACAGATTTCACGTCGTCGTGCGACGTTGAATTAATCTGTTAACAAGATCCTTAAGTCACCGAACTGCGTAATTTACTCGATATACTTGATACGTACACTTTCGCTCAGAAGATTCAAACACCTGAGATCGAATATCGAATATTTTGAGATCGACAAAAAAAAAAAACAATTTTTAAAGTTGAAAATATTTAACACACTAGTCAATAATAATTCATAAACTTTCGTGGAATCACTGTGCCATCAGTGCGTTAAAGGTCGACTAATCAAAAGTCGATTACATCGCTAGAAGTATTACTATTGTACGATTGTAATTTCTTTGAAAACTACGGACCACGATCGCGCATTCTGCTGCTCGACTGCATTAAATTAGCAGGGCGTGAAGAGCCCACTGAGAGCGCATGATAAACGAGACTCTGTTCCATGTTCGTTCGCCTCTTTTATTTCATGGTATTTCCACAGTTTCAAGGAATAAAGGAGGCTTCCTTTCCACGCCACGACAATGAGCATCACGATGGACGAACGTGCGATGCAGCTGACGACCCAACGATCCTTAAAACACAGGTTTCCACGGTCGAACAGACCCATGCGAAGCGAGGAATGCACGGATGATTGCGGGACAGTGACCGTGACAGTGATACAGAAAGTGGAGCACGGTGCAGAGAATATTGCAAACGATTCGTCAACTGACAACGCGTAACACGTTAAACACAGTACTATCAATTTCAAATAATCAATTTCTCCTTCGAAATCAAAAGTGCGATCGTGAAATTGTCGAAAGGAATGCGGGAATTCCAGGCAACGCGATTCGAATGCGACGAATTTTTGAATCTACCTGTCTGACTTTACCTTTCAAGGGTCATCGCGAGAAAGAAGAAGAAGAGATTGATAGTAAAAAAAAAAAAAAAAAGATGCAACTCTGTGAACAAGATGCAACGGGACCCACGCTGGACACGCTGGACACGCGGCGGCACGTTCTAATAGCGTTGTTGAAAAGTGTTTCAGCGGCGCGGCGCGGCGTCCACGAAATTCTCTCGAGCCAGTCGAGGAGGTAATTCGAGGGAATGCGCAGATCCAGCGCGCAACACGTAGGCCGATCCTCTTTTCGAGTTCGAACGGCGTTGTGCGCGTTCGTACGAATCGTACGTAGCGGCCCGTCCAAGCTCGATTAGCACACGCTTGTCGATTCGTGGTTCCTGCTCCACCGTGTACTCGATCGATCGTATCCACGCATCGAGCAACGCGATCCCGGCCGGCCCCAGGAAAATTCTTTCCCCGGGAACGGATTCCCCGTGGTCTGATGAAGAGAATCACGTGATCGCAACCGGTTCGATAATGCGACCGATTGGTTGGACGTTGGCCTGCGCGTTCCTCGCCGCTACTTTTCCAAAAAGTGCAATCCTGCCGGGTGTGCAGAGTGTCGGTGTCGCTGCGTCGTCGTACCAGCGCGAAGCTGGACGCGCCAATGTCACCGAATCGTTGCCGATAGTTTCCAAGGACGCGGGCGTGGATCCCGGTATCCAGGAGCTGAGCAGGTTCCTCGGTGACGCACTCGTTGGTGGGTGGAACGAGGTTCGAGGAGGTAAGCTCGGAATACTATCAAAATTATCATTATCATCGTTATCGAGTATTATCGATCGTCAGATAAGAAGATGATTAAACGAGACGTTGAATATTTAGAAAAGACAAGCAGACAAGCTCGAACGTTCGGCCAGAAGCGAATCCAGTTTATGTTGATGCCGATGATGTACAAAATGGGAGTGATGATGACGATGCTAACTGTATTAACGATCATCTCGCTGAAGGGACTGCTCATTGGTAAGTGTTTATCTTTCTATCTAGCTGTTGTAACTTACGAAAAGATAACGGTTCAGCCGCGATAGCGCGTACGTCACGTGCATACAAAATCAGGAGACATCGACCCGATTATCGATAAATGCCTCTCGAGACCTGCCTGTAGAGACGACACATATCGACCAGCTACGGGAAACTCGCAGCTGAAAAGGAATTTTTCCTGTCGCGGAATTTTATTGGAACATTGAAATTAAATCGATTGTTGCAGGTGCCATATTACTGATGCTGAAACTGAGCACGATAATAGCCAAATTCTCCTCCGGTTGGCAGCACGGTGCACAACCTGCTCACGGTGCTCAACCGATTCACGTGCACGTACACAATAGCCTACCAGTCGCTCACAATCAAGCGTACAGCGGCTGGATGTCGGCAAGCGGACCAGAAGGTACGGAACAGCATCACTACTACTACAAAAGATGAATTCCTCGACGACAGCCTTCTCTCTCGGAAAACTGCCTCTTCGATCGTTGGCCATTCGAACGAGGCTATCGCGCTTACCACGACTGGCGATTCACGTTCGAGAGAAATAGAACGATCGCGTTGCGGTTTTCGAGCAAACGTCGACGATACCAGAGCGAACCAGAGCTCAGTCTCTCGCGTACCAAAGTTCTGTTTAAGTATTCCGAAAATAATATAATAATGGCTAGTGTCGTGTCGTGTCGTGTCGTGTCGTGTGAAATCGACGAAACGGACCAAACCAAAATTGCAAGCTCGTACGTTTAAGCAACAATCTCAGGTGTTACCTCAAGCTAGCGATAATGTTTATTTATTTAACGTAATTTATTGTAAGGAAGCTGCGTCTCTCCTCCTATTTATACGAAACACATGTACCATCGTAGAAATGTATTTATTAAATCATTTTCTAGCAATTTTTCTTTGTAATTTCTTTCTTAAATCAAAAATTTTTCACGTTCAATTCTTTTTTCTTTTCTTCTTTTTTTCTTCGACGAGAGCTCGGATCGCGGTCGTTTTTAACGGTGAGGAAGCAAATTTGAATTTTGCGCGTTTCAAGGCTCGCTGAACTCACACGCGTCCGCAACCAACCGGCGTTTATTACGCCTTCTGTGACATGAATCCCGGCAACAGACTGCAGAGACCCAGTTTCCTGGCCTTAGTGGGGTAAGCTTAAGAAAAAGGAACATGTTTGTTCTCCACTTGCTAGAATCTACCTCTAGTAGCCTCCTCGCCGATCTAATGCGAGCACGCGCGCGCTGCTTATCAAACCACTGCAAAAGATCGACGTCGGTCCTTCGAAGCGTGTGAAAAATTCTGCCAACCCTCCAAACAACAATTGTCCTGGAAATTTAAAACTTGGAGACAACTTGAACGCTTGTTCCGACAGTTGGGTCAATTTGTTTCAAGAAGCCGGAGGTAAGGAAACACTCACGCACGCGCGAGGCAACAATCGAGAGGCACCTTCTTGTTTCCTCTAACGATACCGATAGCATGATAAAGGAAAAGGTAAGGAATCAATGATCGTCGAGTAGAAAGGCGGCTGAAAGGATGGGTTAACGGGCTCGCGTTTGTATCGAGTGAATGAACTTTCCAGGCGACCCAGCCATGAACGGACTGGACGCGATATTTTGGTGTTCGTGTGTCGTCGTTGTGTTCCAAACTTTGGCTCGTGCCGAGGATGTTGCAAGTAAGTCGAACGAGAGCCTGAGGATCGACGTTACTCGAGGAATAGCGCTGTACGTCGGTGACGACGAAGCGAGCGTCACACTGAGCCTGTCATCTCTGTTCGAAAGTAAGTAAAAACCGTCGATCGAAAAATCGACGTTCGCGAATGACGCGATTCGTCACGATTGCTGATTTTTTCCAAGGAAACGGCGTGGAGCAACGGAGCGCAGGGAAATTGAAATTTAACAAAGACACGCTGAAGAGAGTCGGAATGGCGATGATGATGGTCCCCGTAATGTGGCAGGTTTAGATTTAATTTACACTATATATATACATGCATTTCTAAACGAAAATTGGATAGTTTAATTCGACGATTGGATAATTTAAAAAGCTTTAAGCCTAAGGATGTAATTCTTGAAATCTCAGTTGGCAGGATTACCAGGCGCTCTTGCCTCCATCAAGCTGGATCTACTCCGGAGCATCATTGTTGGGAAAATCGCGCTAGCAGTGATGCTGTTCAACGCGCTGAGGAATTCTCGGAAATCGGAAGTAGTACTGGTCCACAAGCCTGAGTATCACGAGCACTATTATCACACTTATCACAAACCGAAAGATGACTACGAAGATGACTGGTGAGGACGACACTCGCGAGAATGGCACTCTTCAGGATAGAACATGCTTCGATTACTTTATTCGAATAATTAACTATGGTCCGTCTGTGACGCGTAACGTTCGCAAACGTAAAAACGATTAAGGAAGAACACACGATCTTCAAGGTGCGACGAAACGGCACCTGGTCGAGTATAAAGCTAAAATTAAATTGATCTTCAAGGAAGGAAACGTCGAGGAAGCCACCATTCCGAATGACCTACTTCGAGTTGGTAACGGCATTTTGGTCCAGATTCTGAGGCGATTCGCCTCCGACTACGTACCAGGTTTCCCTTTTCTCTGCCGTTAAATTCAACGTCGAAATCGAAATTAAAACCGATGCCGATCGATTTCAACGGCGACTCTTGTCGCTCGCGCGTGAACGCGATTTTATTTGATAAATTTCGATGTACAGCGACTTGTCATAAAAAACATTCTTGTATCTACTATTTGTATACCTGTTGTACTGTGTGTAACTATCTGTTTTGTTACTTAAATTGTAATTAGGCAGGACCTCATAATAATATATTACATAATATATTATATTAGTTACATTAGTAGAATTTGAAATAGATACAGGAACAAAATATTCGTTATTTCGTTTCTGAATACTTAGTGGGTCCACTGTCGGCATTAATAATTACATCTAAAATTATTCACGCTGTGTAGTAATTTTTTGCACTATTAAATGTATTTAGTAAAAAATTGATTTTTTTCTTATATACATTATTTCTACTTGTAAACTCTGGTTTCTGTCTCTTTCAAAAGAGAAATATTCCAACATCTTTAACTTCCCTCCCAATTTGACAACGTGATCAATCCGACACCCAAATCATTTAAAAAATCACGATTCGCGCAACACTTCGTGACAAAGTGGCACGCACGACACGTTCATGGAACATTATTTTCGTGGACCAGCGACTCGGTCCTGATTGAAAAAAATGTCTCACGTTCGCGGTATTCGAATGGAAAAATTGCAGCAGAAGGTACGTTCCACTTCTCGAGAAACGAGCAAACTGCCGCGTCCGATCGTTAGATACGGATATAGATCGACGGTTAGGGGGCACGTAACGAAAGTATTGTCAATGTCGAATTTATTTCCCCAAGGCCTCGATATTCGCGGTGCGTATACGTGCCAGAAACCCACCTTCCGTTCTTATAGTTAGTATGCCACCGCCATCGATCCCTACGTATCGACAGCTCGCCAATACGAATCGTAATCCTATACCGTTTTCTAAACTACAAAATGCACGATGCACCGCGCATACGTGGCAAATCAGAATAGAACCCGGATTAATCTCTGTATGCCTGCGAAGCTTAGATCACCGCCGCGCGACGTGAAAGCATTCGGCTTTTTCGACAATTCGCGTTTCTAATTTGGTCCCGGCCGTAGAGGACACCAATTCATCCTCGACAGATCTTTAATCAATCGTTTCTCCATTGCGTGATCACGACAATCGCTTACTTTTGATCACATAAATTATCAGCGATTTGGTATTTAGTTTCGTTCAGTATTTTTGTGAAAATGTACAGATTTCCGACGAGAGGAGCGAATACGCCTACGTCTACGATCGAAGATCAGAGGAAATAAACGAGATGAATGATTAAATTTAAATTTTCATCCTGTAGTTATCAAACAATGCGTTATGTATTTAGATCTCAAGTGCGGCGTTAATGGAGAAGACAGAGCTCTGTCTCTGTCAGGCGTAAAAGATTTAAACCTGTTGTACATGAAACACGTTTGAGGATTCTTCTCTGCGTTCGTTCATTGAACTTTGTTGTTGCCGGCCAACGAAAGCTAAAAAAAATATAATCCACGTTATTGTTCAACTTTTCTAACTTTGTGGGATCTAACAAAATGGAATATTTAATAAACTGACCAAATGGAGACTTCGTGGTGACGCAAAGACACAAAGAAACAAAAAGAAATACGAACGATCGTTAAATGTCTCTATTTGAAATGTCTCCTCGATCTTTAACCGAGGTTGGTGGATCTTTGCCCGAGGTATTTTGCATAGTCGATGAAGTTCTAGCGGAACGCTTGGTGCCTCGAGCATTGAGTCTCTTCGCATTATGTTAAAAGAGGATCGAGTTCTCGGTGATTCATCCGTATAATCATTCATAACGTGTTGTGACAGTTATCTTTGTCACGTTGTGTTATCGTCACGCTTTTAAGAGTGGAACGCATCGATTATGCCGATTGGCGCGGATAAGTAGCGATACTCAGCGGTTCACGTGTTTCGTTATCGCAGAAAATTTTATTGATTTTTAAAGAAAAAGATCCGGACGGCTGCTGATAAATATTCAGCGTTCTTAATCGCCGTTAATTATTCTTAATCCATGGCTGTTTCGAAAGTCAACGATTTCACTACAGTTTCGTGCCTCTTCGTACTTTAACGATAAATATGGCCAGAATTAGGTTGTATTAGCATCCCGACACTGTTCTAATGGAATTTCTGTCATCCGGTCCACGCACATACGTGACTCACACGCGTGCCAAGTCACACGCGTCGGTACTACAATCCTAAATTCTATTACGCTTTTCAGCAATACGGGGAAAAAAATCGCTGACGTGCCATTAAAAATTAATTTCCACCGTACCGTACGATGAAAGAAGGATCTGTCCTTCTAATTTTAGAATTCTTGGACCTTTCAATTTCTTGGAATTCTTTCTTTGGAAGTTCCGAACGTTCTCGAGCGTTTTTCGTTTCTTAATTTTTCCACTTCGGAATGTTTTAATCCTGAAATTTCGGAACGTCCAAACGTCTCGAGCCCCAGAGCCTTTCGAGCTCAGAACTTTGAAATTGTTTCTAAAATTCGCACACTCGCAATTTGGGAAGTCTTTCAGAGTCTTGGGAATTTCGAATTCTTCGAATTTCGTCGAATCGCCGAATTATTCAATTCCAGAGATTGAAATAGAGAAAGTCGTCTGGCTGGGTAATAAAAATACGACAAATTAATCGAGAGAGATCCATTCATTAACCAGAAGCCGTGACTCGGCACGTTTCGCGTCTTTTACTTTTTTTCCTTTTTCCCTCCGTGATCCGTCTTCTCTGTTGCCCAAACATCCACCGTTGAAAATTCTTTCCCATTCGCGGCGTCGTCTCGACCCCGACGTCGGAGGTGGTCAGAATTCCTTGCCTACGAGGCCTCCGTTTCAACGAGTCTTCGTGTGCCCACGAAAACACGACAGTGGGGGGATGCCGGTCGGTTCTCGCTTGAAACAGGACCAGAAACTTGATTGGCGGAAGTTCAGAAGGAAGGGGTTACACTCTCATATATGTTCGACCACGCACCTTCCACAACCACTTGGTGCCCGTGACACGCGGTCCAAGGATATAAAAAGCGGAAGGTCGAGCGCGAAACCGGAGAAAAAAACAGAGAAGGGCGAAGGACAGGGAACGGATGACCGGTGATCTCGCGTAGTGCAAGTGTCTTTGGGAAACGAAATCGTCGTACCACGATAAAATCGTCGTATCACAATGAGGATAACAGTGTCCGTTCTCTTGCTGCTTGGGCTCGTTCTCCGCGTTCAGGGTGACGTTACCGAAACCAAAGACGAGGACGAAAGTTACCTGAACTGTCTGCTGCGGGATAACACCGTGGGATGCCTGAGGACGAGGCTAGGCAAAAGCCTGGATGAGATCGAGGTACGAGTGACTGGGAAGGACAGCGAGACGCCGATGAGTGCGGTCATCGAGCAGGCTGGCAATTTCGTGGCCGAGGTGATCGACGACGTTCAAAATCCCGGAAGATCGGACGAAGTCGCGGAAACCGCAGACGCTGGTGAACAAGGTGAGAATCGGGAGAGAGAACTCTGTGAACTCTTCACCTAAAAGAAAAAAAGAGTTTATCAGATGTTCGAATATATCATATTTGCGAAACGAAGCGAAACAGAATTTATTACGAAAAACATATCGATATCGATATCAGAGGTGCGATTTATTGCTGAACGATGAAAAAGAAGTAGAAGTAGAATTTATTTATTTCGAGAAAAGAAAATCTGTTAGACGTGTCACGATCGATCGACGGAGAAGTAGCAGACAAAGCGCGGCGAGCGTCGATCGGGCACGTGGAGCGCATGATAAAATCAACCGTGAACTTTCCTCCTCCGTGTCTCTCCAAAGAGAGCACCGTTAAAAGCTTGGCTGACTTTTACCGGCCTTAAACTGCTTCCTCTTATCGAAACTCGTCTCGAGCCTCCTCCTCTCGGTAACCCTTTCGATGTCTACGAAATTTCGCCGACCTATTTTCCTCGTTTGTCTCGACGATTCTCGTTAATTCGAACGCGAATGAATGGCGCGCACGTGACTGACTTCTGTGAATGAGAGGCTTGGGAAAAATCGGCGCTCGGTTTTGAAACGATCGAAGAACAAAAGGAGAACGGCAGGGGGTCCTCCATTCAGTCGCAGCCGGAGCTCCTAGATTTACTAATTGCATTCACACGGAACATTTAACGTTCGGAGATGCGCGTTAACATGGAAACGTTAGAAGACGAGGACGTGCTCGCTCATGCACGATAGCAACGCGTACAGAATGCGTGTCTTTAGGTCACCGGCAATCGGCTTCGAAAATTCAACGTCCGATACGTCGCCGACATATTTCTCAGTTTGCACAATATTTAATGACACGACTTAGGCAAATTTGCTCTAACGGTACCGGCGCGCTCGTTATCTTCGTTGTCTCTTCAAGAAAATCGCCGCTAGGAAATTGAACAATTTGACGGACACTCAGGACAATCTTCCGGGTTATTGAGACAAGCATCGTCGCTCTGATTTTTCTTCTTCTTCCCCTTTTTATTTTCCAAATGTTCGTCGACTCGAAAAGCCACGACTCGTCCTTATTATTTTATTCCGTTCGAGGAATAAAATTATGCGTCCGTGTCAGAGGCATCTGGGTCACCGGACTGGTTTATATGAAATTGTTGCTCCAACTATTCGTATTAATCGAGGCGAGCTGTTGTACGCGCGATTCGAAGGGAGAAGTGAATGAAAGTAGAGGCTCAGAAATTAGCGAGTAAAACTATGCTCCGAGCCGTGCTTGTTACAGTTAACAATCCTCGCCAGAGGATTTGCGGTGGTGTGGGAATCGCGGCCATCGAGTCGACCGAAGAGAGTGAGCTCGCGGTGAAGAGTCTACCGTCTTTGTGTCGGTTCGCGCGTTAACGCGTATTCAAGTAGAAGAGAAGAGTCTCGATGAAAGATCGACCTCGTAGGTTTCAAGATCGTCTTTGAGATTCAACGATGTATCCAACTTCAAATTTAAATACATGAAATTTAAATGCGCGAATGTGAGATTCAAAGATAAATTGAAAATCATAATTACTAATTATAGCGTTTGCTTGCATTCGTAAAAATAATAAATTTTCGTAATACATTCTCGTTTCATCTCCGATTGAATTAAACTTGACACGTCACGAAATCGATCGAATCAGATCTCACGTTCATGTCTCACACGGCACTTTGATTACAGAGGAAGGACGCGGCAAGAAGTTCGGAAAGAAGAAGAAGAAGCAGCTGCAGAGACTGCTCGGTTTGGCCATGTTGTTCAAGGCGAAGCTCAGCCTGCTGCTTCAGCTGATCTCCACGCACTTCCAGCTAAAGTTCTTCTTCATCGCCATCGTCACCTTGGTCCTCAACGTCGTCAAGTTCTGGCTCGACTTGAAAAAGTCTCACCCCGCCAAGGTTATCTATTACGAGCACGCGCAACACCAGCACCACTACGATCACGATGATTACGATCATAGCTGGGCACGATCGACCAACGACTCTCCCCAAGATCTTGCTTATTCCGCCTACGCTCCGAAAAACTGACAAGATGATCAAACATCATCTTTCCACTGACTGAGTGAATATAAGTAACAGCGAGAATAAAGAGGTGACAAACGCCTCCGTGCTCAGGTTTCTAAGTAATTATTAACTCTTGATTGGTATCGTTGGGTCATCGTCGAGCAGAAAAATTTAAAGATTTGACTTTGAAGTTTGGAATTTCTCATCGACATCGTTTTGGAAATCTTCACGACGCAACGTAAATTAGGCTGATAGTCGTCCGTGACCCAAGGATGCTGCCTGAGGGTTGAAAAATTTGTTAATCGTCGTTCGTTTCACTGGAAATTAACTCAAACAGTGTTATCTATACTTAATCCTGTATTTATATTAAATTATTTATTTTTTTATTTATGTTAAAACAAAAACGCGTTGCGTTTTGGAAAAGTGTCTCCACGTACCTTTTCCCAAATCGCAAAGCATTCGATAGAGAACCCAGTCTCGTACCAAAGTCCACTTTGCGCTCCATATCTGCCGAACTCTTGTTAACTTGTTGAATAACACCTGTAAGAAGCGTTACAATAAATTATTTTGATAGTAATTTAAATTCTGAAACGATCTTTCTGAGACGAAGAACTTCGACGAGGCTGTGAGATCCAAGATGGCATTGATGACTTGCACACCTGAAATAACTTTCAAATTATGCGTCAGAAATTGTTCGATACAAAAGTTGCAGAGTTTAATTTTTTGCGTGTGTCGAGGAGCTTCGAAATTTCATTTTAATTTGACCATATATTTTTTTTCGTCACAAATCGGAAGAATATTAAATTCCAAGTAAAAAAGTATCAAGCTAACGATTAAGGAGATATTTCACTCATCATGTGATAACGAACGATACTCGTACGTTAATTTAATCAACGTTTAGATTAACGTGTGGCAAGCAAATGATTCTAATGTTCTGAAAGCGCACCGTAGATCGTCGATTTATCGACGGTGAATAAGAAGCAACTGAGGACAAGACGAGAAAGCTTGTCGGATCGACTACGACCTTCTTTCTCCGTGGAGTGTGGACCAGCCTGGAGCGACCAGTTTTTGTATTCCTCGTGACAGCGCGTAGGGAAATGCGACAAGAATTTTCAACGAGCGCCAATACTCTCGGGCTGTTCGCTTTGCCGTGATCGCGATCAATCGATAAACACGCGAGATTTCTTCCCCTCAACGACAATCTTTTATTTTTCTCTCTCGACTGAAATCGAAAAGACCTCCGTGAAGGTTTCAGATACCAATTTCACATTATTGATTTTTCGAAACAAGACTAAACGACCGAACTCGGTAATTTTGAATTTTTAGAAAACTTTAGAACGCCGATTTTTACGCAATTTATGGAGAATTAAAAGACGCAAAAATGACACTCAATTGATGTAGAATATTCGATAAATAATAGAAATTTCAGTCGTAGGAGTATAAAAATAAACATCCGTAGTCTAGATGTTACCTCGACGACGAGAATAGACAACAGCGAAAAGCGACAAAAATCGAGCGTAAGATTCCTGTTCGAGGGAACAGGTGCATAGACGAGTAAATCAGGAATGGACGCGTATCGCGTCCGTCATGGTCAATGACCAGAGAACGGCTAGGGTTTCGTAACCGATGAGGCCCCCATGGAAACTCTTAAGTATTCACATCCCGAAGAAGATGGCCGGTGGCGGTGCGACCTCTAACGAGGCACGAGGCCCGGCTTCGACTTGCCCTCGGTTTTTCGACGGCTAGAAACCTCTTTTCGGAGCTCCGATTGGACCACGGCCAACGGCAGACTATCGTCCCGGCATCGAAATCATCGGAATTCGTATATATCCTCCCGTCGTTCATTTATAGAATTTCTCTGCGCACCAGCTACGTCCAACTTTTTCTTAATCAGCTAACGAAATTCAATCTCGCTTGTGCGGCGGGGCTATTTTCACATTCCAAGTCGCGTTTGCGTCTGTCCTTCGAACGTCACGTCCTCAGGATATTCCTAGAGAAAGAGAGGTGAGTTCCTTTCTCGAAGGAAGAAACTTGTCCGTTTGACGTCAAATTCTCGTTTAACTCTTCGACCAAGGTTTACGTCAATCCTACTTTCACGCATAGGTTTTCAACTTCCTACGGATCTTGGTCCCTGCATCGTCACAGCTTCGAAGCTTGTATGCTTTCTGCGAAAAGATGGTACACCGGGTATATAATAATTTATAATAATTGCCTGTCAGGGAACTCGAATGATGATGATCATCTCGCTTGCAACTCGATCGAGGAACACCCACCCTCATCTTCACTCCGCACGAAGAGTTCGATGGATCGAATCGCTGAATGAATTATTTCAATGAAATAAACGATGAATATTACGCGAAGCTGACCGAAGGAATTGGCGGTGGTTGCACGGGGGAGGCGTATCGCTCAGCGCACATCGGACGGAGAAATTTGCATCGGGCCTTCGAGGATGATGTGGACGTCTGGATGGTCATTGGCAGACCAAACGTGATGAAATTGCTAATTTCTGTCTACCGAGAATTGGCCATTCATACAATATTCAAGATCTTTACGCGCAGGTCACTATATAACACCCTTCTACGGATCGGATCACCAGTCTTCTCAGGATCCCCGATACATACGAGACAAAAGACTAACAGTCCCATCCATCCAGAAGAGAACGACAAAGGCATTTCATTCATCATGACGAACCGACGGACTTGTTTAATTTTATCACTGGCTGTCATCGTCACCGTCGTCTGGGGTTTGCCTCAGCAATCCAAGTCCAGGAGGCCCATCCCGGAGTTTAAGGTTTGTTTTTTTGTGAGAATGTATGAATTTTGCACGAATTTTGCATATAAACGACACCTTAGAACAGAAAATTAGAGTAGAATTAGAGAACGCAGTAGCCCTGGTGTATCGTTAAAATGTTGCGTGTTTAATTTCACACTCTTGAGTAGCGATATTAGCGAGACTAGTGATAAAATTAAATCGAAAGATTGGAAAGATTGACGGGCACTGATCAAGCGTTGAATTTCAGAATAAAACCGGTGGATTGGAACTACCGGACAACGCCACGCTGATTCGAGAGAACATCGTGGACAACTTTTCCTGCCAGGACAGAATTTACGGATATTATGCCGACATGGAGAACGACTGCCAAATTTTTCACGTTTGCTTGCCGCAGACCAGGGGTGCGTCAAGATGGAGCTTCATCTGCCCCGCGGAGACTGTTTTCAATCAAGTGAGTAATCGTTTCGCTCACAGATTTCCCCCCTTTCTTCATCTCTCTACAAAGTCAATTTATTCGTCCCATTAGGCCACGTTCGTTTGCACGAAAACGGAGAACTCCATACCCTGCGAGGAGTCTGAGAAATTCTACAGTTTGAACGAGGCGATTGGCAAGGAAGTGGAAGAGGAGGAAAATGACGTGGAACAGGCGACGAAAGAGTCGGACGTGGAACCGATTTCGACCAGACCACCAGCCAGGACGTCGAGGATCTTGAACAGGAAGAAGTCGAGGAATCAGTGATCTCTTTTTTCGGAATTGAATAATAATCTTGCGCGGAAGTGCGTGTGTTTGTAGAAGAGACGAAATTCGTGGACTGTCGAAAGAATTAACTACGTTTACTATTTCTGAAACGAGAAAAATACGTTTATTTGGTACTTATAGGTATAAATACGTGTATTTAAATTATGATGAACAGGCTGCGAACTTTTATGCGAATTTGTACTTTCGAGAGATTTAATTCAGTGTAATTATGCGTCAAAAATTATACTTTAGACATTTTTAAATAAATACAACTTCCGCAGTTTTGAATTTTCTGTAAATGCATAAAAATCCGCAGTCTAATGACGAGAATTGTACGATAAAATATTAGCTAAAAGAAAAAATCGTGTAAAACACAGAAACGTGTTGTAAATTTATAAATACCTAAAGTAAGAAAATCGTTGGAATAAAAGTATGTCGAAGTCTCGGCGACAAATTTATTGCGTGCAGTGGTTATACAAGTTAATTAATACTGCTAGTTTCCATATTTATAATTAAGCAAACACGCGGGAAATGAAGTTACACGAATGTCCCAAGCCTAGAACGAAACGAAACGAAAAAGAAACACAAAGTACGACGGTGCGGAAGTAACAAGCGAACAATTACTTAGTGCCTAAGTAGAAACGTTGATCGTTACGAAACTAAAGAAGCGTACGAACGCCTCCGTTAATCATTTATTTACAACGATTGATATGTGTCGATATTGGTCTTTGCGACTTATATAATACAAGTCAGGAATAAATTAAACGAAAAACTCGAACTCGGCTACTGTACATTAATGTAATAATACGACGAGTAAGACGAAAGAAAGTAAACAAACACACACACGCACACGTGCAAAGCGGCTAGAAATATAAGATCCAATCTCTTTTCGTTTGAAACTCTGGTGATATTTATTTATGAAATTGCAAAAGTCACCGAAACTGCTTCTTCAGTAACGTTCGGTAATCTTCGGCTCTCGTTTCTATTCGATATCTTTGGATAACTAGCCATTATATCGTGGACAGGCGGTGCCTATTCCTCCGTTCGTAAATGCCGATAAAATAATCAACGACGACAATTCTATCAACTTCCGTGCCCACACACACTTTCAGAATCCTAAAGCGCGTATCAGAACGGCTTTAACCGAAAGAAGAAGAATCAAAATCAACGTACGTCTCGTTTAGTGTAGCCGTTGGCTTCTTATTAAAATTACTGTACGAGTATAATATGCGTAACAACGGTATAAAAATAATATTTAGCATCTAAACGATTGATCCGAAGGTACGAGTGCTCTTGCATAAAATAACGAGTCACGAGACGAGCACTTGTACCTTTGAAAAATCTCTCGAATCTTTTGTATCGTAACTTCTTTGTCAGACGAATTTACACAGACTGATTTCGAGATCGTGGTATAATTGGAAGGGATGCGATTCTTCGCGTAAAGACGAGTCGAAAATATAAAGCAAAGTATTAATTTCGAAAGAAAAAAATTCTCGTCGTACGAAAATCATATATCTTTACATCCTATATCTTTACACGAAGAATCAAGGCCTTTCTAATTGCACGAAAATTTCAAAATCACCCTGCACAATGCATTCTTCTATATCTATGTATATATTAAGCATTTTCGACAATGTGTACCCTGTATTGTCCAACAAGTAGACATCCTACGTATAATCCTGACACTTGTGCCTATTAATTTCCTCCCCAACAATTTCCCCTGGTCAAAGAAAGAAGTAGGAAATCTAAGCCTCGGAATCCATCGCTAGGTCAGCCTCGATCTCCTCGGGACTCCTAAGATCAATGGCGAACCTCTTCTTCGCGTTTTTGCCAGCCATCTCGGCCATTTTATCCTGGGCCTTCACGGTCCTCGAGTAAATCTCGAAGGCCGCCGCCAGGGCGTACGTGAGCTGTCTCGCGTGATGCTTCGACTCGCAAACGAAACCGTGGCATTCAAACGGCGAGACCCTCCTGAAGTTCTCCGTCTCGCGTACGACGATCATGGAGAACACCCGCGTGTAGACGAGATCCTGAACGCCGTAAGAGATCGTCTCGATGGCGTACATCTTGGTGAAGTTCGTGTCCTGTTTCCTCAGAGCGACGCCGTCCTGAGAGACGACCAGTTTGATCAGGGGGAGCATGGTGTTCGTCGGTAAGGCCTTCGCGGCAGCAACCATATTATCGACTGGCCTTCTCGTGTGCTTGATGCCCCAGAGGCCCCTGGCAGCGTGAGAGCCCAGATATTTCACCTGAAAACGGTCCCCCTATAGTCAACCACGTGTGGCCCTATACGCAGGTAATAATTAAACCTATACGCGAGACCTTGGACCCCTGACGTGACGCGTAGAGAGCGTAGGCGGCAGTTTCGGGATCGTAAAACTTAACGTTAGGAAGACAACATGATACAGATGATGTTACAAGTCGGTTGGTTAAAAAATCGAAGAGCTCCGAGGTATTAGTTTTTGGAGATTATGCCGCGAATTTATCCTTTGTCCGAGTGACTGAAGAGAGTTTGAAGGAAATACAAGGTAAGGAAAGTAAGGAGGTACGAGGTAAATATTGTTAGATGTACCTGAAACATCTGAGGAAGATCCGTCGAACCCTCGAAGACATTGTTATCGATGGATAAGCGAAACAGCTTCGACACTAGGTCCTTCTTTTTGTCAGTGGAGCTCGCAGGACTTTTGTCCTTCTTCATCTCGCTCGCCTCTTGACTTTTCTGCGTTGAGAAACGTTCAATGTTGAAAGTTGAATTTTACAGAATTTCTCGATTTGTGAAAAACACATGAAAAAAAATATTTGAAATACGGTACAGACCATCATCTAAATCCTACCTTTCTCATTACTCCCACAAAGATACAAACTTGCGTAAAAATCCGTAGTCTAATGACAATTAAATCACGTTTCTACGAGGCAAATTGTTATTCGACACAGTTGGTGAGTCTCGAGAAAATTGAACGAGTTAATTGGTTCGTTTCGTCTCGAAGACGTTTGGGTACTCACGATACTGTTATCAGGTTGACGTGTCCTCTGTGTTTGACCGGGCTTCACTTTCAGGTGATATTCGACAACGTTCGGTATGTACGGCGGGTTGGAAACGACTGAGGAAGCCGGAGAGGATGAAGAGGCGGTCGCTGGCCGCTCAGGGACGGTGTTTCCGGCCTCGGTCGCCCCGAATAACGGCGCTGTCATCACTGATCTATACCCGCCAACTGTTTCTCCCATCTGACAAATTCAACATTTTTTCGTTTTTTTCTTTTTTCACCCTTTGTTTCAAATCCTAGTCAATCTTTTTCGATCCTATACATACAACCAAAGCTTTCGAACCTTTCTTCCCGAACAATCGTTTTCGGTCTTCGTCGCACCTTCCGTGTCGTTCAGATCGTTATTAACATTCTTCAGGACACCGTCAGCTCTTTTCATGAAGCCAAAATCCTCGTCTTCCATGGTCCACCCTTGAATTCTTTTTCACAAGTTCCTTGCTTGCTTCACGTTGCTCCTCTTTCCCTCGCCGTGTTCCTTTAATCAGACAGAATTATTAAACAAGTGTATTTAATCGACCATCCTTCGCAAACATTCGCAATGTTCAACTCCCTAAAAAGATAGTCAATTTCCCGTTTATTTAGCAAATTTAGTAAATTCCGAATGCTTGGAACATCGTCAGTGTCTTTTTCTTCTCTCATTTTTCAATTCAATTCGATAAAGTTAATCGTTCGATTAACTGGGTAATTAGATGTCTTCTTCCGCCTCGTTGTGCCAAACAAAATGCAACATACTTTTACTCGTTATGCAAAGTGTCGGGTAATCACAATTCTTCGACAACTTCGTACGATCCAACGAGGAGGGGAGAGGGAGAACTCACCCCTGCTCGACGTTATTATCGTCGTCCCTCGTTGTATCCGAAAACGCGTTCAGCCGCGAAATTAAAAATGTGCTTAACGTGCTCGGACCTAAACCCGGCGAAACAGCTGTCGCGCAGCACGTGTTGCACCTTGCGCTCCAGCGCGATCGTTTTCGTTCGCTCTCGATCGCGTCTCGTTCGCAAACATAGAAGTTGGGTAAACTCTGGCCGGGCAGCGAAACAAACAAATCCGTATCCGTAGGATGTTCCGGCGGCACAAAGAGCGCGCCGTTTCACCTGCTCTATTTCGTACAAAGGACAGTCATTGTCCGCATTGTCACAGATTTAATCGAACGAAACGGATGCGCGGCGGTACACAGAGGAAAACGCGCGATACCATCGAAAAATCCTAAATACCCGGGCTGGGCTTGGCCTGGCGCGGGCAGGAAATGAGTCAGGTGACCGATAGTCAGGTGAAAAAAAAAGGGACTCATTAATGCGTTCACCGTCGGTTGGTCAGGTGTGGGTATTCTGTTTTATTGCGACTTGCGCGCCGGCGAATCGACGTGCGCAGTTACCGTTTCGGAAAAAGAACGTGCGCTCTTCGCGACCGGGAGCGTAGAAATTCAAGAACAAAGGTCGAAACGAGCCGACCGAGCTGGAAACACATTCGTGAAATTTTACTCCAACGTAGAGTGTGTTTGTCTCCTTCTCTCTCTCTCTCCCTCTCTCTTTCGCGGAATCTGACAACGACCTTTCTCTAAATAAAATAAAATAAAATAAGAATGGAGCGCGAATGCAACGAATTGAAGAATGATACCAAATTCAGCTGACTTGGGAAATCTTAGTTATTGGCAAATAAAGATTAAATCCTGTTCAACGAAAGTTTCAATGGTACACGATGTTGGCTCGATTGACGTACGCGCCGAAAAGTTTTCTTAAATACTGCGTGGATGACACATGATCTGGCTTTTTACATTTACCTTTGAGCCTAACAAGTCACAAAGATTTTTTGTACTGCGTCAATGAGTCTCAAAAGGTACGTCGATGTTAGCATTGCCATCAATCGATTGTTGTGAGCAGCGTACAGACGACGCAATCTGAGGTTAAATCGTTCAATCGAAAGTTAAAAAGTGACGTTACAAATACCAAATCCCTGGATGAATTTATTTTCGAGCACCTTGTATATACCCCGCCTCTGTACACCTGTCGTCCAATTACACCCGCGTACGATACTGAAACTGTTAACGCGCGTGGCCACGTACCGGGTGTTGTAACACACGCAGAAACAGCAACCGTCTGTGGGAAAAATGTTCGATGAAAAGTTGCGGGAATTCATCGCGTATTTCGGACACGTCTATGCAAAGAGACGAAAAAGCTTGCAGCATTAGTGGTAACGGTACCGTTCGAGAATGAAATGGAGCTGCAGTTAGCCGCTGATCGTTATTACGGTCTTTCAAGATTTCCGTTACCTCTCGGAACATCGAGCCTTATCAATTCCCAGTTCGAATGATACGAACTCACAAATTCTTTTATTCGACGATTTTTGAAAAATTGCGGTCGAAAAATCTCCAACGCGTATATATATATATATATGTGTGTGTGTGTGTGTATACACCTGACGGTTATAGAAAATTTCACTTGAAATACGGGCGACGATAAAAAATATTCGAGCTATCGAAAGCTCGAGATGAATGTGAAACAGAGAAAGGGAGAGGGGCCCTCTCTTTTCGTTTCGAGTTCACGAGAGGGTAGCAACGATACCGGAAATGTCTGACCGGAAGCTATTATACCCGTGTCACGAACGGACTGCAACGTCTCGGCTCGTCGCTGGAATTTCAAAAACACACGTCACGCACCGCTGTGTTTACTCTTCTCGTAATCGTAACAGTGCTCTTTTACTTTAATTACAAGTTAACGCGCCGCGTATCTGCCGATTAATTAACACGGGCGCTGATAGCAGCGGGCGGATTTCTCGTCGGATCTTGAACAGAAATGAAACGCGCGGTAATTTATCGCCCCGTTCCATTCCGCGCGATTTCCCACGATCCCCGCGATACTCTTTCTTCTGTAACACTTCGGCAAAAATGCGGAAGAGGAGTCTTGCACGAATCGTTCGAAGAATCGATCAAACTGCTGTAAAGTAAATCCAAGAAAAATTCAAACGCAATTGTTACTTCTGTACAAAGTTCTATCGTCGTTGTTTGTCGTTGATAAAACTACCTCTGAGGAGATAACGAAAGCTTACGCGTGTAATCCCCCGTCGTTTTTTTTTTTTTTTTTTCGAGAAGGCGTCTCCGTGACGCGCGAGATACGAACTGAACGATATCGAAGAACAAGGAGAATTATTCAGAATTACTCACGCAGCAGTGAGTGTTTCACTCCCAACGTTAAAAACCAGAATCTCTGATAATGTGAATCGATGCGAATCGAGGGAATTGCAAGTGGAACGTCGCGTTGACACTAGAAGTAAGCTGAAAATGACCGATTCGAAATTTTATAGATTTATAACAAAGTGTATTTTAGTTCTTCGAATACGAGTAATCGTCGGTACTACTTGGTGTTTATATTTATAATTAAGATAATTTTTGCTTGAAAAACAATACAAATACAAACAAATTTGGCGATTTAACCAATTTTACTTTTCCCTATTTACCTCCTGAATTTCCACTCGTTGGACGATCAACATCACTGGAGAAGAAACGGTCACGAAAATTGTCGAGCCTTCCCAAGTGCATGCACAGATTTCGAAACGCGAATGCGATCGCGATGCGAACGCGACTGCGGACGAACGAGACTCTGTGCTCGGAGTATCCGGAAACGCAGTCGTGGACGTGGCTACCGGTCGGATCGATCCGCGCTCGTTCAACCGCGAAACCGTTTTAAGGATGGACCGATCTAGGATCCGCGAACGATCGACAGCGCGGATCTCTGCCGCACTGTGCACTGTCGCGTGTATATACGTGCGACTGAAAATCTGGGACACGACAGCTCGCTACGGCTCGCGTCGACTGATAAAACACGCGGCGAGTCGCCACCATGAGCTGGATGCCAGCACGACGCACGCCTGCGTGCACGCGTCCATTATCAACGAGCTTGTGATAAATCTGAAGCTGGCAAGATATAATTCTATCTTGCCAGCGTTCTGAGAATCGTACGAAAAGGGGAAGAGGGGAAGAGGAACCGACTATTTCCTCGGAGAGAAAACGAGCGAAGAATCCCTTGATACGCGTACGGTTTGACGACGACGATTATGTGTCAGCAGAAGATGACAGAGTTCGTACAATGTGCAAAAATGCGTGAAATCACATCGAAGATGTCTGATGTGACGTTTAACAGAAATTCTATTAAATAATTTCTATTGCAATGATTGAATTTAGAGCTAGATTACTAAGATTCGGGGTATTTGACTTTATTTTATACTTCACTTACTGGCAACGAAATTCAATTAAATCAAATATTGTAAAACTCTCGGAAACTAGGAGTAATTCGAAATCTCTGAATTCTTATTGTTTCCAACGACTCGATGATACCAATTAAGAGCCGGCGATAGTAGCCTTTGTTTTATTATAAAGTGAAAGATTCGCGTAGCTGTGAATACTCACATTTCTCGGTTTCACAATGAGTTTCGAGTGCCTGTTTAATTCGCCAGCGAACAGGTGTCGCACCACTGAATGTGGGACAGCCCCGGGCACTGTCATTCAAGCACAACCGGAATGAATCATAAACTATAAGGCAATCGTGTCACCGATATCACGAGTATACAGATATCGACGATAAAACCGTTCGTACGTACACGCATACGTCATATCTCTCGTCGATGTGAAAGATACATCGTGCAAATAGAAATACATCGTACGTAAGAAAAATATTCCCAAATATGTACTCGGCTCGCTCAATTCGTAGCCAAACGAATCGAAAGACGTTTCCTAGAATTCGTTATAATTGATGTTATATTGTTTACGTAACTCCGAGTACAATAAAATCCGTACGTTGCCAGCACAGAGTGTTACGTAAAAAAAAAAAAAAAAAGAGGATAGTGAAGCTTCGATTGTGTACACGTGCAACGGGTACCAAGATGTGGATAAAAATCGAGATATCAATTAAAATAATTAGACAATCGGCGGACGTGCAACCAAGTCGATAAGAACTTCCAGCCAGGTTCGGAGAGCTGTCGAAAATCGTCTGATCATCGTTGGATGCAACTGCGAGTATGACCTCGAGGGAGAGGCGTAATCGACGATTACGACGATTATAACGAATCGAATTTGTTATTACTCATTAGACCGATACGTGTGAAATTTCGTTTGTTCCTCTTTTTTTCGAGTAAAACTTGGACCAGAAGTACGTTTAATCAGATTTAATGATTTTCACACGACTCGATCGTGTAAGAAATCTGTCTCAGAGTTATCGATTCTTAGTCGAAATTCAACAATTCTTAACAAATTACAAATTCTTAGCTGTTTTGGTTTTCTTTTCAGCTTCTTTCTCGAACAACGTACACACGAGAAAATTAAGTGTAAGACGGAATAGAGAGAATCTCCTCGAACGTTGAATTTAAATTTTACTACAGTTTTAATGCCACTTTTATATACTGATTTCAATGTTATCGATTCAACATTCGGACACGAACGACATCTCCTATGCGTTAAATTCATCGATAATGCCGCAGCCTGTGCTAATAATTCATCTCGTAATATCGTAATTAAATGTTTAATCGGTCGACAGAGTGGTAGAAACGTGAGAAAGACTTTCGCGTCGCTTTTGTACGACGACAGGAAAGATGCTCGGAAGTCAACTCGTTATGAAATTATGAAAGCTTATAGCAACTGAACGTTGCCGAGCGTGTGAAGATTCAAGATGTAGAGTAACCGTCTGACGAAAGTGTCCATTAAAACAAATGGTCCCCTTCTGATTATCTGTTTCAGAAAAACACACGCGCATAGAAGAACGCGTCTCGCCCATTCTTGGCGCAATAACGCATAATATAACAGCATGTACTTGCGCTTTTCCATCGCAACCTTCGGATTATGAAAAAAGAAAAAGATTGCGAACGCAATGCGACCATGTGTTTAAAACTGAACCCTACACAGTCGCTGCAAAAAGTTAAGAATTTAATACAACACTACTTTCGCAAATTCAAAGTTTCAATTCAAAGACACACTCGAAATAATTTTATTTCATTTAATGTTCTTCCATCCATCCGGAATTTTTAATATTGGAATTTCTCTTAAATTTTCTCTGACATATTCCAGAAATTCTCAATGGAATTCACGGCAGATAGAAAGGAGTGGATGCAACAATTTTTAAACAATTGTAAACGATCGTTTGTGCGATAATGATACAAATATTAGAAAGTCAGCAAAAAGAGAGAGAGAGAGAGAGAGAGATTCTGCAATGTGACCATAATATCGCTAATAACAGGTTTCTTAACAAGGGAGAAAGACAAAAGTTTTCTTCTCCGTCAACGTTGGCATTTCCCTCGCTATTCTCGTTCGTAAAACAGCCAGACAGACCTTCCCACGAATGTTACAGGGATTTTGTAATTCATCTGATAATTAACAATAATTTAATTCAGAGCGACAACTATTCTCCCCTCCCCTTCTCTCTCTCTCTTTCTCTCTCCATGTCTAAAATATACAATTAAAACACAAAGGAAGTTTTGTTATTTGCAGTAACGAGCAGTTGGTCGCGGGAACAAATCGAAAATCAAGCGAATCGTCTGATAAATCGCCGTGGAAAATGAAACGTTAAGACGGGAAAATTGAAATAGAAAGAGGGAATCTTGTTTTATATATTTAGAGTAGCAAGTAGCTACGCGCTGCGGGAACAGTTCGAAAACGTTAAACAAACGTTTGATAGATCGTTGGAGGATATATTTGAGAATGACGCGGTGTTTTGTTATCTAATTCGAAGGTAAAGTATGCGAGCCGTAGCTAAAATCAGCCATCCAACACCGTGGAATTTGCATGTCAATCTCGAAATGTTCGCGGTCAGCAATTGCGCCGCGGCTAATTGGCAGTGAACGCGCCTCGAAAATTAAGGGGCTCCACTGAGAAGAGAATGAAACAGAATGAAACGGCATGCAAATGAATGAGTTGATCGTGCGCGAGATTTCCGTTTTCCGCCTGTTTAAGCTGAGACACGCGTCAAGATGTCTCGATATCGAGAGAAAAGAAAATGATTTGGCGCTTCCTGTTTCCTTGGACGACATCTTTTAAGTTGCAACGAACTTGAAATTTCTTCGAGAAATTCTCGATCGTAGCGTTAAAGTAAATTTTAGAGTCGCATTCCTTGTCAAAGGATGCTGAGAAAACGAAAAATTGACTTGTAAACTATATTTGAGTACGTGTATTTCAGATATACAAACTATCTATAGTAAACAGTTATAAGATAATAAATATAATAAAATTAAGTTAATATTGCAATTGTGTAAATTCGATTGTGGCAAATACATCTTCTAATCGCAGAGTAAGGATACTCACTCTAAGTCTTGTTGATGAACTACAAATATTGATCCTGTTCCCTTCGTTTAGTCATTTTTGAGTCAATCGCGCTCTTCCTGAAAAACTAACGACAGCAATTCGATCGGAGGGGAGGAAAGTCCTTGATAAAACGAAAGCGAGATTCAGACAATACAAACAATTGGAGAAGCACAGCAGGGTTAATTAAACCTTAATTATGCACGATAAGGCCGTGAGTTATTTCGAGGGACGTGACGTTATTTGAGGATTTTCCATCCTACGGAGGATCCCACGGAAACAAAAAGGCTGGATATCTGATCGATGAGATCGGCGAAATAATTTAGACCATCTTCCCCGCGAAGAACGCGCAAAGTGAAATTAACCGATACGATCTCGTCGAACTTCTGAAAGATATCGGATTCGGTGGATAAAAACGATAAAAACGTCCGTCGAGAGAACTATATTAGATCGATGCTGCCTAGAGGCGAGCAACACGAGCAAAATTTCAAAGGGACCAACGCACGGTTTTTGTAACGCGATTTTCACGGTTGTAGGAGCACAGACGTTGCGTAAACATTGTACACTTCGCGTTCGAGATGGAAAATTAACGAGAGTACTAAATTACGACGATAAATAACATAAATAATATTAATGACGTTAGAATTCAATACCGTTGACGATGATGACATCAAATATCGATAAATTTGATAAAATGTCTAAAGCTGATGACACGCGTTCTTACCTACTCTCTTCCTCTTCAACCCCTTTCGACGAAGATGTCCGAAGATACGATTACGCGTAGAAATGAAGTCGCACAACCCTGGCTCCAAGTACTTGGTTACGATCGTTACGAGTGTTTTCACGGGTGTAAGAGCACGGGAGATATTGCGTAAGAGAGGCATCTGCGGCATCGCAGAAACGAATCCCTCCCCTACCACCTTGGGATCTTCTCTCTTTCTTCGTTCGTCCGGTGTGGGAGCCCCGGAAAAGAGGGGCTCTCAAGAACTCCCCCCTTGTTTCTGCTCGATCTCTAAAGCCATATATATACCACCACTTCGTGGTAGCATCCTTCGAGAAAGAAACTTTGCCCGCAACACCGTGGAGACGGGAACTTGCTGGCGGAGGTCCAGCGGATCCGGGGACCGGTGATCGTATTCTGCCAAGATCCGAAATCGAAACTCGTCCCTAAGATAAATGAACACCACGTGGAAGGATACTGCGGATTAAGGTGATTGGATCTTTCACGAAAAGGTAAGATTTCACCTTGGAGGAAATATCCTTGAACCCCATCAACTTCCACTGTTCGGAGATAATAACGAGCAACGAACTAATTTGGAATCTAATCTTGGATACCTAGATATTGATTGACCAACTATCGGATCGTTTTAAAATATTTACCTCTTATTTCAAATTTACCCGATTGTTTCTAGTTGTACCTCGAGCCAAAAAGTTCGCCTGATTTTTCCCCTTTCTTTTGTTTCTCTAGATGATCTCGCGGTACCAAGTGTTGTGCGCGCTGGTGCTGTTCGGCGCGGCCCTGCTGTACCAAGCGATGGCGGTAAGTGACACGGCGCGCGGCGATCCGCTCGGTATTCCCTCTGAAAATCGTGTTCGATTCAAGCTTGCGTAATGTATTCACCGGAGAGTATCACGCGCACAATACCTTTACGAAACCGAGTGTTGAATCAAAGTGCGGAATTATTATATTCATTGTACTTTCTCACGTGCAACAATGACAGAGGGAGGATCTGGTATCTTCCCGCGTCATCTTCGCTAGGCTGGCGGCATGAAGTAATTCATTAATTAACCCGTGTTGCGCGAGCGTGCTTTCTCGCGCGCCTCCTCGGACAAAGTCGTTCAGCAACGAGCTGTTTGAATTTCCACGTCTTCCCTCTGCTGATTCCCTCCGATGATGAATAAAGTTACGCAACTCTGTGCAGAAATGGATCCTGGATGAAACTCATCCAGAAACCCGAGAGTTACGAAACGACGAGACTCGAGCGCTCAGGATGTGTACGCGCGATCATCGACAGCTCTTTTATTATAGCCGGTATATCGAAGGGCGATCGTGCGATCTAGCGAACCGCGAGCATGTTCATTTTCACCGGAAACGATGGCCGTGAACCGAACGCGGATCGAAACGGAAGGGGACCGAATTTTCAATGCCGAGCCAACGGCCCAGAAAACTGAGAATGATTAATTAACCCGCCGATTATTATCGCGTTCAACATTCACGGTACGCGCCTCCGGAGATTCTTTCTTAATTCCTCGAAGAAATCGCGACGTTCCGCGCAGAGACGTCTTCGACGTCCAGTTCTTTTTAGTCCGGAGCTATCTTCTGAATTTAACAGTCGTCCATTTTCCTACGTAATCGACGAAAGCCAATCTCCAATGGCCAATATCTTTGTTAAAAAAAAAAAGTTTTTGTTTTTCTCAACCTATGCAAGATCAATTTTAGAGATTATCTCCATTCGACGATCTTAAATCCACCAATGTGTTGCAAACTCTTCAATCTCCAATTTTTAATTTTAGACGATCATTTATTAATCTTCGTACGAGAGCGATGCATCTTTTTTATAAAAAATCTTTGTTCTTCTCAACCTGTGCAAGATCAATTTTAGAGATTATCTCCATTCGACGATCTTAAATCCACCAATGTGTTGCAAACTCTGCAACCTCCAATTTTTAATTTTAGACGAGATTAAGTTAAAGAGATTCGATAATCTTCTGCACAATATTTTGTTACAATATTTCTCAGAGTTCTTCGACGTTCGTTCCTCCATCCATCCATTTTTCCCAAGTTCGATCCACCTGAAACAGAGCAGTTTGAAAGGTTGCGTCTCTTCTTGCGGACGAAGGTTCAATGATCTTCGAGCAAAAACCCTGACCTACCCTAATCTCGCGCGCGGTGACTGCACGGCGGAGTGGAGTCCACGCCGTGCTTTCCTCGCCGAGCGTCGAAATCACCCGTCACGTCGAGAGGGTGGAGGCAGAGCGTCTTGCGGTTGCGCGTCGTCGTGGCTGGACGGCAGCTCGAACACAAAGGCACACGGAGATGCGCATCCGCTTGCGGGGAACAATGTAACCCGACTTCCGGTCAAACGGTCGGCTCGCGCACGCACTGGAGTGGCTCGATCCGAGTGGCCGTTTCGTCGTGTCGCAACCGTCTCTCTCTCTTTTTTTTTCTTCTTTTTCTTCTCGCTTCGGCCGATAGCCAATTGCGAAAAAAAAAGATCGCGCGGCGAGATTTCCCTTCGAATCCGCCGCGGTTTAAACGTTCCTCCGGAGCTGCTTGGACCATTAACTCCATTTGCTTCTTTTTTTCTCTAATTGTTTCTTCTTGTTATATTCTTCGACGATCGGATATGTAAACTTTTCTGTAACGCCGTTTTTCATTTCTAGAAATATTTTAGAAAAACCGTGCGTACCAGTAGGAAATCTTTGACGTTTTATTTGGACCTGAGATGTCTTTTAATTTCAGAGAGGCGCGAGAACATCGTAGACGAAACGTTTTTCTGAACCACAAAATGAAAAACCCTTATTAGAAAAATCGAATCATCCCTTGTCAGATATAGACAAAAATTATTGCAGACGCATGATTTACAGGCGTATAAATAATTCGCGTGACAAATCAACGCGTCAACGTTCCACCGTGCATAATAATCGCTCTGCGAAAGGAAGTGCAATTTATAGCGTGCATCCTCGCTCGGTCCACATTCCATTGTGAGCGATAATAGATGACGAAATCGCTGTCGGCGTTGTTTCGACAGAGCAACGAGGGAATCGCAATGTAAATAACGCTTTTCACTCTTGCGTCTAATTGTCTTTGTTCCGAGAGAAATCAAGATGTAACTCGCACATCACGTTCGAATTGAGAGAAGTAGGTTGTAATTCGATTATCCTACATGTACGCAAGTCGCTCCCTCAATCGCGAGTCTTCGTCGTCGCGTTTGCGAGTTGCGAGAAACTAGCGCCGTGCGCTATCCCTCCTAATTAATCCTAATTAAGACGTTACGGTTTCAAACGGCTCGCCTGTCCAATTTTCTTTCAGCAAGTAGACGGTTACACACCTGGCGTGGACTACCCGATCTACGATTCAGTACCTTTCGGCCTCACGTTTACCTGCGGAGGCAAGTTACCTGGTTACTACGCCGATCCCGAAGCTAGATGTCAGGTAAGTTTAGCCATCGTCGACCAGTGTGTCACCGTAAATGGATGGAATTTCGAACTTTTCTTCTTCAGGTCTGGCACTGGTGTTTGCCAAACGGTCGTCAGTTCAGCTTCCTCTGTCCAAACGGCACAGTTTTCAGCCAATCGGCTCGCGTCTGCGATTGGTGGTTCAAGGTACCAAGTGCTTTCTCGATCCATTGGATCATCCCACGAGTAATCTAACCGTTCTGGGAAACGAGCTTTTTTAGTTTCGAGAATTGAAACAATTGGAAAGCTATAAATTGGAAAAATTGGAAAAATTGGAGTAAGACGGGGCATTTTTCATTCTTGTCTAAAGCGTTGCTCGTGGGATGAATGCCTCAATAGACTCGTCATCTCTGTCCAGAGTCTGAGTCTTGAAATTTTTTTTAGGTTGATTGCAACGACTCGCCGAGATTGTACGGCATCAACGACGACCTGTACAGAGACGTGAACGGAAACAAGATCTAACGCTAACCGCAAAATCCGTGAACATTTAAACGCGCTGAACTTAAGCAAAGAGTATAATTTCTGTGTACGGTTTGTTCGAGGCACGAGAACGTTCGAATAGAAGCGAGATTCGTCCAAGCGAGTTGTAAGTTCCTAGTTTGCCGGCAGAGAAACGCTCGTGCAGAGCGCTGTAATATTCTCGGATGCTAAATTGCTAACACGACGACGATCGATCGCTCGCAGCTACACCTTCGTCGCAGGTGAACCACGAAAAATCTCCAATATATTTTCCGAAAAATGATTCCAACAACTCTTATACACCAGATCCGATTCTTCAATAAAGAACAACAGATGCATTAACTTTTTCCTGCGTGTCGAATGTGATCGATGCACTTTCGTCGATCGTGCTTTTTGTCCTAAAGCTAGGATAGCTTGAGAGGGAACGATCACTCTCGGGGAGAGGAGAAGAAAGAAGGCTCGATCGAAATCACGTCGAACAATTTCTTGGCATGATCGGACAATAGAAAGTGAGTCGCAAACGGCCAGTTTGTTCCCTGCCTTTTTCCTGTCAAACGTTGCCTTTTCCAACTGCGTTTTGCATGCACGCCTCGTCGCTCTATTTTTTCCTTTTCTACTCGTACATCTCGAGATCGATCGGGGGAAAAAGCTAGAGTCCTGCCAGAATTTACATTTCAACATCACACTCAAACGAGAAGGGAGGATTTATGATATTTTAAGAAGACACAAAATTTGACGAAATCACGTCGATGAGAATTTTTTCGCACTTAAAGATACGAGATTTTATGGTCCTCGGATGTTTATATACTTTAATATCACACTCAAACGAGAATGGAGGATTTACGACGTTCTAAGAAGACACAAAACTTATTAACCGAAAAATCATGCTGAGTACGAGATATTCTTTAATTTTAAAAAAGTATAAATAGGTCTAAGATAACTGAAAGAACAGAAACAGAAGGATAGAGGCACGAAAATAGTCGATAATTTTCGTAAAGTTTGATGATTCTGACCAACGTTCTAGCGTTCAATGTTCGATGAAATCTCCGGAAGCAACTCGTTTTTCCCTCGATCGGGCAATTTCGATCGATACCTCGGGCATTACGTAAACGAATAGAAATTTGGCGCGGCCGCTTACGAAATCCCGACTTCCGCTTTCCGGACGCGTTTTTCAGAGTGGCAAGGCCAAAGTCATCGGCTCAAACGCTGTTATTCCGATTACGCTGCGTCGACGATTTAATGGAAAGTTCGCCGATAGCTACCTGGTTACGCGTAATTGCAAGATTGTTCGACGTCTCGAGACAGAATCTCGCAGTATCTGTCGAAGGTCGCGCAGGATCGCACAGACGCAATTTGCATGAAACTTTCGAGCGACGAACGTTTAAAATTCCGCGCGCGTAAAGTAAAAAAAAAAGAAAAAAAAACACGCGCGGAGACAATCCTCGTTGGGGCGAATCGCTAGCGCAAATATCACGGGCGTATGCTCGTTCTGAAATTCTTGACGATCCCCTTTCAAAGATCAGCAGGCGTGTCGAGCTTGTAGCAAATCGCGTTTCAAACGACCACCGAGATCGTTGGAACTATCGTATTGGCGATACGAGGAGAGATGCGTCAGTAATCGACGCTTATTCATTTGAAAATTTTAAGACGCTTCGTTTCGTTCGACGCTCGATATATTTTGCATTTTGTAAGGTATATTGGAGTAGTTGCAAAGAGTATTTTCACGTACTCTCATTTTGCAATTTTTTAGTGACTAAAAATGAAACGAGATTCGATACGTTTAGACCTGAGTAAATGCTACAAGAAATTAAATGCTGATTTTTTTAGAAACAAATTACGATATTAGAAAATTTTAAGAAGCTTCGTTTCGTTTGATACTTGATATTTTGCATTTTGCAAGACATTATAGAACAGCTGTAAAGAATATTTTTATATATTCTCATTTCGCAATTAGTACATATTTAGACCTGATTGATGCAGTACGTAAATGCTACAAATACACTGATGTTTTAGCAATAAATTGCAACATTAAACCGCAGATGTACATATATGCAATTTCATATTCCTTTTAGGAAAGGAAACTTGGACAAAAAGAATCATAGTATACGAATATGTAAATATTTGTAAATATCAGCAGGTATTATGGCCAAACGCCGTAGTCTCAGTCTCGATAAAGTTTTACGAGTCCTTCGGCTATAAAATGGCCGACGATCCCTAGACAGAAGTGGAACTTGATTTCGAGGGGGGAAAAGAGCGCAAGGAAAGGGAGAGACTGGAGCCTTCGAGTCTCGGAAAAGAAAGGACTCGTTCTCCTTAAAGAAAGCATCGAAGAACTCTGGAAAGAAAAAAGAACAATCGATCTCACGGACACGCTCGGATTTTAATTTATCGCGATACGATCCTGTTTCGCTCCGAATAAGAAATAAAACGCAGCTGGACGGCGACACTTCGTCGGAGGTTAACGGGCCACTCATCGCGGATTTTTTTCTCTTCGAACAAATTCCGAAAACGGTCGGCACGTACGCGCGTCGATTCCGTTGGCATTCCCTCAAGTGTTAGAAAGGACCTCGGTTCGAAGAGTTGGAAGCAGGTTAGAATACTTTCTTCGGACTCTGGAGGTACGACTCTATCGACTCCGATGGTCGACCCTGAAGGTGATTTATTAAAAAGCCGATCAGCTCGCTCCAACAGTCCGATCGCTTTTTCACGTCTGACACGTTCGCATTGCGAAAGGATCGGTAAGCGCGTAGTCTCTCACGGGAAACTGAACTTCCTATTTCCAAACAGCTGCGGAGAAAACGATCGTTATCGATTAATAGGATCCTCGAGGCGTGATGTACGCTACGACGACGACGACGACGACGACGACGACGACGACGACGACGACGACGACGACGACGACGACGACGACTACGATTTCGTCCTCCTCCCTGTTCTTTGTCGTCGGAGACGCGTTCCACTTTCACTTGGCTTTTTCGATCTTTCGAGAAGTTGAGACGATCGCGAAGAATTTATTGCGCGCGTATTATTGCCCACGTGCGTCATTTTCGAAAGATCATAGCGATGCGCGAGTCAAGACACCCTGAAGGCGTCGCAAGACCTTTACGAACATCTCTTGCGATACACTCTCCTTTACAAGTGTTGGAACACTGTTCCAAGCCTACGTGATAATTGGTTCAAATTCGCCTATCGAGAAGATAGCCAAACCAAGCCAAAAATTGTCGTACGCGAATAAAAAACGAGATTTTCGTACCGAATGTACGAATTCCTATCTATTTTTCAAAGAAGATTCAATCTTCGTCCGTGTTTCTTTAGATGGAAGAAAAAAAAAGAAAATGTTTCAAATCAGATCTCGACTTGTACTTTCAAGCGAGAGTGTACCCTCGTCCTTTGTTCAGCTGCGCTGGAAAACGAGAGGACAAGAGGCGAGAGAATCGGGTGGTAAAAGTAAGACCGCAACGACACGCCGATAGAAACGGACGGCCTTCTGCAATTTCTGCGTTGGCTGCCGAGAGAGTCAAGTTTGAAAGGTCCGACGGAAAGAGCGTGTTATTGGTTCGATTCGGCTCGATTCAGCTCGGTTCAGCTGGCGACTGTATCGCGCGTTGGCTATCAGGTGGCGACGCAGGTGGCTACTGGCGAGCCTTTCGCTGTCGGCGGGGACCGATTTTTCGGGACGGAGCTACGCCAATGCCGAGACGGAGACCGGCCAAGAGACGCCAATGTCCGTGCAGGCCCCCTCCTCGACCTTATCCTCCGCCGTAGAAAGCTCGACCAGACGACGCTGCTCGGAGCACAACGCTCCTGCTGCTGGCTTTCCCACTTCCATCGCGCAGTCTTCTGGCCGGACCGGACCGCGGTCTTGCCCTCTACCAACTACCAAACGCAGTGTGCCTTTCCACCCGAATCCAATTCGATTCGTCCTCCTCTCGGGAAAATTCGAGGCACCGAGTTTCCATCCACCGCCAATCCAATCGGGGATCGAGCATTCGGATTTCGAGCCGACGACACGCGCAAGTGCTTTCTCAAGATCGTTTCAACTCGCTGCAACGGTGTACAGGTGTGACAAGTATACTCGGGAGTGAGCCTCGATGTGAGGACGGTGCTTTCATGAGGGATTAACGAAAAATCGACGGAGCCGAGAGACAGGTCTGTGTGCAAACTTCCTTTACCTTTAGGTTACTTTTAAACGAGCTGCTCCCTTCGAAGTCGACACGAACGTGAGATTCTGCTTTGTAAAGTTCTGCTTCGTAAAGGCGAGATTTTTGGAGACAGAGAGAGCCTCTTGGAAATCTGCCGAATGTCTCTGACACGTGATTGTTCGTGCGTCTCGACGGGCCGTTCGATATTTCGGAAAGAAGAGACGGAACGATGGAAATGGAGGTTTTGTTAGAGCGTTTACGAGAGTTTACGAGATTAACGTGGCGAAAGTAGTGGCAATTCCTTCGCTATTTATACCACAAGGCGAAGCGTTGCCTTCTTTCCGCGAGCGAGCGAGCGAGCGAGCAGAGCAGAGTCGGGCAAATTATTAAATTTGGATTACTTAAGCAGCGATAATCACAGTGATTTGTTTGAACGGTTTGTTTGAAAAGTGCTGGGTTTCTGCCCGCGGTCAGAATGTCAGCATTTTCTTGCGACAATCCCTCCACGTGAGCGTTCCTCCAGCCCAGGCTCGAATCGTTTTAGCTCGCGGCTAACGAAACTGCTCCAACGGACTCGTTGCCCCGATACAGTCGAATAAAAAAGATCAGAAGCGTCACGCAACGCTCCGGCATTCGAGTCTCGCGTTCAATTTTCGTAACGCGAGGGAAAACCCTTGGCTCGCTACCGGCGAGTTCTTAGTTTCGCGAATTTGAAATTCCCTCGAGAGAACTGAAACTGACTTCCCCTCCAACTGCGACTGTTCCAAACGAATTCGAGTCAAACGCTTTGGAATATCAGAATATATAAAATTCCTTCGCACGAGTCGAAACTGAATCTCGTTCCAAACTTCGAAAGTTCCGAGGAGACGACGCTCGGCGACGAGCGATACATGTACGCTTGAAATCGTGAAAGGACGATGGAGCGGGCGCGCGAGAGCCTCAGGAGCAGAGATAAAGGCGCCAGGACTTTCGCTGACCATCGGATCTTCTCTCTTTCGATCGACTCTTTCGGCCGAAACGTCGTTTTTACATCTTCGGAGGTGACAACGAACGAAAGCGAACTGGTTCTATCGTCGAATTTAAACGATCGCCCGACTTTCCATTTCTCCTTTTTTTTTCTTTTTTTCCCCTTTCGTGGAAAAAAGAGCGCGACTCCTACGCTCGCTGTTTACCTCGAGGTTGCTCAGTCAGGTGAAAGGGAAAAAAGAGCATCGCCGATACGTTTGCCTCGCGTCGATCGTATTTTTTTTTTTTTCTTTCTTTCTTTTTACGCTTCCAGCGTTACACGTGTATTTTCATGCGTCTCGAATTAATTTCGGAGTAAAAACGCGAGGATCGCCGATTAACGAGCGTAGTTTCGTTTTCAGGAAATGGAACCGCGAAGCACGTGTTGAGAGAACACGCACGCGAACGTGTACAAGTAAATACGTACATCAAGATAACTGACGATGATCGACGTATGGTACACGTATTTCCTTTTTTTTTTCCTTTTTCTTACAGAACTCGAGTTCTCGTTGACCTCTAGGAAGCGGAATATCTTCACGCTCTTTCGCGTGAAATAATCGAGTTTCTGCGCGAAATTGCCGCGAAATTCAAACTTACTTTCGAATCGAATTTTATTCTTATTTTTATTTGCAATAAAAGAGGCAAAGATCGACGAAAAAAATTACAGAAAAAATGAAGATAAAGACGAAGCAAATCAGCAAGCTGAGTTTAAACACGGGGTGAAAGAAAGAAAAGGGAAGAAATCAAGAGATATAGAAATATAGAAAGTATTCGGTTGATACCAAACGAGTTTATGGCGCGCTTGGGTTTCACGTCGAAACTATAAAGCGCGGCGTAACCTTCTCGACGAATTACGCGTGTTACAACACCGCAACACGACGATTGAAAGAAGCGAGCGTAAGTTCAGCCGTTAATGAAATTACACGCCGGCTAATTGTAGTTTCGATTTTTCTCAACGGTCCATGTGAAAACGAACGAACCACGGCGTTCACGGCGGATCGACTGCTTTGCCGATTAATCTCTCGCGGTTTTCCGTAACCTCGACAGTGCCTCGACCAACCACTCTCCCCCTTTCGGTGTCTCCCCTTCGTTCTCTCCTTTCCTCCTTGTTGCATTCTAACGCGTCCAACGTTCACTTTCGATCGACGGATTCCGTGGCCGATTCAACACACGCTTGAAAGTGAATTTATTTTCGCGAGCAGCCCGTTAGGCTCGCGACACGCCTAGATTACGGCGAACCCCCAACCAAATCCCTGCGAATCTTCTGCGAATGTTATCTACGGGAGCCAAGTCTGCCGAAGCTGAAAATTAACAACGTTCACAGGAACGGAAATTTTTGACAGATTGAATCAGAGAATTAATAACAGATACAAACTCCAGTCGCACGAAACTAGAACTCCAATTAGACGAAACATCGAACGAAATCACGCACGCACACGTGCAAGTATATTTCGAGACGAGGAGAAACTATTGGTGAAAAAGGCGCGACGTGAAAGCCTTTGGGGATTCGAGGAGATCCGTGCGAATACGAAGGAAAGCGAGGAAAGCAGCCTCGAAAATGAACACCTGCTGAACTTCCCTCCGAAAGCAAGAAACAGGCCCGTCGTCTAGTGATTACAGGTTACTGCGAACCGCCGACACGTTACGACTCGCAATCGGTTGCGCAATCGGTTGGGGGACGTTTTCGCGAGCTTACGTTTCGCACGTACGTCGGCCGATATTTTGTCGTACGGTCCTTCTCGATAAGCAATATCGAGAGGCGAGCGCGAGCACGAGCGCGAACGCGAACGCGAACGCGAACGAAACCCCGCGTTACGACACAAGAACGCGCGGTCTGCTTTCTCCCGCTATACGCCGTCGGAAAAATAAACGAGCTGTGCAGTTGGTCGTAATCGAACAGCCGGAATAGGCTTAATGGCCGTGGGTCGGCGATTCTCCACGAAAAACTCACGGTTTCTGAAGTTTTGACTCCAATTAGGCACCGACAAAAGAGAAGAAACACGCGTTGAATACGATTTAATCCTATCGCACAGCGTGGAGTATGGGGGTCGAATAATCGTACAATGATAAGTGCGACAAGTGTGATATAAAATTATATCCGCTATGTTCGAGAGCAAACTTGGCGCGACCATTTTCCACGTATTGAATGCCACAACTCAATGAAAAGGAACGAAACGCGCGAAAATACCTTTAAACGCGTTCGAAATTGAATTTCACGAGGCGTAATTGAAGAAATATGACTATGCGTATTTCTGTGGTTTCTTCGTCACTTTCATAAACTGTTCAAGGGAATATTTTAATAGAAAACAGCTAAAAGCGTTGGCACGACATACTGAACTTTGAAATTAGTAAATTCAATATGGTTCAGATCGATTTGTCCTTCTCGTATTTAGAAATACCCAGAGGAAAGGAATAAAAATAAATTTGTCTCCTTCTCGGAGACGTACAACCTCCGTCCTCGAAAGGTTAATGATGTTTCGATCGAGCAGCGTGGGCCTTGCGGAGAATTCCTTTTACAAAGGATTCTCTCGAAAATGAACATCACGCGTCTGGCTAATGAACCATCATCGTGGTACCGACCAAGTGGCGTTAGAATTTATTGAATTGGCTCCCATGCGAGAGGACGACGTTTCGAAATTCACTTTTGCTTAAACAATGGCAATACGTAATGTTCCGTGGTCGTCTCGAGACGCTGTTGGTTTTGTCGACGATGCAAACGACCTCTCTTTGTCTATTTTGTCTGCTCCTTCGAAGGCACGCGTCTTGACTTTGAAAACATTGCAAAATGAAATTTCGACTCTCCAACGCTTTCGTTAGCCACCGTGTAACAAAGAAATTGCTAATTCTACGAAATGAATCGTTTATTTGGAACGAAAGACTCTTTGGTGAAAGACGATTTTAACGACTACTATTTTACCTCGGGATAAAGCGAAATTTGACCATCGCTTTCGAAACGAGACAAAGTGTGTCAGAGTGTTCTACGAGGCACGCGTGAATATCGCACGACGCCTACTTTCGATGATGCTACCGCGATCTGCACCGATGAATTGGATTTCGAACGATAGCTGAAAGCATAGTAATAAGCAGCTTTTGCGAGAGTGAGAGACACATCACGAAATTTGCACCCAAGCGGGAACAACTAAAATAATTTTTTTATATTCTTCAATGCGTCTGTATTTTTGGCAGTTTTCCAATCAGAGTTAATAATTCTTGTAACGAAACAAACTCTCTTTCTTTAAAGAAAAGGTCCTTAATTTCTTTAGAGTCCAACGGTCTTTTTAGACTTTGGTCTAAAATTCTCACCGCGAGAAGGCTGCAAGTCCACGATTTCCTCTTTTTCTACTATCTCTCGTGCCGTTCGATATTTCAAGAACTCTCCGTTTCAACGGTGTGGTGTAATTTCTAGACGAGGGTATAATTTACGGAGCGGTAGGAAGCAATCCGTGAAACATCTCTCGTGTACGATTCAACATCGGCCTCGTTATGCTCTCTCTCTCTCTCAGCGCGCAATTGTTCCTGCGGCTGAGAAACACGAGAAAAGAGACGTAGCAGCTTCACGACACATTAATTGCGCTAATTATACACGAAAGCCTCTCTCTCTCTGTTTCTCTCGAGAAAGAACGTCGCGGGAGGGAAGAAGAGGATGGAGAAGACAAGTCCAATTTCCGATTCCGGAAACAACGTTTCTTCCTCTATAGCAGTGCGGCTGCGGTCTCGAGAATTACGTCGATCTCCCTCCTCCAGGGGACGTTACAAAATTTTCTCTGCAACGATGGCGAAACTGCATTCTATAGATCGTCGAACGACCACCGATAAGCGAAATACTGCTGCGATATTACTTGTGAAAACAAATGGAAAGCGAGTGTCTTTCCTTGCCACGTTATTTTCTTCATTCTCGTTCGTGTTTTTTCTTTCTCTATCCCCAGTTACGAAATTTGCATTCTGGACCACCAGTGAGCGCGTTAGATGCGACGATAAATAGAAAGCGAGTGCGTTTCTTATCATTAATATCGTTCGTTTCGTTGACCTGCGGCTCGTTCTTGCCTTTTACCGTCTCAAACTAACGACGGGCGAAGACAAAAAAGTGGTAAAACCGCGCGAGGAGAAGCCTCGCGCACCGTTCCAGGGTTGTAACGCCGGTTTATTCGCCACGACGAGCTTGCACAATGTGCCGATAAAACGTCGCGAACGGCACTTTACGGTCGGGTAAATTTTATTCACCCGAGTGGAGAGTGAAATCATTTATCCCGAAGCCGGTTCTAACCGCGGCAAAAGCGGACACGTCGTCGTCCCACAAAAATTGACACGTTCGCGCCAATTAAAATGAGCATCACGGCTTCCTCACGGGTTCCTGGTTGAGCGAACTCGAGGCGGAAAGCTCGAGTGAATTTTAGAAATCACATCGTCGCGAGGACGATGTTGCCCGTCGATGAATGGAATCGCCGCGAGCGATTACGTAACGCTGGCCGCTTTTACCGAACACGAGATCGATTATGCTCGCTGAGAACGATCCTCCAGGCTCGTACTTGCAACGGAGAAAGATATCGCGGTGATTGGCACCGAGTATTTAAAAACCGTTGTACCGTTATTGTCGTTGGAAAGAAGTCGCGACGAATCAAGAAATTTTTTGGAGAAAGAACGCGCGAAAGTATACGATTTTTAGTTTTTAAAAGTACCAGCTAACAATAAGTCGGGATCGATTATGTATTATTCGCTGACTCGTCCAAGGAAGAAAGATATTACGAAGAACTGTGGCGACTAGTAATTAAAAACCCAAACTATCAACGTACAACGAAAAGAACTCGCGACGAATCCAGAAATTCGCGCGGGAGTTTGTAACGCCTTTTTAAGAAATAAAACAGCCAAGTTTGAATCGAATCGTCGTCGAGGTCGAAGAGATTTCGAAATTACCGCGAGCAAGACAGCTTCCTATTCACGCGATCGAACGATTATCGCCTGACGGCGATTAGAACGCTATACGTGTCAACTTCTACCAGCTTTACACGCACGCGTCCAATCCGGATAATTCTGGCACCTTGACACGAAAAACCAGTCAGCATTAAGGCGCACCTTCGCAGCACAACGATACTCGATTTTTCACGTCTCCGTGACTGAACAGGATACGTTCGAATGCCAGCTTCCATCTCTCTCTCTCTCTCTCTCTCTCTCTCTCTCTCTCTCTCTCTCTCTCCCTCTCCGTTCGAGGAAAACGTCGGGAAATTTGTACAGCGGTACAAATCCTTATTACACTGTCGCGATTGCGACAACAGCTGTTTCGAGCCAGCAGGTGAATAAAAGCAATTGCGATACGGTCTCCGTTCCATATTCCTCCTCCAGCCTAGCGACGCACGTGTTCGCCTGCACGATCGAACGCTTTCTACGTGCGAAGCAACGAAGAGTCCTTCTCTCGAACGACTCGAAAGGATCAGGAGAAAGAGAAAGAAACCCACATTCGTGGTCTGCCTCATTATCCTACCAACACCTTCGCGAATAACTGTAATTCGTGATTGTAATTGAAAGCGACAAACGAGAGACGGAGGCCGAGAGTCTGATAGCGCTGGCACTCGCGAGCGCGCGCGAGAGAGGTCTGACCACAGCCGTCTCAATCTACTGTGCGTAATTACGTTGCTGTACCGCCGCGAATGCAACAAGTGTCTAACGAGTTACGGCGACGGAGAAGACCGCGTATACACACGTCCGCGAGGAATGCGTGGTTATACACACCGGTGTCTCGTCTCGGCGGGACACTTTCTACCCGCGATACGTGGTAATCCGTAGTCAGCGACGAACGTGAAACACGGACGAAAGAGGCGAAACGCGCGGTATTCCTTCTCAATTTGTCTACGTGGAGTAACACGATTTTTGAAATCGTGATCGACCATTGGACTCGCGTTTGATGAATTTATTGGACGATGAAGTATGACACTTTAAGCGTTTACGGTTAAGAATTGATCAATATTCGAGCTGAATGAAACATCCTCGTGTACAAATTGACAAACTCTCAGTTCGATTTCGTTGGAAAAATGAGATACTTTTATCTGTGGAGTCGCAAGATTTCAAAAACAACCCGTACACGTTGCATGTTTGGATCCCCAACGGCTGGGAAAATATCGCGTTGCCTCTCTTTTTCAGGATCGAGTTTAATTGCTCCGCGCCTTGACCTCACCCGATCACGTTGCAATCGTGATCAGCTCGCACACGCGCTCAGATCGACGCCAATCGCGTTACCTAACGGATAATCTGAATCCTGGTTGTGGGGAAAATCTGCGAGAAAGTAAACGGCCTCGCTGTGAAAAACATTTCCGTGGAATGTCTGAACGCGACGAGCGGAATCTACTTGGAGGCGCAATGATAAGCGCCTGGCTGACTGCTAACAGCTCCTTCTACTGCACAATGATCCGCGATTCGAGTATCTCGTAAATGTGAACTGTGCGCGCGATTATCGGCCAAAGTTTCTAATTTTCTAATTTAACATTGAATTATAATTAAATGAAATTTAAAGTAGATTTTTTTGGCTAAACAAACTGTTGATTTTATACAGTACGCAACATGGTAAAATACTCTAATCGTAAGTAAAGAAATCTATGTACATGTTTCAGACACGAAACGTGCACCAAACTTACGATCAATAGTGTAACGATATACGAAGAGTTGAATGAAACTGGAAAGGAGAAAATAATTCTCACGTTCTGCTTTTAACCGATTACAAAAGCTGTCGCGGGGCACGTGGCGCGGGAAAAATGTTCGAAAAAATGCGGAAATTCGTCAGGAATCGACGCGGAACGCAGTCATTCGATTTCAACCGTTTTCCATTCGTCACCTCGTCGTTATTACCGCCATCGAAACGTAGCTTCTTCGTAGCAATTTGCGATAACGCAACTCGTCGATAGCCGTCTCGAGCAGCAAGCACGAGGAAATGAAAGCTTGCCGCGGCAACCTGTACGACTTTTGAAGGCTATCGGGTTTTCCTAACCACGCCCTCTGCCAACGCTTTGTTCGAAAAATAAATCCAACGCGTTTAGAACGAATGTATCGAAACAAATTCACGCCCACTAATGAAAAGAGCACGTTCGTAAAGACAGGCGGAAAGGCTTGTTGAATTTCGTTCGTTTAGAGGAAAAACAACAAAGTTGTACCACCAAATAGTATCTTTATATATATTAATTATCTAGTACTGGATATTGTAATGGAATTTATTTAGAACCTGGAACTTTCTCCATTAGAGACTAAAAGAAATAGAATAGAACTTTGTAACACAACGGAGTACAACAAGCTTTTATTTTTTTATTTAAAAGTGCGTCTGCACCTGTTGTTGAAATTTCCAACAAAAATTATAAACTGAATATTGGAAAAATCACAGAACGTTTAAGAAATCAAATGGATCGAGCAACTAGTCGCGCCAGCCATTACTTCCGGTGACCTTTAGCGGTCATCGTGGGATGACCGTTACGCGTGTCGTAACATAACGTAATTTACCGTAAGGTAACGTTACGAGCGCCGCGTTCCCGCGCGCAACTCGATAAAGTAGAGAATTCGATTCCACGGAGGAAACGTATTTGCATCGGTCATCGTAAAAAACGGTACACCGCCCGAGAGTAGCCGGAGGATGTTTCATCGAAATTTCTGCGCGACTCTGGAAGCGAGGAGTCTCGAGCGGCGGCAGAATCGTACGGTACTTGTAAAACAGACGCTCGTTGAATCGCGCGATCGCGTAATCGCGGCTTCTTCCGAACGAGACGAACAACGCCGGCTGAACTTTTCCCAGCTGGCCTGAGAACTCGGCACACACAGCGTTCGTTGTGACACGAGCGAAAAAAGCAATAACGAAACTTGTGTAACCGAATAATTCCGCGATTCTCTCTGTCTCTCTGCGAGCAACGCGGCCATTCTACGCTCCTTTCTGGCTTTTCCTGCCGCTTTTACGCCGACGATAACGATCCGTCTCTGCGAACTGGAGCGCGATACAGCGCTTAATTAATTCGAAAATATGCCGCGATCGGCCCGAGCGCTCTACATTTTTTTTTTATCCAAAACCGAAGCCAGACTAGAGAATTCGTATAAATAGCCAGAGAAGGAAGTCGACTTTCGACGAATTAATTTGAGACTTTAACTTGGGATTTCATTGATTTAGAATGTCACGCAGAATAAAGTATCAAATTGGGTATACTTTTACTTTTCTGCTGATCAAAGATAGATCAAAGATTTATCGAAACTTGCAATTGAATTAAATCTTGTCTCTTACGTATGTGTGTGGATATGGATAATATTAATTGAGAATTTTACAGTTCTGCCAACCCAGGAGAAAGAATTCACGAAAAACAGGGAATCTTTAAATAAAGAAATTACCGCGTCCAAGAGACAGGATTTAATCTTAAATAGAAAATCAATTACAAATTTCGACAAACATCTTTGAGCTCAGCAGAAAAGTAAAAATACACCCAATTGCGTAGTCAAAACCTATCACGAGATCCAATCTTATCGGCAAACTCACTTTCACCGAGTTTCCGTTTCACATTCTTTAAAAACCTGCGCCGAATGTGAGCTTCGAAACTGAGCCTTGAAGTATTCGTCTGCTTAACGAAAGACTCAATCAAAACGCTAGACTTGGAAAAAAAAAAGTATTCCCATAAGATTTTCGTCGCCTATGCTAATTTCTCTGCTCGGCTGTTTGTTCGTGGAAGGCCGGCCAGTGGTTTCGAAAAAGTTTCATCAGTCGAGTGTAGCGGAAGAGAGATATACCGGGTACCCGAAGAGTAAAGTCCTCTTTGTTTTAGTAATTAGCAGGAGTAGCATGCGCAGCCAGTGACGACAAAGTCACACCCGGTATTACGTGATCGCGCATTTATATAACACCTACATTATCCTTGCATTATATGGTTAGCAGTGGTGACAGCACAGAGAAAGTTCCTAACCGTTCCCATATGCTCAAGTGCCTGTACCGGTCTATGCCAGAACTGCGTACGTCTCGATTAATGCTCCGTATAACTCAACATCGGAAAGTTTTGGCAACGAAAAGCTCTGCTATCGACTCTTTTTTTCTCCGACCCTCGAACGGCTACGAATGGTCGCCTTTTCGAAATTCTTCGCGTGGAATTAACTAGATGCGATTCTGTCTGTTACAGCAGCGCCAACATGCGGGAGAAAAGGTGGCTTCTGCTCGCTCTGTACGGTAAGTGAAACCGTATTTTCAATTTTCGAAACTAAAACATCCGAGACGTCATTCAAAATAGATTTTGACCCTCAAATAGTATCGTTGGATCATAGTGACTTACAGTTTTGGAATTATGAAAGTTTGGAGCAAGTTCAATCGAATGGAAAAGGTTTCAACTAATTTAACTCTGAATTGTTGTAGTTCTCAATGACCCAACGATACCAATTGAGAATTAATTAATCTCGATCGTATTTCGACGGAGGTAAAAGTCCCTAGTATTTTCGGGCTCCCCATATCCGGAGAGGAATGTCGAAGACAGCGGTCGACCTTCCATCCGAGAATTTTGCATCGATGTTGTTCAAGGTTCGTCATACTCGCTCTTCGACGCGACTCTCGCTTCATTTGTGAATTTGACACGGTAGAAAGATCGAATCTGTCACCGACCCGACGCGAGAAAGAGAAAAAAGATGTTACGTTTCGTATTCACGACGCAGAGGAACGCGCGCGTGACGCGCGAAACAGCTTGACGAAAAAGATTCCACGAAGGAAAAGACGAACCTGCTGCGCATATCAAGAAGCTCGCTTCCTTTGTCCTATCGCGACGTGCAGCGCGAACCGACGAGCTCCGAAATTTTCTATCGGGACGGGACATTTTCGACGAGCAATTTCCATCGACGACGACGCAACTTTTCTTTTTTTGAACCAAGAGATTCGCAATTCCAAGCCAGTTTGGGACGTTTCAAAACGTTCACGTTTTCTGACATTATCCGTTCCTCGCGTTGAGAAACAGCCAAGGCCTTCGAAAACTTGTTTGAAAGCTACAGCACCCAATAACCGCATTTCGATTCCTCGGGATCGCGAAAATTTACTCGCATAATCTTTGAAACACCAGTTCTCGGATCACTGCCTCGAACAAACGAAAGACGTACTCGTAATTCCGTCGTACCTTTGCGTTTCAACCTCATTTTCGTTTCTTGTTTTGAACGAGAATCTCGACTTGACTGAAATAAAGAACAAAGACGAGAAAAGATCAGATTTCTCGTGTCTTGTGGAGAAACAATTTTCAAATTTAACAATTGCCAGTCAATTTTGCCAAAATGTCGTAAGATTATATCACTAGTTTGTTGCTTCAGTAGTACTGAAATTACAAAATCCCCATTTTTCTCCATAATCTTCGAACTTTACGATTTCTTCGATAAAAAAAAGAAGAATACGATTGACCAAGCTTCCCTTCAGTCTTCAATCCGAAGAAATTATACCATGAAAGAGAATACGATCGAGCGATTGAACGATTGAACGAAAAACAACCAATACGAGGGAGTGAGATCGAGCACATCGAGTAAAACTATTCGATATCGTTACGCCCTTCTTTAATGAGAATGTCACGGCGTTCCCATTCGGAACGGGAATCGGAAAGACAATCGTTAGTCGAACGATATAAAATCGGAATGGAGCAATTTGTTTATACCGCCGGCAGGCTTGTTTCGTCACGAAAACGTTTCGCTGTTACGTTTCCAAGCGAGGGGTGCGCCCACGCCGAGCGTTTCCCACAAACGGAATGCGAGCACGTTCCCATAATTCATTTTTATGCAACGTCGCCGGTTACGCTCGTTATCGATCCCCGCTCGGAAAACCACGATCCCGTTACAAAGGTGCACAACCGTTGCCGGGCTACGTGTTTTTTCAAAGGCGTCGAGGACGTCCCCTCTCCGAGAAGGATCGTAAAAGAGATCCTCACGCCGAAATCGATCGTGCCGGGGGACCACTTCACTGTCCAAACACCCCTTGCGAAAGTGTGTTGTGATTGCGGTTTCTGTATCGTATTTGGGACGACCAGTCGTATCCCGTCTGGTTCGAAAGGTTGTCGCCGACCTTGAACCGGTTTGGTTTAATTAGACTGAGGGCTGACGGGCAAAGATTTTGCGAATTAATTTAATTCGAGTTTATTAACGGGACACATCGTTTTGGCGAAGAGGGAGAAAATGTAAAAAATGACGTAGAATTTAGATTACAGTCAGGACTGTCCGATAGGACAGCTGGTTCCCGCCTCTTTTGTTTCAGTAAAAACAAAAGTAAAAAAACTGCACGAAAGCAAAAAGACTACCCCGGTCCGATTCGTCTCACTGAAAGGCCCAAAAGCAACTGTTCTGACTAGGAAATGGAGATATGGAAAACAAATTACAGGCGCGATCGCTCAGTACCAGACAACGCCACTCCTACTCGAGGTCTACCCCACGCCCCCTCACGAATCACGTGACCCAAATCAACCAATCGCTAATTTTCGTTGCACCTGAAGAGGCCCGATTTTCTGGGTTACCCCCGCTAAAATCACTTTCGGTGATAAAACGCCACTTTGTGTGAATAATTTCTAGGTCGCTGATGCTTGTACAAATTTACAAATTACATTTCCACGAGTACGATACTCTAACGCTCCTTCAACTCGTCAATTGAAATTCAAGCAGTCGTGAAAAGACGGATTTCGATTTTCAACGGTCACGGAAGCTAAGAAGAATCGGTCTCAAGACCTTCCCCAACCGAAAGAAGATCAAGTATCGTATCGTACGATCTCCTCTCGTAAATTAACAAATCTCACTGAACAAAAGAAACGAATCAATAGACAGCCTTGAGCTGCTTAAAAACAATTGCCCAACCGAACACGTTCATCTGCGCCACGGAAAATTGCAACACCTTGAACCGAGCTCTCGCTGATCTTCTCATGTGCGCAGATTTTGCAACGCCGACGCTTCTTCGCGACTTGTGCAACCCGCTTCGCAACTTGTGCGTACCAGCCTCTGATTATTTACCTACGTGGACAGCTGTCCCATTCCAGCACGTTTCACCGATCAAACTCAAACAAATTTTAATCGTCACGGTTTCGACGCTTACCGCAATCTCGGGGAAAACCGGGAAAAACCAATCGAAGGGCGAAAGACCAACTACGAAATCTCTGATCGCGCTTCTGTTTCGCCGACCGTGTTACGTACTTTCTTCTCGTTTACCTTCCAGGAATCCTATTGACGAACGCGATCTCAGCCGAACGAAAACCCACCAGGCCGAAATTCAAGATCGCCACAACCTCGACGTCAACCACCACCACCACTTCCACCAGCAGCACCACCGAGGACAGCCACGTGCGCGAGAATGAAAACGAGGATACAGAGGTATTTTCTAGATTCTAGATCATGGGTGTCCAACCTTTTAGATCTTCTAGGCTTCTAGCACATAGTTTACATAAATTCTTCATCAGCTCAGTTAGAAAAATATATTTACAGTAATTTAAAAAATATGAAAATTTGTAATGAAAACACTGTTGAGCTTGTTTTTTAGATACCAGTTCATCAATATCTGGTTTGATACAGTACTTTCGAGATGTTCGTCTAAAATTTTTGTTTTCATTTTATTTTCTGTACGCTTCGTATGGGAACAAAATCTGCTCGAAAATACAAGTACTCGCCAAAAGTCACGAATGTTCATGATTAAAATTCAATTATTCCAATTTTAGTTATAAAATACGGTTGGACACGCCTGTACTAGACAGAGTGACTTTTCACTCCGATAATTACGATCTCAGTTTCCTTTTCGCTTCTTGAATATAATCGAACGGAAAAGTTGCTCGCGTATAGTGAAACCATGGTGCGAAATCGATGGTTCCGCCACTCTGTTGCGACTCGATTTACCAGTACAGGAATAGACCCAGGGAGATCGTTCATCGCCGATGATGCAAATCGCGCCGACGATGCCACAGTCACGATGCTTCAACCACGCGTTCGTTCCTATTTTCCAATTATACACATCCTCGTGCGCTTGACGCAACGACGCGAAGACAGAAAGATTACGACGATGCCAATAGCTGGACGATATTTCTCTCTGTTCGTGAGCTTGCAACAAACGATAACTCACGCGTTGTCCGTTTCTGTTTTCAAAGCACACGTCCTCGTGTGCTTGACGCAACAAAGCGAAGATAGAACGAAAGATATCTAAATTCTCTGCTTCCCTCTGCTTCACGAGCCGTTTTTTTCTTTCTTGCAGCTCGTTCTCCAATAGCCGACAATCGCGCGCGTTCATGTTAAATTAATTAACGTTCATCCGAACTACCGTCAGCAACAAGTTTACCTTCACATAGAAACGACAACGTGACATCATCGAGGTAGCATCGCGAGCTCATCTCTGACAGTAGAGCCGGTAAATCTACGATCCGTTAAATAACAACTGTCCCATGAGATAGACCGAGTGGCTCGAAGCAGAGAACGCGACTCGTCGATCAATCCTCCTCGAGAGTAACGACAATATTTAAAGTTCGATTTTCTAACAAACGCAAAAACGTAAAAATCTTCACCACGGTGAATACGAAATGTAAAATAGAATTCGAAATTGAATTAACAGAATTATGACTATTTAGAGAGTTGACACGCTGACTACTATGATGTTTCTATTCCTATAAATAAATATCTCTTGATACTCTTGATACGTTGAAGCAAGCTGAGTACCATTGATAAAAAAAAAATTTCTTTTTGAACGACTCGAGTAACTGGACAACACGGTCATTGCACTTTTAGAAAAGAATTACATATATAACAATTCGGTGATTCAAATTTCGCGCTAAAATGCTGTTTGTGACTTTGTCCAGGCAACCACGACAGTGGCCACCGAAACGAACGGGACGAGCGGACACGTCCTCACGGGAATCCCGCAGATCGATTACATCTGGGACCCGAATCTGCCTCGCGAACTGAACGGCTACAATCTCAGCGATTATCCGTTCTACAACAGCATACCAGAGGACATCGACTTCAAATGCGACGGTCTTCACGACGGGTTTTACGCGAGCGTGCCGCACAAATGCCAGGTGAGAACTGCGACCGTTTTTGTAATTATTCTGCTTGACGCGGTATCAATCGGCCGGTTATTCGTGGCGATGAAAATTGCCGAGCTTTCTCTTTCTTTAAACAACGTCAGCGTCTAGAGGAGTACACCCGAGCTACGACGTCCGCTCGAAGATGCCTCGAAGAAAAGAGCAAACGATCCTTTATTTTCGGCGGTCATTCCGCGCAATTGTGCAAAGTTTACTGTTTCTCGTTTCGAAAGGCAAAATCAATGAAACAGAGTTCGCTTCGAGAGTGCAAGCGCAAGAAACTGTGAAATTAAGAACGAAATAATTCGCGTGGAAAAACGCCTATCGCTTCTGGACTAGATATATATACGGTAATCAGCAGCGAACCTTTTTAGACTGGATCTAATAAGGTGCAGTTTCTCGAGGTAAATCAGTCCGCACCACCACGTGCGTAAAGACCGTATACTCCACGTGATACACACGTATACACAGTGATTCGCGAAAGTACCCAGGAAAATCTTTCGTGAATATGTTACTGCATATCACGAGTGTTACGTAAAACATTTTGGAACAGCCAACGTTTATAAAATTTTAAATAAAATCGAAAGTGTACATTCACGTTGTGAAATACGCTTGTCCAATCGAATATTATTTTACGATTAAATATTTCGAACTATAGGGTTCGAACGTTCCGTGGTTGATTCAATTTTATCGCAAAGAAGAAATAAAAAGCCTCGCAAACTAGATATCGCCTCGGAACCTGTTTAAGGTTTATGTATAAATGCTACTTTTATAGTAACGACTGTCAGACACCGTATTTGGCTACACAAATAAGAAATTTCATTGACCGTACGTGATAGCGAGACTTTTCCTTGTTCAGCCTTGATATATATTTAAAGAAATTTGTCGTCACTGGTATAGCGACGATCACTTTTTAATGCGTTCTATATAAATGGCGAAAGTGAAATAGTGCGAATCGTTTGAATTTAATTTCGTACGTCAATTAAATATTTAAAATTTTTCAAGATGAAATTACACTACTTTTTTACCACATCACAACGTTTCGTAATTTTCACGCGTGTAAACTGACTTTAAATTTAAGCAATATGATCATGACAGCCGTCCTTCGCTATACTATAAATTTACCATACTATTAATAAAATTTTTAAAAAAAATCGTTTACAACACCCTGTATCAAAATTTTTCGCTTTCGCGAATCGCGAGTAAATCTTTGCCCAATCTCGATGCATTTACATAACAAACACGAGGATACTTTTTATCAGGATAAATGCAAGACGTGTGACGAAACCTACGCAGGCATTGAGAAACACCATGTGTGCCATTCTTTCGGAAACCAGTTGTTAATCGCGTGTAAATCAAGAAACGCGGGACCGATCGCGACTCGTTGCAAGAGTAAAAGTGGACACCGATCGCGACCGTTCTCTAGCGAAAAGGAAAGTCAGTGTCATCTGGATGAACGCCCGAGAAAGATTTTCTGACAAGGTGTATCGTCCATTCGCACAAACGAACGAACGTCAACGGTCCGTGACTGCGGTTCCCATCGATGGAACAAGCACAAACGAAACATCTTCGTCCATCAGATCGTCCAATAAGTTCCTGCCACGATACGATCGTCTTCGTATTTTATGAACGAAGAACAAAGATGTGAGCGATCAAAATGATTCCGCAGGGAGTTGTTTCTGAAACGTGTATGTATTACTTGAAATGGCAATTGAACTTTTCATAACGAGACTATAGTTTACAGATACCTCAAACAAATATCGATGACCGTTTGACGCTTTTAATCGAATGCTGATTATCATCATTCGTCGCTTCTTGAATTTGTACACTAATCTAATAGTAGTCAAGTTATTTGAACTTGATTAAATCGATATTAGGTTCGTGCTAAGCGACTTGTCCGAGTGCAAGCTGAAAGTCGATAATTTCAAAAATAGTCCTAAGGAGATCTTAAGTAACAGGAAAATTCTAAACGACAGAAGCGAATCTTTCCACGCTCGCGAGACTGCGAAAACTCGGTTGAAAAATGTGAAGAGAGACGGAGGTCTCTCGCGGGGAGAGGGAAAAAGAGACGCGAGAAGAAAAGAAGAGACGAGACTTTCGCGGTCCGATACACTTCCCGTCCCTGACCGTTCCAAGATTCACGCGCGGCGATCTTTGGATTGTGAAAGCGATTGCAGAGTGCCCCTTTCCGTCGTTCCTTATCGATTGTTTAGCCCCGGCTACCGAACAAACGAGCCTATTGTTATGCAAATGTTCGCAGATTCGCCTCGCACAGCCCCCTTCGTGGGGCAACGATCTCCCGACCGGATGTCACGTGGAGGAAAAGAAAATGCAAGAAAGAAAGATTAACGAGAAACAAAAACGGCAAGAATATTTCGTAATTAGACACGCGTCCCGCTTCATCGAGCCTACAATCGCTGGAGAGATATCGATGATCACACGACTCTCTAACGGCTACTCAAATTGATCAATCGTACACTTTTGCTCAAAAGTGCTGCGTTCGTCTCGAAAGTGGAGCAGTGAAATGACTTTTAGTAACCAAAGAATCTGTATTAATATATCAACACGACTGCAATTGAAACAATTGTACCATCTACGATAAATGCTACGCACTACGCAACTACTAATGCACTACTCTACGCAAAAACAAATCTACGAGTGTCAATATATTAATATAATTCTATTGTAAAATCCACAAACAGTCGAAGAATTGTACTCTCCAACTAGGTATTAAAAACGAGAGGCGTCTTGGGAGACTCTTGAGCAGTAGTGTACGTCTGACATTTAGCAGCTAAAAGTTGGGCAATAGTCGTGACCCATCATCGCGAAATCGCTGGACTAACACGGTACGAGATGCTTGGAAACAACGACAGCAATTTCAAGCCGACCAGCGTTCTTGTCATGCAGATACGCAACGAGTTACTTCCTGCAATTTAGAACAGGGGACTCGGACTTTCCAATAAAATTACCAAAGCATAGAGAAACTCGAGGCTGTCTCCTGTTGCTAGCGACGCTCGCGCATGCAAAAAGATTCGATTGAAAATCAGGATAAACGAAAAGGAAAAGGGAAAGGGGCGATTAACTAACGAAGGAAACGGCAGACGTCTGTCATTCAGGACGGCGAAGAAAAAACGGATGTAGGAACGTTTCGAACAAACCAAGTCGAACCAACCAGTGGACGTGCTCTGAATGATTCTAGATGATGCCTTTAGATAATCCGACCGGGCGATACGTGCCAGACAATCGTAGGATACTTTTACAGAGGCAAGTCCACCTATATACGTGTAATACCGCCGGTTGCAGTTGTGTGGTCTCGGGGCAATTACTCGAGCACACGTAGTCACGGTGTGAAAGCTACGATGGTGTCTAGCTACGTTGGTGTTCGGTGAAAAGTGTGTTACGAGTGTGTTGTCAGATCCATCCTGTCCTGAAGTATCAACCGAAAAAAATTCTCGTTTCTCGAATTCCAAGTGACACGTTTTTTACCTGTAAAAAAAAAAGTAAAATTTTAGTTAAGGAGAGGACAGAACAACGTGCAACTTGCAACTTGCTTGCTTTCACGAACAATACAAATAATCCATTTTTCCTTATCTTCTTCCATCAGGTGTACCATCACTGCCTTTTCGGCACGAGATACGATTTCCTCTGCGCCAACTTCACAGCCTTCGACCAAAAGACCTTCATCTGTCACTTCGTCTCCGAGGTCGACTGCGCCAACTCGAAGAAATACTGGCACAGGAACGATGCCCTGTACAAGGCCACTACAACTTCAACGACGTCCACTTCGACGACTACGTCGGCACCGGTGGCAGCCGCCGCGGGACGCCAGCAACCAAGAGACAGGGATCTACCAAGGAGAAGAAGACCGTTTAGGAGACGACCGGCGTACGATTACTACGACGAGGAGTACTACGACGACGATTACAGTCGTCCGCGCGGCTACAGCAGGGACGACTACGACTACGACGATCGGAAATACAGAAGAGACAGGGATCGTGACTTCAGAGATCGAGATCGTGACTTTCGAGACAGAGACGCGCCAAGGTCTAGGGAGGGAGTTCCCAGGGACGACAGAGATCGTGAGGCGAGCGCGAGGGATCGGTACCCAGGCAGGAACAACAGGAGGGATCCTACCAGAGCGAGAGATCCCCTCGACGAAGACACGAGAGTCAGACCCAGAGATCCCGATCAAGGATCGAGGTCCGCGTCCAGGGAAGTCGACGACGCGGAACTGGAAGATCGGCGAACCGAATTCAGGCTCAGGGACAACGACGATCGTCGCTACTCTGACAAAAGGTGATTGCATTAAAAATTATTCGCCAAGAATGCACAACGTTGACAGAGAGGAATATTTTTGTAATTTTGTAATTTTCTACTTCTGAAATCCCTCTTTGACGATTTTTCTTTTATCTGCAATAATTGAACGACTACGAGCGACTACTTTTGATTTCTTTACAGGTACAGAGACGATTACGAGGACAAAGAAGCTGTTTCTGCGTCTGCAGGTGCAACCGGGAATCCGGATAGTTTGGTGAAGCCTGCGGCACCTGTAGCATCGGTGTACGCAAGACCGAGAGCCCCTCCCAAGATTCGGAGGCCAGTACCACTCTCTGAACAGGACAAGTACGCTTACAAGTCCACGACCGTTCAATCGACTGGTAACTGTTACTCCCCCGGGGGGGGGGGGATTAAACAATTTAGTTTAAGATTTACTTTACGTAAGATACATCATTCGGCAAACTAAACTAAACGCATCGGACTTGAGCAGAGGAACCTCGAAGAAGACCGGTAGACATTGCGGAAGACGACTACTACGAGGATGAATTGGAAGATCTGAGGCCAATTCGAAGACCATTGAGAAGAAGGCCAACTTACAGAGACAGGGACAGAGATTTCTACGACGTCGTAGACAGGGATAGGGGCCGACCCTACAGGTAAGGTAACGTACGTACACAACACCGATACAATTATATTCGCTGTCGTAACTAATTGTTCGCAACACATCTAACTGTAACACGTAACACGAAGTAACATACATCGATCAACATCTTCAAACGTACGTACGTCGAAAATATGATTGATTCGAACAAACGAAATCGATATACTTCCGATTTCAGACCTCGGTATCGGGACGACGAGGACGACCTGCGACCAAGAAAACACCCGGATCGCTCGAGAGATCGTTACTACGATCGAGACAGAGATCGAGGTGCGGAGCGCGGAAGAGATCGATCCCTCGACCGTGGAAAAGATCGTAACGCGGAAAGACCAGTCGTGGTGGATCGTGATCGAGGACGAACGCAGGACGCTGATAAACCGTCCGAGAGACAGTATCGACCGCAAGACAAAGAACGCGACGTCGATCGTTCCAGGATAGGCTCGAGATCGAAGGATCTGCAAGAGGCTACGGACTCACCGCCGAGAAGAGGAAGTAGTTACGATCGTACGGAAAGGACCACTACCACCACCACCACCACCACCACGACTACCACTTGTCTGCCCGAACAGCTCGTTCATAAAATAGAATCGAAGGAATCAACGTCGAAGGAACCTGTGGATGACGACAGAGAAACTCCTACCGAGAAGCCAGCCAAGTCAAACGCGCAGAGTCAGACAACCGATCGACAGCGAGCACCGATCGAGGACGAAGAAGAATCGTACCGAAGGAACCAGCAGCAGTCGGATTATCAGGAGAGACACCAGGATGAAAAACGTGATCGTGGCCAGTACCAAACCGCGTCGTTGGAAGAATATTCGCAGGATTACTACGACGAACCGGAAGATCCGCCCGCTCCGCCGCCGCGAACCACGGTTCGCATCGTTAAACGTCCCTTCTTGCCATCCAGGGGCGGGAATCCCAATCCAAGAGGCTTGTCTCCGGTCGGTGTGAAGGCTACCACGCCTAAGAGAGAAGAGGACAGGCCAACGGAAAGGACGAACGTTCAGGAGAGGCCCAAGAGCTATTACGTGCACGAGGCAGCGCAGGAGAACCTCAGAGAACCGACCCAAGAGCCTAAAACGCGGCAGGAGGAGAAAGAGGCGACTCACGACGCGTACAAGAACGTTCAAACTGAGGGTCAACACGAATACAACGACGAGTACGATACGTCCGTAGCGAGTGCCGCGATTAGAAGGCCGAACGAGAGACAGAGGGAAGAGGAGTCGCAGAAATCTCTGGACGACGCGTTCGTCAGAGGAGGTTCGAAGCAGACACAGGCAGAACAAGAAGACGGACAGAACTTTGAGGCAGGACTGGCTAAGTGGCCCGCCGAAGAGTTTTCGGATCAGCAGAGCAACGAAGGGAACGTGCAAGTGTCGGGCTCGTCGTTTCGGAGCAAAGGGAGGCTAACGGCCAGCGAAAGTCCGAACGTTTACGGGTCGACGTTTAAGAACGACGAGACCCAAGAACAACCGACCGGGCCTCAAAGTTACAGGGTGAAGCAGAGGCTCAACGAAGTAACGCACAGGCTGCAGGATATCCCGGAGAGCGAGTACGACGTCACTTTGAACGACGCGTTGACGCCTACGCTGAATCAGGAGGCAAATCTGCCGAGCGGGTTCGTCCTGCCTCTGCACAGACAAATCGGAAGAGACGCGGTTCTCCAATCGTCCGAGAACAATTACAAAGTATCGAGGCCCGTAAACCAGCAACAGAAACCGTTCGTTCCTACTCCTCAATTTCTGCCAGCGGTGAGCAACGACAGACTGAGAACCGTGTATTACAGAACGCCCGAGGCGATTCAATACAGCGGGACGCAGTACAGGTCGCAAAGGGGATCATGGAACGATTACACTGGCTACTGAACGAAATTCGAACGGAACGGGGACATTTTTGGAGGAAATCTTTGGAACTATAGAACTATTCCGCCTACTCGGGCATGAAATTCATCACTACGAGTGAAATTCATTTGTACCAACGTCGATCGGTCATTCTTGGAGGGACGGTCTTCTTTCTGCAGAAGCTGGCTTCTCTTCGGAACAAAGGAATTTATTAGATCTTTACTCGCGTGGACAAACTTTTCGACGTCTTTCGTACGAGGGGACAGGGCAGCGGATAGAAGTTTTCGTGTAGAAGGTCGTGAAAGTAGAAAACGAATATCTGAATAATCAAACTGTCATACAGATTCGAGCAAATAAGGATTGTCTTTTATCCAACTGAAACGTTATTGTTCGAAATACATATAGTTCTTTAGTATTAGTTAGTTAGAGGCACCTTTTCGAAAACTATAGTCCAACTGTCAGTCATACACTTCTAGCTATCCAACGGCTACGGTATAAAACTCCGATCCAAGATGTAAATTGCAAACGGTTTCTACTTTCGGCTAAACTTGTAAATATGCGCACGATGATACACGCCTAACTTTACCATTCCTTCGGATTAAATTATTACTCCAAGCGCGATACGCACGTGTAAACGATTTTCTACGAAAGCACATTTGTCGTCTCGATTTTTTTTTTTTTCTCGATAATGGTAGCGAATAAGCTTTCTCGAATATGCATTTTACCATGAATATGTTGTAAATTAAAAAGCCTTGACGTACGATATTAAATAGCGACAAAATGAACAAATCTATTTCGTATATCCTAATATGGTATTTCACTACGAATTATAGCAATCGACAACTAAATTCTCTCCCCTAACGACATTAAGATCTGATTGATCAATCCTCGAACACATTTACAAAACACGATTATTAAAATGACTAGCAACACACGCATATAAATTTGATTATAATATATAAATTTTATGTTAAAATATATTAAATTTTTTAAAACTCTTTTCCGAAAAAGTACACAGTTATATACAGTGAACGAAGATTAATCTCGTAGCCATTAGCTCGATATTAAGTATTATATTATAAGTAATATCGATTTCCCAGGTCCCACCACATGGAGGTTGCTACGAATGGAGACCCACAAAAATAAGCTCATCTTTCATCTCATTTATGTCGCAAGAATTAAATTAAATTTAACATTAACGTGAGAAATAAATAATTAATTCGACTCGATGTTAACTAAACAGGTTGATTAAAAGGAATATCAGTAATCAATGATACACCATTTGAATGTTATTTTATTTATTTTCTATTTCATATTTATCGATGATGAATATTTACAAATTCTTCGTTGCGGTCATTGCTGACCGAATTCTGATGTGACACGTTTCGTACGCATTTATCAGAAGTAGACGAATCAAACGACTTCATTGGATATGTTTTACTTTTTAGATATGTGATTTTAGATACCTTTTGGTCACCGACAATGAAGAAACGACGTTTCGTTGTCAGAGAAACGAAACAAATATCTCGCGAACTGTTCAGTTCTAAAGCAATTTACACAACCTATATACGTACAACGCAGCGTGATCGAGTGAACATTGTTCCTAACAAATTTACGCCAAGAGAGTCATCGATTAATCGATGACGATGTTTCTCCCGATGTCATTGCAAGTTTCTCCGTTCAAGTCCCACTTTAATTTCAATTTCAGCCTTTAACCAGCAACCAGGTTGGGGATAAGGGTCTCATCTGGTGTCGAGTCCCCGCAGTGTTCAAACATATATCCTCACAATCGTTGGATACGGACCAACTAACGGATCGATGGCGATCAACTCAAGTTAAGCAAGTAACGTGAGGACCCTAGGATGGGTGACCGTTTTTCATATACCCAGACTAAAGGTTCCCCCACCCAAGTGTCTAGATTCCAGGGGTCAGCCACCGTCAGCAGCTCCACTGAATGAATTGGGTTGGTGAGGTGTAACTCCCGAAATGCGCTTTCCTTTACTCCTGCATTACTTTATCTTACCGACACGATGGCGTGTAAGTGGCGTGTTTCCTCTTGGCTATTTATAAAAAATAGTAGAATCCTCTCCCAACCCCTGGGATGTGACACAGTTTATACTCTTGCAATCCAGTAAACATTTTTCCTAACATTTCCCTTAGAATCGTCGATTAATCGATGATGATGTTCCCATCAAAAATAACGTAAAATACATCACAGAATAAAATTTATTCAACAAAGCCACGTACACACAAAAACTAAGAATCATCCTCAAGAAGTTAACTCAGAAGTTAACGTGTTCCTCTCATGTTCATATCGCCTCGATATAATCTCGGTTTACAAGTTGTACTGCAAGATTGCGACAAGATCTTTTTTGCGTAAACGTGGCTATGAGTATTAGAAACGGTAACAACAATTACATTCGAATATAGTCGAACTTCCCTCGCAGATGTGTTGCCTAACGAGACGTGTCGTTAACAAGTGAAAATGAACAGTGTCGTTCCGATCGGTGCCTTACCATCTTCCATCGCAAAATACAAGAGAGAATTCCCGGCAATACGGAACTAAAAAACGATAATTCGCTAGTACCAGTCGCACCGTTTCAATTTGTATTTGCGAACTATAAAAATATCAAATCTCGTCCCGCGATGCCGAACGGTCTAACGAATCGGAATTGATATATCCCGAGCACCGACTAATTACTCCGATCAATCTCTAGTGCGTAGTTCTGTACAAAAATGATAGAATACAAGAATAGGTTAAAATATATATATATATATATATATATACACACACACATGTATGTGTATATATATATATGTGTATATGTATGTATATACATATACTATATAAATCTCGCAAATGTGCGCGCTTCAATAATCTTTCACGTAGAGATTCTTCTTTTCTTATATGTGTATGCGATTTTTCTTCTTAGAATCACGATTAGATTATACACTACAGGAAAGAGAATGATTGGCTGGCAAGAATACGCACCCGCGGAATGGCGGGAAGTTATTTACAAGTTTTCGCTATAGTACAGGAAACAATATAGAGAGCATGACAAGAAATGCAACATTCTTTTGGTATGAGTGCAGCAGCGTCTAAACGTCTTGTAATTTAAAAGTTAACTCTTTTCGATTCGTAGGGAAGACTAAGAATCGCCCACTCTTCTCGCGTCAAAGTTTTTCTCTTCCAATTATCATTTAAATCGAGCACACGTAATTAATACCATTGGTGAAGTAGATGGGTAATGTACTACGTTCACACGTAGCAAAAAGTTCAATCACAATTAATCAATTATATATTAATATACGATGCACTTCATAATTGCAATTATGAAATTACACATAACACAGATTCTTTGCGCGTTCGCTTACAACTGAGAGGTATGCGTTAATTTAGATCCTGAAACGTTTATTCTTTGGCAAAGTTACATCCATTTTGAGAGTTACCCTCGAAAGAACAAGACATTCAGAGAGAACGATCAAAATTCGTCCACGTGAACACGATACAATATCCCGAGTATCGTCAATTTCCAAGAAGAAAGTCAATGCTATCAAATAATAATAAGAGTCCTTATACGTTTAAAAAAATATAAAATCTACGAATACACCGGATCGATATTAATCGCATCACGTGTACGAATTTCATAGTATTATCGGAGAATACGTCGAGGACATAAATATGTAATTCATTCTAAATTTTGTATACAGCGAAAGGTGTACTGACAATCGTTTTTATACAAATTTATTAATTTATATAAAATTTACTGACCAGCTTCTTAATATCATCGTAAAAAATTATGCTTTCAATATATTCTTACAAACTATTAAAACCGCAGTCAATTATCCCTCGTCCCTTACAACCATCGTATATAAACATAGGAATCGGTGATCGTGTAAGTAACAGTATCTTTATGCAAATGTTCTCTGCGAGTCTTCCCCATTGTGAAAAAACAGTAACGTAAATATTACATAATTTTTAATAATGATGTCAGTAAGGCCATTTCTAAAAGTAATTGCCACGTAAACGCAACATACGTCATAGCACATTGGTGTGAAAGAAAAGGATGTTTCGCACATTAGCATAAAATACACCTACTTACACCAACACTCGTTTACATTTAGCCTCTTAATTCAGTTCGACGACATTTTGCCTTGCATATTTACCTCGTATTTAAACTTTGCTCCATATATTTACACAGAGTTACACAACATTGTTCCCTAAGCGTAACAAGCTCCAAGAGAAAACTTTCGTGCGTATCATTCGACGTTCAGCGAAATCCTCGAAATTACACCATCGCATAGGGAAATATATAAGCAATTAAATGCAGTGCGTGTAGAAAATCGATAGAGAAATCGATCGAAATTCTCTTGCAACTTGTCCGGAGATGAAGAAAAATTGAATGTGAACCGGTATAGAATTTTTATTGCGGTTAGTCAGTAAAGTGATCCTCGTAAAGGTAACTCAAAGCTTGTCGCTTTAAATTATAAATTGTGTAACTGAGCGTTTTTGCGTACAAAAGTTCTCAGACTTTTTATTTCAATGAGAACATTCGCACGTTTGTACACGGCACACGGTATTTTAATCGTTATTAGGCACCTGCTTACGGTATTGGTGGATCGTCGTCGTCGTCGTCGTCTCTTGTGACTAGGACATTGCCGTAATGATTCGGACGAAGTTGTCGAACTCGTTGCAACCATTTGTATCGCCTCGCAACGAAATACAGTAGCACACTCATCACTATGAAGAAAGTCGGTATTAACAAACCGGCAGCTACAGAAATACCTAAACAGAATGTAAAAATAATTTCATTCAGTAACGTCCACATGCAGAACTGCGGCCATCTGTTGCTTAAGCATTTTTCTTTCTTCCACGATAACCCCATCTTATCGTTGCTCTATGAATAACGAGCTAATGCAACCGCTATATTTATCAGACTGAAGAAAAAAATAATAATGAAACAGTATTATCGTGGAATATTTTCTGTTCTGATCTCTATAGTAGCAAGCATTATTTTTAGAAAGGCTGTTTATAACGCTCGTCGGTATTTCTACTCCAGCATTCACATGTACCTCCTGAATTGACTTCGACTTCTGGCTGACCGACAGTTATGCTAGTAATCGTGGTAGTTGTAAGCTGGACACACTGGCCTCTCTCAAATTCGTAACCCAGCTCGCATTTGCACTCTCCCTCTTTGTCCTTCGTACTTTGAAAGCACCTTTCATTCTCGCCACACTGCTTCTCCGCCTTGTGGATGTCGCACCGTTGAAATTCGTTCGTAACGTTCCCTGCTGAAAATTCAAACTAATTAGTAAGTTATCCTCGATCAAACGTCGCCTCATTGAGATCAATAAGTTAACATCGTACAAGATAAGGCCCAATCAATCGACATATCGTGTTACAAAGATTGCACGAACTGAAAGCAAGGGATACAAAAAGCTTAGTTACTTCGTCTAAACAAAAGTTTAATAGATATGGATATCAGCACGCGAACTACGAAACAAACGAAGACTTTGCTACACTACAATTACGACCGATGATAAGCAACGTAATGAATATTTAAACTCCGAAAGCACTTGTGGGATAATTGACATAATCTCCACGTCAGCGAGATTTTAATTTCACGAGTGAAAAATAAAATAAACCTTTTATGAATAAATTATACGCGTTACGTGAATCATTAACATTGTAACAAGAAACACGACTATCAAAATTATATCGATAGAATACATACATGTATTCGTAGAAGCTAAGATTCAAGTAAAATTTTAACGCTAATTAGATATATAAAATTTCTCATCGTGAGCCGCAATATGTACACGAACAAAGGCTATATTTTATCATCTACGCTCTGTCCCCCTATTGAATCGTTATTAATCGTGATTTGCATTAAATGGACGCAAAATAATAAGACGCCAGGGAAATGTAAAATTGTCGTTAATGGTACGACATCGTCTCGCTTGAATTAAACAATAATTCGTCGTCACGAGTTCGTCATTATCTCCTCTTCCTATCACGATTATTTCTCGCTTCGTTTGAATAAAAGGCACAAAGCGCACGCAAAGAGTGATATCATTGCTCGACTGTGTATCGACACTGCGTGAGCCGAAATTGGCTGAATCAGTTAATTGAGGCGAATTCGTTTTTATCAGCTACAATACAGAGGTTAACTACACTGTGGTTGAGTCAAGCAAATTAACGGACTTTCTTTTGATTTAAATCGATGGCACTGTATTAATTGAATAAGCCGCATCGGTGTAATCCACTTGTCAGAATGCGACGATATTTCCGGCAATTTTGCTCAAACGTTTCAAAATGTTTCAAAACGTTTCAAAACAGCCTCGCAACCTTCGCTTCGAGTATATCGCGTTCAATTTCTTGCAATTAATTTTATATCGTTGATGTCCGCCGATGAACTTTTCCATGATAATCGTCACGGAATTCATAGCTCGATCGAACAATGAGACCTTTCATTTGAATTCTACGTTACGCGTGTATGCGTCTATTCAAAAAACTCGACTATTCTTCCTGTTGCTAACAAAACTTGACTGAAAAAAAAATTGCATAATTAAAGCCAGAAAAATTTACGCGTATACTTATTGTTTGATAAAGTATTTCTTATCACGTTTTATATTCAAACAGTCAAATTTTTACAGTCATGTGAAAATATGTACTATGTATATACTTGAAACTAACCAGCTATAATAAATATAATAATACTCAGTCATAGTCACTGTCTATGAAATAATAACAAATGTTTTATTTTATTTCTACGCATGAAACATGATGCAAAAATTCAACGTAGTCGATAAACACATGAATAATCATGTAAAGTAAATTTCATGGTCAGACAATGATACAAGATGAGTAACAAAATCGTCGCGAAATATTATTTATTCGCTGATAATAAAGCTAATTGCAGCCATTAAACATAAAGCATTTATGTGTCAACTGAGCGTTTATTATTTCTTATGAAACGGAATGCAAGGCATAAAGTTACATTTTCAATTGAGCGAGCTCGTGTGTGTATGATGGTAAAAAATGAAAAAAAAAATGGTATTAATACTAGTACCAGTACTAGTATTAGCAGCGGTATTGAATAACGAATACTTTTAGCACTGATAATGAATAATACTAAACGCTATGGATCGTCTTCTTATCGTGTTGACTCATCTCTTTCAATAGATGCGAACGTTGTACGTCTTGGCCAGGAAAACGAACAAAGGTAATTTAAACGTGTCAATTATACGTTGAACAAGCGATATATATTGAACGACCTTTGTACCTTCTGACTAGGCGATAACAAATATCTCCAACGTATATATTTTTTTCTGTACAAATGGAAATGCCTGGAAAGAAAAAAATTGCCAAACGTATAATTACAACGAAAAGTACGACGTTATACATCAACTACCGAAAAACCGAGTCAAATTGATTATGCGATAACGAGCGTCTGCTACGTGCTGCGTTAATCGTTTATCTTCCATTGGAAGAGACAGTACGTGTAGATACAAGGTGCGATAATTGATGTTTGAAAAATCGAGCACGAAGTATGTACATATGTATATATGAAACGAGAGAAACGTGTTCCATCCGGCGAAAAACATTGTAGGACTGAAAAACACAACACCAGAGGGGGGCACAATTTCTAGACCATAAGCATCGGTAGAGGAAAGAGACACACGGACGTGCTGTCGGGGAACAAGAGAATCAGAGAGAAATGGAAAGAAAGAACGAGTGGGCGCGCGAAAGAGAAAGAGAGAGAACGGGAGAGAGAGGGGTAAAGGGAGAGACGAAGAAAAAGCGGAAGGAGGCTATTGTGGCCTTACAGGGGTGACCCCAATGGTTGGATTAAACGAACCAATTTTGATCACACTTGATACAGAGAAGCTCAATTTACTGGCAAACGAACTGGAAATCGTTTCGAAGAATCCATGCTTACCTGCGTGACTGAATGGCGCTAGAAAAAGCAGTACCACGATGAGATAGCAGAAAATATTAACTCCAATGTCTCGCATTTTCCTTCCTTTTTCCCTGATCATGCCCGCGCTTGATCTTTGTTTCTCTCTGCGTTCCTTCTCTCGATTCACGGCTCACGATCACATAATAACTAACAGTATTGCTCAAAGTACACTCACGATCGATGTGTGTATGCCACTCGTCAAATGTAATGCTGAACGCACGGAATCTACACGCACGTCTTTCATCAAACCACTCGTTCAGATAACCTAAAACCTTAGAGCGAAACGATCAATAGGCACGCGTAAACCGGCTCATTGCCGATCGGCCGGTCGTCACCAGTTTTGACAGATAAATGCTAGGCCGCACCGCGGAACGCGTTCAATCATCTGTTATTAAACGACCATTTACACTTATCGAACTCAATTGGCATCGAGAATCGCAGAATACACTTCGATTTCGAGACATCGAGGTGGCGCTATGGTGCACGTCCATTGGCGCGACAATCAAAACGAAATTTAGCACACTAGCTGTTTAAACCAATTATTTCTAAATAATTTATCTACAAAAAAAAAAAAAAAAAAAAAAAAGAACTATAAAACGAATTAATAAACGATAACGATTATGTTCGACGCGTCTATTTAAATTTAGTTTGAATATTTGCGTTTAACCGAAATACTGAAAAATCGATTGCAATTTCGAGCACTGTCTCGAATAGATATTATATTTTTAGATCAGGCAACTAGGGCAATAATATATTTCTCATCTTCTACACAAATCCGACAGTCAACTGACGAAAATCGCTTTCTCGGGTTATTTTTAAAAAGTAGAATCTCCGCTCAACTTTCCTCAAAAAGCATAGAATTCCAACGTTTTTAAGCGTACCTACATCGTATGAAAGATACTCTGCACACGATATTAAATCGATCGTTGCAAATTCAACACTGTTTGCAATTTGTCTTCAACATGTTCAAAAATATTCTATTTGTTGGAATGTAGAACTGCCTAAAAGGTAGTTGCGATGACAGCGGCACGTGTCATGGCGAGTGTGTTGTTATAAACGAAAGTCGTGTATCGTGAGTTCTACGTGAAATTCGAAAGCTATCAATTACAAGATTCAAGATGAGGGAAGAGACAGTGTTAAGTTTAAAGTGGCACAGTTTCCCATCGCATTTGGCGGTTTCCCTCGATACATGCTACGAGAAGCAACAGTTTGTAGATCTTTCTTTAGTATGTAAAGACGGAACGATTTTAAAATGTCACAAAATGGTACTGGCCAACTCGAGTTCGTTCTTTCGTCGTTTGCTTGTTGCCAACGATCATCCTCACCCTATGATTATTCTTCACGATATCGAAGCAGATGACCTTAAGACTATCGTTAATTTTATGTACTGCGGTGAAATACAAGTGGTCCAAAGTGAGGTTAGGAGGCTGTTAAAGTTGGCCGAAATTTTGGAAGTCACTGGATTGCGGCACATTCAAACTTCTGTTTTGGTAGGAGAATCGAACAATACACCTCATGATGCATCCAGGAAGACGACCACGGTATCTCGTATAAAAATCGAAGAAACTAAAGGTTTATCTACCAAAACCGTACCTGAGCATGATTCTAATGTTAGACCACAGAATAAGACAAACAGCCAATCGACAAAGTTCCCATCGTCTAGTCATCTTCACAAAAATAGGAATAAAGTACCGTTAGAAGCTACCAAGAAAAGTGAAGAGGGTAACGTTAATTTATTAAGTCAACGTTTAGACACTGGGAGATCTGGAATCAGTATTGTAGACATTAACGATATGCCAAGCACCAGTAGAGGAATTTCCAATCCACCAGCTCAAAAGAAAAAAGACACTTCTGAACCTGTTATTAGTTGGCCTCATGTTCTATCTGCTATATCGAAGGATAAATCTTTGCCTTTGAAAAAACTATGTATTATGGATGAAGTTGAAATTACAGCTGGAAAGTCATCGATAAGTAATCAAGAGTATCAAAGAAATGAACCCTTAGACAAAAGGAAACATAGGACTAATTCAGAAAGCAATGAATCTATGAAATGTGCAGTTTATATAAAAGATGAAGTGGATATATTTGAAGTAGAAGAAGATGAGGACATGGACCCCCTTGAAGTTGAAGAAATTGAAAATGAGAATTTAGAGACTATTATGGGACCATCGCAAATGTTTTCTGTTACAAATATGGAACAAAAATATTATAATACAGGAACACTTTCAGAATATCCTTCAAGAAAGGGATCTAATGGTTAAAAGATAAAGCAAATATGTCTCAAATTTGAAATTGATATATTGCTTTGAATATAATACTTAGACTGAATAAGACTTTTTTGCAATTATCAATATTTCTTTGACACGTTGATTGTCTATTATGAATTAGATATTTAAAATTTCTAAAATATACATTTGGGTTCAGTTTATAAGATTTATAATTAATAAATTTGTTTCTCTAGCATAATTGAAATTTGAAATAAAAGAAACTTTTTTTTTTTCATTTCTCTTTAGAATATTATCATACTGCAGAGCCAACAAAACCATAAGGTCAAATTATTTCAATGAATATTGTACGAAATTATAGAAGAAAATTATAATTACAAAACAAAACATATATTACATGTACATGCATTTATATGTTGTCACTATTAAATATGTTAATGAAAATTGTTGCAAATTATTTATATAATCCTATATAATTAGAATAGAAATGTAGCGATCAACGTGTTAATAGAAAAAGCTATGAAATGAATTTTAACATATATAAATTAACGACAGTACATCATCTTACTTTCTTACATGATCTTGTTCATTTTATAATAAATTAATTGAAAATAAATAGTTTATGTTTCTTTAATCATCTAAACCACTCCACATATATGTAATTCATGTTACTATGTTACATGTTTCTATGGAAACCTTTCATTACCTTTCAACCTAGTTATTCTCATGATTAGCTCACTCTCTTTTAATTATTTTTATTAAAAAATATTTAGAATATGAATCAGACAATAGATCACAGTAATTTGGACAAAAAGATAACAGAAGGCCAACAAATTATGGATAACTTAACAATTGATAAACATGTAACGGAAGAAGAATTTCAGAATTTCATGCATCGCGTTACTGAAGTCGGTAAGTATTATTTTTTTTTTTTTTTTAAGGATTATGAACACAATCTTTACTTTGTTCTAATTTTTTAAGAAAAAATTGTGAAAAAGTTGGCATCTCCTAATCCTGAAGAACAAAGGCACGGACAAATACTGGCCGACGAAATTTTAGAGGAACGATCAGAAAAGAATATATGCGATGATGCTGAATTAAAAATAAAAATGAATCGTACAGTGATTAACAAATGTTCAATCAATGAAAATTCTACCGAAGAACAAATGTCTAAAGGTACCGAATAATCATCCTTGTATTCTGCACTTTTATACTAATTGAAATTTTGTTTATATAGAAGCGTTCATGAGAAGCGTGGAGAAAGATGCGAAAGAAAGGACAGAGAACCGAAAGATTAGAAACGAACGTGCAGAAACATTGAAAACAATTGGTAATGGTGCATTTAAGGAGAAAAATTACGAAAAAGCGGTAACATATTACAGTAAAGCACTTGAACAACGAAAAGATTCGACCGTGTTATGGAATAATAGAGCTTTGTCATATATTCAGCTTGGATTATTCGAAAAAGCCTTAGCCGATTGCGAATGGGCATTAAAAGTTAATAACACGAACTTGAAAGCACTCCTAAATAGTGCTAAATGTTATAAACAACTTGGAGATGAAATCAAATATAAAGAATATATTCAGTTAGCAAAAGAGAGAAATCCACATTTCAACAAATTTATTAATGGTATACTCAACATTTTTTACATTGGAAACATTTCTGTTGAAACTAAATTTTTACTTAATTTTTTTTACAGAATTTGAAGAAAGTATGGACATGCGCGTTAATTACCAAGCCTAATAGTAAACAATAGAAATATTTCTTATGTAGCCTGAATATTTCCTTTGTAATAATCTAAATGTATTTAACTGGTATCAAGATGAACCTATTTTTGTTGCATAACCTTCTTTAATCTCTGAAAGAGATCTAGGCTCATGCAGAAAGACTGTACACTCAATACCCTGAAAAAATTTATTAATTGTTTGAAACTGTTATACTTTATAGTATAAATACTTATACCTGCATACGTGCTGCTCTAACAAACCCCTCATTTGCTGATACTGTAATGCTTTTCGTGTCTTCCCCTGTTGCAAAAACCAATCTAGATCTATCTTTAATTTTACCACCCAGACTAAGCTTTTCCATTATTCTGCCCGTTGATATATCTTTAACAATTTGAACTTTATTCAGTAATTCTTTTGCCCTAAGAGTCTCTTTGGGTCCACCAATAACATCTATAATGTTCATAAAATTTTCATAAGCAGTTTGACAGACAATCAATTCCTTTCCCTTGAATAAATTCTCTAAAATTGGTTTCACTGGACGTTTTCTCTCCATTTCTGCTTGTTGTGTGAGTAAAGGTTCACGATAAATAAAATGATCATATCCATTGGTCATATTTGTCACGTACGCTAATAAAGTTGACACATCCAAATTAAGAACATTTATTTCGGTTTTAAGGGAAAATGTATTCAAAGTTTCTAGATTTGACTTTATGTTCTTTTTGTATTCATCCAAAGGTTCCTCGGCAGATTCTAACGAATGCATCCACGTTGAAAATCTGTCCTCGCTATCTATCTCCAGAAGAACAGATACAACCATGAATATCATTCCTTAATTAATGGTATTATACATACTCATGCATTTACCATATTAAGAAAACATTAATACCATGTATATCTATATTTTTTACATCTTCACACTGTATCTTATCCCCTTCAATGATTACTCCCATGTGTTCCAAACGTGTAGCTAATGGAATTTCTATGCCATAAGCAAAATGGAATATAATATCAGGTGACCTATACAAATGTGGATAGAACTTTGCGCATTCCAAGTAACTCATTGCTTGATCAAGCACAGATTTTTGCCCATATTCTCCGTTACCCATTGAAATCATTGTAAGAGCTCTAGCATTTCTAGCGATAACCTTTATCCATGATGCACCACCATCGCATACAATATCTACTTCTAGGCGTGATTTTTGATACTTAAAGGGTTTCATGATATTGGTGGGTTCGTTAGCACAAAAAAGTCGTGCTACAATCGCATTCAAATGAATCAAATTTGTACTTTGTAGATGTTCTTTCTTTACATTCTCTGTAGATTGTACCTTTATTGAGAATAGTATATAGTTATAATCCTAATTTTCTTAATTTAAAAATATAAAACAGTTCAACAACCTTTCATGTTTATAATCAACAAGATTAAGAGAAACAAATACAATTGTTTTACAACTTGCCCAATTGTAGATACATACAACCGGTACCCAACTTCATGAGAGAAATACATGTACATCGACGAATGAAATTTTAATTGTAACTTCAAAGTGACATACCTTTTCTAAAAATCTAATTTCTTGTTGAATCTTTCGTATAAGTTTTTCAATCCCGTCAATCTTTGTCGCAAGTTTCAGTCGGTCTATCGTGGCTTTGCCACTCTCTATTTTTTCCTCGAGACATGCTAGAAGCTCAGCCTTTTCCTCCATCCTTCCAGACTAAACGACTTTCAACAAGTTGGCCATAAAAAATTCTGTTTTCTGTGGCAATTCGAATAATTTTGGATAGTACACGACCGACGAACGTAGTGTTAGCAGCCATCTTGCATCACAGTTCAATATCGCGTAATGTCGTCGGGTCGCTTGTCAAACTCGCCTATTAACCTCACAAACTTTTGTATTTCATTGAATAATTGACAGTCAAACATAATACATGAATCGTAACGATACCATGTTCCAACGAATCGTGCGAAATGTAAAACTACAGACAGAAAACTAATGCGCGAGTGTGAAGCGAACAAAAACGAGCTTTCTTATCGCGCCGTAATTATCGCGCGCCGTCAAGTTTTCTCTGACAATAATAGAGAATATCACGGTATTTACGCTGCAAAATGTCTAGTGCGAAGATCATCGAAAATCCAGAAATACCGGGTGAGTTCTTATCCTAGGAAAGAATTTTCCTCATTGATTCACGTTGTAGAGGCATATGCCCTAGTGAATCTAGTGTATCGAAAATATGCAAACTTGTGTGAATCTCCCGAACATATCGAACATTGAAAATATATACCCAACGTTCGACGTTGACATTGATATGTCTATAACAAAACATTTTTTACGAATAGAACAACGTCGCTGTAGACACATGCATCATACGCTGTATAGTATAACGGGTTCTATTACAAATAACCGGATGTGACTTTTGATATGTCTATATCAGTCAATTATCAAAACAATTACTCAAAGCACACCCGTGTTGCACTCTACATCGGACACGTGAAATGGAAAGATGAGTTAACTGTAGAATACTTCTGCGCTCACTGTCAAAAAAATTTAGTATTTCACTGTCGAAATCAGCTGACAGCTTAAAATATGAAATAACAAACACGTACATGCCAATGCAACGGCGTGACACACCTCTGTCGTTTTTCTGCGAAAATGCGAAATTTATGAATGGAATCGAAATTTATCGATGATTCGTAATTAATTAAATGGCGATACAAATATAAATGCATTATGCTATATCAAGTATAGTATCCGCAATACACGTATGAACATTTGGTTTAACATTTAAGCGTAGCACGATATGATCGCTGATATTTTATGAACATTGCATTGGCCGTTACCATCCACTGTTACTTCCTACGCGCGATACTAACTTTTTCGTCAAATTTGCCCAATATATTATTCCCGTTATCTCGATGGTACAAAGTTAATCGCCGGTACTAAAGCAGATTATTCGATGCTGAGGTGTAGAGTGCATACAACACTCGTTCGATAAGCAAAATGCGCTTACTGTCGTTCGCAACTACTTGGAAAATGTATCTTGCACGTTGCAAATAAAAATTACCAACATTACGGGTTTTACGTTCGCAGTCTTGTTCAAAATTAGTGAAATTAGTCACAGCCAAGCACGCGATTAAATCTGATCTTCGAGCAAATTACATCGATACGCATCTCTTCTTCGAATTTTATTACTTTTTATTTTCGGTGTGTTTTATTCGCGCATTTTTATGCGTGTCCGAAACTTGCTTAAAATCGTTCGGTCATTTTATTAACGCCATAAATCCAACGATTAACGAAAGTTCTTTCAGCATTAGGTTTTACGTGCCGTCCGCAAAAATTTTCGTTGTTGAAATAAATTTCCAATTTGTGTGTGTAATACAGGACTAGAATGTATTCTGCCACCACCTCCACCACCTCCACCTCCAGTTACAACGTCGAGAAGCAACAACCTACCAATTACGACGGAGCAACAGCAACCTGTAGCAACAAAAGCAACAACGACCGATTTATCGACCAGCGAAACAGCGGGAAATTTAACGACGATTCAAACAACGGCCCCGTCGTTTCCAAACATTACTGTGCCAACATCCTATATCATGCATCCGGCGATGCAGCCACAAACGCCTGGACAACCGACTACTCCCTGGTGGATACCTACAGACGCCGACACGTCGGACCTTTATGCACGATGGTATAACACGACCTACAAGGCGGCTGCTACGGCGGCCGTATCGCCGACGATACAAGTTTCCAACAAAGCCAAAAACAAGTATTACAAACGCAAGAACGAATTCATCGATCCTGCGCAAGATGCAGGTAATTAGAGAACATTCAGCGACGTATCTAGGTAATATTGCGACATACGAAACGCAAATGGAATATATTTATTTCAGTTAAGAATTTGCCCGACTTGTAGAATAATGGCATCGCTATGCACATCAAATTATCATTGAGAAAATCCGACATCAGATTCCTATGGCAGTTTAGCTAATTAAAGATTGATTTATATATTTCTATTTCGTAGAGAAAGTTGCAAGCGCCCAGAGGGAATTGGCAGCACTAATGAAACCGCTGAAATGTGATCTGTGTAATGCAGTTGTAAGGCTCGATTACTTTATCCCGATAAAAAATACGTACAAGACTCCGTTGAATACGCCGTGTCACGCTTGTTTGACTAACACGTATTTAACTAAATATGCCAGCGAATATGTATGTTGATATAAAAAATTGAACGATTTCAGATGAACTCGACGTTACAAGCTAAGTTGCATTACGACGGTAAGCCGCATCAGAAAAAGGTATCTATGTTTTTGAATCAAAGCGTAAAGAAACAAAAGACCGAAGACGGCCAAGTTAGTAGCACGACCACCGACTGGCAAAACTATTGTGATGTAAGCAGTTGAATTTCGTTTACCGAGTGAAATTAAAGACAGAAAAAAAAAAAAAAAAAAAAGAAAAGAAAAAACATTGTTGCACAAGCAGAGCTCGTTTGATTCTTGCAGATTTGTAAAACGTGGTTCACGTCGCAAACGGACGCGACACAACACTACGCTGGTAAAAAACATATTAGAGCAGCGAACGGCGGACGTCGTGCGAGGTACAGAGATGTATACTTGTCTCAAATTATTCTTAGAAAGATAGCTGTGTCAGCCGAGATCGTCATACCAGAGAGTTGAATTCTACAGGCCGTCGAAGAAGTCGCAAAATCAAAATCAGTACAGTCAAATAGATCCCAGCGGCCGATTCGGGATAGGAACGGCTTTTCAGGCGGAAGTGCAATCTACACCGGCACAGCCGGCAGTACCTGACGGTACCAATACGGTACCTGCGCCAGCAACCGGCCCCATCTACACACCACCTCCTTATCCGACGCCGTTGCGTTGCGATCTGTGCGGAGTTTCGGCTAATCGGCAGGACCAATTAGAAACGCACAAACGTGGTGCTAGACACTTGCGAATGCTCAGGATGAACGGGTTGCCTGTCCCCGAGCCAGGTTAGTATTTCATCTGTAATCTCCTTTGTAAATATCAGGACACTTGTACTTGTATAATATATATGTGATACTTATGATAAAAATCCGCAGTTTGTTGATGAGATGCAACTCTCTCGATACTTATGAACAAGGATATACATTGATTCGTGGCAATATTTATCCTATGAATTTTTTAGCTACCGAGAGCGAGGTGACTCCTACTATTCCTGTACCTATAGATTATTCTATTTACCGAACACCATCAGGTAGGGACGACTTCTCGCATTTTTAAACGACGCGTAATCTGTAGCAGCGATGGTTATATCCCTTAGCAAATTGTTTTGTTTGCAGGCCAGTATTATTGTGCACCGTGCAATGTATCATTAAACTCCGAGAGTACGTTTGCTCAACATATGGAGAGCAAAAAGCATAAAAATCAATCAAATCCAAAATCTCCGTCGAACACTGTGGTGGTATCGAAGAAGGCTAGATTCAAGAAGAAATAAGGTTCCGGAGACATTCTGTACGCGCTATTTCTACGTCTGTCCATTGTTTTCACTGAAACTCTTCTCTCATTTTTCGGTTAGGCAGATGTATTGTCGTTGTATCGCAGGCAACATGCAACGATCTGTGCCTAAATATAAAAAAAATAAAACTCTTGTTCGATAATAGGGTGTGCCGGGGAGAGACTCTCGAAGAAGTCAGTAACCTCTGAAACGTTCCAAGATCACCCGCGAGACTAACGAGAATTATGAATTAATACGAGGATAGATCCGATCGTCGCGCGACTGATGAGAAAGATAAATCCGTTAGCGTTAATCGGTATTTTAAATTAAATACCGATTAACTCTAAATTCGATTTTCAGTAAACCGAACGGTTATTTAGACGGTAGCTCGTTAATCGTCTCGGTGGCTGCACGACTAATCGCCCACATTTATTCAATTACGAAACCATTAGCTCGAACGCTCCCCACCGTTCAATTCGCGAAATCACGCGCGCTGGTACGAACGCGCGTTTGTCGCGTCCAAGTGAAATTTATGCGTCGTTCACTCTCGACCTTCCACAGAATTTATGACTTGAGCGAACGAGCCATACCGAACCCTCCTCTATTAATTACCTCCTAAGACACGTATGACGGATCAACGTTTCCAGCCTGTTTTTACTGTCACTTCCCCGCGACGAATATATCTTTTGACAACGGTGACCAAATAAAAATGTCGGTGTAAAGCATGAATCAACGAGCAAGCAAGAAACCCTGGAGCTACATTCACGATACCCAAAAATGGCATGACATGTAAAAGCTCCTCTGTTTTTTTAGAAAGAAGGAAGAATTAACCACCGCGCTGTATCCACGGAAAAGAATTTCTCAAAGGGATAAAATTAGTCGTCGTTAGTATATCACTGAGAGGGAGGAGTTCTTTGTAAAAATTTCAGAAGTAGCTCGGAGCTATTAAAAGAAGACCAAAACTTTAGACAGCGTGGATGTCTTGCTCTAAAAAATTCCTATGAGAACCATTTTTTCTTTCCCCTTTTGTTCCTGCGAGCGTTGCATTCCGCTGATTTTCTAACAAGCTCAATTGTCTAACTATTTTTCTCCGGCGCTTCTCTCCGGCGCTTCTCTCCGGCTTTCCGTCACGGAGCTTCGATTCCTGCTATTCTAACAACGTGTAGAGATTAGGATCGTTCTCGCACGGACTTGTAGATCGTTGGTTTATACCTGGGTCTCGGATTTTTATGACCCTTGGTTCAACATGTTTCCTTCCTTTTTTATTCCTCGTTGCGTCCTCCTACATTACCAAATTCCCTTTTCCATCTTCTCCTCTGTCGTACACATACCTACACATACCTACGTGCCATTATTTCTTCCTACTCGCGTGTTTACGACGGAAAGAGCGAGGAGAGATGTTGATTTTTCAATGTAACAGCGTAGAAGATGCCGAGAATTTCCAGCGGGGACGAAGAACAGAAGTCAATTCGTGAGACAATCATAAAGGAAGGTAATACTCGTACACAATAAGAACGAGGGACGGAAATCGATTTGTCACGGGATCAGGTGCAAATGCGCGTAAAAACTTATTAATCACCGCGCGTCCGCTTAGAAATTCGATAAATTCCCACCGATGACTGGAGAGAATTTCTGAGAACCTGAAAGCGGTCGTGAATCGTCTTCCTCTGAAATTGCTGACACTGACACGCCAGGATCGTGCAATAAACGAGAGCAAACGATCGAACCTCGTTCAAGTTCGATTAAAGGTTCGTGAAAAGAAAAGAAAGAATTTCTTAAGTAGATCAAACCTAGGGTATCTTCGAATCGACAAATACGGCGAAATGAATCGCGTTGCGAAATGTATAATAGACTCGACCCTATGAAGAACGTAATGAAGCTCGTAACCCGTGATTATGCAACTATTCACGCAGAAATCCTCTTCCGCGATCGCGTGAACCTACGTTATTAGCAGGACATATCGATCGAAAGATCGTCTCGGATAATGAACATCGGTTGAACTCGGATGTAAACTCTCTGAACGATCGAACGAATAAGTTTACAGTACGCAACATTCGTTTGGACAGTATATTGTAGAGATTCGATATTGCATACGTAGATTAGAATTTTCAATATCACATAAATTGATATTACATGGAAATGAAACGTGAGTTAAAAGTTATTCTCCGTTAATCCTTCTGGTTAAAGCAGAAGACAATTCCACAGGCAATTTTAAGTCCACGGCTAAAGGTAGCGGTCACGAATTTTCTTTTCACGCGGACGAATTCATTTCTAATTCCGCAAACGAACGGCTAAGTTTGTTAGCGCGAGAAACGGTACTGGTGCCAAGCAAGAGCAGCCGCTCCTTTGTCTCGCCGAATCCATTGTTTCATCCGAGAGTAATGAATTGGTAAAAAAGAAAAAGAAGAAAAAAGCAGCTCGGAGAGGCAGCAGGCGAACGAGAATGCAAGGATTTCTTTTCTGTACCGTTCACCAGCCCTCGAACAAATTCGTACAATTATTTCTCGATTAGGCGAGATCGTTGGCCACTGCGTGGAACAAGGCCAGATTGTCAGCCTCTGTTACAGAAGAAGACGAGAAGAAACAACACGTGTGTTAGTGCGGCAATGCGGACCGCCTAATCGTGGAAATTTCGCAGCACGACACACCGGCTTTAATAAGACGTTTTTGCGAATCAGCGCGTGGAAAGATGCGACGAAGACCAGGGGAACGCGAGACGGGACGAAAAGAACAAAAAGGGAATAAAAAAGCGTGTTCTCGGGCGCATCTCGGTGGGGCTGACCTTGCAAGTCTTCACGGGCCACCAATGTAGACCGACAAGAAAATAGAAAATCGTGCTCCTAAATGCGGGCGGTGTGATGTCATGCGGAAATAGCCGTCCGTCTATGCTCTCCACCGCGGCGACATAGAAAGGCGAACGGAGAATCTTGATCGGTCGACCGATTACCTCGTCACTGGGCTTCCAAACGAACCGATAGACAGTTTTGCCTTCGCAATCCGCCAACGAAAGTTCGTTTGCGAACAATTCCAATCATTTTCCGCTCGATTTTGTCCTACGCTCTTAACCCTCTTATCTTTCTATCTCAACCGCCAATAATTCTGTCGTTCGTCGAATCTTCTATTTCTTCTCTCAATATTCTCCGTGTTTCGTTAATGTCATTTGTATAAACGAATTTCCTGTCCCGTAGTTTTAACGTAACGTATGTTGTTATTTTAAATTTTACTAAATACAGTATAACGTGTAGTTAGATCTTGTCGTGTACAGTGCTGATGAAATTATAAGAAACTACTGGAAAGAATGTTTTCACGACTTGTTTTATGTGGTGACAACAGCTGAGTATACATTGCTAATAACAAAAATATTACAAAAATGGATCGCACTTACCAATAACGGTCATACAGTGAGTTCGCGTCGAATGAACTATAGTTGTTATCCAATTCTGGGAATTCGTGGTCGACGAGATAAAAATATTTACAAGATTGGCGAGATAAGAAGCTTGCTCTTTGTGTGATGTTTCATTCCCGCAATGCACATAATCTTTTGTCTCATCGAATGACGAATCAATTCTCACTGATTATAAAATATTATCGATATTTTTATATCTTTTTGCATCAGTTGTAGAAACTTTAAATGAAATGATCTCACGTACCAGCACTATTCGTAAATAACATGATGGAAACAAACACGGATTTTAATTCGGTAACGAGAGACATTGACGGCGACAGCCCGACCGATGATGAATGCGCTTGCAACAATCAAAGTTGCAATAAATTACCGATCGATCACGTGATTTCAAATTGCAAGAAATTACCCAGTTTGCATTGCGGCAGATCACGTGACAGTGGACTGGCTGATTTTCGAAAGAGCAACGGATTCGTCGCATGGCTAATTAATTAGACAATTACAAGTAAGTGATCAAGCATTGCGTTTACGCATTTACGACGAAACATCATTTACGTTGTCGATATATTTACATATATTCCGTACGAGTGAAGGTAATTGCATCATTTTTCTGCGATTTTTGAATCGTACAGGTCGCTCAAGTTAGAAGATCTATGGCTTCGCTGTATACGGCGAAGGAGCGGCTCGATTACCAAGTTGCCGAAAAAAAGGAGGAGGCAGACGGCAAAGGGGAACGAGGCAAATTTCAAACGATATTTCGTCGTGGTCGCCGTCGACTAAAGTCACCAGGAATTCAAGTCCGGAACTTTGCGGATGTGTATGAGAACGCCCGCTGTCATACCGCCGGCGTGATTGCGCATGCGCGCGGCTTACACTTGACGGGCTCAAAAAATCAATGACCCCGCTCGGTCGTGTGTCTGCTCGCATCTTTTTCTCAACGAGCTAGAAGAAGATCGAGGAATAAAATCAGGGAAACAGCACGAAGGAGAGCGTTCGAGGACGATCGCAGCACCGATCGGAGTGCGATCGAGGCGGAAATTTCAGTTAGGAATGAGAAAGAAGCGATCGAGGAAAATGGACGGTAAGGGTGCAGCCCCGGTGGTGGCGCTGCTGTAAACCGGCCGAATAGCGGTTCGGTGAAACTAGCCGAGGGACTTCGGCTCGTCTCGGCTCGCCGCGTTAGTTCGTGTTCTCTCGCAGCACACGGTGGACGTGTTCTGATCCGCGACGCGTGTCGTGTCCTCTGCTCAAGGGAGAGAAGAAGAGAAAAAAAAAAAACTGACTGTTACTCGTCACCGAATCAGCGTGGAACACGTAATTCGGTGTAATTCGCGTGTAAACGAAAAACTGTGTTGCAAGCTTAAGAAACAGAGCGGAACGCGTGTCTCGCGAGAACGACACACGAGGTCGTAAGTGCTTCGACCAGCGATAAAGTTTCGTAGTGACTTGTGTAAGAAAAGAAAAGGAAAGAAAAAAAAAAAAAGGGAAAAGTGGTGAACGAGGAGGAGTGTGCAAATAGCAAACATCGTTCGCGTCGTGTACGACTGGTAACCAGGCACGGTTCAACGGCGAGAAAAATCTGGTAATCGGATCGATTTTAGTTAGAACGCGGTTCGGTGAATTGTCAGGGGAGAGTATACCTCTACCGTCGTAGCCGTCGCCGCGCTACACCGTCCATCCACCTTTCGCGTTGCCGCGAGTGCACGGGATAAAATGGCGCTTGCTTTCGTCCGTGTACCTCTATCGACCATGACAAACAATTTAACGACGGAATCGCGTCGACGCCAGTCACGACGTTTTTGAGCAGCGAACATTTCGCGGCATCGCCTCCCCTCTCCGCCCCACCCTCTTGCTTCGTTTCAATCGTTTTAACACGTTCCAATCGTTTTTCTCCGTGAATCGAAACGCCACATCGCCGCCAGCCACGAGTTCGCGACCAAGACCACCAAGACACTTTACCTTGTTACTCGGCAAAAAAGACAGTCTTGCAGGAATCCGCCGGATTCTTCCAGGGGAATTTCGATCGGACAACAAGCCGAATAGCGTTCGGCAACGCTCCTGAGGTGAGTCAATGTAATATCACGCACTATATATTAATTTGTAAACGCGTAAAATCGAATGGCACTGCATTGGAAATCGAAACGAACCATTCGTCGTTATTTCAAAAGACACGTTTACGATCGCTACGTGCATTGCGAGTTGTAAATCGCGTCACGATGAATCGCGGTTCGAAGGGAAATGTTCGTTTTCCGTTTGTTATCCGCCACTTGCGACACCAGATATTAACGTTCGCAGTGAAAGGCATTGATTCGTTGAACCTCGGAACGAGCTGTGTCAGGAGCGCGTAGATTCCATTCGAACAGGTTTGCCACTTGATTCGCGTTGCCTTCCCCGACGCAAGAAGTAGCGACCGGCGAGACCGATTTTACAATAGCGATCCAAGTCCGGTTACGTCTCTTTTACTCTCCATCTTTCCTTAATTTTTTTTTCTTTCTTTTCTTTTTCTTCTTCTTCTTCTTCTTCTTCTTCTTCTTCTTCTTCTTCTTCTTCTTCTTCTTCTTCTTCTTCTTTTCGTCCTACTCTCTCGAGGCTAGAATTTTTGAACGGTCGTACCACGACGGAAACTGCGCAGCGTGTATTGACGATTTCATAATTACGCAAATAAATCCTGAAAGGGTTTTGGGGGTCGCTGGCACTATTCGAAAGTTTTGAGTGACGCACGTACATACGAAGCTAGTCGATGTGTACATAGGTAACGCGTGTGTGCACAGTCGACTGTGTACACACGCGCTTTCGCACGCGCCTAAACGTGCCAAACGCGGTTCGCTCGTACGCGCGCGGAGCTATATACATACATGTACTACTCGGAAAATGACAGGCCATCGGTGAGCCGGTCTGTTTGAGCTCGCCTCCTCGTGCAAATATTTTGCGCGGGCAAACACCGGTCATGACGGATCGTGTGCCCTCCTAGAAGGTAGACGAGAAGAAAGGTGCTTCGTGTCCTCTGAACAACGGGATATCCTGCCGGGCTATCCTGCGTAATCTCGCGAACAAACAGTCGCCAATTGATTGCACGGCGGATCGAGCTTGCATTCGAAATCGAAGAATCGCGGCGGATTGAACCGCGACGAAGTTGCGATGCGAATAAGATCTCATTGAAAGTAGAAGCAGCATTGCGCACCGTGTCTCGTAACTGCGAAAATTGCGGAAAAACTGAAGATTTTGAAAATTTGTCGTACATAATATGCGCATGTAGCGAAACTCAAACGGTTTGGACGAACTCGAGCGAAATTCTAAATAGTGCTCTTTGAATCAATTTACTTAAGCGCGCATTAACTTGTAGTTTCAACTACAAGTGGAGTTCTACTATATATATTTTTATACAGACAGACTTAAAAATCACGGCGGCGTAAGAGATTTTCTTGGATTTCTCAAGTTTGGAACTATAAACTTCCTTTAGTTTCACGTTTAGTTAACCTTAAGTTGGTCCTTTGTTGCAATAACACTGCTCTTTCACGGGGAAGATAGTTATCGCGAAACCGAATTTTGGCGAGGCGAAGAATGGTGGTTTATGCTCTGAGGTTGACCAGATGGAGTGGTAACTTTTACGATAGGCAGCAATACCTTACGGTCTGTCTACCTGTTGGCACAGGTAGCTCCTGGTTCCCAACGCGCTCGACCTCCGCTTATCGAACTCGTCACGTCTCTAGACGTGACAAAATTCCAGAAATCCTGCTTTTTGTTCTTCCCAAGCGTGCACTCGCGTTACGCCTCGATTACAGCTGAGCTTACGAATCGTTTAATTAACAATTAGCTCGGGACGTTAGTTTGTACGCCGCGCTGAAGCGGCGGTTAATTTGCATAATCTTGCGTTTCGCGGCATCGCGCGAGAATACCTGCGTGACGTGGATTGCGCCAGGATACGCGTGTGACCCAACGTCGCGTGATCGATAGACGTTTTCAGCATAATTTCATTTTCTGGCGTGCAACGTCCTGCCGGAGACAACGTCCTCGCGGTAATTAGCCTCGATTTCGAGTTCCGTCTGAAAGCCGCTAACTCGTGGTGTACGTAACGTTTCTTGCTCTCCCGGTACCGGCGCGCGTGTCCCTCTTTCCTTTCGCGCTCCCAAAGACGCGCGGTGAGAACGGACTCCCGATGTTTGTCTTCACGCTCGTAGCACCATCCGCTGCCCGTCAGATCTGCCCGATAATCGTCGAACCGTTAGACGAAAGCGACCGTGTGCGCCAAGAATCTGGCAAGAACACGGCCAACCAGAGGAGGAGCGAGCCTCATTACGCGTACAAAGAATCTCCGTGGTCTCCGTTTCGCTCGCGTAACCGTTGAACGTTGGCGTCGGTGGAAGCAACCTCCTCCTCCTCCTTCAGGCATCGAGAGGATTCGAGCGATTAATTACGATCACTGGTATTATCAGAGACGTGCGTGGCGCGCGGTTATCAGGTCCGTGGAACATTCTGCGCGCGCTAGCGCGTAATTGCATCGCGAAAGTGTTACAGAGCGATACCCCTCGTCGTCGGCCCTCGTGGAAACGCGCGCGGTCGCTCAATCGAACGACCTACCCTGCCACCGCCAGACCTCTGGAAACAGTGAAAGTAGCGCAACCCACCTGGCTCGTCCTTTGAAAATCACTTGCACCTATCTACCTAGCGCAGCACCTTTGCCCATACGCGCGCGTACGTTTCTTTGTCGCGCTATCGAGTTACTTCTTTCCCAGGAACTCGCTCTCAACTCTTTTTCTTTATCCCTCGCCGTTCTTTCGAGTGCGTATCGTTTCTACGTCGAGCTCCGCTCCCCTCGGAAACTGTGAACGCTAGATACGGACGATAGATACAGTCTCTCTCGTTCGAATCGAAGCGGAAATTTCACGTGCGTACGTTGCCTGTACATGGTACCGTGGAGCACCACCCGAAAGGAGGAGCCGAAAGTGCATCGCCCCGGGATCAGAAATTTTGGAGCAAGTGGCTCCGCCGAACTGTCGACAGACCGATTCCAATCTCAGTTTACGTTTCCAACAACAGGTCTCTTCCTGCTCCTGCGCTAATCTCACCGCTCATCTAGGATCTAGAGTTACCCGGTTGTGTTGTACGGTTTGCCGGGACCGGCGTTTCGTGCGCGCTCACACTCTCGCGAATATCCACGTGTGTTATTCGCAAGGTCGTATATTCGACTTCTTTGTACGTGCCGATCAATGGCCGATAATCCATCACCTGTCGATGATATCATATCCATCCCCTGTAGGCCGTGGGCATGGCGGCTTTCCCGAGAAAGTGTAATTGAAAGTTTTGTAAACTCGGAATGAAAAATTTGTTAGTCGATTTTCGACAACTACTAATTCCTCGTATTCGTCTTCTTCCGAGTGAATGAACTAACGAATGAACTAACGAAAGTGTCGTTGCCTATAGGGATTTTACAAAATTGCAGTGGAAATGAACGCAGTTGTTAATCTTAACAAATTATGAAAAGCATGGAAAATTTGTTTGTCGCGCGTTGTCGAGCAATTTCTTATTTTCTAACGATCACGATCGCGCACTGTGGGACGTGGGACGATCTAGCGTAAAGGCTCCGCGAGTGAATCGATCTCGCGATTCGGAGATCCTTTCATTAAACTTGACACGCCGATATTTTTCGTAACAAATTACAAGTTACTCGCCACACGTGTAACTTCGCTACCGGAATCCTTAATGAGTCCCCGCTGATTTCCATACTTTCGAACACTCGAATTGATTCCTCGCGCAGACGGCGGAATTAATAACAGCGTGCGTTGAATTAATAAACCGCTTGATTAAGCTTCGCAGACCACGGATACGGGACCCGCGGCGCTGGACTTTCATTTGTCGCCGCGAACATATTAGTCACGATACCATCTCGAAATCGGTATAATACCGTTCGGGATCCTTACGACGGGGAGTAAGAAAAGCACTTCCCCTTTGGGAACGATGGTACGCACTCGCCTCGCGTATCAAATTTCACTCGCGCAATATCCAGATAAACACACACCGTGGGCTTGGCATTATTAATTTCGCAATAAAAACCAAAGTACCAGCGGGGACGCGATCTTGCGCAACTTCGTTTACGTGGAATTTTTATTTCGTCTGTTTCGGTGTTTCGCGAGACGGAAATATATACATATATATGTATAAAAATATAAACAAAAGGGAACCATTGAAATTATCTGGATCGATTCCGTTACCAGAGTCGTAAATTCCATTATCGAGTCGCGATCGATCCGTGATCGGGAACACTTGTGACGTAACGATAGTGATAATTAGCGACGCTTTAGTTAACAGTTGACGGCAGTTGCGAAACGTATCTCGAATCTCGCTTCTCGCTCTCGGAGGGTGAAAGGTCTTCCGACCTACTTATCTATCAGACATTTTTGCACGAATGAAACTTATCGGCTTGGTTCAAGCTTAGAGACATCCCAGATCGACGATCGACGAAGAGTCGCAGAGTATTTGTGGCGAGCTTGTATCGACAGAGAATTCGTCGTTGTTCGTCGTTACTTTTCCAACGTTCAAAGTCGTTCTCTTGATCGACCGTTCACGATGACGCGCTACTTGTGCCCCAGTTGAGCGACATTTCTGTCAAAGGGAATTCACGCAACTCCTCGCGTCGCGTCGACGGCTTTGCACGAATCACGACGCGAGTTCTCGGACGAAATTTTATCACACCGTTATCGTCGTTTTCTTTCGTCGTTTTTATCGCTAACTAGATTTCAATCGATCACGCTCGTTGCATACGTCACTGTACGTTCCGTTTAAACGTAGAGAAAGAAAGATGGAGGAGAGAGAGAGAGAGAGAGAGAGAGAGAAGAGAGAAAATCCTTAATAGGGTAGATAGACAGTTTTTTCGGCTCATGAATTTTTCCGCACCGTGGTAAACGACGATTCATTGTGTCCAGCCACGTGGACGTGCATTCTGGCTTAACGATAGGCCACGTGTTCCCTTTTAATGCGTGATTCTCGACCGATCGGGAACGTCGCTCAGATGCCGGATTATCGGCGTTCGTTTTTCCTTCGGAAAGGGGACGGTCTTGCGATAAATCCAGTTAAATCGTTTCGTTTAAATCTTCGACGGCTGACACGACATTATTATTCGAACGCACGTCGAGAGAGAGAGAGAGAGAGAGAGAGAGAGAGAAGGGAAACATCGCGCTGGGTCTTTAAACGACGGTTTTGCGATCTCCGTGAAAAAAAAGTAAACAGTCGAATCGAGGAGGATCGTTGTTATCATTTTTATTTCCATTTGTTGTTCCGCCGGTCAGTTTACGTAGAATATCTTTGCGTTAATTTATTTATTTGCCCTTCCTCTTGCCTTTTGGTTTACAGGGATTTCCGGCCTTGCGTTATCCTCTATGAACTATTTATCTCGCCGATTTCTTCTCCTTTGTCGATTCTATTTGTCTCATCAACGACGCACGTTCAACGCACGTTATAAGATTGAAATTAAAATTCACACGGTTGAACTTTAGGTATCGGTGCACTCCAAACTCTACGCGAGTCAATTTTCAAAAATCGCGCCCAGAAAAAGATGAGATTTCGAGGGAATTGGCGTTTCTTTCTTGCAAGTGGTCGCAGCCGATCCGAGGTCCCAGCTGCTAATTCGGAATTTAAAGTATAATGTTCGGCGATGTTCATTGTTTCGGGTAGCTGGCTTAGCGCACACGTCGGCGAATTGCCAGAACAATGGCAGTAATTACCAGGATTTCGGTGGAACTCCGATTATGCTCCGGTGTACAGAGGGCGAGTCGCCCGATGAATTTAAGTTTATTTTCTCGTTGACAGGCGAGCGTGAATGGATATTCGCCTTATATTCGCTGCTCGAGTTTCATGGGAATCTGGCCAATGGCCGTGGTGCCACCCCTTTCCTCTTCCTACCTTTCTTGCACGTAGCGTGCAGTTAGCGATGTACATATGGCTGCGTTTTTTCGTTTTCATTCGAGGGACCATTTTTTTGGGAAGTGGGCGTACCTCTTTCCGGTTTTTGGGCCATTGTGTTCCGCGCCTGTCTGATTCTTCTTCTTCTTCTTCTTCTCCTCTTTTATCGTCGTCGTCTTCTACTCCTACTTCTTGTTCTTCTTCTTCTTCTTCTTCTTCTTCTTCTTCTTCTTCTTCTTCTTCTTCTTCGTCTTCTTCTTCTTATACTCGCCAAGAATGTACCCGAACTGGTATGCGTGGACGCGTTTGTGTCGGAGCACGGCTGCAAGTATCTCGCACGCAACGCATGCATGCTTTGCTCGCGCGCGTGTCTACAAATACGCAGACCGGTGGTTCGTTTCCTTCTTTTTTCCTTTTTCTTTTTCGGCACCGCGGCGGGGACAAATTCGCTCGATGAGTTCCTCAATTTCGAACGGCACAAGCTCCGGCCGCTCTACTTCCAATAATTGATAATTAACACGTTGCCGGAGCGGGACAGCCGGCCGTTTTTAAGGTCACGAAGCTGCGGCGCGGGGAACCATTAGAGAACTGGATAAAAGCGGGTGGTGGACATTGGTTTCGCTCGTCACCTGGGAGAGACACTCGAGATACGTAGAGAAGACTCGTCGACGACAAAACGTAGCTCGGTCGGCCAATTTCATTCGAAAAAGCCGTAAAGTACAGGTTAGGTTGGTCCGGTCGAAAAAGAAAGGCTCGCTCGCATTGTGGCTCGAGACAAAGGGACATTTTTTTGTGCGCGATCAAAGGAACGACGAGAGAGAGAGAGAGAGAGAGAGAGAGAGCGAGAGAGAGGGAGGGAGGAAGGGGGAAGTGGGAGAAAGAGGAAAGAGCCTTTTACGTGGCTCTGTATCGAGCGAGTTTCTCGACTTGGCTTCGACACGCTCGAATTAATGATTTCCTCATCCATGAGCATTACTTTTTCCACGGGGTTCCATTCCACGGCTCGCTCTCCAACAGAATCAGCCTAATTATTTTTCCGTGCTTTTGCTCCCGGCATTCGTTCGATACGTTCACCCGCGTGTTCGTTCGAAACGAGCGACGACATTCCTAATCTGACACGGAAACGTCTGCGCGGCTCCGATGATTCGTCAAAATCTCGTTCCCCGTACCTTTCGTACAAACCTCATTTTGTTCGATTCTGATTACGTTCGGTCAACAAATTAAGGTTCATTCGATCGACGGAATTAAAACTCGACACAGATACGGATCTTCCAAACACTGAAACGTGCAATAAAAACGTGCAAACTTGATTTCGTGCGAACTTCGTTTTGTTTGATTCTGATTACGTTAGCTTAACAAATTAAGGTTCATTCGATCGACGAAATTAAAACTCGATACGGGTAACACTGTACGATAAAAATGTGCAAATTTGATTTGTACCAAAACTCTTGTTGATTTGAACCAAATTTTGGTCAGTACCCCATGAAATAAACTCTTGCTTACTCGAACGCGGAATTCTACATATTCTACGAGCGAAAAATAACCGGTCTCTCATCTCTCCATTGCATGAACTCCAATTATACAAACTGTCTCTCCCCCGATAAATCGCCTGTACACGTCGAAATACGTTAGATCGTTGGAACGTGTTGCCGAACGGGAACAGTGTGGTCGCAATGGTGCGCGATAAGGAACGACGTAATCGGACGAAACGCGTTTTCACGAAGGATTGTGTGCGGTAGAGAACGGTTGCAGGGGCAGGGAGAATGAACCGTTAGAACTGGTGCTTCTCTCTGCTTCTCTTTCCGAGCTCGCGAACGGTTATCTCACGGAGAGGATCAAAAGATTCGGGTCGAGGTTAATCTCTGCCTCGTCGTCCGAGACACCTGCGATTAATTTCGTATCTTTCCCTCTGAATTCAACGATATTCTTCTTCCTTTTTTTTTTTCTATTTTTATCACTGAAAGTGAGTTTAGGGGGTAACCCAGAAAATCGGGCCTCTTCAGGTGCAACGCTGATGCAACGAAAATTAGCGATTGGTTGATTTGGGTCACGTGATTCGCGAGGGGGCGTGGGGTAGAGCTCGAGTAGGAGTGGCGTTGTCTGGTACCGAGCGATCGCGCCTGTAATTTGTTTCGTATCGATTCAAATGTTTGCGTATGAATAAAATTTTATGGCAAAAATGTCATCTTCGTTCTCCTAGTAAGAACAGTTGCTTCTGGGCCTTTCAGTGAGACGAATCGTACTGGGGTACAAGTCGTGCAGTTTTTTTTTCCTTTTTTTGTCATTCAAGCAGTGACTGTCGGCTTTATCTTTGCGAAATATTTTAATCGAATCGAACGAAGAGGAGAAGCGACGGTTTACTTTAGCGATTCCGATCCGCTCCTCCGGCAAGATAAACGAGCGTATTCGCGCATCCGTCCTTCGACGACTACTTTATTTGCGCTTGGCCAACAACCGACCGATCGGTTGGCTCTCTAATTTCCGTCTTTTTTCGCCGCGACTCGTCAGACCGTGAACGAAGGGGAAATTTGAAAATTCACGGATCGTACGGCACGTTAATCGAAACCGGCCGGCCAGGATCGCTAGAAAAACCGCGAGACTCGGTTCGTCGGAGAACGGTCGCGTCGATTTGGTTGGTTGGTTCGTTCGTTCGTTCGTTGGTCGTGTTTGCTCTTGGGATCTTTGATCGCTGCCGTTCGTCTTCCGGCGCTTCTTCGCCGGATCGGTGGATCCACGGTGAAAAATTACGGAAGAATCGAAAGGTAGTTTGCTGTTCTCCGTCCTCCTTTTATTTCCGTCGCCGGGTCTTGTATGCTCGCCAGACCTCTCCGAATCTTCGAATAAATATTTGACGTGCGAACAGCTGCCACGAAACAGTTGTATGTTTCTCGTGACACGTCGCGGAACCTCGCGCCCGTGTTCCCTTCTCCGCCCCCTTTTCTTCTCCTCCCGAGGAAACGAGATTAACGGTGAGCCTCCGATACCACGTTCGATTCCACGAGGCTCGATTTACGAGGAACTCGGCACGAACCGCGAGTCGCCCTCCTAACTTTTGTTCCCGCGGAACAGCCGCTCCGGAATGAATTTCACCGGCGCACGCGATCATTCGTACCGTGAAGACCCGAACGTACGCGCCGAAGAATCGGTCGAGCAATTTGCGGCCAACGGTTTAGCGCGCAGCTGACGGGGCCGAGTCGACGACGTGGAATGAATTACCGATATATAACGCGGACTGTATAACCCACGTGATCGTGGTACAAACGGATGCAAGCGCAAGTCGTGAAAGAAATACGCACGTAACATTTTTTTTTGTTTAAGTCTTCGTTTCGTTTCTTTTCTTTTTTTTGAGAAAGTAAACCTCGGTAGCCTATTTAATTAAGAGTTCAGACAAATAAACTCGATCTTCCTGAAAACGAAACCTCAAGTGAAAAAAAAAAATTACTTAATTTTGTACAGACAGAGTTTTAGAATTATCGATTCTACCATACGACAAAAACAGGATCATCTTGCACGTGTTGTCCATCGTCCAATAAAACCAGCACCAACTTTTCCACTCGACGAAGGGCCAGCCGCTCGATTTCACCGAAATTTCACGGTATTTAACGAATCACCATGGCCGTTTCGTCCGACCTGTGTGAGAAACCGACGATATCCATCGTCCGCAAACAGTCTCGACAAATTTTCCCTTCTTTTGTGAATCGTGGCGTTTCGTATCCTGCGTAAATACCCCAAATCGCGGTCTGATCCCTTCCACAATGATTCTGTAAATTACATATATACACGCATGTATGCGTGCGTGCGTGTGCGTGTGTGTGTGTGTGCTTAGACGTTTTCCAAGTAGCTTTCTTCCGAACTTTTGTACTGGTAAACGTAGCCGCGGGACACCTGGGCTCGCCGAAACGATTTTCTCCAATTCACACCCCTGACGAACCCAATGGATTCAAAGCCAACCGAAAATAAAGGGAGAGGAGGCGAAGCGTCCGCGTGCGCTGCCTCCGCAGGTCAATTTGTACGGACGATTTCGAAATACCGACGGGGCCGATCCTATTGTCGGCGAGTTTTACGCGCGTGAAAATTCGAATCGATTCCATTCTCTCTCTCTCTCTCTCTCTCTCTCTCTCGCTCTGTCTCTAACTATCCGTATACATGCGTTTCTTTCCCTTCCGTTCGATTAACTCCGACACCAAGGGACACAAAAGAGTAGCACAGCGCGCGCAACTAACTCTACGCATCGTTCCAACGATCGTTATCGGCGTTTGCTCATTTCGCTGTTCTTAGAAGCGGCGGTGATTCAATTTTGTATTACGCACGGCGGAGATAGCCGCGTTAATACCGAGAAACGTTATTACAGGACAGCCAGCTTTTTATCTATATTCATTATCAACGCGACGAGAGATAAGGGGACGATGGAATCTCGCGGAGGGCACAATTGGATTCACCAGGATCAATCCCATATTCCGTTCCGGCCTTTGTCTCCGTTTTTTCCTCTCCTCTCGATCTCGAGCTCGCGCTGCACAGAAGTGGGTTAAGTCAATGCCGAGCAGAAGACGATTTAAAAAAGTCTATTACGGCATGGTTCTTCGGTTGTTCAAACTTTTCATTTTCTTTTTTTTTTTTTCTTTTTTCAATCCTCCTTCGCTCTTACCACGAGCGAAGCTCGAGAGGTTCAACTGATAAAGTTGAATGTGCCTCCGATGATTGTGATATCATCCTCTTGCTCGCGAGCCCCAGAGATTAATGATTTCGGACGTGTGTCTAGTCGAGGAAGATGAAAGGGAACGCTCTGTCGCGTGTACGGCTTTCTATTATTTATACGTACGTCAAACTCGAGATCTAACGGAACGCTGTGATTAACGTATTTGTTCGTAATTGTCGGTAGCAAAGTTATCGCGACGAAAACCGACAGCGAGCAAGGTCTTCGTTAGAAGAACCTGATTTGTACATTCCTTCTTTTTACGATGTCGCTCGTCCGTTGAAAAGTTGATGGTTAAACGTAAATGTCAACGGGTGTAATCGACGCTGGAATTCGTGACATCAGCAGTAAAAATAGAAATATCTGTCTGTAATTTACATCTTGTAAATTATTCGATCAGACGTGACAGCTAAATGATCGGAGCACACGTCGTTGAACGTATGCCCCTACCGGTCATGGGTGTTGGGACACCTGTCCGTCTGTAAATCTGTTATTTTTCGTTCGCAACGTGCGTTATTGTGCGATTCGATCGTTAAAGCGTGGACATTTTTGTATAAATGTATATTCCCCTTGTTCCTCGCTGCTCGATACGACAACGCACGTTACTCCATAAAACAGGCTTTTAATTCGAAATCAAAATTTGATTTGCAGCTTGACGTTGCTGGCGTTACGACGAAACGAGTTTTATGTAATACAAGCCGATTTTTACACGTTTATGACAAATTTAAAGCTAAAAACGAAACGATTTTTATCCATTTACGATCAATTTAGAGCTGCGAAAATACATAGACTGTGCGGAGAAAAATAAAATGTCAAGGAGTAATTTTTTGCAGACGAAACACAAACGTCGAGAGTAGGCAGTGGTAGTTTTTAACAACCGAAACGAATCTCCCTAGTTATAAACGAACCTCGTAAATTGCGCTCATGAAAGAGATAAACTTGCACGAAAATCGTCTACTTATCGCGCAAAGTACCAAAAGGGGCGAAGCTTTTTCAACGAGCGTGTGCCAAGTAGATGTCCCAATATTTATTATCCGGCAACGTGTATTTCCGTCCCGGTTCTCGATTCGATCCAACAGTGTGAGAAAAACGCGGATAGCGCGCCCCGTGCGTTTAAACGTATGACAACGTGTCGTTGAGTTTATCGAGACGCGTCCTATCGAGGGGATAAAAATTTCTTTTTCGGGACCGGACTACGGACGAAATAAAAGTACGGAGTGAGAGCTCGGAACGGGAGCTCGAGCTGCCCGGGAGCAGCGGCGGCGGCGGGTCTCTCCGGGAAGATTGAGAAATCAGGATCGTGCATACGAGAATGTGTGCTGCGTACGTGTACGTATTTCTCTTCTCCCGCCCCCCCCTACCTCTTCTTCTTCTTCTTCTTCTTCTTCTTCTTCTTCTTCTTCTGCTTCTGCTTCTGCTTCTGCTTCTTCTTCTCGTTCACTGGCAGGATATATACAGAGGGCACGTCTACCTTCCTATCAGGCGGCTACATTAGCCTTTGTAGATAGCGCTAAGTGCCCCTGGATATTTCCAGGCCTGCCAATGCCAGCGGATCAACCGGATATCACCGGAGTGGTACGTGCAAGCGGTTCCTCGTCACGAGCTGACCGGTAATAACCGCTGCGCCTGGAACAACTTCTTTTTAGAAAGCTCTCGCGTCGACTCGGACACGAATCGTGTCACGAAAAGACTCGAGAAATTCTGTTTAAAATCGCCCGTTCCCGCGTTTCATCGCCTTCTAATCGATCCGTCGAACAGTAGAAACAATTGGTTCGCTCTTTAACTTTCAGCACGTGTATCACTGGGCATTGGATGCCGCGACAGTTCAGGCTTTGACGTAACTATAATTTTGAAATTGCTTGGAGCGTAAAATGCAAGACAGAAATACGCGTGCGTAAAATTTTCGCAATCTATGATCGTTTGTGTGTCCATAATCTCACGATGTGCTAAACACTTGAGATACGTAATCGATTTTGCAATCGATCACGTAAATCCTTTATCGAAAGGGTCCAACCTCTTCAACTCGAGACTTATCTCGGAAGGATACGTGAGATTTCGGGAGGATACGTGATGTTTTCAACAAGGACGGAATGTCACGTCCAGTTGAAAAGTCTGCTGCGCGTTTGTCACTGACGGTTGTAGGAAGTTTCACATGGCGCGGCGAAGAGCCACGGGGCGCGAGATAGGCCTGGCACGGAGTAAAAGGAGAGAGGGACCAGTCGGCCGCGGCGACGCTGCACATTATCGCGTCCAAGGGAGTCGTAGAATCGCGGTCGCCTCGGGACAGGAAGAGGGCTCGTAGACCACGGTAACTACGGGGACACCGGTTACAATGGTGCTGCTTTACATACGAAATTACAGTGGAACCCGTGACACGTATATTTCTCTATGCACGACATTGTCATTACGTTTATTAGGTTCTACTCGTTTTACCAGCCACGATACGCGTACAGATTATTACTTCGCACGTCCCGGCAGTGCCGGTCGTGTTCCCGACGTCCTCGCAGAGACGCTGCGCAAGAAGGTGGACGCTGACTAAAGATCCCCTTGCCAGCTTCGCGATAGCCATTAACCCTCCGATCGGTTTTATTGCGTTTTATCGGTCGGCTGACATTTAATGAGTCGCGTGTCTAATTGGAAATCGGAAAAAGTCGCGCCTATTCGGGATACGCATCTTACTGTGGCGGCGCCATATGTTCCATCCGGAGAGGATAATTAGTACCTTGGCGAGAGGGATAATCGATCCGCGAATATCTTTCCGCTCAAATGTTTTATCGTAGATCCGCTTACCATTTGAAACACGCCCCTCTCTCTCTCTTATCTCTGCTACGATTCTCAGTTTTTGTTGCTGTTTTTTCTTTTCTTTTCTTTCCTTTTCTTCTGTTTTTCAATCTTTTAAATTTATTTTGGTTTCGTGAGAACGTTAAAGTTAAAGGTTAAAAACCGAGTCCGAAATTTTCCGCTTCGATATGTTCGATATGTTCGATCCTAGAACATACAGAGGTCACAAAATTCTTCCTTTGTTCTTCCAGATAGAATCACCCGCATTCCAATTGCGCTGCTATTTCCGCCGCACCCTGTACACTGTGCACAGCGGAGCCAGCTAAGCTATTCGTTTGACCGGCGATAACGCGCGGAGTCTATAGGTGAAAGAGGAGAATGATCGAATAGGAAACAGTGTACCAGACGCGTGTTCGTGAGAAGCTGTTTGTTGAAAAATTATTGAATTATACGTAAATGTCGAGATACATACCCTCGGTTGAATAAATAACGAAACCGGTTTCCCACCGGGGTGATATTTTTCTGCTTCTGAAACTGGTCCATGGGTTATTCGCGAATATTTATGTAACCGGCGCCTGCCGAGACACCCCATTGCCCTAATGTTGTCAGATAAACCAACAAACATGCAAATATTATTTTACGCGTGTCCACGCGCGCATATGTAGTGGATTGCCCCGGAAATTCTCCAAACATTTCGCTTCGGCTCTCCCATTGTCGCGGGAAAATTGGGATACCAGGCAGGGGTTGTCGTTTAAATAAATAAACCTAAAAGCAAGTTTCCAATGCAAACGACATTCACATTAACGAGCATGTCTCTCTCTCTCTCTCTCTCTCTCTCTCTCTCTCTTTTCCTCTTTGCTTTTCTCTTCGTACCCGCGCGTAAAATTCCACGCAAGCCGAGGATTGTGTAAGCGGTTGCTCGCTTGCCTCGTATCGTTTCTGCGGTTCCCCGAGAAAAGCTTTGCCAAACATTTATTTTTTCATTCATTTTTTTCCGTTGTGGCCATTTTCACTTGTGATATATATATATATATAAGTTTGTGTTGGAACAATAATATATTATGTATTTTATCAACATTGCAACAAAACGTTAGAACAAACGTTTCATATCCATAATAATATCTGAACAAAGAACAGACTTTTGTGCAAATTCGTACTTTCTTTGTGCTTCTTCGAGCACAAGTTTGCATTTGAAAATTTCGCCCCGAACAGAAGAAAGAATTCCATTCACGAATTACTACGTGGCATTCTTTGTACGAACGAACAGAGGGCCGACGTTCGACATTCGGCGAGCGTTCTTTTCCACGGTTAATCCGCTTAAAATAAGATGCCAGTTGGTTGGGAATAATCTGTAACTGTTCATAATGAATTTATGGTACCAATTACGAGGTGACGGCTAAAGTCTCACGCACAAGTCCGTTTTATGTCACCTCCGCCGCAATAATTCTGGCATCTATTATTAGAACGTGTCGTAAAGAGGTGCGCGTCGCCGGGCCGGCTTGGCCCGGGCTTTTTCTCCCTTTCCGAATCGAAATAAACGCGGCAGTAAAGGGCCGAATAAATAAATAAAACGCCCACCGAGCGTTTCGTCCAACGGGTCGAGATTTCGGATAGCGCGGCCGCGTCGACGGCGAAAGCTCGCGGAATGTTCACAATGAAAATAAACGGCGGGTGGTGGCGGCGCGTTGGAGAAAAATCAGAGGAAGGGCACGACTCGTAAAAGTCTCGGTGAAGTCGTAAAAACTGCAGCCGACCAGGGCGGTTGCGAGGTCTCGGCAACGCGATGCAACGACGCGAGTTGCCACGAGTTACGACTTCGACGATATCCGCGGCCTTTCCGACCAGTCTCGTCTTCACTTTCACTCTTAGTCTAATGAAAGAAAAAGGAGATTTCGCAGAAGCGAAACGACACGGCGAAACCAGCTCGCAGCCCCGATGCTCTTACCTCTCCTCCTCCGTTCTTCCTTCCATCGGCAACTTTAACCTTTCCTCGTTTACTCGGTCACGGAATTTCTCCGCTGTCGCGCGAACGCCTATCGTTGATCAACGAGAAACTCGACGATGCCGCGCATCAATTCTAGAGATCCTAAGGGAAGGGCTCCTCGACGTCTGGGGACTTTTCACTTTTGTAAATATTTTCGAATTTCACGAATTTCGAGTGACACGAGGTGCGGACAATCAAACAACGCGTGCTTTCATTGCACCTTCACTGTGTATATTTCGTCGTATTTCAATACCGTAAATTTTGCAAGGCAAAGTCGTGTCGAGTCACGCGAAAGCAGGACTCGGACAAACTTCTCGCCCGTGCCTTCTGATCAGATCATCCCGAATTTCCCCTATTGTCCAACGCTAATGCAACGAAAATTAGCGATTGGTCGATTTGGGTCACGTGATTCGCGAGGGTGCGTGGAGTAGACTAGATCGAGTAACAGTGACGTTGTCTGATACTGGGAGTGATCGCGCCTGTAATTTGTTTCGTATCGATTCAAATGTTTGCGTATGAATAAAATTTCATGGCAAAAATGTCGTCTTCGCTCTCCTAGTAAGAACAGTTGCTTCTGGGCCCTTCAGTTCAGAGACGAATCGTACCGAGGTAGTACAAGTCGTGCAGTTTCTTCTGCTTTCCAACGTATCGTTTTTACTTTCGTGACGCGATGATATCGCGGGTTGCGCGCGTATTGCCTGTTTCCAGATACGCGTTAAAAGTAACTTTTACAGCACCCGTGGGACCATCACGCGCGAACAGGCGGCCCCGGGTCCCTGTGTCTGTGACCAAAGGCAATTCAGACCACGTATGCGCGATCACTCCCGGATGACTCGGTCTATTTTCGAAATTCCATCCCCCTCGGCCAACCCTAAAGTGCACTCTCGTGTAGCGGCGACGCGTTACAATTACTTTCCTTTTTCGCCGTGTCCTCTCCTTCCTTAAGGAAGGAAAGGGGACGCCGTCCAAATAATCGGCCAACGAGAATTGCCTACTTACACGCGGAGGCTCTCTCTCTCTCTCTCTCCCCCCCCCCTCCCTCTCTCCCTCTTGGTGTTCATCCTCCGGTCGTTGGTAGCCGCGGGCCATTGCGCGCCGTTGGAGATCCCTCGTTCGTTTCAAATATTTGCAATTTGGCCACGCGCTTTTTTCTTTTTCCTTCGTTTTTTTCTTTTTGTTCTCACGTTCGCGTATCTAAATATTTTAGCAGGCCCGTAAATATCGCGCGAGCCTTTACAACGCGCACCGCGCGGCCATTCTCCGGTTCGCGGACGGCGAACGCGCGCGCTGTACATTTTTAATTTATCTGCAAACATCTGCCGCTTATAATGCGCCCCGCGCGCTCTGCGAGCACGGGACCAACTCTCCTCCCCCGTGCGTGGAAAAGAAAGAGGAGGAGCGGCCTCCGATTTATATGCTCGTCCTTATTTCGGCGGAACGTTGTCGCGGCGAGCGTAGCCCGGCGCGGTCCCGGACGAAATGAAAACGAGTTTCGGTGCTTTATACGAGTCCTCCGCTGTTTCTTCGGGCGTCTCGCAGGAATTTTAAAAGGGCCGATTTGTCATAGTTTCCGGCATCCTGTGTGCCCGCGCGGCTACATCGTCGCGCGCCGGTCCTTAATTGGGAGACGACTAGGTGGACGACGAGCGAACAACGAGCCAACAACGAGCGCACGGTGGAGGGAGGAGGAGAAGGATAGTTTATTTTTCCAGTAATTAAAAAATTCGAACATCTCGACGAAGGTTCGGCCGCTATTCCCACAGCTCGATTAATTATCGCCCCGAGTGGCTTTCATTGTCAGGATCATTCATTCGCGGAGCCCCCATTACGCGGTAGGACCGAAAAAGGGAAGGAAGAGGAGAGAAAGAAGGAGGACCCCGGTGTGCAAAAAGGCCGGCTCGAAAGGTCTTCTCTCGCACCTTCGGGCTTGTCGTAAGGCACCGGTCGACCGTTCGTTCGTTCGTTCGTTCGTTCGTTCGTTCGTTCGCTCGAACGTGACCGTAGAGACGCGAAAAATTCCGCAAAAAAGGCTACCGGCTGCTGCTGCTGCTGCTGCTGCTGCTGCTGCTGCTGCTGCTGCTGCTGCTGCTACTGGCTTGCATTTAATTTCCTCCCAAAGGCTGTGTTCGATTCTCTCCCTGAGAAGAGGTACACGCCACCTTATCCAGGCTGTACCGTTAATTCCGTCGGTTTTTTCCTCGCTCGCCGATCGTCCATCCGAGTGGTTAATAATTAATAATTATCCGAATCGAAGGTGCACGCGTTTGTTTATTTTCGAGCTTCCTTTGTAAACGAAACGTTGTTCGATTAACGGGAACGTTAAGAAATCTCGGCAAGAAACGTCGATCAACAGTTTTAATCGACCACGCCTTCTCTTGAGCCTGCAACTTTCCTCGAGCGTCGGAGATTTTGGAGACTGGCAACGAAACGCCTACTCTTTTTCCAAGCGTTACGTTCTTTACGTCTTTTACTCTCTTCTATTTAGACTTTCATCGATCACCGATATCATATGCATATCACACGAATAAAAATCATACGAATGAATTAATTACGTACATATACCCGTATATCCGTATACGTGTACTTGAGAGTGAAGGAAATGCCATCCATCTACACCTTCCTTACCGGCATCGATTTTTCTCGCTCGACGGCGATCCTTCCTACTCGCGCATCAAAGTCTCCGGTGTTTGGCGTGCCGCGTCGTCGCGTATCCTTCGGTGAGATAGCGAAGCGCTCGATTTCGGTTCTTTTCTTGTTGCGCGAAAGCCAAGCAAGCAGCAGCAGTACGTAGTACGAAGAAAAAAGAAGAAAAAAGAAAAAAAGAAAGAAAAGAAAAATTGCAGCGCGCGAATAGCGGAGACTTTCAGCGGCGCATTATCGGCCCGTGCGCGGCACGAAACGAGAAGCGGCGAGTAGAAGGAAAGAAAAGAGGCCTGGCGTATTGTGTAGTGTCCGTGCATTAGCGGGACTCCGGCACGCTGGAGTATATCATTAAATATGAGAGCCGCTGAGTCGGGAGCAGCTCGATCGTTTCTTTTTTCGTTTCCACGTCCTCCGACCCTCCTCGCCCAGTCCACCTTTCTTCTTTATCCACCTTGCTTCGACCTTTTCTCTTTCTTGCTCTCGTTCCGCGTATTCTCTCTCTCTCTCTCGCTCGCTCTCCTCTCTGATCTGGCGTTCCAGCATCTCTCGGAACAACGCCTGGCATCTCCGTCTCTTCCACGGAGTTGCTTCTCTCTCTCTCTCTCTCGTCTTTCCTTCTGCCCGGAGCCCCGACTTAGGTGTACCTGAATTCTCGAGGTCTCCTTTCATTCCCATCCTTCTGTCTCTCTTCCCCTCGAAACTCTTTCTTCTGTCGCGCGCGGCGGATCTCCTCTTCCCTTGGCCTCTCTCTCTCTCTCTCTCTCCTTCTTCCTCCATCAGCGTCTCTCGTAATTGGCGTGACATGCTCTCTCGGTCATTCGTTGTACGGCCGGTCTCCGCAGGAGAAACGGAGCGTGCAGACGATGGACTCTCTCTCTCTCGCTCTGCGCGTTACGTCCTTCGTCCTCGAGGCCTCCGCGATGTTCCCGCGTCGCAAGGTTGCCGCTGGTTCCGTCCATCTCGAATTATGGATTTCCAAGCATCTCTCTCTCTCTCTCTCTCTCTCTCTCTCTTTTATCCTGCGATTTTCTCACGGAACATATAAAAGGAGAGGGGGAATCGTTCGGCCGAGCCAAGTAGATGGAAAAACTTGGCAAATGAATTCTTCGTCTTTGCGTTTCAAAGTTTCAGCCCGATGAACTGAGACGGCGCGCGAGAGACCAGAGACGGCTAACTGCTTTACTCGCGTTTCGTCCCTTCCCTCCTCCCGCCTCTCCTTCTCCCCGGTTTTAGCGGCTGTATCTTTATGGTGATTTTCCAGTTAAGCGAAACCCCAAGAGCAACTTTTTTTCGTCTCCTTTTTTCGCCTCTGGTGTCAGCCCTGGTTTTTAAACTTGTAGCTTCGTTAAGAAGCAGCGGTTACTCCCTGGAAGACCCATTCACTTTGCATGGAAACGCCTTATTGCCGATTGTCTCGAGTTTCCATCGTTTGCTTTTCGCGCGCTCGTTATTTTCATCCCTGGAAGGCCGTATTCATCGGGTCTTAAAAAACTGCAGTTGTGCTCCTAGGTGCAACGAGAACGAGAAGGCTGCGGCAACTGCAATTTACTTAAAGATCGCCGGTTCTCTCTTATCGTTTTATATGCCAAGGATCTTTCAATTTTCTCGCCCAGACCCCCGTCCGCGGAGGGGGAAATCGTTTCCTTAATCGCTTCCTCGACGCAATTATTTAAATACCCCCAGCGACTTCACCGCGTCTTAACGATCGCAACAGAGAGCCGCGGAACTCGCATAAAGAATCACGCTCGATGCAAAAATACACGGACTCGCGTGGCGATAGACACCGCTTCGGGTTCGAATTCTCAACGAATCGCCGTTACCATTAATGAGACATTTAGAAAGGATTTCGAAGGAAACCATCGATTATCTCACACGCGCGCGCGCGTGTGTGTGTGTGTGTGTTGCCGCACGAACGCGAGTTCCAAGCCGGACTCTGACTATCTTGGCCTCGTTTCCCTCTGTAAATTATAACTTACGCGTTCGCGCCATTTCCAGGTTTTTTCCACGTTAGACAGTTGGTACGTGTAAGTACGAGGTGCGAACAGAAGGTAGCGGTCGCAAAAGTTGTTCTTTTTAATTTTCATCGGTATCGAGATCGTCGTTATCCTTCAAAGGATGGGTCAACATCTGAGCATTTACTTCGTAGTGTTGCATAGTGTTTCCGCGAATGCAGAAAATTCCTTTCGCGCATTATCGTTTACACTTGCATCTCTTCCTTCGTGGAGTTTTTTAGCCATTGTTCGTAGTTTCAGCCGATATTTTGATATCTTCTTCGCACATCGCGTTCACTGCATTCATAATCTCTAATCTTCAATTTCCGAGTTTTGCGAGAGATTTGACTTTAATGGGTCCAAAGATCTCACGATACTTTATCATCCCTTTGCACTCGTACGCAAAGACTTTCTTTTTTTTTTTATAATACAAATACAATTATAACGAATATAGAGAATAACGTTTGGCATTGTACGAGATATCATAATGCCTGAACAGCAGACGCCTGGGGTGAAAGTCGTAATAACGACGTAGGAAGGATAAAAGAATTTCAAAAGAAAAAATTTCCAAAGGCAGAGGCAGTGGCGAGTCAATTGACGCTCATTGACACAATTCACATAAACTAGACTTCTCATTGCTTTACAAAATGACAGAGAAGATTTTTTTCTTTTTCTTTCTTTCTTAGAGACTGAGAGAACTGTATGTATCATTAACTCTTATATACGATAGTTGTTCTAGAAAATCCGCAATGCGCGATCGACGTGCTTTAAACTTAAACGATATCAAATACTATTTAAACAGGATGATTATTAATGACTGCGTCATTTCATTTGACACTAAATTACTATTTCATAAGTAAATTGCTGGTAGATGATAAAAGTTTCCGAGAGTAAAAGGTTAATTCTCTGAAAAATACTATTACATGTCCAATTTAAAACGACAGCACGTGGCTTTGAAATTACACTAATTTCGTCCAGAATATCGTCGATACAGGAGAAACGTCTTGTCCCAACAGATCGCGACTTGGAAAAAGCGCGTACCCACCTACGGAAAGCGTAAATTCGTCCTGATTATTCGCGAGTTATTCGCAGACGCGACGAAACTCGGTAATACTCGCTGATGCATCGCTGGTTGATTGGTGCGGCACTAGTGATCGTTGCATTTCCAATAATTGCGTGGTCGATTCTTCTCGGATTCTCCCCTCTCCCCCCTCCTCCCTCTTCTTGCGCTCTTTCGGTTTCGGATTCCTGCTCGTCCTTTTTTCGGCTGCTCGACGAGGAAATATCGGAACCGATAGCTCATCCGACGTGAATTACGCCTGGTTGGTCGCTCGACATTATTTAAGCGGCTGAGTTGCGCGGTTATAACCGCACACTCTTTTTCCTTCCCCCTCTCTCTCTCTCTCTCTCTCTCTCTCTCTCTCGGTCGTCGTTTCCCTCTCGGTCTATATCTACTTCCACTTGTGCCTCCAATCTTTTTTTTTCCCCTTCCTCTTCTCTCATTTTATCGCTCACCGACACCGCGTCGGTAGGACCCCCGACGGTCGCGTATATACGATTGGACGCAAATCGATGCCAATCGAGAGAAAAAAGGAAGGAATCAGACGCCTCGATAAACTCGGGGAAACCACCCCTTTTGCAGGCGAGATGCTCGCCTGTCCTTCTTTCTCCCTCCTTTCCTCTCTCTCTCTCTCTCTCTCTCTCACGCGTGCGCGCGCGCTTCTTACTCTCTCTCGCCGTTCCAGCATCCCTCCCGGTCGCGCTCAGAGTCCGTTTTCACTGGAAAAATGCTTTCCGGGGCCGACGAACAGCGAACGATCAGAGCGCGGCTCGATCGTTGAGTTTGAAATTCGTCGTGAAAAATTTATCGTGATACGTCTCTCTCTCTCTCTCTCTCTCTCTCTCTGTCGGGGCGATATAGAGAGTAGGAAAGATCTGGTTCGAGCACAGCGGAGGACATTTTTCATCGACGCGACCGAGAGAAAGGATTACGCGGGAATTCCGTCGGTCTTCATTATCGTCTTAAGTGGGATCGTTGGAGAACCGGAGGAGAACTCTCCGGGATATGGTTGTGGTTGAAGGGTTGAGCACTTGGGCAGGGAGGGGACGCGCGCACAAAGTAGACGGTAATCTCTCTTCCGGTCTTGAGATTATAACGAATGTCCTCCCGCTCGAATGACAGCTTTATCCCGATAAAATATCGGCCCATTAGAATTAATACGGAGTTTTTCTGGCTTCGGGTTACCGGGTCCCAAGACCCGGTGGAAAAGAGCCAGGCACCTCGTCGATCGTTCCTTTTTCTCCCAAGGTGGAGAGCTCCTTTTATTTCTCGCGCGAAAACGCGCGTTCGCCGGAGATTAAGCGAGAAAACTTGACTTCCACGGCAGTCGAGAGCGAGTTGAGAAAGAACCGGAGAGAACCGTGTTCTTTCGTCCCCGACCGTTCGAAATCGAGCGTGAAACGCTGGAACCGTAGCCTTTCCTCCCTTGACGAGCCGGTAATCGCCATCGTCATCAGTCGTGTGCGACGGACGCCAAAAAGAACGAGGTGTCTGTGTGTATGTGTGCGTATCAGCTGTTGCTTTCCTCCGCGCGACGGCCGGGCCTCCTCCTGTGCGTCTGTTCCTCGTCCTCTCCTTCGTTCAGCATCCGTCGCGCATTCCCCCCCGGTTTCTCCAGGTCATTAAGAATCCATTAAGAGTTTTCCAAACTCGGGAAACTAAATATAAACTAGCAGCGGCGAGGCCTGGCAGGTGGCGAGGTCTCGAAACGCAGACAGACAGACAGACGGTGCTCGCACCGGGAAAAGGGGAGCAACGCGAGCGTGCGTTGCGGCGGCCTTTCGCGACGCGGCGCGGCATGGCGTGGCGTGGCGTGGCGTGGCGCGGTGCTGCGCCGTCGAGACGCGACGCTGATGGAGGAAATCGTAATTCCGGGCACGTACGTTTCGTACACTGCGCGTCTACTCCCGACCGTCGACGTGTTTTTCCAGAAAATGACATAACGCGCCGCGATGCTATAGTTAGATCGAGATGAATACGCGGAAACGACCCTGGATGAGAATACGTGTCCCCGAATACAACGGACGAAATTATGTCCACCGGCCGCACACCGGGTCGGTATCAAAAAATTTATACATCGTCCGGGACTCGAAGAGGGGAAGACGCACGTATGCAGCTTGCGTTATAATCGTCGACGGGCTCGACTCGAACAGCGATCGTTAAGATTCCACGGACCGTCACGGGCGCAGCACGGTTTCACAAAAGGGAGGTTGGTATCGTCGTTGGTTTTTCGAGAGACGCTTAGTCATCGGGAGATGTTTCCGAATGGTTTGTTTGATGTGTGTTTCTGACAGAAAAAGTGAAATCTCGAAACTTTCGAAACAGATATCCCGACAGATCTCGACAGATTCGGCAGGGTATCGATAGATTTTGAGAACTTGATAAATTTTATCATCCTACACGCATCGGCACTTTTTAGTCGAAATTTCTCAATTTCGTTATTTACAAACAACACCTGCGTGAATGATGTTCAATTCTCGGAGGAACAAATAACTCACCTTCATAAATTCATCCATCGCAAAAGATTTCCATGTTTCATTCGTCCATGGAAAATTATAATAATTTAACTCGTCACAACGTAATAAATGTACTCTAGTTAAATATATCGGCATTTAGTGTGCTTATTGTTAAATTATATTACAGATTGAAACTGTATTGATAAAATTTTCTACAGTGTCAAAAACCGACGTTACCCCTGACATTATACTTTATAATTTACAATTACGTGTAATGTAAACGTCGAGAGATTCGTCGAGTCAAGATTCGTCCACCGAGGTCTCAGGCGTCTTCTCCGAAGAAACGGCGAATCGATGACGAGTGAAAGTTCGCCTCGAATCCGGGCGAACGCGTTCGACCGCGTTCGACCGCGCGATCTCGTCGTCGGGACCTGTCTTATCTGTCACGAGGTGAAAGTCTGACCGGGTCTGCGGCGGTTCGGTTTTAATTGAAAAACCGAAAGGCGTTCAAAAGCGGCCGACGTGCGAGATCCTTCTCTACGAGATCGGTCCTAGAGCCGGACAGAGACGCCTCTCGTGAACTCGTCTCTCTTTCTCATTCCCGGGGGATTAATCATCTATTCACGTGCGCGAAACACGGGCTTTGTCCTTGCGGCGACAGAGTGTTCGCTCGCAATTCTCTCACAATTCTCGACCTAGAAACAGGCACACCGCGGTTCTGCGGTGTATCCACGACGCGCTCGTCACTCAAGAATTCCACCTCGCCGTGTTTTTCCCCGGCGATTTTCTAGCGCCCCCGCTTCGCGTTGTATTTCAATAGCGCCCGCGAGCGGGTTCGTTGATCCGCGTGTCGTTGATCCGCGCGCATATCCACAGGAAGTCCCTCGATAAAACCATTTTCAACCGTGTACATATTCGGAAATAGTAGGAAATAGTAGATCGATCGAGGAGATAGGTGTATCTCTCGTTTTTCATCTCGTTTTTCACACGGCCGTTTATTATTTCTTTCACTCAAGTACTTTTCAATTGCTTTTCGGGCTACTTTACGAATATTTGAATTGTTCTCTGAGAGTTATTCCAGCGTGTAGCGTTTCTCTCATGATTGTACATAGTCATTGTTATACTTGTACGCTCGAATCATCGGAGGATGAAACGTACGCGTGTGTCGCGTCGTTGAAAGTCGTATCGTCGGATTCTCGATCTCCGAACGATGTTCCAAGAGAATATTCGCGCGACTCAATTAAACTGCATTGTACGCGAGTTCTCTCTTCCCCTGCCTGCCCCCCCCATAGCGGAAATGCAACCACGTTGCTTCCAGGAACGAGGAAACTGTACAGCGAGAAACGGACAGAATCCAGAGAAGCAAAACCATCCATTAATTGCTGCGGGAGTGGGAGGTGAAGAAGAAAGAAGAGAAAAAGAGAGAGAGAGAGAGACGAATGGACGAGTGCGCACGGTGTGTCAGGTGCGTGCCACCTAAAGCGACGCAGGCCGACTTGACCTCGACGTAACCATTACCGGCGAGTGTACGCTACGCGACTAATGAACGGTTGCTCGTTAATGGGACGATTCCCCCATTGTGGATCGGTGGTCGAGCCCCGGTTTGTGTATGGGGCTGCGGGCGGAAACCCCATGCTGCCTTTGCTTCCTCTGGGACGAGTTTGACGCACCGATCGTCCGTGGGACCCCCTTTTACGATTCACCAATCTCTGTGTTCCCTCTGTCGCCCCGGTGGACACTTGGGTGTCGTTTGCGGAAAACATCCTCCGAACGATCTCGTTGCTGCCGTCTGGTGCTCGACCGAGGAGATTGGTCGAAGAGGGTGCCTCGTTTCGGGACGCGTACGTGTAATACACAGATGAAAAGAACACACCGATGAGAGGGTGTAGACGAGAACATTTTTTTCTTTTTTTTTTTCGTTCTTAACTTTGTCATTCTTTGTTCTTTACTTTCGAGTAAATTCGAGGAACGTCAGTTTGTGGAAATGTTTCTGCGAATGGAATAAGGACTGGACGTAATATTAAAAATATATATTTAACAAGCACAATTAGATAGAAAACAGTAAAGCTTTAGATTCCTCGCTCTCTTCACTAGTCTTCACTCGCTATTCTTTTCTCTCAGTTGCTCACACGACTCGACTCTTACCGGCCCAGTACCGAAACAATAATAACACCTCCCATGCCATGCACGACATACATACTCGCATTCTCATCGCATAAAGCCAACACACTCGCAGTTTCGTCTATGCTTGATTCTCTTGAAAATTATCGAATATCATGTACTTTTGTTTTTCCTAGCGAAAAGCATTGGCGTCCTCCACCTTTGCGAAGGCGGTATAAGACATTCGCGACGATGGATCGCTCGATACCGGCAGAAAAACGCAGGCGTGTCATTATCGTTCTCCTCGCTCTTTGTTTTTACCCGGGGGATCCCCGGGTTCAATTTTGCCGCGCATATTTGCACGAAGTTGCTTTATCGACCGCGGGCTTTTGAGAAGTTGCTATTGGCCGGGCCGGTATTCGAAATGAATTTTTATTGAAAAACGAGAATACGAACGGGCATTTGCATCGCTGTTTCATCGCCGGCTGTATTAAAATTCAGCGAGTCGAACTGGCCCCGAGTCCCTTTGTCGAATGGCGCGGCCATTTATCGCGTAGAAAATTCATCCGGAGAAATATTCCGTTTTCCGGCTCCGAGTTTTTTTTCCTTTCTCTCTCTCTCTCTCTCTCTCTCTCTTTTTTTTAGAAAAACCGATCCGTGGCTGGATACGGTAGTACGGACGCGTTTAAGGGGATTATTACAGAGATCATCTGGAGGATCTCGATTCGTACGCGATTCTCGATCCCTCGCCCCTTTTGTAATTCTCTCGGGCGACATGGCTGTTCATCGTCGATCTCTCTTGGGAAAGAGAGAGAGAGAGAGAGAGAGAGAGAGAGAGAGAGTGAGCGTAGATACCAGGGGTTGAAAATATCCAGCGTCTAGTCTGTGTATGACAGCATCTCGAAGATCGCTGAGACTTTATCTGCAAGGAAAGCAACGTATATAGGGTGTTTCACAAACTAGGGGATGATTCTTTGTAAAAAAATGAGTCGAAAGGAAGATTTCCTTTTCGAGAGAATCGAGTTTGAAAAATTCATCGAGCGTGTTTGAAAAATAATAGAATAAAATTTTTCCACTTTCACAGAAATACGATTTGAACGTGTCCAATATAGCTAAGAGTTGAACGTCGATAAACAACGGTGTCTACATTTTCAAATTTAATTTTCTCGCAAACGTCTCGGCGTCTCGCATTCATTTCTACACTTTACAGAATCGTCCCTCGGTCGGTTGTTTGCGGAACGCTCTGTATACGTGTCTGTATAGGCGGTCAGCAAAGTGTATCCCGAATCTCAAAGGGACTGTACAGGAAAACGTAGTGAAGGGAACCTTCCATATGTCACGAAATGACACTACCCCAACGCCGGAATACTTCGGTTGGGTCTGATCTGAGCAAAAATTCGGGGAGAAGCAGAAGAATTCTGAACGTACACGGACACGTGAATGTAGACGGACAAAAGTCTGGACGAAGAAAAAGGCGGATGAGATAATCCGGAAACGGTGACTAGAATTCCAGAACGAATAGCCTCGCTCCTCTGCCGGATTCTTTTTCAACAATGCGAAAACAGCGACGACGAAAGAACGAAAGGAGGAGCCACGACGAACTCGATCGTCTCCGCCGGGAAGAATAATTTCGATTGCGCGCGATTGTTACAGCGGACGAGGTGAATAACGCCCCCGGGAAGGGGGAGGAGTAGAAAACAGAAATATTACTGTCCTTTGAGAAATAATTTCGTTTCGAGGAGGCCGGGAGCGGAGGACGAGACCGACAAAAGCTCGAAACTTTCCAGTCGGGAACTTTCGTTTGCCTGGTACTTATTGGATAAAGTAAGTACGCGTCGCTTCATCGAGGGCGAACACGCGTACGCGACCTCTCCCCCGGCTCCCGCTTGATCCTTTGTTGGCTGCAATTTAACTTTAAACATTAACATTCCCGGTTAATTAAAAAGCGTGGAGATAGAGCCGCTTTATCGGAGGGGGTGACGAGCGAGTCCCGGTGGAACTTTGAGAGAAGCTCAAAGTGCGCAGAGATTCGGTTTACAGAGTGTTTTAACGATGTTTGCGACGTAGCTACGTGCGCGCGCATGCACATGTACACGCGGAACGCGTCGCGTCTTTCGACTGTAAACACGAACAGTCTGATGTTTAATTTGAGAATTAAATCTTTTAACGGAAATTCATATTTTTACAAGTTTGAAAAAATTTCTAAGGGATGGCATTTGGTCTAATGACTGCTAATCTCAATTGAAACTCCTTTGATCATCAACTACTTTCTGGTTGGCGTATCTGTTCAGTGGTTGGTCGTGGATCACTTTCTCCAAAATAGATCCTCTTACTGTTCTAAGCGTTCCCGTAATTTCTCTTCCGGTTCTCATTACGTACGTTCACGAACAGTGTGCAGTCTACTTACAAAGCAGCAGCGATGGTGAAAAATAATCCGTCATGTTTCACGAATGGTATTTCAAGTACTTGTAGAACAGGAGAAAATTCCAGTAACAAGGCGAAACGATAGAAAGCGTTGAAAAGAAAATTCCAGGAATGCGAACAGCTCCGAAAATGACCGGGCAGAATTTTTTTTGCAGAATTTCAGTTGTGAAAAAGCCGCAGCGGAGAAGTTTCAGAGCAATAGAGGGAATAGAGCTGCGCAAATAAAACAAACACCATCGTTGCACAAAAAAAGGAATTGCAGTCATAAAAAAGCGGCGCGGGTTTCCGAAAAAAAAAAAAGAAAAAAATGTATATTCCAGCAATAAAAGGAATAGTGAAAGAACAGTAGTAAAAACGGGGGTTCCAGAAATCAAACAAACAATCCAAGAACGGGATTCGAGCGGTAAAAACGACGCCCGTTAAAAAAAGGGACGAGGGAAGAATTAAAGACAGAACGTGACTTTTAAAAAAATATATGCAATGAAATATATAATAGTTAAATTATATTAAAAATATCAGAGAAGAGATATTTATCTCTGATAAAATACGGAAACAACTGACAATGAGATCATCGTATCTCCGAAGATCGCTTCGATCGATTGTTCTCATGTCTCACGGAGAGGATAAAAATTCGATAAAAATCTCCCTCTCCCTCCTCCCTCTGGTATAATTAACATTCAGTCGTTAAAAAGAAAGAAACGGAAAAAGAAAACATCCGACCGACAACAAACTGTTATAACGACGTTGGTGCGAACGGTAGTTCGGGGTGGTCCGGCTCGGTATTCGAGGAAGTTATCCGCTCGTTCCAAATATAGAGCAAAAGATCGCAACCGCGAGGTTGAATGCCGCGAGAGAAGAGAGAAGGAAAAAGGAAAGAAAGAAAAAAAAGGAGGGGGGAAAAAGGAAAGATAACTCGACCGGGAGGAAACGAAAGCCATATGGCCCTCTCTCGACGCGGAGCGTGCCCGATGTGGTGTCTAGGAAAGAAAACCACGCGGCAGTGGCGGTGGGGTGGGTGTTCGCCGGCGGAGGGAAGTTTGGGCAACCCTCCGTGAAATATAGGGCTGGTTAGGCCTCGGCAAAGGAAAGTTACGAGGCACGCGAGACTCTCCACCTAGAGAGAGAGAGAGAGCGTTATTGCCGCAAAAGACACGAGTATATCACCCGCGTTCTCCTACACTTTTGCCTCCTTCTTTCTTTCCCGATGGAAAACGCGTTCCCGGCATTTAACGTGACCCCGAGGCGCGAACGACCAACAGCTTATCGTCCAGATTACAGACGTATAAATTACGACCACCGTTATACCGAGAACGCTACACACCCGACACAAGCAGCTTTCTCTTCCCAGTTTTCCCTCTTTTTCCCCCGATTCTTTTTCTTCTTTTCTCCGCTTTTTTTTTTTTTTTTTTGTTTTCGCCCCCGCCGAGAGACGGGAATGCTCCTAACTACGAGACACGAATCACGGACCACAGACCGCTAATGGCCGAACTATTTTGACGCATGCGAGGATCGCTCGACACGTTTGTCACGGCGACACGGGGATAAGAGAGAGGGAGGAACGTGGTTTACCATTAGCATATCACCTGTGCACGCCGGTGTACTCTTCCTCCTTTGGTTGCTCTCTTTGCTGGCCGAGAGAAGCCTTTTCCACTCGTTCTTTTTCTGGGTATCGTGGCGAAAACTTGATAACCGCGTGTTCGTCGCACGGCGAACGAGTTTGCTCGTTTCCTTTCGAGGTCAAGAAAGCGAGGAGAGGATAAGCACAGGCCTCGGCACGAAGCTTCTTAGGATCGCGTGACTGATCACCGATGCACTTGACAGCGGCGCAGGACGCCATTAGCTTTATCATCGGCCGGACTCGCCGGCAATATTCGATAACTGGCTTTACAGTTACATTAAATTTGCACGAATTCTTCGCGAAATTCTTCCTTTTACATACACTCCTATATATATATATATACATATATATATATCGTTGCGTTTGGTTTCGCCCCAAAAAAAAAATGTTATATGTGTACTCGTGCTGAAAGGGACTGAAAAATGAGATAGCCTGAAAGCAACCTGAGAGGCAAAGATCGTGGGTGACCAAGTGCCGAAATATTCGACGACAGCGACCGCTGGTATCTACGAGTCAAATTGCGACGAGTTTGCAAGTCCAACGGGAGAGTCTAGAGACGAGGAGGTGTGAGAAAAGGATCTGGTTATCGGGGAAAGGGAACGGGTGATTATCGAGGCACGTAGATATTAAGAGAGCCTTTTCTTACGGGTTGTTAAGCGTCTGCTTCCTTTGCGTGAACCGGACGATTTTACGACGAAGCCTCTCGTACACCGGCAATCTCGGCGATCTCTGATAATCCCGCGGTAGAAAACCAACGAGAACGAGGAGTTTCGTTTCCACGTAGTCGAGGGTTCGAGGGGGGAGGAATGAAGGTGTTGCGCAACCCGGGCTGAAACTCTGAAAAGTTACATTTGCAAATATTACCTCTGGTAATAACGAGCGAACCGCGAGAGCAACGAACAAAAGAAATCGCACGTTGGTTGCATTTCTCCCGAGATTTGCCTGGCCGAGAGTTATAATTATCGGCGCGGTTCGCGATATGACGCTCGATCGGTTCTAATGGCTCGTACGTTCTTAATTAACCACGACGGCGAATCGAACCTCCGTTCGGAGCGGTTTGGAGCCGGCGCGGAGCTCGGCTCGCGGGGTTCGCGCGCGACTTACTTTCACCCGCGGTGGAAACGACCGCGTGTACCTGACTTGCGAAACAGTCGGCGGTTCTCTCGGCGTCGATACCGCGAGAAGAAACGTAGTTTCATACTTGCATGCCGCGCACCGTGCCGGCCGATGCGGGATTACTGCACGAGCAAAATGTACAAACGTACACCGCGCTCGTGCGCTCGATGGGAAATTTTCGCGTTTCCGTTGATTAGTTGGCGATCCATGAACGTTTCGTTTCGTTTCGTTTCGTTTCGTTTCACAGCCTCGGTTCGAAACACGAACGCTTGGTTTACGACGTGGGCCAACCAACGTGCACGGTTACGACAACCAGTTATTGCATAGCTGTTCGTATCAGTCGTTCGTTCCCTCGTACACCGCTGGATACCAGCGGAAACGCGCTGGATTCGTCATTCGTTTTCAAAACCTTCTATCTCCTTGTAAACCGGCACGAAAGTCGGAAAATGCACAAAAATTATGTCCCGCGTCATTCCTGTGTTTACGTGACTGAACGTTCGATCTCAATACGGATAACAGGGGCTTGCAATTAGCGAGTTGATGGATCGAAACCTAGATTCTGTCGTACGTATTTGTCGAAATGACTGTTCGTTGGGCTGTAAGTCTAAACGGTGCAAATATCACGATCGACGCGACGAACGTGTTACTCTCGTCGAAGGAACACCGCAACCCCTGTGTTTTCGTAATGCGAATTGCCGCGCAGCTGGCGTATTTTCGCGGACCGAAACGAAAATACGCGAGGCGTTCCGATGAAACGGGGCGCGATCGCGGCCCCCCCGACGTTATTGTTTTTAATTAACGGCCGCCGTTCTGGGGAAGGGGGGGGGAGAGAAAAGGGAAGCCGCGAGCAGCGGCACGGATTACAACTGGCGTCGAGACGTCAAAAAAATTCTATTATTCTCGATTCGCCGTCTCGCTCGGTCTTTCTTGGAAAACGGGACGACGACGACGACGACGACGACGACGACGACGACGATGACGATGGCGGCGGCGAGTTTAGACGAAATAAGAGGAGGAACGGAGGCGGGGGGAAAGGGTGAGAGGGGGACACACGTTTCTCTCTAAATTCAAAGGGCTGTTTTTAAATTCGTACCACCGTAAAACCTGACAACTCTGAGCAAAATTCTTGGAAAATAAATCCGACCACCACCGCGCTCCTCTTCTCCGCCGTTCTTTAAGAGTCAAATCAATTTTTTCTTTTGCATTCTCCTCGCGCTTCGCGGTCAACGCTGTTTGCATTCTTTGGGTCACACTTGGCTCGTACGTGTTTGAAAATACCAATATCGTTGCAAACTTTTAAGTTATTCGATTGCATTTAATTTCACTAATTTTACCAATTTTTACCGGAATTTAGTGACGCAAATGCGAAAAAATTATTTATCTTTTTATTTAATTTCTCGCGTATCGCGTATCGAACGTTCCTTTGCTCGCCGAATCGCGAGATGCCGTGCTCATCGATCAACTTGCAAATTGGGATTAAATTCAGGTCGGAAGACAGAATTTGTCTCGCGGACGTCTTTCGCAGTCGCCGGCCGCTCGGTTCGCGACATGGAACGACGAAAGAAAAAGTTAGAGGCAGCAAAATACCGGGTTCGTTGGGAGGCAACGTGGCGCCCGGCAGAGTTTCGGGGGAAAATAAAAGTAGTGCGTCGCCCATAGTGGCGATCGCCCAAGGTATAGTAATTTCGGGGAACTTTCTCCTCCTCCCTGCCGCGTCCTTCGCTCTATATATATATATATAAATATTCTTTTTTTTTCTCTTTCTTGCTTGTCTTCGAAGTAGACGTCTTTCCTTTTGTTACGTTTACGAGTCTCCTCGGATTCCGAGGAGAGTAAAATCTCTCCACCCTCTGCCACGCTTCCATCCTCCCCTGTTCTTTGCTCCTCCCCCCGCCCTCGCCGTCCCTCGTGCTGGCTGTTCGTCTCCACCGAGCGCAGCCGTGAAATAAATCCGTATATTCCGGAGGGTCTTAAATTCAACCGGAAATAGAATTTGTCCCGAGGCGGTCGCGGAAGCCAATGGCGCGAGGCGAAGACGGCAAAGAAACTCCGGGAGGAAACTCGCGAAAGAAATCGAGAGGCAGAGAAAAAGCAGAGCCCGGACCGGGGGGATCTGGCGAGGTCGCGCGCGCGAACCCGTGTTTCAAACCGCGGAGAAGGGTGACATTCCGCGAGCACGAGGAAACTCGCACGCGCGGGTTCTGCTGTTCCCTTTCTTTCCCGGAACTAAGTCGTCGCTAGGAAAAAGAAATGCCGAAACCGGCAGGGAGAATTTAATTTTCTCGCTAGGGCAACGAAAACAAACCTGGCTGATTTATGATTCGGATCGAAAGGTTAAAATATTCGCGTTGTATTTTACAGAGAGAGAGAGAGAGAGAGAGAGAGAGCGTAGTAGCGATGAGTGGTTCGCAGTTTTTTACGTTTAATCCCTAACTCGTAACATCGAGCACACAAGGGACGTAATAATTTAAGCTTCCACGTTGCCTCTTGGAACTTTTATTTCGATTCGATGTTATCAACAGTGATCTTCATCAGAGAAAAGGATTTACAGCATTTAGGAACGTTGAAATATTTGACGTTGTATTTTACAAAGGAACGTAACGCGCGGATGGTGGTGGTTAGTTGGCAGAGAAGGAAGAGGGAGGAGTTTTAAATATCGATGGTTACATCTCGTCCGTTTCCACCGGTGGGTGAAAAGTTCAAAGGACGTTTTATAATGCTCTCGCCGTTGACGACGAAGAAGTGCTCGTTAGAAGCAGGCGCGCGCGGCGAACGTCGTCGCGTAGTCTACGGTTGCACCTGTTCGAGTACTATTAGAGACGGCTTAAAATTTTCACGAGCCACTCGAGAGCGGCGAGGCCTCTCTCTCTCTCTCTCTCTCTCTCTCCCTCCCTGTCAAGGCTGCCGAAATCTGCAATTTGGCGGGATCCATCGTAAGCAGCCACTCTGCGGAAGGAAAGTCTACGTTGGAAGAGAATAGAAAAAAGAAGCGGGGCCTTTGCACGCTGAAGAAGGTGGCCAACCACCTCCGGAGTAGGGCGGCCCCACGCTGTTCCGCAGACGATCCTCACCCGTTGTGTTTACATCCGCCTCGAAGGAGGCAAAAGTAACGGAGGAAGAAAAAAGGAAAGAGGATCAAAATGGAAATTCGTGGTTTATCAAAGGAAGGCTAGATACTTGCCAACCACTGCGAAAGCTCCAGCTCTTCTGACAGGCTTCTCTCGCGCGCTCCTCCTTCACTCATCTTCTCTTTATCTCTCTCTCTCTCTCTCTCTCTCTTGAGATGCCGAGCTGTTTTCGGCAATTGCTACTGGATCTTGTCAAAAAGTTGAAAGAGAGAGGCTGGTGAAAAGAGGCACTACGGATTTCTAGCTCGTCCGAGGCCTAGAGGAGAGAGCAAGTGGGAGAAGAAGAAGGAAAGCGGAAAAGGGAAGGAGAAGGACGATGAGAAAAGAGGAACAGGGCGAGAGAAGAGAAAACGATGGAACGATGGAGAGAAAAAGGAGGAGGAGGAGGAGGAGGAGGAGGACATCTTAAATTTTTTACGAGGCCACTCGTGAGCAATGGCAACGGAAGAAGGCGAGCACACCACCACCACCGGTGCCGTAGACCTAGGAGGCGCTGTGCACAGCTACCAGCAAGCATTTCACTGAAGTCTGCAATTTCGCGGATGCATCTTGGCTGGTCTCGGCTAGAGCAAGAGAACGCGAGGGAAGGAGGGGAAGGTCTTTGCCCGCTTTAGAAGAACTCCTAAAGCGCGCCTTCCACCTCCTTTCTCCCTCGGTCCACCTCTTCCCACTCTCTCTCTACTATATTTTAGTACTCTAGAATTTCGTGCTTCCTCCAGTCCTCTCTGCCCCCAGCCCTCGCCTCGCCTCCCCTCTCTCTCTCTCTCTCTCTCTCTCTTCGTTTTCGAAGCCCTCTCCTCCTCCCCCCTCCACCCAGACTCTCAGAGTTCTGTGCGAACCTCTCTCTATCTTTTCTCTTTTTCGCTCGCTTCTTTCCTCTCATCTTTGCCATCACCCTCTTCTCTTCTATTCTCTTCTTCTTCTTCTTCTTCTTCTTCTTCTTCTTCTTCTTTTTTCTTCTTCTTCTCTCTTCTCTCTTCCCTCTTGTTCGGTCTCTTTCCGCCCGAAGAATAGCAGAGACGCCGGCCAGACCTTGCGGCCTATCACAGAGTGAGAAAGAGAGAGAGAGAGAGAGAGAGAGAGAGATCGACCCCCGAGCGAGAAAGCTCGGTGTTCGAACGAAGATGCTCGACCAGCTTTTCTCCTCTCTTCGTCCTCCGGCCTTTTCCTCTTTCTCTCTCGCTCGCGCGTTCTACGTCTCGCAGGTTCTATGTGTGCACCGAGAGGGAAGAAGGGTGAGAGAGACGGATAAACGCATGGTATTGATCCTGAAACCCCTTGCTTCTCATCCCTAGCCTAGCACCCCTTCCACCGCATCGACGAACCCCAAAGTTGCGTTCTCTCTCTCTCTCTCTCTCTCTCTCTCTCTCTTTCTCTTTTTTTTTGCTTTTGCCGCGTTCTCCCCCGCCTTTTAGACCACGCTAGATGACTCTGGTGCAACGAGTTACGCGAATTTCACCGAGCTCGGATGCATGTGCGATGCAGGATGACCTTGAACTTGAAGTTACTCTCCGACCACGTATGCACCACCGTGCGCATTTGTCGCGCAGACGTTTCCTCCTTTCGCGCTTCCCCTATTCCACGCGGATTTTTCCTCCGCCGCGCTGTTTGAAGCATCTCGATCTCGCGTGAACCAGGTTTTCTCCAGGCGACAGTCGCTCCGTTTTGACGAACGATCGATGTTCGTCGAGCGGAAGGAAACAAACGAATTGGTCGACGATGGACAGAGGGTCCTGCTCGAGATCTCGCGATCGATCCTTCCGAATTTTCCCTCCCCTCCTTCGCCACTTGCGTTTTATTGACTCGCGTAGAAGCACTTCTGCCCTGCCGGTTATTCGATCCGAAGAATGATCGATGCACACGGAAAGAAGCACGAAAGCGGCCGTTACGAGGAAAGAAAAGTACAACACCCATCGCTTTCTATCTACGTAGAGATCTTGGCCAGAAACCACGCGGTCTTCGAACACGCGATCGTCCATCTGCCCGGTGCTACGTCATTTGGCACGCTCCGGGGCATATCCGGAGAAACAATGATCCATGCAGAGTCATCGGACTTAACAGTACAGGTGCCAAACGATCGTCGATCGTGGATCGTGGATCGTTAACGACCGGTCCTGGTCGGGTTGCTTCTCGAGCCAGTATTCGCCGATATTCGGTCGATTTTCACGAACCAGTCGAAAATCGTTCGACGTCGTGCGACGAGAGACGAGGAACGAGGAACGAGGAACGAGAACCGATCGGTCACGTTCGCCACAAAAGAAGCTCGTTTCCACTCGATGAATCTCGATATACGAGAGGGGTGAGAGGTTGGAGAGGGGGCAGGGGGCGGGGGGAGGGGGGAGCGGAGGCACGACTTTATTCGACTTTATTCGGTGTTGAGCGAGGGTGGAAGACTACTCTCACGGCAGTCCGATGAAAGTAAACCACTCGGTAAAGCCGCGCGAAAGCGTCTCCGAAGTTTCCCGTTTTGGCTCGGGGCTTAACTTAATCGAACCCGCCTGTCGTTCTTAACCTTCGAAACGGAACTTTTCCGTATCGAAGCCGGTATATCGATTTTCCGCCGCCGATCGTGGCACGTCCACGATGAAATTTACCCTCGGCTCGTTCGTTTTCACGCGCCGCGAAGGTTTCTCGTGATTCATTGCGAGATCGTAACAGACAGATTGCGAGCTTTTATACTTCTTGCGTAAATAAACTCGTTGCGTTGCTCCTCATAATATTTGGCGAGTAAAACGATTTTAATCATCTTGGTAGAAACGTGCGATTTGTCCACGTGAAGATTCTTCTAATCTTCGTGTTGAATTTTAAAATTATTGGGCCGTCCGGAAAGTTCGTGCCGATTTTGAAGGAAAATTCACGCGCAGAGGATTAAAATTTATTATTAAATATTAAATTTAATTTATGTTAAATCGGCACGAACTTTCCGGACAACCCAATACTTGAATGAAAAAAAGAAATTGGCATCTTTCCTCTAGGTTCGACACAAACGTACACACACGCCCACGAGAAAAAGTCGACTCATCGGCGGCATCGAGACGTACATTCCCAACTTTTATCCTTCCGAGTTTCCAACAGTCGCGCGTAATTCACAAGCACTCTCGTGCACAACGGCTCTTGCACGCCGTAACGTGGTCAAACCGCGCCCGATGCAACTTTCCACTCTCGTAACAAATAAAAAAAACGTTGCGTAGGAGCGGAATGTTCGTTCGGAAACACGCTTCATAAATTCGGGGAGGGAAACTTTTGCCAAACCGCGGACCATTTAAGCCCGAGCGAAGTAAGAGACAAAGAGCGTCGAGAGACGAGGAGATACGAAAGGAGGGGGGTGGGGAGGAGATGAGATGGTCGGAAAGCGTGTAAAACGGTATCCCACTGTGTGTTAGAACGAGCTCGATCGTCGCGACCGCGAAGCAGAGCCAAAAAGAGAAGAAAAGAAGGAAGAAAAAGAGAAGAAAGAAAGAAAGAAAGAAAGAAAGAAAGAAAGAAAGAAAAAAAAACGACCACGGCCGCGTTGTTTCCATTTAGGGATGTCATTAGAGCGGCGCGGCTTCGTTCTCGCGAAAAGAGATGGAAATAGAAGTCGCCGGTCTGCGCTCGGCGGTCGGTAGAGATATCAGGAAGAAGGCGCGGAAGGGTAGATAGCAACCGGGAATGGGGGAAGGATATTTCGCGGATTTTAATTAATGCGGTTCATCTTTGTTTCTTTCAGACGAGCCCCGGAGTCTCGTGGAGTGTGACGAGCGTGCGCGCGCGCGCGTGCGCCTCTGCCGAGGAAAATTCAGGCGTCGACGAGAGGCGGGAAGGAGGAGTAGAAGAAACTTAGAGGCCGAGGGGAGAAGGAAAAGGCACGAAAACGGAGAAAGCGGCGAGTGGTTCGCGCGGGGGCGGCAGGGAGAGGAGGAAATGCGACAAATCTCGGCTCGTCATTAAGGGAAGCGGCTCTTTGTAGGTGCGCGCGGGAGCAGGGGGGGCGGGGGGGAAGATCGGACGGAGTGTTTCTGGCAGTTGTGCAAGGGGCACCTGACTGCTTCCGGTGGCATCGCGGAAGTCGGTAAATGCAGCCGAGCCTAGACTATTCGCCGCGAATAGTTTCGTGGAATCGAGAGAGGCCTACCGATCGTACGAAACCCCAGATACGCAACGACGAGCTTTCAACGAGCGGCCTAATCGCCGTTAATGGCCTAGGAGGAATTCGGAGACGACCGTCTCTTCTTTCAAAGAGAGAAAGACAGACGGAGAGGCTAGTAACTCGTGAGCGACAGTAACTCGTGGACCTGACAATAACGAAGAAGAGGAAGAAGAAGAAGAAGAAGAAGAAGAAGAAAGAATAGAGGTTTGTTCGAGAGGCGAAGTTAATTTTCGGAAGGGTAAGAAACCGCCAGTGGCGAGCACGGCACATCTGGAAGGGTTGCACGACCTGGAGCAGGAGCAGGAGCAAGAGGAAGAGGAAGAGGAGGCAGGAGGAGGAGGAGGAGGAGGAGGAGGAGGAGAAGACGAAGGTGGTAGTAGCGTTGAGAAGCTGGAGGAGTCGGGCGGCTACGAGGGTGGTTGCACGTCGTGGTCGCGTGACGTGCGGAAAGAGCAGACGAACCGTGGAGGAGGCATGAGGAGGAGAGAGTGACGACGCTGCCGGTGCTGCAGCCTCGCACAGATCGTGAGAGGACCGGCGGCCCCACGGTGGGGCTGCGATAAGAATGGCCCCCTTCAATATGGCGGGCGTAGCAGGCCTTCTAGCCACCTGCGCCGCCGCTGCTGCTTCCGCTGCCCACCTTCTGCCGTTGCTGCTGTTGCTAATCTGCCCGCGAGGGACCCACGCGGAACAAGGTAACCCTCTTTTCTTCTCTTCTCTTCTCTTCTGTTCGCTTCTCTTCTCTTCTCTTCTCTTCTTTTCGCTTCCTTTCTCTACAGGTCGATTCAAGAACGTATCGCACGTTCTCCGCTATCTTGAGGGAACTTGGTTTCTTCCTCGAGTCTTTTTACATTTCTCGAGTTTTTGGGAATTTTGACGGCTAAATTCGCGAAACCCATTTTGGCATTCGAGTCAGGTGCTTAACCAAAGTTACAGAGATGATCTAAGATCTCGAATACTCCAAAATCAACTGTCCATTGATATTTAAAAAGAATTAAAAAATACAACGAAAGCTTCAAGTAATAAAAAGTTTATTGGACGATTTGGTAATTATCAAAGGATCACACACAATCATTCCACAATAGTATTTTGCTCGATACGTTCGTTGAATCGCCCTGTAGGGACTGCACTTGGACTGCACTCTATCCGAGAATCATAAAGCAAGATGATAGTCTAGGACGACACCTCAGGACACGATACGCGAGTGCGATTGCTACTTCCTTCTGTATACTTAGCTAGATGCATCGATTAAGTCGTACGCCTGCCGCCAGACGTACTACACCCGTCTTTCTATCGGGGAACGATTGCGATAGAAAGTCCCTACCGATGCAACGAACTGGTGTTTGAAGTCGTTTTATATACGACATAATTATTAGCTTCCCCGAGAACTTCCCCGTGATACGTTCTTCCTATTTTTTTTTCCTTTCTTTCTTCCTTTCTCCGTCGAAGCGGCGGCTAAAAGTCGGCTCAATAGACACTTTCGATACGACGACCACTGGTACGATCTTTCGCTTGTAAATAACTTAATTAACGTTGAAGCGACGGCAACCAGTGGAATGTCGTTTATCGAGTACTGTTGCTCGACGTTCTTTCGACACTTCGAAATGGCGTTACTTCGCCAGCTGTCGCTCGATTACGATCTGCCCGGATTACTCGAAAGAAATTCCTGGCGGCGCGATTCTATTTTCGTAATGAGAATTTCATTACGCGGAGGCTAGAAAGAAACAGTATTTCCTTTTTTCATTCTCGTGGTATTAAACTTGTGTGCGAAAATAGGCTAAAGAGTGTATTTAATTGGATTATTAAGAGTCGTAAGAAGATGTCTGTGGAAGATTACATTTTTGAAAATATAGCGAAAATATAGCGTCGGCTACTCGAATCCGATTAATCGGCGTGTAAATAAATTGGCGTGCGAATAATTTATCCAGACGCTGTACGTGGATTACGGGAATTAAGATTTTGCTATATACACACCGTCGAGATTAGACTAACTTTCTATGGATCCACCAAATCGGACTCGCGCGAATCGATATGCATTGATATGTACGTTCGGCTCCGTCGAAGATGCAGAGAATCAACCTCTTGTGAGAGAATTTGCTCCGTGTTGGCCAAGACCTATATAGAACGTACTCGAACGTACGCGACTTAATCGGTATTCTCGTAGCCTAGTGCAGCGATATTTACCGAGAACTCGATCTATACCTCGTCGAATATTTATTCAACTCGGGGGGGGGGGGAGACTTGGGGACCCGACGAACTCGTCTCGAAATCTTTGCTTAATTAATTAGACGAAAAACTATTCAATGTCAGCCGCTCACACCTCCGATGAGTTGACACCGGTGACACATTTGGAAACGTCGATGATTAATAGATCGTTAATTAATCTGACAAAGCAGAGCTCTTTTATCTCGTCTTTTATTGAAGTGGATCTTTACATTTTATATCTCGCACCTCTCCCTCGGAACTGACATTCACGTTTTTACTACGATATTCAACTGAAATTTACTTAAATCGAAAAAACGTAGAAAAATACGATCTGGTAATAGAAGGATTTGAACGTTGAAAAATATCGAAATTATCCCGTTGGATAAAAAGAATTTCTAGTTGGGCTGCATTTGTTCAACTACTGTGCGCGTCCTATAAATTTCACGCTCATTAGACAGTGCCGATTCAACGTCTGTTGGCTGTTAAAGGATTGACGATTGTAATCCTTCAGGATTCACAATTTAACTCGGACGAACAGCCTCCTGGGAGACGAGACTTTTAAACGTTTCGAGCATGCGAAGTGCACGGGGATCGTCTGTATCGTGATCTATAACCACGGTCAGAAATTTATTCGAGCGATAGGGGAACCGGCTGCTTTTTTAGCAGAGAGAGAGAGAGAGACAGAGAGAAAGGGAGAGGGAGAGGGAGAGGGAGAGGAGGGTTTCTCGGAGATGGAGAGCTACCCGAAACGTTTTCCATATTTATGCGGAAAGGAGGCTGGCGCCCCGGGGTTCTCGATGGGTCCGTTTCTGCACCCCGTTCATCCCTCTTTCGCCGGGAATAACGATAATTTCGTAATGTGGGCCAATCTTCCGAATTGCGGGATCGTTTCGAGGTGCCGGTAGTTAGTGCCGCGGCATTAAAAGGGGATCATTTCGAACGCGCGTTCGTCCCGGACAGGAAGGAAGGAAGGAAGGAAGGAAGGAAGGAAGAGGGTTGGAGGGGGAGGGAAAACGCGCCGCGCCGGGGATATATAGACCGCTCTCCGAAATTGACCGGCAAACTCAGCAGGCCCTGTTTACTCTACGTGAGCCGATTTCTAGATGAAGGGTCTTCGCCGCGCGCCTTTTTTCGATGCGCGCCGTGTGCTCCTCTCCGCGATACCCAAAACCACGTCTTCCCTCCCCTCCCCTCCCTCGATTAGATTCTCCTCACGAACCGCCAAGTTACTCTTTTGAAAAACCGGGCCAACCAGTTTCGCTCAAATTTTAACCCTCGACTCATCCGCGCGGAAACCTAGACTCGAGCCTCGAAGCCTCTCTGCCTTCGGTCGCGTGTTTCTTTCGGCGAGATTCCCCGAAAATGGAAGACGATCCAAGGAGATCGCGCTTTCGAAGCGCGTGACTTTTTAACTAACAACGTTGTCGTAACGAGCAAAGTTCGAAATTAAAAATTTTTTACGGTCGATGTAAAATTGTCCACAGTTCTAAGAAAAAATCTTCTCGTGATTTCAACGCGACGGAACGCGGCGGCAAGTTCTGGTACCGCAATCGCTCGGGAGTTCCCTCGGTGCACGATGAGAGAACTTTGGGACGTTTAATGGAACTTGTCAAGAATACGCATCCCCAGTGGACCGTGTCCGCGCAACGGAGACGGCTAACTTCGTTTCCCTCGACCTGCACGAAACCCGAGCTTCTCGTTACCCTTGCCTATTCGATATCTCGGCTTCGTGCCTTTCTCTCTCTCCCTCCCTCCCTCTCCCTCTCTCTCTCTCTCTCTCTCTCTCTTTCTTCACTTCTCCCGTTATATCTCTGAATTTCATTCTTCGACCGGATCCCTGAGAGAGGTCGACTACTCGTATTACAGTATCCGCTGCTGGACTCGTAAACACCGATTCTCCCCGGCGATAAACTCTGCGGCTAAGCGAATTTGTCCAGTCGACAGCTTTCTTAATCGATCTCGCCGCAACTCTTCCGACACGCAGCTCGGCCTCGCAAAATTCGAGATAACGCAGAGAACGCGGGAAAGAGAGATTTGGTCGAGTGTCTGTGAAAATCAGAGTGAAACAGCAGAGAAGCGAACGTGGTAACGTTTTTCGCGAGTCGAAAGGACACGCTTCAAAAAAATGTTTCGCCAACTGTTCCGACTAGGAAACGAAGACGACTTTTTCGCCATAAAATTTTATCGATACGCAAAAACATTTGAATCGATAGAAAATCAATTATATACAGGCGCGATCGCTCAGTAGCAGGGTCTACCCTACGCCCCCTCGCGAATCACGTGACGCAAATCAACCAATCGCTAATTTTCGTTGCATCAGCGTTGCCCGCTAAAATCACCTTCGGTGATAACAAGAACGGAAAAGAGAGATCCTCGTCGGGTCGATGATCGATACGCGGTCTCTGAAAAATTTGAAACAGAGGAGTCAGAGAACAGAAAGTAGACACGCGAAATCAGTTTTGGTCCGCGATCTGGATACAGAGTCTTCTTCGTTTCTTCTTTCCGTCGAATCGGACAAACTCCTCGGAGAGTTGGAACCACAGAGGTATAACACGGTGGCTGAAATTCGATTACTTTCTGGAACGACGAGCAAGCCACTCGGTACGGCATGGTTCGTTCGCTGTGTGGACACGCTTACGGCTCGATTACTTTGTCCTTCCACCCTCGAATCTGTCCTTTCGATTTCCCTTTAACAGTGAACCGTAACGACGCTCGGCGAAACTGGCAGATCGTCTAATATGATTTCGTTGTGCTCGTATCCCCATATCCTCCCGCTCTCTCATTCTCTCTCGCTGGTTACTCAGAAATCAAATGGAAAAACGAAAATTCAATATACCATCTGCGAATTTGGTCACGCATACCGGTATTTGAGTACGCTCGTTACGTTTAATTTACCGTACAACGACAAAACACATTTCGTTCCTCGACGCACAATCTACCGAAATAGTGTCTAAGTTTGCCCTAAGCAAAGAAATCACTGTTGACGTTAACCCTTGACGCAGATGACCATCATAGTTGGTGTTTTTCTCCTTGGCTGCCTTTTGTCATTATCATCGTGCGTCGTGTCACCGGCGATCTCGTCCCCCTTCTCGAGGGACCGATGCTCAATCACAGAACCCCGCCTCGCGTATTCGTCACTTGACATTCTTCAACGTCTGCCGCGACGAAACGTCGAAGCTCCAGTAAATTTTCCTCACACGTGCTACTCTCGACCAGGAAGAAGAGACGAGCGTGCGTGATTGCGTAGAAAAAAGCTGATCGAACGCGGCGAGAGTGGCGTTGTGTCGCGGTCAGGGGTCCGGCGAACGCGCGGAGGCCGGTGGATCGCGGGTACGCGGTGACGGCGCGAGCGGGAGCTGGGAGCGGGAGCAACGGCAGGAGAAGTCTCGGGAGCAGGTCGAGCCACAAGGAGGCAGTCCTCTCTCGAACAAACTCGATTGCCTCCACGAAAAGGCAGAAAGACTCGTTCGGTGCTCCGGCTGTGTGCGTATACCTGTATGCAGGCCTCTCCGCTCTGCTCCTTTCCTCTTCTCTTTCTCTCGATTCCTCTCCCCCCGTGGCCTCCTCCCCCTGCTCCGTCGGTCGAGTCGGTCTCTCCTTCTCCTCCTCCTCCTCCTCCTCCTCCTCCTCCTTCTCCTTCTCCTCCTTCGATGTCTCTCTGTTTCTCTCTTGCTTCGTCCCTGCCGGCTATATCCTCGTTCCTCTCTTATTCTTACTTCACCGGGGCCTTACGGTGGGTAAGAGACGCGGCAACGCCGCAGGAATGCCCGGCCAGCCCACCGCGTGCATACCTGTACAGCCTACTACTCTCCTCTCCGGTTCGGTCCAGGTTCCAGCCGCGTATACCGAAGCTGCCCGTGGCAGCAGCATCCTATCGAGCCGACAAGGACGGACTGAAACTTGCCCCCTGCCGGTCCACCGACCAACAGCCAGCCAAAGGCCAGCAAGAACGCCGGAAAGAGAAAGCAAGACGGCAGGAGAGCACGCTCTCTCTGTGGTTCTCCAGTGCGTGTGCTTCGCTGTCTCTTCTCACGGGAGAACGCCGTACGTACTTACGTACGTACGTACGTACGTATATACGTGTACACGCAAGTACGTACGTGTGCCCGTTGCCAGGTTCGTGTCCTTTCGTGTGCGGCTGATGAGCGCGCGCGCGCGCGCGCGATGCACCGCGTCCTCCGCGGGAGCGACGAAGAGAGGACCTTACGGTTCCCAGCAACCGCGTGCGTGCGAGCAAAAGATCGCGCGACGTCGAATGTAGGCTACTCTCATTGACCGAACACCCCGGAAAAGAAGCGCGTAGGCTCCTTCGATGGGACCAGGATGCACGTAGAGGAACGGAACGCGGTGTTCGAGAGAAAACCGCCGTCCTCGCTGGAATTTTCGAAGCGGCAGTACCGCAACAATGTACAGTTACCTTAATCCGCGAGGAATCGAAACGCGTTTTGCTCGCGCTGCGACAGTTCCTCTCGCGTTTTCCGACGCGTTGCGCCGTCTTTCGCGTGCAAGAGCACTAGTTTCTCGTTAGCCGAGCTAGCGCTCTGAGAGAAGTGAACGGACGCGAGTAGAGACGACTGTTGTTTGGATTTTTCATTGGCTACGTACGCAGCTCTTGGTTCTATCATTCTACAAATGGTACCTCGAGTAACTCACTCTATCAGGCTGACAATCAGTAGCTGCAAAGAATTTATTCCTATCGTCGGTTAGGACACCCAGTTGCACAATAGGAAACCAGGACGAAAATGGAAAAGAGATCCCATCTCGCAAAAAATCTTTGTCAAACGTCTTCGAGCGACGCCGATCCTTGATTAAGTCCGTTGGCATTTTCACAGCAGCAGTACCGCAACCTTGTACAGTTACCTTCCGATCCACCAGGGAATCGAAAGGTTTTGCTCGCGTCGCGACAGTTTCTCCCGCTTTTTTTTTTACATGTTCCACCGCTTCAAACTCTCTCTCTCTCTCTCTCGCTGTCTGTGATCCGCGGACTCGATTTAAATTTTCGATATCCATCGGCGTGGCAGCGCAATATTCATCGTCGGACCGCCACCGGGTCACAAAGGTGCGGTATAACGGACCAGATTAAAAATCAATATTTCCTACTGAAAACGCTTCGCTCCGGTCCGCCGTGCCGCTCGGACATAACCGCCGCGTCCTTTGCTTTTAATGCCAATCTTATTCGGTTTCGGGGCAGCAGCAATAGCGATCAGTTTTTCGCCGCAGCTGCCGCAATTGCTCGGCCGATAAAGCGAGTCATCATCGGTGTGGTGGTCCCTTTGCGAGCGCCGATGGTGATCCGTCGTTCTCTCTCTCTCTCTCTCTCTCTTTCTCTCTCTTTGCGACAACTCGATCCGCGGGGACAAATGGATCTCTCTTCAGAGCCGGGGCAAACGTCCGGAAAAAGAGGAGAGAGAGAAAAAAAAAAGGAAAAATACCCAACTAGACGTTGGAACAAACATCGTTCAACGAACCTCAAACGAAGTCGAAATCCCGATATTGGAATATCGCTCTCCGTGTGGTTTATACTCTTTATCGTCTGATCGCTTACCGGTATCGGGATATCCCTCTCTTTCTCTGGCCTGTGCTCGGTGTATGGATCCGGTGAAAGTGCCGTTTCTTCGGCCGGTTTCTTACTTTTCCGCGCGATTCGATCTCGGTTCATCGTTCAGTCGAGCCAAACTTAGACTTCGACTTCGACTTCGACTCAGACTTTGACAGCTCTGTCTCGAGATTCTCCGTCAGAAATACCTTTGTAGCAAAAACAATCGTACGAGAAATCTAAAGGGCAAACGTGCACTCGGATACTCGCCGTGATATTATAAGCGTTCCATCTTCCATGCTTCCCTTTTCCATTTCAAATCGCACTCTCGAAAAATACGAGTCTGCACAAAAATCCGCAAGTCCACAAAACTATCGAGGAGTTGGTTAGTTTTCGTGAAACTAACTCGAGCAGCAGAGGTGGCGATGGTCTCGACACGCGGCGTCGTCGCAAAGTCAGAGAGGGCGATTTCAGGTACTCGTAGGAGGACCAGATCGCGAGGAACTGTTAGGCGGGTCCGTACTGCCAGCGAGAAAAGACGCGCGACGCTGGGCGTGTGCGTAACCCGGCGCAAAACGAGCATCGCGCGAGACGAAACGCGATACGCACGCACCGGGAACACGAGTGAGCATAAATTTTAATCGCCAAGAAAAATCTCGAGCAGAGGAGAGATAGAGAGAGAGAGAGAGAGAGAGAGAGAGAGAGTGAGTGTGAGTATGCCAGGCTGAATAAGGAAAGGAGAAGACGGGTATAGAGATATAGAGAGAGGAGGTTAGGTATGCCGGCGAGTAAAACGCCTGGAATAGCGGGGCTCCGAGGTACGACAACGACGAGCAGCATCGAGCAGCCCGTATTACGTGTTTCTCGCTTTCGAGAGCGCTGCTAACAGCCGGGATTTGCACGATTTTGCTCGTGAACTTGCCTCTCGACGACGGATCAAACACCTTTTCACGAAAAAAAATTGCAGTTACAGCGTTCGAACGCGACGCTCACGAGCGCTGTTTTATATTTAAAGTGTTTCGATATTTCGTTGACAGTGTCACAGTTACGTTCCATCGACGTTTCGTACAATACGTGTCGAAGATTCTTCCCGGGTGATGGGCATTCGAATACTTTTGCGAGCGGAAAATCGAAATATGGTTTCAGAGTATTCACCGAGACAAAAGACACGGAAGTAGAATGGAAAAAATCAGGAGGTGACGTTAGGACAGATTTGGCGTGGCACGACAGTGTCATGTTTTTTGACATCGCCGATTTTTCGGATAGCCTCAACTTTGGGGTAAGAGAAATTCGCGTGTAACTGAATACACGGACGGCGGCAATACCGCGAAGAAGTAGGGAGAATACATACATATTTCACTAGACGGACACCTCGATTCGGTGAGAAATAATACGGAAAACGCGGAGAGAAATGTGCTTCCCTCTCCCTTCCCGTGCTTGCCTGGTTCGCGAACCCGGCAGCGTATATCCGAGTAGATATCGGTGCAACATTTTATACCGGTATTCTTTGTTGGTTCGCACCCTGTTTTCCGTCTCCGTTGCTCCCCTTTATACAGAGAGAGAGAGAGAGAGAGAGGAGGGGGAGAGAGTTTTGTCTCTCGGCCGCTTTTCTTCGATTTCTCTCTCTCTCTCTCTCTCTCCCTCCCTCCCTCCCTCCCCCTGAAGTGAAGTCTCTCGAGGCGTCGCGACGAGGGCGTGAGCGTCGGCTGGTTACATTTCCTAGCAGACCATTATTTCTCCGCTACACCCACGCGGCTGAACCGGCCTCACGAACAGCCCGCCACTCACACGACTCACCCAGTCGCCCAGGCACAGGCACACAGGCACACAGGCACACACGCGCGCAGGTAGACTGCATTTTCTCCCTTTTTACCCCTGCTACTACATTACCTTTTCCCGGAGCAGGGAGTTAGGAGGGTGTCTCGCTGCATATTAATGAAAAAATTTGTGACTTCCCTCCGTCATCCAGCAGCCGCATCCGCGAAAAGAAGACGAAGGGCGGGAGAGGGGGGCGCTTCTTTCTCTACCTGTGGTACACAGGGCTGCGCCTATCCATCTCTCCTTCTCCCACGACTCTTCCGTTCGCAATAAATGAACACACCGTCGTCGTCGTCGTCGTCGTCTGGCCGTCTTTCGCGTGCACGCGTACTCTAAAATAAATTTCAACGAGAGAGACGGCGATGTTCTTCCTTCGCGCCGTACCTACCTATCGAACGCACCGATACCGCACTCGTCTGCCGCGTCTGTATCGATCCGATTTTTCGTTGGTGGATGCTAAGAATTTCGTCGTGGAATTATCATTTTTCGGCGATTCGACGTGTAAGACGCGCAAGACGGAGGGAGTAATACAAGCTGAAAGGGTATTTCGAGGCGAGTAAATGGGAATTTCACGGCGGCGGAGGGGCTGGCTAGCGGAATTTCAATTGCTTGGATTTTGCTAACGGGACTAATTCGTGGGAGGCTTAGAATTTAATCCAGCAGCGAGCTGTTGGAACGCTCGTGCGACGGAACTAGCCTCGGGTCGTTCTCTCGCACGGTGAATTCCCGAGTGAAATCTTTTTTTGCACTGTCAGTTTTTGCCGCTCTCGAAAATTTCGCAAATTCTGCCGCTTTGTTCGCAAAGCGTCGTTTGTCTCGTCGTCGCGCGTGTTACTCCGTCGCGAGAGGATTTGTTTTAGCACCGCGCGGATAATCTCGATTCAGAAGAAGGCGTTATCGAGCCGTAAAGTGCTCGCCGATTGCGGACGTGTGATACGTGTCCTTGGATTTCGCGAGAACAACGCGACAGTAGCTCGCGCGAGGATCAAAAGTCGCGGGAAGTTGGAGGAGGAAAAGGCAAGTAGATAAGAAAACATCGAGAAGGAGAGCAGGAGGAGGCAGAGCCGCGTTTTCCCGGTATACGTCAGAGCCAATAGAATTTTACGACGCAAGATAACCTAAGGCTGTTTTTCGTCCCATTGTACCCGGAGGCCACCATTAATAATACAGGTAGTTGGAGGTCGGTGATAATATAGCAGACTGGCGTACCGAAGGAAGAATATAGCCGGAAGAAAGAGAGAGACAGAGAGAGTGAGAGAGAGAGAGGGATGGAAAAGTGGTAAAAGGACGGCCTCTAAATTTTCCCTTTTCCGAGATAAAGCGGTCCATTCTTTCCCTTCTTGCCATCCTGTCTCTGTCTTCCCGTTTCTCGCGGTCAGGATGGGTATATTAGCTCAGCCACTGGCTTTTACGACTACCGTCAACTACCGTTGCTATTGCCTCTCTCTCTGCCGGAGTTTGCATCACGCGGCTGCGAGGAAACGGAATTCCTCGCGACTTCCTTATTTTCCGCTGCGCCTGCGAGGCCAAAGGAACGCTCTCGGTCTGATTAGCCCTTTCATTCCCGGCGGCGACTATAGCCGGCGTCCACGACAGGACGACTATACTCGGCTACAGTCATCCGGCTGATGATTTATTCGATGCTAATTACTGCAGCGTCTGCGAGACTCGACTGGAAAGATGGAATCTAAATGTGAGTTTGTCTCGCACATTCTTCCTTGGAGACGTGTTTCGACACGTTCATTTTTTCGCACCTGTTCGGTAGTTGTTTCGTTCCTTTGTTTTTCTCTTTAGTTAGTCTACCAAACGATTCTCGCGACATTTTGGAACGTTATCCCGCAGAAATATAAATACAATCGGAGCAAGTGTCGCCTTCGAACGTAGATTGAAAAATCAGAAAATTGCGAGGAGACGTAAAATTTGCAACCCCCCTTGAATTCTTACGTCCCCGTAGAGAAAGACAGAGATACAAATACCGTGCGCACAAAGAACGCACGGCGGAGTTAAACTCCCCGATGAGAAACCATTTCTCAAGATCCGACGATTCTTGTAACTCCGATAATGGCCGAGCAGCGGCGAAGAGGGAACGAGGGACGAAGGGGAGGGAGAGACAACTCCTGCACTCAGTCACAGAAAAATTAACAAGTTTCCCAGGAAATAAGACATCGGCGCATAGATAGGCGAGAACGTAATAAGGCTGTACAAGGTCCGCGGGCTCGCGGAATAAATGGAATCTGGCCAGATCTGGCGTGCACCGAAGGTCTCGCGTCTCTCTTCAAACGAGTTTGATATCGGCGCTGGTGGCGGCGCAGGTGCGTTCCGATGTGTTTCTAAAGCGGCATAATGGACCCGCGTTTAAGGGTTACAAGCGTCGAGCGTGGCAGAAGCGTTCGACGCGAAGCACCGAAGCGAATTTCCGCGACAAGCTCGCGGCTTCGCCGTGTCGTACCTCTGCGAGGTCTTTTAACCTTTCGCCGCTTTCCGATCACGCGGAAACACACTCTGCACGAGTACGCACAGAGTGTCGATCTGGAGAAAAATTAGCAGAACCCTCACCCACGCAGAGCGAATGGAAACTCTCTTTCGACTAGCCGTTTTTAGAGAATCGATGTGTTCTGCGTATTCTGACAGATAAGAGGAAGCTACGGAATAGAAAATGTCACGTAGCGAGGAATCTGAATGCATAAAAATGTGAATCGCGACAAACAGGTTTGACGCGTGTACTTCGGTGTAGTGGTTTTAGTTTGATTATTTGAGTTTACTCGCGGCAAGTTCTGAGAGCAAAACGGAGAAGACGAAATCTTAAATGGAAAAACGTTACTCCCTCCTTTTTATTTTTACGTCTATGCACGTGGAATCACCCTCGGTCGCAGAGGACAACCTGCGTACGCACGTTAGAAGAGAACGTTAGCATCTCGCGGATTATATTTTTCAATTATGATAATACCCGAGTGAACAGGACCGCCGTGGTTTCTTTCTCTCTCTCTCTCTCTCTCTCGTTCTCTTCTCGTAGTTATGTTCGTCATTCACGAATGGTAAACTGCAAATCTTCGTAATCTCCGTGAGAACGTAGCGGCGGCAGCAGCTTGTGCAGCCTCGATTCATCTTGTCGGTACGCTCTGTCCGCGGTAATTATTTTTAATTCGGTCGTCTAGGCGAGAGCCAGCTAAGTGGGAAGAGGATCGACGGAGAGAAGGTTATTGAATTAAGGCGCGACAGGGAGACGAGATATATCTAGGGCGAGATGGATCTCCTCCTCTCCCTTTGTGGGATCCACCGTTTCTTAGGACGCGCGCGTTCACCGCCGAAAGCGAGAGTCGCTTGTGGGACCAAATACGCGCCGAGTTTTTATGAAGCAAGAGCGCAATGAAATTATTGTTTCAATATTTAGGAAACATTCAAATCGAAAAATATTCAGAAAGATGGAATGTAACGTCACGTGACTTTCAACTTCAACACAGTTTACACGTTTCATCGCGAGACTCGTTCCGTTTCTGCGAAATACTCAAATACAGACGGATCGTTGAATTTTGTTTTATCCAATTTGCCTAACAATTTGCCTAATAATTTGCCTAATAATTTCGAGCCAGAAAACGACGACTCGGCCAATCCTCCAGAGGTTAAATGATAACTCGAACGGCGAAAAGGGGAACGCGATAAGTTATGCGCGCTGATGACTCAGGTTTCTCTCGTTATATTTCGGATCGCGTCGTAAAATCTTCGGCCTAACAACACGCGCGGGAATACACCCCGGTGGTTCGGAATTAAAAGATTCCTAACAGGGAACGGAGTGGATGGAGGACGAGTGAAAAAGCCAGTGGCGAATCGAGCGAGAGAACCGGGCGAATATTTTCTTCGACCGCTAATGAACGCTCGGGTCCCTCTCATCGCCTCCTATGGCCGCGTGCACGCCGTGATTAACGAGTCTTTCGAAAGAATCGAGACTTCTCGGAAACGTCCTTCCCGCTCGAGGAACGTCGGCCGCTCCAGGTGTTTCTGACCGATTACGCTTCCACGCGCCCGAACGCAATTCAGAAAATTATCCGCGTGAGTCAGACGCGCGCGTCTTTCTTTCGTCGAATCGGAGACTCGTTAATACCTCGGGGACGATAAAATAAACGTCCGAAACCGACGAGCTGTTTCGCCGAGCGATACGACGATACTCTTTCACCGCCGTAACACAAAAGTCGCCGTTGTTCACCGAGCGAAACTCGAATGGCAGCCGAGCGGAAAAGAAAGAACGCTTTTGATGCTGCTGCTGCTGCTGCTGCTGCTGCTGCGAAGATTTCAAACATTATCATTACTTTCGAGACTTTACGAATCGTATTTCGCGAGAAAAACGTCGAATCGTTCTCCACACGATCATCGCTGTTCTCGCGAGAGAACGAATTTCTCGATGATTTCTTGAAGAAAGAAAAAGGGGCAGGGGGAGGGACGAATTTAACCGTGGGAGTAATCACCCCCTCCTCGCCCTCCAGGAAAAAATAAAAAAATCACGTGAAAGAGGGGGGAGGGGGGAGGGTAAAAGGAGTCGTCCGAGAGTAGAGGAAAAAATATGAGGTGCTCGGAAACTTAACCCCAGTCTCGGTTCTCTGCGGGATCCCGCGGGCACGGGATGTGTGCGCACGATCTTTGGATCCAACTGGGCGGCATGGGGAGCCTAAGGGAACAGTCAGAGGAGAGGTAGAAGAAGGGTGAAAGAAGCTCTTCGAACGTGGCTCGGCCCACGCCACGACGTGGGCCAGCACCGCAGACCATCGCTGGAATTACCATTTACATAGCGTTATTATGTTTGTGCATAATGTATGTACACGTGTTAAATCAATTATTTAAACAATATGGGTCCCAACGGTGACCGAAGGTCGGGGAGGGATGCAGGCGCGAACGAACCAAGAGGGGGGAGGGGTTAAAAGTCTCTGGATACTGGCGTGTCCACGGAGATGTTAGATTACCCGGTTCGTTTCTTTTTTTTCAAACCTGCGTCTCTCTCTCTCTGTCTCTCACTCATCCTTTCTCTCGTCTATACGCCTCTCTCCTCTCCTTCCCTCTCGTTCTCTCGCAGGTTCTCGCGGGGCTCTTTGCATATGGATCTTGAATTTCAATTGTGCTTTTCAAGTGCAGCAACCCCCTCCCCACCCTTTTGTTGCCCCCGCCAGCCCGTCCCCGCCGCTGCCTTCACCCTCGCTTTTATTCCGCGCCTCCGCCCTCTCGCTTCTTTCCCTTTCAATCTTCCCGTTCTTCCTTCGCTCGTTTCGCGACAGAGAGACACACGAGCGACAGACAACGCGATGAGCGATGAGCGAACGGCGAGCGAGAAGCGCGCGTACGAAAACCTGCAGCCGAATAAAAAGCAGCCAGCGGCAACCGGCAGTCAGCCGGAGGGTCGATACCTGATGAGGGCTGGTTGCTGAAGTATTTCAACAGTTATAGAAACGTTTTTCGTCACGTTTGTCGCGCGTGCTGTACGTAATATCGTATTTGGACATTTCCAAAATGTTGGCCAACGTTTCTTAGTATTCGACATACTAAACTCGCAAGATGTACCTTGCACCTTCTACAGAGAAGTTTCAAAGTTTACCTATCGCAACCACGAGCCTCTCCCTCTAATAAAGTTTCAAAATATTTTCCATGGTCCGAATACTCTCGACGACCTAGTACGACGAGTACACGACAAAGGCGAAAAAGACGGGCCACCAGTGACGCGCCATCGATCATTCATTGGCTCGAGGCCAAGTCATCCAGACACTTATTTGTTTCCGTGGCGCTCTACGCGTGATGTACGTTCTTCCTCGCCCCTGGATAGATAAATAAAATTCTTTCGTGACGTTTCTCTCTGTCTCTCTGTGGCTCGTAAATTTCCTCTGACCGGCGCGGCGTTTAGCGCGACCATCCGGCTCGGCTACGAACGTCCCCGCTTTTAATTTATCCCGCCACCCTTTGCCCGGAGACGTCTCGTCTTGGTTCGCGTCGCCGCATTAGCATCTAAATCACCCCCGGTCCGAGCGAGACTCTCGCGAAAGAATCGGCCGCGACGAAACAACGGTAATCAAATTTATTATCTTAAAGAACCGTTTAAGAGGAGCTCGTTCGAACCTAGCGTTTCGTTCGAAACCGGGCAAAAAGACGCTCGCTTCCTCGATCCTCTTTTCGAGCAATTTGCCCCGGCGTGTCTACTACTACCTGACCGAACGAAAATAAGCTCGCGTTTTCCCTCCTTTTTTCCTCTCTTTTTTTCGTTTCCCCTTTCGTTTCCACCGATTCCCCCGTTCCAGTCCCCTGTTCTTACGCATCAGCATGCAAATTAACCTCTGACAACAATAATCAAATTAATCGTACCGAACAACCGGATACACCACGAAACAAAACCGGGGTCCGATCATCCTCTGCCCTCCTCTCATTTTTACCTTGTTTTTTTTTTTTTCTTTTTTCATTCTGTCTTCCAAACTCTCGTCGATCAACTAGAAATTCCTCGTTATACTCGGTCGGTGGCTGTCGATGGCTGTACACACACACACACACACACACACACACACACACACACATACATATATATATATATATATATATATTTTTCCCCATCGATTCGTCGAAGCGATCGGCAACGGAAATCGCTGGAAAATTGATAGACCGGCGGTCGCTCGGCACATCGGACCTTTATTGGAAATTTATGCGGATCAGTAATTCTACGCGGCTGCGATATACTGTTAGGTATTTCCGAGAGGATCGTTACCGCTTCGGCTGCCGATCGTTTCCACGGGATTATACGGACACGAACGCGCCAGTTAATTAATAAAATGAGCAGACCGAGAGCAGAACGTACGGCGGAAGGAAAGAGAGAAAGAGAGAGAGAGAGAGAAACTATTCCGATTCGCGCGGATAGACGTTTTTTCAGCAACGAGCGTGTGTCGCGTCCGTGCGCCGGTTTCCTCGACTCCATTTGTCGGCCACCTGTCCGATCGGCAATTTATGTCGCTCGGTAATTTCACATACCGAGAATATTAGACATCGACACGTTCCGCACCGGCTACTAGCGTGCGCGACGCGGGCCCCGACCGACCAAGCGAGTAAGCGGCCAAGCCACTCCGCTTCGTAACACGCCGCTGCAGGCCTGCCTCCTCGCCTGCGTGCAGCGCGGCACAGCGCATTCAGCTTGCTTTATATACACTACACACGATCTTGCATACACGGTGTGCTACGCGCCTGGCCAAGGCGCGCGCACTGCTTCGTTATCCCAGCTCTCTCTCTCTCTCTCTCTTTCTCTCTCTCTTTTTCTCTTCGCTGTACACACGCGGTGCGCGACCGCGATTTATCTCGACCGGTTAATGCGTTCCGAGAATCTATTACTGGCCTTCCAATATTATAATTATTTTATTAGCGGGTCGCTCATTATCCTTCTTTTTACGGCCGCCCTAACATTACGATTATTCCCCCTCCTTCTCCTTTTTTTTCTTTTTTGGAATTTCTGCCGCGAGCCTTTTGGAGCCTCGCGCGTGTTTTTAGTAGCGAGCCGATGCGAGAAATAGGTTTCACTAGTGTCGTGTCTGGAAAATTGGCGGAGCAGCATTTTTACCTCGATTTACCATTTTGTGTATCGCCTTCCTTTCCTGTCGACTGTCGAATCAAGCAGCGATACACGTTTGAAAGGAACGGAAGCAAACGACAAACGCACGCTCGTAGATGCTGCGTGCGTATCCGGGGATCGACTGGCATCCGAGATGCGAGCGATACCGGGGTAGTAGTCCTCGGTGGCGAGCGTAATTAAAAGAATCTCGAAAAAGGACTTCGTCATTGCTATTCGACAGAGAGAGGGAGAGCAACAGAAGAGCGGTGCCCCGCGTGGCACCGTGCACGAGCCGACAATTAAGACCGAATTCTCTATCATCCTGCGCGCTCTTCACCGCGCTGCTACGTCGATGCACGAATTTGGCTGCGGCACCGAGCCGCGACCGATCGGCCGCGCGCGCTCTCCCCGAGCACGCCCGTGTTCGATGGGTCAACGACATCCTTGGTGAACGGTTCGAGGCGCGATAGGATATGTCGGGGTAGAGAGGAGCGAGCGAGAGGGAAGAGACGAGAGGAGCCGGTGAGACGGGGGGAGAAAAAGCACGCGAGAGAAAGAAATGAGAAGTAAAGGGACAAGAGGGTGGCAAGAGAGGAGAAGAAAGCAAACGAGAGTGGAGGGAAAAGACGGAGAGAGAAAGAATGGCGAAACGGCGGCGGGAAGGCGAGGCAGGAGGGAAGAGAGATCCTGACAAATTGGAAGGCCGTTAAGCCAAAGGCAGCAGAGGTGTCGTTCGTTGCAAAGAGAAAAGAGCTTCGATGTTTGGCGAGGAGAGCGCCTCGGTGAGCCGGGAAAAAGACGAGTCGCGCGCGACATTGGTTGTCAGAGGACGGGGGATCCTCGGGGTCCCGAGCATTTTTAGAGCCGAAATAAAGTCGGGGAACGTATATCGTTGTATATTCGCTGGCCGCGCGCGCGTACTCCGCGCACGATCGTAGGTGGTCTCCTCTCACCAGTCTTGTGGTCTCGCATCTCTCTCTCTCTCTCTCTCTCTCTCTCTCTCTGTAGCCTTCTTTCCCTTTGCCGAGATCCACCGAAACTCGTGCATCTTGAACCGAACGACGTTCCGCCTCTGGCGGACTTGTACAAACACCGATAATCGAACGCACACGCGTTTCTCCCTCCGCCAGGCTACGACGTGAATACACGCTCCTCCGCCTCCTCCTTCTCTCTCCTTCTCTCTCCTTCTCTCTATCGCGGTTCCCTTTGACCTTTCGAACGCGAAACTCCACTCGCGTCTCTGGCATGATCGATCTAGTCGCTGGAACCGTCTAATATCTCGTGCTTCTCGCACGTAACGATCGCTGCCGGGAAATTTGAGAGATTGAATCGTCAGAGATTTACGCGGACTGCCGCGGCGGCGATCGCGGAGAGCCAGCGCGAGCCCCGATAGTTCGAACGGCGGGGAAACACGCAACGCGAGCGCCGGGTATTTCGAGGACGGGTTCGTCGTTTACGGGCGGCGAGATAAGATCCGAAAACGGGGACGGGCCTGTGCTCGACTTGTACGCGAAACGTAAATTTCACCGGCGCGATAACATCGGCCATAACCTATTTCCGGCGAGAGCAGGCCGAGCGAACTCTCCCTCTCGCGAGCGCGGATATTCCCTCTCTCCGTCCGCGCGTGTCTATTCGCCAAACGATTGTTGCTCGATTCGATTCGACTCGATTCGATCGCCAACTGTCGTCGACTCTTGACAGACAGAAGGAACGTCCGATCCCTCGAAAGAGAGAGATCCCACTTACTGCTCGTGATTCGTTCGGGGAAGTCAAAGTCAGCAACTCCTTCCTCGTCAGCCTACTCTCTGCAATTTTGCTTCTTCGAGACAGTTTCAACTACTCGGTAGTTGAAAATCTCACACGTCCGGTGTGTTCGTTCCGGTGTGTGAACTGGCCAGCGCGCTAGAGGACAGAAAAGACTCGTGATCATCTTATATATATATATATATATATGTATGTATGTATGTATCGTGAAAGATCGAGTCCGGCCGATCTCTCGGAGTCGTCTCCCTCTGGGGAAAGAGGTGGTCGGAGGCGCGCAGGTGTGCGTGCGCGCAGGAGGCGAAATCGTAATCTTAATCGCCTTGGAGTAGCCGCTCGTCTCTTGGCCGATCGGGCAACAGGTTCCCCCGCGCGATTCAATCGTACCCTCTCGGCCCGGTTGTATACGCCGAGCCGAGAAGAGCCGACCTCTCGCAAGCATATGGCAAGAACAGGCTCGTTACGTCACTCATCCATCTCCTTCGTCGACCCCGGCTATTGATTTATCGTCGAACCGGGCATTTTCATTTCTTTCACCCGGCGTGGAACGACGACGCGGTTGCGTGCGCGTGAGCGATCGTCTCCGATTAGAGGAACGCATTGTGCTCCGACGGGAATCGAGACGAGACTGCGTCCACGTACCTCGGAAGGTGAAAGCAGTCTTTTCTTGCGTAACAGCAATTGGACATTCAGATTGTTCTTCTCTTTTTTTTTTTTCCTTCTTTCTTTCGTGATAACTTCGCGCCGAGACTCTCACGGGGGTCGACGACGAAATTGTGCGAACTTGTAAGATACGTGGATAACGTATATCATGAGGATGAAAATACCTCTCTTTACATCATCACTGAAAGTGATTTTGGCGGGGGTAATTCAGAAAATCGGGCCTCTTCAGGTGCAACGCTGATGCAACGAAAATTAGCGATTGGTTGATTTGGGTCACGTGATTCGCGAGGGGGCGTGGGGTAGACCTCGAGTAGGAGTGGCGTTGTCTGGTACACTGAGTGATCGCGCCTGTAATTTGTTTTCTATCAATAAAACTTTATGGCAAAAAAGTCGTCTTCGTTTCCTAGTCGGAACAGTTGCTTCTGGACCTTTCGGTGAGACGAATCGTACTGGGGTACAAGTCGTACAGTTTTTTTAATATCGTGAACATTATCGCTTTGACCCGAATGTGTCCCGTGCGAATGTCGGCCAATCCTCTTTCGCGGTCGGATTTCATGGTAATTTTCGTCGAGTCGCTATCTTTGGAATCAACCCCGCGAACCAATATGGACCGATCTTCCCACGTTGAATTGAATCGTCGATCTTCCTACGCATTGGGATCCCGTGGCCATTTGCATCGGCTCCTTATCTACGAAATCGACCACAGCTCCCCTCCAGACCCTCAGGCAGAAGATCCTGAAACATCGCTCCGTGACTTTCCCACTTGGAACGAGGGAAAAGCGAGCCATCCGAGACTCTCCAATTTTTCCCTCCTCCTCTGTCGCACATCGATGCCCGACTCACTCTGCGATCTCCGATTTGAATAATATGAAAAATCGAGGCTCGCTCGTTCCTTCTTTCGATAGACGAGAGAAAGGGAGAAGGATAGAAAGCAGGAAGGAAGACAGATAGACGGATAAATGGGGAGAACGCTGGAGATGGACGGATATGTGGTAGAGAAAGAAAGAGAGAGACGAAGAGAAGAAAGACGCGCGATCGCTGTGGAGTGAGTTAGGGCCGGCAGGCAACGCTATGCATACCGTCACACCCAGCGACACGCTCCAAATTTGAAATTTAAATTCGGTACGTCTCACGGGACCGCGCCGTTGTACACCGGTTACTCACACATACGCGTGCGCGCGTGTGCGTCAAGCGGCGTACTCGCGAGAGTGCGTGTTCGGGGTGGAAAGGGAATCGAAGGCAAGAAACGAGGGTAAGCGCAACACGAAGCGAGAAGGAGAGAAGGAGCCGTCCGACGACGACGACGACGACGACGACGACGACGACGGATACATCGCCGTTTCCACGACGATCCTTGCCCACCCATTCCAGTTCGTTTCCTCTTCTCCGTAAACACCCTCGGGAGTGGTAATTCGACGCTGACCCTGCGACTTGTCCTCTTCGCGTTGAGTCTCGAGACCGGTAATCTCCTCGCTCGTTGGGCTGGTGTCAACCGATGAACTCGACGCGCAACTCCATCTCCCCGCGAACCTAACTCGTCACTCGTAGAGATTACCGGTTGATCAATAATCGTGAAATTTTTGTTCCTCTGGAATCTACACGCGCCTGACCCAACTCGTTCATTCAGGAATAGATTGAATAGATGAGACTCGACGCGATCATTTTCAACGATCAAATATTTCGTGACTGTATCGGTCAAATTTACAAATCCAAAAGTACAGAGAGTATAGAGAAACTCGCGGAGCAATTGCAGAAAGCTCGAGTTCATCGAGGTTGAAGCGATCACTCTCGATTTCATTAGCGATGGCAACGCGACGAGTGAGATCTTCCCAGACGTATCTTTCCCTCGGTGGTGGTAGCGTGCACGACCTACCTCGGTTTCTTCGTGCAAGTCCGGCCACCGCCAGTCGCACTCGAAGAATTCCTCCACGTTGCCCGGCCATACGAGCAACTTGCGTAACGTGACACGTGTCGTACCAGGTGGCATAATTTACGTGTCGCACGCGCAAACTACCGTGACTGCTTCGCCACCGACACGGCACCTTCCTCTTCTCTTCTCATCTCGATAATCTCGTTCAAAAACGAACAAGTAACACCTTGCGATCGTCGATTTGAGGTCACAGCAGAACGCCAATGCGAAATATTTACAATTTTATTTGAAAACTTTGGATATCGATACCAATCGATAGCGCTCGTTTGGAGAGTATAGCGTTCCAATGTTGGAAATGTCAAGAATTTAATAATCAATTATTCTCGAGATAGCAGGAAATAAGATTATACTAGACGTTTCAATGTCTCCATAATTCGAGATCCTCGTTTGGAAAAAGCAACGTGTTACAACTATATACATTTAGCGACTATACACACACACACACACATCTATATATTTAGAATCTCGTCGTTTCCATGTTTGAGACGCCAAACGGAGGAAACTCGGAGTAAATCCTGCAGGCACTACGGAACAGCGGGTCAATCTCGGAAGCTTTACCAACCCGGAAAGTTTATCGGTGGTACGCGAGAGAAACTTGGACCTTACTTTGCGAATTCGGTGTAGCCGCGTTCTTGGATGTATCTGAAGTACTTCTGGAGAGTGCTCGAATTAGGCCGGGCGCGCTTCAAAGCCTATTACACACAATGAGACGACTTAGAGAGACAGAGGGAGATAGAGCAAGGAGGAGGAGAAGGAGAAGGATCGACTCGAGTGGCTTCGACTCGAGCGTCTACTCGCGAGAATCCATGGATACCTAACTGTGTGTCCATTACGAAACATCCAGCTCCCCCGCTGCACGAATTCCGTGGTTCATTCGATCCCGTGTGCCACAGCCCGACGAAACACGAGAAGATCGAGGAAGCTTAGAACATTAACGCGTAGGCGGTAATAGATTAGATAGGTACGAGGATTAAGCGAAGAGAATTAATCCTGAAACCCCTGTGGGATGGGAGAGAACTGCTCCCCGAGCAGACCCGACAACTGGACCGCGGATTTTTACGCCGGGTCATACACATTTCAGAGTGTAATTAAAAAAGCAGTTTAACCTTGTTAGAAAGTGGAAATTATTTTACGTAACGAGCGTGTCGCAAAGAGTTGTCACCAAGCGTTTATACTTTGGACGTATTTTGTTATTACGAATTGCGCATCGCGTGCAGTTTTCCACTTCGAACTAACGAACGTCTCCACCGCTGCGCGGTGATTCTTAATTTCTCGACACACAGTTTAAAACTGCGATCTCCACTGCTCCTATTCACGAGAGAGGGGGTGCGAGATCCCCTTTTGAAACGGGACGAAAGTGAAGCTGCGACGAAAATTTGGCGGCTGAGAAGGGGTGGAAGGCAGAGGGAGGGAAGGAATTGCCGCGGAGGTAGGTGACGGCGGGACAATTATTTTCACCGGCTCCCCGGTGTTTCGACGGTGTCTCGATGAGGTCGGATAATCGCGGTACGCGTGAGAGCTCCTGGGATTCTGCGTGGCTCGTCGAAGCCAGTAGCAGCAGCAGCAGCAGCAGCAGCAGCAGCAACAGCAACAGCAGTAGCAGCAACAGCAGCAGCAGCAGCAGCAGCAGCAGCAGCAGCAACCGCCGCTGGTAGTAGAAAGATAGGGGGGTAGTGTCGATGGCAAAGAGTCGACGACGGCGGGGGCGGGGGGACAACGGTCGGAGGGCGGAGGACGGAGGGTGCGAGGGCTCGGATGGATTTTACAGCGCGCAGTTTTCACCTTTGAGATTCCATCCGGCGGCGAAGGGGTGGGCCGTGCTGCACCCGCGCCGCGTCGGCTCGGGTACTTTGGTCTAGGAATTCAAGGACCCACGGAGTCTGGGGGGGGGGTGGGATTCGACGACGCGGCTCTCGCGCGTCGGGGGCGGTGCGGCTGATGGCTGCTGCTGCGTGGCGCTGTTCTGAACACCGTGCGACGAGGACACCGGGCACGCCGGTAATCGAGAAAAACAGGAAGATAGAGGAGGACGAGGCGCGGCTGAGACGCGAGAGGGAGAACGAGCGCGTCGCGCGAAACGGAGCAAGACCGACGGCGTAGAAAAGCTGGAGAGAGAAAAAGGGTAGGTTGCAGGGGGAAGAGAAGAAAAAGAAGAGAGGGAGAATGAACGAGCGCTAAGGGAAGGGAACGAAGAGGGTTGGACCGATAGCGTCGCGGCGATGGTGAACACCGTGGAAGAAGGACGGAGGCAAAGCGATAGAGAGGAAGGCTCGAGTGCGGGTGGTTAGGAGGAAGAGGGAACCAGTGCGCACGGAAGTGAGACAAAAAGATGGAGAGAGATTCGAAAACGGGGTGAAAGACACAGAGAGCGGAGACGGAGGGAGGGAGAGAGAGAGAGAGAGAATTGGGGGGAGCGCAGAGAGTGAAAGAGGAAAAGCGAAGAGGGAGAGAGAGAGAGAGAGAGGAGGAAGGCGCGAGAGGGTGGTGGGTGGTGGTTGTAGCAGCGAGCAGCAGCCGAGAGAGCCCGGTCGATACACGACCACCACTACAAACGTGTCGCAGGACACGCAACACAACCTGCTGGCTGTTCTGCGTGTGCAACGATACCGCTCCGCACGGCCACCCTTCTCTCTCTCTCTCTCTCTCTCTCTCTCTCCTCCCCCTTTTTCTCTTTCGCCGTGATATCCTCTCTTCTCCCTTCGGGCCGGGGCTTTCTCACCCTTCTCGTATAGGACGGGAACGAGAGCTGCCGAGAAGCAAGGTGTTTTAGCACGGTCTCGAGGATCCGCCATTTTGAGAGGGAGTCGTTTCCCCTCGTTCCCCCTTGAAACGTTGACTTTTCACGGTAAAATCTTCGCTAGAGCTCTCGCCCGCGTTTCGATACACCGACGAGTATATTTCGCCGAGCCAAAGGAATTACCTTGACCAAGCATCAGGACGTCACTCTCCGTACTCGTTCGCGCATTTAACGTGAGAATTACGTGGGAACTAAAGTGGGTTTACTCAGACGTCGCAATGCGTATCTTTTTTTCTTTTTTCATTTTAAAGAAAGTTCTTACTCGTCCCTTACAGTGAACGAGGGTAGCATTCTTCAATTCTTTAACCAACGTTCTTCCTCTTTGATTGCAGTTGTTCTCTTGGACACGACACAGGAGGAGAAGCTCGAGTGGACAAAGTATCCGTTCGGCGCGGAAGCTAACACCCCAGGGGTAAGTTTTGCTATTAACGCGAGGCAATCTCGTTTGGCCGGTGCGTGTCGTTGTGGGACCTCCGTAAGAGGATTCTACCAGATTCTGAACGGTCTACGGTTTTACGCGAGATCATCGATCGCCTTTGCGAAAGTAGCGTTCTACACGACGGTCTGACTCGTCTCGGCCTTACACGTTGAACTCTTTTCTCTCTCTCTCTCTCTCCCTTTAGCAGCGTGCGACTCTAGTGCGACGCAAGTCTCACTCGGTGATAAAACGGACGAAAAAAATTCGGAACGCAGCTGACACTTTCTCGTTCCGGATGGAAAAGTGGCCGCGTCGCGTATATATATATATATATATATATATATATATATATATACAGTGTCCGCGGGGACACACACTATGGACACGTACCATGGTGGAAGAACAGCGGGTTCCGGGGGTATCAGAAGCGCTTTATAGTCTCGGTGCGCGCGGCATACGTGGGCTCCCGCTGGCCGGTGCGCTCTCTCGGCGCCATGTTTGTTTTTCAGTTGTTAAGCGCGCAGCGGGCCGCCAGACAGGTTTAAATCAGCCACTACCTCCTCCTCCGCCTCCTTCACCACCCGACCATCCAGCCAGCACCTCCTGCACTCTCTCTCTCTCTCTCTCTCTCTCTCTCTCTCTCGTTCTCTCTGCTTCTCTCCTCGTTATACGCGTGTCCACGCCGTTCCTCTCTTTCCGTTCCTCGCAAACCCATCTTGCTTCGCTCCTCGGACGGCGGATCCCTCTCTCTGTTTCTGCGTGCTCGTCTCGCGCGGGACGTGCACCGCCGGACCAAGAGAGAGTCAGTCCGCTGGGTAACAAATTGCTTTTTGTTTGAACGGACAAATTAGAGAGACGGCCGCCAGATAGAGGGAGGAAAGGGGAACGGAGCGGAGCGGTGCACGCGAGAGCGAGAAAGAGAGAGAGAGAGAGAGCGTGCAGAGGATGCGTTTATTTAACATCGCAGGACGTACAGTTTCCTATACGCGTATAAATACCGTTTCGCGTACGAGTTGAAAATTTCTCTGCGACCCGACGCGCGCTCCTTCTCGCGCGCGACCCTACGTGGGTGTCACCCGCTAAATATCTCTCCGCCACGCCAGCCGTGCCAGGTTTATCGGCGATAACCGTCCGGTCGGAGCCGCTTTTACACCGGCCGTGAGTTTCCACGCTTTCTTTTCGTAGTTTGCGCGCGCCTACGGCGAAAGTGGCACGATCCAGGAAACGAGATTTTGTCAGAGTCGAGAATGTCCGATGGAAATCCGATTCATCCATCTTCGTAGCCTGAACAGACAGCAATTACGCCGTTCTTCCTGATACGCGTGACAACTTATTTTCAATTGCGCGGTTAATTCGCAATTTTCCGTAGAAAGATTCGAATAACATTTTGCTTTTTGATTCTTAGACGATCGAAACGACCGATAAAGTCCAGCGAGATACTAGCGATAATTAAGCGGCGACGGTTTCGTATTGGCGGAGGGACGAACAGGAATAATCGGCGGTCGATCAGTCTTATTTCTCGTTACTTGAAGAAACCTTGACAAAATCGGGAAGCGGAGAGATATCGGTCGTGTGCGCTTCCCGTCGTCGACGTTTCTCTCCTCACGGCGTGGCTTTCAAGCGTTGATCGTTAGTGCGGCGCCGCTAATCGAACAGCGAAACGGTTCCGTTTGAAAAGGTTCTTTGAGTTTGCTGTTGATTTTACTAGCTGCTAAACGTCGTCCGCGCTTCCTTTCGGGAACGGGATCACAGGAACGCGCACCACCAGCTCGCCTCTGCACGGAAGCTCGACTTCTTTTTTTCCTTGAAACGCCACGGGAAAGAAAACAAAAAAGGCAGAGAGAGAGAGAGAGAGAGAGAGAGAGAGAGAAGAAAAAACAAGCCTTGTGCTCATCGTCAAGTACTCGAGTTCACTTCACACCTCTTCTGTCTACATGTGCCCACGACCACCGCACGAGAAACCGGAGTCGAGCGTCCAAATATGTGTTCACGGGTTTCCTACAATCTCAAGGATCTATCCATGCGTGGTTTGACACCTCGTCTCTCTCTCTCTCTCTGGAAAATCGCTCGACCAGTTTTCCACCGTTTTACACTCGCCGTGTCCGCTTCTGTTGCCATACAGAAATTTCACCTGTTTTCAATCCTTTGCCCGAAATTCTTTCTTTTTTTATAACTCGTTGATAATTATAAAGTTATACATTTGGTGTCGTAACATCTGAACAAATGTTCTAGAATGAATATTAACAACGACGTAAGAAGAGATTTCTGAAGGCAGTCTCGAAATCAATTCACACAATTCGGAATAATTCGCGTAAACTGGATTTCCCGCGAATGTTTAAAAAATGGTGGAGGATATTATTTTTTTCCAGAGAACGAAACCATGTGTCGTTGACTCTATATTGTACTTATTCTAAATAATTTCGTGTTAAATACCATTTGAACGATTATTTCCAACGTTACGTCATCTTGTTCGAAGTGACGATGCTTCGTAAATAAATTGCTGATAGACGATACAAAAAACGTTCGTCGAAGGCAAAGGACTAAAACTATCGTCACTGTTTTAGTATTTCAGTGCTTTTTTAGATTTCAAGTCAAGCGTCTAATTTCAAAATATTGATCTGCACATTGAGTTTCACAGTTATATCTATTTAGCGTATTTTGATAATACCGACCGCGAAAGATTCCCAAGGAGGTGGTAAACCTGCTGGAGCTCCTCTCGCGGTGTGCATGATCGATACCGAGATGAGCTAAGGACCCATGGAATTCGAAGGGCGAGCCGTTCTCAGAATCGTCGCGTGTTCTCGTTTCACGCGTAATCGCGAACAAGAGAGCGGGCCCGATAATCGCGAATAATAACACGTTTCGCGATTAAGCACGATCATAGGCGACTTTGTAAATATTAAAACGAATCGGCCAGGAAACGATCCCCGCTCCGATGACGTTCGTGCTCCGAGTCATCGGATCCGAGCCGATCGCGATGAGCTAAGACCTCGAAGAATTTCAGGGGTGGCCAGTCCCCCAGTTTCTTTATCACCGATACTGCGGTCAAACCGGATGAATCGCTCTCTCCACCTGCGTACACGCTACGCCCGACATATTACGTATGTATATCGCGCTGCGTACTCGTGTTATAATCGTCGATTTTCTCTAAATTCGTAAATAGTCGTAAATAGTAGCTTTCGATCGTGGGCTTTCGAGAGATGTAAAAAAAAATTGTTGAACTGCTCGATAAAGTCTTTGCCACGTTTCACAAATGCTTGAGATGAACAAAAATTTCCTCTGATCGACCAAACGAATTGTTGGCAATTTTAAATTTTAAACCATCGACTGCGGAAATTCTCGATGTATTTCACGACGCATTTCAACCTGCGCGCAATTTTCCAGCGACATTTCAATCTGAAACGTTTCCTCGGATCGGGTACGAGTCCTGAGAAAATCCTCTTAGAGAGTGGTCCAGCTTCTTGATCCGCTTCTGACTGACGGCTCCGCGAAGGAATTGCGTGAATAGAATGCGAGACACATCGCGTTCTTCCCCTAAGAGCGGGCCCTGAGTCCGTCTAACGAGCACTCCGAGTGCACGGGGATTAACGTGTTCCGAGCACCGCTGTGTTTTTGCTCGAGTTTGCCTCGAGATTCGTCAATGATGCACTTTCTCCTGTTTGGTTAACGAGTATCGAATCAACAGTGGTCAACTGCATTGTATCGCGCATTGATGCCGTTTGGACTCGAGTGGTGGTAAGGAGTCTGCAATTAACTCGTTGGTAGCCACCCAAGTAGTTCCACGTCACTTTGGATGTAACCTCTCGGCGTCGGAAGGCTTCGATCGTTGTTTAAAAATCGGGAGATTTCTGTACGCCGGTGGAAATATGTACAATGTAGTTTGTAGTATATTTCAAAGTGACGCGAAAATTAAAAAAAATGGAACGACGTGGAATTTTAATTTTGTTGGGCGGAGAGGGTATGATATTCGAGTCTCTTGACCTAAAATATAGAAAAATCTACGTTGTCAGAATTCGAAAGAAAAGAACGTTGCCGGTACGATACGAATCGGGGACAGAGTTTGAAACACGTTTGAAATTCCAACGTAAAATTCCTCATATTGGGAGGTGGAAAATTATTTAATTTCTTAAACAAACAACACTCGAATAATTATCTTAGAACAAACCATAAATTCTTTAATTTTTTTAAAATATTCTACTTGCCACGATCGCGCGAATGATCTTAAACTTAACCAAGATAAGCGTTAAAAAAATGTTCGCGCAGCAACGTCGTCGTCGTTCGTTTTTAATTGACGTAGTTGATCGATATAACTTCTTGAACGACTCGCGTAAATGGTAAATATGGGCAAAGAGAACGAAACGAGAGGGAATGTGCAACGCTCCCCACGAAACATTCACGTGGGTTGAGTAATACAGAAGAAAGGGTTAATTAACCGAGGGAATCGAGGTCGGGGTAGTGGACTGAAACAGGGAACGGCCTGTTTACGCCGGTTTCCTTACGCCTTACCGTTCTAATCACTTTGCTTTCCGGAATCGAAGTCCACAGTGGCTTACGTGTAATAAGTGCGACCAGTGCCGGGGTTATTAATATACAGGACCGTAGAAAGAGAAAGAGCGAGAGAGAGAGAGAGGGGGGGGGAGGGAGGGAGAGGAAGAAGAGCGAACAGCGTCAGAACAAACAAGCCAAACAGAATTAGCTCGGAGTATTTGAACAACCTGATGGGGAGAGAAGGGTTGGCGGCGTGCGTGGCGAAGCGAGTCGTCGCTTTGATGGCGTTGCTGGTGAGCCTCGAAACTCGTATAAAGGGATCTCGAAGATACCCTCTCTCCTCCTCTCTCCTTCTCCCTCTGTCTCTCTTCGTGTACTGCACTAATCTCGCCTGGTGCAGGACCTCGCAAAGAGACCGCGTGCTACCCTCCAGTTCTCGAGGATCGACAACCCGAGAGTTTTAAACAAAACAAGGAAGGAAAGAAGAAGAAGAAGAAGAAAAAACAAAAAGGAGAAAGAAAAAAAGAAAACGAGAGGAAGGCTCGACGGCTTGAATTAATTGAGAATGCTCGAGTTTCCAGTCACTCGATCAACAGACAGATGGACTACTATCGCGCTCTCTCGACGACCCCTTCGAGTTTACCTCGTTTCCATCTTCGGCGCGGGAGAAGGGAGAAACGCGTCACCCCATTATTAAAACTCGTATCGGAGAGAGATTAAATCACACGGGGGATGGAAGAAAGTTTTTTTTTTCACAAACGAAGACTAAACGCGCGGCGGGAAATGTTTGTTTGGAAATCTCTTTGGAAATCCGTCGTCGTCGTTGTTAGATCTAAAAGAGTCTAGAGTGATCGTGAGTTTCTGAGATAAAACAAACGCGCGTAGTTTCGGTGTCAAAAAAGGCCGCCGCCGGCTTCAAGATCTTTGGAATCTTTTCGGTCTCGAATCGATCGAGAGATGTCCCCTTTTTCTCTCGGTCGTCGATCGCGACACCGAAAACACAAAGTCCCCGAACCCCGACTAGATCTCCGATCTTCCTCTCGCTCTGGGGAAAAATTTATCGTCCGTTTGGCGACCTGCGTTCCTCGCTCGTTTCCCGGCTCGTGTCGTGTAACCGTCGCGCGTAGGAGACGATGGCCTATGGTGAACGTTTAGAAAGTCCACATAAACAATGATGGGACAATTTCGGGAAACACAGAGCGTCCACTGTCGTCCACTACGTTTTGTGCGTCCGTGTACTTTATGGCCGATGCCTCGTTAATGTAAATTATCACCAGGTATATATACGTACCGCGCACACACACACACACACATTCACACACGTGTACCGATCGAGGACATCCAATCTACGGTTGGAGAACATCGAGAAAAGTCGTGGATGGCAGTCGACAAAGAGGCGCGCGCGCGCGACGCGATTTATTTTCACGGAGATAAAGTTTCGATAGAGTCTGGCTGCGGGGGCATAGGGGGGAGAGGAGGGCGGCGGAGGCTCGGGACGAGAACGAGGTGGAGGGAAACGCGATCGAGGGCTCCGTTCGACGAAATATTTAAATCATTTCCTCGCCCGGGGAACAACGAGCAAGGATATTCAAATGCGGCGACCAAACCAGTCCGGGGCTACATTTTCGTTCGAGTTTTCAATTTCGTTTGACTTTCGAAAAGGGTTACCAGCCGAAACGAGCGAGAACTAGCGACCAACTAACGGTACTCTCTCTCTCTCTCTCTCTCTCTCTCTCTCTCTCTCTGTCGTTGCGATAACTCGCTCGTTTGGTTAGAGTGTCGAGAAAAAAAGTAAAAAAAGAAAAAAGAGGAGAGAGAGAGAGAGAGAAGAAAGAAATACATAAAGAGAGAAATTTGGCTGCCGAAAGAGGATCCTCCAAGTGTGTATATCACCGGGTGTGTGTAGCGTGCCGGCAGCCAAGTTCATCCTCGAGCCGATGAAACGTGGCGATCGTGTCTGCAGTTCTGGCGAAAAGGTCTACTCCAGTCGCACGTGGCACTCGAGCTTCTATCTGACCGTTTCATCTCGCGTTTCCTTCATCTTCATCCTCCTCTGTTCACCTCTGTTCAGCTTCACGCTGGTGCCACTCCTCCTCTGTCTCTTTCTTTCTTTCCTCTTTCGCTCTTCTTTCTCCCCCCCCCCCGCCTTTTGCTTCTGCTCTTTGGGTCCTTCGCCCTCGCCACCCTCTTTTCGCTTCTCGTCGTTCACGTGGTTCATCGTCGTCGCTTCTCTCTCACTCTCTCGCTCTCTCGCTCTGGTCTCTGCGGCGGGTTGGTCGTTTTAACCGCAGGCGTATCTGCATCTAAATGCGCTCCTCGGATGCGAAATTCTGAGGACGTCACGTGGTGATATGTGACTCGGGTAACCGCGTCTTCGGGGGCTCCGGCTCGTCAAGGATCGCCTTCCCGGAATGCGAGGCGATGCGACGCGCGAGAAAACACTCGGCGAAGCCAACTCGCGCGCCCTTCTCGTCCACTTTCGCGTGTATTCGCATTTTGCATACCGGTAGCGCGACGCTCGTTTGCCAGAGTTTCTCGAAAATTTTGAAACGAATGAGTCAGCGCCGCGACTCTTCGCATTCTCTCTCTCTCTCTCTCTCTCTCTTTGTCGAGCTTCGAAAAATCTTCGTCGTTCATTTCTACCCGCCCGTTTTTATAACATGCAAGTATAAACGCTCGTTAGTTCGTTTCTTCTACCAGGGGATCTTCTAGAGACCAGAATCTCTGATTCCTGATCGACGTTGGTCGTTCCTTTCAGTTAGATTTTTTCACTTCCTCTGGCTGGAAGTGAAGATGTTTCACTCAGGAGTCGCGTTTGATTTATTTTGTTCAAATAGAATTGCAATTTATTATTTCGTTACTCGCGTCGTCTTTTTGCTCGTTAAATTCTGCAATTTTCTCATTTAACAGGACTCATTTTGTATTCTGAAGTTGAAGATGTCAAACAACTTGAATATATTCCATCAGTTATAAAGCGATAGCAGACCGATAGTAGACTTTCCCGTGGATTTTCTTTTTTGAGGAAGGGAGGAAAGAATTTTCTCGCTTCGTAGAACGTGTCGCCAACGCCGGGACGACTGATATCGCTGATAGATTTTTATGGAGATAATCCGGGCGCCTAAGTAATTACCCGTAGCTCATAAAAAGACTACATAAATAGAAGGGTGGAGACAGGCGCGTGTGTCTTTCGGACCCGGACGTGTACCGGGTGGAGCACAATGATCGTACAGCTGTGAACATTTCGGGGCGCCGAACGGGGAATAATAAATATCGGGTTACCTTCTCGGGGGTGTGTCTAGAATAACTGGCTGGCTATTAGCTAAATATTTATTAGTCAGATAAGTGGATGATTTATATTTTTCCCTCCTCGCTTTATCTCCTTCTTCTCTTTACGACCTAGTAAAAAAAAGGGGGGACCCAGTGTCACTCGTGTGTGAGCTCTTCGACCGTGGAAGAAAGGCCAATCGTTGGTGGCGTGTCAAAAGTCTCACTTGTTGCGAGAATTATCACTCAACGTTTTCTACGCGAGGCAGCTGAATCTTGACAGATTGTCCTCCTTTGGCTACTTTGGCTAATTAATTTCATTCGTATCTACGCAACATTCTGGACTTCTTTCCCCTTTTTATCTTGGATTTATCGGATCTTTATCTGTCGCAAACTATCAACATGCAGAGGAGCAACTACTGTCATATTCCTGGAATAAATAAATAAACAAATCCAGTACCGAATGCTTCTGCAGAAAAATTTCATCCAATTTGATCCAACTTTAAAAGAAAGAAAAACAGAAGAGTTCCGAGTCCATCCACTCCTTCGAGATCGATCGATTCTCCCGATGCGAGTCTCTCGTTATCGAGATGAGAGGACCATCCGCGGCGTGCTTTAAATTATTACCATCCGCGACGATTACAAACGATGTCCGGATTTCTTTTCCTTTTCTTCTTCATTTTTCTTTTTCCTCCTCGACATGATTTATCGGCTCTCCGGAGACTGAAATTCGAGAACCACTTGTCTCCGATATGAGGCGCTTCGCGTACGCAGCTAACCCCGTTTATCGTTACCCCCCTTTATCTACGGAAAGGGATACACACACCGGCCGTTCGTTGCACGGACGTACGCGCGGTCCGATTTTGCCAATGGAAACCGATCCGGGTTCCCGGTATCGTAATCGAGTTTCCGTTTCTTCCAAGTATACCCCAGTATGAGTCAGCCTCATTCCTCATTTTCTCAACCCTTCGTCAAACCCTGCTCCAATTTTAGTGACGAAGCAGCAATAATAATAATAATAATAATAAAAAAATCCAAATTTTTTTCGACCTTGAACTTCCATATTTCTTCTATTACTCTCGAGTATTACTCGAAACTCGCAGCAACATTTGTCCGCGTGCCTTGCCACGCTTTCACGCGTCTTTCAGCGATGACATTCGAGCGAAACGGAATGTAATCGGACTGCAGCGGGGAATGGTCTGGTCGTCGCGCGGTTCGAAGGAGGAAGGGAGACGAAACGGGTGGAATTAAGCGAACGAGTTATCGGCCCCCGGCGGAATTAATTCCCGGCGCGAGGATCTCGAGGCTGGTGTCCAGGAAATTGTAAAACTCGCGCGCCGTCGAGTTCTCGAATTGCGGCAACGTACATGTGTTTTCGGCTCGTAAAGTGTCGCCGAGGCCGCGCCGGGGAGAGCGAGTACGCGTACGTGTACGCGACCGCGTCGAACGAAAAGTATCGATTACAGATTTCTCATCGAGGCATCGTCGAACAAAACGAAATCTCTCGCTCCGATCGATAAACGCGCGAGATCCCCCTCGTGTCCCCTCTTCTCGAGCCTCCTCTTCGTGTTACACGATCGGACTTGTGCTCGTCTTCCGTCGCGAGAAACGCAGCCGGGGCTTAACCTTGCGTGAATGAAGTTACGTGAATGGGGATGAAGAGAGAGACGCACACGTAAATTCACAATATTATTATTGTCGTTGAATTGGCCAGAAAGTGAAAACTGCCTTCTCTTTCAACCGATAAACGTACGTGTCTCGAAATGTAATTCACTTTGTAACTATTCGAGCTTGTTCAGGAAATGCACGATTTCGTTGACAATTGTTTGGCGTCGATTTTCTTGAAAATGAAAAGTCGGAAGGAACATTCCCTTCCTTACTTTTTCAGAAAGGAAAAACTCACGGTCAAAAAATTACCGTAATTAGGTGTACAGTGAAAAAGGCTTGAAAATGTCACAATTGATTTGTTTTTTTTTTTTCTTTCTTTTTGATCGAAAAAGATAAGAACGCATTTGGCGCGAGACAACATATTAGTCTAATAAAGTTTTTATTTCTCACGTTTCTTGGCCAATCTAATATTATACAATTCAAAGTAAAATGCCTGTTTTTAACACTTGCTTGTTCCTTTCACAAAGAAACACAAGCGGTGCGATCTTGAAAACATAGACGACGATAAATAGTCGCCTAAAAATTTCCCAGGTCATGGAGATGACATATCTTCCCCATTTTATTGCGCTTCAGCCCTTCTTCGTCTTCGGATTTCAATATGACATACATCCTTGGTTCAGCCTCGTGTCTTTCAGGGAAAACATATGTTTCGTTTACAGATTGAAGATAAACTGTTATCAGCAGGGAATAGTTTGACAAAAAAGATGGGATGCTTTGAAAGAAGGGACATAAATATAGTATCACATCTTCCTCCTCCTTTCAAACCTAAAAAAAAAACCAAGCAGAAGAAGGGCAAGCCTGCAATTTCGTATTTTTCCTCTATATCGGACAGTTTACACATTTTTACGTACTTCGTACGTAATTCATTGGAGAAGAAAAGAGGAAGAAAAAAGAAAATATAGATCTCGCATTTGAAAATCAGAAAAGCATGTATTGATCGACCCGTTCGATCTCGACTGATTAGAATTTCTTCCAGTCAACTTATTCGATTCACTGTGTCTGGAAACTGGAGCTGCTGGAATATCACATGCCCTTCGATTTAAAAAAGACAAGATAAAAAAACACGAGACGATAAGAAAGACATCACATATAAACGCACGACGTTTAAAGTCCAGATTAACGTGGTAATTCTTTGAAATGCGATTAGCCAGAAACAGCCGGTGGTTGAAAAATCGCGGAAAGGCGAGAGTCGAGCGGACGCGTAGCGAGCCACCCAGCTATTCTCTCCTTTCCCGCGGCGGATGGGTCATACGCAATTACGACGAGAGAGCGTCCTGGGACACGAAGGCTCCATCCTAAATCGTTACCGGGTAGTGTCGGGATCGATGCTCGTAACCGGGCCTGACCCAAGAGTCGCGCTTACGCATCCGTTTGCTGATTTGTGGCCCGGCGTCGCTGCTTCGCCGAGGGATTTTTATCACGGCCGAGCTATCCGATGATTGCGTCGTTAAGACGTTCCGCGGCGGCAGGTAGAAACAGCTCTCTCTCACACGCACGCACGCACTCACTCACTCTCTCTCTCTCTCTTCTTTCGCTCTTCCTTTCCCTTTTCTTTTTTTCTCTTCTTCTTTTCATTTTATCGTGACGCGTACCGATCCTACGTACGTGCGCGCAACATCGTCTCATCTTCTCTTCGCGACGTCCATCCAACATTTCCAACGTGTCCGTCTCTCCCGCCTGTTTCGCCATCTTTTTAACGCGTTTCTTTCACCATCGATCCACGCGATTTACACGCGACTTACTCGCAGTCGGTGCAGCCGAGTCGGTTCGTGACGCGATAGCATTAATCGCGATGCATCGATCGCGGTGATTGATTTTTCTCGAAAGCTCGCGTGCGAAAGGGATAACGTGTAATATTTCAACGTGTGATCTCCGACTCGAAGAACTGAAATTTCAGAATTTTCCACGTACGATACTTTTCTTTCGTTTCCAAATTTGCGTCACTCGTTTGTACATTGCGAGACAAAGAGGAGTTAATGGACGCGAAAGCAGAAGAGAATGAACGCAGAGAAACGCGTCGTTTCGTTCTGCTGCTCTTCTCCTCGCCGTTGAGGAGAATCGCGCGTCTCCGGCTTCCTCGCGGTCGATGAGCCGAGACGTTTTATCGAGACACTCGATAGATGTACGATCCCTCCTCGATCGTCTTCGGTCAAGACTCGGGGATCGTTGTCGCGTGATCTGCATCGTCGGTCCTTTATTTCATCCTGTCCCTCGTGACTATCCGACCGTGTACCGTTCTCGTTCACGGGACGGCAAGAGAGAAGCCACGAAGTATGTACAGCGTGTAAGAGGAACGCGTTCATAGTTCAAGGAAAGAGAGAGAGATACACACACACACAGGGTCGTGTTTTTCGTGCGTTTCCCTCTCCGTCAGGAAGTCGCGCTCTTTCGTATCGCAGCGGAATCCTTCCGTCGAACTGTGAGGTAATTCGCGATTTCGATCAGAAATTTTCGCACGATCGTGAATGAATCCAGACTTCAATCTTGTTTGATAGATAGCGCGGATAGAAAAAGCTGCACGACTTGTACCCCAGTACGATTCGTCTCACTGAAAGGCCCAGAAGCAACTGTTCCAACTAGAAAATGAAGACGACTTTTTCTCAGTACCAGACAACGCTACTCCTACTCGAGGTCTACCCCACGCCCCCTCGCGAATCACGTGACCCAAATCAACCAATCGCTAATTTTCGTTGCATCAGCGTTGCACCTGAAGAGGCCCGATTTTCTGGCTTACGCCCGCTAAAATCACTTTCAGTGATAAAACACTCGTAACATTTAAGCAGTTCTTTTTGCAACAAGTAACATTTTCGCTGAAAATTACAATCTCTAATTGCCGGGCTCTAAGTATCAACCGATCCTTCGTCCCAACCTTCGGAAACCTCCCTCGCTCTTTATCGTTTTTGCACGGGACGTCGTAAATTCGTGGAATTCGCAGTGTCGTAAATCTAGCTGCCCTCGAAGCGCTACCGTGAACGTTCCCCGCGATAATTACCGACGCCGCGGAGCGAAAAAAATCGACAAGCCCGGTTCAACGACACGCGAGTCCGAGCGAGGTTCGTGAGCGAATCCGTACGATTTGTTTGATCGGCTAACGGATCTCGCAGCAGGCAAAGAGAGGACCAGGGGGTTCCTCTCACGACTGCGAGAGGCCATTTTCTTTTTTCTTCTGCTGCACCGGTGCCTCCTCTCCTTTTCCTCTTCCTCTCTGTCTCCTTTCTTCTCGTTGCGATTGTCATCTCCGCTTCTTTCCCGCTCATCGGGAAATTCCACCAAATTTCTGTTTCCGTTCTCGTCGATGGCCTCCCTGACGTGTCGAGCGTTGGCCGGAGACACACCCCGAGTAACCTCGGATGGAACGAAATTAATGCTAATCCCCCGAGCTGGAATTAATCCCCCGAGCCAAATGAGAGAACGGAGGTGGGTTACTCGGAGACACGCCATCGGTCACACGAGCGTCAGACCGTTTCCACCGGATTAATCATCCCTCGTCCCCCTTTTTCTCTCTCGGCTCGTATTTTTTTCTTTTCCTCTGTTTTTCCGAGGTGCGTGGGGAATCGATAGCGTTTCCAAGTTTCACGACTTGACACTGGTTTCTGGTATTACTCCTGAATGCCTACGTCTTTTTTAATCGACGTACAAACTCCCTCGCAAAAAGGAAAAATTACCAGAAACGATCGACTACTGTTCGAGAAACTTTTCCTCCCGTTCTCCAGTATATCATCGACTTGATTCCGTAAAGATCGAGAAAGTAAATTTTTGATCGAAGATCACACTCGTTCTAGCTTCTTCTCCAAAATTAAAAAGAATATTCTCAAAATATAAAGAAGATAAAGAGTATAAGGATCGACGCCGCTTCTCTTATTATTGAAAGCGTTTCGAACTTGTGCCACGTCAAACGTTGTTCGCGAGGATGTTCGTAAGGGGTTGGTCCCGGGTCATCTTTTATTGAAAGTGACGTGGAATCGGGGCATCGTCATCCGTCGTATCTTCCTCGATCTTGACAACTGAATCAGTAGTGCCGATCCCCTCTCGTATCGCGTGACTGTGCAAGTCGAAAGAAAAACCTCCGGCTGTCTCGATCTTTCCTGCTAGTTCATTCCTCTCTCCGCAAGTGCTGCGCGTGCTTCTTTTTCTACCGACGTTATGTCCTCACCTACGGCGCGCTGTTCGGGACTCGAACGATACACGAAACACAGAGAAGACGAAACGGACGAATGATCGTTTATTAGAACTGATAGCGTTTTAACTGGCTGAGATATTTCAGGCGGCCGTGGAGTTAGGAAGATGGAGAAGAGGACGACTAAAAGGAGAAGAAAACAAAGCGAAGAGGAGGGAGCAAAGAGCACGATCTGTAGCTTATCCAGACCAATCTACGGGCGCGTTCGTTTATTACGAACGTTGGAGCAGCGTGCGCGAGCGCGGTTTGGCCAAGATCGTCCTCGTTACGAAGCGTGTGGGCCGAATTCCACTCGATTAAGATTTAATTTTTAAATCACGACCACTCGTCGCAACGAATTTACATCGCGACACGTGCTCTTCTCTTCTCTTCTCTTCTCTTCTTCATTTATACAGCAGAGGCTCCTATTATTCGGACACACATTCGAGCAAAATGTCTATTGGTAGCAGATGATTTTGTTTTTCTACCAAAATATTTTATTTATTTATTTACCGCGTACCTCTTTGTTAATAGTCAATTTAATAAAATCTTGTACCTCATATTTTCGTAAGATCATAAAAAAACGTGTAATAAAATATATATGATAATATATGAAACATGTATTAGATATATATTAAAGTATATATTATTACAGATATTTTACAATCTCGCTAAAATATGAGACGCAAGATTTTATGAAATTAAACATTAATGAGGAGGCACGGATGGAATTTTACAAAAATTTTTTTGTAAAAATTCTTTTCTATTGTTCTTGTTCTATTGTCTTGTTTTTTTTTCTATTGTTCGAAAATTTTACAAACCAGACACTTTTGTGCCCCTGTTAGCTCGAATGTGGGAGAGACTCTGGCGTACTCTTCTTTTCCTTTCTCCCGGTTCAACCGCGTGCCGAGCCCCCACGATGTTTACGTCGTGAATTTCCCTTTGACGAGGGGCCAAAGGATTTCGTGATGGATGGAGCTCGATCGCTTCGCCGATTGTCCCTCGATATATCGTCACGATGATTGCAGGCCACGAGTCGTCGACCTTTCTCAGCGACGCAAACAGTTTGACACAGTTTTAAGCGTCGTGTGATCTCCGCCGCGAGACATTTCCCGTGATATTCGATCGGCGAGGAGGCGAGCAATTAGACTGGCTATCAGAGAGAAAAGAAGGGGACCTAAGGATCCGTCCGTATAGTATACACTCGCGAGAATTCGACGAGCGTTTGTCAACGAACGTTATTGCGAAATTACGTCAAATAATACGCCGAGTTGCCACGCGGCCCCGTCTAATTAGCCTAAAGTTTATTACAACGTGAACGATTGTTATTAAAGTAACAACGTTTCATTTACTTTTTCCTTTTTTCTTCTCTCTCTCTCTCTCTCTTCATTCTCGTGGAAAGGCACGATCATCGAATAAAGTACATCGTGCGCGCGCGCGCGCGCGTTAATTAAGAGAGGAAAGGCACGGTTCGTTGCTTATTGCAGTTTTCTGCGTCAATCGGTCTGGCCGAGGTTGGCAATGAAAGCGCGCAAAGGGCCTCTAAAAGACTTCCACCGGAGAGAATCCGCTGAAATATACTGCCAGCGTATATCGTATACAACGAGACAAGGGATTACGATCCGCGCACACCGTGTTCCCGATCTCTTCCTCCCTCGCGCGTTCATCTTCGAACACCAAGAGGGAGCGAGAGACAGAGCGAGGGAGAGAGATCGGTCTCGGATTCTCTCGCGAACGCTATCAATCAACCCGCGTTCTTTATGGATTTTCCCATCGTCTTTTATTCATCGACGCGTGTAGCTCGCATCAACGTGCGCCGATGAAAAATTTGTTGCCGATTTACCCCCGCCTAACCCCTCGATTACGCTTCGTCGGAGTGTTTTCTTCTCAGGGAGGAGAGTCCTCTTTTGTCCGGCAAACGATCGTCGCCCCTCAGAAGGAAACGATTCAATCTCCGTTTTCCGTTACGTTCGTCGTCTGTCGCTATTACGGTCGTTTAACCCTTTAACGAGCGAAGCTTCGAAAATTGCGAAAATGATCCTGCGTACGTGCAACGTTCTTCTTACTAAGTCGTCGCTATAAATCGTGACTCTGCTGCGTTTCAGATCAAGAAAATGTTACGCCTGACTTTAATCCTGATTCTCCTACTCGTCATTTCATTCTAGATAATTCTTGGAACATACATCGATTTTGAGATCGGGAATCTACGTTCTTCCGCGGATAAATTCTGGTCTACAGAGAGTTGTACATAGAGCTGTCCAGGCGAAGACAACGACGACAACGAATGTCTTCACGGCGGTTGAATCACAACGATTCGCTGGAAGCCCGCTCGAAGGGACAGACGCGTGTGTGCGGGCAAAGCATTATGCGCGCGTGTCAATCTCCGAGCGGGCGAGCGTTGGCCCCTTTCGCGAGGATTAATGAAAGCTGTATCAAACTCCGAACGTTCCGCGTGCAGGACGACGCTTGCGCAAACATCGCGCTTAGGCTCCGATACGTTCTCCAAGGCATGCAGCCTTCGTATTCCGCCGCCCGTCGTACGTTTCACTCATGTTACTCTAGCGTGTGTTCCAAATAATTTTTTTTTTTTTTTGCCCCTTCCATCCTCTCTGCCTCTTTTCCGTTTTCTGTTTTCTCGCGTGCACTTTGAAATTCACCCCCGGTCCGTCGCGTGATATTTTCGATATACGACCGGTATCAAGCACCGCGGCGGTGCATTTCCTGTCAGATATGCGCGTGTGTTCCTCCCCCTGGTGCTCTCGGCGAAGCACAAAGTTCCTGCCGACACGTCGCGGAAAATGTCAAAAAACTCCTCACCGTCGTAAAACGCGAGCCGGCTTTTTGTTGCCAGAGGGTTTGCGCGCAACCTCAAAAGTAATTTTCAGGAATTAAAATCATAAAAATGACAAGCAACGCGAATACTAAAATCCGCGCGTTTCCTTTTTTTTCCTTTTTTTCTCCTTTTTCTCTCCCGCGCGACACAAAGAGAAAGAGGGCAGTCCGACGAGCACAAAGCGTACAAACGCGCGCGCGTATTCGCCCCCCGGATGGGTCCACCTCCGAGTCACCGAGACGGCATAAATTCAACCTTCTGAACTTTCCCGTTCCTTCCACTTTCGTATCTCTTTTCTCTACCTCTCTCTCTCTCTCTCTCTCTCTCTCTCTCTTTCTCGTTCTGCCGCGCATCTCGAATTCACGACGAATTAATAAGATCGCGCGCGGAATAATTCCGACGCGGCCACCCTTTGATCAGATCGCGCCACCCTCGGCAGCTTAACCTCCTCGACGCTTCGACGCTTAAAAGTAGCGACCGACTCCGCTCCGCGAGTTCGCGGTCGTTAACTCGATTCTCTCTTCCCGTTATTTTTCTTCGTCTTCCGCGAACCGAACCGAATGCCTAAAACACACTGCTGCACCGCGGTGCTCCAACGCACGGCGCGTACGTGAGTTCTTTCGTCGAGTGGTTCTTAGGTCGAATGTGTCTCGAAAGTTAAACAGCCGAGCGGGGCGCATCGTGCGGCCTCTCTGATGTCTCTCGACCTTCGCGGTAACAACGAATTTCACGTACGTACGTACGTACGTATCGCGGAACAGATCACGGATCGAGATTTCATTTCGTCCGGAAACGTGGTAGCGCGATGCAAATGATTTCTGGATTTAATCTTGGGGCGACATCGTCTGATGGGAGACAACTTTCTTGAATTTTAATCGTCTCAACGGGTAGTAAATAATCGTGTCTACAGTGTCACAGTAGATATGTGCATCTTAGAATCACGGCCTTTGTTCCTTTTCTTTCTTAAATCTAAATTCTTAAAGAAACATGTACAGTAGTAGTATCGAAAGGGTGGTACGACATCTCAAAGTGAAGAAACACGTGTCAAATTGTGACAGAGAGGGTTAACAAGAGCTTGCAATTTATTTTAACAATCATTTTTTTCGTTAAACGAAAGACGAATGGTTTCCTCTTTCGTCGGTGTTCTCTACCAACCAGTACCAACTGGCGAGTACCAACTCGTCTAGCTGCGCGTTTTTCCAACCGACGGAAAATTTTATTACCACCGTGTGTTACGAGCGGGTAGCTACAGCTGGAACAAGCCGCGTTTCCATCCACGAACTTCGTGGCCCGGACGAATTCAATTCCGGGGGCCGTCTCTGCAGCCAAGCAGCGGCAGCGAGTCGCTAGTTTTTCTCGTTGCGCTGCAACTTTTTCGAAGGGTCTACCCGGTGCTCCCACGTGACCTCACGGTTGATTTAACCACACTCTCTTTCTCTCTCTGTCTCTCTCTGTCTCTCTTTCTTCTCTTCTCTTCTCTTCTCTTCTCTTTACCTAGTGTATCCATTTATCCATCCCTTGGCTCTACCCTTCTTCCTTCTCCTTTTTCTTCGTTGAATCGGAGGGCAAAAACGAGAGGATGATACGTGTGTGTGTGTGTGTGTGTGTGTGTGCCCGGTATCGCACCCGCGTGACGCTTTCTCCTCTTCTCTCCTTCTTCCCGATCCCCTTGTCTGTATTCGTCTTTCTTTCTGGCTGCATCTTCCCCATGGGCAACGTGGTCACGTTCCAGTCGCTATGGAAACCGGGCCGAATCGAGATGGAAACTCACCCCTCTCCTATCGTTCTCCTACACGTACGTCCCTCTTTCTCCCTTAACCGGTGTTTCCACCGCGCCTTCTCTTCGTCACGTATTCCACCACCTCTCTCTCTCTCTCTCTCTCTCTCTACCTTCTTCCTCTCTGTGTTCACGATCGTGCTCGCGCTTTCCATCTTTCTTTAATCCAACCTATCCAGAGCCAGGCAGGCAGGCGGGCAGGCAGCAGCCTGGTTTCGTCTTCTTCCGCCACCACGTTGTCCTTCCCTCCCTGGCTCTGATCTCTTCTCACCCTCTCCCGCTTCCAGTCGCCTGGTCTCGTTAGTTTAACCCACGCGCACCGAATCGTAATGGGAAACGTACAGATGCATTAGGAGAGGCTTTGCCATCCTAGATATCCCCATGGCAGGCAGACGGGGTGTGCTCTCCGTTCAAAGGTATTGCCGCCACCCTCCCTCTCTCTCTCTCTCTCTCTCTCTTTCTCCCGCTCTCGACTTGGTTCGTCTCTTCTCCTTTATCTGCCACTGCAGCTTTTCGTACGTGTCCTTCGATCCAGTTCTCGATCGTTTCGAAACGAATTTAACCCCTTTCGCGCGGGAGAGGAACGAGCGCGGAGGAACGTCCGGAGAAACGGAGAGTGCCGGTAGCTGGAGAAGCGGATTAAATCCGCGGCGCGCACAGTGTGCAATCAAACCTCGTAAATCGGATTTTTACGTTACAAACGAGTGCTCAGACACTCCGGAGAGTTAACCACTTCGCGGTATAAATCTCGTCAAAGGGCCAGAGCAGCTCCATTATTCGAGTAACTCCGGCCTGGCCGTTCGTGGCCGGAATATCGGGACGAGTCGAAGAGCGTGTAGAACGACACGCTGTTTTATTATCCGGTCATGACGCCGTTGCGGATAACTCGAAGCAAAATGTACATACTTGGAACGTCGGTGAATATTTATAACGTTGTTGAAAATTCTTCTTCGAGCGTGCTTGAAAGTGCAGGCAAAACGGGCAGTTTTATAGATTCGCGACGACGCCAGCTCGACTCAATTTGAAAATCACGTATCAGAGACGTGTCTGCGTGTGTATGTGTGTGTGTGTGTGTGTGCACGTCGAGACGAAACATCGCGCGCAAACGAGTCCAAGCGTGTACAACGACGCACGCTGATAGTTGCATACAGTGAACGCCACGGTGAATGAAAATTGCAACGATCCGACCGAACCGTCGTTTTCCATTGGCTACCGTACGAAGGCACACGCAGCAATCTAATACGTGTCCGTAAAGTGTGCCTTTGGTCAAAAAAATTCTTCTCTCGAAGAAGAAAGAAACGATCCACGGGCACTCGAGTTGCCCACGTCTCGCGAAAAAGAGAAAGAAAGAGAGAGAGAGAGAGAGAGAGAGAAAGGCACTGCCAATTTGTCGAAGGAGTCTGAGGCCAGTACCGGTTGGATTGGCACTGCGCGGTTCAAGCCCCTCAAAGGACCTTGCGCCACCACGAGAGAGATCCCTCGTAAGCGTTGTGCGCCTCGCACACAAACGCACGCGTTAACCACCGGCACGTACGGTTAACTGGAATCGATGATTCATCTCGTGGCGTCGTTGTTGCTCCGAAATAAGCAGCCGTGCCTCCGCGCGAGTTTTCCCTCGCGGCACGAGGCACGCATACCGAAGTTTACGTGCCTGCTAAACTACGTAGGAAGGAATACGCGCGGGCTGACAGCAGGGGCGAAAGTCAATTTGGAAAACCTCGGCGTGTTCCGACTCGACCGGGGGGAAAAAAAGAAAGAAAGAGAGAGAGAGAGAGAGAGGAAGCTCTCGAGGGTGAGACGCGTGTCGGACGGACGGCAGAAACGCAATCAACGACACCCGCGAAACTGGCATTTCGGAAGAGAGAGAAGACAACCCCCTCGATTTAGCCGCATCACGCAATTTCGTCGGATCGTTGGTATTTCGCTTTTATGTGCCGACCGTTCGTTCACCTTTTGTTCACCCGGGTTTTCGCGAGGTCTTTTCATCTTTATTGGAAACTAATTCTTAACCCCCGGGTTTAGGATTTCTCAACTGCACGCAGCGCGTACGCGGCGATACAATCAGATTGGATTCGATAGTTTTTTTTTTATCACTGAAAGTGATTTTAGCGGGGACAACCCAAAAAATCGGGCCTCTTCAGGTGCAACGCTGATGCAACGAAAATTAGCGATTGGTTGATTTGGGTCACGTGGGGTAGACCTCGAGTAGGAGTGGCGTTGTCTGGTTGTTTTGTAGCGAATTTTCAAATGTTTGCAGCAGAACGGCTGCTTCTGGGCCTTTCAGTGTGACGAATCGTACTGGGGTACAAGTCGTGCAGGTTATTCTAGAATATATGTAACTGAGGAGAAATAAGTTTACAAGTAACACGCATGATATTATTCTTCTTTCGTACTGGAATTCTGTTTCAAAATCACACAGAAAAATCACGCGTGAAAAATCTTTCCACACGTGAAAATCTTCGAGCCTGTTCTTCGAAAGTTCTCGCGAGGAAAGAACGAAAGAATGCTAAAGCGAATTTCTCATTGCCAGCGGAAGTATTAAGTCACATATCGCAATCGCGAGAAGGAAGCAGATATTCTGGTACGCCATTGATAAAGTAGTCGTAATTCTATCCTAGACGGGAGGGAATCTGCTCGTTATCGTTGGTCCGCGTCGTTGCGCCAACGATCCATCCACGCGGTTCGCCTGTAATATCGCGCGATTTTGTTACGTCAAGTACAACGAGCTACGAAACGACGAGTTGTTTGAAATTCCTAAAAAAAAAAACAGAAAAAACTGAAAAAAATTGCTCGATCGTTAAAAGATCGAAATTCGATCGTAAACGTGTTTCTTCGTCATCTTCGTCACCTTCGTATCTTTCGCCAGGTCCTTCTAATCCGTGGACGGGTCATTTCCCAGAGAAAAATGTGCCGCTCGTTAAAATTATCTAAATTAGAGAGAGAGAGAGAGAGAGAGAGAGAGAGAGAGAGAGAGAGAGAGAGAGAGGAAGGAAGGCAGCCTGAGTTAGAGAAATCGGGTGAAAAATAAAAAGTCGTAGCTGATAAGACCTTGCCACTGTACCGAATCGGGGAATCGGTGGAAGGAGAAGGAGAAAGAAACGTCGAGAGTACATGTGTGTGAGAGAGAGAGAAAAGGAAGAGACGACAAGAAGGAGCTGCGAACCGACAACCGAATTAACTTCTCTAGGTATTTCGACCTTTGCTCGTTTTGTCATTGTCCCCGCGGATAAGGATCTACCGAGCTCGCGCGCACACCCTACCTACACATATATTTTTAGTCCTTTATGAGAGGAAGAGGAGGAGGAGGAGGATGACACGCACACGGAGAGACCGCGTGTGCCCTTGCGAGTGGTTCTATAAAATATGAGGGACATTAATATTCCGTGCCTCCCGAGAAGAGGTGGCGGATGGAAGAGTGGGCAGAGCGGAAACCCTGCAACGAGAGAATTCACCGAGGAGGCAAAGTGGAAACTACTGTCCACTCGGTATTTCGAGAAACCGTGGCCTGCTTTCGCCGCCCTGTAATTGCCCTCTTCTCCGCACCTACGTACCGTACGTACGTACAGCGCTTCTTCTTTTTCTCTCTTTTTTTTTCCCTCTCGAGCGATTTTCTCGCGCGAACCACGCGAACCACGCAAGGATCCTTCGATTTTCTTTCCTCTCTCCTCGATTTTGGCCGTGGAACGCGAGTACGCGAGTATAGTTATTTTTTAATTCCATCCAGTTTGCTGTATACCGCTTATCTGCTGTGTAATTTGCAACAGCGATTTGAGTTTGATGCAACGTGAATTCAATGCTTGAACAGGAGCAAAGTTGCCACGAGAATTACAAGGGCCTTCGATTTATTAGAATTTACGTTGCTGCGTCTCTGCTCGTGTCCTTTGAAACTAGAACGTTCCAACTTTGCGAACCACTTGTTACCATTTCCACTCGGTTCGTCTTTCCATCCGCATTCAGAACTGAAAATGTTGGAAACCATGAAATTGATCCTTTATAAAAGGGTACGAGTTTCTCGAACGAATCTTGGAACCCGCGCAAGGATGTTGTGCAAGTATCGCTATCGGAGCTTTTGAGTTTTTGAACCACTCGTCCCCCCGCGAACGACCGATCCATCGTTTCCCACTTTTCGGAAAAATCACGGAAGGAAGGAAGGAAGGAAAGATGGCGGAGGTGAAACGCGGGGATAGCCGGGTTACGTATCCCGTGTCTGGCGACTCGCGGTGGTCCTTAATCGCGATTGGACGAGATCCGAGGGAGATTGGATCTCGCGAATATCGATCATGCATCGGCCGGGGCTCTCCTCCCGTTCGAGTGTACTAATGGAAAGACTGGTATTCATGTGAACGGCCTTCGGGGCTTCTGCAGGCCGTTGCCTGCGCGCATCCGTCCTCCTCTTGCCTTTCCTCGCTTCCTTCCTCCTCCTGGACCTGTTACTCCTTCTCCCTTCCTCTTCGCAGCCTCCTTCGTCATCCGCCTATATTCTCTTCCTTTTCTACTTCTACTCGCCTCCCGTTCGCTTTCCACTCTCCTTATTCGCCGCGCTGAAGCTCCTTCGCGTGCTTTCTCCTTCGCTCGGCCGCCCCTGATCCCCGTATATCTGTCATCCGGGCCGCGTCGTTAGAGGAGAAGCTCTGTTTATTGACACGAGTCGTCGAGTGGCTTGGCTGGTCGCCTTTTCTCTCACTCTCTGCCGCCGCGCGTTAACGCGCGCTTCCAGTTGAAATCTCGCGGGCGCCACTGGAGAATTTTCTACCACCTGACAAGAGGCGAGACGACGAGGAAAACACGACCAGGCCATGATTTGGAAATCAAACACGCTGTTGTAAATGAAATTTTAGCGAAAACGATCGAGCAAAACTTGGTGTCGACTGAATCTTTCCGCTCGAACGCACTCTAAACTGCTCTGAACTATCAACTATTTCCATCTCGACAAGTTCGTACGAGCGAGGTAATTTTACTGTATCCCGAGCGAAACACGCCTCGCAAAGATCAAGCGTTCGGGGAAATTTCCCGAGTATCGAAGTTCGATAATCGGCGAAGGAACCGCGAAATCTCCGGAAGATTCGCAGGAACAAAGGTCGGCCGATTTTAATTGAGTAAGCTGGCTACGCGAATCGGAGAGAGCCTGTGGTACCTTCTTCGTACGGCTTCCACGGGGCTCTACTTTATGTTATGGATTCCTCACCGCGCCGGTTATACACTCTGGCAGCAGTTTCCCCGAGGGAGCGGCAATTTCCCCGTCCTTTCGCGGATGCGGGAGTTTCACGGAGAACTTTTCGAGGAGATTAATTCGGGAATTTATCATCGCTGCGAGAAAGAGAGAGAGAGAGAGAGAGAGAGAGAGCGTGGAAGGTGCTGACCGCCATTGCGGAGGCTATCCTGCCGAAAGAAACAAAGGTTGCGTGCAACGATAGGTTCGAATATTTTTCGCTCGCGAAACCGAGGCTAACGAGGATCTCGAATTCTCTCGGTCGTGTTTCTTTCTTCCTGCTCCCTTTTTTCGCACCCCCCGTTCATGGCCACTTGACCACTGGGGCTGTCTCGTAGATTCCGGAGAACGGACACCGGTATTTAGGGCACTTTCGCAATTTCAGATCTCTCTGAAATTTGGAATTCCTTCTTGGATGTACAATTCCACGAATTTTTCACGCGCGTGTATGTGACGAGATTTTTACCTGTTAACCGGTCGCAGTTTAATCAGAATTACCTTTGTAACTGGAAAGTTGAAGGTGGGAAGAGTCGATTATTGTCAGACTGCGGATTTTTGTACATTTTTATCCAAAGTCTAAGGGTGGAAAAAAAATACACGCAACATGCAATACACTCAAAATTTGTAACAGGCGTGCTCTGTATTCTATATTTCTCTCCTTAGAATTTTTAATAACGGCAGGCTGTGTAGAATTTGTCCCTTCGGTCTATAAATTTGCATAGAATTCGATTTAAATATAATTACTGCGAAGTAGCGCACCGCTCACGGTAGAACATTCGTAGAGTAAAAAACCAAGCAAAGCTACCCTTCTCCGTTTTTCCAGTCGTGTCGCTATCTCTGCAAAGCTTATCTCGGCGACGATCAAACAGGGTGCCGAGGCAGCATTATTTCTTTTTTTTTTTTCTTTCTTTTTTTCTTTCTTTGTCGGCCGGCTGTCCTTTTCCGTTTCCTTAGAGCGAAGAACGCGGCACAGGGTGTGCTCGAGCCCTCGTGAAATTCCTAATTAAGATTCGGGAGCCGAAACCCGCTCGGCAGAGAGAGAAGAGAGGAAGACCCTCTTTCGCCACGCCAGCTTCTCCTCTCGTCTCTCCGTTGCCTTTTCTCCTACGTGAGAGAGAGAGAGAGAGTGAGAGAGAGACGTAGCCGCGGGCCATTGTGACTGGAGCGTACCCCTCGGTCGTTACCTACCCACATTGTTCCATTGTTGGATTATCATAAACACAGTTTCATTACTACGATAAAGATGGCACGTAGCCTGAAGAGCGTGGCCATCGTCGAACGAGAGTCACCCTCCCCACGGGGGAAAAGCGAACTCGGAAACTCAATTTTCCCTGGCCGGGAAAAGGGACAGAGTCGCGCGGCGTCGTCCTAATAATTCTCGTAACGTTCCTCTGTTACCGTACAACGACGTCCGATTCGGAAACAAATTGCAACTTCAATTTTTTCCGCCCGTTTTAATCCCTCGTGGCGTCAACGTCGAAAAAAGCAACGCACCTCACTCGCACCTGCGTTCGATCAATTTGTATCGTCGAATTCGTAACTTTGCTCGACAACATGATTTCAAAGTGCGCGGACTCCGTGGACACGCCACACCCTGAAATCTTTCGTCACTCGACTATTCCATTTGCGAACTGTACGAGACTATATTGCCCGAAAAAATAAATACGCCAAGTCAAACAGCAGCGAACCGCCGGACAATCTCCGTTAATCCGCACAATGTCCCGTGACTTATTCGCAGCCGGACAGCCATTTTAACACACGGTGCCGTCTCTCTTCCCCAACTCTCTGCCTCGACATTTTTCCTCCCATTCGCAGCGTTTTCTTTTTTCCTTTCTTTTCTGCGGCTTGCGTCTAGCGCTAGATATCCTTCCAAGCCGAGAAAGAGCGAAAGAGAGGAGAGACACGGGCATTGTTCGCGAGGTAAAGCCGTTGGGAAAATATTTGACCAGGGGAAAGAGTCGGCGGAGGAAACGCTCGGTTACCCGGGAAATTGTATTTTTAATTTAATAATCTCTCGACGGGACGGGGACGCGATACGCGGAGCCGGTCCTCCACCGAGGAGGACGAGAGCAGCCCTACCGCTACGTTCCGCCAGAAGCCGCGAGAGGAGAAGCGAAACGGCGCGCCGTTTGATATTTCCCCCGAATCGAAAGGCAATTCCGATGAAATAACTCGGGGCGTCAAAGGTCGCGAGACGGCGGGAGGAGGGGCGAGGGGAAAGCGAGCCTCTCTCGAAGCACAATGGTCGTAGGAAAGCCGTTCGCCGGCAGGTGAGGATCGTTTTGCCGCGCGCGCGTACCATCTGGACGTCCATTATGGACTCGCGCGCGCCGGGGCTCCGTGTATCGACAGCGTGTGTTCCGACCACTCGATTATTATCCAAATATCGCATCCATCGGCGGAACCGCAGTCGGCGACCATGCTAAACCAGTTCAAATGGTTAACGAGGCTTCGATCCAGGCTTCCGGCATACATGCATGCATGCATGCATGCATGCATGCATGCATGCAACCCGGCCGTGCAACTTCGTCGAAAAATTCGCTCGCCTCTTACGATCGACTGTGCGAGCCCTGCCCCTGCACAGTCGATACATATTTCGTTCGCTTTATTGGCATCCTTTATGAATCCGTAAATTTTAATTAACGCGCCGTAACCGACGAGTACTGCGTGCACGTATATATTTCCCTTTGACTTGTTTCTCGTTATTCACAGCCTTTGCTCGTTATTCAAAATAATTGAAACACCTCGTCGTACGTTCTTCGAAAATTCTTCGTCGGTTATCCCGAGAGATAACCGTTCAGAGAACGTACGAGAATCGTATCGATTCTTCGTTCAAGTGGGAAAGGGTGTCTGTCCGACTTTGATCTCATTGCGATGCTGTGCAATCATTTCGATTACAACCATTTGCATTTAGGTAGGCTCGCGCATCCGGCGTGCCATTGTCACCACCTTTGTTCGGGAGCAGAAGCCTGGGAAACGGTGGAAGAACGCGGTGTCCCGGTGGACAATTTTCGCGTGGACATGGAACGCGCAGGTCTCGTTGGGACGCATAGGTGCGGCGGCGAGTGCACTGGAGGGCGTCAGATGCCTCATTCGTGTGCGCGTTCCCTGTCACGACGAGTAATTGAGTATATAATGGATTCCTGCGACTGCGATACGTCAAACTGACAGGTCCAGGGGCGTGCGTCGAGGGCTCCGCTCGACCAGGTCCTTCGATATTAAAGCACCGAACCCCTCGGACTCGTTCTCTCTCTCTCTCTCTCTCTTTCTCTCTCCCCCCCTCCAGCCAATTCGTGACGATTTTATAAAGCCGCTCGTTTCTTCTCTCCTCGTTCCGATCTAAACGACAACCAATATGGACAAATTCGATGTTACTTTGCTATATTTACGGTCCTAGCCTCACGGTGATGGAGACGTGTCTTTGATCGAAGTCATCGTTATGACATTTCTTTGACAATCGTACTTCAAACTACGATAGTTTGTACATTGTCCGCAAAAGCACACAAGACGATATCAACGAGACTGTCAATGAATGGAGCGTTACAACGGCTTTACGAATCGACAAGATTAGTCACTCCGCGACGAATTAGCATAAGATCAGTTGCAGCGGCGCGCATCCCCCGTTCTGCGACTCGTCGAGGGTTGAGGGATCGAGCAGGAAGAGAAAAATTACATCGAGTATGCAGTCGAACGATCGAAGCCTGGCGGGAGATCCGCAATTTCACCCCACGCGGCTCGATCGCCGGCTCGTTGCAGCCGGCGGAGAGCCTCGTAACCCGGCGTGCCGGCTCGTCTGCTTCACGATCATTGCCCGGCTACGCCCCTTACGCGCCGACACTCGCGTCCACCCGACTCGAAATAGCACTCGGAATATCGAGCCTCGGTGTATCTTTGGACCAGACTCCATTCACACTGCCGAACTCCGCGCAACTCCGCGCCTCTCGTCTTCTTCTTGCCCCGTTCTTCTGCTCGTTTTATCGCTGCTGCTCCGTCGTCTGTTCGTGTCTGTTGGTTGGCTAGCCGAGGCTCCCGACGTCGCGAGGTAAATCGCGTTCCACGACGTCGCGTGCGTTCTCGGGGAACAAGAACGTCGTTAGAGAGAGAGAGAGAGAGAGAGAGAGAGGGAACTCGGACTGCGATCGCAAGATATTGCCGATATCGCGACCAGACCAGCTGGTCGAGGCTAGCTGGAGAATTTTTCGAATTTTTGAATTTTTGTAGGACTTTGAAGAGACTGAAGTTACTTTACCGTAGTAAGTTTTTGTACTTAAAAAATTTCCAGCGCTCTTTTTCGCTTTATTTTTCGAACGAAACGAAATTCTCGAGCCTCTACGAAAACTGGAAAACTAGAAAATTGGGATCTTTGCGGATTCCGCGCGTATCGCGAGGCGTCGTCGCGTTTCTTCTATTTTCAATTTCGAACTTGACCAAACGCTCGCCGCTTGAAATACATGTCCGGGGGGAGAAAAATGAGAAGCCAGAGACAAGTCCAGAGTTGATCGAAACGTCGTCGGGGACGTTGGATATATATATATATATATACGTGTGTACGTGTGGAGTTTTCAGAGATCCCCACGTGACCGAGCAACCCTCTTCGTTACAGCGTGACGTGCCGTCTCGTCGGGGGCGACGGTCATTGGCGCGTTCAGCCCTTCCGACACGCGACACTGACGACACGCCGAGTTAACTCGAAATATTACGACGCCTGTTAGGCTCATTATGGATGGATAGCTATCGATGGACGGCGAGACGTCGCCGCCGACACCCAGCAGCGAGAGACAACCGGTAAATTCCCTCGACGACGGGAATTCTTCTTCCACCGTTCTTCCACCACTGACGCCGCGAAATATATATATATATATATATACGAACGAACGAGGGATTAGCGTGACGCGATCGTTTCTCGCGGAACGCAATAAACGTTGATTTCTCGAGATTATACGACGGTTCCTCGACGATTCGCGAAGAATGCTATTCAGAGTCCAGTCGCCTAGCGAGCCGTCGACGAGCCTCGTCGCTGAATCGTTGACACGATTATCGAATCTTGTGCGAATTTTCCGCAGCGAGGGATCGAGACACGCGAGGCGGCGTAATCGAATTTTGCGCAGAGACCTTTCGCCGTCGGTAGTCGATTTCCCGATCATAAATCTGACGGACTGAAAATTGCTTCGGCAACGCTCCTCGGCGCCGCGAAGGAGAACCGATTTGTCCTACTGCGGGATCCCTCCGCCGACGAATAATCCAGAAATAAATTCTCATCCGATCCGTTCCCCCACACCGTCCTCTTTCCTTCCCTCTTCCGCTCTCGCGCAACGCGACCATCGCGAAAAGAGAAATCTCAGTTAACGGCCCCGAGGCCTGTGGAAATGCTGCTTAAATGGCGTTTCCATGCACTTTCCCCGACGATGGCCGGGCGCCGGGGCGAGGGTGCCGAATAAACGGCTACATAAACTTCGGGATTGCCGTGCAACCGCCCTTGCACCATACGGAGGGTGGTCAGCTTGTTCGGACGCACATATGTGCACTTGCTCGAGCAACGACCCTCTTTCATCTCTTTGTATCGGGATCCCTCTGAAATCTTCCCTTGCTTCTGGAAAGGAGAGAAATATTTCTTCGTTAAATCAGTCTCCCCGGTTGAAAATTGAGCCGATCGACTCTGCTTTTCCTTCGTTTCTTTCGCGAGCATTTTTCTCGGGGACCGAGCTGCGGAAATAATTCGTCAATCTCATTGCAAATTCGCGAATTGAGAATCGAGAAATCAAACCAACTGGTTTTGTTTCGAAATTTCGAAAATTCGTGACTCTAAAACTCTTTTTTTGCGAGAAAAGATTCCGCAAAACAGAAAAAAGAAAAGAAGAAAGAAAAAAAAATAAAGGGAAGAACGATCGCGTATGGTCGATAAACGCGCGGAGCTCGTTCGATTGGATGTCTGGTCGATGGAACTTGCCCTCGAGTTAATTTAACTTTCGCGATTCCGTGGCCCCGCGGTAACGCGCGTTCCTGTGAAACAGCCGGTAGAATGTGATGCACGTAGCACGGACCACGAGAGCAGTGTACGTGCGCTCGGTTGCAGGCAACCCCTGCAAGGGCGAGGGATGGTGGCCGGGGAGCGGAGAGCTCGATATATATTAAGATCCGCAAGCCCTCCGCTAGACTGAAAGTTCGTCCAACCCCCCACGCGCGACCCCCTAAGTCTTCCCTTCCGACTCCCTTTACCCCGCACGGCCGAAGCTACACCATCGGAATTGCGATTATGGTGGCAATATTACGGTTCACCGAGGGAGAGAGCAACCGTTTCGTTCCTAGAGCCACGTAGCCATGGAGCAAGAAAGGAGAACGAGCAGACTTCCAGCTCTCTCTCTCTCTCTCTATCGTGCTTCGTCTGTCCGCAAGATTCCTTCTTCCAACAACTCGCGCTACGAGTCGCTCACTCGCAGAGCTTATTGGCTTTATTTCGAAACCGGCAGTTCATATCTATTTACTGGCGCTGGCTGGCTGGCTGATCCGACGAGGAAATAGAAAACGGCGAGAGACCCGACCCGAGAGGCTCGAGGTCTACCTGCTGCTGCGGGGCCTGGGATGCCTGGGGTGTTCCCGACAAATCGATAGGCTTTAATGCCCATCGTTCGTCTAACGCGCGTTACACTTTATTGGCGACGAGTGAGTTTCATCGTTCCCCGGGTACAAGACCGCGGAATTCATCGAACCGACGAACAACAACGCGGAACGGAACGAGCTTCTTTTCCCTATTTCGTTCGTCCGACGAGATTTGTTCTCAGGTCGATGTTCCTTCTGGTATTCTTCTCCTTCAGTTTCTTCTTCCTTTTTTTTTTATCGCTCGTCAATCGAGAGACGAGTTCTTTGCCATTTTTTCTCAGAATTTTGACAGAAAGTCATACATTTGTTCAAAATGCAGTTGAGAAAATGTAATGTAGAATTTATGAATCGTTCCAAGCGGAGAAAGTACATCCGCGATAAATTTCTCCTAAATCGTATTTTCACTTGCTCGCGTATTTCAAATACGACGATAGGATTCCGGACATAAAATATCCGCTGATAAATTGTCCGTTTAATAACAAAGAAATAATCGAAATAATTAATTACCACTAGTCAATTTGCGTCAAATCTAAAATATAATCTTCTTCTTCTAGTCGCGTCGAGAATTTATCGTTTCGCACGAGGATGGCTCATTTTCCACCGATGTATCGGTTCCTTCGTACGGAGGAATTAGCGATAGGAAATCGAAAGGATGAGCTCGGCGTGCACCATCAACGCGTCTCGACGACCATCGAGAACGACATAATTTCCCGAAGCGAATTAATAACCATCGATCGACATCGGTGGTGGCGGTATTTTTTCCGGTGAACGTAGACCGAGAGCTCCGGCGTAGAGCAAATATCGCGGCGCCATTACAACACGGAGCAATTAAAACCGACCGGCGGAAATATTTTTCACCCTGTTCACCGCTGAATTCTCATTTGCCTCTTGATTAACCCCTCGTCGCCGATCAATCTTTCTCTCTTTCTTTCTTTCTTTTTTTTCCCCTTTTTTCTTTTTTCTATCTCAACCGATTTGAAAAACAAGATTCTCGACGACTGAATTGTTTCGATCGATCTCGGCTAATTGAGAAGCGCCGCGCGAGATCCGACAAATTCTCTGTTTCACCCGATAAAGGGGCGAAGTTGCCCGTTAGCGCTAATCTCGCATGCGGCACGCTAACGTGCCCGAGCCGCGAAACACGTTAATTGGCGTAATTAATTTCATTTAAAATCTCGCCGCCGCCGCTCCAGAAAGAGATTAAACAAGTAGCTTGGACATTGATATACCATATTCGGTTTCCCTCTCTCGTACTTCTTTCTGCTTCGTTTTCGTTTTTCTTTCTTTCTTTCTTCTCTTTTCTTTCTTTTCTTTCTTTTTTGTGTGTGTGTGTGCGCTTTTACTCTAGTTCCCGTGGCGATGAATAATTTCAGAAGAGAATCGCGCGGCCGTCGTCGGGAAATTCAGCTCGCCGAAAAATCGACGCGGTTCGCGCGACGTGTTTAAAAAGAGGACGTCTCTGCGGGACCCAATTAAATTCCGCGGGCGTTAACGACGCGCGTACTCTGTCTTTTTTTCGGTTCGCGGCTGCCTCTGGCGAGCCTTTCGTCTCTGGACCGAAAAGAACCGAGTGAAAACGATTGCGGAGAAAGAGGCACGAAGAAAGGGAATGGAAGAGAAACGGACAGACAGAGATAAAGAGAGAGAGAGAGAGAGAATGAAATGAGTAGGGGTGGAATTTATCGTGCTAACGCAGTTTCCCAGACGCCATAGCTACCGCGTAGGCGTCGAAATAACATCTCTACGACTTTTCTTCGTTCCTCTAATAGTCTCTAGCGCCCGTGCGATATTACCTGACGCCTTCTGCCTCTTATGATTCCCCACCCCCGTCGGATATAGCGGTCGGTCGAACGAATGCCGAGCAAAGCCGTTTCATTTCGTAAAGTAATTGCGATCCTCTCCGAGCCACGTTCGTTAACGAAGTATCGACGTGATTTTTCCGATCGCAGCGTAGCACGGTCGACGAGAGAAAAGGAAGAGTCGAGACTCTTCGTCTCGTTCATCCACCGAAACGAAATCGTTCCTTCTTTTTTCCCCTCCCTCTCTCTCTCTCTCTCTCTTTTTCTTTCTTTCTTTCTTTCTTTCTTTCTTTCTTTCTTTCTTTCTTTCTTTCTTTCTTTCTTTCTTTTTCCCTTTCGTCTTCGTAATAATCTCTTTGTGCTACTGAGTAACCGTACGGCTGAATTTATTGCGGCCTCCCTGCCGGAAACACGTCCGCAAGAAAATCCTCTCCGAGTAAGAAGCCTGATCTTCTCTCGATCTACCCGGTTTTTTGCCCGTTCTTACCTACGTAGCCTTTCCTCCCGTAGCCGGCAGAGCGAGTGTATCGAACAAGACTCGAGAGAGAGAGAGAGAGAGAGAGAGGGAGGGAGAATAGAGTCGAGAATGAAGAGAACCGTCGCGTCGTCGTCGTCTGTCGACGAGGAGATGGTGGACGATGACGACTACGAGGACGACGATGGCGACGACGACGGGCCCCTCCTTCTTGCCCGGTCGGAACTTTTTGCGGTCTCTCTCGGGACGAGCCCGAGTCGCAAGGGGGGCAATAAAACTAATGGTAACGCGCGCCGGTAATTCCTTGCGGTCTGTTTGTCGCAAGTCGACGACCTGGCCACTCCGCCTCGTCATTTGCCGCGGGAGGATACCCGCGTTCGAACGTCGACGGACAAGTGGTTCCTCGGGCTCGGACATGCACACGGGCCATCGCGTGAGCCTCTCTCTCTCCCCTCCCCCCTCTCGCTCTTTTTCGCTGATCGCTGTCCACCCGATCCAGCCGATAGAGATCGACGAACAGCGTCTCTATCCGATGTCTCCCCTCTTCCTTTATCGAGGAACAGGATAAATCTGTCCAGCGACGTGGACACTAGACGGGGAACTAGAGCTCCTCGACTCGGATTCTTCGCCGATTTCTGTAATCCGTCTTTGTTGTTTCTGTAAATATCGTCAAACCAGGCAAGTTGAAATCAATAGAGAGAGAGAGAGAGAGAGAGAGAGATATGTATATGTGTGGAGGAACTCTCGTCAGGGAAGGTAGTTGCGACTTGGGGGTTTCCCAGGGCAAAGCTGATTTCGTAGATGCTGACTCGGTGAAATCTCGCGTAATCCGAACGCAAACAGCCGAAAGTCCTCTCCTCCGGAGAGGGTTCTCTTGAAAAGGGGATCGAAGCTCGCGTCTCGCGTTATTTAAACAACGTTTATCTCATCGAAGTTAATTCGGGCGAGCGCGTGGGTCAAACGCCCGGTCGAACGAAAAGACCCGGCACGGCACGTTGTTTTCGCGGTTAATCGGCGGATTGCAGCAAAATTAACATCGTCCTGTGGTCTCGTTTGATTGCAGTGGGTGGAAGAGTCGTTCACCAACTTCGACAAGGGCATCAATTGGCGGAGTTACGTCGTCTGCGACGTGGCGTACAACAACGTGAACAATTGGCTATGGACGCCGTTCATCGAGAGGGGACCGGCGAACCGCATGTACATAGAAATCCAATTCACCACTCGCGACTGCTCCCTGTTCCCCGGGAACGCGCTCAGTTGCAAGGAAACTTTCAGTCTACTTTACTACGAGTTCGACGTGGCTACCAAGGAGCCACCGCCGTGGGAGACGGATAGTTACAAGTTGATCGGTAAGCTTCGCCAAAACGCTTTGCAGTTACAGTTGAAAGAAAAAAAATTGAAGAAAATGCATTCAACGTAGGTTTAACTTAATTCATTTGTTTCAAACGAATCCAAAATTCCAACTGTGCAACAAATATGAACACTTGAAAAGATCAAATCACTTTCAAGTCTTCTTTGCTACTGATTACGTGCTTATGCAGCTTGTAATCTTGAAAATGAAAAGTCTTTGCTACCACAGTTGGATAGAGCCAGTATGTCTCGCAACATTCACCAACGTTTTAGTTATTTCTCTTCGTCGTCCACTCGTTCGACTTTCTCGTTGTCAAAGTCGCGCGACAAACGGTTGACTGTTTGACCAACAGGACGCATCGCCGCGGGCGAGGGAAGGTTCAACACTAATACCGGGGTGGTGATAAACACGGAGGTAAAGTCGATCCCGGTGACGAAGAAGGGCGTGTACTTCGCGTTCCGCGATCAAGGTGCTTGCATCTCCATCCTGGCCATCAAAGTTTACTACATCAGCTGTCCGGAGATTTCCGTGAACTTCGCGCACTTCCCGGCGACGCCGACGGGTCGCGAAGTGGCGCTCATCGAGCAAACGATCGGCACTTGCGTGGATAACGCGGTGGTCATCGAGCAGCCCACCTTCCTCTGCAAGGGAGACGGCAAGTGGTACCTCCCCAACGGTGGCTGCCACTGCAAACCTGGCTATCAGGCCGACGTTGAGAAACAGGCGTGCACCGAGTGCGCGATCGGCAAATTCAAACACGAGGCTGGATCTCACAGTTGCGAGGTCTGTCCGGCTCATAGCAAGTCGTCCGATTATGGGTTCACGGAATGTCGGTGCAACGCCGGTTATTACAGGGCCGAGAAGGACTCGAAGAAAATGCCTTGCACACGTGAGTTTTTTTTCTTACTTGTGAAACAGCTGTTTAAGAGAAAACCGAAGAGTTCAAACTAAGTCAATTAAAAGCAGAGAAAATTATCTTGAAATTTGAAAGTTGAAATGGTTTGGCACAAAGGGAAGATTTGTAACGATAAGGGTTACCTTCCAAGGGTTGAAAATTCCCTTAAATATCGACGTCACGTCGCATTTGACTGTTTTGCGTGTTTACAGAGCCACCGTCGGCACCACAAAATTTGACGGTGAATTTTGTCGATCAATCAACTGTGATTCTGTCCTGGAATGCGCCACACATGCTGGGTGGCAGGACTGATACGACCTACAGGGTGGTCTGCGATGCCTGTAGCATGGGTGTCAAATACATTCCCAACACCGTAAGCATTTTCTCTCTCTCTTCCCCTTTCCTTCTTGGCTTTGTCTTTGCGCGAGCCACGAAATGATTCTCAACTCTGATCTCTGTCCAGCAGGAAGTTTTCAACGACACGAAGATCACGATAACGGGTCTTAACGCGGTGACCACGTATCGATTCCAAGTGTTTGCCGAGAACGGTGTATCGGCGTTGGCTGGAAAGTCCGAATACGTGGACATCACCGTCACCACAGAAGCTAGCGTACCTAGTTTGGTGAGCAACGTCAGGATTACCAGCGTGAAGAGCTCGGAGCTGAGCATCAGTTGGGACGCCCCGATAACCGAAGTTGGTGGAGACAGCGATCTGGTTGAAAGATATGAAGGTAACGTTGCTTCGACAACGTCCTGTTGCTTTGATCTCTGGATTTTTCACGAACGTCTAAATAGATTCTATTTCACTTGTTAACTCTTTGAGTATGTAGTAAAAGGATAATTAAACGAGAAATTGTAAGGAAAGATTCAATGCTTCTAAAGCTCGAAATTGAAGAAAATGTCTTCACATGCTATGTGCGTTTTAATTTTGTTTTGTTAATTTTTAAATGATCTTTTGAAATCTGTTTTAAATAATCGACTTGATAGCTTCTTGCTTCTTTTCGTTCGCAACAATATTCTTGTAAAATCTTTTTCCATCAAGTACTTGTATCGCTCGGAGTGTGTGTATGTGGATGGATTAAATATTTTAGATATTTTATACATTTGTTCATACTACGTGCATTCCATACACTTCTCACAATTCTCACTCTACCTGTAACTAATCTTAAACTTGCGTGATTTCGTTTCAGTGAGATGTTACCCACGTTACGACGACGCTACCAATGCCACAGTTATTCAAACCTCCGAGTTGTCCGCGACGTTCAAGGGTCTGAAGCCATCGACGGACTACGCGATACAAGTACGAGCGAAAACTACGCGAGGTTGGGGCGAGTACACGCCTGTAGTTTATAAAAAGACGCCTCATGCCATGGGACTAGGTGATTATTCGAATTCGTTTGATCAATTACGCGCGAGTGTAATCGAAATACAGCGCCTCGATAGAGCATTCATTCGTTGTTTTTTCTCAGATTACGTCGAAGAAGATGACGACATGCAAGTGAGGATCATAGCAGGAGCTGTCGTAGCTGTGGTAGTTCTTCTGGTGGTCATTATCGTCATGGGCATAATGTTTATAAGAAGGTAAACGAATTGCTCTTAATATCGGACAGTGTCATTAAAAAGTATTAAGTAAATACAATGAAATGTATTCTTCCGAGTATTTACTTCATATCCTAGTGTTATTTGATTCTATTTATGTGATATGATTTCGATGCAGCAGGGCCTCGGACGAATGCAACAAGAAACAGCCGAGCGACTGCGACACGCTGGAGTACAGAAACGGCGAAGGTACGTTTGTCCGATGCCGATAGGCTTCCATTCTCTTTTCTTTATAAATTCATTATCGCTACAACCCCCTGTCACTTTTATAGTTGTTTCACTACGCCCTCGTGTCTTGTGACTAATATTTTTGGATCACCAAACCCCCCGTTAGATCCAGCAAGTATCGACCCCAGCCCCCCCACCCCCCCACCCCTCTTCATGTATACAGTACCCCACGATTATGTCTTGTCGCTAAACATCCAATACTTTTAGAAGTATACTTCTCTCTATCTCTCTCTGACGAAAGAAAGATTACTGAAAAGTGGTTTCGTTTAAAGAAAAGAAAAAAAGAAAAAGAAAAGAGAAGAATATGCGAAGAGAAAGTTGTCCAAGTCCGAGAACGGCTTCAGGCCAGCGAGTTAAAATGAAAAAGAAAGAAAGAATGAGAGACGATCGTTTTCGAGGAAAATTCATATCGATCTGGCCCGCAATCTACGTACCATTGTTCTAACAAAATTCTTTCGATTCTTTCTTTTCATGTGCGATTCCCCTAATCTATCGAACCTGCCTCCATGAAAAATCCATGAAAAAATCCAATGAAACAATGTACACAATCGCCTGCTACTACAGGACTAGTTGTGACCTACAGTAAGTCTTCTCCAACACCTCAAGTTTTTTTTCTAGGAACTCTCGGTTTTGCGTAGTTACTTTTTGCACCCCATTTTGTACGCGCATCTCTTTCATGCGTTCCGAGGTTCTTTTTTTTTACGTACGGGCACGCACGATCTTCCTACTCGCGATATCTCTGGTCGAATAGACACGAACGCGATACACGAGCTTTCACATATACCATCAAGTATCACACGAGAGACGTGCGTGTACGTGCTTTTTGTGCTTGCGTCATACAGTGTGCATCTACAGTTCTGCATGCGTACGTTGTTTAGTGTGTTATCGTTGGCAATGCACTTGTTTCATTTGCGGTATGTTGTTTTATATATTTTTCCTCTTCTTTTTTTTTTTTTTTTTTTTTTTTTTTTTTTTTTTTTTTTTTTTTTTTTTTTTTTTTGAAGTTACGCCCGAAAACTGAACGAGCCGAAGACAAAGCGAGTTAAACACGGTTTTTTTATTTTCAAAGATTCTCTCTCTCAAGTCGTTGCATCAGTTCGCTTCGCGTCATTAAAAACTCTGTTCATCGCAACACCTTCCGCTTCTTTTTTGTTTGCTGTTTGTCAATCAGTGTGTTGGTTGTTGTGTTGTTCACAGTGCACTGCAAAATGGACAGTTCACCGATTGTGACAACCCACACCAACGACAAGAGCAAGTCCTCGCGTAAGTCCGAATACAAAAATTTAGCTGAAATCGTTTGAAATCTGGGAGGATTCAAACGAACGGTACTCTCGACGCATAAAATAATCACTAATTTGAAACATCTCACGCTCGATCAAACCGACACACGACACACACACGTACATTGCCCTTTTCTTTATTTTCGCTCCGGCGAACTCTTTCCTTTCTGTCTCTGTTCTTATTTTTCTGTTCTTCTTTCTGTCTTCCCCTATTTTTTTTTTTTTTTTTTCTCTCGATCGTCCCCCTAAATTCGAAAACGTAGATGAGAAGCACGAAACGAAAGCATGAAATTCCTTTGTTCTCTTATTAAACGTTGCCGAAATATGCATCGTGTTCTTTCTCGTATCTCTTTGTATGGTTCCATTTTTTCAGCCAGTCACCAATGATCTCTTTCCAATCGTCTGCGTAACACTCTGTGCGCCGACGTGCGGGAAATATACTGGGATGTTTCGGTGGAACTCGAATTAATTTGGCTCACTCGGGAGTGTAGCGAGCGGTCGCAAATGCATTCGCGGATGTAAATTAACAGGCGACGAAGTAATTCGATTCGACCGGAGCATCCTCTGCCGCTCCGTACTACGACTAGCGTCATTCAATCTGATGCATCGTAATTGAAATCATTTGGCGTATATTAGGCATGCGAGAATTTCTACGCTAGCATGAAAGTTAGTTAGAGCGCGACTTTTCTTCTTTGTTCCTTTTTTTCTTTTTTTTTTTCTTTATTTACGTTTTAGATCATCTTTTTTGTGATTACACAGTGGTATAACAATAGCAAGTCAGTTTTTGTTTTGTTTACTCCTTTTCTTTGTTAGCGAAAGCAAATCGTTTTTTTTTTTTTTTTACTTATCAGAGCTTTTTTACTTATCGCGACAGAGAAACGAAGAGAAAATGAATTTCTCACGCGAATGGAAAATTTTATCAAGCATCGTGATTACTCGAAGACGAGGAAAGTGAAATTCGACGGGTTTAGCTTTCTTTTAGTTGCGTTCCTTTTTTTTCCAATTTTCTTTTTTTTTTTTTTTGAATATGCCAAATTCTGTTTAAAAAGAGGAAGGGTGTGTGAGTGTTTTCACGGGATGATACGGTTGACAGTCACGGAGCGAACGGTTGTTACAGTCTCGCGCTCCGAGATTCCGTCAAAATTTAACACACCGGCCCTCGTGTTAATATAATGAACTCTGTTTTGGTGACGTTGCAGTGACCACGCCGCTGTTCACACCTGCAGTGGGAGTTGCCGCCGCGAGTGCAGGAGGTGCTGGTGGCGGTGGCGCGAGGAGTTACGTTGATCCTCACACTTACGAGGATCCGAATCAAGCCGTACGAGAATTCGCTCGTGAAATCGACGCTGGATACATTACGATAGAAGCTATCATAGGTACAGATACTCCTCACGTTCTCTCAAACGTTCGCACAGTGGCTCCCACCCCCCTCGTTCCATGTACGAAAGCGTCTCTTTTTTAACAGGTTCTGCATTTCATTTTCGTGGTCAAATTTCAAATTATCGTAGTCACACGAAAGTACTGCCAAATGACAAAGAATCAAGTATGTAAATGCATTTTCGTAGCCACTGTAGCAACTCGACGAACGAGCCAATCCATCCTCGACTTTTTTTTTAACAAATCTCTCTCTCTCTCTCTCTCTCTCACACGTTTCTCATTAACGCGCCAGGTGGTGGAGAATTCGGCGACGTTTGCCGTGGAAAGTTAAAACTACCCCCCGACGGTCGAACGGAGATCGACGTGGCGATCAAGACTCTGAAACCAGGCTCCGCGGACAAAGCACGCAACGACTTCCTCACTGAAGCCTCGATCATGGGTCAGTTCGAGCATCCGAACGTGATATTCCTGCAAGGTGTCGTGACCAAGAGCAATCCAGTGATGATCATCACGGAGTTCATGGAGAACGGCAGCCTGGATACTTTCCTGCGCGCCAACGACGGCAAGTTCCAGGTGCTGCAGCTGGTGGGCATGCTTCGCGGTATCGCGAGCGGCATGCAGTATCTCGCCGAGATGAACTACGTACATCGAGATCTTGCGGCGAGGAACGTGCTCGTGAACGCCGCTCTCGTCTGCAAGATCGCCGACTTTGGGCTTAGCAGAGAGATCGAAAGCGCCACCGAAGGGGCGTACACGACCAGGGTAAGTAGCCAACTAGCAGGGAACGGCTGCTCGTTGTAGTGGGACTTTGTTTATCCAAGCTTTCAATGTTTGTTGCAAAACGGAAAGTTTTGCTTTCAAAATTCAAACGAGTATTCCCTTCGCGATAAGTTTCGGGTAAACAGAGTTCCATCATATCGACACGTTACTCCTTTCTTTCTTTTTTTTTTCTTCCTTTTTTCCCTTTTGACGAGACGCGGTTCTCGTCGCTCGAACCGAGACTTTCAAATATCGAATCTTGAAAGACTGTTTACTCCGGCAAAAAGGGTGGAAAGATCCCGGTACGATGGACAGCTCCGGAAGCGATAGCGTTCCGAAAGTTCACCAGCGCTTCCGACGTATGGAGCATGGGCATCGTTTGTTGGGAGGTGATGTCCTACGGCGAGAGGCCGTATTGGAACTGGTCTAATCAGGATGTGATAAAGTCGATTGAGAAAGGATACAGGCTTCCAGCGCCGATGGACTGCCCCGAGGCTATCTATCAGCTGATGCTCGATTGCTGGCAGAAGGAACGAACTCATCGTCCAACCTTCGCCAATCTAACGCAGACGTTGGACAAGTTGATACGGAGCCCGGACACGCTGAGGAAAATCGCGCAGAACAGGTAAACGTTTTTCACATCTCCTTCCTCTCGACGTGGACATTTCTCCGCGATTCGCGTACACGTCGCGTTACCGGCGCGCCAATTTTCCAACCCGCGTGTTCGATCAACATCGAGATTACTTGATATTCGCAGGAAAGGAAGTACCGAGAAAAGCTTTAGTGTACTTTTGTGTTACGTCGGATGTTAACGTAGTACGAAACAGTGCAAAACCTATCGTGTCGTTGCTTGTCATCGTACGAACAATTCGGTAGGCTCCGTGAAGTGTGATTAATCGATTTAAACGCGATACACAGGTATCCTTGGGAACGCGTTTAAAAGTCAGGGGAGCCTGCATCACCGAATTGTTCCATCATCATCTCTTAACACGAATCATGCCGCATGCCATGCGAATCACACTTCGTGTCCATAAATTAATTTCTCTCGACAGCCAAAGGTATTTTCCGTTCTTCCGCTGAATACTGTAAGAAGCTCACAGTATGCTCTGCGCTCTTCACGTACGCTGTTTAGACTGGGCTTTGATGTTGTTGCTCATTCGTAATAGGATGTATACCGCCTAACCGATGAATATTGGCCGTCCAAGGAATAATCACGATGTGTGTGTGTCTACACTCCCGACAGAGAGATTCGTGTGCACGTGTGTATTCGAGGGCGCCGTTCGTTCCTCGACCTGATTGGCATTACTGGAAGCGGGCATATAGCATAATAATACTGGACTGATCTTTTTTTCGCATCTTTTAGTTCGTGACTTTGGACATTCTTTTTTTTTTTTTTTTCTTTCAAAGCTTTACGTTACTCGTTACGTTTCTGTCATTTTTCTCGTAGCTATTTTTTTTGTTTTTTTTTTTATTTTTCTTTCACTTTTGTTCACATTTCCCGTAGCTAGAAGTCGTCAAAATTGACTTTGTACAACAGCGCCTTCGCTTCCTCGCATTCTCGCGTTCTCTTTGAAATTCAACGACGCTAAATTAAAAAGCAGAGAAACACCGAGAAACGATGCGAAACTTCGGAAACGAAAATGAAAACGAAACACGCGGCAGACAAGAAGATTTCTGTTGGTTTTTGCTTGTTTGTGGCACATATTTTCGATGAATCTCGCAACAAGTTTATCTCGTTAATCTGAACGTCGGTACGTCGCGGCACGATGATAATAATAATAATAATAATAATAACAACAACAAGCGGCTTTTCGCACGTAATTCTGCTCTTACTGTCAGTTTGAAAAAACGGCTTAATTTCTCTTTGGAACGTGCAAAAAAGATCTGCCATCATCGTCATCATCCTGCCTTCCGTTTCTGTTTCCGCGGTTACTTGCTGGATGGAAAAATTAATTTATGGACGAAAGTCTCTGGCGCGATTGTTCTCGCGGGATAATTTTTTCGTTCGCGTTTTCAAGAGAACGGCGAAAAGTGCGCATCTCGTACTGCGGTGGCTTTTCAGAGAGCTTTTATCGCTTTAGTGCTTATCGTTTCTGTAATCCTGGAGCCTTTAAACCCTCGTCCCCTTACCTCCACTTATTTCCACCGTGAAACACAAGAGAGAGAGAGAGAGAGAGAGAGAGAGAGAGGAAAAAAAGGCGAACAAAGGCGAGATCAAACGATACTCGAGAGTCGGACGTCTCGGTTCCACTTTATCGTTGGACGATCGTTAATGAGAAGAATACGAACAAGACGTCTCCGCGATGAGATGTCTCGCGAAGCAACAGACACCGTGAAAAAAAAGAAACTGTCAAAACTTTTCTCTCGATCGAATATACGTGGTAAAATGAAAAGCGTTTGATCTGTCTTGGAGACGAATCGATTATCATTAATCTCGCTATTTCGTCGTTAGAACGTCTATAAGAACGAAACAGAACGAATCTTCGCCTCGCCTTGACTTTGGACCCACCACCGACCGTCGAGATTCTATTCTGTTCTTTTTTTAGTTAGAATGTTTTAAACCGATGAAAATTCAATTATTCTTTTTTTTTTTTCATTCAATTTGAAGTGAAAATTCGTGTTCGCCGATTCTCTAAAAATCGAAAAGGTTCAGAACACGGGAAAGTTTGAAATACCGGAATTTAATTTCGTTTTGTGTTGATACTCCGAAAATTCGAAATTCAGAAATTCAGATTAAATATTGGAAAATCAAGTGAGCTCGCTTAGCTCTAAATTTTTATAGTTATTATTATTGAGTGATAGTTGAGAATTAAAGAAACGAAAGTACATTGAACGGGGGACATTTTTCGATTAAGAAAGACGTAAGAAATTCATCTCGACGTCGATCTTTGCCCCTCCTCCTCCTCCTCCTACTCCTCCTCCTCCTTGACCCGAGAAAATTTCAGTTTCTCTTTTGCTGACGACATCCCTTTTTTTCTGGGCTAATTCTTTGTGGTTTTGGTTTTGTGGTGTCTTTGGTACCCGACTACGAACTGCCACCCAACGCAACTGCGACAACTACCATCTACCACCAACTACAACTCAACAACTACAACAACAGCGTGAGGCCACCTGCACACAATCCGTACTATGTCACAAGCCACGCGGCTGCCGCACAGGCCGCGGCAGCGGCCGCTGCGATTCCAGCCGCGACAACGGGTCCGTTCGTAGACGTAGTCGGCCATCAGGCCCATCAAGCCCAGTCGACGATTGCCGTTCCAGTAATGCCACCAGGAGCCGGCCGTAGCTTACACTACCACACACACGCAGCGACACACGCATTGCCACAACAGCCACCGCTTACCTATCCCAACTGGGTCCCATTCACACACTTCGGTTAATAATCAGACTCGCACAGTCAGTTCACGACTCGCGATCGTTTTTTTTTTTTTTTTTTCTCGATCGAAGAGACAAAGTGTCTTCCTGCTGCAGTGCTCGTCGGTTTAGACGAGGGAACGTCTAGAGACGAAGGGATATCGTTCGCCAAATTTTTGGATTTTATCGATGCCGTGTTTGTCGTTATATCTTAGTGATTTAGCTGTAGCAAAATCATGTTTTTCTTTTTTCCTTTTTTTACTCAAAATTCTTTTGCACGTAACACGATTGTTAATATTTACTTCTTAAGAATCTAAGAAACTTTCTTTTCTTTCTAAACTTTGCGACTTTGTAACCCTGTAAAAGGGTTAATAACGACGAACAAAGACTTTTGCGTCTTCAGTCTTTTTCTCGTTACTATTTTCGTCTCCGAGGTCGGAGCTCCGCGGATTTCGTCCAATACGAAGCAGGATTCGTGTGATAAAAGAAAAGAAAACAGAAATTGAGAAAGAATCAGAGCGAATCTCTTTTTTCTCTTCGTCTCTTTCGGTCTGTTTGTACAACATCTCTGTGCAAACAGAGATTGAACTTCTGTATACGTTTCGCAGTTTGTCGACGACAACTGGATTAACTGGTTGGTTTTTTTCTCGTCCGTCGACGTTCGCCAAAAGAGACGCTCGTGCAGTTTTGGCCCGACGTTGAACGATGCACCAGGAATACGTCTCTCCTTAATACGAAGAAGCGTAATCGCGGATAGGCACCGTTCTCGCGCGTTTCTCTTAGAGAACCGCGCTCTCGTTAAAAAAAAAAAGAAAGTTTAGGTTGTCAATTCTGTTACGAGGCGTATGTAACAATTTATTGTACGGTAGAAGGAAATTAGTCGTTGTAGAAGAAAGATTTTTCACGGTTTTCGAATTATATACAAGATTCATTATTGAGAGCAAACGAGTCTATATATATATATATATAAAAATATACATATATACATACTTATTTAAAGAGCAAAGTGTTTTTTATCATGACGTTCAAGCAAAGCGCCAGGCGCGGTAAATTTTATCGATCTTAGCTGCCATCGTAGAAGTCACATAGAGAATATTTATGGTTCTAGTTAGAGGGATTTAAATGGGAAATTTTATGAGAGTATATATATATATATATAGATATATATATATATATGTACCCCCGCAGTTTTTTCTCGTAGAGCTAATGAGAATTTATTAGAGGACGAATCGAACCAACGAATAGCAATATAGAGTGGATTTAAGCTGCGAGAAGGCTTAAGGACGAAGGCAAGAGGGTTTTTTTTTAAACCGCGAGCCGCGTTGTCATAGTCTTTCAGATGTTTTTTCTAATTCTTGATATACGTAATGTATATATATATATATCTCACACACGAGTATACGTAAACATATATTATGAAGAAGCGGATATATATATATATATAGTATTTATTAACGTCACGACTTTTACCGTAACAAAAAAAAAAAAAAAAGAAAAAAAAAAAAAAAAAAAAAAAAGAAACTGCAAAGACTTATTAGCATTTAAATCACGCGAGCTACCATTCGACCAGATTAGAATAGTATTTTTCTACTTGAAAACTCGAGAAATACCAGGAAAACCGTACACGATATACCCCGGGCTGTTTTCACGCCGAGGGAGGATCGATTCTTCGCGAACGCGCCACGCGTGTCGCGCCTGCATTATATAGCGGAAAAATTTCGGGGAAAACGAGAAACGGGGAAAAAAGAAGTCGGTCACAGAGCGGAATGCGTCGCGACACACCATTACAGGAAAAATGATGGAACGATACGTAGAAAGAGAGATGGCCTAGGGTTTGCGGCGTTCTTTCCAACAAAGTGAATAGAAAATCTCGAGCGATTTTTCTCCTTTTCGAATCGATTCGACCCGCGTCGAGAGACGACGAGAAGTCATAAACGGACAATCAAGCTTAGACGCATTACGCCCGCGGAAATCGAATCGATGCGCGCTAATTACCTTAGAGTTTACGCTGACAATCGCGATAAATTGAGCTTCGCACAAGCACGTGACCATACACTTGCACAAACGTACACACCACTTTGGTATACGAGAGAGAGAGAGAGAGAGAGAGAGAGAGAGAGAGAAATCAGAGTGAAAATGAATGTGACGTACATGGAACATACACGTATACAAGCACACACACACACACACACACGTACACACATACACACACCAAAGTGTGTGACCTCCATCGCACTAACAAATGCTAACAATTGTCAGAATCAGGGAAAGGGGTGCTCCACCCCCACCCCCACCCGCCTCGTCGACATCCTCCAACGTGCATTTGAGAAAAAGGTAAAAAATCAAGAACAGCTTTCAGTCGACCAAAAAGTAAAAAAGAAAAAAAAAAAAAAAATAAAGAAAGTACGGAGCGAGCGAGGAGCAATAAGGCAAGAAGAAAAATCAATGTTTCGAGATGCTCCTTAAAATCAGAGAGATTGTTCTCGTACACGTACACGTGAGAATCGCAGAAATATCCCTGCTATCGCGTCCCAATCGCGTTACAATTTCTGGCTTTTTGTCAACGATGTTAATCAATGTTTTGAAACCTGTATTACGAATCGTTCGAATCATCGACAATTGAGGGGGAGGGTACGAGCGGTACGAATACTTCTGCGATTCACTGTACATACACCTGTGCGTGCGCGTTCGATTCCGTTGCCTTCTTGCTCCATTTGCTTCGTTCAAATCACCACCGAGTACTGCTGCCACGTAGACAGCATTTGCTCTGCTTGTATCCTATTAGTTGGTATCGCACTGCTTGCTTTCATACGCACCATTATCCATTCACGTTCTAACGTAACACCGATCCAGCTGATCTCTCAAACTTTGTGCATATCATCAACGTAATCAACACCGTCATAGCAACTCTCATTACCGTCATTAGCTCAACTCTCACTGTCATCTCACCATCGATCACCAAACCAATCGCTAGCAACGGTTCCACGAACTCTAGGCTCGAGTTTTCCACGATCTCGCCACGCGTGATCCTCGTGATTTAATCGACTTTTCCACAAAGTGCGAGCAAAAGAGTTTTTCGCTTTTCACGATCTATCTATTATTACGAAGTGAAGTATCGCGTTCAGGCGCGGTCGTGAAAAATTATCGAGCCTCGATCGAAAAAATGTACATAAAAGGATATTTTACCAAACCCTCTTCTACAAGATCCGTTTTTATATACAGTATTTACCCGTAAATCCGCCCGTAAGAAGTCTATTAAGTAAATAACCACCATAATGGAATTACTTCTCCTTGAAACGAAGTAGTAGAACCTCTGATACTCGATTTCTGAATCACACTCTCCGACCCTAACCAGTCACCTATTTACTCTGAATTTTTGATATCTGCTCGCAGAGTGTCTCTCACGTCTCGATACGCTCATCGGATAGACTCGGATTTCTTTACGAAAAAATTTGTTAAATTTTTGTTCGTACGTACTTGACTTTCTGCGAGCACGAAAATCAAAACGTCTATGTATGTTTTTGCTAACCGATGAACATTAGTGTACATATATTTGATACACATATATAGCTCCCGTTTGTGTGAACAGATCTAGGGCCATGTATTTACGAGTGTGGCTGTTTCGATGATCGGTGTAAAGCGCGATCGTCGAAAGGGCTGATCCCTCCTTACTAGAAATATTTCAACAATAGAGACTCCGAGACGAACTTGAAATTGTTCTTCTCTATACTTCGAACGTGGAAAAACGAAAGCGTTTCCTTGGAGTTTGGTTCACACCAAACGTCGTTGAGCGACGAGTTATCTCTTAATATTTGTTTCATTTCCGCGTGACTTGTTTCATTTTTCTTGACTTTACAAATTTCCATTCCTCTCAGATATAAATTATCTTACTTTGTTTATTTAGTTTCCAATTTCAAGATCGTTAAAAGTTTCAAGATTCTAATTAAAAATTCATGTAAAAACTCGGCTAGTTAATTATTGGAACGCTTTCATTTTCCCATCCCTGTCCTTAGAATCCAATCAACGACCTGTAGAAAAGCTCGAACGAATTTCTTTCGAAGGTCTTTGGTTCTCCCCCACGATATAGTGTTCCTCCCCAACGAATCCGTGCAACGCGTAACGAAAACGACACAACTCTAACACGAGATTTTCGACAGGGGCACCAATCCACTGGCGCCGGACGCGGTGGACTTGACGCAGCTGACCTCGGTCAGCGAGTGGCTGGCTTCCATCAAGATGTCACGGTACGCGGAGAGCTTCGAGAGGTCCGGAGTGACCACCTTGGAGGCGGCCGCGCGTGTCACCGTTCAAGAGCTGACGGCGCTCGGCGTCACGTTGGTCGGGCACCAGAAGAAGATAATGAACAGCGTGACGGCGCTCAGAGCGCAGATGTCCGCCACCTCGCAAGGCTTTCTCGTTTAAACCGCGTTGACGTTCGCGACCGACGCAGCGACATTCGATAGAGAATCCCCATTGACCAGACGACGTTCGTCGTTCGTTCGAGAAGCTCTCGCGTGTCGATCGCCCTTTCCACCGACAACAGCTCCACCGAAGGCACCGACGATCCCAGCATCATCATCCTAGTCACAGGGCGATGGACCTGTTCTCTTCTTCGAAGCAAAGAAACGTGCCCTTGCTTCGCCTGACGTCCAACGCCACGGCGGAGCAGAATCGGGACAAAAGCATCGAGAGACGTCGGAAGAGCTCCTCCGGCCAGTCTCGGATAGATCGGCCGGCGACCGCATATCGCAGACATTCCAACGGAAGAAAACAAAAAGAAAGAGACGGAACTCTCGAGGTCCGTTCGAGTTCTCCCGCCTCCCTCGTCAGACAGAAGACGACGAGAAATTCGTCGCAACGAAATTTCTGCGACTATACTCGTCGGGAACGTAGCTTAACTAGAACGCGAATCTTCTTTGAGAAACGAACAAGTAATCCTCGCGTAATCGTTTACGAACGATCGAGGAATCTCGCGACGGGATCAACGCGCAAACGCATACATATACACGCGACTCTGTGAGAACGAGAGTCGGCCATTCACATTGTCTTTCTCTTCTTCCTAGAAAAAATCTTTTTCGCGCGATCTCGCGTCGAAAGGTACTCGAACTGCCACTGTATTAATCACTGCCGTAACGAAACTCACGCGTTGCGAGAAGCAATCGCGTTAATCCTATCTTAAATGCCCGAGAAAACATTTCGAATTACCTGGTTCACCGTGTCGAGACTGTTTCAACACGCTCAATTGTTGCTCACACGTACATTACATTACATACACGAGACACAACCGTCTTGCCAGACGTTTACGTTTCGCATACAGTCCAAAACGTTTGCTGCATTTTACTGTCAACGAAGCCAACTCTATTGTTTTACAGTTGTTCCTAATCTATATACCGACGCGACGGTATATCCTTCGCGTCGAACGGTGATCGGGTCATTCAACGATTATTGATCATCAATGACACTGGTCAAGTGTCACTATGGTACAGACCAATTGCACGAACAAATAGACGGCCTAAAGTATTAACGACCCCTCCTCGAGCAGGTTGTCTCGTCGTTTCTTCCATCTACGCGAATGTTTCGGACAACGATTGATCGCGTAAAACCGTAACGACGATTCGAAAGGTCTAATATGTACGTTTTAAGATGTGACGAGCGTAGATCGAGGGAGAAACGGGCAGATCAACGTGTTCTCACATTGCGAGCATTTAACGCCGCATCTTACGTCCTGTGCAGCGAATATTTTGTAGCTCTTATTAATAAAGCTTAATCGATGTACAAACACACGATACACGCCCAGACACCAGTCACACACACTCATGTAGATATTGTACGAGTATCGAGAAACGTTGCCCACTCCGCTCCGCTTTTGCGAAACGATCGAAGGAGCAACAGTAAAGGTAAATAACGTGAGACTGAAAGAAAGAAAGAAAAAAACAAAAAAGAGCAAGTTCGTTCGAAATTACTTGTAGATGTTTAAATAACGCGACGACGGAACGAAGATTAAAGGAATGATACGAGAGGATACGATTCTTGCCTTCGCGTTACCTATATAAAGTATGTATTGTATACGCGATCTGTGTAGGTACTTGTCGATTAAAACAAATGGAAGAGAGAGCGAGAGCAGGAACATGTGCCAATAAAGAGAAAGAGAGAGAAAGAGAGAGAGAGAGAGAGAGAGAGAGAGAGAGTGCGTGAACGGGGGAAAATGTTCTGCGTGAGAGAAACGGCGCACGCTATCGCGCGTAAGAAAGAATGGATCCCTATTATATACGTATTAAAAGAGAGATAGATTATATTGTGCGTAACGCGAGACAGATTTATCAGGAACGAATCGGATGGCCAACGAACGAACGTTTGAAGAATCGGAGGAAAGATAGCGAGGTGATCGGTGAAACGTGTCCCTCGACATCATCAACATATCAAAGGAGTATTTAAAAAAAAGAAAAGGGTACGAATCGAGAGCGACGAGGGAGTTCGAGATCGACGACGGGCGTACCGAGTAAATTTTTTCGAAGCAACGACGGGTTAAAGATTCGGCGTGATTGATGATTACGTAGAAAAGTATTCGCGGGAACACGAAACGTCACGTTGTTTCGCGAGATGCGAAAGCGGATACACGCAGAGAGACAGAGAGAACGTTAGCGAGATCGGCTCTAAAGTAGTAGATTTACTTTTTTCAACGAATGCTGTTCGAATTGTTTTACATCGCAGACGCAATGTCCACACCCCTGCGTGCACGCGTAGCGACTTCATACGATAATTTAGGTTCGGGTTAACAACGCTATAACGACCGGTGACGTGACTGTGATGTCATATGATTTTAAATACACGTATCTGTTTATATTCATTTACACGTTTAAAGTAGCTCTACCTTCTTACTTTTTACGGATCCACAGTTACTGATTGTTTCTTTGTACGGTAAACTCTCTCTCTGGCCAGCCTCCGGACAAACGAATAATATAATTCATAAGATAAATAGATTTGGTGAATAATGTTACATCTCTAACAAAAAAAAAGCATTGTACGATCGTCAAGTGCTTTGTGTTCAATCGTACTACTGCTATAGAAAAGTCACGATCCACTTCTACAGCAAGTATTTGCCGGATAAGAGGCAACGTAGCAAGTCCGCTGTACATAGTAAAAATTAGAATCTGTAAATTCTTAATAGAGTTCGTCGCTGTCTGGTGAAAGTCACTACTCTAAGTAACCGGTCGTTGTAGCGTTGTAAGGTGGGAAATTTCTTATAAGCGTCAAGTGCATTTTATATCGATGCAATGGAGAAACATGTTCCTATTTTGCTATACGCCATTGATCTACAAACGTACGTAGGAAAACAGAAACATGCTTCGGTCGAAAATCTCTGACGCACACTTAAATATAAGAAATCTCGTCTTTAGGGAGATGGAATGGCTTGTTTCGTCGCGATGGATGGTCTGTATCTTGTCTACATCCACGTTCGCTGATCGCAAAGACTGCTTCCCAGGCGCACCACGAACCTGGGAAACGACTCGTTTCAAACCGGCGAATCGTTCGTCGAAATCGAGTTGAATCAATAACGAGCGACTCGGACGCTTCCAAGCAAGTCGGGGCGAGCCACGGGAAGAATTTTTTTAATTCTTTAATTTAACAAATTACGCTAGAGATATAGTTGACAAAGGCTCGACGCCGCGATGGATGGATAAAGAGAGAACGAAGAGAAGAAGAAGAAGAAGAAGAAGAAGAAGCGTCAAAAGGTAGTCAAAATTGCTCTGCGTAATACAGAAAAATAAACGTATGTAACGTGGAATGTGCAAGCTCGTCTCTCGGCTGCGATTCATCGGTGCGTCGGGCCTGTCGATTAGGAGAGTCTTACACACAAGGTCGTTCCGTTTGCATTCGAAAAATGCGAAGGAAGGTCCTGCGAGGAGGCTACCCGCGTTCGATCGTACGATCGTTTCGTGCGTGACACGTCGAAACGTCGCGTGTGAGCGAGCGTGGCCAGCCTCCGTTAGAGGAGAAAGAGATCGAAAAAGCTACTGAAAAAAAAAAATGGCGACGATTAAGAAGCAATAAGTGAATACACGCAAATGCAGATTTTTATATAGAGAATGTTAAACAATTTCAGAAAATATTAATTATCGATAGCGCTATCTTCCTAAATGTTCGTATTAAAGGTTAAAACGAGAAAAGTAAGATAAAGCGTAAGGGGTGACGGAGTCACACGGTGGAGTCCCAACCGAATGAGACAGGAAATCGTTGCGTTGATGATTATCGAACGATACGCGATAATCGCACACGTGGGCGAGGTTAAAAAACGAAGAGGGAGGGAAATGATAAAAATTTCGGCCGGGACTCCAGCAAAGAGGAGAAGGGGGAAAAAAAAAAGATTTTAAGAACTTTCAGCTGTAACTATTTGTGTCTAGCGACGAACCTGCGAGTGCGACCTGAAGTTTTGAGAATGTCGATAGTTTCCAGTGAATTAATATTTAGATTTCATAGATCTCTATCGATATTACACGATCGTAGGCACGAAACGAGCAGATGATAAAAATTAGTTAGAGCGTAAATGATATCTTATTAGAGAGATACCTTTTCGATTTTCACTTTTCAATCTTTCGCGTTCGAACGCCTAGAGCTGTCCCTTTTTGTTTCATTTTTCTTTTTCTACTTTCTCTACTTCTTTCACTCTGGAGAACCATCGTACGGCGCCTGCTTATAACACTTTCGAAGCTTTCGATCATACTTGATGACCACGTATTTTAATTCTCTCCCCTGTTGTCTCTCTAGATTTCCTTCTCACCGATTTCAACACGCAGTGCGCTTTTATTTTTTATTTTATAAGAGACGAGAATCCAAGATGCGAAACTGTCGAGAGAAGGAAGAGCGATAGGAAAAATAACTGCGTAATCCGAATCAAAATTCACTACGATTCACGCGAGAACGAACGATTCAATAATTGCATTTCCTCTCCTGTCGTTTTCCTTTTTGTTCGTCTTCTTTTTCTCTTTTTTTTTTTTTTTTAATGTATTATTAGTTACGTCTGTTTTTTTTTTTTTTTTTTTTTTGTTTAAGTAATCAATTTCCATCGAGGAAACGCAGCGATGAGTTAAAAAAACCGAATAGAAAATCGTTGAAGATAATTTTCCTCAGACGCTCTTTTACTTAAATATCTTTTTTTTTTTTTACTCGATTAATACTTTCTTGTACTACTATTTATTAAAAAGCAAAGAATGCCTTATTTATTGTTTAGAGATCTGACTAAATTAAAGAAAATTTATTATAAATTAAAGCAAATGAAAGACGTTCTAATCGTGGTAGGTTGTCTGTATTTACCTAACTTGGAATCGTTAGAAAGGGGACAAAAGAAAAAAAGAATAAGAGGAATTATTATTTGTTTATTTCGGAGTTTTCAAAAGGAACTCTGCCAGCATTGTAAAAAACGAGACGAAAGGATAGAAGGGAGGGAAAAAAAGAAAGAAAGAAAAGCGCGAAATACAACGTCATAGATAACGATCGTCGAGTCTCTAAGCAGTTAATATTAAACGATTAGTTAAGCGATATTTTTTTTTCTTAAGCGATCTACGTGCACGATGTTTAATGTCTCATTTTCAATTGTTCTTCCCATTTTTTTTTTTTTTTTTTTTTTTTTTTTTTTGTAATACCGTCTTCTTTATCTTCGCCAACAGTCTGTTTACAGCGAACTTTGTCAAAGTACCTGCTTCGGAAACGAAAAGCAAACAAAAAAAAAAAAAAAAAGATAAAATAAAGGAAAGAAAAAGACATATATTAAATTCGCGAGAAGACAAAGAGCACACAGGTACCGTCCCGTATATATTATAAATAGCTCATCTACTATTCACGTAACACGCATCCCATAATTTATGTATCTACTCATCGAACTGAGTTTTTAAACGCAATTGGTTCAGCGAATCACCATCGTGTGTCCTCGATTTCATTGTATAAAAAAAAAAAACACAAAAAAAGAAAAAAACACAAAAAAGCGACAAAGCGCGACAGATGCAATAAAAGAAGTTAATGTCGACAAATTTCGGAATGTGTCTAAAACAAAAAAGCATTTTTCCTATGGTGTTGTCAAGACGATGTTGAATGTAAATAAGATATAATAAATAATATACCTTATACGATGTAAGAAAAGAAGAGAATATTTTTTGTTCACTCATGAACCTCGTATGCACAAGACGTTAACGCAGCATTTTATTTACAATTTTTTATGCAGTTGATTTAATGTATATTCTTAATTTTACCGATTTTCGTACCGTTACTCGGAAATATTGACTGAACAAAAATAATAATTTTCTTTCGATTTTATTACGAGAGCTCAGTTTAATCTGTGTATCGTTTAACAAGTTTACTCTTTCATTAATAAACTTTCGTTAATTCCTAGACAGTAAAAGCGACTTCTTTATTTTAATTATCTTCTAAAGAAGCTGCTCTTACCGTTCAAAAATTTATTTCACAATCTTTAAAAAAGGTACTACGTATTACTTTATATTACACATATAGATATAGTACAGATGTGCAATTTTCTCAAATGCTATAAAATCTATATAGATGGAAAATTGAGAATCCAATTGTTGCAAAAGTTTTAATAAATTGATCCTGGTAATTAACTTCTTTTTTGCAATTGAACATTTGTTCAATTTATGGACATTAGAAACACTAACGCCACATAGCAGCAGGAAGGTGGAACTACTTAATCCGTGTTTCTGCAATATTTTTCTAATATGCTTTTCGTTCATGGAAGAACGTTTCTACTTATTCAACGCCAGAGGACAGTTCTGTTCAAGATACAGTTCTCTACATACAGTTTGCAAACAATGAAATTCTCTCGAAGAAGTAACTTCCTTTTCCGGTTCGTTCTACATAGAGTTTGTTTCGGTTTTATGTTACATTGTAACACCCAAGTGTTTTAATTTAATCCTCAAAGGTGAAAATGTTTTTACAATTACTCTGAAGTTTACACCCTTTGACGATATAATTTATTGTTATATAAACAAACCTTCGTGCGAATTTAGATTTCAGAACCAAAATGGTGCAGAGATTAACATATCGACGTCGACTCTCCTATAATACAAAGAGTAATAGGAGACGCGTGTAAGTATTCTTTAAGTAATAACAAGGGGATTGTTGTATTTAATGTAACACTGTACTATTTTCATAATATGGGAAATTTTTTATAAAACTTCTGTCAGCATAAACATTTGATTATTTAAGGTTATGTTTTGGTTCACTTCAACGTGTAAAATTCAAATGTCCACTGTTTAAAGTCGTGTCATTATGAATTCCATTGAGTATAAAATATTATTTGTTTCAGTTATTTATTATTTTAATTAATTTATTAGAAATTTGCATGTTTTATCGTTTGTAAACATATTGTATTTGTAAATTTACAGTGTGCGTACCCCTGGAGGAAAATTGGTATACCAATACCTTAAAAAACCGAAGAAAATCCCCAGATGTGGTCAGTGTAAGGATAAATTAAGAGGCATTCAACCAGCGAGACCTATGGAAAGGTCACGAATGTGTAGGCGAAAAAAGACTGTGAAGCGGGTATATGGTGGTGTCCTCTGCCATAAATGTGTCAAAGAAAGGTTGGTTTTCTTTATTTCCACGAAATAATTGTCTATAAAGATTTATTATACTACTGAACTTATATTTGTAGGATTGTTAGAGCTTTCCTTATTGAAGAGCAAAAGATCGTCATAAAGGTGATGAAAACACAAGCTTTCGCAAAATTAAAGAAAGCAGAGAAGTAATTATATATTTTCATTTTATAAATAAAATGTATTTAAAGACTCGATGTGATACAAATTATTTTTTTATAATTACGTTTATTTAGTTCATTGTAATTTCATAATTTGGCACATGTAGTTATATAATCGTATAACATTATGTGTCTAATGACATACAATAAGTAATGAAGTCTAATCATTTGTCAGAAATTTCAGAATTCATCTGAAATTTATCAAAAGTATAAAGGAGTGTAAAGTATAAAGGAGTTGTTCTTGTTTCACTATTCATCTGTAATGTATATACTGCATATACACAAATGTACCCTGGTGTGTTTTCTGTTCTTACGATTATCTTTGGAAGAGAATGATTTTAATTTTTTCATTAATAACCAATATAAGAAAAGAAATGCAACCAATATAACAAAAATAGAACGATGGAGTGTATAAACGACGAACTTGTAAAACTCGTGGCAAATGAAGAAGAAAACCAATCTCGCCTATATCGACTGAATCGATCATACCGATTGCCTCTTCGAAAAACGAGCAAAGGACAGGATTCTCGAAAATAGTTTCGCGAAGTTATCTCAGAACATTGATGAAGAGGAGCTTGCCAAAGATCATCTTCCCATGATGCTAGAAGCAGAGTATAATCTCCTTTCCAATCAAGACTAATTCTTGCTTTAAACTTCAAAATCGCTGGAGCTTCGAAATCGGTTCCAAGTATGCAATTTTTTGTCCATAAACCTGCTTCAGTTCTTATCTGCTTAATTTCTTTAATAGTTCCTTTGCAACTAGTTGGATTATCTATTATCTTATCAACAGGAATTAATGAACATTCAAGAATTTTTAATTCTAATTCACTTGTTCCAGAAGGTAACTTATCCTTCTGGGCCTTAAAATTACCAACAATAGATTCTTGTTGATTAATCTTCATCTTCTGTCTTTGTTTTAGTTCTAAACTATTCAGTTCTTCAGTACCTTTGAATAAACGACGATATATATTCAATACTGAATTCTTCTTAGGTTTTTCCAAGTCTTCAATATTGGATGTCTTTGTATTCGAATCTTCAACATCTCGTCTTTGTCGAACAACACGTTGAACGTAATTTCCAGCTGCATTGATTGAATATAACGAATTCGAACACGTAGAATCAACGTAATAAGTCCAACGCGCGAACCATCTGCCGTCATCGGAATGAATTTGAAAAAATCTCTTAGACCAAAATCCTCCATCGACACTTTCGCATCTGATGCTCAACCAAACACCGCCTATAACCGCTGGAAGTGGAGGCGCTTGATGAAACAAAGGTGGACTATACTCGGTAGCGCGATACACACTTCCACAAATCGGACAGTCAGCAGCCTACAATTTAAAAAAAAAAAAGTTTCATCTATTAATTATTATAGAAATTATACTTTTCTATATATTTGCACTCTGCACATTTTTACCCTGTCGGCACGTAACAAAGACGTAGATTGCAAATGATTTGGAGTCTGTTGTATTTTCTGGGAACGAATATTTCGTGCAAGTCCACCAAGCAATAATTCAACTTTTATACGCATCTTATCTTCACCATTATCTTCATTCTTCAGTGACTTTGCAGCGAAATTAGATCGTTTTATTTCTACTCGGAGTAATTTTAATTCCGAGAAATCAATTTCAAAAGATTTCAAACAGTCCGTTGTGTGTCGTTTCCTTAGCCGCGATAGACGACTTTGAAGAGAATTGGAATTCAAATCATACATATTTAAATCCATGGGTGACGAAGAAGAAGAATTTGTAGATCGTTCATAGATAAGCTGTACTAAATAAGGACGCCACTTTGTTTCAATACCACCACAGCTTGCGTTCATTATACGTCCAAATTTATGAGCAACCTGACAATTTAATGAAACGTAAAAGTTCTCTGTCATTTGATCTTTGACTTTTTAACATCGAAAGAACGATTGATCTACCTGTCTATTAAGTGGTATCAAATAAACCGAGTCCAATTGTACGCTAGTTTCCACAGCGCCAGAAATTGCAATAGATGGAGATAAAATTTTAACAGAACCACGCGCTACAACGGTATATGTTGCGATGCTGCATGATTCGTCGTCATAATGATATTGTAATAGAAGAAACGAGTCGTTCTTAAAAAAACTATATTTCCTTATGATATACTTTGGACCAGCTCGTATTTCACATCTGAAAAAAGAAATAATAATGTACTTATAGGAAATTTAAAACGTTATGTTCAATAATATTCCCTTAGTCGAAAAATATTTAGAATGTTTAGTCCCGGAAGGATCTATTGTAAAAACTTTTACTCTTGCGATATCCACGTTGAATGCAATCTAGACGGTGTGTTGTCTGTTATAATTCCTTTGTCATCAGAATCAATCTTTTTCATCATCATCTCGCAACGATTATTCTCTATTTCTTCTTCTAGTGAAACTGTACGATCGAGCCCTAAGAATAAAACAATTGGTACAAAATATTAAGTGATTTTGAAACTTTTCAACAATCGACTTGTAATCTCGTGACAAAGAAACGATAAAAGAAACGATGAAATTTTATGTTCTGCTGCATTTCCACACCCATCTTTTTCTGTCTTTTCCATTGGTATTCCAATCGGATCGACAATGAGATACGATGAACTTCGTGATGTTATGCAGCTATCCAAGAAACGCGCATCAATCAGAAGTAGAAGGATGTTAAGTAAATTTTAAAGAATAAAACAGTTGATCTCGTCATGTTGAAATAATACAATTTATAAAATAAACTTCAATTGACTTACCAATAAATAAGTATAGAAGAGAAACTGTAAATAATGGTTGCATTTTTGGTCACTGCAGCGAAAGTTTCCAATATGATATTTTATTTATTAGCAAAAGTGAGTTGTACTGAGATCAAAAATTCTTACACCACCATAGAGAGAAATATCAATAAATCGTATGTTCTGTTATAAAATTATATTATTATCTCAAAACTCTTTCTGAGTGATCTGGGCAAACTCAAGTATTGTTCAAGTCACCCTCAGCATATATAGCTTTATCCCTTCCCGATCTTCTTCGGTCAACCGAAGTGGTGGACACAAGTGGTAGATGCATCTATTGTTTACGACATAAATAACATTTAATTTGCAGTTACTTTCCAGAAGGAAAATTTTATTTATATCAGTCAAGTTCAATTCAAACGCTATTGATTAGATTTTTAATTATCAAACATTACAATATAGTTTCAAGTAAACTTTACAAGCCTTATATAAAGATATTTTAGTTCGAAATATTTATATAATACATTTCCAAAATAGTTTCGAACGAAAGTTAAGTGACTCATCGCATGGATTAAACGTTAGATGAAGAAGAAACGGGAGTTAATGTATATTTCATAAAAATATTTTTAGAGCCGTTTACGTACATGCTTTGTTAAGATATCATTGATCTAATTTAGACATTTTATAATTCGCGGGAAACTTTATTTTTAAAATTTGAAATGAACATAGTATGTGTCGTAGAATTGTGAGGGCGCTACATTTTGCTTCGCAGAATTAACCTGTTTGGATTTTATAATTCATAATAAAATTCGCATTCTGTTTTTTGTATATTTTGTCATTTAATGTTAATTCAACGTAATTATATTAATTTAGAATTAAAAACTAAATCATTGAGAAAATATTCATACATATTCATTGTTATTATATGAAGATGTTGAAGGTTCGAAATCAAATGCTAATTGGTGAAGTGTATACCGTTTTGTTTTAAACACGTGAGTGGAAAAAAAAGCTGCCTTAAAACGTTCGATATGGCAAAACTTCATTCGTATTATACGTTATGTCCCCTTATCGATCAACAGAATTTGTTAGGTGTCGAAAGAGATTCAGAAAGTGGATGTGCAATCGTAACATTAGGAAGAAACATTGTAATCCGGTATAAGGTAAATTATTGTATTAACAACGTTTGTTTACATTACAATAATCAATGTTGTCTGTAAATGATATAATTCACTTTACAGGTGCAAGATTTAAAACAATTAAGTAGTTGGACTAGTAAAGATCGTTTGACAACTCAAGTTATTTATGATGAAACAACGTGTCAATACGCCGCGGTATTTAATGAAAAAAAGATACGTCTTTGGACGGCCGATGAAACGGATTTAAATAGCATCAAGGGCTATAAATTTCAGTCTCCTTTGCATACCATTCTTACGCTTGAAGATTGTCCGCCTATATTGGTACGCAAAGATGGAGTTACCGCTTCATTAGAAAAAGCTATAGAAAACAGAAAATCTTGGTCCAAAGAAGGAATATTAAAAGTCAATGAGAAAATATTGCATTGTTATTTGATCCGCGTTAGCGGTCAGATAAATTTGTGTATATTAACTAGCATTGAAGGAACATACAATTGTGTTATAGTTAAACTGAACAATGAAACCTATTCTGGAGAAGCAGATTGTGTCAAAAGACTGGAGTTAAAGAGAAAATCAGAAGAATTAGTTGGCCATACTGTATTACAAGCTAAAAATAAAGCTTGTCTTCTAACGCTATGTAAGCTTTTAAGTCTCTAGTTTCTTTTTAAATATTTTCATGTTATATAATTTATGTATTTATTTCCTGTTATTCAGGGTCACATGGTCGATTGTATAGTCATCCTTTAATGGAAATCAATAGTGAATCTACTTTAAGTACCTTAATTGGTATTATTAATAATATTAATACTAAACATCCAGTAGTTATGACATCTCTAAATGAGGGAACTGTGGCAATTTATGGGGCTGATGTCTCTGAGGAAGGAGCTATATTAATGATGTATAATGTACAGTTCAAACTAATACAAGATGCTCAGAAATTGAAATTGTATACAAGAGATGCAAAACTGTGGAAAATTGAGGACAAGTTATTACTTGCTGCTAATAGACATTTAGCAATTGCTCCCTATCACCTTGCACCTCAGAAAATAGCAACTTTACTTGGATCATCTTTGCGTTTCAAAAACGATGATGACAATATTGATGATAATGAGATCATGGTAATACAAGAATCAACAGTTGCACAGTGGGAAAAGAATGAAACAACTTTGATTAAACCAAGACAAAACCCTACAAACAAACTTTTCAAGCAAATATCATCTTACGTAAAAGAAGGATTAAGCGATGCCGCAATACAAGAAATATTAATTCCGGAGTTGATCGAGTCGAAAGACGTTGAGTCAATTATATGGTGTTTAAATAATTTGAAAGATTTGCCAGAGAAGTTATTGATCGATCTCCTAATATTTTCGTTAAGAAATCCCGATGAAACTTTTCTACCGTTACAAAATGGCACAATTGAGGATTTATCGACTGTCAAAAATTCACATTCGAGAAATGATTTTCTTGACAGAATTTTTAGTCTTACTTATTCTGATATTTCTTTATCATCTTATCTTAAGAGTGGTTTGAATTTTGATGAAATACTTCGATTATTGCAATACTTAATCCAAAAATTAGACACTCAAGATTTTTGTCACGATATTGTACAGCAACCAACTGACAAACAGTTATATGAATGGTCTAGTATTTTGTTGGAGTCCCATTATCAACATTACATACTATCACGAGATCCAGAAGTATCAATGCTACTTAATAAACTTAGTTATGTTTTAGACGATCATGTAAGTTTACATAAAACTAAGTACTTTAATAAGTATTTTGACTTTTTTACTAATTAGTTTCTTTTTGCAGTTACAAGTATTCAAAGATATGGAAAATATGAGGCCCATTTTGAAAAGGGTAATTAATGGCAAATCATCGAAATTATTACAAAAGAATTGTAACAAATTTTATACGATAGAAGAAATAAAACTCTACTAAAATACAACAATATTTAACGTAAATTATTTTTTTTTAATCATTATTAATATGTAAATGAAATCGTAAAATATTTTTTTATATAAATATGTATATACAGATAACAGATTTGATAATGCGTTTGTAGTAGAAAGTCATTAAAATATATAAAATGTAAAACTCGAAATAAATTAATTTTTATTTTATTCATATCTACAGAATTACATCCACTGCAGCAAAATGCACATGAATATTAAATATGTTGCGCCGATTGAGATGAGCAACTTTCGTATATTTTAATTTTAATCTTCGCAATATTGAAGAAAGTTGGTATTGATTTCGTGTTACTTGTGTAATTAGTTGTAAAACTACTAAATTTATTTTAATTCATCAAGATATGGTACAGTTTTCAAATTTCCAATAGAAGCCAAGGATAATCTTCCTCTGGCAAGTTTGTCTGCAACCTGGAAAACATTTATGACACAACTGAAGAATGTAAAAAATATATTACAGTCCGATACTATTGATGTACATACAGCTTTAACCTCAGATGCAGAAATTTTATCAACAGCATTAGCTATTGATATTGGTGAAGAGACTTGTCCTTTTAACAGAGCTTGTTGTTGCAAGCTTTCCAATAAACAAACTACATTATCTGCTGCATCCAGAATTTCAGTTTTCAATATATTTTTACCACGAGCAATCTCATTTTCAGATACTTTTAAAGATTTCAACCATTTGGCAGTTTCTTTTGTCAACTGCAATAAAATGAGATTAATATTAGGATAATATTTATTGTTATAGTTACGATATTCTACATTACTTACAGATCCTATTGTATCGGGTGTTGAACATAACACAACACCAAAAAGTCCTGAATCAGTATAGCTAGCATTGAAGGTCGATGCACCGAACGGTTCTGATCCTGCAACGCTCGAAAGTTGTTTATGTAGTGATGTTGGACTAGATCCCCATTTAACTCTCGTCACACCACCGGAAATTCTTTGCAATATAGCACATGCTAAAGCTTCTTTCTCATTTTTCAAGCTTACACCTTCCACAGCTAATGCTACATTAGTCAAACTTGCACTAGTTTCTTGACGAATTTCATCGCCATGATATTTTGTTGCTTCATTTGGTTTATCTGTTGATTCAATACTTAAATTTGATCCTAAAGCACTAAGTTCTGCTAGTGAAACACCAGTGCCAACAACTGCACATCTGGGTGCGGTACACCAGGTATTGACAAAATGTAGTAGCTATAAATAAAAAGTAAATACACTAAGTAAGTAATAAGTAAAATATACTAAGGATTTTTCATTATTTGTCAAAATTATTTATAAGAATTATACTTACACCTTCTGAATTAATCGTGCCTACTCTGTGTTCAGGACAGAAAAGAGAATATCCAAGTCCACTGCGATACGCTGCTTTATGCAATAATTCAATTACCCAAACTGTATCAGATACAGAACCTAATTCATATTTTAATCTGGGCAACTGATCCTGTACTTCCCATGGCTTAAAAACTTGCTTAGTAGCAGCACATTCTAGATATTGAAGAGAATCTTCCCTATTAATTAAAAAAAAATAGCTTATAGTAAAAATTTCAGTAAAATGCAGGTAGCAAAACAAAAGATATTTACAGATTATTTCTGGTGATCTGCAATGTATATGCTATACTTTCACGATCAAGAGTGGTTATTAAATTTCCACCACGTTGTTGGATATTCCTTGTTATAGCGAAAGCACTTGCGACTGATGTACCCAATCCTGCAGCTATCCGCAAATGATGTGCTATACCTTGTGTATCATATGTTTCATTTCTTGATCCAGCTCTATAAATTAAATACTCGTATACAAGAAAAATATTGCAAATTAATCTATACATATTGTTTATTCAGATTTCAAATACCTGAAAACAATGGACACTTGTGCAATTGGAGAATTGTTATCGTAAGCTGCAACGGTAACCTTATTGCCCAAAACTTTACATTCTGGAGTTGCTGCACAAGCTGCACTTGGTGCAGTTGCTGCAACTGCATAATGTCTAACCTAGTACATGATAAAAATTGTTCTTAATCTTGATAGAAGATCTCAAAATTTTTAAAGAGCAAACTATTTTCAAAGTGTACTTAGTAAAATTAAAAGAGCCTTACAATTAAAAATAATCATTGGAAAATTATAAGAAACAAGAAAATAATTAAAATTCGATTGCAGGCAAAATACAATTGCTGAACTACGACAGAAATTGACATACAGAGCAGTATCAAATCATTTATATAACAGCTAGCTGACTGGATTTATGTTAATAAATAAGGATGTTTGACAAATAAAAAAAAAAAGAAGAAGGAATTATTATTACCGTAGGATTACGTAGCAAAGAAGACCGCATTTTCCTGTTTTTTGAAAAACCTTCTTTTAAGAAGATTTAATATGAAATTGCACTGGTGAACTGCAAGATTATAGATCGCAGTTAGCATATACCTACGTTTGGTCGAGTGGGAACGATTGCTGTAATAATCAGTTGGTGTCGCTCTTCAACGAGCGCGAAAATACGCATCAATTTAAACGACGACTGTACGACGATCAAATGAGGTTAGTAAATAATAGTATATATTTTGTTCTTTTCTATATACTAATTCTTATTACGATAATAATAAATACAAAAAGGTAATATAACTTTCGTTGCGATCTTATTATTTTTATGGTTTATTCTATTAATTTTGCTTGTCATATTAAGAAATCCGATACAAATGTATTCCGTGTCGTATTTGTACTCGTGAACATTGTTGTTTAAAAGTTTTGTGTAATTGTAACTAGTAGTACATGAATATACGAACAAGGGAAAAAATTGATACTTCCTCGGCTATTTCTGTTGTTTCTTACGAAAGAAATAATATTAAACGTGTCAATGTTAATTAAAAATGAATGGGAAGCCCTAAGTTGCAAAAAAAAAAAACGCAATAGACAATACAAAAGAAATAAAATAGAAGAAAATATCATTGTCATTAATAAAAGGATAAACAATTGATCGATATTTACTTCAGAAATGAGAAACATAGTAGTTGTATCACCTAAAAAGAAAAACGTGCAATGTACATACATTTATCCAATTATGTACATACATACATACATACATACACATACGCTTGTACACATCATACATACAACTGTATATTTATATACCTATTTATCATTAATACTACGAGTATTTCTATTTAATACAAAATAATCGGTGCGTTCATGTTAAAACTGTACATACAGTGATAAACGTTTCATCGATTTGGCACAAAGGTTGCACGATTCCTTATTCTTTGGTAGTAGCAAATGAAATAGTAAAGAAGATTGGAGAAAGGTGTAAACTACTCTCATTTCTTATATGTGTGTGTTTATGTACCTCGGTATACAACATACTTGTAAATAAATTCGATTGTATCGTTAATCCAATCTTAATCAATATTTACATGATACTTATTTTAACAACGTTTCAAAGATAAAAAAGTGCGTTTTTATGCAAATGAAATAATCGTTGCAATTTTTTGATGGTACTCACACTTCGAATGCCCAGGATGTGATAATAATAACTAATATTACTTATAATACAAATGTATAATATGACTAGAATAAAAATGAAACGTTTAAGAAAATTTAAGTTTCATTATCATCGCATATAAATACACTTATAACTATCGTTAGGCAACTTGATTGATTTATTTCGCGGATTGTGATTTGTCGTAAATGATCGAAATCACGATTCACAATATTTGTCGAGAGGTAAAAATTTCCACGCGCATTAATAATATCGCAGCTTTTCTCTCATTCGTTCATCCACTGTTTCTTTATCTTATTACGACAACTGACTATGAATTCTTAATCTAAATTTCAAAACAAGGACGACGTGTAGAGGAGACGACGCCGTTGAACTAATTATCCGAAAAATACTGTTGCAAAAATTTATGGCAACTACCGTTACATCTTACGAGTACTTTCTTGTCTCGTACGAACAAGAAGTAGAAGAATATACATATATATTAAAAGTTAAGTAACATTTCACGAGAAGTATCACTTACATCGAAAAAATTTATCACCAGTTAACCAAAAGTATGATTACTATATTCAAGTTTTATATGATTATATAAAAGAACGTGCGTACTATAAATGTATGATTCTGAGAACTACACAATGAGAAATTAATCTTCTTTCTAATCATACATTGTACTTCTAATCGCAGAACGAATTTCTACAATTTTGTTCATAAATAGTTTAAAAAAATAAAGTTCACTCCAAAAATAATAGATACACGTCACTTTTTACTATATAATTTTGTGACACTCGCGTTCGACCGGTTGACTAATCCAACCATGTGCATTAAACCACTCGAAAACTAGACGATCTAACATAACTGATTTTATCATATTTGTGCGCATCTCTGTTTCAGAGTTGTACTTTAATTCGAATGGTAAGGTTCTAGAAATTTTTACTGTATCTAACGTTGACTTTGCATTATCATATGTGTGCAAGAAAGACCAAACCAATAGTTTCGACATTCCGTAATTGGTCTCCGTTGTTATTTAATTTAATATACAAGTTAATGTATAAAAGAATTTCGCTTCGACTAGCTCATGGTCTTGAATTTCTAAATAGAAACGAAGGAAAAAGACAGTTTTAATACTATTGGATCGAACGGAAAGTTCGTTCTGTTTTTGTAGTCGAATTAAGACTCTTCTCAGTAATTTCTTTTCTTTACTTTACAATGGTAAGCAATCATCGATTTAAAAACGCAATAAATTTTCCATTCAATCCAATATGTATGAACATTCACACCATAGTGATGTAGCATATTCTTTGATTATTTACGGTTGAAATATTTTTATAGCAAAGATCATATTAGAAAAGTTACTCGGTGGGTACTTTAAAATATAGGATAAAGGTACTGAAATTATCTATGTTAGTTAATAATAACTGGAATAATGATGGTATCCTGGTCTTGGTGGATGATACGGAGTAGGACTTACAGGATAACTTGGATTATATCCTGACAAAGAAGGCGGTGGAGGAGGAGAAGATAAAATTCGTCCATCGACCGCGTCAGGTACGATATGTGGATTGCCGGAACCTGCAGGTTGAGGACTTGTTATTACACGAGCACCGGATCCGTGCAAATGATGTGGTCTTGAAAGAGTGAGATCTACCGTGTGTCGTCCACCAGGAGTAAGATCTAAACTTACAACCCTTAGAACATCGCTATGAGGATAAGGTGGAGGAGGTGGTGCAGGTGGTGGCGGTGGCGGAGGTGGTGGTGGGGGAGGAGCTGAAGGAGGTGGCGGCGGCGGTGGAGGAGGAGGCGGTGGTGGTGGTGGTGGCGGTGGAGGCGGTGGCGGAGGAACTACGGTCACTGAAGAACCAGATGACACTTGAGAAGGTACTGAAAGTGGAGTAGGTGATATCGAGTAGCTTCCAGTCCTGCTAAGATCAACACTTTGTCTTTCTGCAATTTCATATAAATGATGATGATGATACCGTGCATTTTGTATCTGTACACCAAAACTATGATGAAATCCTCTAGCAGACATATCCAAACCCTGAAGCTCTCCATTTAGAACAAGAGGCTCGAAACTAGTTCTTTCTCTAGCAAACTCTTGATCGAGAGAATCATATTTGTATGATGTCGAAAGATCTAATTGCATTGTCTTCTCTTTCACGGAAAGACTGAGATTTTGTGCAACTGAATCGCCTTCATCACTAGACAAATTATCCTGAGATACTTGATGATGATGATGGTGATGATGGTGATGATGATGATGGTGCACATCTTGATATCTGGGATTTGGTGTTCCTGATGGTGATACTAAATCTTCTTGTTGAATATGCATGTAACCGTTCGGCGAAGAGACACGTGGTATTTCTTCGTGATGTAAATACTGCTCGATGTTATGCGTTCTTGATGTACCGATATAATCAACGGGTCGATGTAGTTGATAATCGACATGTAAATGCGTGGGTGGTGTATTTCGGCTATCTGGCGTAGGTGCAGGAGATATCAGTTCCTCTTGTTGTTGTATATAGGAATCTAAATGGTTCGGTGATCTTTGAGGTAATGGAGATTGTAACTGACTGGATATTGAGTAAAGATTTGTGTCGCGATCGTTATCATCCAATATTGGACTAGTTACTGCTCCTATATCCCGTTCAGCAGCATCAAGGGCAGCTTCAACTAATAAGCTAGCATTCGCGCTTTCAGTTCTTCTATAGACGCTAAGTCCTAGTTTGGTATTTTCCATAATGTCTTGCGTTCTATTATTGTTTGTTGATATTTTCTCATCAATTTCTTTTCGAGTATCCTCAAACTCGTAAGTATTTCCGGTAACAACATTTGTTGATAAATGAGAAATAGTATTAGATACTACTGTTACATCTGAAGAAATTGGAGGATTGAATTCACCAAGCCATTTTTTGCTTCCTTTACTTTGTAATCTGGAAGTACTATATAAATCTGTTTCTGTGCGAACGCTTTCTACTGTCGATTCAAGACCACTTGACATTGACGCACCCATCGGAAGCGACGATGATGTAATTCGGGAATTATGCTCAATTTTATACTTGGACGTAGGACTTGTACCAAACTCGATTATGCTTGAATGTGTAGAAATGTTTGGCGTTTCAATTTTTAATTCGTTTTTGGGGCTATCATTCACGGACATTTTATTATCATTTTCACTCTGAAATTATAAATTATAAATAAAATATTGAATTTGAAATGATTTCGTTCTGCGAACGCGCATGAACAATATTGATGAAAAACAAACCTGAGAGGTTTTTCTACTAGGTCGAGGTGTTTTTCCACGACCAACATCTTCAACGAGTCCACCGCTATATGCGTCGAAAGTATAAGCAACAGATCGCTCGATTTTTGGCATCATTTCTTCTGTAAGACCATGTACTTTTTTGTAATGAAATTGTAAACACTGTTTAGTCGTAAAAGCTGCTTTACAACCATTTTCTTTGCATCTGTAATTTAATAGAAACGGACACTTACTATTACATTTAGTAAAAAAATGTAAAATTAATTATCTACAGAAATATCATAATCCTACTTGAACGGTTTTACTCCACTGTGTGTCAACATATGTATTTTGAGATTACTCTTATTTTGGAACATTTTTCCACATCGATCGCAAGTCGCGGCACCAACTACATCTTTATGATGAACTTCTTTCATATGACGTTGAAGAGCAGCACGAGATCCCAAAAGTTTCAAGCATAATTTACACTGAAACTCTCTGAGGACCTCAGACATATCTAAACATTAATTTAAATTAGAAACAAATGCTATTAATAGAATTACTCAACTATTACTTTATTATTATTCTTTGTTAAATATTTTATTTAATTTATTATTATTTATTAAATATTTACCACTATGCATTCGTTTGATGTGCACTTTTAATTTTTGTGGCTGACAAAATTTACGGCCACAAAAATCACACAATGGTCTTGAACGTTGTGGATTTTGTGCGCATCCATACGTACGATGCATCTCAAGATAATTCAAACGTAAAAAGAATTTTTTGCAATATTGACACTGATATGCACCTCGACCTCCGTGTAATTCTGCTGCATGTTTCATAATGTTATCTTTACCTAAGACAGCAGCTCCACATACCTAAAGATATGAAATAGATACATATATTCACCCGTTCAAAAATAAAGCATGTAAAAAATGTTGATACAAAATGTAATTCAATGTTGCCTACCTTACAATGATATTTCCTTATAGTTAAACTATAGTTAGTATCATGAAAAATACAGCAATGTAACCGATAGTATATTGGATGGGCAAAATTTAAATTACATCCTCCACAGTCTAGAAATATAAAGTTAAAACATGAACTTAAAGAAATGATATAATGTAGACTCTTAATTTATTTATATTTTAAGAAGATGATACTATACTCGTCTTGTCTACTTTATTCTTTCTTGTCCATGCAGAAGATTGAGAGTCTGCCCAATAAGTCAGTTCCATTCCTGACACAATATTCTGCGTAGTAACAAGATGTAGTTCTCCCTGTTTTGTTATTACAGCTACACTTCTTTCCTCTTTTGTTTCAGCAGGTCTAATGTAACGGATCCAATTACTTTTTAGTGGATTAGTGGTGCTTATATAGGAAGTTTTACCATCATTATCTATCTAAAAAAAAAAAAAGGAAAAAGAAAGAGAACTGTCTTATTATTCGAATGCTTGACAGGTAATACATTGATTAATTAAAACAAATATAGTTTATACATACAAAAATAAAAAATATTGCATTGATTTTACCTCCCAAATGTGTCTCATGGGAAAATCATCAGGAATATCCATTTCCCTAACTGGTTGTCCAATGAGAGGACCCAATTTAACATGCATTGGAACAGAACTTTTTGCATATATTCCAAGTCCATGTTCTGAATTGGTGATTTTCAACTCAAAACATTCAGGTAAAGAGTCCCTAGCATACAATGGTCGATCTATGTCTACAGTTAATTGTTTCTCTTCCTTCTGAGTTTTCATTTTTGTTTTACATTGTTCAGTTAGTAAGGATTCATCATCTGATTCATTATTATCTTCTGTTATTTTCCCATATCCTTCAGACATAGGATCATCTGATTTTATGGCCTTTAAAACTTCTGTATTTTCCTTGTATTTATTTAACCAACTTTCATATGATATAGAATCTGAAATAGCATACAGAGGTGTTATTAGTGGACATGCATCCTGTAAGTGACGATTATTACATTCTTGGCAAAGCTTTATTTTAATAGCTAATCTCTGAGGCTCAGATATTAGGTTCTCAACATTTGTTTCATTTTGAAGCTTTTCAATTGTAATTGAAGTTGTATCATTTATTGTAGAACAAGTATTCTTATCTTCTTGCACAATTATTCCATCCTGTGGTGCTTTTCGTACATCATGATGTTTACGATTTTTATGCTCATTAGTATGTTTGTGCCTTTTTCTTCTATGTTTATGTATGAAATCGTCTACAATGTCTTCAGACGAATCTTCTTTTAGGTTTTCATCATCATTCTCTTCAGCATCATATTTCAACCGTTTTCGTTTTTTTTTCAATTTTCGATCTTCTAATTCTTGATTTATATTTACATTGATATTTGAACAATTAGAATTTGTATCAACATATTGTATATTATTTGGGCTGTTCTTATCATCTTTCACCTCACTAGATTGCACATGAGAAGTTATGGTAGATGTTGAATCTGTTGCATTTGAGATTTGTTCTACCATACTTTCACTGTTACTCTTAGCATCGGATGATATTGTTAAACAATTAGATCTTGACTGTTCATTTTTGTCACTAACCATCATAATTCTTTCCATATCAACATCTTCAATATCATGATAAAGTACATTTTTGTTAATATTTACATTTTCTATATATTCTATGCTATCTACGTGTTCAGTCTTTGACTTAACAGATTCAACTGTCTTCGTACTAATACGAAGACTGTTTTTTAAATTCGACTTCAACTCTACCTCACTGGCTGATTTAGAGTTGTCTTTTTTAAAGGAAATTTGCTCCTCATCTCCTGATGTAATATCACTAGAAGATCGTTTAACAGATTCTAGTGGTGAAACAATATTTTCAGTTTTAAAGCGCCTTTTCCTTTTCCGTTTATCTTTATGATGCTTAGCTTTATTTTTATGATGTTTAGATCTTGAAGTACGCCGAACATGTACATCAGCATCATTAGATAACTTGGTTTGTGCTACTTCAACAGCAAGTGTTTCAGATTCTGCAACTGTACCACTGTTTTGTTTCCTCAAGCTTCGACGAACAAGTTCCCTTGTATCCTCTATCAAATCTTCAGTTTGCATCGATTCTGTTTTGCTCTTTTTTTCTTGACCCATTTCCTTTTCCTCTTCTCCATTGCACTTAATGTTGTGTCTATTAAACAAAAACACATAGGTGAATGCACTGCATAAAGTATAGATACAAAAGAGGTATTAAATCACAACAGTATGAATCATCAGTCTTTAAAAAGTATAAAAAAAAAAAGGAGGAACAATGATTCTTAATACTTTTATAAATATTACATGGAAATTGATTTACCTGGATGCATTTCGTATTCGGAGTTAAATAAAATAGACATTTCTTCCGTATCGATCCGTGTTCTCAAATTCAAAATCAATGAAAATCAGTGAAATCGATAAAATTGACAACTATACTTTTGACGAATAAAAAAATTATCGATTGTTTCCACCCCTGTGACATCAACCCTACAAGATGGCGATTCGAGGGAAAATTTGGACACGATAGAGGGGAAGTCCCGCTTTTGAGTGACATGTACGTTTAAGTATTGATTAAAATAGTGTTCGATGACACGAACAGAATATTTGACAAACGTTGATCCAAACAGATTGCAATTGAAACTGAGAAAGAAGTGCGAATTTAATCCGACGCAAGCATGTATTGGAGTCCTACCTGGAGACAGATTCGGCAAGATCCAGCAAATAGACTGCAACATCTTCATCCGTTGACAGACCTAAGCGTTTTTTAAGAGAAAGCCAACGTTTACCGTTGGTAAGACCAATCCGAACGCTCAGAAAATGTTTCGTTTTCGGTTCTGCTGTTGCTTCGAGATTATTGCTTTTATGATAAGAACTTCTCGTTAACCCCGGCTCTCTCACATGTCTAGTACTTTTCTTCGGCATAACTACATCGTAGATCTGCCGGTATTAAAGCGGCGAACTTGAAGCTACCGCGGAGGTCGCGCACCGATATTATCCTATCCTCTTTATGCCCACCGCCTGATCATTGCCGCCCACTCCGCCCTCTCCGCCTACCCTAGTCGCAACCCCGGCACTCTCCCATCCACTCACACTCGCCAAATCTCTATTTCACTCTCTCTCTATCGCTTCGTTATTCTACTTTCCTTCTTCGTAGCCTGTGTACCCCGTGACCACGATCTTCCTCTTTTATCGATCCTGTCGTTCGCGCTCCATCACTACGAACTTACGTGCGTTGCATGAACGTACTTGCACGAGGAGAACGCACGTACATGAGTATACGTGCACGATCGCGTATACTCCTACATTAGATGGGTACGAATTTATACACAGCACGCATACAGACAATGCGAATAAACTCACGTCTCGTCTGTATGTAATTGTTCGTCATTTGTACGACGAGTATGTTATTATTAATTAACCGCTTTTTTCTTTTTTATTTTATAATACGTAGCACAAGTTCTTTCTTTCTCATTAACTCTGTATTTGTTCCATTTCGTAATTGCAATTAAAGGTTACGATTGACAATGAACAATTTGGAGGCAACTTGTATTTTGTTAGATGCGCGTACGATAAGTAATTGGTATTTCAAGGTTCATACACCAATACAACAGGAACTACATATACATGTATATTGTACATATTTTATAAATAATTCTTCAATTTTCTCGTTTCTGGTTCAATAAACGAACAACACTTTTTTCGAAGTGATGCTTCCCTTGTGTATTTGTTGTATATGTCTTTTTTTCCAAGCACAACTTATTATTTTCATATATTTAAAAAAAATCCTAATTGTTCGTAATTACGATATCTCGCAATTATCTAATACTTGAATTTACAATGGACAAATATCGACTAAGGTAATATCTCTGAATCGAACATCATATATCGACTAGTCTGCAAACGATATCTCGTATATGTAAAAATTCGATTGATCGATACCGCTAAAAGAATATATTCTATAGTTCATACTATGTATTTGCTCGGCATTCGCGAGTGAGGAGTGCATTTCGTTTGGATCGAAGAAATCATCACCAGAAAAATGTCACGACAAGCAATTAAAGCGATAAATTGGGCTGCTCTTGCTGAACGAATTCCGGAAGCTGAAAAAGCTGCTTACAATGCTTTCAAAGTTAAATCTGATAAATATTTACAGCGGTTAGTAAAATCCGTAAGATCAACTCATTATTTGATCATTTATCCCGTTATATAATATTTTCATATGTATGTATTAAATCTCTGTGTTAAAATAATCGAATGATTTGTAAAAAATATACTGTTCCTCTTTTACGGATTTTTAAAGAAATAATTTTCTTTTGCTTAAATTCTAGTTAAACTTTATGTGAGCAAAGTATCATAACCTTGTTGGTACTAATTTCAAAATAGTGATAAATGTATTAACCCGTCAGGGACGATGTCTCAGCACTGTAGTGACTCCTGTGCAACTTCTGTCAGAGGTTATTTCAACAGTACCAAATTTCATAATTTATAAATGAAATCAACATGTGACCATTTATATCATTTAAGACTATAAAAATTGTTAAACTTATTAATATACACAATATATAATTATTATTATTATTAATATCATTTAAGTATATGAAAATAATTTAAATACTAAAAAGTTAAAATTGTCAATGTTAGGTGTCATCCCTTAAGATAATTGATTAAAAAAATAATCTAAGAATAATAAAGAAAAAGATATGTTATTTAAAATAATCACTTTATGTCAATAAACTATTTCATTTGCATTAAAAATATGTATATTATATACATAGGATGATGGCTAATCCAGAAGCTTTACCAAAAATTGATTGGGCATATTATAAGAAAGTTGTTCTGACTCCGGGTTTAGTGGATAAGTTTCAAAAGGAATACGAATCACTATCAATACCATATCCACCAGATAATTATACAGCAGAGATTGAGAAAGAAAAACAAGAAACTGTAATAATATATTTATCTTTATTTTTCTTCATAAAATTATATTCTATAAATATTTTATATTCTGAAATTATATTTTACTAACATTGTTAAATATATTACAGGCTAAGAATGTAGAAAATTTCATTCAACAGAAGAATCAGGAAATCGAAGAGACACGTAAAGCTATTAGTGAGATAGAAAACTTGTTACCATTCTCAGAGATGACAATGGAGGATGTAGTTGATTTGAAGCCAGATGGAGTCATGTTACCAGGTAGAGTCTCAACTTGGCCTCATACCGAAGAAACGCAAGAAGAGAATATTAAAGATGACGACAAGGACGACGATCATTGAATTTAATCTTAAGATGTACTGTATAGTTCTGTTGTAATGTTCATCATATTTTATCATTGAGCTACTATGCTATCAATGTATATTATTAAACTGTTCATACAAAAATTCAGTAAGATTTTGATAGTGGAATTAATTAAATATTAAATCCATGGGAAGCATAACTTTGTTTATTATGATTACGGCTTTTAAATAAAAATATGCTTAATCTGCAAGTAAATCAAACTTGATAACTTATCAATGAATACTTACATAAACAAGAAATTTGTTATACATTATATTCAACGTTATACTTATTAAATTTACTACAATATTATAATATTATTGTTATTTAGCTTTTTGTTCTCTGTTTTTTTTTTCCAAAAAATACTATTTAATATATAACTCCATATTAATCGATTTATAACTTGGATATATATATATATATAACATGTTAAACAATATTCAATTTTATAATAGATGTCTTGCAAAGAGTATGTAATATATTTGGATAATTTAAAATCTGTAATTCATCAATTAATGAAAAATTAACTCTATTTTATAATAAGTTCGTGTCATTTTTGATTGGCTGGTGATAAATGATTATTCATCATTTGTATGACAGAAATCAAATAAATATATGTACCAGAAATGGTAAGCATTTATTAAAGGCTCGTTTTCAAGGAAATTAAGTTCAGTCAGAAAATCAATTACGATTACTGATTTCGTTTGATACCAAATACCGAGCCGCATTATATACTAGGCTAAAATGAAAAGAAAATAGTAATTAATAATTATTAAAATAAAATATTTCGAATTGTTAAATAATATACAAATAGAAATTGTTGTGGCATACATGAAGACAGTCGTAATAAATATATAGTTTGAAATTATAGAAAATATGCTGTTTTTCTACGATTACACATCAAGAAGTGTGATTATGCATAATTATATTTATTTATAAATATATTTCATATAAATTTCATGCAGTATAATTATGTGTCAATAATATCATCTGTGGTTTTCTTAAATTGATTCTAATGGCATTGGTTGATCCAGACCAATTGGATATCAGAATCGATTGAGATATTTTTTTCAACAATATTTTACATTGGTTCAAGTTTTATTTAATTGTTTCATCGTTTCATTGCACTTGTAGTTTCATTTCAGTAAGTGTGGAAGAAGTATAACGTAATTACATTACACTAATTATAACTAAAAATCGTGATTTATGTATATGAACATAAAATAATTACATTTGTTTTGAATAATTTTTCTCTACAAACACAGTAGCTGTTCGCTTTGTTAGCCAATACTATTTACAACTCGTCTAACGTATTTAATAGTTTAATTGTTGTTCTATATATATATATATATATTTCCTTATTTTATCTATATATTATACATTTCCTACGCGTAATGTTTCACGAATTCAGGGAAAAATTTTAGAATTAAAAATAATAATGTCAGAAATGCTGGCCGATGTTTACAAAAAACATATCAATGAACAGTGTGGAAGGTACCACTTGTAAATAGTGGTGAATCCTTTTCAATTTCGTGGTTGGTTCTTGTGTATCCACCTAAATAAGTTAATTTAAACGGATACACACGTACGATTTTTCGGAAATTCCAAAGAATCGTTTATGTCTGTATTAGTATACAAAAATAAGATCGTAATATATTTTGATTTTTGCCAATTTATTTCGTTTCCGTAAAAATTCTCGGTTCTGTAAAAGTTGATCGGTTGTTGTCGATACGGTGTACCTATAGATCGAACGCGTGGAGATCGGTTACAATACCGTTTCACCTTTTTGATATCTCCTTTCGATTATTTTCCACGAAATATTTCCCGAAAAAAAATCAAAGTGTGTTCCATGCAATTACGATATTACTAAACGAAGTTATACTTATGTAAACTGAAATAGATAGTATGATAGTTAAAATCACTCTACGAGTTATCGTATCTTTTATACGTAAATAACTTGAACGTTGCTTTTATTTTCGAAATTTTGTAATAGATTTTTGATTGTATTGTACAATTTATCTTATTTTTTCATTACTATTTTTCATTTATTTTATGGCTATTGAACTTTGTACACCAAAGATGTAGGTGCGAATAATGTAACCTTAATTTGTGAAAGTTCTTGAATTTTAACAAATCACTCAACTGTATAGAATACTTATGATTTTTAATATTTATTAATATAAAAAATTATTATTACCTGTGACTGGTACATTATTAATGCAAAGTGTAGGTCATGCAGATCATCTGCAGAGTAATGTAATGAATAGCTGTGGGAACTCTAATATTAGCACAAAGCTACGTGGATCCAAGTGTTCGGAGATACAGGAAGAATCTGTTAGTAATAATCGAGCTAGTGTGCTGGAGAAAGGCGATGTCAGTGTTTTAAGTGGATATAATTCAAATGATTTCAATACTCCAAGAGGCACTTTGGTCATTTGTCCAAGAAGTACAAACAATTATTCATCTGATCATAGTTTCTCTAGATTTAAACCAAGGTATTTTTCTGGTCAATTATCAAAATCTTCTATGTGTTTTCTTTTTATTCCTTCTTTCTTTTTCTTTAATCAATTGTTTATTATTATAGAATTAGTGGTGCTCCACGCAATGAATTCCGAATGGCTCGGGGAGGTAGCTCTGGAGATCGTGCCAGAGGAGCTTTGCGGGGTAGGGCTTTCAAAAAAACACCACCTATTGAACGTGATTCCAATACAGAAACTAGCTACTATCCTACAGCTAGATCAAAATTTCAAGAATCGCTGAAGAATCAAGAAAATGTGCAAGGAAAATATTATGATGACAAAAGAATAAATGGTCTGAAATATTTTTCTATTTCTAGAATTGTTTTTTCTATTTCTAGAATGATGTTTTAATATATAATTTGTTTTTTTTATATTACAGAAGATTCTAGAATTTCTAAACTTTTAAGAAGATTGTGTCGGGAAGATGATTATGATCATTTTATAGTATTATGCAAACAAGCACAGGAAGGTATAATAGCGCTTGAAAATCAAAGATATATAAGACGAAATTTTGAGGTTATCTGTGAAAGCCTGTTAGATGTATTACATACTGGTCTTGGACCAGAAGCAAAACAACAAGTTGCAAAATGTCTAGGACGTGTGGGATATGCAACTGAACAAGATTTTAAACGGTAAACAAATGATCTAGTAATGTAATAAAACATCATATAATGAAACATTTTTCATTAAGACGATACATAATATTTTCTGGTTTGTAAATCCACAGATACATAGATTGGGTCTTTAATAAATACTCATTGGAACGGAAAGATGATATAAAGTGCCTTTTAATTAAATCATTTGTTGAAGCTTTTAAATTGGATACAGAGGTGCCAAGGCTAAAAGAATTTTCAGTGGTATTTAAGATTATTTTTCTTGTTTGTCAATTTACGTAATATAAAATAAAATATACTATATTGCTCTTTTAGCTAATGATGTCACAATTACAATCAACGCTGGAAAATGTTGATCGATCCGATCTATTGGTAGCAACAGTGGATGCTATATTACTAATAATGGAGTCTTATCCTGAAACATTTTCAAATCATTTCCGTGATACAGTTGATATATTAGTTGGTTGGCATATCGATTCGACACAACAGAAGACAATTGCAGCTTACGCCAGTCGCAGTTTGCAAAGATTACGAACTTTCTGGATAGCGGATCTACAATTTACTTTAACTTTATTAGGACAATTTTTAGAGGATATGGAAAGTTACGATGAAGAATTATCTGTACCGGAGTGTGGCAGAAGTTCTCCTGGAGATGAAGCATCTCCCACACCTAGAGAATGTATTCGACGCATTACATCTTTAATTTCAGTGTTTAATACAGTTACGAAAAGTATATCTGAACATTTGAATCCTAATCTTACGCCAAATGTGCAATGGTCATTTTTGTCTGATTGCTTATCAAAAATGTTGAAAACAGTCGTTAAAGCGATCGAATTAGATGACGATGAGATCTGGCTTTTAAATTTTACTATTACACCTGAGATAGCCGATGAATTATTAAAATACGTTAAAAATATAGACATTGCGCCATCAAAAAATTCCAATAAATCGGAACTATTTGAAGAGGACATTATTAATATGTTTAAATCTTTGAATTTGAATAAAAATGAATTGAAGAATTTAAAGCAGGACATTGAAAAAAATGCTTCAATTAAAGAGAAAGAAACATTGTTAAAGATAATACGACGAATGGAATTAAAAGCGAAGAAAAATGTAGATTTAACAGAAGAAAAGGAAGAGCTAATAATTGTTGCAAATGAATGCGCATTTTTATTGTTAGGCCATCTTCAGAGTCGTATCACAAAAAATCATGATCTACTTTATAAATTTATTGATCTTCAATTGAAAAGGATCAACATCTTCTGGGATGATACAATAATTTCCATGTTAAATACTATTTCAAAAATAATAAAAGAAGTCTCTGCAAATTTGCCTTTGGAACTAGTACATAAATTGCTTGGGAAAGATTCTGCGTTACTCAAATTGAGATTCCGTGATTCAATTTCTATCCAAAACGCCAGCCTCGGAGTATATCATAGTCTCCTTAGTCTAAAGAATATTCCATTATTGCAGGAATCATACCGCTACATATTGTCAGATTTGGAAATTGCTTATAAACTTATCTTAACAGATATCGAAAATTTAGTAACAGATAATCCATTACTTGATGGTATCAAATACAAACAGAATGACGCAGAAATTGTAGTCATCTTTTTATTAAGAGCTCTTTCTGATATAGGTAAGCGTTAATATGTCATAAAATATGGAAATAAGTCTATTGTATATTACTTATCGATTAATTTTATTATATATTGTTTCTAGCAAACGCGAGTAATTCTATCATTGGTATGTGGGCATTAAAGCCGAGCATTTTAGAACTGTTGGCAGTCAAGCTAAAACCTTACGATAGCAGTTTATCATCAACTAGTCCGTTTTTGCAATATAGCATTTTGTATTTGCTGTACGCGCATTGTTCTAGGTAAAACATGAAATGAAAAGAAAAGATAAGTGATATTAATTTATCAGTTTCGATTATACTACGTTTTTATTCTAGATATAATCATTTCGTGCCAAGTTCGAGTTTAATAACTGGTACTACTGCTTGTCGTCCAATAGATATGTTCCCAGGAGCATTGGATGTTCCAACAACATCACCTACTAGCGGTCATCTCTCTATAATTCTAAACTTAATAGCTAAAAGTTATAATGAATGTACGCCAGAGCAAACATTATTGCTTTTATCAACATGGATGCAAGAAATTTGTATACAAGCGGAAAATTACATTGGCATTTTAAGTAAAACAAAGGAATATGAGAATGTTCTTGCAAGTCTTATTGCTTGTGGAGCTAGTATCGATCGAGATATTTCTATTGCCGTTTGCAATCTCTTTCAAATTTTAATGAGTGCGAAGAATGTTATTTGGAAAGAAGAAATGTATGCCTGCATTGTGGATCTGGTGATGTTACATTTAACTTCGCGAGACGAAATCGTACGAGACAAGTATGGTTCGCTATTGACGCAGATACCTTTAAATATAGTGATACCAAAACTCAACAGAGAATGCTTATTGTCAGAAACGAAGGTAAGTTTATGAGATATATATGAAGCTTGATTTACTTAAATTTTTCGTTTTGTTACAGAAATATCAAGGAATTAAAAATTACTCGACCGAATCTTTAATTCTTGCTCAAAGATTACACATGCGAGGAACCAATACTGGAGAAATGCAAGCACAACACTTCAGGACTTATATGGCTTTTTTGTTGCAAGAACAATATCTAGATGCATCTGGGTTATCAGAAATATTTACCTTATGTTGGCCAATCGTGTAAGTGAAGATAGACAAAATTAATGCCAAGTTCTAATTGTACGATAATGATACAATTGTATTTATATTTATAGATCTGAAAGCGAGACCACTAAGAAAATGTATCGTTTAGCATTAACAAATAGATCTTTCTTATACTTTTGGGCTGGTTTCGAAGCAGCTCAACATTGTGTGACAAACAAACTTCGTACTTCATTAGGGAAGCCTCAAGAAACATTTACGTCAATCGAAAGCGCTCTGAAAACATTAGCACGTGAGATATCATACAGCTCTGAAACAACAAAGAAAGAGAAACGAGGCTTGGATCATCTATTGAGCGAACATACTCGCGTACGATTATTCATTGAATTTCTTGAGCATCTTGAGAGAGTAATACATAATGCGGCGGAAGGTTGCGCCATCGCTCTGTTACCATTGTCGAAACCAGTCAGAACATTCTTTCATACGAATAAATCGACTTGCAAAGAATGGTTGAATCGTATTCGATTGGCATTGTGTGTGGTGTCGTTACATTCTGGATTAGCTAGCAGTGCTTTGAGAAATAGTCAGAGATTATTGGAGGATTTAAGTAACAGCGATAACACACAAGGTATCGAATTTGAGAGGGCAACACTCTGTACGGCACAAGCTATGGTAATGCTAGGGGAAGCAGAAGCGTTACAGGGACTTTACGTTTATACAAAGGAGAAAGATCGAAAATTTCCGTGGTTAAAAGCTGCCATGGAAGAAGCTGCAAATCGTTACGAATCAGCTGCCGAAGCATATAAATTGATTGTCGAAGAACATGTGCGAGTTGCGAACAATCGACTTGGAAAAGACGTGGATCAGGATGAGGAGGCGGAAGATATAGCCGATGGTAACAATGTTGAAGGCACTAGTGGGAATGAAGAAGTTCCTGATGGGAAAAGCAAGTCTTTTAAAACCGAAGGAGATAATCAAGTACTTGGTTTTTGTATGCAACGATTATCTCATTGTTACGAAGCTGTTAGTGACTGGACCTGCTTGGACGCTTGGAAACAACAAGAGGCTGAAATTTTTGCCCGAGATAAGAATGCCATTCTTAGGAAACAATTATTCACGGAAAATAGCGTTTCTCAGCAAGCGAAATGTTTGAAAAAATTCGAAGATGGTGAAAATATATGTTTAGATGATCTAACCGATTGGAACTTATTGGACGGAGGAATTGGTAAAACCGCAAATTGGAATTGTGCGAAAACGCTGGTTGAATGCGGCAATACTTTGACTAACATTGCGCTTAAGATACACATAAATGAATATAAAGATTGCTTTGAGGAAGAAATTGAACGGTGTCGGAAAGTGGCGGCTAAAATCATGGAGGAAGGTCTAAGAAACGTGCCTTCCGAATATTTAAATGAATCTATATTGGTACGATTTTCGGCAGATGGATTGAAAAATATGCTTTCCGGTAAAGAAGAAAATATATTTGAATTATATAAAAGCGAAAAACTTGATCACATGGACTCGAGCGTATTGACACGAACTTTATGGTGGTCGGAATATTTTGGCAGAGCAAGGAAGAATAATAATCCTGAAACGCGATTGGATAACAGCGACGTAGCTGATTTAAGATTGCATATTGTTCGAATTGCTAGAAAGGAAGGTAATTTCGAGTTGGCGAAACGAGAGTTACTTAATTATTTGAGATCCGAACGAGAGCTCTGTCAATTTGAAGGAGGCGAACGAAATTACATTAATCCCGATTTCGACCAAGTAACTGACGATGTACTCAAAAACGTGATGCACGTGAAATGGTCGAAGAATAATATACGCGCGTTCCGTGAATTTTCAAAGTTGTTGTACGATATGGAACGAGTCAATAAAGCGTTGAAAGTATGTAGCGCAACTGCACTTGGAATATCACGAACTATCGTCGATGGAGAACAGTCAGCTGATCTACGTGAGAACGGTACAATTTTACTTTTAACTCTTGGCAAGTGGATACAGCAAGAAGTGGGCAGCATCGAAAACGGCCAGCTGGAGCAGTTGCTGGAATTTGAAGCCACTCATAACGATGGCTTGATGAATAAGCTATTCGGACCCACTACGAGTTCAATACCTGTTTCGGATATGATAATTGGCAGATTGACGCAACTAGGTGTAAACCAATGTCCCGATTTGCCACTTGCGTGGTGCAGTTTCGCGAGCTGGTGTTACAAATGGGGAAGAAAAATCGTGGATAATTCAAATTCAGGTCAGTTGACTGACACGGACAGAGTAACCATACGAGAATTATTACCATTCGATACAAGTGAATCTGACTTGAATGCAATCTTCTCAATCTTGTCTCAAAGCAAAACGATTCCTGAAGATGAGGGCGAGATAACGGACACTTCCAACGACGTTAATACTTCAGATATGATAGAGAATCAATTACGTAGTGTTCCGATACTAAGTCGTATTAGTGCCGATCGTCTGGTAACATTGGTCGATATATGGAGGCAGGCACAGAAGAGAATTTACTCGTACTACGAGCTTTCTGCGAATGCATATTTCAAGTACCTGCAGCTTGCTGCAATTAAAGAGGCCAACGATTGTGCTACTATCACAGCTACACTCAGATTGCTACGATTAGTTGTGAAACACGCTCTTGAATTGCAGAACGTTCTGGAGTCTGGACTTTCCTCAACTCCTACTGCTCCATGGAAAGAGATAATACCTCAATTATTCTCCAGGCTCAGTCATCCCGAATCTTACGTACGCACTCGAGTGTCTGAATTGCTGTGCAGAGTTGCGGAGAATTCACCACATTTGATTACATTCCCAGCGGTGGTTGGAGCGGTTTCTGGCCAGAAAAAGAATTGCGACAAAGTTCTTTATGAGAAAACGGAAACTGATTCGTCTCAGAACGATTTAGATTTTATAGAAGAAGAAGAGGAAATGGGTGCCGAGAGTTTTGCCTATCAAGACGAGCAAGAGAAATTTATGGATTGTTGTTTCTCACAGCTGGTAGATTGTCTATCGAACAGGATTCAAGATTCCATTGAACAAGTGAAAATACTCGTCAAGGAATTGCGCCGGATTACGTTATTATGGGACGAGCTGTGGTTAGCAACGCTGTGTCAACATCACACCGAAATTTCTAAACGGTTTGAACAACTGGAAATGGAAGTACAAAAAGTACAAGATAATGCTTGGTTGAGCGCTGAGGAAAAGGATAAGTTAATTGCAGAAAAGCACAGAATTATATTGAAACCAATAGTTTTTATACTAGAAAACCTTTCGGCTATGACTTCTGTCCCGGCTGAAACACCGCATGAAAAAAGTTTTCAGGAGAAGTTTGGTTCTTCGATAGAAGAAGCAATCAGTAAATTAAACAATCCGAAAAATCCGGCAAAACCACAGATTGCGAGTATATGTTTAAAACAACTGGAAGGGAAATTAGCTCAGCGTGTACATAGACGAGCTGCATATTCTCTTTCTATGAATGATATCAGTCCAGTGTTAGCCAATTTGAGAAATACGTGTATTGCTATGCCAGGTGTTGCTGCAAACGATAACAAAATTGTTACCATAGAATCTGTAGATAATAACGTTCAAATATTACCAACCAAAACGAAACCGAAAAAGCTCATGTTCCACGGTTCTGATGGACATATATACACGTATCTATTTAAAGGTCTGGAAGATCTTCATTTAGATGAAAGAATCATGCAATTCTTAAATATATGCAATACTATGATGTCAAAAAAAGGCGATTCGAAGAAAGTATATAGGGCGCGCCATTATTCAGTTATACCACTGGGCCCGCGATCTGGATTAATACAATGGGTTGATGGCGTGACACCTTTATTCGTTTTGTACAAAAGATGGCAACAGAGGGAGAGCGCAATGCTTAATAAAACTGGTAGTTCTGCGGTATTGAGACCGTCCGAACTATTTTACAATAAATTAACTCCGCTTCTGAAAGAGCGGGGAATCGGTCTGGAAAATCGAAAAGAATGGCCTGTTCAAGTTTTGAAACAAGTTCTAGCCGAATTAATGGCCGAAACTCCCAAGGATCTGCTGGCAAAGTTAGTTCTGTTTTCTTTCCTTAGTCCCATTTACTTATTTCTCCTCTCCGTTTCCTCATTACTCCTTTCTACACAGGAGAATTATTAACAATATTTTCTGGTCTTTGTTTATCGTTATAGAGAGATTTGGTGTAATAGTATAAATGTTGGAAGTTGGTGGCAAGCAACTAAAAATTACTCCTACTCAGTGGCCGTAATGTCAATTATCGGCTATATCATTGGTCTCGGTGATAGACATTTGGATAATGTATTAGTTGATCTTAATACGGGCGAGGTTGTTCACATTGATTATAATGTTTGCTTCGAGAAAGGCAAGACCTTACGTGTCCCAGAGAAGGTACCGTTTAGAATGACTCCAAATATTAGAACAGCTCTAGGAGTGACTGGAGTCGAGGTACAATAATTCTTTGTCGTTATTATGATTTCATTATTATTATATGTATATAAGTAAAATACGATCTCTGTTTTTCAGGGCATATTTCGTTTAGCTTGCGAACATACGCTTCGAGTAATGCGTCGAGGGCGAGAAACTTTGCTGACTTTGCTCGAAGCGTTTATATACGATCCATTAGTCGATTGGCGAGCTGGTGCAGATAACAGCATTGCAAGTTACGGAGCCTGTCAGGCTAGAGCACGATGTACAGGAATTGGAAGAAAACAATTGGAACAAGAACTAACACGAGCTATGTTCGCCGTTCGAACAGCAGAAATGCGTGCCGAATGGTTAGCAAATAGGTTGGTAAATTAACAATTAAATTTTATCTTTATTGCACTAATATTGTTGTATATTTTATCTATATTTATATTAATGAATTCTTAGAGACGAGTTGGTAAAGATCTTTCCATCATTGTGTCATCATTTGAATTGTTGGGTGGAGGCAACAGAAATCACCCGTCAGTGTCAAGACTTGTTACAAGACAGACATCAACAGCTTGCTCTAGTCAAGGAAGCACAAGCAATGGGACGTAATCATCCACTATACTCCGTAATAAAGCGTTACAATTCTTTTAAAAGAGCACGTGATGCTCACGAGAAAGCGAAAACTGGATTAAAAGAAAAGATTGACGATTGTGAAAAGCAGATTAATATGCATAACGTAAGCTTCGCCTATTTGTTCGCTTATTTCATTTATTTTGAAGAGATTAATTATTGTCTCGTTATTTTAGCTGGCTCTTTCAGCCGTACGAGGCCCGCAATTAGGACAATGGTTGGCAGAATTAGGAACATCTACGAATCAAGAGGATCACGTAGTTTTTGATCTTGTCAAAGAATTCTTACAGAATGCTGGCCAAAGTCAAATGATACTTCAGTGTGAGCAATCAGAAAATGAATTAACACAATTGGCTACACAACAATCTATTCTAATACGAAATTGTTTGGATCTATTGAGTCAGTATTCAGCAATTTGCAGTCTATATCCATTAAGTAACATGTCACAACATCGTACTGTACTTTATCACGGTTGGGCTAACAAACTTTTAAACACTGGATGTGTCGAAACGTGTCGCGAAGTTATGATGCAATTTGAGAATAGTTTTGATCCAATCAAAAGTTCCAACAATCAGCAAGTTCAACAGATAATAGCGTTCTCTTATCAAATGCAAGCAATTCTAAACGATGCAAATGAAAGACTAAAGAAAGCATATGAGAGAATGGTATCAGAAGGATTGCCAGAATCAATCACTAGAATAGAAAAAACATATGGAGAATCAAGAGTACAGATACAGAGTTTCCTAAGACGAGAAAAAGGAGCAGAAAGAGCACTTGAGTGTGTTAACATAACTGCACTCTGTGCTTTAAATAAGAGATATTTAATGATGGAAGGTGCTGCTAAATGTGCAGGAGACTGTCTAGTTGATCTTACGTCCAGAGAAGGAGATTGGTTCTTAGATGAAATGCGTTTAATGTCATCGTTAATTGCCGAGCTGGTTAGCTTGATACCTGAATGCCATAAAACTAACAATGATCCCAAGATATCTCTCATATTAAAATGTTTAAGAGGATCCGATTGTATCTATAAAGGATTGCAGGAACTTAATTACAATTTTCATACGATCATTTTGCCTGAAGCAATGAAAACAATTATAACGGAAGAGCCAACTGTGATTAGAATGATAGGAGAACTGACAGAAATAATTGTATCATCTGGTATACCACTTGGTGAAATTTTAGGACAGCTGGAAATGCATCTAAGATTTACTGTTATGGAAATGGAAAGTCCTCATGCAATGATACAAAATGTCGTAAATAACATGAGGCTGAGATTCGAGGCAATGTTGTCTCGTCCTGCTGAAATTCAAGAACCGAATCAAGATGAGACATTGACGCCTGGTCAAATGCTTTTAATGGGTTTCAACGGCTTGTTCGAGAAGCTTCAGATGGAAGGTAACGCGTTAATCGCTACTTTGAGTACGCTGGATATTCCTCCATCCTGGAGAAAAATTGATCAGATTCGAGAAGCAAAGGAAATGTCTGCGCCAATATTCAACAAAACAGCTTGTCAGGTGTTAGAGGATATATTTTTGGTTAAACGTTTGCATACCATACAAGAATTTTTCATGATGTGCAGAGATATTGCAACTGCGTTTAAAGGCGGTTTAGCAAATATTTACGACGACGAAAGACTAAACAAACCAATAAGAATCTTTACAGCGGATTATGTATCACGACAATTGCTCGGCGTTACTTCTCAAACACTAGCCATCGCACTCTGTTTCTTACTGCAAAGAATGGGTTTGAGCGTTACTACCGAGATCGAGCAGAGAGATATCGGAGCTGAAAGTAAAGTTTCAATAGAAGAATTATGTAGAAAGGTCGTCGATCTGTGTTTGAAAAGAGGTCTCTTTTCTGGGTCTGTTCTTGCTCAAGCCAGTGCGCTCAGCAGCACTCTCGAAAGTGCTTGGAGAAGAAAACAAAGTGCCAGATTTGCTCAACAATGTGTAGAAGTAGCTAGGGCTAGCATGCAGAGACTTCAGCTACAGCTAACAGCTCATCATTGGTTGCACGAAGATAGTTTACTGATGAGATCAAATGTTAATTTAATGAATCCCTTGAGTGAGTTTCTGTTGGGACATTTTTTTTTCAAAATTGTGCAATTTTATTCCTAAATATTTATATTTCTAATTTTCTTTTCAGATCGTTCTGGATTTATGTTAGAACTTCGTAAAACAGCAACAACACTATCTGCTTTGCAGTCTCGAGTATGCGAGGCACGAGATCAGCAACAAAATCTTGTTTCTAGCGCAGTGCAACGATTGAAGTGGGCTGCTGGAGCAAATCCAGCTCTCGGAGAAGTTATGTCTGCATTTGATAACGCGGTGCTCTTGTCTTGCGAAAAATTAACTCGACAGCATAATCTTGCGTCTAATGTTATCAATACTTGCAATTCTATATTACATTATGAGGCTTTAAGAACTAGAACATCCGAAAGCGTGACACACGATACGAATTTCGTTAAACTAATCAAGCATTGGGAAGAGAGCTGCATTTTAACAATAAATCTAAACATAACAGTGACCGCAATTGAAGAGAGTCTAGTAGAATTGTTACATATGGAAAGCAATGTTGATATGAACTGGCTAAAGCAGGCCGAAAGATTCATTTCCGAGGCAATACTTGATGTTCAAAAGAAATTGCAAGAAAAACAGGAAGGTCTGCTCTCAGCTCAGGAACGTTTGAGAGAACAAGTATCGAACCTGCAAAGTGTACTGACCGAACATCATAGACTAATGTCAGACGTTCGGATATTGTTACGAACTATGGTGAAACAAGAGAATATTGACGGCTTACAAGAATTTCTTTCTTCGTATCGGTCTTTTACTGAAAGCATATCGGCTATCGTAAAGGAACTTGAATCTGAAAATTTAGATGTAAATAGAGGAAGAACGATTAAAGAAGAATTGGAGAATATGGTAACTATAGTACCAAATTTGTACAACGAGTTATTAGAGTTTGCCAATGAAAGGAAACTAAACCCAATGAAGATGTCTGAGAAACAAAAGGATGTAGATAAAGAAAAAGAAAGAGAGAGCGAAACTGAAATTTCGATAATTAGTTCAATGAAGAAGAAAGGGAAATTGATGAGGCAGGAGGGTATATGTTATAGTCCTAGGAAAGGAGTTCCACCGACTCGAGATCCAACAACAGGAAAAGGTGAGCTTATTGAATTTTCCAGGGGTTACATTTTTATTTCCTGTTTCTCATTTTTATTTCGTTCGTAGCTGTACAAGAGCGGAACGCGTATGCACTGAATGTTTGGCATCGTGTACGGATGAAGCTAGAAGGATGCGATCCTCATCCAACAAGGAAATATACAACGGCTGAGCAAGTGGAATACGTGATACGCGAAGCTCAGAGTACTGACAATTTAGCCCTTCTGTATGAGGGTTGGACACCATGGGTCTGAACGAAAACGGATTGACGCAATCGCGTCGATGGTTTAATGCTCGTTACACACGGTACCCGAGTTGGTACCGTTCTTCGCTCCATGCTCGACGGAGTTAGCTCTCTGTCCGACCAGGTGTAAAGTACACCTTCGTTGTCACCTGGAAGAGAAAGTTCATGTCTGTAAGGAAGCCGTTTAAGTTCGGCAGCGCGCACTTGCATACAGAGAAATTCCAGCGCGATTCACGATCAGAACTTCGATTCTGGCACCGATTCTATGATTATCTCAAAAATCTCGTTAACAAAACGTACTATGCGATTTACCAAGGTTTCTTCTTTCCTATTTTCTGTCTATGTAATCTTTTAACTGTTTTCCTTTTGATCAAAAGTAGATTAATATGCAATAGTCGGGAAACGGAAAGAAATAAAACAGAACAGAACAGAACAAGAAGAAAAGCGCGCACATATTGCTTACTGCAAACAAAGTAACAAAGAATCCTTCGACAATTAAGTTAAAAGATGAAAGGAAGAAAATATAAATTGACGTTAAGTATAACTCAAGTCAGCGGTCTTATTACGTATATTGCTTGTATGTTTAAATGTCAATGTTAGATTTGGGAAAAGCATAGAATCTGCCGCATCTTTAAAATGATAAAAAAAGACGACAATGTTTCGATAATGATACGGAGAAGCTTGATGAATAACGCGACGATGGTGACACTGCCATAGACATTCGTTCGAAAGAAGAGCCCTTTTTTTTTAATGATCTCTATTATTTATTTATTTTAGTAAACGTATCAATTCGGTTGGATTTTATAATTGTAAATTAGTCTTGGGAGAAAGAATGTGTTGCCATTCGCGAATGATTAAACATACATTTGGAAATTCAGCGGGACCAAGAACGATATGTCACTGTCGAATCGCGTGCAAGATAAACGAAAGTATCGAGATACAGAATGAAAAACAAAGTGTATGTTTCATGTTTATATTCGCTACTCGATATTAAGGTATCATGATCAGCACTCTTTTTTTTTCCTAAAGTGGGAGTACATGTTTTTCCGAAATTTCAATTGATAATTGCCCAAATCATACAAATTTATTGTAAGTATTATTTTTTATATTTGGTAGAATCTGTCATTAATTCTGTAAATTTGTTTTAACAAATATTATACAACAATTATAGTAATCAGTCAACGTGTAATAGTTCATAAAAAAGGAAATCTTGCAAAAAATGATATTACAGAAGGAAAACAAAATTTGTTCCTTTTCATATTAAATATAAATACGTGGTCATTGAAAGCATCAGTTAATCATAGTATTTTTTTTTTTTTTTTTTTAGAGGGGAGGGGGAGGAAGGGAAAATCGTAGTTTATAACCAATAAAGTTTACAATATATATAAAAATTATGAAAAAGATGTATTCCCTTCGGTTTAATTACACTTTTGAGAAACAATCATGTCTACTATTCATTTACTTCAGACTCCTATTTAGAAATTACATTATGATTTTTCTTATTCTATCATTCCTGATAGAATAAATCATGTTTAAGACTTTTTTCAAGGTATTCTTTCTAATTTTTTATGGTACTTTTTATTTTATCCCAGTTTTCATAAATATCCTAAAATATACATTATTTTTTGTCCCACCCTTTCTCCTAATTCTGTCGAGATTATAAATCACTGTTGCATCAGAGAGAGAGTGAAACCATAAAAAATACAACTTTCAATAAAGGAACAATAAATTTTTTTTTAATAAATTATATCATAATTTGAATTCTATAATACAATATCGAAAATGTTAAAGTTATATTACATTATATATCACGTTGTTTTTCTTATTCTATTTGTATACAGTGTACATGATTAATTCCTACGACTAATCAAAGAACCGCCCAAATTTTACATTGCGTATATTGGAATTTATATTTAAATGTTGACGTGATTACTATTTATCGAAAGTCTAGGACATGAATCATCTGTAAAATTTACCAAAGCAAAAATTTCGATTTTCACATAAGCTTTCCCTGTAGAACATGTATAAACAAAATTTCATATTATTATTTCGTTAAATTTGAAATTTTAAATCACTAAGTTATATTAAGATGTAATTTTACATCAGTCTCTTTCTATATTATCTTTTTTAAATGACATCAGCAACTTCCTTGCGATAACATGATGTAGTATCGTTGGCAAAATTATCACCGAATCTAAATTGTCATAAATTGTTAATTCTTTTATGGTTTTACATCTATTATATTGGCTCAATCAATAAAGAAATTTTATCTACAAAAAATTTCAAATATCTCGCTTTAAAAGCTGATCAATTTGTGTTTTGTACATTTCTTTGACATCTTGAAGGTCCAAACGCAGTTCCTGATTCTCTTCCATTTTTTCACCGTACATTTGTAGTAACGCGTCATATCTAGTTTGTATTTCTTGTAAGCTTTCGTTTAAAACTGCAACATTCATAACTTTAACATTTAATTCTTCGATCTTTAAAGTTAATGTTGATAGTTCTGAATTTAGTACGTCTCTTTCTATGTTACGCCTCGATAATTCCCACTGAAGTTGTTGTATTTCACCTAAAAATTTAAAAATTATATTAATATAATTATTAATATTATAATAATTAATTATAATTATATTAATACTATCAAGTATCTAACTCAAACATATAGTTTATTACTGATAGGTATTTAAACTCGTACCATCTTTTTGCTTCAATTGAGCTTGTAAATTCTCAAATATAGAAGTACTGCTAGATCCTGCTCTGATAGTATCAAATGCTACTGTATAGCTTTCAGATTTGGTTTCGGTATTGGGATTACATAACTGAAATATAAAGATAAAATTTTTCAATTCTAATTCTGGTAAAGAAAAAAAATAAAGAAACAATAATCACTACATATATGCACACGCATTACCGTCCAAATACTGTCTATTTCTGTGTTCACGGAATCTTGTTCCGTGCTAGGGGTAGGACTAAGCCGTTCGTTATCATCAATATTTTGTTGTTCTGACATTGCATGATTTTTTCTTCTTTCTGCATCTGTAGCTGCTTTTTCTACAGATAATTTATTTTCTAATGCAATAATTTCTCTTTTTAACTCCATTATTTCTGAAGTATGAGATTGGTCAAGTGTTTCTATCGTTTGTCGTTCCCTAGAAATAGTTATGTTATCATCGACTTTTTTTACAAAGATTGATATTTAATTTTTCTTACCTCACATTTTGTTCAGTGAGCTTTTCTTTTTGTATTACCAATTCATCGTATAATTCTTGTAACCGCGTTCTTTCATTCTCTTTGGCAGTAAGCTTAGCTTCTAATTGAGATATTTTAGATTTTAAATTAATATTCTCTTCCTTAAGATAACGATCCGTTTCAAGTAAATTTTCTATTTTTGTTTGCAATTCGATATTTTTGTCTGATAATGTCTTTTCTTGTTTCATGAAACTATTAGTTTTGTGTAATAAATTTGCCTGAAGTTGTTCCAGTTGTCGCAGTAAAGGTTTTGTAGCCGTTGATACAGATTCTGAAAGTTCTTCGCTTCTAGCTTCAGCAGCTTCTAAGCGTTTTAGTAATTCGCTATTTTCGTGCTTCAAAAATTCTTCCTTTCTACATCGAATATAAAAGACAAAAAAATAAATACTTCAAAAACTTATTAACAATTAGGAGAGAAGAGAATATTTCGCAGAGAAATACTTACTTCACGTGCATTTCTTCAGATTCTCTTAATTTGATTTTTAATTCCTCTACTTGCACAAGTAATTGACATGATTCTCCAGCGTTAGTTGTTGCTTCTTTTAATTCTGCTTCTGTTGCAGTCAAAATTTTCTTTGTTTCAGATAATTCCCTGAAATGTACATTAATTGTACGCAATTACAAATTATAAATAAACATTAAAAATACTTTTACCAACATTTTTGTTGTTTCCAAATTTTTTTTAGAAGTTTCAGTATTTTGCATCGCATTTTCTAATTGTTTTTGTAACGTCGTAACTTCCTTTTCTAGTGTTTTTGTTCGTGCTGTTAACGAATAAACAGCATCTATCTGAGATAGTTCAACTTCTTCTTTTGCACGTAACGATCTTTTTAAACGTTCTAATTCTGAAGTTTGTTCTTCTATTTGCTCCCTGCAAATGTTTCATGTTGAGATATCGTATTATCTTATATTTGTCATTTATTTGCATTTATTCTTTTTATTGTTATAATTAAAGAAAAACAAAAGGAATATACGTACTTTTGACTTTTTATTAAAGTATCATTCTCTTTTTCCTTAACTCGCAATTTTTTGATAATGTTACTGTGTTGAAGTTGTTGTTTACTCAATTTTTCACCTTCCTCTCGTAGTTCTTTAATAATTTCATCTTTTTCCGCATTTAAAGTAGATAGCTCTTGAGATGACAGACGCGTAGCAGCTTCTACTTTTAACTGTTCCAAATTCTTTCTTAACGAATCTCGTTCCCGTATCGCTTGCTGAAATTTTCTTTCTAAGGCAGATAATCGTTGCGTATATTCATCAGTGATTTGATTTAAGTTTTGGCTTTGTTCTGCATGTTTCTCATAATTATCAAGTTGCCTATATGAAAAATAAAAATGTAAAAGTACGCCATAAAAATAAATGAATAATTATGCATTGTCTGATTATTACGTACTTCTTCAAAACTTACTTCTTCAAGTTGTTATTTTGTTCGTGTAATTCCATATTCATTCTACTAACATCAATGAGCTTCGATTCTCTGGCTTCTAATATTTCCGTCATCTCTTGTATACGTTTCAATAATTTTTCTATTTCAACATTCATTTCATCAGATCCTACGCTGATTTCACTCAACTCCCTTGAATGTCCTTTAGTTTTTAATGTTCTCATTAAGAGATCACAGCCTTTTGTTGATTGCATTTTTTGTCGCGATTGTGTAGAACTCGAATCACCATTTGGACTTTATTTCAATAAAAAAAATTTGCTATTATACTTATATTTATAACAATAAATTATATAACATGCATTATATAAAGTTAAATTATAGATAATTGCTATCTTATAATTACACCTATACCTGGATATAACTTCGATATCGCTGGAAGTGGTGGTTTCTAATTCATCCCCACTAGTGTGACCACTGGTTTGATCAGAACCAATTTTAATCAGATCGGACCGACTATAATAAATGGAATAAAATTTATATCCTTAAAAAAATTAAATATAATTTAACGGAACGAATTCTTCGAATACAATACCTTTCTGATGAAATAGGTGAATTTTCTCGAGGTATTTCCACACCTTGTACTTCTGCTTCGATGATTTCACCACCTTTTTCGATCATTGCATCTTCTAACATTGTCTTTACATAGGAACTAGAATTCAAGGGAGCTTGTAAAATTCTTTCTTCCGATTTATACTGCGGATTTTCTTCTGAACTCTCTATCAATGTTCCTTCACAACTTGAATCTGTTGAAATTAAATGTTGATCTGAAACTTCGAGCATTTCTGATTTAAACGGATGGATAATTTCAGTGGCAGAATAACGTTCCGTTTCTGCCGGTTCTATAGTGGAATTCATTAATCGATCGTAACTTTTTCGGTCGGGTTTAGTTTTTTGATCTACTCCATCAAAATATTCAGGCTTACGAATCGGTTGCGTTGTAATTGCTTCAATTGGCAGATGTAAATTATGCTTTTCGCTTGAGGAATCTAGACTCAAATTTAGCCTTGTATCTGTGTTAATTTTTTTCGACGTTAGTTTCTCATCTGAACACGAATCCTGCATGTTTTCGCTTGTACTAAGATTTTCTGTTTTATTATGTGTTTGTTCTTTTTGCTGAAATTTTTCTAACATTGTTACAATTGTACTTTCTGATGCAGAAGTGTAAGAATCTTCTGCCAAATTCGCTTCATCTCTCTCATCATCAGTGTAAGGTAATACTTCTATGCTTTCTGGGGAAACTTTCGTTGAATGGCTACTGGATGCACTTTTATATAAATGCGATCCTATGCCTTGATATGTACCAGTAGATGGTGTACTATCCATACTACTCATGCATAAATTTTCATGTGATGTCTTGATTTCATCCATTGGAGGTTCGTATGAAGAAAATGATGGATTTATTTCATTTTCTTTATTCATAATCTGGGGGACGTTGATATCGTCCCAGCAAGGGGTCACTGTATCGTCTCTGTCTAAAATTGATGATGAATCAGAGTGTCTTTGCTCTATGGGAGATAAATAAGGACTAGTATCACTTTTCCAATCTTCTAATACTTCCACTCCAGAGCTTGGAGATGTAACCATACTGTCTGGTAATACTTCTATCGACTCAGAATTAACTTTGGTACCCTTGGTAGACGGACTGCCATCCAATTCGGGAGTCGTGGTACAATCAGTGTTAGATCGGGAACCTAGAATTTCAATACTCTCTGAACTTTTTTTGTCATTTTCTGGAGATACAAAAGATAATCTGTTTGATGTAGAAACAGGTGAGTCTAAATCATGCTCACAAGGTTCTTTTTTTTCAAATTCTGGCTTTTCTTCGTCCTCTTTAACATCAGTATCTTTCTTTTCCTCTGAAGGATATTCAATTATTTTAGGACAATTATTAATGTTGTCATCCTTGTCAAGAGTTACACTTATATCAGTTGTTTCAGATAAAGGAAGTTGCTTTAAGTCATCAGATGTATTAGAAACATCTTCACTAGAAACAGTTTGAACCTGATCATGAATTTCTTTTTCTTTGTAATTTTCTGCTTGTATAAATTTTTCCTTAGGACTTAAAGATTTATTTTTGTAATCTTCTGAGAATGATGATGAAGATACAAGCTTTTTGTTAATTTCAGTGGGTGTACTTTGTAAGGACTTAGACTGCGTAATTGGTTTAGTACTTTGTCCTGGTTCATTAAATTTAGGTGGTTCAAAGAACGACCCAGTAAAACTACCCCATATACTGCTTGTGGCTTCTTGTTTAGGTGTTTTGGGTTTATCACGGTATGGTTGTACATTTTGATGAACATCACTTTTTATTCCCCATGATGCAAAAAAGTCTGATGTATCCTCTGCATGACTTCCCACTGGTTTTTGATCCTCATCTTTAATATCAAGTGCCTTATCGATTGTTTTCTGAGCTTCTTTTAAAGCAGATTTGGCCAAATTGGCAAATCCAGTGGCATCAAACCAGCTCATTCTTTATTGTATCTAAATAACATGATTATGATAGATATGAATAAAAATGGATATTAAAATAAAGAATAAAGCATTACTGCATTATAGCATTACATTAAAAGAAATTAATTTTATTCAAAAGAGAATAGGAGAATAAAATTAGAGGTTAGAATGTAGATATGTAACAATATTTATAAATTATACATCATTGAATTTATAAATTATAATTTATAAATTATATATCACTGAAGAATTCATGCGTAATGAATTAAGAAAGAATTAAAAATAATAATCGAATCAAAATAAGATAAATTATTGTTTATACTTTTCTATTAAAAAGGCAAAGAACCTAAGTTTTCACAATTGACTACGTTTGAATATATTTAAAATTATATTAAAATTATTAACGTTGGTATATTATAACGTCATTTGCATAAACAAAATATGTTGAATACCAGATAATGACAGTAGTAATGCAAGAGGAAAAAATTATGTTTACTTATAAGTTTACTTACTTGCATATCGTCTTAAAAAATTTTTGCAATGTATAAAACTGATGAATCACCAAAAAATAAAAAGTAGATCGCCTGTAGAATGTTTTTGAACTATTGTTGCTGTAAATTTTACGTACTAACTGTTATACTGGAACGAAAATATTCATATGCGCATTGTGACATATTATATAAATGTTTCTTTTGCATAATGCGTTAGAACAGTTAAATATACATATATGTTACTTTGACAAAATTTATATGCTACAGGAAAAATAGCACAAAAGATGCACATAATTCATTGGTTGCTCAAAAATAATAGTACATTTCCATTCACATAATTTTAAATTTCTTTATAATGAGCAATGACGAATCACTCGAACCTTTTCGAATTTCTAATACTATATAATCGTATTTTGACGTGTCAACAAAGTGTTCACTACGAGGTATATTAGGTACATGTATGCGTATGAATGCATGAACGGTATCAATGTTTTCGATCTTAGAAAATCCTTATCTTCGTAGGAGCGATATATTTTATTATTAAAGTTTCTCTTGTAATATCATAAATTGCCAATCGCGGTTAAGTAAATGCAATGTTTTACAATATAATATATTTTTTTTTAATCCAATAATAAAGTTCCTAAAAACTGTTCTTAGAGAGAAATATTTCCAATAGCTCCAGTGGCGCAATTGGTTAGCGCACGGTACTTATAAGACAGTAAGTCGTGAGCAATGCCGGGGTTGTGAGTTCGAGCCTCACCTGGAGCAGTTTTTTTTATTTCTAAATGACCCTTTTAATAAATTCATTGCACATCGTTAAATGTTTTGTACGGCTCCAATAAAATTAATACTTGAAAAAAAACAGATACACAACTTACGTGAACAAACTTCATACTATGAAGAAAATGAAAACCAAAGACAGTTTTATTTACAAGTTTTGCTTGTTTTTATTAATCTGATTTTATTTTACGAAAATCGAGTTGGCAAATACCACGCGTCTAATTCTGTACAAAGTTTCAACCCAAGCGCAAATAACGCAGCAGATGCTAATATGCTCCTAATAAACGGATCGTTTTTTAAAGCATGAATGATGCAGGAAAGAGAACAAGTGCAGACGTCTTCAAAGTAACCCGAACCTTTAGTTAATAAATAATGATCTACGACTCTTTGCCTTTCTTCGAGTTTACGTATTCTACTTTCTACAGAAACCATTACTAATTACTTTCATGTTTAACATCGACAATAACAACAAATAACATAAATATACTTGCTTTGCGATATACGTCGAGGACAAGACGGATCGCATTCGTCTTTGAACATCGCAAGTTCTCTCTCATCGATATCATCGTGCTTCGATGGTTCTCCATCTATCTTTTCCTGTTCTAATTTTTCACGTTCTAATTTTTCACGTTCTAATTTTTCATGTTCTAATTTTTCACGTTCTAGTTTTTTACGCTCTAATCTTTCACGTTCCGGAAGTTTGACCACCAAATCTTCTTCCCTTATAGCAAGTTCATCCACAACATCGGTTTCGACAACCTTATCTTCTCCTACATTAATAATTTTCCGATACGTTTTCAATCTCATACATATCACAATTGAAGACAACAACATAAAAAACATGTTAGAAATCAGAAAATCAACAAGAATTTTTCCTGTGTTATTTACCTTCAACGGTCCATTGCGTTGCAAATTCTTTTTTAACTTCTGTAATTTTTGAGAGATCCTCTTTTGGGATATCTGCCACTTTATCTACTAAATCCTCTAACCTTTCATCTATTTCTATAGGATGGCGATAATAATCTACATCATGTGCTGGCTTCTTCTCCAAATCTGCATCAAATGTTACATCAAATTCTGGCTTCTTTTCCAAATCGTCATCCCGTTCAACCTCCAACTTTGTCCTTATAAATTTTTCATCGATAATGTCTAATCTTGGATCGCGAGATTTATCGGCTACCGTTAGATCGGTTAAATCGGTTTCCTTCGAAGGAAGATCTTTCTTCAAAAGCCATGGAACTTCGGTGGCTGGAAGCTTCGTCGGTTATTTTGGTGCAGTAAGATGAGCAAGAATGTTTTAAACAACAGGTAACATATTTAAATTATACCTATTTTTTTTAATTGACTCTTCACCAGAGGACACCATGGCTCGCATGCAGGCATTTAGATTAATTTCAAAAATCGTTTTTAAAGATTATAACAGATCTGCCAAAATTTACATAATCGTACTTCGTACGATAATCGTAATTTCGATCGAGAAATCGATCTTTGAACTGTTTGACAGTTTGCTATCGTTATTAGTGTTTGACAAATGATTTTCGTGTATTCAATTATCCTGTTGCTCTTTCTCTCTAATTTAAAAAATATTTTTCACGAAAATGTATTCGACATCGCTGAAAGGGAATTGCATTCGTGAAATGAAATGTTTGGATGATATATCTGAGATATCTAGTTCGATTAATTGCGTGACATCAACCTTGCATTGTTGTGATGGAGATTGTGTGAAAGAGGAGGAAGTAAACATCACCATCGAAGAGGATGATCTATTACCTTCGAATTATCTTGATAGAAACATTTTTGGATTATTAATACCTGCATTGGAAGAAACACTTATTGAAGCATCTAAACGGAATGTTCTTCGAGTATTGTAGAATTTTTTATTCGATTTGATAACAATTTGAATTCGAAATTTACCAATTCTTATAACTACATGTATGAGAAATTATCAATGAGTTATGACAGGTTCAGAAATGTCGTTTTAATGGTCTCGATAATATCGCGGAAATTCTATGGAATCGTAATCCACGTCGTTCAAAAATATATTCACCACTTCTAAATGTATTTGATATACCACTGTTTAAAGAATATTTACATTCACAGTAAGTGAAAAAATTTCAATACGTGCGAAAATTAATAATTTTTTTGTATTTTTAATTTATTTCATTTTTAGTCCTAGATCTTATTTCCCAAAATCTTGGTTGTGGTCTGAAGACGAAGCTGCATTGCATATACAAAGATATATTCGTGGCTGGCTTGTAAGAAAACGTGTGGATGTTCAAGAAATGAGGCAATTTTGGAAGGTTAGCAATTAGAATACTGACATGTATATCTTTATATTGTTTCTCATTATTTATTCTAAAATTATATCACAACTTATATTACAATTAATTGTTCTGCATATAATCCACAGGATATTACAGTTAAAAGTTCTTTGGCAGAAAAGAAAAGACTTTTAAGTATGTTCCATTTAGAATTTATGGTGTTAATGATATTAATTCATTTTATTTGTTTGTAGGTAATGTACAGGATAATGCAAAGCATGAAATAATTGATGAAGATTTGATTCGTTGTGAAAAATATCGATCAATGGCATACACATATGATACAATGAAAAAATTAAAGGAAAGACGCACGTTTTAGATGTAAAAGTATATTAAAAAGTTCTAATTGAAAAATACTTAATCTTTATTATTAAATTACACGATCAAATGCATATTGAATTATATTCATGATGCATTCTCTTGTTTAATATTCTCATACAAACTAGGACTTGCTGGCTGTCCTAATCCTATTTTTATTTCAGTTGTAGGAGCTTCACCTTCTTCAGCAATTCTGTAACTTTTAATACCCAGAGGGCTATATATAAGTTCTAATTTTATGTCAGGTACATCTTTTCCTTGTTCTTGTGCCTCTTGTATTAATATCTCCTTCAAAAGAGGAGGAAAGTTTGTTGTTCGTGGCATAATTCTTAATTGTGGTGTTTCAGTGGCATTTATATACTTTGCTTCTTGATCTTTGGGAACCAACATAAAATCTGGCTTATAGGTTCTTCCATCCATTTGCACTAGTACAGGAGACTTTTGACCTCTAAAAACTCTTTCTACTAATACTATCACTTTTCGTGGATCCTATAAGATGTAATGCTACTTTCAATAATTTGTTTATTTCATTGATAAGCAGAAGAATAGAAAATATTATACATGCGGATGTTTTGAAACATCTGGTAATCCAGCAACTTTCAGTATCTTCATATAGGATATTTCAGGATATCTTTGTTGAGTACCTCGTATTACGAGTCTACCTACACCATAATTCTTCAAATTCCCCAATATTTCCCATAATGGTTTGCCTTTGAGGTAATGTGTCCGTCCAATATATTTTATTACCATTTTTCCTACAACTAGTGTGTTTTTATGTTTGATATAACAAACTAACCTCTTCTTCACAAAGATGAGGTTAGGTTTACATGTTCTATCGATCAATGTTACACTATGTAGAGTTTAAAAATTATTAGTGATTAAAAAACAAAATAGACTCGACACTATATGAAACATCATGTTTGGAATATCAGTCTCGAAAAATTTAGAGTATTTTTTCTCTCCGCAATTTATTGACGTAAAAATTACATTTAATTCAAAAATTAAAAATAACAATATTGGTAGCATTATTCTTATTATGAAATAGTTAATATCGAACGATGATAGTATTGGTTCATGTTTAATTTATTCTTAAAAAAAATTAAATTTATTAAATTTTAACAAAAAATTAGTTTAAAAAATAAATTCGCAGATATGAAATTATAGACGTAATTTTTTTCCATTTTGCAGATGTATAGGCATAATTTATAAACTTTACAGATTTTTGTAAAAATTAAATGAATGAAAAGAGTTAGGGGAAGGAAATTTTTATTTTTTCTTTCTCTAATGCAATATATTTTCGTACGAAATGCGCGCGCAATAATTTTAAACTTTTGTAAAGATTACAGCGCCAATAAGTAGTGAAATTTCACAATTACGTATTGCAATTCTCAAATATAATCGATCTAATATTGGAATGTAACGTAAAACCGTCAGTTGTAGGCGGAAACACGTCAAGAAGGGTAGCAAGAAACTGCTTATTCAGAAATTATCAAATAAAGACTACCGGTACGAAATTATAACAATTTAAAATCTTTCATCTAATGTATGAATATTTTCGATCCTTTTTAAGAATTTCTTATGAATTTTGTATGTTTGATTTAGACTAAAATTTTTATTTTTTATTTTAAGTTACCATTTCGTGCGAAATGCGCGATTACAGCGCCCCAACGGTGAAATATGCAATATACTTCCTACGATTCTCGAAATAATCGATATTTCTCATGATCGATTTTTAAACGGGAAGCATGGCGGAAAAAAGCACGCTTCATCTGTAAAAAAGTGTTACCCAAAAAAATCATCCAGGAAGAAATGTCATCTGGAAGTTCTCAGGTAAAAATTTAAATCAATAATTGTCAGATTTGTGTTTATGTTATGAATTTTTAATATAAAATGTGCATTTTTGGCTCTAATTCAAAGTAAAATTTAACCAATAATTATTACATATAATTCTGAATAATTGAAGAAATAATAGCATATAAACGTTTAAACAGAATATATTAAAAGTTATTTATAAAAATTTGTAAAATTTATTTGTAACTAATTTTGTACCAAAATTGAATTTCAATTCTAACCAGCAAAAACATTGTAACCTTATAATTGACTAATTCATTGTTACATATATGTGTGTGTGTGTGTGTGTATTTTATTGTATATCTTTATATATTCACTTCTATTATAACATTTTCTACTTATTTGTTGATTTTTTAACTTCTATACTGCGTAGTTCTTAATAATTCTTATATTAAATTCAACAATAATTTATTAAGAATGTACGTTTTTAATAGTTAAAATAATAATTTTACTGCGTAATATAATAGAAGTTTTCATTTCTTACATAAAGTAAGGCGTAAGCTCGAAATTCGTAGTTCAAGACAATATAAACACAACGTTTATGTGTGTATGTAAGGCTCTTGTTGTATCTATTTCTTCGGCGTCTTAAATAAACACTTTCGACTGAACGTATCGAGATTTGTATCGTGAGAAGTCAACACAATGTTTATATTCGTCTTAATTATTGTGCCTGTTTAAAGGATCTCCCCTTCCCTTACTACTTTTTCAATTGAAGGACGAGACGTGTCGCGGAGAGTCATTCGTAACTTCTAACTTATCGGTGGCGTCCCTTCAACACTCCATTTTACTTTCATTTATACTTCATTAATAGTTTCATTTAATTAATACGTGTGTGTTTAACGATTCAGTAAGCATTACGATACGAAATCGTTTCGTGCTTTGAAACTATTTACACCAATTTTTCTTCAATCATCGATTTGACTCGTATGATTACCGATAGCTTGTTTTGTATGCTTTTTTAATAGAATTTGAAGTTAATTATCGTTTTATTTTTACACATTTGCCATCATTTGACGCAAGAGGATAAGGCTTCTCCAGGAGACTAAGATCATAAATAATTTTATATATTGTATTCTAATTTATTCAATTTTTCAAATTTAACGAGTATATATAATGTTTAACATTTTGTTACAGATACTTCACATCAGCAGTAATTTTTTGGAGGAAAATTCAACGGTGGCTCTAAAGCCAAGAAAGTAAGAATCTTTCATTATCCAACTTAAGATTCTGCTTTGTTTTTAAATACAAATTCTAATGTTACAGGTCTTCTACACTCTCCACTTCCCCTAATCTTCTTAAGGATCTTATGATGTTTCGAAAGCTAAAAATGTAAGTACTTTAGCTTATACTTGAATTCTATTCTTTGTAGTTTCTATTGAAGTCGAGTGTAAAATTATAATTACAAAATAAAAATATTTCATATTATTAGTCCCAATTTTTGTCATTATTAAAATTCAAATTTTGACAAGTAACACTGTGTCTTTAGAAACAAATTGTTTGATGTTTTACAGAAAATTTTTAGTGGTATCTACTTGATGAAGGTCTTCACGGTAACTTTTCCGGCTCTAGTGCAGCGTGGATGATAACGCATGATGACTTCACATCTATCGTGTGAGTTGCATGCATTTATGTTCCTCCGGTCACTCAGTCATGTCGTAGGATGAAAGGTCCAAATCGGCATGGGTGACTGGTTGTATACGTAGAATTTTTGATGAGCATAGTGATCGCGGGTATTTTTTTATACCCGTGAGTAGTAACATCTTTTTCAGGTTTTTTATGTATTAGATCAGGATAGGGCTTCTTGCACAATGCGATTTTAATAATTAAATTCATAGTAATTACTTATAAAATCAAAATATCTTCCATATAAATGTTCGCAAAGGTAAAATGTACGAATGTCCATATGAATAGATAAATTATAAATACTTATAAATAATTATTATTCAAATGATTTCGTTTGAGCATTTCATAGTAGAGAAGACGGATACCCTCCGACTTCGTTGCTATGAAAGTTATTGATATTGATGATATTTTGTTATAATAATTGATAATTAATAATTTTCAATTTCATCTTCCCTTTTATAGTAGTGTTATATGTAATTATATATAGTTATGAACTTCTGTAGAATTTGAAATATAATTAGAATTTTTTCCGCAAAAAAATGTATGAAATTTTATGTGCAAGAAGATACTTCGCGACAGGTAGATTTTTGAATCAGAGCAATAAGTTTGATCACTGTTTTCGCATTTCCGAAAATGTGCTTTGATGAAGAAGTCGCCTGAGATTATTTCCATTAATATTTAATTTGGAATCAAGTTGTTTGATTGCTTTGATTTTCATTGTTTGAATCAATTCTTAAACTGTCCGTAATATCTTTTTTAACAAATTTAAGTCTTGTTCATTGTCTTTATTCTCTTGCAATTTCAATAATTTCTGAAAGAGTAGAGTTATTACAGTTTGAAATACAATAATGCAATAGTCCGTTAGATACAAATTACATAAACTAATCATTTTTTTAGTTCAGGATTTTCAGGTTTAACTCCTTCTGTGTTCATTGTCAGGATCTCACTCACGTGTCCAGGTGCTACTTGGGTGGGTGAAAGATATTGGGCACGATGACCAAGTTTGTAATTTTATAAAAAATTTCTCAGCGACTGACAGTGTGTTAGCGTATCGTGCACGACGTATTTTCCGCATGTATGTGTGTGGTCAGGATGTGGAATTGCGTCGTTTCTATCGTTGGGTTCATTATAAGTTGAAATATTTAAAATACTTATGTTATCTAATTTGAAAAATTGACAGTGAAATTGGTACAAATGGAGCATGCCACTTGTTTCTGGTTTTACTCTTCGATTTTTCGAATTTAGTTTCGCGGTCGCGGTCGCGGATAGGTCGCGAGTAGGTCCCGAAACGAACGCTTATGTAGGTGTTGCTCGAGCACACATATGCGAACGGACAACGATCACCATGATCGATGGTCGTCCATGTGTATTGGGGTCAGTTTCCGTGGTTTATCTTTTTATTTCACCTTTATAAGTTATTTTTTGGTTTGCGATTAGAAAGACTCGAGCTAGGTGTAAGTTTCAGCGGGCATTGCGCTCGAAAAAAGAAGAGGCTAAAAGCCGAAAAGGCCCGGCAAACTGCCACGAAGAGGGTCACGACAAATGGTTTCTCATCCTCTGGATGATTTAAATGATTCCAGAGCCATGGGAAGCCATTCTCGTTACTACTTTGTCACTATGCTCCTTTAGTATTTGTAGTTGTATTTTTTTTTTCTTCTTCATCATCGTTTATCGTCGTTTTGGGCAAATCGCGAGTTTTCGCGTTAGTGTTGCAGTGTTAGTGTTGCGCGGGCCCTAATCCCAACCACCCTCCATTACATGCAAGCAACTCGGCATTCAACTTAATGAAGTGCAGCATATTTTGTGAATATATATATATATATATATATATTCACATTTTCACTTTTTGTTGGAATAAGTTTGGCTAAATTAGACTTAATTAGGCTACAGATAGTTTTAAGTTGGTAATTAGATTATGCTAATTTTAAATATGTAAGATGCATTAGTATTTAAGTGCATAGTTAAGGATAGTTAATATGAATTTGCGTCTCTCTGAAACTTGCATCTCATACAGAGTTATGTAGTAAGTTTAAACTTTAATGTAATTTCTATTTTCACAGAAATTTATCTTTCCGCGCCGGTTTTCCTTGCAGTTTCTTTTATCGTTTAGTCCGGTTTGCATAACAATCAAGGTATTGAACGTTTTGCAAATGCACTATTGGAAGAACTATTTATTCATAAATTCTTGTTTTAAATTAGTAAATTTTTATTCGCAAAAGGAGGATGAATGGGCCGCGAATAGGATGTATTTGACAATCGCAGTTTATGTAATTAAAAGACCTATTAAGCTGTTAGAAAGATCATTGACTTCTAAAATCACAGGTTTAAGAAACTTTTTAAATAATTTAAAAAATAGTTGAAAATTTATTTCTTTAGTTAATATTTATTAAAACAAAATTAACAAGTAAATTGCAAATAAAATGCAGTACTTGACGATCCGAATTTACTTCGAATCACGAGCAGAACAAATTCTACCACGACGCATAATTGTGAAAAAAAGAAATTAAGCATTAATTTACTTAACAGTCTATACGTTTACACGTTTTTATACGATATATTATAAATATTATACGTTATAAATTCTTCGAAACTCGCTGCTACAATTAATGAAGATGTTGCAATCGAATTGAGACCAAGAAATGGGAAATGAAGCCGAGTAGTATAAATAATAATCGTTCGAGGTAGCGAGTGATTTTTGTCACGGTGAATTAATAACGATTGATAATTTGTTGAATCCAGTCGAGATAATAAGAGACGCGGGCGTATACTCCTGGAACGCCTGGTTGTCCACAGCCAATACCCCATGACACGATTCCTGCCAGTTGCCAACCGCCATTGCGTTCACAGACCATCGGTCCACCGCCATCACCTTTGCAAGCGTCCTTCCCTTCTTCTCCACCAGCGCAAATAAATCCAGGGTGCAAGTTGAAACTCGGACCTAATCTCGTTCGCCGCATTTGCTGTTCGCAAATCGCGTTGCTAACCACAGGCACGTCCACTTCTTTCAAGATATTTTGATATTTTCCAAAGTCGCCGAAAGCATCCTTGCCCCAGCCAGTTGTCCAGCATCTAGATCGTCACGATAACGCGGTGAGAAACGTTGCGAAGATATTGTAAACATAGCGGGGAAATTTTTACTTGCAAATTTTTAGCTAATTGCATTTTGAAAAGTTCAAATGTTATTCTTTTCCGTAATATAAATAGAATATATTTCTTGAAGGTTTTTGGAATTGTTAGACTATGATAGAAAAATATTCACCTGCTTCTAGTGAAATCGTCACGTTTGTCCGGTAAACAGGCAGGGCTAATGTGCGGATTCTTCTGAAAATCGACTTCATGATCGATCCTCAGTATCGCGATGTCATTGTAAAGGGTACCAGCGTAGAATTCGGGGTGCACGTGAACGTTTGCAACGTCACGTTCTATGTAAGGGTAGAATTCAACGTCGTGGTTCACGTCCCATTCTCCTAGTCGCACGCGGAGATCTCGCGCTGCGTGGGTTTTTACACAGTGTGCCGCGGTGAGGATGTGTCGAGGAGAAATGAGAGTACCGCCGCACACGTACACGCTTTCCGTTGGATCCTTTTTCAGTATCGCCACTTGCCAGGGATATTCGCCTATTGAAACGAATCGAGCCTCGTCAGTTTAAACTCGTCAATTTATTAATCTCATCACTTGGTAAATCACTGTCAGCGAGAGAGATTGATTTGAGTTCATGTGAAGATCACGAAAATTCAGGCAACACGACGATTGAAAAGTCAACAGAAATGGAGTATTTTTTCTCTGCGCAGTGATCGAAAGAGCAATGAAACAGTTTTTTTTACCGAATTCAGCGTCACCGTCGACGTAAGATGGTGTCTTGATCCTTCCATTTATTCCCTGAGTGTATCTGACTCCGCATTGACCTGGTCGTGGCCTCCTCGACGGTTGTCTTTGCGAACAGCAAACGAAGCCAGGGCCACAAGCTCGAGAAGAGCCGACGCCTAGATATTGTCTCTGTCGAAAAAATTCAAAACTCTTCGCAACACTGCCGACTGACAAAGTTAATCACAATTGAATTATACTTATTAGGAATGCAATCGTGCGGTACGCACGAATTCCTTCCCCTTCGTTACCCGTAACGTTCGATCTCGATCGGCGATCGTGCGCGCCGATACTTACCTCCATTATACCTTGGGATAATTGCAACCGCGCCGATTCTACGTCACGCTTTCTTCTACTCGGAAACGAAACTTTCCCACCGGTCCTTTCTTTCGGAACCGTTCGCTCGGTCGCATCGGCAGCTGGCGTTCTGCCGTTGCTGCGCGCGTTATCACGATAATAGCCGTCGTAATAATCGTAATCGTAATCGTCATCGCCGTCTCGATGGTAATCTGAGTACTCTGAGTTGGGATAAGGAGATTCGTTATGATAGAAGAGAGGACGATGAGGTTTCACGTAGTACGGTTTCTCGTGGAATTCGACCGGTTTGGGTGGGTAATAATACGGCGCGTAGTTGGCCCCGTAATTTTCGAACAGCGTTTGCTTCTTGTGCGAGAGCAGATGGCCGAGTTTCTGCACGATATTTCGATTAGGCGTTACGTGAAAATTGACAAACGGTTTTACCACTTTGTCGCCGTACTCGTCTTTGGTGAACTGTACAGCTAGCAGAGGATTCACGGAAACCAGGCCTAAATTAATGCCCTGATCGGCGGAACCGTAGCCTCTGTACGGATTTACCAGGACATTGTCGCCGTAAGGATTGATCGGGTACGGGCCACCGGTTTGCGGTAGACCGAAACTGATCCCCCAGGTCGGCTTGAGGTTTAATTTCGAAGAGTCCAGATCGCTAGCATCGAGTCTCTGCAACCAGAGAGTCGAACAGTCACGCGGATAGAGACCGTGAGTTTCCCCGTATTTCATATCGGTTCGAAATTACCACGCTCGGGATCCGTTCTACTCGAAACGCTATTCGAAACGAAGCGACGATGACAATACGAGCGATCATGTCGCGAGTACTCTGTCTTGCGATTATAAATCCACCCTAAAGTTCTCGATTCTTGTACAGGTATATGACGCAGGATTGTTGTAATTTCAATTTTTGCGTGATAAATTATTAGCTTTCTAGTTCACGAGTAAACTAAATTGAAAATCTTGGGGCGGTTTTATATTCACGATTCGCAGTGTATTTAATCTAGAAAAATTAAGTGATCAGTTTCGAACAGCCCTTACCCCTTCTCCGTTCGACTTCTTTCTGCCTTCGATGCTCTCGTCGCTAGTTGTCTCCCTCTTGTTCCTAACATCTGCTTGTTCTTCCGCCGATTGTTCCTCCTCGGCAGAAATTTGGGAAGCGTTCGAGTCGACCTCTCCGTTCCTCGCTATTTGCACGATCGTGGATGTTTCGTTTGCTCCATTCTTCTCTGCCGCTATTATTCCCTCAGCTTCGATATTTTTATTCAAATTACGAGGATCGATGGGAAGGAACAGGTCGTCCTTACGTCCTGCGTGTTCGCGCGGACATTGTTCGTACGGCACGCAAACGCATTCTCCGTACGCCGCGGAGAGATCATCTTTGAAGGCGTCGTTGTCGTTACCGTTCCCGTACAAGAAGTTGTTGGTCGATCCGGAAGCGAGATAATCGCTGGAAGAAGCGTGAACCGCACTGGGGGAGACGTAGTTGCCCGCGGTGAAGTATTTGCCAGTCTTTTGGCTCTCTGCCTTGGTGTAGGCGAAGTCACGCGTTGGTTTCTCGTAGACCGGATACTTGTCGGCGTAGCTACTCGCCGACGCGGAACCGAGTCCGTTCGCCTCGTTTCCGCCTGGCCCTTTCACTTTGAACGCCTTCTTGTAGTCGTCCAACTCTTGGAACCCACCGCCAAGTATCCCAGAGCTAGGGACGTCGTAGCTTGTGCCTATGTTTCCGTAACTGGACCCGTAACTAAGAGGCCCAGCTCCTTGACCGATCGGGCTCGCGCCGAGCGACGACCCACCAGCTATCGTTGCGCCAACAGTGCCATCGGAGTGATGATAATGGTGGTGAACGTGTTGTTGAACAACGTCAGAACCGACCGACGGTCTCAACGCGATTTGCTTCTTGTCGATGAACTGACTGTTGCTTTCGAAGTCGAAACCTTCGCTTAGGGATCCTGTCTCGTAGACTGGCTTCGAGGAGAACGCTGGAGGACCAGGTTTCTTGAACGCAGGATACGAACCGATTAAAGGATAAGAACCGGGTGGAGGTCCGAATGACGATGGAGGATGTGGAGCATTACCGGCTCCGTAGATCACTTCCGGTGGCGGTCCAGACGAAACGAAACTAGGTGGCGGCGGTGGTGGCGGTGGTGGCAGTCCTGGTCTTGTTGAACCGTATGGTCGTTTGATTGGAATGGCTGGCAGAGGTCTTCCAACGGGTTTGATGGTCACCGGTTGGGCGTAAATTATATCTTGGGGATATATTCCGCGATGGGGTGAATAGTAAGGGCGACGTCCCTCGACGTTCTCGCACTGCGAAAATTATTTTCGAAGTCATTTCCGATATTAAGTCATTTTGTCATTTTGTCCGTTCATTGCGTACTTCGTACTCACGTTCATCAGTCCGAGAGAGCACAGCTTGTCCCTGATGTACGTTCGAGCAATCGTCTCGTTTCCCAATTGAAGCGCGTTCTTTACGTCCGGGTCTGCGTACAGTTGATCGAAACCCTCGACGTTGCGACCCTGTCGATTAGAGACGAGAATTTCATCGACCACCGATTCCACCTGCGATAGAAACATAGCTGTCTCGTTACTTAACAAAATCGAGGGAATTTTGCTGTAGTTAAATTACATTGTACAAGAGATTGTTTCAACGAGATTCTTTACCGATCGCTGTTCGTTAGGTGGATTGACAATTTCTATGTTTCCGTTTGCATTTGCGTCCAGAATAGCTCTTTTATCCTGAGTCCCCGCTTTGTCCTGATTATCGGACTCGCTGGTCGGTATCGTGTCTTCTGTTTGCCACGACCATTCGGGATTATTCACTGGCACTTGCGTGGCAAGACCATGAACGACTATACCCAGTAACCAAACGAACCGCAACATCATTCTAAAAATGAGAAAAGTCAATGGAAAATTATTTACTGATTTGCAATTCGAATGCAGCTGTAGAAAATGTTCGGATTCATGTCGAAAGCGCATCATGCTTATTGTCTTAACCGCTTAAGAATTTCTCGTAACCGAAGATCTGGCACGTTAGAATTTGAGAGTAGTTTTTATAGATCTTTTTGAATTTTGTTATAATGTATTTTAAAAATCTATCGTATATTCGCTGTTTTATAGTGAAAATAATAATAATAATCTAATGTAATAATGAAATAATAATTATAACGCGATAATAATAATAATGATAAAAATGATAAATATAATAAATTATAAGTAGATATTAAAGATGTAACTTTTAGAGTCAACTTACCTCGAAAAAATTTTCGGGATCATCGATCGTGACGTGATTCGAATCGAAGAAAGTGCCGCGAAAAAGGTGGTTGCCGGCGGATCGTACGGAGGTCTCGAACAATAGTGACGGCCGACCGACAAACCGTTCAACGAAAGCGAGAGGACGTTGGGAGAAAGTCGCTAAACTGGTCTTTGTGTGATACTCCGCGTCTCTTACACGTCTCTACATTAGCATCCGTGGTTCTTTTTTCAAGTGGGCGTTCTTTCGAAAATTTAGACCGCGGTGAAAGTTGTTACGTAACATTTTCCCGGTGTAAACAATTTGCGTCGCGTCCGTTGAATGTCAAGCAGAAAAAAAATCGAAAAAAGAAACGGATCGTCGAATTTGAAATAACGCGGCCGAAAAAGAGAGAAACGAAAGAAGAAGAGAAAGTATCGAAGAGATCGAAGAGATCCTAAGAAAAGTAGAATCCCGTTTGGAGATTCTTACCTTAAACGTTATCGCGTTTTTCAAAGTTGTTGCCGCTAATTGAAGATCTTCGTAACCGGTGTGGCCCAGACAGGGAATCGTTTGCGATGCGTCGAGTTTCGCTCTCTAACCAAACGCTTTCTCCATGAACGAGGTTACTCTGCGCGTTCACCGATGCCATTCCTATCTTATATAGACGTCCCTTTCGAAGATGCTGAGAACCGAGCAAAAGAACTTGCGGTGGGGTTACACTTGTGACTCATAGCAGCCGGACGTCCGTTTTGGATAGGTTCCTCGAAGCACGCGTCGCGTACTTTTGTATCGAACGCTCGTGTAAAATTCGCGCCACGCCACGCGATTGGTCAATCGCATTGTATGATTTTTTTCCCTCGTAATTACTCTTTGAACGAATTCACGCTTTCTATCAAAGGAAACGTCGAGTAGAAACGAAAACGAAATGTCAGCGAATTTCCATGGATGATTATTTCCTGCTTGTGATAGTTTGACGTTACAAATTGCGAGGGTGATCCTATCGAGATGATGTTTGCATATTTATGACGATGAGAGATAGATCGGTAATGAAAAAGAAAAGAAAAAGAAGAAAGTAGAAGCAGTGACTTGGTGCGTAGATGCAAATTTACAGATCGAATGACGCGACACCGGGCGGCGTAGGTGCGTATAGATCTACGCAAGCAATTGTGCAACACGTGGATTTTCGTTAACGTACTTACATAACGTCGAGCGTCCTCGTTTTTTAAAAACACGGTTTGATTCGATCGACTGCTGGGAACATGATAACGTTTAACAATTTTATCATTAAAGTCAGATTATTTGACAATCACATTTAGCCAAACGTTATGATATTAAAGAATCTTACTATCGAGCAGCAGCAAGTATCAACGGAATTTGAATCGGTTTTCATTTTTAAACTCAACTTTCGTTGCATTGCAAGTCGGCAGGAAATCACGGAGTGCGGCGCGGTTGAACAAGAAAGTTGATGGTTTCTCTCTGCTATCCCGCTACAATGGGAAAGTAAAGGAACCACCGGTCCAGCTTTAAAGCGTTCCGTGTTTGGATGCTTCGACCTTTTGATACGTTTGCCGACTAAAATTTTTTCAAGCCGATGGTTATTTTCGAACGCCTTCGCAAAAACCATTTTCATACCGAGTTGATCGACGTCGCGCTCTCGAGATCCGGGAGAAAGTGTTCCTTGGTTTATTCAACTGTCGCGATCAGTTCGACAAATGTCCATAAATGTCCATAAAAAAGAAGAAAATGTGAGAAACGAAGAAAATTGTTTTTATCGCGTGAGATTTTGTCGATTCAACCAGAGAGGTTGGATCCAGGTTAAATTGCGAGCAATCGCGAAATATCGGATACGAATGTGTTGTACGGTGTACAACATCGAGCCGTGTTCAGTTGCGTAACCCGGATTTTCCACCCTCTCTCGTAACCCTCTGGGTTTTACGCGCGCCAATTTATGCGATCGCAGTGAAATCGTCATTGAATTACCTTTGCGAAAGTTTCTGGGAAAACCAGCAAGTCGGAGAAACGTTCCAATCATTGCAACTTATATCACACTGTCGGAATGTAATCAAAATGTCAAATCAATTCATCGTCTTTTTATGGACATTTCGCGAATTAACGACGTCAGAAATTTACGATTTTTGGGAAAATCTTGCGTTTTACATCTCAAGTCTTACACGTGTTTTACATTTCTCAATATTCAGCGACGAGGGGACAAAGATTACGAACTACGGATTACGTACGACAGGTCGAAGCGTATTGTTATTCCACGTGCGTCATCTTCGCGTCGCCTGAAAAGAGTTTCGTTAGCAGCCCGGAGAGAAAGCAGGCTTCATTTTCACTTTCGATTTCGACGCACGTTTAAGGAAGCGGAGGAAGGGTACAGAAATACTCGAACAAAGCTTCGATTTTTATGAGCTGATTGAGTGTATGTATTTGATATGGATTAAACGTTAGGTGATGCGTCAAGGGGATTTATCGGTGCACGATACATGAGGAGATGACTGGTGAAGAAGGAGGTCGTTTTCTTCATGTTGGTACACGCTGGACTCGCCGAGCCGCGTTACCACCTGAATCCAACGACGAGCGACGATTCACGATTCACGGTGCTAGTAGATAATGCGATATCCGTGCTGCTCGATCGAGTAAGTGGAAGGTGCTGCTGCTAGTTCGAGCGCTGGTAACGCGTAAGCGTACGGCGACACCTGAAATGGAATCGAAGTTACCTCGAGTGCGCGAGAGAAGCTTGGAGAGACTTGCTCGGTCGAACATGAAGTCTCCAAAGCTCGTACCGCTTTATAGAATTGTAATATTCTAATATTTTATTGGACCTGACGATACGCTAGATTCTATTCACTAAACGTCTTGCGATTAAAACTAGCAAAGAGAGGAAGAGAGAGAGAGAGAGAGAGGTCGATCAATGATCAATATTTTCCAGCAAAAATTTTATAAACTTGAAACGCTGCATTTTTTTTGGAGATGTTATATCATTATACTTCTATCATATGATATATATATATTTTTCTATTACGAGTTTTATATTATCGAATTAAACTCCGTGAACATACCTGCAAAGGCGACAAGACGGGCGCAGCGGCTAGCCAATGCGCCAGTTTCGTCGTCGAGGCTGGTGTTTTTATCTCGGTTATCGTGGTGAGAGCTTTCGCCGATGCGGCGGATCTTGCTGGTGGTAGAGACGAAGACGAGTCTAAAGCCGGTGCTGGCGTCGGTGTTGGGGTTGGCAAGCTGGCAGATTCTTCGGAAATCTCCGCTTTAGGTGCCGACGGAGACGTCGGAGCGGTGTGAACCGTCGCGATCGCGACAACAAGAACGATCTATAAGAAGGGAAGGTGGTTGTTTTCTGACAGACCGAGACAGCTATGATTCAGTGGATTTTTTTTTTTTTTTTTTTTTTTCTTTAAATACGTCAAGTTGTAGTTACGGTGGATGCACGTTCTGACGAGCAGAAAATCTGAAAACTGAAATACTATCAAACATTACATTTCGTATATTATATTTTACATATTCCGCGCAGTCTACGAATTTTTCAATCTTTCAATTTTCCATCGGCAGTAAGTAACTTCAATTCACAAGTCACATTGGTCTGTAAGTTAAAAAATGCAAAAGAACAGACTTACACTGTTTTTTCTTTTTTTTCTTTCTTTTCTTTAATTTACCACGGAATTTACCATTATTTGTGGAAATAAATCGTCGTTTTTCGAAAATTGAAAATCAATCGTGTATTTGTAACGAAAGTCGAACAGTTTATTCATTCAGGACGACAGTTCGTCAGAACGCAGATCCGTTGTAACCGTAGCCTTAGAAGGGCCTTTACTCACGAATTTAAGCATGATGATTCCGAGCTTTCTGTATCCACGCGTCAAGATGCTCCTTTATTTCTGGTCGAGGATCGACTCAGACCTCTCGTACTTATACAGATCTTGTTGGTGCTGTAAAAAGGAAACCCGTCCTCGTCCACGAGTAGGGAAGTCTCTACACGACTTTGCATTCCGCCTCGACTTTAGGGGCGGGACTTATCCTGTAACTTGGCTTTACCTTGAACCGCTGTGAAAAATCCTAAGGAACGTTCTTTTCGACTTCTAGCTCGATACCTCAGTCGAACGGTCTTGCAATATATTCAACCATTTATTGCCAAAAAGAATTTCGGAGACGAAAACTTTGACGGTACACGGTCGCTCGTACCATTTAATTTTTGCATCAAAGAAATCTTCCGCAAAGAACGACGAAAAATAGGATCGTCAAGAAGTAGTAGTCGAAAAATGAGCTCAGAGATAATAAATATCATCGTGTTTATATCACAGCAAGCACTAATTGACACAACCTGATGAAAGTGACGTAATACATTGGCATCGAGATATAGATAAAATAATTGCCTTCCATGATTATCGATACGTTGAACCTCCTGTTACCGGATTTTTTAATTAAAACAAGCAACAATAGCATTTTTTGCTATCATTGGATATCGAAGGACATAGAAGTTTAATTAATTTTGGAATTTTTTTATTCGATTTAACTTTATCGCTAATTTGTGCTAGAGAGAGAATGCAAAATGCGAAATTAAGAGAGAGTCGAAAAATGTTAGTGCATCGCAACGTAAATTTGAGGCTACCATTTAAGAGTTGATCACCTATTAAAAGTTCTCGGAAAGGAAGACAATGCAAATATAAATTTTCGCGTAAAACACGATGTCGATAGCCTTAGGCGAGGAAGGGATAAGGGCGTGCCTGCTTGGACGACAAAAATCAAGTTTATAATTGTAACCGGTTGGCGGGTTGCTTGTCCTGAAACTCGAGGTCAGGCAAACTACCCAGGAAATTTCTCGAATATTCAAAATCCTCCTATATTTTCCACTTCTTTATCTCGCGTCATTCTAACTTTCAACCGGTTCTATATTTTCAAATAAATGACAACTACAGCATCTTTAAATCTAATTTCGAAACTCGTGGAATAAACCAAAAAATATTATCGAATATTAGCCTCGACGCAACATTTTCAACATCGTCCGTTTAATTAAGTAAAAAAACAATTTGAAAAAAGCAGTAGGATAAATTAAATCTAGGAAGTGCTAGAAACCAGACTGGGAAATAAGGAAGTGAAAGGAAAAAGAAAGAAACATCTTTAAAATTGAAAATTAGCAAAAAATTTATTGAAGATAATTAGCCGATAGCGTCGATTCTCGAGTCGTGTCCGGATGTCGGGTGGAACGATGTTCGGTCACCGACGTGGTCGTTGAGAGCACGGTCGACTAGAGCTGCTGGCGACGCGGACCCGTTGTTTTTCATCTTGGTGTTTTACGAATACTTGGCGTAGCTCAGTATGCGACGACCGGGGCGTGTGCGAGGACGGTTGCGGCTGGTGCAGCGGCGACGATGGGAGCGGCGGTCTTGACGACGGCTGCAGTCGCTACTGGAGCTGCGATGTAGGGAGCTGCGGCCACTACCGGGCTCCTGACCGAGAGTTTGTAGGTGTTGGCGTAGCTGGTGGCAACGGGCACGGTGTGAGCTACTGCGAGAGGTGCAGCGGCGACAGGTGCCGCGGCGACGAGAGGAGCAGCGTGATAGGCTGCCGGTGCAGCGGCCAGGAGACCTGGCGCAGGTTCCGGTGCTGGGGCGGCCAGGGCACAGGCGAAGAGAGCGAACAGAGCGACGAATTTATACATGATTGCGGTAGATGGTCGTGCGGTTGCTCGACAGAGAAAAAGATAGCGAGACTTTGAGAAGGTTCGTGCTATAACAGCTGAGATCGCTGAGAGCCGAATGATGCTTGACTAGCGGAGTCGCTACCCTTTTATCCTCCCGAGTTGACCTCTCCCACCTCGTGCTTCGATCATACAGTTACAACACCCACTCCTGATTCGACTAGCCAGAACGAGACTGTTCTACCACTGTTCCCACTACCTTCGGTTACTAGAAAGATTCAGGGTCCTTTCGTTTCGGTTCGCACAACATGTGGGGAGAACATTGCCAAGGACAATGGAGATCTTGATCTGGATCCGCGTGCAACGTACTCGAAACGTTTCGACGTATTTTTTTCTTTTCCTCTCTCTCTCTCTCTTTCTTTTTTACGCTTTGGTTACACACCAACGACAACAACACCGCTTCTTTCTTACGTCTATCGACATCAACATCGGTGCTCGAATCTAATTGATCCAGAACTAGCACACCCTCTGCGAGTAGCTGTTAACTGTATCTATCGGCGATGTCTATAACGAGCGAATATCCTTCGTATTTTGAGATAATTTCAGTTAACCGAACCGTTCGTTAATTAATATACGCGAATTCCGTCCCGTAATCCGTTCTCTATTTCCATGCTAACGTAACGCGCCAATACCGATGGAAGTTAATGCCGATACCGATTACGTTATACAGGCATCGTGTTTACTTCGAGCATCGGACCTGATTGAGTAACTATTGGTAAGCCGTGTGTTTTAAACGCCCACTACGCGGGCGTAACGAGACGCGTCGCGACGCATTGTTTAGAGGGAGGCCGCGTTGCATCAGGTTAAAGGCGAAAGAAGCGGGGTTTGACGTTGTTGTGACACTGTTGTTTGCGAAAGCGGCGACGATCACCTTGATTCGATCGTGCGACCGCGTACGTTCACGCACAATTTGCCAGGTGCTGTCCGGCTTCTTTCCGGAACCAGTCTACCTCATCTAAATCTTTCTCCCGCCCTTCCACCTCCCCGCGCCCTGCTCTCTTTTTTTCGGTCTCATTAATCTTTCTCCTCTCTGTCAATGACTAGCCGCGTACTTCGTGGCAAGGCCGCGTTTCGTAAACTCGTCCGAGCTCTCAACGCCGCCGCCGGTGAACGCCATCCGACACGAAATTCGTCCTCCACGAGCTTACAGTTTTTTTCCCCTTCATCATTTTTGATTTTTTTCTCGTTTCGACCTTCGATCGTCGATCGACACTTCGACAGCTTTCGATTGTGTACAAGGAACGGTCGATCATCGGAGGCCGAATCGGCGTACGGTACGAGATCGCCGATAGCCGTGAGCCTAGCAACGCCCAAATCCGGAAGGCCTTGGCCTCACCCGACAGATGTCGTGCGAAAGGACTTTCGGATTACGGCACCGCGCGACAGGATTTTTCGAGACTCTCGAGACGCTCCTCTGGGCGTCTCTTTGAAAAGTTGACCAGCGTCCTCCGGATGGGGGATGCTTCGCTATAAAAGCGAGCAGCGTCGTTCGCCGATCGAATCGCTCTTTGCACCGCGATCGCGGCAATGTCGCGTGTCGAGAGTATTGTCGTAAGTACTTAGGGCGTTGGCTTTCGCGATTATCGCCTCGACTCGGATTAAGCTACTTGATCGAGTCGCTTTCGATGGCTGTCGTCGCCAGAAATCGCGACACGTATCGTCGATCACGGACGTCGACAGCCAATTCGTGTTCTTTTCGACGGTCTTTCAACTGCGCTGCTGCGATCGATCAAATTTCTGTCGCTGTGCAGACGAACGGATTATATCCAGTAATAGATAGTTACAGTCTATTTCCATCTGCTTCGGTTATATCGGCGCGCTCGTAACCGATGTTTGTCACTACCTGTTCGACGCACATAAGTACTTAAATGGTTACATATGAGATTCGTGGTTCGATATGATTTTACGGGGGGGAGAAATATAGCTGGAACAGACATTCTCTTCAATAATGAGAAGAGCGAAGCCTCGGCCAGATTAGTCGAGTTTCTGGCAACCCCTGTGTGACACGGCAGTTATGTTTCTGGAACGCATGGTGTTGCGTAATTGGACCGAATTTCAACGGGAAGCAAAAACGGGGGCTTCAAAAGTTAACGAAACTGTTTGAACTGATTTTTCCTAATTTTTCCTAAATTTGAAAACACGAATGAAATGCTAGAAGTTACAAAATATTTACGACTAATCATCTTGAAACTTACGAATGTAATAAATATTTTTGCAACTTCTACATGCGTTTTTCAGACCTCGTTATTGCACATTACACGCTTTTAAAAGGTTTCTACAAGTGTGTCCAGCTACTTTCGTAAGCAGCTGACAGGAAACTCGGCCACATTGAACGGAGATTTAAAGGATAAAATTGGAACACGCTGTAACTCGAGAAACCGAGAGGAAGAAATTGCGTACGAAAGGACCAAAAAAGATGTACAAAGACGATAAATAACTTGAAAAGCGAGGTCTTGAACATAATGTTGTCTGTTCGTGCCTGGCTAACCGCGAATGTAGTAATCTTGATGGGACCTCGACCGATCGAATGTAGAACGCCATAGCCCGTGAAAGAACCGCGAATATAACAATACCCCGTTGACAATGCTATCGTTTCGTTCTCTCGCGGAATGCTCGGTGATTCATGGCCGATGGTTGAAACTTCGACGTGTACGCTTTCATCGCCGATGTTTCAGCGGTATTTACTGCGAGACACAGATCACGCAGACGCGCATAGGTGCATGAGAACCTTTCCGCTAAACGGATCAAGGGGAACGAGATTTATCGATAGTTGCATCGTCAGCCGACTATAATTGCCGTATTTACCGAGAACAATCGAAGATCGCACGGGAAAAATATGATAAGTCTATCTTTCCCGACTAACAGCGTCATTCGATGACCGAAAAGAGATATTTCAACAACGTTTCTTTAGACGAAACCTCTTCAAAATATTATATATTTTATTAATTCAATTTCCACGATTGCGATTCAACGCATTCCTCCAAGTTTTTTTTATCAATTCAGATTTATAAAAACTTAAAAACTCAAATTGTAGCTGTTGCGCATAATAATCGTAATTACGTAACATATATCTTACGTAACGATTTTCGGGTTGCTTTTACCCAGAGAACTGGTATAAGAAAATTGTACGAATTTACGTAATTACGATGATTAATCAACGTGCGACGTGCGACGTGCGACGCAAGATCTTTCGGTACTTTTATCGTGTTTTTCACTTGTGATGTTCAACTCGCCAAGAAAAAGATCGTATTGTGGTTGATATTTTTTTATATATTATATTGAAAAAACGTAGTTGATGCGTTGTTTTTTTCTTTCTCTAGAGATACAATAATGCTGACTTATTGTTAGGAGACAGGTGGATAGTTAGGAGAAGGGTGTGGTGGAAGAGTTGAGAACGTGTAAAGAAAATGAAATCTATTTTAATTCGTGAACCAGTTCGTGTGATACATGCGTATTTTTATAAGGAACAACTTGTTCTATGTATTAACTTGTTAACTTGTTTTATATATATATGTATATATATATATATATATAGTTTTGTAGAAATAATTCAAGCTCACGGATGTTCACCCTCGCCCTCCTCCTCTTCGTCAAATTCGCCCTCTTCCTCGGCGGTGGCTTCCTGATATTGCTGGTATTCGGAGACCAGGTCGTTCATATTGCTTTCAGCCTCGGTGAATTCCATTTCGTCCATGCCCTCTCCTGTGTACCAGTGCAGGAAAGCCTTCCGCCTGAACATCGCCGTGAATTGTTCCGATACTCTTTTGAACAATTCCTAAATTCACGTTCGCAAAAACACGGATCTGTATAAAACTGTTTCTTCCCTTAAGGTAATCGTAACTAATTAAATTGATTCGATTGGAGGTAGTTGAGTAAAATCGACACGATCGTAAAATCAGCAGAGTTAATTTCCAGCGACGATGCTCGCATAATAATCAAGACATTTTGAAATAAAGAGCTCGAACCAGTTTCAGAGTTGTCTTTTTAGAAAGTATACTTTACTTTTATGTGAATATTATGAAAATGAAGAAGTGCAAAAATTTGCATGTTACGTAAAAATGTATAAAATATTTGAAACAGAGTGTACATTAATATCTGTGAACATCTACGCGCTATAGTCATCACGAATTTGTTAAAAACTCTGAGGCTAATCGTTTGGTACTTTGTAATGTTATGAAAATCTCCTCGATTACAGATAAATTGATATTAATGCGAATTTCCGCTTTTATGAGTGCCAATTAAAGAACTGAAGTTCAATTATAACGTTGTATCTTTCAATTTAACGACGAACATCGAGCAGAGTGATTTTTGCAGTCCAAAGCCTAAATTGCTTGTAAAAAGCAGGACGTACGGTCCTGCTGGGTGTGGCTCGATTAATTGATACGGCCCCATTCAACCAACAGTTTCTTCTCAAAACTGGAATTTACGACCGCGTTGCATATTCGAGTATATTTGAGTATACCTGAATGGCTGTCGAGTTGCCGATGAAAGTTGCCGACATCTTTAACCCACGCGGAGGGATATCGCAGACGGCGGTTTTGACGTTACTGGGGATCCACTCGACGAAGTAACTACTGTTCTTGTTCTGTATGTTGAGCATTTGTTCGTCCACCTCTTTCATCGACATTCGGCCTCGAAACACAGCGGCGACGGTCAAGTAACGACCGTGGCGAGGATCGCACGCTGCCATCATGTTCTTCGCGTCGAACATTTGCTGCGTGAGCTCTGGCACCGTGAGAGCTCTGTACTGCTGCGAGCCTCTGTCTCGAGAAAAACGACACACCCGGAGAAATGACGAACTTTCGTTACTTACTGGCGGTCAAAGGCGATAAACGGTCATGTGATACTACACCTGGAGGTCAACGGTGCAAAACCGGGGATGAAGAAGTGCAACCGGGGAAACGGTACCATATTTACAGCGAGTTTGCGCAGGTCAGCGTTTAGCTGTCCAGGGAATCTCAAACACGTGGTCACACCGCTGAGCGTCGCGCTCACCAAGTGATTCAAATCGCCGTAGGTCGGCGTTGTTAACTTCAAAGTGCGGAAGCAAATGTCGTAGAGGGCTTCGTTGTCGATACAGTAAGATTCGTCCGTGTTCTCGACCAATTGGTGCACGGAGAGGGTGCAGTTGTAGGGTTCGACCACGGTATCCGATACCTGCAAACACAGGTGATTTGTTTCTACGATTCCTTACGGTAGATCGCGAGGTGCTTGGTTCAGAAAATTGGTAAAATTTCGCTCAGAAATAAAAAGTAATTTCTGAATTTTTTTTTTGTTGTATTTTCGGTCAAACAAATCAATGAGAATGCTCTCCATAAGATTTGCAAATTTCAGCTTTCTGAACTAGGTACTCGATCCGCTGCAGGGTGAAAAAAGATACCTTCGGGGAGGGTACCACGCTGAACGTCATCATAATTCTGTCCGGGTATTCCTCGCGAATCTTGGAAATAAGCAACGTGCCCATTCCGGCACCGGTCCCTCCGCCAAGAGAGTGAGTCAACTGAAATCCCTGAAGGCAGTCGCAGCTCTCAGCTTCCTTCCGTACAACGTCGAGGACCGAGTCAACGAGTTCCGCTCCCTCGGTATAGTGTCCTTTGGCCCAATTATTCCCAGCGCCGCTTTGCCCAAAAACGAAATTGTCCGGTCGAAATATCTGACCAAACGGCCCGGAACGTACCGCGTCCATGGTTCCGGGTTCCAAGTCGACCAGGATCGCTCTCGGGACGTACTTTCCCCCTGACGCCTCGTTGTAATAAACGTTTATACGTTCCAGCTGAAGGTCGGAATCACCGTGATAGGTGCCCGTTGGATCGATACCATGCTCGTCGGAAATCACTTCCCAAAACTGTCGAAAGATCGTGAAAATTGAGACTCTGTCGAGGGGAGTAAAATTAAAAATGAAATTTGAACGGTTTGCAGTGATGAGACGATAGCTCCGATATATATATATATATATATATATATATATATATATATATATATATGTGTATGTATATAGTATATTAGTAAATTGGTAGTATCAAAAGATCGATTCGATTTTCATTGATGTTTGTGACGTGGTGTTTGTTTGTTCAAAATTACTGACAATGAGACGTGAATCTTGCATCTTTGTCCGTTTATTTTAATTTCAGCAAATGTCGTGTTAACATTTAACGGACGACAAAATGTCGAAGTTCGTCATTTGTCGCATTTTTAGAGTTTATAAATGACCTTTGAAAAGAAATTCAACGATTTAATTAAGAATTTTTTTTATCGCGATTTTACAATTCTCACTTGCATTTACTGTTATTTCACGATTTGGCTCTCAATGGAATAAATCGTTTAACAAAATACCTTGGCCCCAATTTGATTGCCGCATTGACCAGCTTGGAGATGGGCGATCTCACGCATTTTTCCAGTTTCCTCTTTCTACGACCTTTCTGTCCAATCTCTGTTCACTTTCTTATCTCTATTCTTCTTGAATCTCCTTTGTTGTACAAAATTCTTGAAAAATTATCACGATGCCACGAATTCTTTCTGAGCGTATGCAAGAACGTGAAAAAGCACGAAATCAGCGAGATTAATCAACGAGTTGTCATTTGTTTCACGGTTGCCTTGGATCTTTTGTCTCCCATCGCTTGTCTCGCCAAGTTCAACTCTCTATCTATCTCGCTCTATCTCTCTTTCCTTTCTCGATACAAGAGATCGAAACGTTCCGAGTTTTCGTTTTTACTGAAGTTGCATCTAAAGAGAGTGAGAGAGAGAGAGAGGGGGAGAGGGAGGGAGGGAGAGGAGGAAATTATTACGAAAGGATAATAAAATAAAAGAACGGGGTTTTTAATATTGTCAGTCCATCTATTTCTTTTCTCCTTCTATCTCGAGAGAATCTCCATCTCTCACTTTTACGACGGATTCACGACGAAAGAGAAAGAAATTCGATTTAATTTATTATAAAGGAATGAAACAGACAAAAAACTTTGAAGAAACTCTGAGAAGGATAAAATCCTCTTCTTTCTGGATGTGATCAAGATCAAAGAACTCCGAACTTCTCGTTCTCTTCTAACATAAAGAAAAAGGTGGCAGGATAGGATAGAACAGACAATACAGAGAAATTTCAAGAGAAATAAAAAAAGAAAACAAATTTTATTCCTTTTTACAAAGCGAGAAACTTGGTCGGATCGACCGATAATAGAAAACGGAAAGAAGCATAGACCGAGGAAGAAAACATCCTGAAGCGTTGACGGCCGTCGATTTGTTACTCCAGATCGGTGACATTCGCTGAGGATCCAAGATCCTTGTTACCGTGGTAGGAGATCCACCACCACCACGGTATCGAAGGTTAGTCGGTTGTTTCAACTGTTGAGGATGGCCGTTGCGTCGAGACGTAACCGGATGTTTCTGCTGGACTGTCCTCGAATGGTAACGCCGGCCGCCGCGGGCTTCTTGGTTACGATTTTCAGCGTCTGCCGGCGATGAGAGTGGCGGCAGGAACGCCGGAATAGGCGAACGGAGCAGCTGGAAGGCTGGAATAAGCGAGAGGGGCAGCGGCGGCGTGGGCGATCACAGGGCTGGCGATGTACGGTGCAGCGACCGCGTGATTGATCGCGTGCGCGTTGTAACTGGAGGCGTAGGTACCGATCGTCAACGCCGCTGGAATCGGTGCTGCGACCGCCGCTGCTGGCACCGCTGCAGGCACCGCCGCAGGCAACAAACCGGCGGAACACGCGCCGATCAAACCGGCGAGCAGAACCTATTCGTAAAAAAAAAACAGAGAGCAGATCCAATTTAATTAATTGTTCATTTTCCTCCCACGTTCGCGTTAATACCACGCGAGTGTATATGTTAATTTTGAATCTGCACGTCATTGATAGTGAAATAATCTTGGACGAGCGCGATTCAATCGTACCAATTACCAGTTATTATTATTGCGGATATATTAATTTACGAGTTGGCCAGAAGCCACGTTGACCAGATCTACTAATAGAATTGCAGGAGAGGTGATGAGAATAGAGAGATTAGAAAATTAATAGAAATTATGTTTTTCTGCTGTAAACTTCGTAGAGAATTGTTAAAAAGGGAACAGTTAAATTCTGTTCTCCAAACTAACGAGAGTAATTAGAACAGAAATAGTACAAATATGTCAGAATTTCTTTTATCTTTTTGAACAGAGACAAGGTTTTATTATGCGTATATGTCAGACTTGTCCCCGGAAGAAGCAACTTCTCGAATTTGCTTCTCGGTCAACTTACCAAGAATTTCACGGCGAACATTTTTACTTGTTGAGGTCTCGAAAGTGGATCGAGTAGATAGCAATGTACAACTGTACTGTCGTGTGAATTGGCTAGAGGTCTTTTATAGTCAGTTTCGTCCAGTAATATATCCCCACTGTTGCGGGGCATGTCCGCAACAGTGGTTCACGATGAGGCTTCTGCATACCGAATTACCTTTGCTCCTTTTAGGCCACGCCTTTGAATATACAGTAACTATCTCTATGGTCAAATCTAGCCTTAGTTTTTTTCTTTCTCTCTAATTTTTTTGACCTTAACTCACGTTGAGATGGTCACCGATGACTGGCGTTTCTATTTCTAAAAGTATCTTTCAGAGTCGTTGAGGCAAGTCGCTTAGCCGACAAAGAGATAATATATACGAGGTAATTTTATTACAAAATACGTACAAAATAATATTTGGTAAAAATTGGACATGATCGTGTCTCATGGTCGAAATATACAAAATTTCATGTGACAATTAACTTGTGTTAAACTCGTGGTTCCTGGTCACACGGGTTCGCTCGGGTCGTTCACCGCGGATACGCGTTACCTTCGAACGTCCTTTGTCTGTAACATTTTTCTTTCGCCACCGCCGCACGCAATCTGACAGTAATATATTATACATCGAACAGGATGTGCGCGCAGCCGTATATTATATTATAGATCGTCGGAGGAAACGAACGTGAAACAAAGTGAAAAATGTTGGAAATATTCCTCGCAAGATGCGTGTTTGCTATTCAGTTTTCATAGAACGACTGCAAACCGAACGAAACCTTTTATTTCACTCGTTACAATTTAGAATTATAATACATAAATATAATTTATTTTCAGAATTTATTTTGAATTTGTTCTTTCTACTTTTCACAAAAAACGTTTTCGAAAAAGATCGCGAGGAAACTCGACATTCAGTTCAAGTTTAGCAAATTATTTTAGTCATTGTCAAATCATTATGATCAAAAGTTACTTGACATCTATATAAAAGCATCGATATATTACAATATTTTTTATTGTACGAGATTTCATCATTTTCATTAGTGAATCGAGAGAAAAAATTTTTGCACTGAAGAATTAAGAATTAATCGTTTCGATCAGTAGAATATTCCGCGTCATATCAGCCAGTAGAAGTATTATTTTTTAACGATGCATGTTAAATGTCCACGAAAAAAGATTAAGGATACAAGGATAAGTATGTATGAAACAACTCTGGTAGCAAACAAGTCTGTCAATTTTTTTGAAAAAGAAATTTCGAAAGTGATTGAAGTTCCAAGAGCGATGTTTAGAATAATGTTGAACGTAGCTTGATTTTTCAGGATATCCACGATCTTCAAATTGGTGCAATGTTAATGAAGACGTGAATATCATTTGAAGTTCATTTTGAACGTGTAATATATGTTGGGTGCGGCTCATGCTCGTTCTAAATACGAAACGCGGCCGTGCGCGCTGAACGATGTCTACGATTGGGACATCGCAAGTTTCGAAGATCGTTCGTCCGACGTGACTCGAATTTCCTACTGGAAACGCCGTCTTGTTCATCAACTTGCTCCTCGTAACTTTCCCTCGGCTCATCGATACGGAATACTGTATCGAACTTCACTCTCAACCCCGGTTGACGAGAATCCTGTTACACACTTATCATGCATTTAGGTGCTTTGTAAGAGGAATTTCATTTTCTCACTGGTAACGATAACCGCTACCAGTTAACTCGAATAACGAGAGCCAAGTGATATTCAGGAAATATCGTTTTTTTTAGAAATTCTTTATTTCGATAGAAGAGAAGAAAAATTTAAATTACACATATACGATGAATATTCCTCGACGATACACAGTACATGGTACTACTATAGTTTACAGAAAGTTAGTTATTACGGTATCTAACCGTGATCTGACGCACACATCCGCGCAGCATCCTTTGTACTATCCTTGGCTTCGAACAATGGCACGACGTATGCAAATGATTTGCACGGACCGTAGAGTTCACGAATAGATTGTAAACGAGCAAACTTGTATTTTGCTATATAATTTCTATTATCATTCATCTATCCTCTGTCGCAAGAGAGAGAATCGCTTCGTCATTCGTAGACGTTAACATTTTAATTTCATTCGACTTCCTTCGAGCAAAAGCAACGATCAGTTGCTTTGTCAAACGCGCACACGCTGCGCGTACGAAATGGAAAGGAAGTTCGAGGCGAATAAAAGTGTGTAGACGTTTGCTTTCTTTTTAAGTTTGCGATTTATTGCATAAAAACAAGAAACTTAAAACTAAATAGATCAGGTAGATGGCCGAAGTGTTAGGGATGAAAATTATAGAGCAGCGTAGGTGAGCGCAGCGTATGGCAACGGTGCGGCTGCTGCAGCCGGTGCAGCCAGAGCAATGTGTGCCGGCGCGGCTGCTGGTAAAGCTGCGGGCACGGCTGCAGGTACGGCGGCGGCATAAGCTGCGAGTGGCGCAGCGGCGAATGTATTGTAGTTCCTAGCCACGACTTGACTGCTTCTAGCAGTTACGATCGGTGCTGGGAGAGCAGCTACCGCCGCTGGTGCAGCCACCAAGGGGGCGGCGTGGAGTAATCCAGCAGACGCCACGGCTGCCATAAAAAGGACGATGCACTGCAAAGTTCCAAATAGAATAGAGTTAAAAATGGAATTTCTCGTTCTCTTTCGGTAGGTGAAAATAAAGGCAATTGATAACAGTGTAACGAATAATTTACATTTCGTGCAATTGAAAAAAAGTCAGAAAACGTGATACGTATTGCAGGGAAGACTAAGAAGTAATCTACAGAAATTATATTTTGTACGAAACATTTTAGAAATTACAGAATATAATACGAATTACGCGACACGTTTCTATTCACTTCTACTCTTTCAAGTTTTTCTACAGTTCTATCTGCTAGAACTCTAACAGTTATATTCGTAGAGTCTGAACAAAGTCTGGATCACTCGAAATAAACTACTTACCGCTGTCTTGATCATTGTCAGGCTTGGGTATTGCTCGATTCGGCTGTTGAGCGATGAGTGCAGAATCGTCCAAGTGTCCACACTTTATACCAGCGTTCACCGTTGGGGTGGTGGACTTACGAAAAGTGGATGCGCGGCTTGCGAAAGACGCGGCCTCCTCGGCATAGTCACCTTTGGTATCAGTTTCGTTGGTTGCGCCTCGCATTGGAATGCCGGGCGCGCGGCATCGCTCGTTCTCGCACGTCCCCGCGCGTACAGCCGACGCGTTCCTCATCCTCTATCGTATTTTCAAACCTAGCCGTCGCTGACAGCGAACGGATCGATCGATTTCGATGACCTTGATCGAAAGAGAAAGAAAGCACAGGACGGACACTTCCACCGGTACCGTGGAAATTATGTAAGCGACCGCATCGAACAATTGTATAATCTCTCTCGGCTACGTGCCTGTCCGGTTGGAACGCATAACAAGGTTATAATGCCGGCCGGGTGATTACGCAGATCGTTTTACTTCCCACACGATCTATCTGTATCTCCTTTCATTTGGTATTTCATCATTTTTGATCTCTAATTATCTCCCACTTTCTCATCCTTGTCCGAATTGTCGACGCGTACGTTTCGCTTGATCATAGATTTAATCTGTAATAAACATTTGGAAACACAATGAAAAAGATTGTTTCGTGATTGGACGCGTTTCCGTTTTTTTCCGAATCTCGTTGTAGTACACGGATTTCGATCGATTGTACCCTATGCCTTTCACTCGCTGGATCTGGTCATTTGCATCCCTCTTCTGTCTTCGCGCTCCGCTCGCTCTGTCTTCCTGTCTGGTTTACCACAAGGCTGCGCAATTCCAAGGCAAAGCGAATGCTTTTTTCCCAAGTTCAAGTTCGTCGAGTCCGGGTGAGGTTCCAGGTTGTTCTCTCCATCGGCCTCTACGCCTCGTACATCTCCACATGGAAAGAGGGTACAACACGTTCTTCCGTTTTATCGTACATTACGAACCAATCCGTAATTTACGAGCGGGAAAATTCTCAGTTGAATTCTCCGTATGATTTTCAAAGTCGCGTTTTCTCCACTTCCTCGATCTTAATCTCCGCTCCTCTCGCACGAACGTAAAAGCGTTCGAAAAAAAGGACGAACGATCACGCGGACGATAATAATTTCGATCGATAATAATTTCGAGCGCGCAGTCGACGAGTCATTGAACGAGATCTTTGGATCATCAATCGTTGTTCGAGGTGGACAAGAACAGCGAGCAATAAAGGGGAATAAAAGGAAAACCTGTTTACGCTCGGCGAAGAAAAAGTTGTTCCCCCGAGTACGGGCTTGAAAGAGAAGGAAATGACGCACACTGTGCTGGGACACGCCTGGTCCTGGTGCAACCTTGAAGAACCCCGCGATTCGCCGGTAGCTGACCGATACATGGAAAACCATCCGCAGAGGCGATACAAAGGGAGAAGTCGATTGGTCAGTTGACGGTGGGGAAGAAAAAAAGAAAGAAAGAAAGACTCGCAACCCGTGCAACCTTGAAGCAACGGGTGATTCGCCAGTAGTCGGCCGATACAGAGGAAAACCGTGCGCCAGAGATGGTGCAAAGGGAGAAGTGGATTGGTCGGCCGGTGGAAAAAAATTGCACTTACCAACAAGAAGGAAGCGAGCGTGTCTCGTTCATGGTCTCTGCGTGGAAGACCGGCTGTTGCCCTTCGTGGAATACCAGAGATGCGGGGAAAAGGAACGCGAGATATTGGGGAGATGGGCAAAAGGGAAGGGGTGTGTGTAGAAAGATGAGAATCTTTGTCGCGGTTTCCCCTATATAAGCGGCGTTTCCTCGGGATTCGAGCATAATCATCCCGTCGCTTTTACGTTGTGTGTTACGTACGTACTCCAAGACCGATAATCATGTTCAAGACGGTGAGTGCCCGGGCGAACGAAGCGTTTGATCAATCGAACGGAGCGACCGAAAAGAGGGTAAGCAAAGGAAGAATCTTCTTCTAATCGGAACTTTTTTCAACTACGTAGCTGTTGTTCGCTGGATTGTTGGCCGTTGCGTTGGCCGCACCGGCTCCCGCTCCAGCTCCAGCTCCAGCTCCAGCCCCAGCTCCAGCCCCGGCACCTTCTAGCGCGGCTGTGATCGGCGCTCCGCTGTCTCCGTTGGCACCGGCTCTTCTCCCCAATCCGGTCGCACCTCTTCTCTACTCGGGCTACCCATCGTCGATTCCCTATATTAATTACCCCTATAATGCCCCTTACGTCTACAAAAGCTACATCATCTAACGTTGCGATCGACGAGAGAACGCGGATCAATCGATCGATCGAAACGAATCACATCGAAGAACAATCAACCGATCGTCGTCTCATACTTATGCCGAAACAAATTCAATAATCGCATCTTTATACCTTTAGCGAAACGCCGTCTGCGCTTCGACTCTCTATCACCTTTATTGACAATGTTCTGTCACTGTTTTCAATTCGGTGTCAATAAAACCATTTAAACGCAAACAGAATGTTTTCTTTTTTTTTTTTTTTTTTTTTTTTAGGGGGATGTGGGTTGAGTGGCGTGTCTTTCGGCGCGGCACATTCTACATTTCGATGATTTATTTGTTTGTTCGTTAATGAGAGCCTACCGCGCAAATCCTGTTACGCGATTCGTCGTTACCCTATAAATCCATTATGTAAGAATGGACGTGGGCATGATCGCAGTCTGAATAATCGTTCTCCACCCACTTATGTCATATAAATATGTATATGTATATGTGTGTGTATGTGTGTGTGTGTGTGTGAGTGTACATGAACACTTGTAGTTGCACTCGCATGCACGTATGCTCTCAAGTGCATTGAAACGAACGAGAAACATTCGTTTAGAACAAGTCTGTGAGAAGTGAAAAGTGTTTAAGTCTTCGACTCAAATGCTCGTTCAAAGTGAAAAGATTCTTTGTCAAATGTTCGTCAAATACAAAACTGACGCAACTACGAGAAATCTCCTCTGTCGTTTCTCGACGAACTCTCACATTGTTCTCTTCAACTTTGAAGCGAAGTGCGACGTTACATCGTGTGTCGCATACGCCTGCGACTTATCGAGCGTACGCGAGCGCGAGAACTACGATTTCAATTTACGGGTGAGAGAACACGCTGAGAAATGTTAACAGATACGAAAAAGAAATGCACGATGTTCGATAATGATAATACGATCCAAGTCCCAAGAATTAGTCCCAGTGACACGGCCGTGCCATTTCGCGCGTTAAACGATTCCCATTATTCCAGCAAGAATTCTGACCAGAAATTCGCCATCGATGACGACAGTGGTATCGTTTCGTTTCATTGAAATTGTGCAAGATCGCTGGCGGCCTTTTGTTTTTACGAATGACGACGAATCAATTATGCGGGCAACAACAATACCAGCGCCGTTACATAAAAAGTAAATGCGATGTTTCTCTCGCAGCTACGTACGTCGCACAAAAGGATGCACGCTGCTGGACACTCCGTTCGAGGCTCGTTGACTACCTCGTTGTTTAACCAAGCGCGCCGTTAATTTACCAACGCGGCTTATAAACGGTGTGTACGAGACGAATTTCCCGATGAAATTGATACGATTTCCTCCGTTGAATTGTCTCCGACAAATGCCGGAGCCATGTCACGTTGCGTTTCGAGATGGCAACGTGTACCGCTTTGCAATACCGCTTGTTGTCGCAGCACGTGCTGGAGTAATAATAATATCGAGAACGAAACTTTTCTTCGATCATGTACTCGCAAGGAGGGAGATTTACGTATAATCTATTAAGAGTGGGTGGTTACGACGGAGGTGGTTATGGACGTCCCTTATTATTCTGCATTAACAGACCTAATAACGCGCGTTCTTCGTTATGTATCAATTTCTGTAGGTGAAGATATATCAACCGTCGAACGACGACAATGCAGTGATTTCATTTATAGTAAAGTTAATTTGATTTAAAGTAAATATAGCTACATCGATAAAATTAATTAAACAAAAATATTATATTGGTAAAAACATTCGACGACGATAATGCAGTGATTCGAATATAACAAAATTATAAAGTGAATATAGTAATAAATAAAATTTAAGAAAATATAATATTAACAAAGATATATATATATATATACCTACGCCAGTAAAAATATACATCGCAAATATACTTCTGAATTTAATTATTAAATAATGGACGCTTGAGAGAATAACTTGGAAGATATGGCATAAAAATTTTCTTCCGTATACGTGTTATCGATCTGATCCGATCGTCGCTACGCGTACTAGAGTACAAAGCTACCGAAGCGTTAATATTTCTCGGGTATTATCTTGCATTCTGAATTCGCGTTGTTATTTACAAAATTATTGATCATCCAGCGCTGGCTGCGATGCGATCAGCCTGCACGGTACAACCACCCCTTGGCATCGATCGCCGCGTCGAGTTCACCGACCTCGCTGCATCGAGACGCGATACAATACTTGCACTGTCCCCATTACTGCCCTCTTTTGTCCTTATCTACTACCTCCGTCGCTCCGTTCCACATTCTCGCATCAGCGTCCGTTAAATCGCGGCATTGCCAATTTTAACGAATTCGTTTCCATCGGGAGAATATCGATCGTCCGCTACACACGAAAAGGTTCGACGTTCTCTGCTCGTTACGTCATTAACGATGCATGTCCCACAGCTTAAAAAGAGAAGCAGCTTCGAGCAGCATCTTTGAGCAACGATTCTCTCATTCTTTTCACTCGATCCGCCGTGTTCCGCGAGAGTGTATTTCGATCGAGATGTACGCGGTGGGGCGTGTAAAAATATGCCGCGGACATATTTCGATTGATGTAGAAGTGGTTACGAAAATAACGAAAATGGCGCCCCGATTGGTGAATCGCGTCCGGTAGCAGCATCGGGAAACCGCGTCCGCCGCATTCATCCCGACGCCGCGTCCTCCGCGGAGATACGGCTCGAATCCTCACGTGGTGGAGAGGACATGCGCGCACCCTCCGCAAAGCCGCAACGCTATATAAGAGAAGACCGCGAATCTCCGTGTCTCAGTCAGCTTTCGAAAGCGTGCGAAATACACAACGGCGAACATTTGCCTGCATCAACCTACGCGTGTTTGCAGTCGAAGCCAAGTAACGAGTAACGAAATTGCGTTCCCTCCTCGACAAGGATGAGCAACTGAGAAGGAAGTGCGATAGAAAGTCCGACAAAAAGCCGATAAGAATCGAGAATCGGCGGGGAAAGGGTGGCGAGAGGGAAGCAAGAGCAATCAACGAGTAAACGACTATTGTTTATCCGCACGAACGCAGTGTGACAAGTGTGTGGGATTGATTAACCGTACGCGTGTGACAGGAAGCGCGTGCGTTTTCAACGTTCAGCAGAGCATGATCGAGCGAAACTCGTGCGAACACTGAACGAACGTAGTTTCAGAGCGGAACGAAACTTTTGAAACCTGGCTGGCCGAACGGTGCAGATCTTAGTTCGCGATTTCGATCGAATCGGTGGCCTTCGTCCATCGTTAGAAATGGAGGACACGACGAGACTGACCGATCCCGAGGACGACCATCGCCGTGAGAATCAAAAGGGCGAAGTGAAACGACGAGTCAGCCCGACCGGCGGCCCTGGATCCTCGAAGCAGGAGTTCGGGGACGACGAGTGCAGCACGGACAGCGGATGCAGCAGCGGTGGAAGCACCGGAAGCGCGGAGAGGTTGTCGCGTCGCGGTAGCAGCGAACGGCTGTGCCGCGCTACCAGATCGCCGAGGACACATTGCTACCTGGACCGACTTCGCGGCCGGCCGACTCGCTCGCAGGAGAGGCTCTTCAGCGTTCAGAGAAGCTCGGAGCGTGTTCGGGCCAAGTCCTCGCGCTCCTGGAGCCCTGGAGACGTCCGAGGCGTTGGAAGAACGTCCGAGTCGCTCTCGTACTCCTCGAGTCCATCGGACGCGCACAGCAGCACCGACAGCGACTCGCTCAAGAGATCCACCACCGCGGACACGCTTCGAAAGGCGCTGCAGACTCTCAAGATATCATCGAAGTGGGAGGGCAAGGAGAACAAGCGCGCGAAAAAGAGCCCGAAAAGAATTCTACGCAGTCCGGTGTCTTACACGTACGTCAGAGGTCTTTCCGGCCTACCAACGCAGAGAGTTCCGAGGAACGTGGCGCAGCAACTGGCGATGCCCTGTTCCTGTCAAGATGCCGTCGGTCTCTACCGATAGAGAGAGAAAGAGAGAGTGCAATTTCTCGGTTCGTCCGAGCCTCATCTTCGTTTCGACCGATTCATTTGTCTCACTTCAATTCGACTTTCTCTCTCTCTCTGTCTCCATCTCTCTTTATTCTCTCATTATTCTCGTCATTGCAGTCGATCTCGCGCATTTTGTTGCGCGATCGTCTCGAGAACAACCCCCGAACGGACCCCCTCCACTCTTGGACCATTCTCTGCGAGCGAGATGTTCATCCGCGAACGATCTGCCTAAATTCGTGAAACCCCCCTACGGCTTTCTGTTTTTTCGTACTTTCTACTTTTGTCAATCGCGGCTATTTCTTCGCCGCCGTTTTTGCAAAACTCTTGACCAAACGAGTGGATCAAAACGTATACGAATCTAAGAGCGAAAATACGAGCGTACGAATTAATTGCAACGAGTCGAAGATTCGGCAAATCTTGCACAGCGTTTCGCGTCTCTCATCTCTCCTAGGAAGATTCTAAGCGAAACCTTCCTCCGTCCTTCCCTCGTCCTGATTTTCTTTGGTCGAGAAGATCGTGTCGATGGTGGTTGTCGGACAAAAGGGAGAGGAGAGAGCGAGAATCGCCGTAGGTAAAAAGTTCGTCGTAGGTAGAAGTGCGTCGTTTCACCGTGTTTTAAGTTGTTGGTCTCTTATTCGTAATAAGCGAGATAGATCACAGTAGACACAGAACGTAGTTGTGCAAACATGTATGTACCTTTTTGTAGCAGAGCGATTAGTACACTCGAGATAAGAACATGTACGCTAGCGATACCAATTATGTTAAACGCGCGAACGAATTCAGTAGCTGGACGATCAATTGGCGATCCCGAGTTTCGATCGCGACTACAAAGATCACATCATCAAAAACAGGTGAAAAGATCTAAAAAAGGGGAGAAGGAAAATCTAAAAAGAAGATTGAACACTATGTACCGATCTTTCTTACACCACTTGCACCTTCCTTTGTCAAATTCGCAACGAGGCACATTTTTCTCAACGCGCTTCTATTGAGGTATATACCGTTTCGCGAGAAGATCAAAACACGAATTGGCGCGAAACCGAGGCCGGTTATCGCGATACTCACGAGTCAATTACGTGGAGATGCGTGGAGATCGCGCGACGTTCGCGCGGCGTTCTTTTTCTCTGTCAGCGATGGATGGAAGCGAGTGTCGAGATGAAATCGAGGTGAAACGACCGCGGTATCACACCATCATTATCGCTAACCGTCCGACGTGACGTTCGGTCGTGAATATCTCGGATAGATTAGAGTTAACTTGTTCGTTAAGTGTACTTTTAAAACATATCACGATTCGCAAATGATATCGCGATGTTCGTTCGACGCAACCGTTCGCTCGTAGACCGGCGAAATCACGTCGCTCGAGTTGAAACGAGTTTCTGAAATGTCTGTTCCTTCTTTCGTAAAGTTTGGTGTACCAACAGTCGTTCGGCGAGTAAAATTCGGCGAACGAAAAAGGGAGCAGATAGTTCTGCTCGTTTTCGGTTCGAGCTTCATTCTCGAGTCAGCTAGGCGAACCGAGTAAAACTCGAAAAACAGAAACGAATCGGTATAGATCGAGCGGTTGTGGCATGAATCGAGTTGCAAACGAGACCTCGTGACAAATGGAAAATCTCTTTTCTTAAATTTAATCGTCGAAAGTTCTCATTTAAACGTGAAGGCGAATGTAAAATGTATGTATGCGCGATCCTTCAGTGCCTTGTAAATATCTATCGCATGAGTGACACGGTATGTCGCGAAACAATTGGCACAGAAACGATTGTACGAATCTATATCTTGCGGCGAGAACGCAGAAAGGAAGAAAATGGAACGCGAGGAACGCGAAAACACGCCTAACGTGAGTATCTCTCCGGCACGAACTCGAATTCGCGTATGCGCGATGACTCTCGCGCCAAGAGATACGAGAGCCAAAATAGAACGTGAGAATTGAGAAAACGAAAACGAGAATGAGAACAAGAATGTGCGAGAAATACAGATTCTCAGGACTGAACATTTTATATTAAGTATTATACTTATGTCGATACTACTCGTAGTTTACGTTTCAAATAAACGTTTTTCATTCAAACTAGTTTCGCCGACGTTTGTAGCCCTCCCTCACCCTTCCCCGTAGCATCGGGGTTCCTCGAATTACATACGCGCGCATTCATCATCATCTTCCCACGAACCATGTTCCATTCGTTAATTTCATTACGTTTCTGTCCGTTATCCGAGACAGAGCCATTCCCCTGGGGAAAGGATGAAGTTAAATCGAGTAAATGCCAGTCCAGTTGGCGACATACGATGCGCTCGCCTTGAAACAATCGATATAAGAGACGGAAGACTTCCGGTATCGGTGGACGATTGTCAGAGAACAAGAGTCGACCCGGGGCGATCCGTATGCAACGTGCCGTATGCAACGTCCCTCCCCGTACCGGAACACGATTCGCGGAAAGATAGAGTGGAAACGTGGAAGGACGTCCCTGGTCCGTTTATAGCTACGGCCATGACAGAATCAACGAGTGACCCACTTGCAGGGTTTGCACCCCTCGGTGACGTCACTTGCGGCAAGCGACGCCATTCACGACCCTTCTTTGACCCAGATCACTGCTAGTGTCGTCCCTACGAAATACCATAGTTCATTCAAGGATCGCCATCGCCGTGACACCTCTTGTACCTGTCGCCGATAGACGCGCGGTTTCCGTCGTTTCTAGTCGTCGGCTCGATCGGTTCTCTCCCGTTCCCTGCTTTTCTCGATTTCCGTTCTCGAACTCCGAGACTCTCCTCTATTCGTTTCCCTATCTCCTCGTGTCTTTTCAGTTTTTCTCGGAGCTTTTTTCTAACTTATCGCAGACTCTCTACGATACGAAGAAGAGAGACATAGAAAAGACAGCCTAAACAGAGTGGATGGATCTAGATTCGTAGGAAAGGGGGAGAGGCAGGGGAACAGGGCGCTAGGGCGACGATCGCTGATTTTCGTGCGACGTTTCTTTCTCTCCGGTCCGTTTGTCCTAGTTTTCCTTCGAAACTAGTGACGTCACCGACGTCATTGAGAAGGCCGTCGACAACGCGTCCCAATTTCCCCGAGCTTGCGATTGAATAAACCTGGTTGCTGCAGCTTGTCTTTCTATCCTTCGTACTTGACCCATCCTCGTGCGCGCGTTCGTACGCAGCTGCACCCTGCGTACACACGTTGCGCCATACGTTTCACCGTTGTTTTATAACGTATATGCGCTCTCGTGATACAATCTCCCCGCGTCTCCTGCTGTCGTCCTTCGCATAGAAACGACGCGTGTACGTTCATACACACGTACGCACGTACGTGCATGTGTATGAACGATTTTCGAGTGCATCGTCTTTCTCTTGGATTTTGGAAATCGAAACGAAACAGGGGCTAGCTGCCTAAAGCGAAAGCCGATTGTTAAACAGTGCAGAAAAATGAATCAATCGGAACGGGGACAATCGAAAATTCGCCGCGCTCCGCACCACCCCATTCAACCCTCGGATGTGGCTACCGCCGCCGCCGCCGCCGCCGCCGCGGAGGAACGTGCACGGCCGGGTCGTTGCGCTTTGTCGATGACGTTGGATATTACGTCACGTCGTCATGGCTACCGTCGTTCCGTTGTCGATTCCCCGCTCTCGCCAACTCCGCGAAAATTGGGGCTTCGACCTCGAATTAGGTCGACGTTGTTCCACTTTGAGTCGCACCTCGCAGGCTCCCAACCGAATCTAGACTAGAGATGGGATCGAGTACCTCGCAAGTAGATTCGAACCTCTAGTCATTGGATTCGAGTCATTTCTAAATGCATATCTCTAATGGAACTCTTATTTGCAGCTTGTTCTTCTTTTTTCATTAAAATCGCTTTAAATATACGGTTTGCGATTTAATATCCAAGCAGACGATAAAATTATTTTCTCTCGCGATCTAACCAGACGCAAAAATCACAGCGTAGGAGAGCAATCATTCGAATATTAAACATGCGAAAGAAAAAGAGCGCAAGGTTTGGAATATTCCGCTACATTCAATGACATTCGGAATCGGTGACATTAAAATTTAAAATTTTATTTGAAATGAAATTTCAATATTCTCGAAATGGTCACAAAATTGAATTAATGAGCAAACGAGTAGATTAAATAATTAATAAAGTTTCGACATGTTTTAACCATGACTGTAACAATATTTCAAATATGCTGCACGAAAAAAGACAAATTGCAAGTGTCAACCCAACATGAACTTTGCGTAGTACTCGAAATTTATATAACGAAACTTAGATATGGAACCTGACTAAGATTTATAGATACATATTGGACTTGATCTGATCCCTAATCTAGACGAAACGACCGATAACCGTAAAGTATCTCGTACGCCCCCCTTTCATCCATGAACTCCGACTTTTCACTTCCCACAGCGATCCGCAAGCTTCACTCGTTCATCAATCGTTGATGTACGAGGTTGATATCAGCTTTCATTTCGGATTTTGTAACGTCTCATGGTCGAGCAAATTATTATTAATATATTTTAGCAGAGAGAACTTTCAAGCCAGCTAATTTCATCTTGTCAAAACGGTTCTTTTCTCCTTCGTTTTAATTTAACGAAAAATTAACAATTTTATAAATCGAAATATCGCACTTACCATGTTTTTTTCCTGCAATTTTCATGTATGGTAATGATATTGTATATAACATTCAAAAACAGACTTGAATATTTCAAAACAGGGAGAACTAAGGGAAAAGGAAGAAAGGCGGAGCCAATAAAGTGGCGTAGAATCGTGTAACCATATTATTTCTTTCAACGTAACACAGTATTATTATCATTATCATCATCGTTACAACACCTGCTGGAATATCACCGTGGTAATGTTTGTCGTACATCACTATGAACATTATTTTCTATCCTTATGAGTGGTAGTAACAATCGTAAACAATGACGTCGGTAACAACAACAATAATAATAATAATAATATAGAATAATAGTAATAGCAATAATAATGATAATTGTCGTGATCGTAATCATCAATCGTAATAATTATGATTGCAATAATATTTATCAGCCGGTAATGCATATCATTCGAGGATTACGATGCTCTCTTTACGCACGCATACGTAGGCACAAGTGTGCGCGTTGAAGCGTTTGTGTTTGAGTTTGATTGATCGATCGATCGAATTCTGCGAGTAGAACGATCGAGTATATTGTCAAAAGTATTACTTTCACGGGATAAAAGTTACAATATTTCAAAAGATAACGACGAACTTTCGTATCTAGAGGCACTATCGTTCACGCGTTTCGTTTCTCGTTTCTCGATGTACTACAATTTTCCGCAAATTTTATCGTGCATATCCCTTAACCCTTTCGAGACCAACGGGACGCTGGCGGCATGTCGAAACATAGAATCACATCCTTCAACACTCTGGATATAATATCTTCGTGCTTCTTAAAAAAAAAGAATCAAATTTCAAATTTCAGTCGCATCATTGCCATCCGTAGAGATTTCTCTCTCCGCGTATGTAGAAAACGATTGAATTCACAAATTGTAGAAATTTTTATTCCAAGGAGGTCTTTATCGTACAGTGCGCCTGGCAACAACTGTGCATGCTACTCGAAATGGTTAAGGAAAGGTCGCTCGCGTGTTTCTAAAGGAACGAGCTAGAGAAACGAACGAAGGGGAGAAAAAGGAAAATGATCGTGATCGCTTAAGGCTTAAGATTAAGAATCGATAGAAAATCGGACGTTCTCTTAACTGTAAAAAGTCGTTTCGTGAAAATTCGAGGGGACTCTGAGGAAACTAGAATAAATAGTAACGGATGAATGTTTGATCATTCGTCGCGAACGTTATTTAAGTTCAACCGTTTCTGACGTATCACGTTCACTCCTCGTCACCGTCCGAACCCGAAGAACGTTTTGCTTCTAGAGGAAAGTTATCGGCACGGTTCACTTCCGTTTCTTTCTTGACCTTTCCGTGGACATTTCACAGCTTCAGACACACTCGGAAATTGTTATTACAAATATTACGTCACTGTGTGTATAGATATATCGCAGAATAATTTAAATTTCTATGTGTACTTAAAAAAGAAAACCAAACTTTCCGGAGCCAACTTCGTTCTCAACTATCGTTATCGTCACGATTGGAACGAGAGAAGCGTGAAATCTTGTCCACGGAAAGTGTCGGTCTGTTTCGTTTCGTTCGCTTCGTTTTCGAGTATTTCGTATTCACGTTCACGTTCGCGTTTCGTGTTCGTTTTGTATAGATTAAAAAGCGTAATAAATAGCGTAACAGAATGGTGCAGAATGGGCGTTCAAAAGCGCTTCGTGCTTGGAAGCAAATCGTAACGCTTATCGTGTATGTACGTGTAGGTTTGCTGCCTTTTTCCTCTCCGCGCGAGATTGCCTACAACGTGGCGTAGCGTGGCCGGGATTCGCTTTGCAGATGTGCGACTACGTACGAAGCGATTTCGAACGACGATTTTTAACAGGGCAAATGATTCGTTTCCCGAACATGATCCCAAGCTGGATGAACGTTTCGATGGTTGTGATCGAACACGTTCGTCGAAGGTTTCATCAGCAAAGCCGACTGGTCGATCTGTGCTCGGCCCGTGGCGCCTTTACGCACGTTCTAAAAGAAATTGTAAAATTTTATTGAAAGTACTCGATCATGTAAAATCTAACGCATTCGAGACGGATGATTTTGGCGGTAAGTCAAGTGATAAAATTATTGGCAGAGATTTGTTACTATTGACAGACTGGGGATTTTTACGTATTTATACGAGAGATTTGTAATTTATAGTAATTTTTATTAATACGTTCATTTATTCTTCATCGGTCTCGAATACATTAATTTAGATATCTACGATCAATTAGCGTAATTATTAGCTGCGGATAGTAGAAAGTTTGCCTTCTAGCACCGACAAAACGAAAACAGAAGAAGCAAATTATCACTGAGGATTGTAATAAGATAGAAGATAATCCGTCAATGCATCTTTCACAGACAGTCGAATTATTTATTAGGAAGAGACAGATGATTAACCCTTATGCGGACCAATACTCCAAACTTTTGCATAAAATTCAAACGAGAATCTTACAAAATTTTCTGTAACGATGTTTTCATTTCAAAATAGAAAAATAATTAAAACTCGAAAACTCGTTGACCACACCAGGGTTAATAATATTAACGAAGCGTTGTTTTCTATCATTCGAAGATTTTAAACGGATGATTAGTACTTGCAAAAGCAACGGTACGAAAATCTCGCGCGTTCCATGATCGTCGCAAGACATTAAAAGTAAATAACAAAATCACATGGAACTGCGTCGAATCAATTTTTAACATATCGCAGCTGTTACAGAGAGGAAAAAGAGCAGATAGATTCGTCGTTCATGCGCAACTACTTGTTATTCAGAGACTTATGCCAATAAGTTCTTCTTTGTCGAGAACTTACCCATCTTATTCACTGAGTACCGGCAGTAGAGACCTTACGCGACAATTAGATAAAAAAAAAAGACATGATTAGCTCGTGATATCCGCGAGAATATTTTCTTAGATTAAAACACATAGTGACACACATTCCCTTGATTTTGAAACGACTCGATGCGAAATCGTAGGATAACGAAATCCTATGATAATCTTTGTCTACTTACAGTTCGATGCTCTGAATGGTGGATGTGGGACACGTAGTGTCCACCTTGACGTGACAGTGCTTGTGACATTTCATTAAACAGTCTCTGCACTCGTAACCCTGCTTGCCCAATCTTCGCGCGAGCGTTCGCTTACACACCTCGCATACGGTCCCACTGGAACGAAACGTTTCGTTTTACCCGCCAGCTATGATTTTCACTCTATACTCCAAAGCAATTGAAAGAATTTTAATCAGTACTTCAAAGAAAGTACACGGATAAACATCGTTACGCATGCATAATACGATATTAGTAAACGAGATGACGAGAACTGAAACGTGAAAGGTGGAAAATCCACCTTTGGCTAGGAACTTTGCACAACTTTTACGCAACCGAGAACATTAACCTTGACAAGCTAATTAACCTCCACGAGGTGCGCTACTCTACTGCAGCATGACTCTCTCGATTTCTCGATAGCTTACCCAGGCATGTGTTTCGCTATGAAAGTGTGATCGTTGAATATGTGAAGCTTCGTGCCTTTCTTCCGCCATTTGCTCTTTTGGGCGAGCGACAATGGTACTAGGTAATGCCTGAAAATCAAAGGAGTCAAAGGTCAACGGTCGTTCGTCTGGCTTCTAACAGTGTGAGAACCATAAAATGTTGTGTTCTTTACTTTTTGATACCGTTCTCGAGCGTCTCGAGAACTAAGGTGGAAGCCTCGTTTACGTATGTTCTGGTCGACGCTCCGCTTATACCGGACGCTTCGCTCAAACTTGATCTCCTCGAATGCTCTTCCCTCCCTGGTATCGATAAACGAGCTATAAAATTTAAGCGAAACGGTCGTTTGCACCTGGTTGTTTGCGTTAGTCGCGTTGCGTCAGCGTTATTTGCACGGGGGAAATATCTTGCACTGGCACTGGCGTTAGCGTTGCGATTTTAGCGTGTGCGTGTATCTTAGTTTTCTTTCTTTTTTTTCTTGCTGATTCATCATTCTACGAAGCTCCGAGAAAATCTGCACTGTGTTGCTCGTTGCATCAGTCGCTATCAAGATGATCGTACTCACCAACGGGCAATTCAATTCGGGATTCGTGTGCAAAACAAACAAGTAGAATTTTCACGCTAAAGGCTCGAGTCTCTACTAGTGGGAGTAAGCACTAACTCTGTCTTAAATCAGGAATCGTTTTCACAGGTTGCAACACGCGTGCGTGTACGCGCGAGCAAAACGTACCCGAGCCAGGATCACGCGCTCTGTCCGCGGACACAGATCTGGAGTGTTGATCCTCGTGGTTCGTATCGCCTTCCGGTCCGACCGATCTGCTCCTCGTCTTTGATCGGCTCAGCCGTTTCTTTATCGTGCCGAAGAAGTCTCGCCGTTTTCTTCTCGTTCTTCCTCTCTCTAGAATGAAAAAGAATGGAAAAAGAAGCACGAGATGCCGCTGCCGGGAGATTCATCGCGTAGCGTTCAGTCGGCTAAGATAGAAACTTTCGAAAGTTTTCGAAAGACTGGGGAAGAAAGAAAATATAACTTCAGACGAGTTTGACGATTTTTAGCTCGAAACCGCTTGATTTCTGTTTAAAGCAGTTTCAACTAGGTATTTGTTCAGATTCTAGTCTTGGCTGTCTCATCGTGTGTTTACTACATTCCCATTCACAAGGGTGTTAAGGTACTTACAGAAAGTGAGAAACCTCGGAAATGTTCCTAAGATCTTTGAGAGTCGTTCAAAACTTATGCGAAGATAAACAGAGATTACAGAATCTGGCAAAGTCACGATCATGCTCGATCACTTCCTTTAACAATTTGAGTCGATTGTATAATATTTACGAACGGAACAGCACACGATGAGCAATACCGGTATAAAAAAAAAAAAACAAAAAGAAGAAAAGAAAAAGGAAGGAGATCGTGCGACGGACGAAATAATAATACCTTCGGAATTGGAAGAATTTGGCGTGCTATCTGCTCCCGACGTCACGCTGGTGTCTTTCGGTCCATGCTGAAACGAAGGAAGTGAAACGTTTTTATACATATAGTTAAGGTCACGGTTGTTTCACAAGCATCGTCATATCGTCACACTGTTCAAAAAGGTTTCTCTTCGTACTCGACTCTAATGCAATTAGCGAGATTGTGCGAGAGACGCGGAATTGGAACGACGCGACGTTAAGAATAACACGCGAAACAATCTCGTGACAACAAGGATAATTACCTCCGGAGAGATTTCCTGCCAGTTGCCACTTTCCGTCAGGGCGACCTGTGGAATTAGTAAACACACGCCACTCAACTGACGATAATTAGTGTTCTCGTGAGACGCATGGCTGCTTCATCTTCAAATTCGATACGCAGATGCGACGCGATATAGAGGAATATGGGGAATGTGAGAAAGGCAGATGATGGGAGTATGGTGAAAAATTAAAAAGGAAACCATCGTGAAAAACGCGGGGTAGCTGTTGCAGCTACCGTGATACTTCGATAGAGTAGAATCGCAAATTTTGCAGATACGCGTGAAACGAAAAAAGGGATGTGAAGTATGTGGTGATGGAAAGTAAGTGGTGCGTGGATTTGGCGCGATCGCGTTGGTGATGACACGATTGAGACGAGACGACGTCAAGCATTGGCTTACCTTAACTACCTGCCGCTCTGGCTGCTGCAAAAGAAAAGACACAACGAAAAAAAAAGATAGACAACAGGTGTTAGTAAACGGAGAAAAGTTTGCATAGGTCTGATATAACGTAATTGCATTCAAGGTGTAGATTCATGGGGCGTACCCTTTGCTGGCTGTGCACGATCAAAGTTCCTTTGTTCCCGTTGGTTTGACCGGTTCTGTAAGGCGAGTCCACCACGTTGCCGTTCGTCAGGTAATCTGCGGAATTACACAAATTTTATCGTTTAAAATAGTTAAAATTCTTCGGAGAGGAGAAGAATGTCGAAAGATTTACGACTTTCTACGTTCGTCATTCCGCCAAAACATTCGTCATTTCGTTTACCAGACGAGTTTTCGCCTGTCTGGCAACGTGACCGCGATTATGCAAGCGCGTTACATTCGCTGTCATTGTGATTTGCCAGGTTTGTTTCTCTGGTAGTCGAAATAACTTCAAAGAGCTATCGTCTATCGTAGAAAACTCGGGCCGAGAGCGTGAGCGTGAAATCGTTTCATATCTCGTGCTGCAGGATCGTTAACCCATTAAGACCAAGCGGTAATTCACATCAATTTCTTGAAAATTCATGAAATTTTGTATAATCTGCGTAGATGAAAGATCAATATCCTTGCGTGATTTCCTCTCGTAGCCTCGATATTGAAAAGTAGAATTTGATTGGAAAAGAATTTCTGATCCTTAATGAGTTAAGTAAAATGGAGTTGAAAGATGAGAAGGGTGACAGGTGGAGAATATCTATACTTGTACATACGAGTAAACATACGTCATGCGAATTACTAGCGGAAGGTACAAATCCGGATACACTAGAGATGCAGGCGCGCGAATGAATGTGGGAGGAGGATAGAGCTGCTAATGAACAACGAGCGTAAACACTCGTACTATTCTATAGTATTGTATAGAAAAGAAAACAGGAGATCTACGGTACGGTTAAAATATGCGAAACGACGATTCCGTTTCAACGAGATTGTACATCAACGAGAAAACTCGTCACGGGGCCACGACGGGTTTTCAACGGGGCGGTAACGTTACTAATCATCACTATGTTTTCACACACTTGTGAACACGAACGCAATGCCTTTCAGATAAAGTAATTGGTAATTACCCCCTTCGGGTTGAACGGTAGAGTCGTACAAGATAAGTGTGCTGTTACCATTGTTGTAATTTAGACTATTGTCGCTGATGAGATTTGTCGGGGTGTAGGTACGAGGAGTCGGTGACACCGGCTTTATCGTCTCCTTCACCTTGTAAGGTTTGCTCCCAATTTGAGGCACCTCCGCACCCTCGATGAATAAAAACTGAGAAAAGAGAGAGACAGAGAGCGAAAGAGAGAGGAGCAAAGGGGAGAGAAAACGATGAAACAGCGTAGCAAATAAAGAACTTTTGTTAAGTTAAACGTAGTTACGTTCGTCTCATTTTCTTACTTACCTCGACGGTCAAGGTGCCGGTGATATCCTCTTCCTCGTACGGCCGATTTTGAAGCGGTATTATCTGCCTCTGGCTCGGATTCGCGAGCAGCTCGTCAATCCCGACAATTCCCAAACCTAAGAACCGTTGGGACTTGTTCACGCGATCGTAAATTTCCAGCAGCACTTCCGACGTATTGCGATTAACGTCGCTGCAAATTATGACAGATTGTGAGAGCCAAGATCTCGTGGTCTGTGAGATGTTTTGTCGTAAGTTTTTCGCGAGTCACTCTATAATTTGTCGCATCGTTCTTGAAATTTTCATTCACACTACGCGATGTGTTTTATTCTGAACGACTTACAATAAGAATGCCTCGTCCCATAGTGGATTGCGCGTGTCCTTCTTAACAGAGGTTTGATTTCTCTGCGATGGTTCGTCCAATTCGACGACACAATACGGCTCAAAAGCACCTTGCTCGCCGCCTAATTCCGCCGCTCTAACCACTTTAACGAGCAATCTTCTGTCACTGAACATATACTGATTCTGCGTCGGAGTTGGACTCTGAGTTTGAAGCCGTTGTCTCGAGGCTTGAAGCGAACCACTTGACGTAGTCTACAAGTCAGTTATTTGTCATACAGCTAAGGGACTGTTTCGCTTCTTTAAAAAAAAAAGGAAAAAAGAAAGAGAAGAAGGAAAAGAAAATTTACCACGTTGTCATAATGCATAGGCATCGAAAAGCTGGGTTGAGTGGCCACCGGTTCCCTCCATAACCGTGGACAGCTCGGATATTGGAATAAATTCAGATGAACATTGGTCCCCCTTAGCGCGCCTATTACGATTTCCGTTACGACTTCCTGCAACTGGCTCTCGTCCAGATCTTTCTTTATCGTACCTACTTGCGCCAGCGAGACTTTCACCTAACGTGCAAAATCCAAGCAGCAAAAGGATAATGACCCGTCCATGGATTACAAAAAAAAGAATTTAAAACGCAAAAAATATGGATACAAACGTCCGGCCAGCCGTCGCATTTCAAATCTAGGAGAAGCTTCTCGGTAATGCAAATGACGTTCAATCGCGCGCGGAAGCGATTCACGTTGACGCGATAGTGGCTGACTTCGAGTTTGTCGGCTTTTCGGCGAGACGCTTTTAGCTGTAACGCTGGAGTAGCCTCGCAATCGCACGTGATCGTCTGAAAGGAAATAAGCAGACATTCGAAACGGTGCTTGACGATGCAGTATTGCCGTCTCTCGTCTCGGAAAAGAAATATTTCGTACGTACCACGTCATCCTTGGAGTCGCACTCGCAAAAGATATTTGAAAGATTCGGTGGATGTGTTTCAGGCAGAACTCGGACGAACTCGACTCCGACTCCGTGCTGCGAAACGAATTCTTTTTTTTTTTTTCTTAAATTAAAAAATCGGGAGATATTTTAAAGGAGAAGTTTGGTTTTTGTAAATTCTGGTTGACTATTGCAGAGTGAATGTCTGTATTTGTTGAAAGCGAACGAGCCAACGCGTGTAATCTGACGAGCTCAAAAGTTGACAAGGTTGTCGGTAAAATTGTCCGTTTCTTAAACTGGTTAAGCCGGTGGTTTCATTGCTCAAGAACACCTACGCATCACCCAAGAAACTCGCGTTGCCTTAACTAGTCTCGCGTACGACGAACAAAGTTCGATTCCAAACTCCTTCTTAACGTTATTTTTAATTCAATCACTCATCCAGTGACTTATCCAGTGATAAGTCAGTGGTCTCTCGATATGAAGCTGAAGAAGTTCATAGTGAACCAGATCTTGGATCAATGTTGGGAAAATCGTATTCTCGTCGGACGACTACCGACAACGATAGTACCAAATGAGTGAAAATGTGTCGGCTCACCTCGTCGACGGAATTGGCGGTAAATTCGTTGAGGGATGCGACCCAAACAGCCAAGAGTTCGTCCAAAACCGCCGGATCGGAATAGAGCCAAACGATAATCTCGTTGACCCAGCGAACTGCATCCGGATCGGCGCCAGTGGCGGTCGGTAGATTCAAACTTTTGCTGCTTCTCGCCGGGCTGATGAGAGCACCGGATGTTTTCCGGGCGGTGAGACGTTTGCGCACAGGAGGTGTCGGCGGGACGTAGGAAGAGGGCGACGAGCCGATACCGGAAGCGGAGCTGGTACCGCCACCGGATGGATGAGTGGCGGCTGCGAGCGACCCGGAGCCGGCACCACCGCCACCACCTGCCCCGATATTCGACGATGCCGAACCCGATGAAACGATTTTTTGCTTGCCAAACGAAAGTAACTTGCCACCACTGCCGCCACCACCACCACTTCCACCACCGGCAGTACCACCACCACCACCACCAGCACCAACACCACCACTGACACCGACGCTATCACCGTGGACGATATGGCCGTCCTTGGCGGTAACTATCGTCCCAGAGGCAAGCTCGTTCAAAACGAATCGATTGTAAACGTATTTGCCGACACAAAGTACCACGAGCCCGAACAACATCCAGCCGAATATCAGCATCGATAGCGTATCCATGGTCGTGTCACCAGCCGAGTCGAAACTGCATATCAGATCGTCCACCCGCTCGGCCAAGTCGGCCATATTGCCCCATCGTTCGGCCAACCAAGTCCAATTGGATTCCAAAAACATTCTTTTCTATTTTCACCCGCTAGCGGACAGCGCCCCACTACTACCGTATTACCAAGTTATTAATAGATGTTGCGTATACCCTGGGCCCCCAGGACTACGGCACTGTTTCCGTCTCTTGGTTTCGCCGACGCCGAAGCCACGCTCTCAGCAGTCTCGCTTTCCCTGGCTCATGCCGATGTCCTCATCTTCGACTCTCCCTCGCCTGCAACTCATTCTCTCGCACGATCTCGCGACCTTCGTCTTTCTCGCCTGAGTTTTCACTTTGATCTTCCTGCTCTCTCCACGTACCGAGGGACTCGCGTTTGGAAAGACGTCGACGTTATTCGTGTCGTTATCGTTTTGCAGAGATCGTGTGATCTGTAGGCTAACGATACCTCTCTCTCTCTCTCTCTCTCTCTCTCTGATCGATCTCGATTCTTTGAAACTCAATCTCGGCACCTTGATGGTGACGTCGCCGATAACAATGTGATCACCGTGATGAGCGCGATGACTGTGATCGTGACTGTTGTAATCGTAATTGTTCCCACTTGATCGAGCCATAAGCACGTTTTCGATTTCATTGCCGCCTCTTCACGCTGAAATAACAATGATCGGTCAATCAACGCGCGCGAACTAAACTGTGTTTCAAGTACAGAATAGATATATTGCCTGATTTGTTGGATCGTCGCGTCCGCGATGATCGTTTATCGATTAGATTTTGCTACTAATCTTCGACCGGCGCGAGATAATTATGCATTACAATAAGATTTCGAAATTGATAACGCACATCGGTGAAACGTCGTGAAAAACATTGAGAACGAGATAAGGTGTAACAATTAATCGATCGTTGCATGTTTTTTGCGTGTACGATCAATGGTGAAGTCTTTTCTTACGGGTGTGTTCCGTCATCGAATGCGTCATCCCCTGCGACTTGCGGATCGCGTCATCTCCTATTCGTGGCATAAGCAGGTTTCGCCATCGATCGAGCGTCTGTGACACGATGAACGCGTTGCCTCGATCAATGATCTAGTGAACCACTGGCAGATCTAGTGAACGCGCGCGATCTTTCGTCTGCAACCTCTCTGCTGTCACTCGAGCCCGTTTTAATCCGAGCGAAGCTCCGAGGTTTACAAGCACGTATCCGCTTCTGAAACGTGAAACAAATGCTTCGTTGGCGTTTTCTTTTTTTTTTAAATCCACGTAGCACTAATCTGAACGTTAACGTGATTATCGAGTTCTCGGAATCAAAGTAATTAAATAAATTGAATTGTTCTCGTACAAGGATTAAAGGGTCATCTGTTTATCTTGTTCGTCACGTTTGATACAATTAAAGTAGAAAGATAAGTGGGTGAAGATAAATGGGAAACAATGCTACGAGATTCACACACGTGATACACATATCTAATCGTACTTCAACGCGTCAAACGTTGCTCGTAGTAAATACGCGCTTGTAATTCGCGTATTTGGAACGACAGATGTGAAAGAAAACGAGTGAACCGGGGTTAGAAATTGATGAGCTAATTCGCCACGGTTCCACAACTTCCCATCGATCCAAGTGGCCAACACAACCGGCACGTTGTCTACTCTTACCGAGTCGTTCTCTCGCGTTGTTTCTTTGATACATTATTTCTAACTTCTCTTCGTTCTCGACAAACACGTGTTATTGCACACTGCGTCAGATCAATCGAAACTACACACCGTGTAGTATTCCAATTACTCCCCGTTTCGCCCAAGACTCGACACGCGGTGATATTACCTCAGCCAATGCTCTACAATTATACATAGACCATCGAGCTCTCCTCTGTTTACTCGTACTCGTTTATCGTGTGACTGTGACAGTACGTGACTCTGACCGTTGCAACGTGCGCCTTTCCGTTCGTTTGCCGGTGTATTTATCCACGAATCACCTGTGCCTGCACGCGTCGCGTCGTCTACGAAAGTCTCACTGCAACGCGCGTCTGTCTCTCCCTTTTCCGCTGGTCGCCCGTCGCAGCGCGTGGTCGTTCGCGATCCGCGTGGCGCAAGCGCCGTTTTATTTTGTCGCATCTACTTTTACGTTACGTTACTTTCGTTACTTTCGTTTCCTCCAGTCACCGATACCGCGCGATACCAACGCTAAGTGACGACTGACCTCGTTTGATTCCCGCCCGACCAGTTCGAATCAAGTTTCATGGTCGACGTTTCTCGGCGAGATTTCCGTTTGTATAGCGCGCGGCCAGCGTGCAGGTAGCAGGCTAGATGCTACGGATTCCCTCGATCGAACAAACGTGAGATGACACGCGTGGCATGGACGAAGTGATCAGCGCGGCGCCAGTCGGCGACGGGCAATCTCCCTCGGCGAGTCGCGGACGGGGAAACGTGCCACTACGGCGAACAGCTGCGTTCCTACTACTTTGGGTCGATCCAGACGCGCGCCGCGCTCTCTCGATACTCTTCGCCGTTGTTATCGATCCGCGTCGAACCGCGAAACACCCATGGGTCGCACCCACGGCGCGTACATGATAGCCTCTCTCGCTCTATCTACCTATACGTACAAATACGTGCAAGAACGTCTGCGAGACGAGCACGTACGTGCATATCGTACGTAGTCGTGTAATCGTCGAACGGAAACGCCGTGACCGCGATCGGCCACGCTAGATATCCTCCATGATATCCTGCTGTTTTATGCGTCATTCATTCTTTCCCCTTCTCTCTGGACCCCTTCCAGCCAGCCCTCCTCGACCCCGTACGCTGTCCTTCTTTCGTCCACGCGAACCTTTCTGAACGCTCTCCTTCCTTTTCCTGCCCCTTACGTCATGTTCTTGAACGAGTGACGCATCGTTGCCACGGTGCTAAAAACGATCGAAAAATTACCGGCAAGAAGTGGAACCGATGTGTAGACCCGGTTATCGCATCGAGTGGGAAGTCGCGCGCTAAGTTAACTCTTTAGTCAACCAGATCAGTCGTCAAAATGATTAGTTTGCAACTTTTCAGAGAAATCTTTAAAGATTAACAACGTGAAAAGTGAAAGTTTCTGTTTCACGCAACTGCACTCGCATGTCTTTAATACAAGTTTTACACTCGTCGGTGGTTCTAGCGTTAGGGGACACGCGCGATTCTTCATGGGGATTTCACGGTTCGTCGAAATCGGGTCGCGATCGTGCTCGCGAAACGATGAGACGGATCTATAAATAACTTGATAAAAGCACCGGAGCCAGTGTCGGATCGGAGTGAGAAACAATGTTTTTCTCTCTCTTTTTCTTTTTCGTATTCATAACCGCGGGAGGGGAGGGTGCTACGCCTGTAGATTTTTTTGAGCGTATACTTTTTATTGTTTCGTCATTCATTTACATTCAAATATTTTCAAGATACGTCTTAAGAAACAGTGCGTGTTTCGGCATCGGTTCTTCGAACTTCGTACTACACTGCTAATTGTATTTCGTATAAATTTTCCTCGCGATCGCTTTTAAACGCTAATAGAATACACTACGTGGCCTCGTCGAGCTTCTTTTTCGATGAGTCTAGGATGCGTTCCGTCGTTGTCGTTACAAGTTGCAAGTTGTGAGATAGTTCTCTAGATAGTTCGCTATAAGGGACGATATCGACGTTTCTCGTCGGCCAAAACGACACACCATTTTTATTATTTGGCCGCGCGAGGAGGGGTTGCGGCGGCTGTGTTCTCGCAAAAGTCACGCCGCTCGTTTCGTTTACTCTGTTTATAAACGAGACTCGTTACACAATATACTGATTGCCATATGTTTTCGCAATTTTTTTTTTTCATATTTCTCCAATTGTTTGTTCTTCGTTTGTATCGCCGATTTACATCTAATGTATAGTATGAACAACGACGGGGAACGGCGACGAGACTCGACGACGATCAGTTTGAGAAGTCACACGCAAAACTTAAAAAAAATATCGCTCGCGCGCGCACACGTGTCTTTCGCATGCGTGCACAATCGGGTGAGACATATAATAGCAGTCGTTGTTTCGGATAGAAAAGGAATAATCAGCAGAAACTGCGAGCACGTTATCGAACTTCAAAATGGTGGGCGGGAAGTTTATTTAGCCACTAAAATAAAAATTCTTCCTCTTTCTTTCCCTTTTCTTTTCATTTCGAACTCTCGTTGCCGTTGCGTCGCACGTAATACATAAAATAGCGTTTCACTCGTCATTCTTTTTTTCCTTTTTTTTCTTTTTTTTTTTTTTTTTTTATATATATCATACGTGTATTTGTTTGCTGCTGATACATTAATTATAATACACACCGTTTATAATGGCCCTGGACACGGTATATCTTGGCCGATTCGGTTCGATCCGGCGCCTCGATTCGCAAAGTCGGTGGTCGCAAAGACCAACGTCGAGATCCGTTATCGCCATGCTCTCTTTCTCTCTCGTTCTCTCTCTCTCTCTCTCTCTCTCTCTCTCTCTCTTCTGCACTTCTTAAATAATTTCAATCGTAACAAACACTCTTTAAATGCTCGCGCGTTTAATCTTGTCATATTAAAATTATCCATATATGATATATGTATATATAAATATACATATGTTAAATATAATTATAAATGCATCTAACGCTAGTCGCTTTTTTTCGTACCCCGTGCGATTCACTTCTCTCTTTTTCTCTTTTATTCCTCTCCCATGCATCCGTCGAACGTTTACTGTTACCGCGCCCAAACTTTTTTCCCATCTCTTTCCTTTACATCATGCTGTATCGCCATCCGGCATTCGCATGCACGCCATGGACACACACACACACACACACACACACACACACACGCATACAAATACACATACGCATAGGTCATATATCATATGCTCATGCAAAATCATTTATACATTCACACATCCTCACACCTGTTCTACCTGGTTGGATAATCATTTAAAATTTAGTCTCTCATCTTTGAACGAAAGACTACGTCGAATCGTTGATTCTTTTTTTTTTTTTTTTTTTTTTTTGAAGTCGACGCAACGTTGATTGCAAGATCGTTAAATTTACTGTGAAAAGCTTAAAAAGTATAGAGTAGAAATGGAAATCATTGGTAAAATATATATATATATATAAACGCCGATAAGCGTAGGAATCTTGAAAAATCGTACAATCCCAATGATGGAGTGCGACAAACAGAGCGGAATACATTACTTCAATGTAAAATGCATAAAACGGCAAGTAATAAATACTTTTGCCAGAATATGTACTTGTGTACTTATTGTTACAATAAGAGTATCATTTAATTCAGTTCAGTCGGCTGTCGCTTAGCGCCGTATTAGTATTATTACAAGATTGATCGTTTTCTCGAAATTTATGGAACGTTAAACACCTTATAGAACATTTCACGATAAATGCAAATGGAACAATAATGTCTCGAGATCAAGGGGCCAGCCTGGAGTTAATCGTTTGTTACACCTTTTTCCTGGTGAAAATGTACGTAATCTAAAAGGAGGAGGAGGGGATATGGTTTGACGAAATCGGATATGAACCACGTTCACAGAGAATATTTGTGCGAGAACGTGAGAAACGATGCGCAATCAGTTTCCGAAAGATACGTATCATATTGAGAAACAAGCTTATATCGTCGAACATCGATAGTGTATCGGCATGGTTAATACCTTTTATCGTTATTTCCCTTACACGACTAGAAATTGAGATTAAAAATTTAGTTCGATAATACTTAACGTTACCGTTGCGTTCTTAATTAGTGCGTTAATTTAGTAATCAGTCAGTTTACGAATCCATCTTATGAAACAAAGAAAAAGAAAAAAAGTGGTAAAAACGAAAGATCGTAATGTTAAATACGATGAATCTTTAATAGTGCATCACACGTCATTCGAATTTAGATACGTAAGCATCGTAATTATCGCGTCACAATCGTTTTACATCGTGTCGTGAATCGAATGACATTAATGATATAAGCATTTAACATACAACACAGATACCGTGAGAAATGGCATATAATTATCTTTTTTTCTTTTTCTTCTCACTTTTCTTTTGCTTCATTCTGTCTCTGATTCTCGCTCATTCATTCTCTCTCTCTCTCTCTCTCTCGATTTCTCTTTCGTTCTATCTCATATTTTCGCTCACTTGCGCTCTCCGAACTTTGTTCTGTCTGAATGCAATAAATGCCAATAAGCTGGTGCAAATCAGCGTATATACGGCTATATTATAGATACATAGAATATATATGAACTGCAACGTTAATTTTTCTCATTGTCCGTGAGAATCGTACGAGAGACGATAAAAAAATATAAGAACGGAGAGTAGTATACAATATCGGTAGCAAACATGATCGCCCTGTCATGCATCGAATTTTGAATTTTTTTTTTTTCTTTTTTTCTTTTTTTTTTTTGTTTTGTTTTCAGCGATCAATGATGCATAAATATAAAATCGATGTAATCGTTTGACGATCAGATCAATGAGTGTATTTAAAGAAGTCGTGAAACGAACATCTCGAATCGATCGAAAGGTTCGTTTGTTTGAAAGTTATGTGGCAGTCGATGATCACTTTTTAATATTCTGTTCTACCTGTTGTCCGGTACCGAAATATTTTGACTTGGAATGTATCGAGCTGTGCGTTATTAATGAAATCTGTACATGGAAGTAGCGGTGGTATGTACGAAAAAATTCAAGATTCGATTTAAATTACAAGTGTGACGTGCATTTTAATTATTAAAAAAGAAAAAAAAAAAGATTGGAAGAAAATGCTGGAAAATATTAAAGTTGCATCACGATCGCGAAAAAGTTCAATGCACGTAACTTCTATTAGTCTCAATTTAAATGCATCTAAGACTAAAGGAATCTTACAAATGTTTTTTACGTATCTTCCGCTAGATTAAATTCTGTGATATTTACATAGAAACGCAAGCGTTTTCCATTGTGCGTGGGATTAGATTTTATGTTACGTCACGTTAGGTTGCTCGATTTAACTATGAATAATACTTGTCAAGATATGGAGCACGGCAATCGTCATTGATTGAAGAGAAAATTGTACGATACCACCGAAGACTAATACGGATGCAAACGTAGGTAGGTGATCCGTGATGTGTGTTGTGCATCGAATTGGTAGAATCAGAATCGATTTTATCCAAAGTTCGCGTTGCTTACCATTCGTTTAGTAAGCAACCAAAAGGGTACGGTTCACTTAGAACACTAGATTAGATATAACGTACTTACACACAAACATGTTTGATATACATGGGGTATAACTGCATTCCATTTTCGCAAGTATGTAGTAAAAAAAAAAAGTCGTGTACGTTTGTCGATGATCGTTTCGGTTGATCTACACAGCAGTAGAATTCTTCGTTCTTTCTTCGCTTTAATTCAAACTGGTCCGCGTCTCATCTTTATCTTCTACTCAGTTCTGCTCTGACAACTGAAAATATTTAAAGGGAAAAAGAAACAAGAGAATAGACGAGCAATTTTGAAATAGAACTCGCGGTTTAATTAACCTTGCGACTTAATTATTCTTACCATCTACAATCTCTTGTTTCATCTTTTGGAATTCTTTGCGCACTTCCTTGATGATCTCTGCTTTAAATGCCTCCATTTCTTGAGCAGTGAGCACAGCTCCGTCATTAACGCCGTTTACTTTTAGAAGCGTATCCTCGGAAGCAGAGCCAAACCTCTTGCGAACTGATTTCGGTGATTCGGCACCGTTCGAGAATTTATTATTCGACAAACTGTTCTTATCCCATGATTTCTTATCGGGTGAACTCTCAGGTTCCTATGGAAAAGGAAGGAAGAAATATTGCAAGTTGAAAATCCATAGCAATATATTTGAATACTGAAAAGGGATATTTATGACTGAAAGAAACGTACTTGCGGCTGTTCCGGTTGTTTTTTCTCAACAGCAGCTCGTCTACGAGCTAAAGTTTTAGCCATCTCATCCATCATAGAAGCCATGCCTCCAGCTCCACCCCTTCCTAGGGTGCCATAATTCCCACTGCTTCCAGCACTTCCGCTGCTGCTGGTACTGGAACCACTATTTTCCACTGGTTGCTGAGATGCCTAAACGCGAGAATATACATGCGAGAATGAAATAAAAACAAGTTGAAGGCGAGAGACGACAGTGAAAACATTTCGATTCGAGGCAAGACACACACCTGCTGTTTTTTTTTGAGGCGAGTCGCTTGAATTGCAGCAGCCAACGAATTGGACTCTGGCGATGGTTCGCTAGTGGCAATGGAGCTTACAGATCCAGTGGAACCAGATGCAGAAAGAGGATTTAAGTTGACGGCGTTGACTTTCGGAGCAGGTGGCGGAGGAGGTGGTGGAGGAGCGGCAGGTCCACCCAGCGGAATCATAGGAGGAGGTTGAGGACCGGCATTGCCAATGGAAGCATAAATATTAGGATTAACCGGTGGTACAAGGTGTCCACTGCCAGGAACGGTATTGCCACTGCCAGCACTGTTCCCGCAACTACCACCGCTGCTACCTCCACCACCTCCACTGCCGCTGTATTGATTCACCGAGTTTGATGGTGTTCCGTATGGATTCGTAGCGCTCGAAACTGCCTGTATCTGGCCAGTGCCGTACTGTGCCTGTGCCTGAGATACGACACCGTACTGAGACTGATTTGGCTGGCCAACACCAACGTTGACACCTATCCCATATTGGCCCGTTGTCGCAGATCCGCTGCTCGCATATTGGCCAAGCGAGTTATTACTCCCATACTGATTTCCACCAGCACCACCCGCACCACTATTATTACCACCGCCGCCGTATTGGTTCCCTTGACCCGGCTGACCACTAGGATACGCATTGCTAACTTGCCCGTTGTTATTATAGAAGTTGTTCTGATTTCCTGAGGAGTACTGACATGGACTTTGCCCGACGACAGCCACGGTGGCGTACTGACTATTGTTCGGCGTGCCTCCGTACTGATTTCCTTGATTGCTACCGTAAATCGACTGTGCTTGAGACTGAGTCGGCAGATTCGATTGAGACGACGGTGACTGCGCGTATTGGTTCATCATCATCGGAGGCGGCGGTACCGGTGCATTAAAGTTTATCATTGCCGGTGGACACGGTGGAGCTGCAATTGCCATAGGAGGCTGAGGCGGTGGTATCGGAGGTGCACCACCGCTCGATATTTGTCCCGCGCCGGTCCCTATACCACCGGTGATTTGCATCGATTGCATAACAGTTTGCTGTTGAGGTTGGGGAGCTGGTGGTGCCGACGATGTTCTGTGATGCCCGGATTGTGGCTGTTGTTGTGGCTGAGCCTGATGTTGCTGCTGTTGTTGCTGTTGCGGAGGTTGTGGCGGCGCTGGTGGCTGTGGTTGCTGTTGCTGCACGGATTGTTGAGGCGGTTGTTGTTGTTGTTGCTGTTGCTGTTGAGAGGGTGGTGGTTGTTGCTGCTGTTGCTGCTGCTGCTGCTGCTGTTGCTGTTGTTGTTGCTGCTGTTGCTGCTGTGATGCAAGAGGACAACTCGGAGAAATTGCGTTCGGACTGTTCGTCGCTGCAAAGAAAAAAAAAAAAACGCACGAACTGAAATCTATTTTCGATTTCGCAATTTATATCAAATATTTTATCGTTCCAACATCCAAGATCAATATTTGATAAATATCGGTTGCGTTGTCGTACCTTGACTTTGCTGAGACATTCTGCGTTCTTGAATGATCGCCACGTCTTCTCTGGTCATGGTTCTGGACAACGAATGTACGATGAAATTTTTTCGTGATTTTTCTAACATGCTTGTTTGCTCGTAAGTGCAGAGAAAATCAGAAAATACCAAAGGATAAAAAAAACAAACCTGTATCCCATGTCCTCGTCGTACTGGGCGTTAGTCGGTTGTTGTTGCTGAAAGACGGATTGCTGTTGGGTGGCTGAGGCGGGCGCAAGGCTTCTCGATATATTGCTCCCATTGCTCAACACCTAAGTCGAATATCAAACAGTTACTAAATAATATACATCCTGATCGACGTTGATCGATAGTTAGAAGTAGAAGCGCAACGACTGGTATACAGTACGCGTTAGCTGATGTTTTTCTTCCTATGTTCGTTTTTGTTTCTACCGGTGTAAACTCACATCGAGCGCTTGCAGCATCGCTCTGGCAAATGCGTCGGCGTCGTCCTTACTGGAGAAATTCAGACCATATACTTGCTTGTTATCTCGCCATTGGTGAAACGTGACTGTCGCCTGATTGTACTTCAATCCCTTGAGGATCGCGCAGTTGATGACGATCTCGTGATCCTGCAACTTTCTTCCCACCACGCGGAACGTATTGTTCACCTGGTGATGATACAACTGTACTTTGGAAAGTCCTGAGGAACTGCCACTCGGTACCCATTTTTTATTAACGTCGTCATATACCATTACCGACGCACGAGCGGACGATATGCTCACTTCGCTGAAACATAAAGAGAGGCACGTTTTTTCTCTCTCGTGATACATATATATCTATCTGTTGCGGCGTTAGAGTCTGCCGTTTATTTCCATAAAATAATCGAAATATAGCAAGGAAATGCTCGAACCACGATCGATATTCTTCCGGAAGGAATTGTTGCGGTCGACGGGAATACGAGTATCGCCTCATCGTTTTCCTCGTTCCTTGGGGGGATCGCGTGGATATTTGTCACTCATACGATCATCGATCGAGGAATCGCGAGATTTCGTGTAAAACGTTACGTTCGGTTTCACTTTCACCGTGCCACGGGCCACGTTAAAACAGCGCAGAGTCGTTCGCGAAATGAGAACAGAACGAAACGGAATACTAAAAGATACTGCCACTTCCTTCTTTGCTCAGCGCGCGATCAGACAAGGCTGGCTCGAGATAAGAGCCGGAGTAGTATCCGCGATACGCGTTGGTTTTTTCAGTTTCACCGTGCTCGTTGTTCCGTTTTTTATTGCGAGCATACGGATTCACGAAAGATCGTCGACACTGGCAGAGAGATTAGTCAGAACAAGAAAATACCGAAGCGTTCGATTATCGATATATATATATATATATATATATATATATATATATATATATATATATATGTATATATATCGCGCAGGAAGCACGATCCTGATAACAAATCTCTTCTTACAAAATACGAAATTGGCAAAGTTGTTGCGCGCGATTGAATGTAGAAAAATCTCAGAAAAGGAACTTCAATTTAAATGATCTACGTGCAGTTAAAAATCTCTATCGTAGAGAGGAGACAACGTTGTTCTTTCGCGTTATTTGCGTGCAAGTGGCAGAACAGAGGTTCGCGTCACTAGCCTCTCACGATCATGTTACGGTGTAACCCTTTTAAAACGATTCCCTTTCTTCTTGTCTTGTGTTAACTCACACTCTCGCTTCTCACTTTTCTCCCTCTCACTTGATCTCTCTCTTAGAACAGCAGATGCTTTCAGTTTCTAAATCTAATTAAAATGTAAAGCAAAATTTAGCGTCAAATTGAAAGAAAAAAAAAAAAAAAAAAAAAACGTTTAGACGTTAGGGTTTAGCCAAGTGCAAATTGCTTCGAACGTGAATCATAATGTGACTCACTGATCGGCGTAAGAACGTTATCGGGTGTAATTCATTGATATTTTTTTACCGTGAAATAGTAAAAACGTGTGCCGAGGTGAATGATTCAATGATGATCGCAATATTTCTCACTCTATGTCATTGATGACATTTATTTTGCAAGGCGGAATGATCGAGAACTTCGAAACTATCGAAAATTTTCATCGTACGTACGTACGTACAACAGAACCTCCCCCTTGTCTAACATAAACAAATATGCATGCAATGAAATTTTTCGTCTAACGCCAATTCATATCGGACGTGTGTACACGAGTTTGAATAAGGGTAATCCGCAGGAGCGTGAATAATGTTTTGCCCGGACGTGAGAGGAACACGGTACGAGCAAAAGTAGAAAGAAGTTCCGTTCGCGTTTACGATACACAAAGGCGTCGAGACGCAAGATTTGGAAGCACATCAGAATATCATCCGGACAAGCAGGACTAAAAGAGAACCGACGAATGCGTGAATGGAATACTCGATTAGTAGGGATGCAACCGGCGAAGGTGAAAGAGCTGACACGTTTCACGATACACGATAAGAGGAATAATCGTAGGGCCGTACTCTGGATGACTTCCAGCGCGTACTGGTCCTTTTCGAAAAGTTTGAACGTCGAACACAGGCATTACGTTCTATCGGTACAGATAATGGGAATATATCAGTAGCGGAGGGTAGTGATAAAATATTCGAGCTATTGAACGTGTCTACCGGCGACCCACGAGATAAACAACAGTGGTCAGAGACCAGGAGAAGCGGTGCTTTGAACTCATGTACCGAACACGGCTCGATTTTGTACGACTCCGACCATCTCTCACTGTATCGTATACGTGGAACTTACTTCATGTTTGTTTGACTCGGAAGCGTATGCTATGTCTTCATGCAAGCTGTATTCCTGCTTCTGCACAGTATGTCACCGATTCCATGAAAACACGCGAGATTCGGGCAGGATTTGCGGTAGTTCGACATAAATAACGTACGGCACTAACACCACCCCGACACCCTACCTATGCACATCTAGCCAGCCATATTGCCGACCGACTCCAGGCCCACACTCCTACCACCTCGCGTCGCGATGCACACGTCTATCTAGAGGGAATACTCGAATTGCAAGCGTTGGTACACTCTACCATTTTTTTTTTTTTACTCTCTCTCTTTCTCCCTTTCTCTTTCTCTTTTTCACTTATCCCGCTTCTCCTGTGTCTTTTTCTCCATTCACAAAAAAAAGAGATGAAAGAGAAAGATAAGAAAAAGACAGAAAATTTCGGCAACATAAGTTAAAATGGTTTCGTTTCAATTCGGCCGACGAGGTCTAATTATTCGTCTCTTTAAAAAAAAAGATTTATTCACTCTGGAAGCAAGTACGAATAGCAATTGTTGAAATATTACGCAATTTCATAATTCGATTATCGATCAAAAAAATGACTGGAATTATTTCAGAACTTATCGTTATCGATTTATCAAGTGTTAATCGACGAATTTAGACGTGATTACAATGACGCAACAAACGTAGGTGTATCGAGCGGTTTGAATCGATTATTTCTAGAATGTCCTAGATCGGGATTCTTTAGGAGAAAGTTGAAACTGAAGGTATATGAAAAACGAAAAAAAAAAAAAAAAAAAAAATACCGTTAATCCGTATAAAAAGCTATCTGCTACACGTACGAAAAATAAAATATCGTATCGATTTTACAAACGTGCTTATACGAATGCGTTTTTCATTCGACTAATAGTTTGTCATTTAATAGCACAAGCGATTTGGTCTGGGAGGAGGACGTTATGCATCACTTCTGTTGCAGAGAGTTCGAAATGGAATTCGTACAAACCGCTAGGCAAGATTAATAGTAACGTTGAACATCAGATGGCGCGACAATTTAAGTTCCACTTGAATACACGGGAGTTTCCACGGGTCCCTGTCGCCGACGCACCTGGCGCATCGACCGAGAAACAGAAACAGCTGTCTGTTCGAAGCAACTTGGGAGAATATCGTCCGTTAATCGTCGATACAGAATCGTGTGGATCTTCGTTGCGTTATTCGTGGAATGTGAAGTAACGAAGCCTCAGGGTATTGTGCCTGTCATCAAACGCGTACCAGCCTGCCCCTTGCTTCACCGCTCTTTACCGCTTTAGGCGGTCGCTTCGATGATAACGTGCTTGCCTTTTATTTTTCCGATTTCTACGATCCGGAACGTTTCTTCCCCCTTCCTCTCTTCACCCTCTGCTCTTTCCGTGTCCCCACTTGCTCATTCTCGCGCTCTCTCGTCACTCTGCCTTTCTTTTTCTCTCTCTTTCTCTCTTTCTCTCTCTCTTTGCTTCTCTCTCACTAGTTTTCCGTTTCTCTGTCTTTCGATCTCCTTCTCTCCTACTCGCAGTTGCTCCCAAGATCTGCGTGTGCTTCGTCAACGATGTAAACAGACTGATATTTTTTGGTGAAAATCTTCGTGTTCCTGCCACGATTCACATCCCCATGCGATTGTCCGTTGGTGTTGTTGCTAAGATCGCGGCCATGCGTGCACAGATATGACGCGCCTATAGGTGAAATACGTGCGTATCAACAAGCAGCGTTTCCTTCGATGACACTGTCGTTGATCGGTGACGATTCCTGGGGCAACAGTTGAACACATTTGCGGGGGGAAAAGGTATATAGACTTCACCGATCGTCTCGATTTTACCGTTGATGTTCGTTCCTTCTATGAGGTTATAGATAAGAATTCTCCCGCGCTATGGGACACGGGTGTGAAAGACGTAGAATGTTGGACGAGAAATGAAGTTAAATGACCTTAAAGTGCGGAGATCGTGATTTTAACGATTGGCTCGAGTTTTTTTTGGCGATTGTGATGTTAATTTGCGCAGAAAGAAATCTTGGAAGAGGATTTCGAAGTCACCTTTAATTCTACTGTGCTATAATTTCATTGACAATATTCCTTTTGTTTCATTTTCTTCTACTTATTTTTTCTATCTTTCTCTCCTTCTTTTCAACATGCTAATTGCTGTTTTTTTATTTTTTGTTTCAATCATATGCAATAATCGTTACGAAATAATAACTCTGTTCTTACAGTGGTATCAGTGTGAACGAAGCGTAATCTTTGTACAAGGACAATGTAGAAACTGTTGGTAAAAAGTGCCAAGTAATTATGGACACTCTGGTGAAAAATTTGATAGTTATGCATTAAGCATATTAGGGATATGCCTTGCACGATCAAGAAAGAACTAAATGAGTGAACAAAATTATAAGGAATGATATTCTCTTTGAGTCTATTGGATGTTAGATAAGCTAAAAAATGTCTGGTGATTCAGGATGGAATGCTGTTATTCACCATCCTTCAGAATTAGAATTACAGAATTGGAATTGGGAAGAAAACGATGGGGAGCAAGAAAGGGAGCTCCCTTCGACTGTTGATATGGATGCTATAAAAGGTGGTGGTAGTTGGGATCCGACTACTGAACCTAATGGTATTAATATGTTACATTAGTAGATTATGTAACTGTTCTTTGGCAATTTCTATCTTGATAAGAATACTGTAGTACAAGAATTTTCTTTTTCTTTATTTTATGTTAGGAACAGATTCGGTTGATTCCGAAGAAGACTCAGATTCTGACGACGAAAGTTCTGGAGGTACGGAAGGTAGTTGTTCTTATTCAAATTCAGATTCGGACTCGGACGACGAAAGTAGTGGCGACGAGGAGGAAGATACGGGATCCAATTCAGATTGTACATCGGAACACAGCGAGCAAACATTTTCCATTCAAAAAACGAATTTTGAGCCGGTATATATAGTAGAATTTTATAATTTTCGTTAATATCGTAAAGATCCAAGCACCAAAGGTCAACAAAATTATGTAATTATGTTACAGGGAGCTCTTAAATTAAAAATCAGTATGAAAGGTCCGAAAAAGGAGGATCTGGAAAAAGAAAAAGGCAGAAGAAGCGTACCAAAAAAGGTTAAATCGAATCGCGGTGGAAAGGTAAGGATCGATTTATTATAATTTCAATTGAGTTTTCTTTAGAGATATATTAGAGATATATTTTACGTGTGTTTTTCATTTAGTCGTCTGAATGCAGCAGTGACGATTCCGATTCCTCAGAAAGTCGTTTACCCTCACAACACATGCAGCAACAACAGCAACAAACGCAGCAATCCCAGCAGCAACAACAACCTCAACAACATCCGCCACTTCAAGAAATCAATCAGGAAGATTTAGCGGCAATTTTGCCGGATCAAGAACACGAAGATGCTCCGTTTGACGGATTTGAAGATTCAGAGAGCGGTCGGTTAGTATCGAAAGCTATCGAGCGGATGTCGCTCGGTGCAGATTCAGATACAAGCGAGAATGGTGATCAGAACCCTGTACCTGTGTATAGTTCCACTTTATTGCAACAATTTGTTGAAAAGACGGCTCTGTTGTCAGAACCGAGGAAAAGGCGGAGTAAGTTAGGGAAAAAATTGAACGATTCGGAATACCCTTGCGTTTCGAATGTGTCTCCGGACTCGGGAATTCAATCGGTGGACAACAGTCCCCTGCATTTGGCAATCAGTCCTGTGAGTCCTCCAGCACCGACACAATCGCCAGTGCAACCCGTTATCACAAAGCCAGCGGTAAACGTAGATCGCGTTTTATATCCACCTAAACGAAAACCCGGTAGGCCGGCGAAAACAGTTTCCACGCAGCCTCGTGGCCCAGGTAGGCCAAGGTTGAAACCGGAGATTGTAGAAAAGATTGAAAAAATAGAAAAGACGGAGAAAACAGCGAAAAATGAGAGACCCGAGAAAAAAGAATCCGCTCCACAACCAACAAAAGTCACAAAGGAAGAACCTCCTAAAAGAGGAAAAGCAAAATCTGCGCCACAGAAAGCTGCTGCATCTCGGGCAGACAAAGACGAAGAAAATAATTCGGCTAAAAAGTTGAAGGAGAAACCAGCTTGTCAAAAGAAACGAAGTTGTAACGTTGCCAAACAGTGTACACAAACGAAGATAACTGGAAAGAGGAATAACACCGGTTCCCCAGCGCGTATTAAGTGCCTAAGTAGAACTGTTACGAATAAGTACGGGAAGGAAGGAGTACAATGCAATGGTGGAACGTGTAAGAAAATGGGAAAGGATAAGTCCGGACCAGGGAACAAGACAACTTCGTTACGGCGACAGAAGCAATCGACTTGCGAGCGAGTTTCGAACGATAGGAAAGTAATCAATTCGAATAAAAAGAGTTTGAAGGAGAATAGAAGCAATACTGTTCCCTTAGCTAAGCGACAGGCATCGTTAAAGAAAAACGTCGCGCCGGTTACGCGACGTGTGTTGAAAGAAAATAAAAGTAGTAAGAAAGCAGGCGCTGGATTCGAAACGAATGGCGTTGGCGTTCAAACCCTGATATCTTTGCCCGTTGGTGAGGTACTAAAGGCCGAGAAAGTTGAAAATGTAACCAATAAATGCGACAAGGCGACGCAACCTATACACAATCATTGTCACAAACATCATCATCACAAGCATCGGAGACGATTACTATTGCCACCTAAAAATCCTATACGTATACATCCATGCCTCATACAAGAGTTAGAAAAATTGATCGATGAATTTTCCAGATTGTGCAGCTTGGGCAGGAACAATTCAAGCTCTGGGTATTCCGAATTACCCCAGATTTTTCGCGTGAAGAAACTAACAAAAAAGAGGAAAGGAGGCGATGTTACCGCGAACGATGATCAGAAACTAAAAAGACGTCTCAAGAAAGAGAAGATACTGTCCGGAACGGATTCGAAGAATAGTATGAATGCAAATGCGAACTCGAATCCAAATGAGCAAAGGTTACCATTAAAAAAGAGACATTATCACGTATCCAGCCCTCATAGTTCTCAAAGTTCAAATGCAAGCGGCATTGACGTTGCTGTCAACGAAGCGAACTCTACCGAGAGTCACATCGAAGAAGCAATCGAAGCTACTATAACGAGATACGGAGGTAGCTCTGCATTCTCGTTCCAAGAAGATTCCGTACCTGTTACTCCTAAGAAAAGACACAGGGATACCGAAGCTGGAAGCCCTGACAAATCAAGCGCAGCGTCTTCCGATTTGTTGGAAGAAAAACCATTGAGTCAAATAGAAGTACAACCGCGTCGTAAAAAGAAAATCGTCAAAGATCTTCGCGTGACAGTTACAAAATTACCTGTCGAGAGTCACGGCGTGTTGGAAAAAGCCGAGAAGATGGACAAGGCTGAGAAAGTTGATAGCAAAGCTGAGAAGTCCGAGAAATCCTCGAGTGATTCCAGAAATCTGAAAAGTCGCGCGGAAAAGAGCAGTAGGGGTGAGAAAGCGGCTATGGAGAAATTAATAAAAAACGATAAAAGTCAAGCGGATAAGATTGAGAAAAGAGATATCTCGCCGGATCATGTACGTTTGGAGAAGAATATAAAGATCGACGCGGCGGAATTTAACGCAATGGAGAGTTTTGACGAAAATGAAGCAGCGAACGAGACTAAACCGTCACAAAATTGTCTCAATCCAAATGTTCCAAATCCATTGAATTCCGCTGCTGTATTAGTTTTGACCAAGAAGAAGATGAGACGGCGTAAAGCTATAAATCGTACAGGCTTCCCAACGTTAAAGAAGAAGAAAAAGAGATCCTTGAACGCAAACGAGACGTCGACAGATACATCGAGAATCATAGCTTTGACCAACGAAGATGGCACCGAAGCTGACGGCGAGAGTTCAACGAAAGAAGGAATCGAAGAATCAGTAGTGGATAGCAAAACTAGCGTATTGAACAACACTGAAATACAAGATGCATTTACCGAAGAGTCTTCTACTAAGCACAGCAATAACAATCTTGTACAAACTCGCGTTCAATCGAAAGCTGATCCGACTGCAAATCCAGATCCTAATTCACCAAAGTCAGAGACGAATAGTCACGTTCGTTCTGACGAAACTATTGAATCCCGATCTGGCCAATTAAGAGTTCGTAAGGATTTAGTAGAAATAGACAGCGACAATGCACTGAGCAAATTATGTCCTGTTAAATTTGAGAAGATACAAGATTCAAGATCGTATGACGAAAATGCATCCTTGGAAGAGTCCCTCGAGAGATTCACTGCGAATCAACGTGTTGCTGAATTAAGCGAAGAGAATGTAAAGAGACTTGAACGCTCAAATTCTCAAACAAACATCAAAACAGAGCATTCAAGCTCCTTTAATGGTAATCAGAAGAAACGACGAGGTTCTTCGAGCCCCTGTAATTTGACTCCCAGGAATATGAAGAGATTGCGTAGCTCTGGTTATGATACGGAAAATGACATTCTACCTAGTAATGACATTCTCAACGATGATCACGAGGTAGGGAAACACTCGAGCTCAACACATACGAGAAAGAAGCAATCCCGGTGGAAGAAACGTTACTTACAGGGAGGCATTTTGCAAGAATATGGCAAAGACTTAGAAGGGAAAACGCGTAGTAGCATCGAAAATAGTAACGCCATTGGAAGGAATAAGGTTATATGCGAAACAAATGAATCTCCATCTGCTGCGTTATTATCCGCTACGTATCAATGTGGCAAGCTTTTACGACAAAGAAAAATGCCGTTTCAGTTACCATATGATTTATGGTGGCTACATACACAATCTAGACTACCTGGTAGAGAATCAGTTCCATCATGGAATTACAAGTAAGCATACAATTTCTGCATTGTCCAATGTATTATCGTGCCATGAAAACTATTTAATCATTTTATTATTTCTCTCTTTTTTAGGAAAATTCGTACTAACGTATATTACGACGTCAAGCCCACTACACTTTACGAAGCGCAAGCTTGCGAATGTAAACCAGAAAGTGGCTGCGGAGATGATTGTATCAATCGCATGGTTTTCAGCGAATGTTCTCCACAGCTTTGTCCCTGTGGTGATAAGTGTGAAAATCAGAAAATACAGAAACACGAATGGGCACCGGGTTTACAAAAATTCATGACAGAGGATAAAGGTTGGGGTGTGAGGACTCAACAGGCCATCAAGTCTGGTGTCTTTATTCTTGAATATGTTGGAGAAGTGGTGTCCGAAAGAGAATTCAAATCAAGAATGGCGACCAGGTATTAAGAGCATGTATGAAAGTTTCGTACAAATATATGTATGAAAAATAATAAATTCATATTCTTTCGTTTATTTGTAATAGGTATGCCAATGACACACATCACTATTGTCTGCATCTCGATGGAGGTTTGGTAATTGATGGTCATCGTATGGGTGGTGATGGAAGATTCGTAAACCATTCTTGTGAGCCTAATTGCGAGATGCAAAAGTGGAGCGTTCACGGTCTTCCGCGAATGGCGTTGTTCGCTTCTAGAGACATTAAACCAGGAGAAGAACTGACATATGATTATAACTTTGCACTTTTTAATCCATCTGAGGGACAAGAATGCAGATGCGGTAGTAGTGCTTGTAGAGGAGTGATTGGTAATGACACAATATTTTATGCACTAATTCCTTTTCTGCAATTTATTCACTACAGTATTTTATGTCTTCACAGGTGGAAAGAGTCAAAGAGTCTCAAAAAGCATTACTTCCATTCCATCACAATTAGAACCTACAGAGAGGCGGTCGGTTGGAAGACCGAGGAAGAATGTAAGAAAATCTAATACAGTGCAGTCTGTGAACTCTAAAGGCATTTGTAAATCTCGAAAAGTTGGTGATTCCAGTTTGATTCACGCGCCTGTGCTAAAACCTATGTCCCATCAGCAACGATGCTTTGCTCAGCAACATCATTGCTTCTTGTTAAGAAATTTAGAAAAAGTCAGACGAGTTAAATTGTTGGTAAATCAAGTACAAATGCAAAATGGCAAAGTGAAATGTGGTAACACGATAAATATAAAAGAAAAAAGTTCAGGAGACGCTAAAATTCAATCTGACGCATTCTTCTCACAATTAACTGCTTTGACTAATACAAATACCCGAACCGTACGAACTCGACGTTTAGCTCAAGCTCAAGATGATCCAGAAGTACACAAAACTGCAAAATTGGCCAAGGTAAGACACGTTTACGGTCTTTTTATCCATAATTCATTTTTTTTTTTTTTACGTTTATTCATTCACGATTAATTTTTAGGTATTGAAAGATTTATACAGTATCGTAGCAACTGCGAAAGATGAAAATGGGCAATTATTATGTACACCATTCATCACATTACCTTCAAAGAGAAAGTTACCTGATTATTATGAAAAAATATCAGATCCTATAGATTTGACAACTATCGATCAGTGTATTGGTACAGGTCACTATAAAACTGCAGAGCATTTTGATCACGATATGATTAAACTTTTTGACAACAATGTGAGATTTTTCGGGAGAACCTCGGAAATGGGTATTGCCGCAGCTAGACTTAGAAAGTTATACTTAGGAAGCAAGCCCGATTTCGTGGATGCAATAACTGAAGCAGTGGGTTGTCCTCCATCTCAAGGCTTTTTACCTCCGCGTGGTTCAACTGCGGGCGAAGAAGATGTTATTAGGTGTATTTGTGGTTTGCATAGGTATGCCTGAATTGCAATTTTTATTGTAACTTAATCTGTTTGAACTCTTTGTAAATGTTATCTCGTGATCATAGGGATGAAGGTTTAATGATTCAATGTGAACGCTGTCTCGTGTGGCAACATTGTGATTGTGTTAAAGCTGATACTACTATAGAGTCTTATTTATGTGAGAGGTGTCATCCACGCCCCGTTGATTTGGAAATCCCATTAGAGGGTGACGAGGAAGAAGAGGGTAAAAAGCATTATGTTACCTTGATGCGTGGTGATTTACAACTTAGACAGGGAGACACTGTTTACGTATTGAGAGATACTCCCGAAAAACATACGTATAAAACCATTCAGAAACCTGATTATGAGCAAATGGACATCTTTAGAATCGAGAGACTTTGGAAAAATGCGGAGTAAGTTATTGCATATGCATTAATTTATTGACAATTTTTTTATATTTGTTTTTCCAATCCGATAGAGGTGAAAGATTCGTATTCGGTCATCATTATTTGAGACCACACGAAACGTATCATGAACCAACCAGAAAGTTCTATGAGAATGAAGTCGTATGTGCACCACTTTATGAAGCCGTTCCATGCGATTTGGTTGCTGAGCGCTGTTGGGTTCTCGACCCTCATACGTATTGTAAAGGTAGTAATTCTTTTTTATTTAATTCTATATTTTGTGCAAAAATATTTTCAAAAATATTTTATTATCTTTAATCAAGGACGCCCAGTTGGTTCTACACCGGAGCATACTTACGTTTGTGAGTATCGCGTTGATCGTGCAGCACGATTATTTACAAAAGTTGCCAGAGCTAGACATCAGGTTTGCACAAAACCTTATGCATTCGAAACGTTCCCACAACGCATTAAGCATTATCGTACATATTTGGTAAGTATTAAATTAATACAAAAAGAAAAAGTGCCGAATGTAGAAACTAAAACTTTTAAAAATTATATACAGCCGCATAGTCTTGAAGGAATTCAAATTGGAGGTAAGATGAATAAAGAGAAAAAGAAGGGTAACAATCAAGATGTTGATAATAATCACAAGTCTGAATCAAGTGAAAATACAAAAACGCACATCAAGGATCAACAAAAATCTTCTATGAGTAAAAGTAGACGAAAATCGAATGAAATTTTATCCATTGTTACACCTACAACATCGTATGCTCAGGTAATGTTATGAATCAGTATCATGTTCAGTGGTAATTTTCATATTTGGTTATTAATATATTATATTAACATGTGCTATTATCTTTAGAGAGAAGAACAAAGAAGAAGATTGAACAATATTTTAATCGCTTTATTACAAAAAATGCCGAATAAAAAGGATCCTTTGGATTTATCATTTTTATTAGAAAGAAACAGGCGAAATCGTAAAAGGCCAGGTGGATTAAATCCGTGACATTGGATTATACATGATCGATAATAAGAAACTATCTATACATATATGTGTTGTGTGTGTATGATACCTAGAATAGACAGCACGCAGGCACGTACACACACACATATAGGTACCATATAGGTAATACATGCCACTCCTAATTTCTATTGCAGTCAAATCTGTAATAAGGGTGGTCGATCGATCGATTTTTTCATTTCGCTATACGTAATCGATGTCATCTAATCCGTTTCGTAAGGAAAACGGTATCGTAATGCGTTTTCTTCTTCTTATACTATGACCCGTCCAGTCGTATAATTTAATCTTAAACACGAAGGCATCCTCCTCTCTAAGGACATTGTATCGGTCGAGATCTTTTTATATGCTTTTTGTTGTTTTTTATATGCTCAAAACTATAGAAAATTGTCTATAGTCTTTTAGCATCGTTTTGGTATTTTAAACTATCTTCTTCGCTCACGCTGGAAGTTATTAAAATGGGGAAATAAAATTCGAATAGAATGGTGAGGAAATGTTCAAAACTTTCTTTCTTTTGGCATATTACAAATGTTGTGTTTTATAAAATTTCTAAAAATTTTGATTGTATCAAAAGTACAATTTGTTTTCGTAAAATAAATCGACTCGAGTTGAGAAAATTAAGTCCCGTACGTGGAAGAATATATATCTGAATCTAACGAGAGCTATTATTTCCAATATAATTCTAATATGGTTAGAATTGCGAAATTGTATAAAAGTAATTTGTAAATTTCTTTCATAGTGAATATACTTAAGTGTACAAATTATATATTACTCGGGATTGAAGAAAATGACAACGGCACACGTAAGAGAACGCTGAAATAAGAAAAAAAATCGAATACATGCGCGAGGCTTTATTGCACAAAAGTACCATTATATTTTTCATAATCCCAGTGTTATTTGAATTAAGTGTAATATATAGGTTTTTAAATTAATAGATAAAACTTGACTAACATATATAAATATATAAATATATAAATATTTAATTTATTAATTATTGCGATGGAATATAGCTAGTTGTTGCTATAACGACGAATATACGCAGGATTTCGTATTTATTATTACATTATACAGTTAGTAAATACATATTATTAAAAGCTATTTAATACGTATAAGTCTCATTTATATCATATGTTTCTACGTTTTTGCACAGATGTCCGAAACATTTTTATTGAATGAAAATTATATATTATATCCTATTTTGTTTTTCGATGTAAGTTGAAAGTATACCAACGTAGTGTAGTCATACCACAAAATCATGTAATGGATCTTTTGTAGCATGACAAAAGGGGGTGCCTATCTTTATACTAAGTAGAAGTTAGTGAATTGAGAGTAGGATTTTAAATTTGGATTTATTCTTTCGAAGGATTTTGTGAATGATTTTTATGAGTGACAAATTTTGTAATATTAACTTTCTTTATACAAAATCAATGTAAATCGTTTTTCTCTTATGCAGAAACGAGATTGATAGTACAATGAATGTCTCGAATAAAAGCATATTATTTTTTTCTTTTTTCTTTTTCTTTCGACAATAAATCATGAACCGTTGATATTATTTTTAAATATAAATTAATTATTTTAATGAATCATAAACATTTATCTATATGAAAGGCAGCAAAAAAATTAGAAGAGCTTATGGTTTATCGGTTATCTTGCACGATAAAATATCCGCGCAATTACGTAAAATGCGTTACAAATGTTAGATAAATTGTGTCGCATATATGTAAATCACATTGAATTAATTTAAATCCATATTTATAGATTAATAAAGTCAACATAATCAATTATGTTGACCATTACATTAAGCGTGCGTGAAGACTGATTTACTGTTACAGGATATTTCTAGCAAGTAATTGCACTGATTAAATCTGGGTTGTAAATAATTTAAATTCTAAATAAATAGAAGATATTTTTTATTTTTACGAATAAGTTTGTACACTTCTGTCAACAAGTAAATTCTTCGATTACGAACTAATTCTGCGAAATTATTCTTATTCGATTGTATATGAAAAAAACAAATTTTGTTCATTGACTTACGATTTAATGTTATTACATATTATAATTTGATCTTGGTCGACTTCGAATCGTGGTAATGTGCGACGAACGAGTTTCTTCATACTTTCAATTTCTACTCTTACAAATTTATCTTTGTGTTATACATTGTTCAACATTCAAAGAACACCTTAATTCGAAGTCTCGCAAACTGTACAAAGTATTTTAGAAAAAGGAGGTACAAAGACAATCATCCTGTAACTATGGTTTTTCAGTACTATTGAAGTAAGAAGCATAAACTAGAATACCATGCTTTATTTGTAAGTTTATGCAACAAAGAAAAATGTAGCAAATGAAGAAAAGGTAGAATAAGGATGAAAGGAAACGGAAAAGAAAAATAAAGAGTTAATGACTAAAATGAAAGACGTTTGGTAATAATGAGGAGAAAAAAAAAAAGGAACAGGAGGAAGTACGTCGGGTAACAATCGCATATTCTTGATAGAATAACGTTATAAAATATAACATCTAATTCGAAAATACCATTTGGTGATCTTATTAATTCAATAAAATGCGCGTGCATATAAATCAAATTCAATAATAATTTATTATCGTGATACGATATTTTCTTTTTTTGTACATCATCATTAGAAAGTTAAAACAAACTCATATACAATATCACTCTCGTGTTTTTGTGGGGAACAAATATCTTCTTTTTTTTTTACATGATATTTTTAACTATTAATATATAAACAGACTTCCAGTAAACGTTTTGTGTAATACGTTTGAAAATCTGTACATATTTACACGTTTGTTTTGAGAGCGATAATTCATTGCAAACCTTAATGCTAATTGTATAATATACCCATACATGACATTCTTCCTCTTGATCGACTTTTCGATTAAAGACGTTACAAGATGTTATTTATACGTTACCCCCTTTTTGATTTAAAATGATTTAAAAACTACGTATTTAATATGAATACGTTTTCTTCGTTACGTGCTTTGTTCCGATGATCAATCTCCAATCACAATTACATAATATTACAATTCATGTAATATTGCATTTTGCAACGTAAAATAATTTCATGTGGTGCATGTGTAACGGTGCCTTCACTCGACAAAATCTAAATTGTTGCTCGAGTTATAAAAACGCGACAGATAACTTTGGAATCGTACATTGCAAAATGTATGAACAAAAAATTGTAAATATATTGTCGTGGAAAAATTTGTCCATCTATTTATGTATGATCAGTACCAGTGCTCGGTATCGACAACACTATAATCTGGAGTTTTCATATTTTCCTCGTCATTTTGGACGATAAGTCTATGTCCCACTGTGGAATTGTTAGATAAAGCAGTTGTGCTTTTTATTCTGCCTGGAAAAAGAAATATACACGCTGTCGTACGAGAAATATCATTTGTGTGACAATGACAAAATAACAGAATGAACGAGAAAAATTATATATAAATTATATATATATATATATATATATATATATATATATATATATAACGATTATAAAATAAAACTTGTATTAATTACATTCATTTTCCCGATGCAATAGAATATAAATCAAAGTTATTAAATACGATTTTTTCTCTACTTTGACTTCAATTCTAATTAATTTTTTACGAGTCGCATATTTATTTAATAAAACTCGATAATATTTGTGTATCTTACTATTCCACTCTCGTGACATAAATCCTAGTAGATTATTGTTTACTTGTAGCCTGTCCACTACTAGTTGTAGTTTGTCCGCTCTGTTGCTGCTGGCCCCAATACTGATTATAATACTGCTGATTCCAACTATTCCAATTTCCATTACCATAACCTTGTTGATTATAACTGTTTTGACTGTAGGATCCTTGTCCATAACTTTTCCAATTGCCCCATGGTTGTGATCCCCAATTATTTTGTTGGCCCCAACCTTCCTGAGATTGGGCACTTGGCCAGTTGCCTTGTTGACTCCACATAGCTTGTTGTGATCCTTGATAATTTCTTATGAGACAATTAACAATTACCATTATTAAATTCAATCATAAAAAATTAATGATAAAACAACTGGAAAAATAGAAAATGTAATTACCCTATTGGAGCTCTTGATCGTGAAACTTGACGAGCTCGACCTCTATCGTTCCCTCCTCTTCTATCAATATTACCACCTCTTCTACTCATTCCTCGGTGTACAAGTGGAATAGGTACCCCCCTTCTTCTCCGTGGCATCGGAGGACCATAACCACTACCGTGTCTTATGTGTCCACCTCCTCCTCTTTGTGGTCTGTCTCTCCATCCCATGTTACCTCGCCAAACAGGATTACGATTTCTGTCGATATCTAAAAAACATTCATTTTTTTCTACTTGTTCGTTTTAAATAATTTAATTAAGATCCTTACAATTGCTTCGTCTGTCACGATAATCTCTGTTGTCGCGATTACTTCTTATGTCACCTCGATTTTCATGAGTGTTTTCTGATCTCGAATCATTGCGTGCTCGTTTAATTCTTTGTCCACCATAGCCTGCATCCTTCCCTTCTTTATTGTATTTTTCTATAAGTTTTTCACCTTCTTCCTGATTAAGCTCGACCCAATCGACAACATCGAAAGATGCACCAACAACGGGAGCTCTAAAGTTCGCTGAAAAAAATTAATGCATATATACATAAGTTATATGCTACTAATTACAATATATATCTTATTATAACTATAAATAAAATATCAGAACCAACCTTTCATCTCTAAAATCATAGAATCAGTAATTTCCTTGCCATCTATTGGTTTATGTTTAGCAATGCGCGATTTAAATTCTTCTTCTGACGGAACTATAACTACTGCCTTTCTTTGATATCCACAGAAATTCTTCAGTTTACGTCGTTGTGCGGAAGGATATACATTTGTCTGTATTTAATTTTATAAAATATAAGTCGCGTTAAATTATATTTTATTTTAACATAAAAAAATTAATAAATACAGTGAAATACATACCTGATCTAATATATAATTACGTCTTCTGCTAGAAGCCATTTCTATCAATCTGTCCAATGCGTCGGTACATTTATCAATAAGTATTTTCCATTGTTCATTATAGCCTTCTTTTTCAGATAATCCAGGATCCTTAAAAAATATATTTTATCAAATTATTTTTTTAAAATATAGAATATGCATATATAATAATACACAACGTTTACAATACATACTTTCATTTTATTAATTAGACTACTGAGTCCTAAGATGTTGTACATTTTTTGCGGATGTTCAGTTGCATATTGCATTGCCCAAGTAGTTTTCCCACAAGCAGGTAATCCGCACATCATTATTATTTCACATTCGCCTTTTTTGTCTGGTCTTCGCGGACCAGGAATTTTATATTGAGATTCCACATTTCCAATCGAAACGTAATCTTGCAAAATTTCTTCTGTCCATGGTGTTTCTTGGCCAAAATTGCAAGCAAAACTGCAATTTTTACTTAAAATATGTGGAAATAATGGTTTGTCACTGAGTTCCTCTTTAGAGATATTAAATGCTATGCCTTGATCTTTTCCATTAACAGTATAAGACATAACAACATTTTCAGATGTTGCATCCAAATAACAACCGATAATGTCTTCTTTTCCAAATTCAAGTCCATAATCTTCATATTGGTTATCCGTCAATTTTTTACCAATGCTGCTATATCCAAAACTAAATTTTTCCTCTCCAAGTTGCATCGAGGTGTAAGGAGTTGACCAACCAATTTTAAGTACATGCGGATGATCTTCGTTTTCTGCATTAACAGTACAATGTTCCACTATTTTTGCTTCGTAGTAAACCTTCCCATAAAGAAATCCATAGGATGCTCTTGCTCCAGCCCACATATGCGAAAATCCATCATTGTGCATAGGCGTAGCGGTGAAATATCCATCCTTATCAATGACCAAATTTAAATCTGAGTCATCTGAAAATCAACAATAATAATTAAACAGCATTCAATAACAATATACAATTCAAATACTTTCATTCAATTTGCAACATACACCAAGATAAAATTAAAGCAGAATCATCGATTTCTGGTTCATTTTCAATGAGAACTGGAGGAGGTGAATCATGTCGATGTTCTACAGGGCTAGGGGATCTTTTCCGTTTTCTATCCTTGACGACGTTGTTCGTATCTTGTTCTTTCATATTTACATCTGTATCTTCTTCAAGTTTATTTTCAGACATTTCTATATCCTTTCCACGTAAACGAAAATAGGTCAATGATTAAAAATAATATTTCCTGTAGGTACAGTAAGATATTTATGTAATAAAATGTAGAGGACGTAATAATTTTTGAAAAACATCCGCGATCTCAAACGTCCGAATTTTTCATCTTTCTATTCCACATTTAATTTCCAAATATATAAAATTTAAAAAATTAAAATATAATATTATATTTTATACGCTTTTAATATTTAAATAAGAAACAAGTTTGTCAATTGCAGTCCTCTACATTTTAGTGAGATCGCGGATTATGCCATATAAAGTGCATAGCAGATAAAGCTAATGAACATTGTAAAAATAATAGTTTAAAATATTGCTAGAAAAATCAAAGCATTTTAATAAATTAAGTTTAAAATAACAGTACAAGCAATATATATATATATATATATATATTATAATTAATAATGAATTTATAAAATATACCTCTTCATCTTGTTTTTTCTCGATGCTACTGTCCATTTCTTTTTCATTAGTTGACAGGATTGTTTTATCCTCTAATAATTCCTCTTCTTTTAATTCGTCATTTTCATTGATATCTATGTCTTGATCTTCTTCAAGCAACTCATTTATTTGTTGTTCTGGGTCAGGAATGTCTGTAGTTTTTGTATCATTAATAGATTCTACAATATGGTCATTATCTATAGATTCTATATTTTCCTCCTCATGTTCAATAGTACCACTTTTTGTATTTGTATCTATCTTATCACGTGCATCATTAATTATGGTTGATTTCTCATTTTCTTGTGCTTCTGCAATAGTGTTCTGACTTTCTTTTATATGTATGTTTTCTACTGTTTCTTGAGTCAGTTTAATTACTGTTGATTCTTGCTTTTGATCTGTTTCATCTAATGACTCTTTTGAAATGGAAACATCTGTATCGCTATAATCAACTGGTGATTTTATAGGACATACTTGTGAAATATTTGTATTCTTTTCATTTTCATCAACGTTTGCATTCTTTACTTCGTCTTTTATAACTCTCATAGAATTGATATCTTTATTTTCTATACTTAGCAATAAATCTTTTGTTTCTTCTTGTTCATCCTTTTTAGGTGATAAAGGCTTTTCTTCTTGTACTGGAGTTACTTCTTGTACAATAGATTCTTCTTGTGTGATTGTTTCTTCTTGCATAGAACCTTCTGCCATGGCTTCCTCTGTCAAAGCGGATTCAGATATTGTAGGCGATGGTTCACGAGACGTGTCATTCTGATCTCCCTTCTTTGGAGATGTCCTCCTTCTGCTAGAATATGGGACTCTAGGAGTACTCCTTCTAGAGGACTTTTTTATAGAATCTTCCTTTGGTGTCATCACAGGAGCAGTTTTTGACAATCTACTAGACTTTTTTGATGTCTGTGGTGTTTTCGTCGATTTTTCATTTTCTTGCATTGTATCATCATGCGTGTCTTCTGTACTGGCATTTGCTTTTCCTTGATTTACTTCTATAATTTAAAAACATTTATGTTGCAATAACATACGAAAAGTCAGAATATTTAGAAATATATAATACTCTCATGAGAGTATGCAGCGTTTATATTAAAATATTTATTTAAATAACAGATAATATCGTAGCTCCATTCTAATCACGGATATTAATTAAAAAGCCAACGACATGATTAAAATGAAGGTAAAACAAAATTTACTAAATTCCAAAATCTATAAGAAACGTAGTGGCGTCGTGTACGTGTTACGTGTCCACACGTAAACAGAAGAAAAGCGCGCATAGATCGCGTCTACTCGACACCGAAAATACTGAAACCGAATTCCTCACGATTATCGATTAATTTTAACAGAGATGAATAGGTTATCGCCTCCTATTCAATAATAATTTGGAAAGAAAATAATAATGTACGTTAGGCGAATTATTACTAGTTCGTTCGAATGTTTGTCAACATTGGAGTGTACGAATACGTCGATCACGAGACGAGAGATATCGTATTTGGAAGAATTTCGGACAGAGCAAGATTAGAGATTAGAAAGAGTAACTTACGGTTTGCATTTTCCTCTTCTATCGCCTTACGAAGTCTCTCAACAAGCACTGACTTGACGCCTTTCGTATCGAGCCTACGCTGTGAGAGTTCTGTCCGTAATTCGGCCACTTTCAACTTTTCCAGATCCATTGCGCGTTATATTTCACGATCCTTGTTAATTCACACACTCTTATTCGACAGGAAATCTTGCGAGAAGCCCATACACGCGCCAGTGACCCGCGTTAAATATACAATATGGCGATACAACTGCAAACAACGCGTTACGTGTTGTAAATGGATTTTATTGGTCAATGTGGCATTTATTTGAACCAACGCCAACTTCATTGCCGATGAAATTATTTCTTTCCATTGCGGTGGTAGAGCGTGGCAATTCTCATTGGTTCTTCGAAGGCGGGATTTTATCTAATTCGACAAGAGAGTATATATATATACACGGGATTCGCAGAATCTGTTAGTTGCACGCAAATTTTTAACCTAAGTTGTCACGCCTGTTGGAACGTGTTATATTTTGAAGTTGATAAAACAAAACAAAAAGAGGATGTTTGAAAAAATTCTTAGAAATTGATAGTCATTTATGATGCAAAAGAAAAAAGGCTCTCTCACTGTGCTTGTTCTTTTATTTCTTTTCGATAATTGAATATATTTGTGATTGAAATTGTCGAACACCTTTGAGATAGAATTATTACGCCGTAACCTGAATCACGCAGCGAATGTAACAGCGTCTTTACTATACTGTTGCCAATGTTTATCAAAGATTTATCAGGTTTTCATATCATCTTTTGATTTTTGAAAGAATTATATCATGACAGCAATAAACGTGAATTGGTTGCATTCTGTGGAGGGGGAATCACTAATGCATCATTTTTATGTGAATACGTCAAAAAAAAGGAGATTTTATGGTAAAGGATTGTAGTCAAATAAATGATGCTTTACATTATATCTTTTATTCGTTCATTAATTCTCTTTGTAAAATTCTTTAGGTATTCTTGAAAGACCTCCTCTACCATCTTCAATTGAAGAAGTTACTTATAAAATTTTTATGGTCGGAAGATCTGGAGTAGGAAAAACTGCTGTTGTATCTCGTCTTGCTGGATTAGAAGAATCGAGTAATTATACAGAAACCAATGGGATCAAAAAGACAAATGTATTTTGGCCAGTTAAGATATGGGATAAAGTTGTATTATTTAAGCTACAGTTTTGGGATACTTCAGAAGCAAGCATAAAAAAATACAATCATATATTGCCTGTATGTGAAAGATAAGATATATTAAAGTACAATATGTAGGAATTACATATTATTTTAAATTTTTAGGCATGTAAAGACAAAGTAGATGCTATATGTTCTGTATTTTCCTTTGACGATGCAACAGGATTCAATGATGTCCCATATTTGATGAATACAATGGCAGCCATAAAAGAGAAACCGGCAAACATAGTGATAGGAACAAAGTAAACAAATGATAGAGTTTCCTTTTATTCTCTAGCAAGAATGATTAATTGATTCTTGGTATTTTGCAGGTTTAAATCATGGTCCAGTTCTACAATAGATGATGCACGGATAAAAGAATTTGAAGACAAATGGAAAGTTAAAGTTGTTAGAATTGATATTAATAAACCTTCCATGAGGTCTGAAATGTTTGATTGTTCTTATCAGTTGAATACTATTTGTAATATTCTTTGGAATAGAGATAAAGAATTTATATCTAAACAAATGGGACAAAACTAATCATTTTTTTTATTGAATTTTTACGGTATTTCGAAGCATTTTTATACAAGATTTAATAAAGGTAAACGCCTGATAATTCTTTCACATCGATTTTCCTTCTACTCAAGTAGAATAGTAATTTGAACTTAGTATTTTAACTGCAGGGTAGGAAACATTGTCACTATAGTATATCTAGAGATTTTGACTACTTTGAGGCTGCTAGTATTGAAGACGAACTTTACGATTATCACGTTCGTTTTTTGGTGGCGGCAAAGTTAATAATTATTTCAATTTTCACTTTTATTTTTCTTGAAACAAAAATTACAGCACTTTGAAGGTTTTGAAGGTACATATGCAGGTATGTTGCATGATATCTGTGATTATATAATACAATCGAGAAATCATGAGTAGCATTAAATTTGCATGTTTTAATGTTGAGGTTATAGTTTTTTAACATACTATTTTTATATTTTCTTAAGTACTGTTTATTATTAATAGTACTTGTAAATTCAAAAAAAATTATACATATCAATTTGTTCGTTGATCATCGTCATTGAATGATAAATTTTGATTGGTTTTTTTTTTTATTATTCACTCATGCGCTCTGAAGTATCGTTCAGTTTACAAGCGCGCGTAAAATGAAATACGCGTATATTAATGAACTAGTGAACTTTCTATGATATTATATTTTTGTTTGTAAAACTTCATTTTAGACATGAAAAGCAATAAAGTTCTCTTAGTGGGGGCAGTAGTTCTTACGTCGGAAATTCTTTGGTATTTGTATAGAAGAGTTTACAACCTGTGGAGTAATTACACGAACACGTGCGAAGTTCGAAAAGTACAAATACCTGAATGGAGACAAAACATCTCAGAGGTCATGTTTTTTACGAAGGAATCTTCTTTTTGTCGAACACATTTGAACGACGAAGAGATCTGCTCTAAAGACAATTGTCCGGTTCAATATTTAAGGTAATGAGCGATTTATTACTTTAAAAGAAGATATTTCTTTCAATAATGATCAATAAATTTCATATTATAGAAAGATAATAAGTTATATCGATCGAGCAACGCGAAGTTTGGACGTCTGTATGTATTTTTTTACCTGCCAATCATTATCAAACGCAATTGTGAACTCTCATAAACGAGGTGTACTTGTTCGAGTAATAATGGATCGACGTATGAGCTCTAACCGTGCTACGCAAACGATTTTATTTTATAACAACGGTGATTATTGGGATTTGTAATCGCATATAATCATTTATGAACAACATTAATTCTTTTCTTCAAACTTCGAAATTATTTGTGTTTCAGGCGTTGCGATCAGATTAGCAGACGAGGATAATCTAATGCACCATAAATTTCTAATTGTGGACAATAATCTGGTAATTACTGGTAGTACGAATTGGACTATGTCTGCATTTTTTGGGAATTTCGATCACGTGATAGTGACTAACCAGCACTTGTTGGTAAAGCCATTCGTTGATGAATTTGATAGATTGTGGAAGATATTTTCGAAATCGCAAAAAGATGCAGAAAATCTGCCTTCAGCCTTTCTTCAATCTTCCTTCAATGACACTGTATAATCTTGTGAGTATCCGTTTCATTCTTACAATTTTTCCTTTTGATAGTTGAACAATTTCCAAATGGTATACTATATTTGTCGAATCTCTTCTTCCTGATACCTAACGAAAGACATGTTAGCGTCTGGAGAGCGCTCCTTTGACGTCAAAGAAACCGAGAGAGAGATCGTAAAATTCGATGGTATGTTAGTAGTAGGAGGCACATACTTATGCGGGGATATATACTTGTGAGGTGGAACGATGGTACCGGTCAACATGTGAAATAGCGAGATGCAAATTGGTACGGTGTTTCGAGCAGCGATCGACGCGATACGTTGCGTTCCGACACGACATGACGTATGGTAACTTGCTCTCATCGGCCGATAAAAGTGGAACATTGTCCGTATATATAAATAGGTTAGCCTGTATGAAAATAGACGTCGGGCTGTTGGACCGGAGGATCGATGACGAGATACTCGGCGACGAGCCGTCCGTTGCTTCAACTTTCTTTCCTTTCCTCTTTGCTTTGAGATTCACGGTCTTTGGTGTGTCGTCATTACGCCTCTAAGATTTGTCGTTTCATTTTTTCTTTCTTCTTTCAAATTTATTTTTCGTTATTTTTATACTTTTGTACAAATTCTTGTAACTCCTGGTTATCTAATTAAGACGACAAGACAACAAATTTTACTTCTTTAAGTATAAGAAATCATGTACGCACATCATATAGATGATATCATATATAGATAGTAGCAGTTAACTAATTTATTTAATTTATATATCATTTGAAATACCAATACCAATACCATTGAAAATATTTGGATCAAATCACTTGTGCACTCGCCTTTAAAAACAGTTGATTTGAAAACAAAAATTCAGAAAACAGGACGTAAAGACAACGCATAAAGGAAAGAATATGTAATAAAAGAACACAGATTATTAGCACGTGTATATATAACATCTTAGTAACATCACTATTATATTATTATAATATAATAAACTTTATTGTTAGAATTCGTTCATATCTCTCAGTTTTACTAAAAAAGTGAAAAACATTGAAAATTTTTGGTGATCGTAATTACATGATCGGTAGAGTGTAGTGGCTGTATAGATTTGTACCACGAACTGTACTCGACCGTGAAAAATATAATGGAATCAAATATAGATTCAAATATACCATTCTCTAATTGTGTTTTCGCTATCTGAATATTATTCTTGGATGTACGCAGGTAAACATGTTCCTACACGAGATAAATACATTTGCACGCTGTAGGAGAAATATGTAACTTGGGAAAGCAAACGATTGAGAATAAACGTGCGACGCGTGAAAATAGCAACGCGCAAGCCTGAAATATCCATTGTATCCAGATACGATAAAAGCCGAACGCAGTTTGACGTTTGCTAATATGCTTTTTCCTGGACCGCATCTACGTCAATCTATCGATATTTCGGAAAACGTATAGCCTTTTGGCTTAATCGCTGCTTGTTTGACTTACAGAAACAATTTTCGAAATATTCGCTCTCAATTCCGCGAATCGTTCGCTTTTTTCTCGAATCGTGCAATAAATTTTCCGATTCCACTTCAGCTTCCACCGGATAAGTTTGAAGAAATCCACGCACGTGGCGTGCAAATATTTGTAAGTTAAATTCGAATTGTATCTCATAAAAGAATGTGTCCTGTTTACGTCGGTATTTTTTTTCGCTTCTTCTTTTTTTCTCGTCGTGCTTGTCAGAGAGCGTCAGTTTCTTGCGTATCTGCTCGTAGAAACGATTCAATACGTAGAAAGCAAGTACAATACTTGACAAACGGAGAAAAATAGGCGGCACGTAGGTCAAGGGTGTATCAAATCGGACAAGTGGAACGTTCACGATGGCCGCGAGAGTCGTGAATTCAGGAAAAAGAAAAGGTCAAAGGTCAAGTATTCCTCGATGGCCCTCTTAGTTGCTCTCTTTTCTATTTGAGACGCGAAGATTGAAGGACAACAAGAAAGAAAAATGTTTCGCGTACAGGTAGCAGGTTCGCTCGTTAAAACTCTGCGGGATACGCCACAAAATGCGAAACCAGCTGCATTTTTACAAACTTTTTTGTCTCCTAACCAAGGAAACAGATTCTTTTCAATAACCTTCGTTTGAATAACTTTCTTTCTTTCTTTCTTTCTTTCTTTTTTTTTTTTTGAATAACTCGTAGCTTGTTTGTTGAAGGGAGACAAAGAGTGACTCGAGGGAATACCGTGTCTCAAAAATTATCTGACAGATTATTTCAATTGTTTGTGTTTAATATATTTATTTCAATATCGTTTATATAGAAAACATTGCTTCGCGTTAACGGAGGCCTAACGCGTTGTTGGCGCACATTTCTTCCCGTCTATTTCTTCTCTAACGATTTTCTTTTTTACAGGTTTGCTAATTACAAATTTCGCGTCGCGTCGCGTTGGAGGGGAAGAACTGCGTTACGTATGTATAGCCTGATGTTCTGTGGTAAGATAGCTCTACCAAAATTGTGTACCATCGACCATTTCTATATATTCGCTCCTTCTACCGATAAATTGCTAGAAGAATATATGCGCGCTATGTGTATACATACGCTATATCGTTTAATGACACTAAATACATGTCGCTCAATGTCTGTTCGAGTTCTTTCTTTCAAATTCGCCCCATCTTCGCCTCCTCGGAACGTTTTAGAATGTTCTCTCTTCTCTAACTCCTTTCCTACACGATGTCTCTTCTTCCGACACGATGGAACGAATTCTTCGATTTCACGCAAGGCCTCGTACAGTGACCTCTACCGGTTACCGTTCGTTAAATCTATGTAGTATATAATTATCATAATGTAATAAATTACTAGGAAATCCGCAGTCATTATTGTCTCTATATAGTCGACACCGAAAACACCGATCGCAGTTACGTTCGCATTCGCCGCAGTCTTAACGAATTTCTTTCTTTCTCTCTTTCTCTCTTTCTCTCTTTCTCTCTGTTTGTTGGTTTTGTATCACATTCGTTTTGTATTCTTTACTGGAAAAAATGAGAGAATCGCCCAATGTGATCTCGTGTTCGTCGCACTCGACTATTTCGTACAGTCTTTTAGGCAATTCTCGTCGTCGAAGATCTTCCACGCGAGAGGGATTGTACGAAAATGATGCTGGTACGTGAGTAATATACACGCGTTCCGTGTATATACGCACGTACGTTTGTCGATAATTGGTCCGCTCATAGAGAAGATTGATGCAGCGAAGAGGACAGTGACGGGGAGGAGAATAGAAAGACAAGGAAAATGAAGGAAAACGAGCGTGCGCGGGTGAGTCGACTGGGACGCGATGAAGAGGAGGAGTAGAGGAGATGTGTAACGAGTGGTGGAAGATGATTGAGGGATTATCACACGTTTTCGCGTCCGTATCGGTCGTCGTTCGAAATCGAACGCGACGGTACGGAAACGACGATGCATCGTTCTAATGGAAGATCGAAGGCGAGTCGGTCGCCGTTCGTTCGAACGTTGCTTTGGCACATTGTAGAGAGGACGGAGCGTCTCCGTCGCGGGCAGCGTCGAAGCTGCCGAAACTACACTTCCGTTCCTGACGATCGCTTCTAAGGCAAGGTTCGCTAGAAGCTTTGACTATCCCTCACATGGTTTCTGTCCCGAGGCTACCAACGAAAGCCGGCTCCGCGATGTTCGAGTCGCACTGCATCACCCATTCCCAGATCCTCTTGGTAACCACCTTCTGATCGATCGTTGTCTCCAGGCCGTAACTGTTCAGAAGCTTTCTCAGTTTGTTTTTGTTCTCGTCGACGTTTCTCTGATCGTCCAGGATGGTGTCCAGGTAGAGCAGACTGTCGGCTCTCCTCGCTATTCCCTCGCTGGCGTCCACCAACGTGGAAGTAGCGCTGTGACTGATCTTGTTCACGCACCACGAATCCTTCAGGTATTTGTTGATCTCGGTTACGTGCGGCCTCTTTTCAGGCTTGTGCTCGAACGTTCGCCTGAAGTATCGCAGCAGCCTGGGTGTGAATCGCCTGAACGTTGGCGGTACTTTGGTTGTCCTTCTCTTCAACCATCTCTGAAACGCCGAGTATTCCGGATCTTGGATAAGATCGGCCGTCTGCCACGGCGGGTTCCCGGTCAGGCAAACGAACAGGACGATACCGAATTGCCAACAGTCGGCGCTCCTCTTGCAGGCGTACCTCTCGTTCTTCACTATTTCGTAGATCTCCGGCGGTTGAAACGGTAACCAGGTGCAACGTATTTTATTGACCAAAGTGCCCTCGCGTCTCGTGCAACCGAAATCGCACAGCTTGATCTTGGACATGTCCAGCGCGAACACCAGCACGTTTTCCAGCTTGATGTCCCGATGAGCCAACTGTTTCGAGTGTATGAAATCGAGCGCGGAGCAGAGCTGACTGGCGATCCTCTTGCACGCTTCCTCGCTCAATCCTCCGGCTCTCACGTTGCCCGCGAGGTCTCCATAAGGGGCGTACTCTTGCGCGAAAACGAAACACTTCTCCGCTTTGAACGCGACCGCGTACGAGCACAATATGTTCGGGTGCGGGCTTAAATGATACGAGTAGTGAAACTCGCGGAAAAAGTCCTTTTCCGTGGTTAATTCTTGGTGGACGGCTTTCAGGACGACCCTGGTTCGCGTCGCTCGATGAGTCGCCAATAGAACTTTAGCGAAACTACCCTCGCCGAGCGTCTTCTCCACTTCATACTCCTTCGACAGATCCAACTCCTCCAAGGGAATCTCCTGCACTCTGTGTATTCCGGACTCCTTTTTCTCGTGAAGTTTCATCTGAAATCAGATCGGTAGGTATTCGTATTAACGGTACTCGGTATTATTAACGAACCTTTTTTTTTTTTTTTTTTTTTTTTTTTTTTTATCGCTTTTCTATCCTACGCGCTGTTAAATTCTATTTTAATCTCTCGCAGCGTCGTCACGGGCACACGTTAAGATCGATTGCTATTTCTCTCTCAAGCTATTTCTTTCACCCTTTCATTGGCGTGTAATCGTAACGTTCAGTGAAAGGCCTTTCTATTCGTTTACGTCATCGATGCGCACAACTTCAAACCATCATGGTGTCGCTCGTACGGCCGATCAAGCGTGAAACGCGTTTAACACTTAGTTGGGTTTCCATCAGAGAGGGCATCGCACTCTCTCATCGCTGTGATTCAAGAATCGTCCTTGCCCTTGCACGTTGAAACATCACCGAAGACAATCGGAATTGGATGAATTTTTACGTTTCTCTTTTTTTACGTCTGAACGATCAACGAGAATTTTCTATCAATCATCTTCTTATCGTTACTCTTTACACTCTTTCGGAAAAACACATGCTCGCGGAAAGTTTAATCGGATTGTTTGTTGAAATTTTAGGAACTTGGACAAGGCGGTTTTTTTTTCCGTTTTCTGATCGAAAATGTCGCCGAAAAATTCGAAGTGATATCGTCCTGATGGTTCGTGTAGGCGAAGGACGAAATACGGGAGTGAAGAGGCGAGGGGAGAACGCCGGAGGTTGGCCGGGTGAACCCAGGACCTTTTGAGCTGCCTAGATCAATAGCAAGGATTTCGCTGCAGCAACGCGCGTCAAACCGTTCCGTTGTTGTCTCGATTCTACTCAAGATCGAGTACGAAGAAACCGGAGGAAATAGACGAACGATTTCGACGTGGCAAAAATTTCTTAATCGCTGTGCTCCGATGCTCTAGCCATTTTTTTTCCCCAAGACGTCGTTCCGCTCGGAGAGAAATAACAATCGACGTTTAGAGTTCTGTGGTTATACGAGTTGACTTTATCGCCGGTCGTAACTGTCGTTTCCTTTTTCGAAATGACATTTTCCCTGATTTTCTGCTGCCCACGTACGTGTCAGTATTTTTACGCACGACTCTGCGCGAAATGGCACGTTGTCGATTCGTAGAAGTCATAAACGATTATTTTTTTCTCGTTTCTCTGCCGGTTCTGACCGGTGTACGCTGACAAACTTTTGGACACGAGTTATATTTAGCGTTTCTGTTTACCGGTGCTATTTTAACGCGTGTGAGAGATTAGCGAAGTAATATTTTCGTCCGTGTTTCTATATGTAACGAGTACTTTGAGGGAAAGGCCGATTAAAAATGGAGAAGGAAAGGACGGAAAGAGAGAGAGAGAGAGAGAGAGAGAGAGAGAGAGAGAAAGAGAAAGGGGGAGGAAGAAAGCGAGAATGAAAGGGCGTCACAAACGCGAACTCTGAATGAGAAAAAGGGTCTTTGTATCTGCGGGATAAACTGCACTTCTGTCTCTGTTACGCACTATTTTTGTTTCGTCACGTTCACTTCGTTATGTTAATTGCATCGCGGGTCCCTGTCAGCATCGATGCCTGTTAAAATCGATAACTATATGCAATTCGATTCACGAGGGTTAAACGCTCGAGATAGACTGCGATAGGTTCACGTTTCATCGTGTTACAAGCTTCTACGAGACTTACCACGTTGCTAATAACCCTCTGAACGATGAAAAAGGCGTGTCTGCAGAACGACGAGTCAACGCACAAATTCGTACAATTCACCAAGCGTGTTAGTTCACGTTAGTAACTTGTCACACATTCGCTCGCTCTTACGCGTGCTCCTTCACTTACATCTTCACTGTACGCCGCGATACGATGTACGAACGACAACACGTAGAAAGCAACGGATCAATCGTAAGCCTCAACGTCGGATATTCCTTGCGACAGCTTTGATATTCTATCAATTTTTCACAGAAATCGGGAGAACTGTCAACGGTGGTGAAACGAGGAAATCGCTATGTCCTTCGATGTCACATTTTCAGTTATGCGCGTATGTCGCGTCTGGAGCCGTCGCGACGCCCTGCGTCGCTTTTATAGACCCGGCCGACACGCGCAGACGTAGATCGGGAAAAGGGGTATGGCACATCGATGCGAGGATCAAACATCCCTGTAATTTTCCGACGTTTTTTCCAACGATTAAACGATACGTATTCCTTATATACTTTGCAAACAAGGTGGATATCACTTTCTCCAGTTAGTCGGTAATTAAGGATAATTACATTTATTCGCGAGATGTTAACCCTTCTCCTGCCTCCTTCTCGATTACGTTGTTCCATCGTTCGAGAAAATTTCTCGTGGCAACGTTTCTTTTTTTTTTGTTAATCATTGGAGGATTTCTTATATTCGAGGAAAAGTACGAAAAGTATTTGATCACAAATGCTGAAATTATCATTTAACTTGACATGAAATGTTATTTCTTTCGAATTTGAAACCAAAGATTATGATCTTAACACGTTGAATTTCGATGAATTTCAAAAGTCTTGCTTCGGGATCGATAAATTTCGATCTTGAGACGAAAGATAAGTTAACGATTTCTCCTCCCGGTGTCGAGTGGTACCGTTCTTTCTTGTTAGCACGTGCAAAAGTAGCGATCTCAGGTTCGTTGTTCTCCGTTGTATCGGCGTAACAGTGTACGCACACTTGGTAACGAACGATGCTCGAGCATCGTGGGACACGCGTATGCACGATAGGCCGAATATAATAGTATTACTGATGGCCAAATAATACGCATACTCCTGAGGTGGAATTTAATTTAAACCAGAAAGTATTTTTAACATGTATGTCAAGTATACGATGTCCATAGGGATGGATCGTACATACCAGTGCAACGACGGTAATATCGAAGATATAAATAGAGAAAACCGTTACGATAGAAGTAGGTAATACGATGTATCGTGTAACTGTTTCGTTTCGACTCATTAGATCCGTAACACCTCTATCGTCGAGACGTTTTTTCACGTCCTCGGTCGATACGTTTCAAAAGGAGACTTTCTTTTCGTATAGTTGTAATAATTGAGAAACTTGTAATTAGACTATAACTAGCACCTAGTTTTTTTTAGCTAGGTACTGGAAGCTAATTGCAAGCATTTTTGTTTAAAAAAAAAATTGAATAGATATCGAAGATGCTAGAATATTTACTTTCACTTTCTTAAAAAGAACAAACGTTTTTTTTTTTTTTTTTTTTTTTGGGAGGTAACAAATAAAAAACTCGATATTTTCATGGGTCCACAAGTGTTTTATAAGTGCTTCACAAGTTCTTTATTCATATATAATAAATTAAATCAAGGTATAGACAGTCAACACTACGAGAATGTTGATAAAATAAAAATTAGTCTCTCATATAAAAATTTGATCCGACAAGTGGTTAATCTACAGTGTTGTTCTTTTTATTTTCGACAGGAGCAAGGATTCTCATTCGGTTGAAGACGAACACAGAGTGTACTCTGAAGTGTCGCAGCAGGAACACGAGCTGCGAGAACAACAGGAATCGTAGGAAGACGATTCGTCAGAGTAATCTGTATCGCTGTCGTCATCTTCGGTGCTGAAGTACGAACATTCTGTAAGAAACCGGGTAAAGTGCGTATCGTTCGAAAGTTATCGTTACGCGCATAAAAATCTTTTTTAAAAGCAACAGAATACCTGGCAAATGACCCATCTTTTTCACGATACGAGTGACGTGATGACTGAACTCTTCCATGGCCCGTTCTGCTTTTTTCTCATGCCGTCGTATGTGCCTTTCTCGATGTTTCAATAAATGTTTCTCAATTTGTTTCCCCTCTGTTACAAATACAAATACGATTACACGAGCGAACATAACGAAATTCAGTTCTGAATCACGAAAATAAAAAACCGACGGCTCGTTTACCTATCTTTTTATTGTCCTGTTTTTTGCATTTTGACTTTGGATTTTCGTTCGTCGATATTCCCGATGCTTCCTTATCTCCAGATTTCTTCTCTCTCTTCACCTTCTTCCCCGCTTTATACTCGCATTTTACTTTTGTTCTCTCAGCCACGGTTTCATCGTAGTCGTCTTCCGAATCCTTTGTCGCGGAAGTATCTTTCGCGCATTTCTTCCGCGAAGAAGTATTATTGCTCGCGAGAGAATCTGTTTTCGCTGCCGTTTTTTCGTTCTGTTTCTTGCATTTCGATTTTTCTCCCTCGTCCATCGTTGTTTCTTTGTTCTCTGCACTCGAATTCTTCTTCTCGTTCATCGATGTTTCCCCGTCCCCTGGATTTTTACCCTTTTTCGTTTTCCTCGTCGTTTTACGCTTGCATCTCGTGTCTGTTATTTTACTGCTGTTGTTCCGAACGAGTTCGAAGTAATTATTGTTTATATCTGCGTAGTGGATATATTTCACGTATGAATCTCCCGCGACTTGCTTAGAAACATCGTTACTTAGTGCGGAAGAGTCTTTCGCATCGTGCCACGAATTCGTGAGTCTAGGGCTCTTGCACTTCGGCGTGCTTGTTACAATCGGCGACTTTGAATCTTTGCTCTTCGACGCGTTTGCGGTTATCGTCTTTTCTGGCGTAGCATTCGTTTTGTCGTTTGTCGGTTCTACAACCTTTATTTCGCCAATTTCCTCCCTTTCCTCTTCCTTTTCCTCTTTACGCTTTCTGACTGTCTTTTTGCGCTCGGACTTCGCTGCTGGAGTCTTCTTACCAGTTGTTCTTTGGGTACCTTTTAACTGCTGCGTGTCAGTTGATTCTTCAGTTTTGTTCGTTTCGTCTTTAGTCTTCTTTCTCCCGGAATTGCCTGTTTTGGGAATTTTTGCCTTCTCCTCCTTCTGCTTGTTAGCGTCGCCATTCTTCGCCACTTTGCCCTTCGGGCCTTCCGTTCTTTTGTTACTCTTCTTCGCGATTTCTTTTTTGTCTTCCGGATCATCGTCTGCCGGCCGATCGGTCTCCTTCCCCTCCGACGATTTTTCCCCGTCCGTTCGGTTCGTTTGACTTTTACGAGGCGATCTCCCGGATGACGTGGCTCGATTTTTCCCCGGGCTCTTATCTGTGGCGAAAGAACGGCGTTAAAACCGCGCGGTTCGTGGAACGGCGAGTCGATAATGTTTCTGCTTACCTGCCGGGGTGAGTTTCGGGTCGAGTGTTATTCGCTCGTTAAATTCGTCCAGCACGTTCTGCACGAAATTGTGTTGCACGAAATCGTCGATCTGGGTCCACGGATCCGTTTGCAGTATTTGGTCCATGTCGAGAACACCGTCGGTCGTGAGAAACGAAAGCGACGCTCTTCCGAGAACCGTTTTCCGGCTCATTTCGGCAGAATTAAAAAGGGAGAATGGAAGCAGGAGGTGGGCCTGCTCTGCTCGGGCCAGGAATAATTAGACCGCAAGCTGAGATTAGCGGAACCGAAGTCAACCACGCCCGTTTTCGTATCCGAGTGTGGAGACGAAAAGAAACAAATACAAGATCGATTTTGCCTGCCCGCTTGCTTACTCGTAACGCCCGTTCTACGTCAAACCGTGTATTTTCGGTTTTCTCCGTTTCAAGATGAAAACGAGCCGATGGGGGCCGCGTGTCGAGCAAATCCACGCTCGAATATAAAACGACTAATTTAAGAATCGTGAAAACCGAGTCGCGTGCTGCCTGTTCCAACGAAAACGCGATCGCCACTGATTTGAAAATATCAATCGTCGACACCGATTATCAAGAAAGGTCGTTACGTCCTCGTTTGTTTGCCGCGCTGACGATTGTTGTGGCGTGAATCTAACGGCTTTCTACGATTCAAACCGATCGATCGAGCTGTCTGTTGCGAGCGTGCAACAAGCAGATTTGTTCGAGGGGAACGTCGCATCAACGTCAGTTGATCTCTCTTCAGTTGATATTTATCGCCGATATGACTTTTACTTTTCTAGGGATTTTGAAGTAAGACCAACCTGCCCACGTGTTTTTTATTTTCTCGTTTAATTTAATTTGATCTGTCGACATCGTGTATCTGACTCTTTCAAAGCAAATACGATATTGCATGTTACAATGCATGTTGGTTTATAATATTAGTTGTTCATCGGAAATTTTACAATTTCATTCGTGATTTTCTAATTGAAAGTAACATCTATAAATAATCGTCGAGACTTTTGAACGGTAGAGGTATATTTTGAGGTATATTTCGTTTTCAAACAAGGCTCAAATTTCAGTTTAAAATGTTACGTAAGTAATATTACGCGTAATGCGTGTAAAAAAGTTTTTTCCAACGAGTTCAAGTGTTGGAACACTCTCGCGAGTCACCGTAATTGTTTCCATCGAGGCAACGTGTTACAGACGTTAAATACGATACACGTAGAGGAGAAGAATTTATTTATAACGATATCTGAAAGGAGTTGACACGTCGATCAAATTTTCCTATTTCCCGCGCGTAAATACCGACGCGATCCTTCCTCGTCGCACGGCGGCTGAAAGGAAAGTCAGATGCGTCGAGATGGTGAGAAATGTCAAGGTACATGGACGAGATGACGTCACGTTTTTCCCTCAAGTTGCTCGAGTTTACGCCAGCTAGAGAGGGGACTAAATTCTGCTTGTAACAGCGAGTAATCGCTTGGAAGAGGGATAAGGTGACGTCATTTTTCCAATGATCAGCCCGTTACGCACATTTCCAGTGACATCAAATTTTTCTCACCGCGTACGTCGTTTTGTGTTATTTCACTAAACAACGTACGCAGGCGTAGGAGTTAACTCGATTGTTACCTGCACTCGTTTCTGCGTAGATACTCCGAACGAGAGAAGAAGAGGATACAGAGAGAGAGAATTATCATTCCATGTAATTGCAACATTTCGAAGAACACGAAACGGATCTCTCTGTTTCTCGAGTTGCCTGTTGCGTTCTGGATAAATAGACGTAATCGCGAACATGTTCGCACCGTCGCCTCGGTGAAATAATATTTGTACGTTGAAAAAATATCTTCGCGCGCTTTGTTTCGTAACTGCGACTACATTACGCGTTACTACATTCCCACCTATTATTTCAGTGGCTTACTTTAGCCGGTGTATTATTCCGTAGTCGAGCGAAAGCACATAGAACGTTCCCGGCTAAAGGGAACATAAATCGCCACCGAATTCGTATTTTTCTGGGTACGTAACTTTCTGGGAAGATTGCAATTTCCTGCGCTCGCTTTTCCCTTCTTCCTTCGTTCGGCCGTTGCGAGAGCCGGCGACGCCGGATTCTCGTCTTATCGAGCGATCGACGCGACGCGACGCGTCCCATGGATGTCGGAGAGTGTAAGAAAACAGGTAAATAGGAGGAAGTTCCCGAGGATATCGAGAGAGACGCGATCGAGAAAGAAAACAACTCGATGAAGACGTTGCCCCAGGCGACTGTCGCGGCCGCCTGGCTCGTCGAAATAAAACGTCGATTCACGTTCTGAGACCAGTGTCGCCACGTATGCCCTACGTACACGTATAAAAGTACCGTCGTCGGTGTGCCGGATCTGGAAACAGTTGACCGCGGTTATTCGAGCGAACATGATCGAGGTAAGACATCGGGACATGCTTTAGAACGTGAAACATTCACGACACTTGAATCCGTAATCGAATTTAGTTGCCGGGCTTGTTCGTTGAATCTCTTTCTGATTGAACTTTTTTGAACTTGTGACATGTAAACGATTTTAAATGATAACTGTACAGGTAAATGATGGTTTTTGACAGGTAGATCACTAAAAAATATTACTTTCGTATAAAGTTTACGTATATTGTACATGTAGTAGCTCTCGTTTTAATTAATCAAGTCTAAATTCAAGTAACTCGAAGCGTGAACTTTAATTACCTCATTTGAAATATGCGTCTAGTTATCGGTGCGAAAAAGAAATTCGATATTTTTCGAATCGTTACAGATTACTGCCTTGTTTATCGGTGTCATTGGAACTTTAGCGGTTCCTGGAATGCCCGAAGCGTCTGGATTGCCCGGAACTCCTTACACCTCGGCAGATATCACGAAAGACGTGGAAATGGTCTCTTTACTGCTGCCAGGCTCGGAAAATCTGGACGAAAAAAGCATACCCTTGTCGAAACTGGCTGGCGATCACTCTTTTTCATTGACGGGTTTAAACTTGCTGGAAACGACTCCTACTGAGACAGTCGTCAAACTCCCTGGGACAGAAAATCTCGCCGAGAAGCGTATTCCTGATCCGGTCTTGCAAAAGTTGTATCAACGGTATCAAGTTGATTAGCCGGTTTTTGGACGACGTGATTTCAGAGAAACTGTCAAAGAGATTGTCAAATTGTGAAAGAAGACCTAGAGCTGATCGTCGATTAAACGATGAGAAACATTATCTTCTCGAAATTAAATTATTGGACAGATAATGCCAATTTTCCTGAACTGCATTCCTTCGCATTTCCTTTGGTCCTGTGTCTGCACTTTTGTCTTGTATACTTCGTTATTTATTCGATCGATTAGAAGTCTGAATGAAAATTAAATGTAACGAGTGGTATATTGCAACGATAGCACGGACGAGATGCTTATGTTCTGTGATAATAGCTGTTGATTTTCGATAACAACGAGATCTACCTTATTCGAAGAACCGCGATCACAATACCGACTTTGACAAAGCCTTCTTACGCCCTCCGTGCAGGTACTTGTACATCTCGCGATGAAAAGTCGACCGTAAAGTCGATAACACAGATCAGGGATAGCTTTGTAGTCTCGTCGAAAGATGGTATCACCGGTTACAGTCGCAAGTGGCACATTGAAAAATTGATCGCAGCTGAATTTTCCGCACGAAACGCGGCGACTCTTTGTACGTTGTGAGAAGTTATTCGCGGAATGGAACGAAAGAGGGTTGTTCCCTATCTTGTTTTAAAACATCCTCTCCACGTTAATTCGTTTTCAGAGGTGGATTGTCACACGCCGGGTTAACGGAGTTGTCGGTTCATTGAAGAAAAAGGGGGGTCGGTCGTAGGGTGGAGGATGAAGGAAGGGGATTAATTCGTCTCGAACAAGATCCCTTTGTACCTGGATCCTTTCTCTTTGTCGCGAGGTTCGCTAACAGCGGTAAATTCGCGGGGGAAAGCAGAGAGTGTTGAAAAGACACAATAAAAAAAAAAAAAAAAAAAAAAAAAAAAGAACAAAAAAAAACAAAAAAGAAAAAGAAAGTGAAAGAAAAGGGCCGAGAGAAGGCATTTTCCCTTCGTTCCTTGCCGAAAAGGGCAGTGAGGAGGGAAACTCGTCGGAGAACGGAGCGAGTGGCGCAAACGTGGTTACGAAGGGACAAGAGAACAATTTCGATAGCTTAACAAATAGCTTCGTTATTCTGTCGCTGCCACGCGCGATAGAACGTAGTACAGATTGTACGCGCGATCGATTATCAACGTTGCACGATGGTCGGTTTCCTAACAATCCACAGAATTATCCGACCATACGGGTAATCGCGTTACTTCATCAATTATCCGCTGACGCTGCACGCAATTAAGGCAGCGAAACACCAACCGATAACCTTCGCTTCGCCATACGTAATCGCGACGGATTCGTGTGCGGCGTAACGAGGGGCGAAAGAGAGAGAGAGAGCGAGAGAGAGCGAGAGAGAGAGGGGGGGGGAGGGGGGCTTGGAATGTTTTGTCGCTTATTGGGCCGGACTCGGCGTTATTTTCCTCTGGTTATCGGCTGCGTGTCAGATGCGTGTTGCGAACGTATCGATTCAGAGGGAGGGAGCGGTCTCGATAGCTCGCCGAATATGCAAATAAATCTGACCGTCAAAGGCGAAATATGCATACATACCGATTTATATACGTCGAGGCACTCGCGCCTCTCGATTTTCTGATCGCTGCAAATGCAATTGTCCGTCGCATTCGTAGCGGAGGTTTCTATTTCGCGTGTAGTAAATGAAACCGGGTCTCGATCCGTGTAATTTTTAACACACGGCTTGTGTTCCCGTGAAACGGGAATACATTTCCTCCTCGCGTGTGTATCGAAAATTTCAATTTCAGTCTCTCTCACGAAAGTTTGTAGGTAACACTTTCGCGAATATATCACTGTGCGTTTTATCACTGAAAGTGATTTTAGCGGGGGTAATCCAGAAAATAGGGCCTCTTTGGGTGCAACGCTGATGCAACGAAAATTAGCGATTGGTCGATTTGGGTCACGTGATTCGCGAAATGGGGGCGTGGCGTAGACCTCGAGTAGGAGTGGCGTTGTTTGGTACTGAGCGATCGCGCCTGTAATTTGTTTTTTATCGATTCAAATGTTTGCGTATCGATAAAATTTTACGCGGTACGATTGTACTTGGAATAGATCTGAAATTACGAGTATATCGCAAATGTAATTTAAACAGCATCAATAACCTTAATATTTGAAAGTCGCAAATAAAGAAGAACAAAAAATAAGTCGGCGAATGAGAATACTCCACGTATACAGGGATACATTCAGGGATACAAGACAGATTTTTAATTTTTTAATGTATATATATATATTAAAATTCTTCTCTTTGTCACGTGTATTGTAGTACACACTCAAAATCGCATCACTTTTTTTTTTCTATATTCCGTCGCACGCAGAGTGGAAGGCACCAGAGTTTTCACGCCGATTCACCAGCAGTACCGTAGAATTTTGTAAGCTGCTTCGGGTTTCGGTTGTCCATTATTTGACACGTTGCCAGCGAAAACAGTGTTTCAGCGTGTACCAGCGTGTACGTTGTGTCTCGCAAAGATTCCTGCACCCTCGGGAAGCTAATTATCCGAGAAAGTTGGCTGACGAGCGCCGGATAACGAGGACGAGGAAAGAAAACGAGACGGGAGATAATCGGCGAGCTTCCCATCTACGAACAAAGATTATCTCTCGAACGATGTGTAAAAGCGATGTGTGCAAGAGCGGATTACGCGCGTCGGTGATGCAGTTGGCGGCGACGCGAGCCCGCATTTTGTCGGCGCGCGTCCCCCACCGCCCCCGCCCACGCGATGTACCAAGGAGACAAAATGAATCGTCGAAATCTCTGCAGCGGAAAGATCAAAGGGGAAGAGAAAATCGCGACGGTAAAAGGAAAAGTTTCGGGCACGGGGATGAAACGAATAGGTTGGTTCCGTCCTCGAAGTCGGTGGCACAGTCGGATAGAAGTTGTTCGGAGGACCACGGAGAACATTAATTCGTTTAACGGGCTCGTTTCTCGTTTTGCTCACACCTGCTGCCTTCCTCCGGCTCTCGGTTACCTCTTCCGTATTCGTCACGGCGACCACCGACCGAATTTGTAGGCACGTCGAGCTATAATCCCTTTCATAAGTAATTCCAAAAGGACTCGGAAGGTCGCGGAAAGGGTGAAAACTCGACGAACCACGTTCCTACCGTCTTTTATGGAAGAGCAATTTTTAAATCCGATAGCAACAGATGTGACACTCTCGCGAGAAAAATTTGGACCACGTTGATGTATTTCGTATTTTATTTTTTTATTTTTTTCTTTTCTTTTCTTTACGGCACTGAAACTTTAATTAATTACACTGCAAGGATAAAAAGGATAGAACCGCCGTATTCGTAAGTCGATCTAAATTTTCCCAAGTGTAACAGTACATTTATCAACGGGAGATACATGTATGTATGTATATATATATATATATATATATATATGTACTCGGGTTACAATCGATTTCTGAAACAGGTTCCACGTATCACGGGACACAGTGCATACTTCGCTTCTCATCATATTCCGTGAGAAAGTTCCGCGGTTACGATAGTTACAACTCGATCAACGTTCGATCAACTATAACCTGTCTGTTATCTATCGTCGGGACAGAAAGAGTCGGTCCCTTCGAGTTAGTTCGTATAAAATGTCAACAGCCATTTATATACGTCCCAACAGTTGGGAAATTTTTTATTCGCTTGTATATGCCAAATATAGGCCGTCGTAAAAAAAACGATGTAGTAAAAGTCATGCTGGAAACTGCGACGTAAAACCATACAGTCGAATTTCCGTTTTATCGTCGCGATGCCGAAGTTTTGCGACAATTGGTTCGCGAAAGTATCGACAAAGAGAAGAAGAAGGAGAAGAAAATGAACGGTATCGGTATCGAACTTATTCGACTTATTCGAGTTAGATCGTCAAATATTAATCGTTAGTTAATCGTCCACTGCTCTCGTCATCGGTGGTCGAAGTTTTCACTCTCAAACAACTTCAATTTCAAACAATAAGAACATTAAAAAATATTTGACCTTAGAGCACATCTTTGTTGAAGAACATTAAGAATATTTTATTCGACGTTTATTTATTTTAATATTTATTGGACCGTAGTAATAAATATTATAACACGTAGCATAGGAAAAGCTAAAAAACTGCCTCTCGATTATTTTAAGGAGCGTTAAGGAGCAGGATACGACACCCGGTGCCTATTAAAATCTATGGACGATTATCTCCAGTGTATAACAACCTCGGTACACAGATGCGCGGTGGATCCGATCGTTTCGATGTTTCGATATTCCGAAGGAATATCTCGGCGATACGAGCGGGGAGAATTATTTTTTTAGCGATCGAGAGAGGGAAGCTGCAATCCTGTCGATGAACGGTGATGCATCGGCGGACGACGATTGTTCGGAAGCCCGTTAGCGCCGGTTCGTAACCGGGATTCCACGGGAGTATCGTCTCCCTTCCTTCCTATCACCATTCTCTTCATTCTCCACCTCCTCCTCCACCTCCTCCTCCTCCTCCTCTTCTTCCTCCTGCCTCTCCATTCCCATTCCTCTACCCCTTTCATGTCCAGATCACGCGATGATACAGGAATGTCTGGGATGCCGAGAGCGATGGCGTAGTGCTCTTGGTTGACCCGGCATGGCCATTATCGTGATTACATTAGGTGCTATCCTACTGGGTAACGTGGCGTCGCGTACCCGCGAACCACCTGGTTTGCTGAGCGTACAATTCGATGGCGGAAGCCGGATCGTCAGATAGCCCCGATCCGCCGCTATCTGATGTCCTTTACACGATTCGCGTCTCGTTTTGCCGCCACCCATCGTCCTCTCCCCCCTCCCCTGTCCCCTACGCATCCTATATTAGCTACAATTTGGATCGTTGTCCACTGGTGACTTTCGGTGCAGGAGCCCATGCCGCGTTGCGATTCCGCTGCGCGTCGATGATCGTGCTATCCGCCAGAGACCGATAAACGAATTTCCGTTTCTCTCGATGGCGATTGCCGGACGAATTTTCACTCTTCGTTGCTCAGTTTTATTGAAAGGCACGCTTAAGTTGCAAAATTTGAAAAACCTAAACCTAACCTAAGCGCTTTACGTTGAGTCGGTGCAGTCGGCAAAGTATTTTAGTTGCCAGACTACTGGGAGATTTGAGCGATTATTTTGTAACGTACTGAAATCGAATGTCTGAAAAAACACGATCACTTGTAATTTTCTGAGGGTCGCAGACTCTCAGAAAAAATGGAGAATAAGTAAACAAAAGGGAGTTTGAATCTAGCCGCGTGATTGATCAGTGTCTGTCCTTTCGAAAGTGTCACGATCCGTGGAGGTATTGAAGGCACCTCCACGTCGACGAACGAGAACGACGCGACTCGGCGCGACGCCTGCGAGGAGTTTGCCTCGGTAATAGAGCCGACGTCGTTTATCCCTCCCTTTTTGAGACTTTATTCCGCCTAGATATTCCCGGGAGATCGCGGCTCGAGACTAACGTTTTATAACTTGCAGTTTCTCCGGTGTGTCGTATAGTTGGTTTATCCAACGACATGCTAGACGTCTACGCTTTTACATTTTTTTTGTCGCGTCTCTCCCCTCTCTCGACCCTCTCTCAAGCCGCTTCGGGGCGGCTTCGTTTTTCTTTCGTTAGGTCTATTATGTAAATAGCGATAGATCAGGCTGTCACGGCTGCAGAGAGAATGGCGCCCGGATGGAGGAGCATACGCGCGCCTCGACTCCGTCGTTACGCACGTAGAACGGAAAACTCGCGCGCGTATTTCGTACATAACGGACAGAGGCGGCGTATTGTGCCGGCGATCGAAGCACGATCGAACGTTTGAAAGCCGCGGACCATCGTGCACGCTTCGATAATCGCGATTGAGAGGTTCGAGAGTCGAAACGATCCGGACCAGGCCTCGGTGTGCCTCGGTCTCGCGGACGATCCGCTTTCCTCGTCGATCCTCCTTCATTTTTTCTTTTTTTTTCTTTTTTCCGTTTCTCTCTTTTTTTCTTTTTTCCTCATCGGCGAAAACGAAACGAAAGGGTTCCCGCGTTTCCCTTCTCGCGGAGCCTGGCTCCGTTTCACTCGAACGTCCGTTGGACCGGCGTCTTTCGTCGCATTTCGGAGTCTCGTTTCACGTAATTTCGCAAGACCGCAATCTACGCGGAACAGGCGAGGGCTGGAAAATGGCCGGGATGTTTTCGTCGTGGCAACGGTAGACGCGGAGCGAAAGGATGTTACCGCGAGAGTTCATTTCTTATCGCTCCGTTCTGCCGGCTGCCCCTGTTTCCTCTCGCTGTTTCTTCTCTTTTTAAACGCCAATTTTCTAATACACTTGCCCGGTCTCATCCGGCGAGCGTTCCCCCCTTTACTCGCCAGCTGCTCTTTTTTTTTTTTTTTTACTCTGGCTCTATAACGTGATACGCATTTCGAAAAAAAAAGGAAACGTTTGAAGTTTCGTTTAAGAGAGGAATGGGGAGGGGGAGACAGAGGAAAAGAAGGAGAGCCGGTACAATTTGCGGAATTTTGCGCGTTCAGTGGCCAAATAATGGGCCTCGTTTCTCAACGAATTTAATATTTAAGTAACGCGTCGCTCTTCCTACCACCGGTCCGGACGCGGTTGGTTCGAACTTATACTCGCTCGCTTTCTTTTTCTCTTTTTCCCTTTTTCTCTCGCCGCGCCGTTCATCTCGCCGTTTTCTCGTCGTTGCGTTTGCAAGAGTTTTTTGTGTACGCAATTATTATTAACTTCGGGCCGACGAGCACGGCGGGACCCGGGGACGAACGGGAAGAGAGCGCATCGGGAGAGCGGAGAGAAAGGAGAGCGGCGAGGGCAAGAGCGAGGGAATTGTGGCCGCGGGTGAATGCGCGTTGTTGTATACATCTCGCCCCCGTGTTTCCGTGCTTCGCGTAATTACCGTAGAGCGAAAGCTTAATCATTGCCGACTCGCCGCGCGGGAAATTACCAACCGCTCGCGAAAGGAGCTCCTAGGCCGCGTATGCGATAGGTTGAGAGCAATAACGAGAAAGCCTCGAGACGAGGGATCGCGACCGCCACCGCTTCTCCGCTGTCCTTTCAGCCCCCTGTCGTTTTTTCTCCGAAAAGACGAAGCCACCTCCTAACCCGTTGCCCGTCCGTAGTCGCGTCGCGAACCAGCGACCCGAGCCCTTTCGCGACTCCTTGCCTCGAGCAGTCGAGGCCAGTCGAGGAAACGCGGTCGTCCTTGTGGGCAAAAGGCGAAGTTGCGGTTAGACACGCGAAGACGCGATCCCATCGATCGTCCTCCCCCCCTCCTTTCCCCTCTTGCACGCTTCGCTCGCTTGCTCACTCTATCCACGCTCTTGCCCCTGCCCCGCCCCTGCCCCCCGATGGAAATTGCGACGTACGCGTCATTTGCGGAACTTTGAAAAGTCCGCGATCTCTCTCTCTCTCTCTCTCTCTCTCTCTCGACCTCGACCTGTCGCGTGCGGGTCGGCCGTGGCCGGCAGCCACTTCTCACCTTCCTAACAATCGGATCCACCCGTAGCTTTCGTGTCGCGTTTCTACCGACGCCCGAGATCGATCGATTTCCGTCCTTTCTGGCCCCGGTGATGGATCGAGGTCTCTTCCGCCGCGGTAACAACCTTCGTTTCTTCCCTTCTCGCGGGCTCGCGGCGAGTCCCCGCTTCAACGTGCGACGACCCCGACCGGTTCGCGTATCACGTTCCAACCGCTGTTCGTTCCGAAATTTTTTCCCGTCTCCTCCTCCGCACACACACACACACACACACACACACACACACACACACACACACACACACACACAGTTTGCTTCGAATTTTCTCTCAGTTCTGGCCTCAGAACACGTACGCTCTCGATCTCTCGTTTGGTAAGTAAGTCTCGCATTTGTGTATTTGTACAATCGTTATCAACCTATTGTTGCTGTTATGCCCCTGGCTTTTAAATACCGATATTTGTAAAATAAAGTTCTCCGTTGCTCTTGCGCTGAAGATTTTGAACATCGTGTCTGACTGTGCGAAGGAAACAATCAAACTCAAAGAATCGACTTTGGTGGGAAACGGAATTTGGAATTTTGGGATCGCCGTGATCGCGACTGGCCGCGCGAGACAACGTTAAACCCGTAACGCGTTTCGTGCCTTTTAAAGTCGAGAGGGTCGGGAGAGCCACGCGATTCTCCAGCCGACACGGACGAGTTACGTATCGAGCTTGCGTTAAAGCTGTACACCTATGCATCGTGCAGGTTAGTCGCAGCGCCCCGAGAATCGATAAGGTGCAACGAAAGCTCAAACTTGTATGCTCACCGTCTACGGCAGCCCGCCCATTTTGCCGTCGCACGAGACCGCAATACACGAGCAGCGAATCGTTGTAATTTCTTCCGCGATACGTTCCGTCGAATGTATCAATTTACGAGGAGCACTTCCCTACGAGGGCGAGCCCTGCGAGGGGATGGGATGCAGATAGACGATCGAGAGAGAGTAATCGGGGGCGATGGGGAAAACAACGTGGGTATATCGGTTCCCGCGTTGCTTTTCTTAAAAGCCTCGAACTATGAGAAACCGAAGATTCCGGTAGTCAGAGCGTGTCGCGCGTCAATTGAATCGTTGGCGGGACGTGACCGGAAACTCGTAAAGTTGCTATCTTCTCTTAAGCATTTTACCTTCGGGTTCCTTTCTCTCTTCTCTCTCCTGTCCTGTCCAAATTCCATTTCTCCCTTCTTTCCCTCTTTCTTCCTTCGTTCTCTTCTTTTCCACGGTTTCGACGAAAGCTCGTCGCTGTCGGTATTTATCGATAGCCTTGATTTTTATGCACTTACGGGCAACTTAGTGGCGCGAGATGCGTTTAAAATGCGGCAGACGACGCGATATTTTATCCAGCTCGATACTTCCAAGTTGTATTTACAAAAGCGTGAATATCCAGGAATATTTCAGTGTGTACGCGCCTGTTTTCTTTTTCTCTTCATCGAGTCGACAAGAATACGGAGTTGAGTGAAGACACTGAGTAATTAATATTGCGATAGCTATTCTATCGTAATATCATCAGATATTGTATTCTCGACGAAATATTTTCGACGTCTCGAAACAATTTTTAACCATTGTCTAGAGATCATTCAGGTCGAAGCGTCGTCGTTTCAATATTTCGCGATAGAGATATAGGAAATACAATATATATATATATATATATCTGACAAGTAACGGTGATTAAATATAATAAAAACTACTAAACCGACGTAACGAGAACAGTATTTTAGATATTTGAAGTACCTTTGCACTTTGTTCCGACTTTATCCGCGTCTTTCAAATTCTCCGCAAAGCGCAGGTTCACCGCGCTTTAAATTTGTTGCAATTGTGTCGGACAAACGCGAGTTCTCCTTGGCACGAAATAATCCTTAAAATCCTCGAGAAACAATTTTCCAAGGATCAACGAAACCGAAACGTCGTTATTTAGACACGTGCTTAATTTCCCTCCGGCATTCCTGTCCTCGATATTTTCAATTCGATATCGGCGGAAGGAGCACGCTGGGAAACTGTATTGTCCGAAACTTCTCGACCGACGAGAGAGGAGAGTTTTCGAGCGCGTGGGCAGCGATTCTCGTTTTTTTTTTTTCTTTTTCATCTTCTTTCACTGGATGAAAAACGCGAAACGCGCAGGGACCGTCGCTGGACGTATGCGCGTCGGGGAACGACATTGAGCATATTTAAAAGGGCGAGGCTGACGAGGCGAGAAGGCTGTCGCTTGTCCGTGATCTGTCATCTCGAAACGAACGGTTGAATCGGTTCGCCGCGGAAATCAGGAGGCGACGGTCTCCCCTCTTCGGTTTGCATCGCGATACCGCGCGATTTCAGCGAAACGAAACGAAACGAAACGAAATAAATAAAAAAAAAAAAAGAATCGCTCGTGCGATGTCGGTTAACGCGCTGGTTACGCGTGGTCGGCGAAGCGTTTTATTTTCCAGCGGCGAACCCCGCAGTCGGAGACAAGACAAGGCATCCGACGCGACGAGTATTTCCGACAGTGCTCGCGCGACGCGACCAGCTATTAACCATTATGCGAAAGTTCTTTTCTTTCGGCGGTGCGGCGCGGGGGTGAAAAAAAGCTCGCTAGCCGGAAAAATGTTCGAAATTCGATGCAGCGGCGCGCGCGTCCGTCTCTGTTCGCATTTCCGGCCCGGACGACGCGCGTGTCCGACGAAAGGCAGCCGGCGATGCCGCTTCGTCTCTATCAAGCGAAATCCGACGGCATTAAATATTCACCGCGTGAAACGCGGTTGCGATTTTGGTCGGGGTTTCGCGCGTCGCGTTGGTTACGAGTTTATTTCGAGGCTAACAACGTCGCCGCCGAGGAATAAAGGGGGAGAGAGAGAAAAAAAAAAATAAAAAATACTCGAGGTGGAGCAACAAAAAAGAGAGAGAGAGAGAGAGAGAGGGCTCGCTTTTTTTGTTTCGGCGCTCCTTTTTGTTTCGGCGCTCGGCAGGTTTTATTACGAGCCCGACGGAATTTTCTAATTCCGACGGTGACTCGGCGGCGCTGGATCGCGCGTTCGTAATCTCCGTCGCGTCGTCGATTAAAATTCAAGTCTGCGAGCGCGGCCGACCGAACCGGAATCGATAAACCGGAGGATCTTCGCGAAACGAGATACTCTCGGATACGACGGCGCGTACAACCGAAAGACGGTAAACAGTGACGTTGTTACGCGTTACCTCGGAGATACGAAATATCCGCCTCGCCGAGCTCCGGTAATGACGTCGAACGATGACAACGACGTGCTCCCGCGAACCCCCTAACTCGGCGTCCTTGGTCTTCTTTACTTTCTCCATCTTCTTCCCCCCGCCCGCCGTCCCTTTTTCTTTCTAATAATTTTCTCTCCGCATCCCCGGACCCGGTTCGTATCGGTTCGTTTCGACTGCTATCGGATTTCTCCGGTTGCGTACAGCTGGAGATGGAATCGAGTATCTCGTAAATAAGGTTCGAAAATCTCGCGAGTACCTCCAACGGTACTTTCCAGTGTACGTCTGTTTATTTATCTTGCTGTTTAAAGGCTGCTTCAAATATGCACCGCTTAACTTAATCCGACGATTATTCGGCAGCGGTGTTCAACTTGACTCGAGTTGGCGAGCACTCGTCGAACTCGAGTCCCCGTCGCTCGCATCGTGCACGGAGCGAGCTCGCGCTAACAAGCATCGTGCATTTCCTCCGAAAAACCGTACGTACACAACCAGGGAGATGTTTCCGACTGATGTTTCGAAGACGAGGCGCGGGCTGTGAGAGGTTCGTTTCGTCGCGAGCATAATCATCGCGTCAATCCATTTTCGCGGGCGTCGAAGGAAAGCCACGGAGGAATCGATAACCGCGGAGTTATTTTAACGACTGGGAACCTCCTCCGACCGGCGATACACTCGCGGAAGATTCTCGAGCCCCGGGTTGGTTCCACGGGACGGAAATTGCTTCTTTTTAATCGGTTCCTCGATTTTTCCGGCGTCCAATAACGGGAGGACGATGAAATCGTCGAACGAATTTTAAAATATGGATTTCCTCGGGAGAGGCGTCCTAAGGTTAAAGAGGTGACACAGAGAAAGAGAGAGAGAGAGAGAGAGAGAGAGAGACGCGAGAGTGGAGAAGTTATCCGATGGAGACTCGATATAAAAAGTCCGAAAGAGTAAACTTTGTCGTGAACGCTTCGCACAGATCGAAAGTTGCCTCTATCTCGGCGTAAGAAACGTCCGTCGAACTGGAATTTCCTCCGTAGTATACCGCAGGAGGAAGGTGTTGGAGGAGGAGGAGGAGGAGGAGGAGGAGCTGGAGGAAGGTGTTGGAGTACGGCCCTGCTCGATGCGCGACCCGAGTCGAGGGGTGATAGCCGACGACCGTGTTCCGTGTAGCCAGCCAGAACCCCTCGACTCCGCGACATCAACAAGTGACAAGGAGGGTAGTAGCAAAAACTCCGTCGTGGCGGCGCGTCCCATCGTCGTGCTCGCGATAAAAGCTCGGCGCGATGGGCAAAAGTTACGAACGCCCGAGACTGACTGCGAAAACTATGAGCATCACCTTCCTCCTCCTCTCCCCCCCGATTAAAACGATTTAACGCCCGTCCGCCTATTCTTTTTCCTTTCTCCTTTCGCGTTCGCCTCCGTTGAATTAACGTTCCATCGATCCGGTTATTTATTCCGATCGAACGCCTGCAGTGTTGCACGTGGATAGGTATACGTACGTCGTGGGTGTGTGTACGTATCGCGTCTCGGTTGATGGGCGAAAAAATTCCGAAAGAATCGTCGTCGTGACGCGATTCGGGTGGACGATCGGTCTACTTGCCGACGTAAATTGGCGCGGATTAATCGCGGTAAGGAAACAACCGGATAGTTTGTGGACGGCTTGCAGCAGCAGGATGGATGGATGGACGGATGGACGGATGGACGGATGGATGGACGGATGGATGGATGGATGGATGGATGGATGGATGGATGGATGGATAGACCGGATATATGGGTAAATGCGCGCGAGTGGTTAGAGAAGGGAAGCAGAGTTGGGGAACGTACGTAAGTCTCGAGGTTTGGCGGAAGTCGGTTTGTATACGCGGAAAGGTGGCCAACCGGCGGGTCACTTGAGGCCCGTCCAAGCAACCTCGGAGTAACCGAAGCTCGCAAAACTCCTGGTTCTCCTGTTGCTGTTTCCTGTTGTTCGGAGTTTGAGCACGCGCGGATGCGATAGTCAGCGACGCGCGCAACGTAGGTTACCGAACGTACCGAGCGAGCGAACGAACGAACGAGCGAACGAACGAGCGAACGAGCGTGCGGCTTCACCGAGCATAAGGAGCAACTCGCACGGTACCGTGGCCCAGCCTTCGGCAAATGCATGCCCTGTAAATTGCCTGGCATTTAATTACCATGAGTAGGCAGACCCTGCACGCTAAAGCCAAGAGCACTCTCTCACTTTCCCCTCCTTTCTCCTCGCTCTTTCTCCTCTTCTCCCGGCCTCTCCTCTCTTTCGTAACCCTCCACCACCGAGCTGTGCTCTCTGCCTCTCCTCCCTTGCTCGTGCATGCCGTTTTCGCTCCCGTATCTCTCCTCGTCCGCCCTTCACCTTTTCCGAGCGCCAGAGCGTAGTACCTCTGACCCTTCTACATCTCTCCATCTGCCTTAGGCTTACAGCCTACAACGCGTGTTACCAAGTACCGCTAAATTAAACACCTGCTTCAGTCAAACGGTACGTACCTCTACTCACCGCGCTACGACCTACAAACTACACGGCTCAAAGCTCGCCCCCTCGTCCCTCGGCCAACCTTCTCTCCTCCTGCCGACGTTTGCCGCTTCTAATTGGACGATGCTACGTCCCTTTCCTCTTTTCTCTCTCTCTCTCTCTCTCTCTCTCTTTTTCTCTTTCTTTCTCTTTCTTTGTTCTTCTTTGCGACACACACACACACACACACACACACACATGCACACGCGCGCGCGATTACGCGATAGCGAAAAGAGCCGAGATAAAAAAAAAGACGCGGATCGCACGGGAATTTTTCGTTCATTACGCGCGACTCGACTCGCGTCTCCGTTCTCGTTCGTACGGAAATATCGCAATCACGGGCTGGACGGCGTCTGAGTCTCCCGGTGAAACGGAAGCTTTGCTGAACTCGAGAGATCCCCCGGAGTTTGCATACTTCGGTGCTCCGACTAGAATAGCTGCTAAGTTTGCTAGATTTCGACATCCCCTCAAGAGCCACGGCTCGTAATTAAGATATTTATCGGCAAAGTCGAGATCGTTTTGTCTCTTCCTCAATGTCCCCTTCTTCCCTCCCTTCGCCCCGGCTTGTCGTTTGTTTCAACTTATCGCCCGAAAGAGAGACAGAAAGGAGTCGAAACGAGTCAAACCGAGCCCGGCCGCGCCGCGACTTTTCGTGGCCTTGATTTCTCCGTGTTTTCACCAGACACTGACGTAATTTCCCACCATTCGTCTCACGATGCATTTTAATTTAGCTCCTTTCTCGAGTTTACCGCCGCCCGCCGCCGCCGCCGCCGCCGTCGGTGGTGATTCGTGAGTCGGTGTCGCGGGCTCCGAGAACTTCTAACGGGGTGGCCTCTTTGGGGGTGTTTTTGATTTGTTGGCTCCCATGGGACGACTGTTGGCCAAAGAGGGAAAGGGTGGGAGTTATTAGGTGCGACGGAGACAGATAGAATGACGCGGAACCAAGGAGAGGACGATGAGGTACGGCGTGTTGCAGGAGCAAGAGGTGGAAGAGGCGGCGAAGGAGAGAAAGCGCCGGAGAAAGGGAATAGGGTGAAAACCATGGGCGTACGACGGCGCAGAGGGACGAACGGAGGAGTGGTTGGGTAACCGCACATTATGTGATTTCTACAGGGAGCTAGCTAACTTTGCGATTGAATTGTACCGGCGACAATGGCAATCTGCCAGGGCACTCGACGAGTTCTCCGGAACAGGATTTTCAACGATTTCGCCGCGCTATTCCAGCGTCGCACGGCGTTGCGTATCCTTCCCCGCGATTGAAATTCTTTCGCGATGAGAATGCGAACGTGCGCCGCCGACAACACCGATCGACCGTTTCTCCACCCCGTTTCTTTCCTTTCCTTTCTTTTCTTTTCTTTCTCTTTCTCTTTCTCTTTCTCTTTTCCTTTTTCTTTTTCTTTCCCCTCCGCTGACTCTCTTTCTTCTTTCACCCCCTTCTTTTTTTTTCCATTGATAATGGTACTTTTCGACGCGTATCTCGAACGACGATCAGTTAGTCGACGCGGCACTACACGACGAAGGCCGATCAATTTTCTTCGAATGCCCGACGATCCGACAGACCTTAATATATAACCCTCTGTGTACACGTTATTTCTCTCGAAGGTGTTTAGCAAGTGATTTGCGCGAAACGAGCAGGAGTTGAACTCCTGACGGGAAGACGGAGCTTTGATGTCGAAAATTTTTTCTGACGCACGTGTGTCGGAGAATAATCATTCTTGTTTTCCAAGAATATACGTCGCAGGAGTCGAGGCTTCGCGTTCGAAAACTTTGGTCCGCATTTTCTGGTTATTCTTTCGGTGTCAAGTATCAACTGTCCCCCGCAAAGTTGAAAATTGACGAAGAAGCAGAGGAAGAAGAAGAAGAAGAAGAGGAAAAAGTAGAAACAGAAGGGAAAGAAGAAGAGGAAAGGAAGGTTGTTTAATTTCGCAGAAAACGCATTACGCGGGGCAGCGCGGGACGAGAGAATAGAAAAGTACGGGTTTAAATTTTGACGGGATCGGGAGCCGGTCGGTTGCGGCTTCGACAGTTAATATTTGAACGGGATCTAACGCCCGTAGATGTCGGACGAAACCATCGCGTTCATAGAAACGCGGACTGTGAAAAAAGCGGCGTGCGAAGGCATTACGATTTTAAAATTCGGGAGGAGAAAAACCGATTGTTTCGCGAGGAACGAGCGTGAGCCAACTGCCTGAGAGTTGCTTCCAGAGGAGAAAGACGATTTTCAAATATTTACGGGAACCGTTCCGTAAACCAAACGGAACCCCCGTACCAAACCAAACCCGAGGAATATCACGTTCTCTTTCGAAAACGTTTTCCTTTCCGAAAGAGACCGCAGTGATGCGAAACTTTGCCAGTCGTCGAATCTCTCGATACACACACACATATATATATATATATATCGATGTATCGGACGCGCTGAGAGGCAGATTCTCCCCGGTCGAACGTTACGCCGAACTCACGAAGACACTCACGAAACATTTTTCCCCGAGGCTCGTTACTTTCCAATCATCCAACTTTCGTCGAATCTCTGACCGTGAGAACAAGTGGCAAGAGAATCTGCATTGTCTGACGGTTAATTTTTAGATTGCACGGGGAAGAGTTTCTTCCTGTTAGACGAATTGAAAGTGTGAAAAAAAAAAAAATAGATTCAGCAACTCGAACATTTAGACCAGGCTGTAACTTTTTTTTCGTAGTTGAGAGGCTATTTCAACTCTTACGCGGACAACTGGATAACTCGGTTAACAGCGGTAATTTTATTTTTGTCCATTACCGAAACTTTCTACCGGCTCTCCTCCGACATAAAAAGAGGGGTGCCGTTTTAAGCAATTTGAGCGAAAAAAAAATGCTTGAAACTGCGCTATAAAAGTAAATCGTTCGTGTCATTCGTGCATAGATGCGAGGTGTTCTTGACTCGCTGCGAACATTTTTGTTTGTTCCTGGTGTACGTATCTGTTTCTACTAAAAAAAAAAAAAAAAAAAAAAGAAAAAAAATATACAGGAGAACGTGAAACGGTACGTTGATTATTCAACAAACATATTTCAAAACTTCAAAATACTGTCTGTCAATTTTTATTCGCCAGAAAAAAGGCGAGTCGCTGCGCAGCAAGTGGCCGAAGAATTCAACGCGTGAAAAGTTCCCCGCGTGTCAGATGGTCGTGGACGTGGGAAATTAAAACGCGTCGAGTTCACTCGTTGGAAAATTCCCGTTCGAATCGCCGTGAATGAACTTGGCGTCTTCGCGGTACTATCCCTCGTTCTCTCGTTTCTTCTTCTCTCTCGTCCCTTCTTTTCGTTCGTTCGTTCGTTCGTTCGTTCGTCTTTGCCTCTTTACCTCGCGTGTTCCTCTCGTACGCGGCTCGCAGTGCCGGCCGGCCGGCCGGCTCGATGGATGGTCGCTATTTGTTTTTCGTTACGCGAAATTGCGACCCGGTATTTCTCGAGGGCTCGGCAAACTACGCTTGCCATCGACCACCGACCGTAAGCAGGACAGTCGTCTTAGAAGAAAAAAGAAAGAAAGAGCAAAAAGAAAGCGTATTTATTCTTCGCACGCACAACGACTCGGAGACACACGGAGGAGGAGGTTGAACACGGGGGCAAGAGACACGGCCTGACTAACCGAGCGACGAAAGACGAAAAACCGACGGGCGACGGAGGAAATTATGGTCCCTTAGCTCGCGTTCCAGCAATTTAGCCCGCCTTCGCGAATCGGATGCATTTTCTTCGTTGGCTTCTTCGGCAACCACAACCACGACCGCCATCACCGTCACCGCCTCCCCCTCGTTTTTCTTTTCCTTCGTTCGCCGGTCTTCATCGAACTCACCTCCGATGCTTACCTTTTTCTTCGAAGAGAAAGAAAGAGAGAGAGAGAGAGAGAGAGGAGGAGAACTCACAAATTCAGAAACGTCGGCGAAGAATCTCGATGTGCGGTTCTCGAGACCGAGACTCGATCATCGCCGAAGGCCGCCGCGAATATAATCTTTTTGTTCGTAGAATGTTGGACGAATCGGAAAAGATATATGAAGGATAGTGGAAGAGGGATGGACACCGGTGATAGAGGGACACAAAGAATATCCAGAACCGTCGCCGTCGCTAGAAAATACCATCCATTCTTTTCGGCCATTCCGCCGCTTTTCCACGCGGACCGCACGGTTTTGCCTGCGGGCCGGTCACGATTTAGGTTTACCTTTTCCAGGCTTACAACGGATCTTACCGCAGTCGTCGAATTACGGTCGAACTTGAAACAGGGTTAGACGTGTTTGGGATATTTCGTTCTACTTTATTTTTCGCGATTTTTTCTTTTTTCTTCTAACGAAAATACAAGTCTCTCTCTTTCGCGAATCCGTGTTCGCGTATATTATTCACAAAAATATTCCAACATTTATTACGGTAAAATTCAAACATCGCAATTATATTATATGGCCAAGTTTGCAACATATAAAAATATACGTGTATAGCAGAATCAGAAACTGCACGACTTGTACGATTCGTCTCATTGAAAGGTTCAGAAGAAGCAACTGTTCCGACTAGAAAATGAAGACGACTTTTTTTTACCATAAAATTTTATCGATAAGCAGACATTTGAATCGATGGAAAAGAAATTACAGGCGCGATCGCTCGGTACCAGACAACGCCACTCCCACTCGAGGTCTGCCCCACGCCCCCGTCACGAGTCACGTGACCCAAATCAACCAATCGCTAATTTTCGTTGCATTTCTAAAATCACTTTCAGTGATGAAAAGTACACTTGCGACTTAATTTCTCAATACGTTCTTAATTCCTCGATTGTTAAACGCGTTGTAGTAACGCGTGCGTTTTAACAATTGTTCAAAATTGCGATCTCGAAACGAGGACGAGCGGCTAGAGATCGTTTCTTTGCACGTCCGCGGGAACACGGCGTACGCGGTGGTTTCCGGGGCAAGAAATTCCCTCGCGGACTGGCTCGTTTGCGAAATAGATGACAGGCAGAAAGTCTGTCCATTCTTTTTGCGAAACGGCCGGGTGTCTTGTGGGAACAACAGCGAGGGAAGTTCGACGAGTTGTCGCGGGGAAAGAAACGAGCGTCGGAAGGAAAAAGATTCGCGTCGTTGCGACACTTAGGTGCCGAGCTCGAGCAACGAGACAAAGTCGGAGCTGTAATAAAAGCTCGTTGTCGAGTCGTAGATCGAATCTACGGTCAATTGGAAAATCAGTTTCCAAATGTGGTATATATATATTTTCGGATGGAGCTAATTACTTTTAATCGACTTATACATTTAGATTCGAATTTAGACGAAAATGATTGAATATACTCGTTCCAGAATTATTCTTCCAAAATTCTATTTACAAATCAAATAACGTCTCAATCGTATTGAAATGTCTTTCGATTCGAGGATTTCAAAATCGCTCGTCGACTCCGTAACTTCTTCGCGTTTGGCGCGCGTGTCATCGATCCTGGTGTAAAATCAGGATGCTACGCAGGCTGCACGCAACGGGCAGCAACGTTGAATTTCAACAACGTCGTTAATCACCCGGCCCGGGGGAAAAAATAAAATCATTCGGATATGCCCGAATCGATCAGGGACGCGTCGTATTTCACTATCATATGTAGATCGTCACGCGTGACGCGCGTAACTGCCCTGTTCGCGAAAAGTTTGATTTATTTTAACAAAACGAAATTCCGATGGAATTTGCGCCGGAACGAGCCAGGCCCGACCGTTACAACCGCAACGTGGATACGAATCGATCGAAAATGAAAAACGTTGTAGTTTTGCGTCTCGTTCGCTTCCCGAGTCCTGCTTCGGCCATCCACCCCATCCGCAGAGAATCTGCGGAGAATCCGTTGAACCGATAACGGGAAATCGATCTCGAGGATCGATGTTTCGACCGCAATTAAACAGAGCTAATCTTCTCGATTACGAACTCGCCGCAAAGCGATCTCTGATCGATCATCTTGACTGCGCAAGTATCAAAGATGATTTCGTTCATCTTTGGCACTTTGAGTTCCATTATTCCAGAGATTAGCACAATCACGATTTACTGGTATAGCTATAAGTAACTATCGATTCAAAAATCAAAGATAGTTGACGTAAAAATTTTCCTCGTTCCAAGCATCCTCGAACGAAATCACACGGAATCAACGTTCGTAGTTTCGCTGCGTAACCTCCTTTTCATCAGGCATTCGTAGCGAAAGGGTTAAACGGCGGGCGAGGTACCCTCGATGCATCATCGAGAGTGGAGCTTTGGCATATTAACGCTATCAGGTAGCATACATACATATATATATATATATATACACACTGGGGAAGGGTGTTTTCGCCCGTATACACTTGCCACTTAATCGGGGATCGGTAAATTTCCATAGTTTCGGGCAAACTGGTTGCGTTTTATTACCCTTGCGGTCTTGGCGGTAGATTACGGCTTGGAAATATAACTATTCGGACAACGGTGGTGTTGCGCTGGTTTCGCGAGTACGTTTCGCGGGGGTAATCAGCGCGGCGATCAGCGCTTGCGAACAGTCGTGAAATGTTTATCGGTGTAAAGCGAGGGAGAGATGATCTGGAACCGCGCTAGAACCAATCGAGAAATCAAAGCGCGAAACGTTGCCTGCTAACAGCGAATCGATTCTCATCAATCGGGAGTTCGACGCGACGCTAGATTCGTTTGTACATTGCCGGTTAGAGATATGATCGAATATGATAGAACCTAATGTCGTAAAAATTATTGACCTGCTCTACTTTAAGTCTAAAAATTAGAAAGTATTTCTGCTGCTCGTTCCTCTGAAAATAATTCGAAGTGGAAGAAGAAGACGAAGAAGAAGAAGGCAAAAGGAAGCGAAGGAAAATAGGTCGACGCAGGTAGTTATATCGGGAACTTTTTAAGAGGAAATTCGTTTCCGATGGCACTTTGTATGCAACGATCGCGACCACGAATGCGACGCGTATCGCCGCGAGATAGCTACGAAGGCACGAAGAAACGTCGCGAGTTTCACGGGGGGCTAAAAGTCAGGCCATTTTGTTTCCCTTTTTCCTTTTCTCTTCATTTTTCTTTCCTCTTCTTGCTCTCTCTCTCTCTCTCTCTCTCTCTCTCTCGGCTTGCCCGGCTTCTTCCTCGGCAAGTGTCAACGAGGCGCATGGAAAAATATTTTTCCGCCGCAACTACGGGAAAAACTTTCCCCGCGAGTTTTGCTTTCTCTTCTCCTCGTTCCTTTTCCCGTTCCTCTTTCTTGTTCTTTCTGTTTCCCTTCTTTCAGTCGCAGCGCCCGTCTTTATCGTCGACGACCAAGTGTGCTGGACCGGCAGAAGAGATACAACGAGCGCGACGCGAGCTCGACAGCGAGGCAGGACATTTGCATCCCCATACGCGGCGAAATGTCGTTTTTTTACAAAAGTCTCTCTTTCTCGGAAATTGTGAAACTGTCTATACAGATAGGCAACCGTACGTTTGTCTCGTACGTATTGTTCCAATTTCGTTGCTAAACGGTTAGCCAATCAAGAGCAAAGATCCACTCGTTGGTTGCAACAGGTAATCAAATTGGCTGCTTGATTCGCAGCCGTTTGAAGTAACACGAAAAGTAACAGAAAAATACAAAATAATCTTGAATTTTGAGGCCTAGCATCGACGTCCTACCGATCTTCGACGTTAAACAAGAGTGTGTAGAACCCCGCTAGGATGGGTGACCGAGCCCAGCCTTAGCGCAGATAGTTACAACAACAAGCGTCTATAAGGAGTTGTTTGCAATCTTTCTCATCTACCTCAAATCTATCCATCTTTCCATCACGCATCCATGACCTTAACTCTTCAAGTTTTATCAGTCTTCGACGTATCTTTCATCTCGTCGAAATCACTCTCTCGTCGAAACCTGGTTTCCTATCGCCGACAACACCGACCTTGTTCGTCTCTTCGTTTCGCCGGTCAACGAGGTCGAAACCCATTGAAATCCATCGTGCGCGGAGTTTCACTCGTCGCGGCGGGTGAGGTGCGAGACGGCCACGCGGAGTGGAAAGTTGACTGTTCCCAGACTTCGTGGGGCTCGATGAAAATTTAAGACGGTCCTAGGGTGGTTTTTCTCCGGCTCTCGATTGGCTGGATGCGAGTCGGCCGCCGGCCGAGTTCGGCGCGCCAGATCAACAGATATATGGCTTATAGGAAAGTTGTATTCGCGGATGAACAAGCGAACGGACAAACGAACGGGCAAATGCACGCGCGTGCACGTATCGGGGGATTTTCAGGCGGGGAAAATTTATAGCGCCTAGCTGCTCCAGAGGGTACAGCGGGACCAGCCTGCAACGATACAGGATGGAGAGGTATAGATTACGTACGGCTCAACTATGGAGCAGTATTTTCCTCTGGCTCACGGCCGAGCGAACGCACGCCGGGGCGACGCAACCCCTGGGCTGGGCGCCTAAGCGGAAGAGAGAGAGAGAGAGAGAGAGAGAGAGGGAGAGAGAGAAAGCCGAAGGAAAAGACTTTGTATTCCCTGTTGTGACACTTATCTCCTTACGTACTCGCATTTTCCGCCGGTACCCACTTACCCGCCTCTTTGGCTTTTGCCCCTCTCTGCTACTCTCCTCCTTTTTCCTCGCTCCTCTCGTATCGGCTCGTTGCCAATGGCGTAGCAACCGTCGCTCGCCGGATACCGAGATCGCGTCTCCTCAATCTCGCCTCGTTTGCGTAATCGTGTGTACCGTGCCTATCGACCGGGATGGTGACTCGAGAGAAACGAGAGTCAGGCGTGTTAGCGGAGTCGGTTAATTGAGACGTTAACCACTCGTCTCGAGCGATATCGGATCGTGCGCGAGATTAATCAATATCGTTGAAGCGTAGACGAAATGTAGACGTAATTGGTCGTGTTCGGAAGACGGAGGGAACTGCAGGTGACAATTTTAGTTAACCGTGTAATCGCTTTTCAGGACGAAACGTGTCCCGAATCGTTCTCGATCTTCTTTGCGTTGATTATTATTCGTCTCGCTCGATCTTCTCGAGAAGCGTCGCGTGAAAACACGGTATCCTATATTCTCGACTCGATTCTTTCACACGCGGTGTGAAAAGTCATTCGTTTCGTCGCGATCGCGCAACGATCGGTCCCTTCTTCGGACTTTTTCTTTACCGCCAGCCGTTATTATATTTCTCACTGGCAGTCGCAGCTGTTGCGCGTATCCGTCCGCTGGTCACGGGGAATACGAAGTAGCCCTCGTGAATTTTCGATCGTCGAAATTGAACCCCGGCGGCCATCGGTTGGCCAACCGTTTATCGCCTTCTCTTCAAATCATTTTCTCTCGAAACTCGACCCAAGCGACACTTCTCTCCATAATTTCTTCCGTTTTTGTTCTTTTATTTTTTCATTTTTTCCTTTTTTCTTTTTTTTTTTTCTCTTTTTTATTCGCAACGAACGAACGATGCGGTGTGATCGAACGTGACGTCGCTGGCGAGCAGGATCGCGCTCTGTCAAGCTCGCGACAGGAGGATTAAAAAGACACGGCGCGACACACACACACACACACACACGTACATACACATGCGCAGAGATCTGGCAGCGAGAAATAAGTCGTAATTACTATGTTGCGTTGGCTGAGCGCGGCGATACGAGCGCAATGTATCCGGATCATTAAAAGCTAGCGCATTCGCTAATCTCAACTGGCGAGGCGGATAATAACGAGCGAAACGTTTCGCAAGCTCTCGTATCGATTTCGACCGCAGTGTTCGAGATACGCGTAAAACGCGGCAACGTCGTTGGCGCGTGTCATCGACACCGATCCGTATTGTTTCCGCGTACACGTGCTCTTTCCCCTCTTTCTCTCTCTCCTTCTTTTTTTTTTCCAACTACCACATTCTTTCGGCTATTCGATCGATCGAACGAGGCGAGCAAGACGAGCGCGATATCTGTCCGTTGATCCAGGCTCCCGGCGCCGAAAGACTGCCGTTTCGAACGCCGATCCGCCGATAGCTTTCCCGTAAGCCGTTTAAATTCGTTATTTTACTCGAACGGTGATATCCGAACGATTACCCGCGTCAAACGGCCAGGCGGAGTTATTCGAGACGGTCGGGTAACAAATTCGATTTCCTCGGGAAACGAAGATTCAGATAGAAACTGTTGTGTTTGTATTTTCAGCGTTGTGTTTTCACTCCTTCTCGCTGGAGAACCAAAATCGATCGGACGCTTTGCCTCTTCCACCATCGAATTTTTCTCTTTTTCGTCATTGTACCGACTTTGGCTGTCGCCGAAGGATCGACTCGCAATTTCTCGTGGAATTCTTTTTTGACGGAGATTTGCACGGTCGTCAATAGCCAAGAATACCGATCGTTATCGTCGTTCGCGCAACGTGCAAATTATGCAGATGTAATTGCGTGTGAAATAATTATAGAAATTATAATCGCGTGTAAAATGATAATTTATGCAATCCATTTGAATTTCTCGAACGCAATAACAGCGCGGCCACGCTCTTGATTACCGATATAGTTCTGGCATTAAAAACAAACGTCCCAATACACGATATACGACAAATTCGATCGAGCCATTCGTTCCAGCCGAAGATTGAATTTCAAGATAACGAAGCTTGACCAACTCGAATAACCCCTTACTCTGATGTATCTCTCTTTGTATCATTCGATCGCCATCGGTGTTCCGGTGGAGGAGGTCCGATGGAAATTCGATCGCAATCTCAAGCGCGAATATTCGCGACTTTTGTGTCGCTCGGCGAACAACGCGTCCCGTCGAACCAATCACCGCTTATCGCGGCACGGTGATCGACTGCGAGAGTCGCTCGGCCATTCGATCGTTCGTTTCGTTTCGTTTCGTTTCGTTACGTTCGTTCGTTGGTTCTTTCGTTTGCTCGCTTGAACGGACAGTTTTCACGGCGCGCGCGCGCCTGTGTGTGTGCGCGCGCGCGACACAGTAGTCGTGAATTAAACCATCCTCTAAATTTCAATTTTGATTGGAACGCATTCGACCGAGAGATCGGCGAGATCGCAGACCGCTATCGCGCATCGGGACCTGATATCGGCGATACGCGATTACATTATACGCGACGTGAATACCCGAGCGAAAAGAGAAGCTGTTTGACGAGCGACTCGCGAACGAATCGCGTCGTTGAAAGTTTCCAAATGACGATTAGCGGATCCTCCCTGTGCGATGCCGGGACAAGTTTTATTCCCAGCTGAAAAATTGCTGCCCGCCTCCACTTTTCGTATCGTCGCGATTTCTCACGAACCTTTAACTTCTCGGAGATTCTTGGCTTGACGAAGCGTGTTACGAGCCTGTACAAATGGTCTTGTAAATGGTCCCCCGGCGACAGACACGGCAGGATCACTTTGATTTCCGAATAGCGACCAGTTTGTTTAAGACGAGTGAAAAATTATTTGGCGGTGGATGGGAGAAGATGAAACTGCGCGATCTCGTCGGGAAACTACGAAACCTTTGTTATTTCAAACTTTTGTTAACAACGAAAGACAAGTCTGTCCAAACTCTGGTTCGATTGAAAAATAACGCAAAATGACAATTTTCCAGATATCTCAATTTCTTTCACATTTTTGTACTAAAAGGGACAAATTCTCTGCATTCTCTCTTCTGCGATCTAATGAGCCGCGAGTTTGTAAAATATCTCGCGGTACGAATTAAACGATTCAAGTCACGTGTAACGTTTGACGCGACGTTACAATTATGACGATTAAAAAACGCTCGCCTGAGAGAGTTTGAAGAAAGAAAGTCACGAGGCGAGGGGGACAAAAATTCAATTCAAGGTAAAATTGTTTTCGATATTTTTGCATCTTTGCAGCTTCTCGCGAATACGCGTAAAAATCCAATGCGTCCGAGAGTTAATCCTTTCATCCCGATGTGATTGACTGGCACGCGTGCCATATTAGGAATTGAATAATGCAGCTGGCCCTTTATTATAAAACGAACGCGCCGTTGGATGTCGTCGTTTCGCGCGAGCCAGCTCGATAAACGGAGCGGACGCTGAAATCTTCATGAGCCAATGAAGCCAGGTTCGATAACGGAGATAACCGATTATTCTGATTAGTACCGGGGATATACGCGATGTAGAAACGTATACATTCACGGTGGCACGCTCGTGACAAGCTGCTAAATTATCGGTCGAAATTGAGGATCGAAAACGAGGTAAACTACACGTGTACGTTCCTCGTGCGATATCGGAGATCGATCTTTATTTTCCGAATTATCCATCGGCCGTTGCATTTGGCTCTTCGAAAATGTTTGATCGAAATCGGACTCTTCCACTTTCGCGACGAGACAAATTGGAAATTTCTTCCAGCCACTAAATATTACAACCCACTTTGGATATTTTTTATAAGTTAAACAGCGCTCTCTGCAGTTTCTTGAGCGTGAAAATTTTCTGCGAAATAACGACCTCGAGATATTTCGCGAAAACGGTTCCTGGAAAGTGGCTCGGTCGATTTTTCAAGCTTTCTCGCTCGCAGTCACCTCGATCGAAAATTACATCAATCGCTGCGATTAATCACACAGCGATGATTTCGCTATTTCTTGTTCCATCGCGCGATTGACGGCGAAATAAAATAACAATTTTTAATTAAACTTGTAATTCATCGGATGAAATCTAATGGACGACCTCTGAAATTCAAACTTTGGACAAACTACGTTTCACACGCGCCGACACCTAATGCACACAGCGAGAGTGTGAAAGATATTCGCGCAGCAGCGGAATTTCAGCGGAAACTTCGTCGAGGAATTTTGTTTCGCGACATTATTTATTCATTGTTTTTATATAGAAACGTCCGCAAATACTCGGAAATTAAGAATTCGCACATCGAAATAAGGGAAATACGTGCGTATTAAGTATTCGTACAATCCCCGTGTCGTGATATTGTGCACACACGGTGTAATTACAACACAACGCGATGTGAAACGTCAACGCAATTAGCATCGGGTATATCCGGGGTATATCCGGGCTGACATTGATAAAGTTCTAAATTGAAACACAAGTAACGTAATAAGCCATAATTCTAGACTAAAGGAGGAAGAAAAACCGCGATAAATTTGCATAATACGCGTGGAACGCTAATAAAATTACAAGTGGAATCCAAGGAATCATAGACAGATATTGAACGTTCGAACGATTTACGGAACCGCGTAACCCATTTTGCGAGGCGCAACGTCCACGGAATACCGACAAGATTCGATCGTCAAACACCAGGTTTCACCTCTTCAACGGCAGTCGCGACTCTTTCCGTTGCAAGGGCGAAATTCGGGCTCGATCTTTCCCCCGATTCAAATAAATTCATTTGCACGTGGCTGGAAACGTGCCGCCGGTGAAAATTACCGAAATGACAAAGCGCTTTGTGGGGGGAGGAGGGCGATCACGTTTACCCGCGACTAGAGATAATAGTTTGATAATAGTGGGGATCGCGCGACCAGACGTGGGGGAAAAAAAGAGGGGAGTCCCAATTAAATTGCGTGTCGCTGTTGTTGTTTCGCATCGATACAATTCCTTTCTAATTAACGCGACCGAGTGCTCGCGTTCGATCGCATCTCGCCCGGCATTATTTCCTTGACCGGCCGATCTCCGACTCGGTGTTTCGCGCCGGTGGCTCGATCGAAACGACCACTTTGGCAACTCGTAGACGTCGCCGTCGAGGGGGCACCGTGTTGTTGGCGTGCAAACATACTCGAACCCGTAGTCGTTCCCATAACGGACCGAGTATACTGACTGCGCCCCGTTTCGCGCGTAGATAGAGAGATACGGACGAAGGAGGAGGAGGGTGCACGGCCAAAGGGGGTGCGAACGTTCACGTGCTCTTCTCTCTCTTCTTTCCTCCGGTTTTCCCCCTTTCTCTCTCTCTCTCTCTCTCTCTCTCTGTGTTCGTCGTTCGCTTGCTCGAAGAGGCACAGGATGAAAAGAGAGGCGAGAAAGCGAGAGTGGCGAGAAGGAGAGAGGAGAGCTGTGTGCACTCACACAGGTGTCGAGGGAGCCGTGCAGGGTTATAGGTATGGCCAGGTCGAGCCGTTGGTCTTGCTTAATCTGATTACAAGCGGACCGGGTGGGGATCGATATTTTCGCGTGAGTTTTCCAGGCAATCGGCCGCGAGATAGCGCGGCTCGGCATATTTTATACGCGTTCAGGTTGGCCGACCCCATTTACAACCCTGTCCGTCTGTCGGTCCGTCCGTTCGTCCATTCGTCCATTCGTCCGATCCGTCCCTAGGTCCCTCCGTTCGTTCGTTCGTTCGTTCGCGCGTTTTATCAACCGTCGACGACCCGAGCTTACGGTCGCGCGCATACGTATATTCTGTTTTCTTTTTTTCTTTTTTTTTTCCCACCTGACCCCTCGCGTATACCGGTTGCGCATCCAGTTTGCAAGATCGCGGAAATTCCACTGCAAAACGAGGAGTCAAACACAACCATCGGTCTCCGTTGGAAAAAAATAAAAGTTACACGTCCCGCATCGAGTGATTTAAAATTACGCACTTTCTTTTTTTTTTTTTTTTTTTTTTTTTGCACACGCAATTGCGGCGTTTTAGGTTTCTCGCGAAGGAAATTTTTCAAAAAACGTTTCGAGAAGCGTTTTGAATTTACAGCATTCTCGAGGAACAAGAGTCCTTTACTCTCCCATTTGCTACACGTTTAAAAGTGTCTTTCGCGAAAAACGAATTCAGCGACTGAGAAAATATTGCGCTTTGAAACGAGCCCGGATTCGTTGCTGTATTCGTTTCTTGTTACGAAATTTGCGGGGACGTTGGCAATTTCGCGCAAGTAAATTTCTGACCGCTGTTAGTGTATAGTGGATAACAGTGCGAGGATACGTTCGGTTCGTACGTTGCCTGCCAAAGTCGGTCGAAGGAGACAGTTGTCACTCTACAAATTTCTCCCGTACGTAAATACTGCAAAAATACTGGAAAAATTTCGTGCAGATGTTCGGAACAAAAATTTTCTCCTCTGTCGACATAACGAAGGATCTTCTTGTCGTAAATTACATTGAAATACTCGCGCGGCATCTTTTTCTCTCGAGTTTCAGTCGCGTTTGCAGTTGCAACTGCATCTCTCATTCGAAGCATCACGTTCATTTTTCACCTGGCGTGCACAATAAAGTATCGGAACAATTCAAAATTGCGCGCAACGTACGTATGTGAGAAAACTGCGCGGATGAAACTTTCGTAGCCGATACCAAATTGTTAACTTCGAAATTCGATTTTCGTTAATTGACAACGAAAAACCGCGAACAAACTTTCCTCCATCCCTTCTCCCCCGCCCTCCTGGTTGTCTAATACATTGTTCAGTTTTCCACAATTTCTCCAACTTGCACGAACGCTCGTCTCTCTGCGAGACGGTTTTAAGCGGAGGAGGAGATATCGGGTATGTATCGAAGGATCTGATTTTACGCGCGGATTTAGCAGCAGTGACGCGAATATTTGTTCCTCCGGATAATGTATTTCCGAATTATCCGGCGGGATTAAAGCTCGGGTAATTGGAGCCAACGAGCACACAGCCAGGGGGATATAGGCAACGAGTGCAGCGGCCGTATCGTGGCGCTCGCTCCGGCCAACCTGTTATCGGTGGCCGAAGCTATCGCTTACCCGTTCGTCTTCTTTCTTACCTCGTCACGTCGCAACTACGGGAGAACCCGAGTCCGAGAACCGAATAATCTTTTCCTCGCATCCTATTCCTCGCTTCGTTCGTTCTTGCTTCGAAGGATTTCCAGTCGCAGAAGCGACGTTCCTTTACCATACGTCTCTCGGTAGACGCGGCACGTGATGGATGGCTTGGTCCGTGGACGTCGACGTTGCCCGGGAGTTTACGGGCGACACGAAATATGTCTCCTTTCTTGTAACGCAATGCACCTCTCTCTCCCTCTCTGCTTTCTTTCTTCTTCCGTTCACGGTTACAGTTTTTCCGCTTCTTTTATTTCTTCGCATCCGTGCCCTATTTCCGTTTCGTTGGACCGTCATCGCGGATTTTTATCCTGCTCTTGTCGCCGAGACGCTAGCAATTTTACGGTTAATTGTACGTCTGACCGTTTGTCAGAGCCTCTTGCAATTCTCGAGTATCCAAGTCTCGGTCGTCGCTCCCGTTTCAATCCAGAGAGTTTTTTAAGATTTTGGGAAATATGAAAATGTAGCGACGGATGAATCAGATTTGTGTGAAGATTGTACAATGTATTTGTTTGTTTTGAAATCGCACAATTACTTTCCTATTTCCTCGCAGGAAATTATGAACGATTCTTTCACGTTCTCTTTAAATTTCGCAAACTTGCGTGTAAGAAGCGTTTCAACTAAGGAGAACGGTATGGTTGCAGGAACGCCAAGTTACTATTAACTATTATTCTCGATTTTCTCTAGCTTCAGTGGCGCGTACATCACTTCAATAGTCTGGAGGCAATAATTGTTCGCGAATTCAAGAATTCGTCCATTAAAGTCACGAAGAACCGAGCTATTCGTGACGCAACGCTTATCCTCGAGGCCAAATTTCGCCTCGGATAAAGCGAGTCTCTCCTCGCTGGAGTAACTTTTTGCAAGATAAACTTTTCTTTGAAATAACGCGAATAAATTAGACCACGATTACGAAATTATACGAATTATAAATTACAAATTAGGCTACGAGTGAATTTAGAAATGCGTACATTTGCATGTCACGAACGAATGAACGTTGCAACGAGCCATGTAAATGATAAACGCAGCGAAACAATAACACACATATATATATCGCTCTTGCGCACGTATGTAGAGTCTTTTTAAGCAATTTTGTAATCGCTTTCGTTGCACGAAATTGCGGTAGCAATTTTCTGATTGCGTTGCACGGGGCGCTGTTGCAGTCCATTAACCTATTAACGAGGGTTAGGATTGCCATAATAGTTTCTTTGCTTAGAGATCCCCTATCTTTCTCTCCTGTCGTTTCATTTGTTGCAAAAGGTAAATTCAACTTGCCCATTCCGATCTAATCGAGATTAACAATGACGACGCTTTCGCAAGCGGGGCCGACCATCGTTTTCGCCAACGTTGCCTGGTATTTTTTTCTCCAGTTTCCTAGTTGGCATACACGCGTAGCTCGCTAAGCGTCCGCCTGTGACCCCATGCCGCGCAAATAAACCAAACTGCATATATTACGCGATAAAGCGCGCATTATCTTATCACGGTACGAAAGCTCCGGTTGTGGAAGCTTCTGATTCAGGGACGAAGCTTTAATTGCGATTAATCGATGCAATTAAATTATTAATTCTTGCTGATGTGCAATACGCAACAACAACGGCAAGAAAAGTGTCGAGATAGCTAAAAAGAATCGGTGATCTTTACTCCTGGTCGTTTTTTTTTTCAGACACTGTGAGACTCTTAGTCAATCGTAATTTACACTTACATATATTTTTACGTACTTAATTTCTTTTAATTTTAGATTAATTTGGCAATTATCCTTCCGTGCTCGAGAAGAGGGCCAGTCTACGCAACGTCTCTCCCTACATTCTCAAACCAAGGGAAACCTACCAACGGAACGTTCAATTACATTCGTTGGGCATTTTATTTTTAGGAGCAAAAAAAAAAAAAAAAGAGAACAATCCATTATTTTTCCTCGTACTATATTTTATCGACGATTCAGCGGCGCGACTGCAAAACAGATCGCGCGTAATCTCGTAAATCATCGCGACGTGTCGCGCGTTGCAAGGCTCGCGCGCCGGTTGGTGCCTGCTGTTTCAAACCGTCCGGCTTGCCGGTGACTTTTACACGAAACGCGGGGGAACAGGTGGGCGGAGGGAGAGGGGAATAAATTTTAGGTAACGACACGAAACGCGTCGTTGGATGGCTTCCGGTTGTTTCGTCCCGATCGCGATCGCTCGACGAGTTTCTTCGCGTTGCACTGATTTCGCGCAGCGAAACAACGCGACGTGCCGATCCACGGGTGTGGCTTTGCGCGAGAGAACCTTCGCACTTTCGTGCGAACGAACGACTCTCGTAATCAGATTAAACTCATCGATTTTTCCCCTCCCCTCTTTCTTTCTGCTTGGTCGAACCACCCTTCTTATCGTTTTCTTTAGCTTTTCCCCTTTTTTTTTTTTTTTTTTTTTTAATAGTTTTAACGGTACAGGTTTCATTCGTAGCAGTATCGATGTTGATGCAAATTTTATAATAATTATACGTTTCACGCGCGGATGAATATTTAACAGGGAAGAATTTAGAATGCTTTTTTTTTTTTTTTAAATTTTGTTGATGCCAATAAACAGTAGTAACGGGAGATGGATAATAATTTAACCAATTCCATATCATACGTGTGTATAATTTTAAATGTTTCGTATTTGACGCAACGTAACGTAAATGTTCGAACACTTTTGCAATTGCACACGATTAAAGAAAGATTCTAGATCATAATCGTTAGTAAAAATTACAGTTTCTGAAATATATGTACTCCGTTTGCTGCAAAATAGAAGGAAGAAAGTTGAAAGGGCGGCAAATGCGAAAGTTCGTAAGTCGATCCTCTTTAAATTAGGCGTTTTAGAAATGAAAATTCAAATCGATTTAAAGAGAGGATCCCGAGGATACCCTTAGGCGGTATTTTTTCTGTTTCATTCTGTTTCGATCCTTTGTACACGCTCGTTCGTTGATCAAGCGACGCGGTTCGGATGTTTCGATAGAAGGGAACGAGGATCGATCGACCGAGCGGTTTTATATTATTCCTGTTCTTCTTATTTTCCTTCCTTAACTTCTCAGAAAGTACTACCTCGAATAGACAAATTGGAAAAGTTTGTATAATTTGTACCAGAATTGTTTTCTTCACTGCGAGAAATTCCCAGAAAATTATTATATCTGTTATATTTTTGTCAGGTTTTTTGCTTTATCGTTAAAAGCAAAAGTAACAAAAACTGTACTATCAGGATACAGTTGGAGGCTGAAATCGAACAAACGGAATATTATAGCTTGCCGAGTACGAATATATATGGGTCGTTTTAAAAGCTGGAAACTTTCGATAAATGTGGAACCATGCCATTATTGTTTAACGTTTATAGAATTACAAATATCAAATTTTATGGTATTAACATACCGTTTTGCAAGTACATAATCGCAGAAATTCACCCGCAGAAATTTCCATCGTCAAAAATCGATTTTCATTTCAATAAATTCTCGCGATTCCTACGAAATATTTATACCAAATGCGTGTCATAATTTCAACGAGAAATTTAGAAATACAAAAACAGTCGTAGAATGCGAATTACATTTCTATATCGTACATCGTCTATATATATATATATATATATTTTCAGAAAAAAATTTTCCCTCCGAACAAACGCACGCGAAAAATTGGATCGAAGCTCGGTTTCTTCGTGACAGCTGGAATTCTAGACTTCATTTCCGCCGACCAATCGACGAAAAAGTCGCGGCGGGTACTTCATTCCCAGCGATTTATGCCCCGAGTCATTTATAATCGAACGACGACGGCTCGGTAACGTTTAGCTCGGGTAATCGACGCGCGATTCAATTAACTTTCACGTCGTACGGCTCGGTCGAATAATACCTGCCGCAAATTCAACAACGAGTCGAATCTCGTTGTGTGTTCAAGACCGAGCGGCAGCCGTTCGGTCGGTCTTCTTAAAAATCGCGCCGAGGAAATTGAACGGAACGGCGGCAGCGTTCCGACGAAAACGGTAAACGCGTTTTTCCTCCGCCGGCTGAAAGTCGAGGGATCACGGGACCCCGGGACGCCGCGCGTCTTTTCTCTCGCGCGTTTAGCTCCGCCGTTGAACAAAGTCGTCCCGGGCTGCTTTCCAACTTTCTTCTATTTTCCGAGCATTTTTTTCGTCGCGCTTTACGGTGCGCTACTTCCCGAGTACTCTCGAGACTTTGCCGCTAACTAAGTGTTCTCCGTCCACTTTTGTCTTTCCCGGTTCGTTTTCTTGCTCCTCGCTCTACCGGCCACTGCCGCCGCCGCCGCCGCCGCCGCTGCTGCTGTTGCTGTTGCTGTTGCTGTTGCTGTTCGTTCCGCTTCTTTCCTCCGGCTTCTCACTCTTCTTCCGTCTCACACTCCTGCGTCCTTTTATACCGCGAGACTTTCCTCCGAGTTTCGCGACAGTTTCCATTTGTCTAGTCGGGCCATTCGCGGTTGCGTTTTTCCGACGACCACGGCGCGTGCACGCGAGACTGTGTGTGCGCGTCTCGCGGCTTCGTGGAACCTTTCCTCTCCCCTCGAACTTAGGAACCTAGCGAGAAATTCCTCGCGTGCCGTACCCTCGTCGAGTCTCCCGGGACGCGCCGTGATTCACGATTTATAAGCCGACTTTGGAAATCTGGAGATAGATAGATAGATGGAGAGAGAGAGAGAGTCACCTCTCCCATCTGGCAAAGTAAGATGAAAATCGAGGTCGAAAGTCGTCGCGAGAGCAACGACCGAAAGGATCGCCAGAGCTCTGGCCTTGCTGTTACCAGCGTCGCCACCCCCTCTCGTTGAGTCGGGGTTATTCGTACCTCCGGAGGCTCGACTAATGCTCGACTAATTGCCAGAATGTAAATAAATATCCCCGGCAGGGTCGTGATCCAGCTACCTCCGGGGAGTACGTCTATGAGAATATACTGCGTTTGGACATGCATCGCTACTTCAATGCCCCCGGATCGCGCGCGTTGCGCCCACCGCCCCCGCTCCCCAGGCTCCCCAGGCTCCTCGAGGCTTTCACGCCGACGTATCCGCCTCTTTCGCTTTCCCTGTTCATCCTGCCCCGACGACTTTTCAGCGAAAATATTCATCCGTTGTTCGACTGTTGTCGCTGCTCCCTCGTCGGCAAACACCGTTCGACGTCCAATCGACGTGCAAAAGTGGCAATTGGACGCTAGAACTGTCAAACGTGGTGAACATTTGTTGGATTTCTCGAGCGTATTTCTCGAGATTTTGATAATTTTTCGCAAAGTACGTCGTAAACGAGACATACTCCATTTGTACTATAAAGTTTCTCTATTATTTCTTTTTTTTTTTTTTTTTGAAACTATGAATGCCTCCGGTGAAAATTTCATGCTTTAATCTCGTCGGCAGTCAACAAGAAATTAAACAACGCGACGTCGAAACCCGAAATTTCGCGTTTAAAATGTCACGTTTTGTCGCTCAACTTGTCCACACTGTTGTCCGCTTTTTCGATATATAGACTTATAGTCGGAAAACGTACAAATACGTTCACTTAGTCTCGATTGAAACGAGCCAGCAACTCGCTCGCCAAAGTTCCATTCCCCCCGTTAAAGACTCCTTATCGGTTCCTATCTGTTCCACGTAAAGTATAGAACACCGAACACGGTGGTGAAAAGTGCGACCAGGTGAACACGTCGACCAGGATCGTTTGAAATTGGCCGTAGTTCAGCCGTGCGACGTCGGTTCGTGCAAATCTCCGGTATCTCCAGTGTTCTCTGGTAGACAGAGAGCCAACCGTTTGATATTCTTCGCGGGGAATTTCAACGAAGTTCGACGGGCGCGGAACTTTCGCGGAAACGACGATACGTCCGTGCGGTCGCGAGCTTTCGATTCCGCTTCGCCTTATCGGGTCTCAGCCCCGTCCCTCCCTCTCGTCTCGTCTCTTTCGACTGGCTCGAGTCGATAAACTTTCTCCGTCCTCTCCGTCCGGGGAGGGAGACTCGCTGCACGCGAGAGAGTCGGGACCAATTAACTCGAAACCGGGCTATCGTTTTAGCGGTACGAAGAAAATATCGGTGGCGCAGCGTGTGTGTGCGGTTGGTCGGTCGGTCGGTTGGTCGGTTGGTCGGTCGGTCGGTCGGTTGGTTGGTTGGTTGGTTGGTTGCGGACTGTCGTCGTCTCGAATTTCATCGGACGTGGGACGTAGGATCGATCGGACCGGATGCTGCCGGAATATACACTCGCGCGATTCGCCTATTCGCGCGAGTTGCGACCAGACCGATCCGGCGCCGTGCTACTGCAATCGGAAAATTCCCCGGCTATGTGATTGTTCGGCCGTGACTTTTCTGTCGATACTGCCGCGGCACTCGACTCCGGAGGATTCCGCGGATTACGCGCGAAATTGCATCCAAATCCTGTTTTTAATACCCTCGACCCGTCCACTCTTCCTGTCGATTACTTTCAATCGGACCGTCGATTGCTCTTTAAATCGTAAAATATGAAAACTGTCGAAGCGCATCGGACACGAAGCGCGTGTGTACAGCACCGAGCGCGTCACCGAGCCACGGCCTATTTTCGTGCCGTGTCTTCCGACCGACCGTCCGGCCGGCCGGATGGGGAAGAGCGCGGGAGGGTGAGAGAAGCGACGACGAGGGTTGCACACCGTTTTTCATTAATTTGCGTTGCGCTAATTTAATCGGTCGTATTTAACCGTGCTTTGTCGAAACTCTGAGAGATTCACAAGATGCGCAAACGTTGCGAGTCGCTACCGACGACAGAAGCGTGAAAGAGTCTCGGAGAACGTTTGAACGCGGGTATCGTCGTCGCCCTTCGGTCGGACGTCGGGAGTCGAAGGTACAGAGCGAAGGGGAGGAGAGAGAGCGGTGGCGACGGTGGACGGAGGATGGAAAGCGACGCGGGGGAGGGAGGAGACGAATCGAGAGTCGCCGAATCGAAAGAGCTATGACACCGAGGACGGGGAGTTGTGTTCTTTGTGCGCTCCCGGCCCGATGCATCCGGTCGACGAGAGTAGATTGCGCGACTGTCAATAGCAGAATAATTGAAAGACGCGCTCTTAATTAGTATCCGGCCGGGGAGTCTTGCGCTCGACTGCCGCCGTTCAGGCTTATTTCGACCGGGGGAAATGGAGAAGAGAAGAGAAGAGCAGAGAAAGAGAGAAAAAGAGAGAGAGAGACGGCGAGTGGTTAAAGCCAAAGTAGGAGAGAAGCGCTTCTCTCGTTTTCGTTCTCTCGCGAAAAGGATACAAAGGTTCGAAGAGGAGAAAAGAGGCGAACGATGGCGAGACACGGGGCAAAAACGGAAGCGGCAAGGCTGGAAACGGTGGTATTTCGCAGTTGGCGAGAGAGTTGCGCGCGACGAGAACGTGAGGAGCATTCGAGACGTTTGACTCGCGGTTAACCGCGTCCAACTTTCTTTTTCTCTCCTCCTTCTCTCTTCCTCCGTGCATCTCTCTCGCTCACTCTGTCAACCCTCTCCTTAATCGCGTTAATGAAATTCCGTCACGGTCGACGCGCGACGAATTTCTTTCGCAGGGCGAAAAGAAAATCGGTGCTCTCGCGACTGCGAACCCCGGCCCCCCGTCGATCGATCTCGAACGTGTCATTCTCTTGGAGAAATTGGTGGAGGAATTTCTTTTTTACTACGCGCAAAACTGCGAGAGGACGACTGCGTCATTTGTCGTTTCTACGAATTGGATAAAATTCGAGAGAAAGGGGGTTGATTGAAATCTGAAAGCAAGTTCCACCTTTGGCAGCGAGTAATAGGCGGTAAATTAATTGTATTATTCATTACGTTCTAACCGAACGTAATGAGAGATCGGTTATGACAAACGGCAAATCAAGTCGATCGAACGAATAAGTAGCTTGTAATAAACAATAAATAAACTTTGGTATTTACGAAGGCGCAGATCGAAACTTTGGACGTTAATTAATAAAATAAATTTCACGTCGAAACTTGGCTTTGATGTTATTTGTGGACACACGCGGGGGGGGGGGGGATAAAATGGAGATCACAAGGGTGTGATCTCTCTAAGCAAATACAAAGAGGTCAACGAAGAATTTAATCAGTTTCGAAAGGTTGATCGGCGTAACGCAGATTCCTAGTTTGGAATCTCGCACGGATATTTCCTCTTCGAGAGATGTCTTGGTCCGTTTTTTCGTTTTACGTCCCCCGTGTGCAACCGAATATGAAATATCGTCGATCCGTCAATGCGTCAGCGATTAATCAGATACCGTTAATGCCTTTCTTCGCATTATATTTCACGCGTCGGTCGTTGGAAACGATTGGAAATAAAATTAGAACGCTGTAAAATAAAATAAATTCGGTTATTCCCCGTGGCGTACACGTTCCCCGACAAATCTTTATTGACAGATACTTCAATAAAAATATCTGTCGAATGTTTGCCGGATTTTTTAAATCAATCGCGGAAAAATAAGAACGATACGCAATCTCCTGCGAGAGTTTTCCTCTCTGCAGCGTGGCGACGGACGTGATTTTTCGAAATTGCAGCAACGCGCGAAAGTTTCGGAATTTTTGACCCGCAGTTCGGGCAACGCGTTCAACGGCTCGTAATTGTATTACGTATATCGCTGCAATAGTTGAAAACATTTGTAATTTACGTGCGCATTATTTACATTAGCGGGCAGTTTCATACCGGCACTCTCGGTATTAAATTTCTCTTTTTACGCGCGCGGAAATGCAAATTTTTGTGACAGATTTTTCTTTTATTCGACATTTTAATTTTTCCGAGTTATTTCCGCAATCCAGTAACTGCAGACGAAACAGATTTATAAGAATTACCGCACGTTTTTTTTTTATCAGATTTCCTTTTCATCGATCGTTTTAACTTTCTGTGTCATCCCAGTGTAGGTGCAACAATTGTAATTTGCAAACTTTCGATACTTTTCTCACATTGAATATTATTTTTAAATTCTACAGCATCTGTATGATCCGAATTTTCATACCTTTGCAAACGTGCATTTACACAAGTGAATGCATCGATGAAGCTTCATTCACAGACCGCTGCCTCTCTCTCTCTCTCTCTCTCTCTCTCGATCATATATTCCGCAAAGACAAAGTAATTTTAGTCGCGGAGGAACGTTCACCTCGCTTCCCTTTCAAAAATGTATAACCCGTTGGCTTCGAGATCTCGTTCGAGAGGGCCGTAAACATACTGGCTGCGAGCATCCGGAGCATCAAGGGGGCACAGGAAGAGAGAGAGAGAGAGAGAGAGAGAGAGAGAGAGAGGGAGAGAAGTCGAAGAAGGCGAAGGGCGAAACGCGAAGGCGCAAAAGGGCCATCCATTGTAGCCTCGGAGCTGGCGCACTCGGAGGCCGTCGCGCGCGCGACCCACCGAATCGACCCCGTAAACTCGCTCGTCGTTTACGGCCTCGTCTACGGCGAGAGAGCAGGTTGCCACCGTGGCATGCCTGCGCCGCGGAAACGCGCGCACGTACTTCCCTTCTCGCCGACAACCGACGTTAACGATATCTCGTTAAGTCTCGTACCCGATCGAACGATTTTCCCGCAAGGCTAAGCATTTTCGCGCGACCAGCCAAACGCCTTTCCACACACACACACACACATATGTACGCCTCGTCTATTTCCCGTTATTGCGTTCTCCTCTTCCCCTTCCACCTGCAGCGCGTATCTCGCTTCTTAAGAATCGTCTAACGATCTTCGACGGCCAGCTTTGATCGGCTTCTCACGAATGGTTTTAAACTCCGTTTGTTCGTTGACTCGTAGGAGGTAAAGTACACACGCTTCGGCCGGTAATGGCACTCGAAGAAACCGGGTAAACCAACGTCGAACACTCGACGCCGTTCTGTTAATTGATCCGTCCGTTTTATGTTTGCGTTCGTCCCCTTACCTCCTTCTTCTCTCTCTCTCTCTCTCTCTCTCGAGAATTATCTTGTATCGGGCATTTGCATTTCGCAAGCGTGAAAGGAATTCCGTCGATTTCACCCTTTTCTTTCTTTTAAATTAACCTAATGACAATAATTTGTATCAATTGTATACTCTATAAAACTTGAAACGCGAGGTAGCGATTGAAGAAGCGAGTGATGCAAGGAGAAATCTGAGGAGAATCTCTATCTATAAAACTGGGAAGGACTATGGAAAAAAAAATTAATAATTATATACTGCGTTTGTTGATAAAAATGAAATATTTTCTCACATTCCTCGCAATTGCGCAGACGATTTAAGGAATTTACCATCAGTTTCCAAAACGTGTTATCTTGTTAAAACACGAACGTCGAATTCGAGTCGCTTTCGTGCGTCTTGCGAAAACAGTGGCGCAAAGTCGCATTTTCGTGACAACGGCCGACGATGCGTTAAAAGGAAAAAATTTTGAGAGCAACGGTGCACATCTTACTGTCGATCTCGCGATTCACGTAGCGCCCCGTGGAAGCGGGAAGCTCTGCGGGAATTTTCAAACTTTCGGTTCCGGCGAAACTGCTAAATATTCGGTGGATTGGCGCACTGCTCGGGACGGCGGGAGGGGGGAGGGTCCCCAGCGTGATGCGCGCGGGCAAAGTTCGGAGGGGACAGATATCGATTTTCTGCCATTGTTCTTAATTCGATCGTCGGCGAAGGCAATGGAGAAGGGTGGCGACGACGTCCGCTCGTCGGCTCGCTTCGATACGAGCCGATTAACCGAGCCGACGAAAAAAAGCAACCCGTAATTAAGTCTGCACCGGGTATTTTATCGACGATACTCGACCGAGCGGCTCATCGGATAATCGATATTTTCGGCCCGTTTCGGCCAACCGTCTGCCAGCCGATCTTCGACCTTTCCGCGCCAGTCATCGCGTTGCGAAATTCGCCGCGTGATTCGAGGCGTTTAAACGTTGGTTCCCGACTGACTCGAGGTCGCCGTTTGCGTCACTGGTTGGCCTCCGTATCGCCGATTCGAACTGCAGATCACGTCTTGCATATCCGTCGCATATTTCTTTGCATTACGTTCGTTATATATATATATACACGTTATATGTTTTTCAGTGTAATTCTTCCCTTTCAGTTTCACTCTTCTAATTCAAGTTCCGTTGTATTGATAAATTCAGGTGACGTGAGTGGAATCGCGCGTGGAACAAGTGGCAAGAAATCAATTTCTCGAGTTTAAACGTTATTTCTTCAACAGCGGGCAAAGTTGCGCAACACCGGCCTGTGGCACTGAGGCGATTTTAACGAAATGGAAGATAAAAAAGGGCGAGGGAAGGATTTTTCGGGAGTGGAAGGGTAGTTTTCTCGGATTGAGAAACCCGGCGACGGACGAAAAAATGGTATCAAGAAAGGAAGGAAGTAAAGCGGAGTAAAAGGGAACGCGATCGATCGGGGCGCGCGGTTTCCTTTGAGTCGCAAAGTCCGCATCGACGTGACCGCTGGTTCGCGTTTCTCTGTCCCGACTCGACAAATTGTTCGGTAAAACTGGATTCTTCGTCCGAAAAATACGATCGGTCTGGATGGCGGTCTTTCGGTGGTCGGCGGCTTTAAGAGCCACGGAGAGAGAGAGAGAGAGAGAGAGAGCTCGATTCCGCGCTTTGAGGTCGGACCGAATGGAACGCGAAATCGAAGATAGATCGGTGAACCGCGGGCACCAACAAAACAAGGAGCACACGACCCGATTCGCAAGTATCAGGATGGCTGATGGTATCTTGCGAAACGCGTGGTAGTCGATATCGGTTTTCGGGGAAATTACCGATCAGATTGCGAATTTCGTATTTACGCGCGACGAGTCGTTGGACGAATCGAGAGCGAAAGATCAAGACCAACCTCTATTTTCATTTTTCTACACGCAATTCGCGAAATATTGCGGAATTTTTGGCAGGCGACTAATGAATTTAGAATTTCACGTTAATTATTCGGAATGTTATTATTTGTGGCGTGAGAATTTTGTATCGTATTAATTTATTAACGACACGTTAAATCCGTTTGATTTAATTTCCGACTTTCTATTTTACATACCGCGCAAATATAGTATCTGAAAAGCTACGTTTGGAATACATTTGGAAGTGTAAAAAGTGAGTAAAAATTTGAAAATAGTCCGGAAATGTGAAACGAGTCGTTTCCTGCAAATTATACGCTCGGTACAACGTGCAAGAGACAACGCGAATAGTAGTTTTAAACGTACAATAATTACGTAATAAAACTCTGGCAATTGTCTACGTGCGTTTTAAATTTTACCGATATAATCGTGATAATCGTTTCATTAGGGGACGAGCGAAATTTCAAAATGTTTCGCGCAACGCGCGTAATACGATGACTACAAACGGTAGAAATTAACAAGCTAGTAAATTTATTATGACGTTCGTGTACTAATTAATTATATTCAATTAATTACATCCAAATATATCAAACTTTGTATTATTTGGCTGAAATTCTGCACGGCTGCGCAAAAAGTTTTTACACGATAAAAATGAAACACGCGGTGCTCGACAAAGAAAGTACTCGCTACGCTCGCGGGATAAGGGCGACGGTACGTGCCAATATTTCTTCGTTGCTCTAAATAAAAAAGCAATAAACTGAAGTTAGATAAAAATTACCCCCCTCGCGAGTTCAATAACTCTCTCTCTGTTGAAGATTAGTCACCTAGACGTTGCACGAGAGACGTTGCTCATAACTACGTTATGAGAGCGCAGTTTCGTACAACGTCACGAATAAATAAGACGAGGAAAATGCATTCAACTTCAGCCGTTCGGCGATTCCTCTCACGTTTAAGGGAGAAAACGCATTTGTTGAATACACCGAGCTCCACATTAATTGTCACATTCTATTAAGCATATAACTCCGTCAAATACTCGGCTTTTTCTTTCGCTCCCGAGAAGCGGGTCTTTCGAGATTAAAGTCAATTTATCGCACAGGGTGAAAAAAGACGTTGAAAAGAAGAGAAAAGAGAAAGAAATTAATCGAAGAAAAGCAGAGAATTAACCGACGCACAAAGTATAAAGTCTCGAAAGTTGGCAACGTACGGATGTATTTCTGGTCTTTGCAAGGACGTTCTGTCGTCCTTGGCAAAAAGAGCTCGCATTTGCATCGATAGCTAAAAGCCGAGCTGTTTCCAACACCTGTTGTAAGAAATACTAGCCCCCGCAGAGCGAGACTCCGGTCAATTTCGCGTTTAATCGTACATATCGTTCGTTCTGAGTACACGTAACCTCCGAACGAATTCCCGTTAAACAAACCTTCGTGCACGGCGCTGATGTGCGCGATAATTGGATCAGCCATTAGTGTATTACGCGGAGGTAACTACATTCCTCGATCGATAGCTCCGCGGTCCCGCGAGGTCCTTCGATCGAAATTAACACGAAAAGGAGAAGGATACCGTAACCTTGCCCAGCGAGGGGGCACGGTGCTCGCGGCTGACAAGCAACGAAGCAAAGAAGCAAAGAAGCAAAGAAGGAAGGAAGGAAGGAAGGAAGGAAGGAAGGAAGGACGGGCAAAGGGCGAGGAGAACCGGTTGAAAAACATTAATTAATTCGTGCCACCTTAATTGCTGGCTGTGAAAGTTTTAAAGGGGCCGCAATTAACGCTCGATTCCGGTAAAATTCTCGGGCTCTCCCCGGCAGACGGGGGGAGGGCGGGGGCGTGTGCGCGCCGGAATCAAAAGCATCTTAGATAAAATAAACTCGGACGGCTGGCCTCTCCGGTCGCGTTTCTTCTCCGCGGTGGCCTCCGTCCTCGCCCAATTTCGTTCGAATTTTCGCGTTTTTCCGCGAGAAAAATTTACGCTGGGAACTCTGTTAGTTCGCTGGTTCTTTTTTAAAGAAAAAGAGAGTAAGAGAGAGAGAGAGAGAGAGGAGTCCGAGTTTTTTGGAAAAAAGAGGAAAAAGTTGGTCGGAACTGGCCACGATTCCCCACGGTCCACGAGCCATCGCTTTTCTATCCTCTTAACGTCCATCCAATCTCTTACCTTAAAATTTCAACGGTAAACCGTGCTTGATAAGAACTCTCCCTCTCTCTCTCTCGCATCGCCTCTTTCGAATTCCTCGACAAAATCTAACGAATCTCGAGGCGCGGCTAATTTACGAGCTACGTCTCATCGTCGCTTATCGAGTCTGCTGATTAAAAGACTCGCGGGATTCGACGACTCCAAGAGAGGAGGAACGCGGTACCGTCCGAGCCTCGCGGGTGTCTGAGGTAGTCAGCGCCAAGTTTTTTTTTTTATTCGTGGATTGTGTTGCGTGTAATTCGTTGGAGAAGCAACGATTAATTTGAACTGTTTTCCGATATGCACCGATTTCGGCTGCCGTTCCAACTTTTGTCATTTCGAACGAATTTATTTGCACTCTTTACGTGTTTCCATTCTTCGCGGTTGGATGCCGGCGGAACAACAGACAGTTTGAAATCTGTCCTCGATGCCGCCAACGTGGCGATGCGTTGCGAGCTTTTACTGTTAATAAAAAAGTAGTCTCGGCTGCAAAGGGCCAGTGATCAGACTTCGACGTATCATCACGCTACACACGACTATACATAATTATCGTACGAATTTCATCTATCACTAGAGTGTCGGGGAATTGTTAGAGTTGTTAAGGTTCGAAAATTCTGTGGGAAATTTTTTGCTCCGGATAATGGGAAAAAAATATAGAGAATACGTGCAGAGTGCGCCGGGTTTTACAATATTTGAAAGGTAAAGCAATTTTTTGCCAAGATTCTATCTTGTTAATTATACTCTCGGAAAATGCGGTACGTGAAATTTATCTAAAATACGCGAGAATACTCGTTTGTTGGAGGCGAACGCTGCATTCGCGCAACGTAAAGTAGAAAACAGTAAAAATTCGCCTCTTCACGTTCTTGTAGAAAATCCCATCTTACAGAAACGATCGAACGTATCGGTGGAGTCACGGTCAGGCTGTTCTGCCCCGACAGATTTTCTCGCGCGTGGGAGTCGAGAAGGCTAAATCGATCGCGGAGCGCGCTGCAAACCGAGAGATGGACCTTGAGATTGTGGTTTCTTTTGTGCCAAGGCTGCCGCGGCTGCACGCGCTCTCTCCTTCTGCACAGGGACATTGCGCGAAGTCACGAATACGGTAATTGAAAATCAATATTTGCCCTCAGTTCGCCCCTCTCCACCTCCCACATACACCCCCCTGGTGGACGGAATATACGCCTTGCGAATACTTCATTCCACGGCGATCGAAATCTTTCGAGCGTGCACACGGGGCGCGCGCGACCGCGTTTCACCGACCTCGACTTTTTCCTCCTTGCGGTGCGCTTGCACCCTCTCTCTCTCTCTCTTTCTATGTTTCACCCTCTTTCTCGGGATATCGCGAGACCGTGTGTTTCGCGAAACCTGTAACGCGCCAGTTGCCTTGCCCCCGAGCATGACGTTGCGGCGAACGCGGAAAAGTCTCGTCGAGAATGCCGGAACCGGCTCTGATGTTTATTGATTTTGCACGAAACAACCCGCCGATTAAGCAATTTGCCAGCGAGTTCCCCACCAGACTCCGACCGAATTAAAACCGAAAAGAGGTGGAAAATTCGCGGGCAGCGGCTTCTTCCTTTTACTCGTTTGCGCGTGAAACGCGTGTGAAATATTCGAGGTGGAGCATCTTGCGGAATTAACAAATTTCTACCTTCAAACTGTAACACAACGTAGAGAGAATTAGATTCTACAGGATCAATCCTTTGATTTTAGAACGACTGCGTAATATCGAAGCTGTAATGATTTTTCTAGTTTGTCCCATTTACAAATTTATGTAATGATATTTTAGAAAATGTGCTTAAGCCATTTCCTCAATTTTTTTCAGTAGTATATTTCCGAACAACAACGTTCTTGCGAATTTGGTGAATTTGAAATGATATTTGTGCGTCTTTGAAAGGCCCTGTCACCACTCCTCGAACGGAAGAAACTTGTCGCAGAAAAACTATTGAATTTCGATCGAAAGATTAATTCTCCGTTCGAGCACAAAATATCTTACGAACGCGATTCTGCAAAGAATCGAGATGGCCTGTCCGATAATGAATTTTAATTTCACACTTCCTAACATCGTCTAATAATTCTAAACCTATTCCGTTTCGTTCACGTTTTTAACGTTCATGTTGGACGCTGAAAAAATCGTGGCGGCAGAATTGATATTCCGTGAGCAAGCGGTTAACCCCTCTGGACGTTGATATCGTTAGGTTAGGATGCATAATTTCAACCCTTAGATCCTGCGAGCAACCCTGCATTTGAATATTTTACCCCAGCTCGCTTTCGCGAACGAACCGCCAGCCCTGTTTCCTGCTATTTGTCAATTGTTATTCCAAGTTGTTCCACGTTCCTCGTTACGTATTAGAAATTTTAACGCGTCGAACGCAGGATCACGGATTACACGGTTTCGACATCTAGCACGGACAGGTACGAGAGCATTTACTTTTATTTCTGGCTGAAATCTGATATTTCGCATCAGGAGAACACGAGGTTCAGGTTCGAGGAGGTGGCACAACGCTAGAATCAGCTGCGCTCCTGTTATTATAAATATTCAAAATCTTTGAAATTTCCCTCTGTTTGCAAACATTCGACTGTTTATTTTGCCTTCCAATGTTTATTTACTTTTTCTTTGTGTAAACACACTTTGTTTCGAAATATTTTCGAAAATAATTTAAAATCGGGATTTCGAAAACTTTTCGAAATTTCCCTTTGTTTGCAAACATTGGTCTGTTTATTTTGCTTTCCGATGTTTATTTGCATCTTTTTGTTTCGAAATATTTTCGAAAATTTAACTTTGAAATTTGAAAATTTCAAAGATCAATATTTGCAAGCAAAGCGAAATTTCGAAAAGTTTTCGAAATTCCGATTTCAAATTTTCGGGAAATTTTTTAAAACGAAGCGCGTTTTGAAATTTTGTATCGAATTTTGCATCAGGAGTCGACGAGTGTTTGGTGGCACGAGAAGGCCCCCCCCGCCGAACAGAAAAAAATTACGAAAACCCTAGAAAACCATCCGTGCTGCTGGCATTTTAAGTTTTCGAAAAATTTTTAGGCTTGAGTATCTTGAAGATCGGAAGGTAGTCTGACTGAAATTCGAGAGTTTCTGTTTAGTTTCTACTTGCTGTTAGTGACAGTCTGCTATCGCAACGTACGGAGGACGAAAACTGTGACACTCTAAAATTAAGTTTCATTATGGAACTTTTTAACTGTTTTTAACTTTTCGCTCGCTAGCGTCTGAAACAAGGAGAGAGGGTGCCAAGGGTCATTAATAACGCGTTTGAAACTTCAAAGTGATTATTTTATTGGAAACCTTGAAACACGAAGAATCAATATATTTTGCATTACGTTGCAACTCTATCGTTAGATTCCCCTTTACATTTGTCGTTCTGTAATTCAATTCGTCTCGTCGGTTGAAACGAATTCGGTCGTCGTGGTTCTTTCGCGATTCGTCAAAAGTGTTTCTCGAACGGGAATGAAATTAAGAAATTCGGCGGTCGTAAATACAACGTGTAACGCAAATCACCGGTTGATTCGTTTCGCCGTAACTATCGCAAATAACTTTCGCAAATTTCTATCCGGGTATTTTGAATCGTTATCCCGCGTGAATACGTAATTTTGACCGATTAATCGTTTCCTCGATAACCAGGGTTAATTATCGCGATTTGTACGTGATCAGCAACTGTTCGATTAGTTATGAATTGACCGCGCGTATTTATGCAAATTCGTATTTTCAGGACCGAAAGTGGGACTTGGGTTGTTTTACCACCTCGGTATGTAAATTTTAAACGACTCTTGTTGAAATCCGAAACGGCGTTTAAATATTTCATTTCGGTACAATTGAAGTTTTACCGATGTTTCTTCGTACACTCTCGAGCACTTTCTAAAAAGTTTGAAGAACAATATCTAAATTTAATTTATTTGCTTCGCTGACGCAAAAAAAAGAAGAACATTGCAACCGGTGTTTTATTATTTATTTACATTTATTTACAAGTTTTGTACTCAGACTTCGACGACTGAATTCCTGTCTCGAAGCGCGTACGGACAACCTGAAATTGATAAATTCGCGGAAAGAGTACTCGATCAATTCAGCTTCTCGCCGGGCCTCGCTCGCACGTAAGTTCGCCCGCTTCCGGTGCATATCGCCATTTTGTTTATATTCTCGCGACTCTGCCCCGCGAGAGGCAGGCTGCGCATTTCGAAAGTCCCTCGTTTCCGCCTTCGAGTGGCGTTTCACCCAGCTGAAATTGCCATTGATTATGAAATTAAACGTCGCGTAGACGCGGCGAGTTGCCGCGAAGTTTGCCAAACCTTCCGGAGGATGTAACGAGTCCTCGCAAGTTTCACGGCGCGGGGACGAGTCACTCGTCGCTCTCCCTCGCCTCGCTCGAGTGCAGTCTCGAGTGCATGCGACGAAAGAACGAACTGTCGTCGAGAGACTTGGAGGGAGGGAGGGGGGGGGGGTGAAAATGAAAAGAAAAGACGGGGAGAGAAAAGAAAAAGAAAAAAAAAAATATCGTTCGATCGGATCTTCGCTGTTTGCCGGGTCTCCTTTCGAGAGGTTGCGTCCCCTCCCTCCGAAACATCCTCCGTGCGTCTTCTTCTCTTCGTCGGCAAATCACGTCGGAGCATCTTCTTCTTTTTCGAGCGTAAAGACAGACAGACAGGCAGACGGACGGACGGACGGACGGACGGACAGACAGACGAGGAAACAGCGAGAGAGGAGAGAGAGAGAGAGAGATATTTCCGTGGTTTGTTTCGAAAGTGCGTTTTCCGAGTTGAGATGTTATCTCGGTCTGTTTGAGAAGTTAGACGTTTGTCGATTCGTCCGTTCGCTCGCGAACGAGCAGAAGATAGTGGTGGTTTCGTATTCGTAGCTCGACTGCACCAACACGCACGTACGTACGTACGTAGCCAGGGCGCGAATGAAAATTCACTGGCGCAGCAAAGTGGTGGGTAACCGGCGAGAAATCGAGAGGCTGTCGTAACGTGATGCACGCCTTCTTGGAAAACCGACCGCTTTACCGTGTGTAATCCTCCGAGCGGTCCTTGCATCCTCTCCGCCGTACATACATACATGCATACATATCCAGCATCGTACGTGCGTAGGTGCAGGTCGTCGTAGATCGCGAGAAACCACGTTGCTTTTTCTTTCACCCCGATAGAAATCGTGCGCGCGTACATTAAGAACCCTCGATACACGTTCTCTCACGCGTAACGCGTATAAACCGCTCGAAACAGCGATCTCTGATCCGTGTCCTTACAACTGGTCTGTTTGCCAGACGGATTTGCGTCGCGCTCGCAACGCAACGTTTGAACGGGGAAAGAAAGGCTGTCGCCAAAGTCGAAAAGAGAGCCGTGTAGAGAGAGAGTGTAGTTTGCCGAGCCCGGGGAGCAGAGGAGACGAGAGGCTCGCGAGAGAAAGGGTGCAATTAAGCTCGCGTTCTCCGTTTATTTGCGCGGCCGTGTCGCTGGGGACACGCGTCGCGACACAGGAAGACGCGCGTGTGAATAGTAGCGGGTCGGGAGAGAAGGGTCGCGACGCCAGACCGCCGACCAATCCGGGGCCGGGGCCAGACCATAGAGCTCCGCTCCGCACGTGGCTACTTGGACGCCCGGCGCTGTCAGCTGGCAATCCATAGGTGGCTGGATTGCTCAATAGAGTTGATTACGCGACCGCGATCGGCCGTGCTACCGCGCTGTTTCGTTTCGTATCCATGTATCCATGGCACGACTTGCTCTCAGACAGAGGCATGTTGGGTCGAGGAATGACCTTCTTCTGGCACGAACCACCCATCGTTTCGATCATTATCGATCACCGTCGAGAGTGTGCGCGAGCCTGAGCGCTTCACTTTGGCATTTCACTGGGTCACCTCGTCGGAATTAATCTGCGAGAATTGAAACGGTATTAATTCCGTTTCGAATTGTGAAATCGCCGGAAGATTGCGAATTTTTCTATCGATTTCGACCGACTTGGACCGACTTTGACTCGAACGTACACGTACGAAATGGTCAAAGCGTAATGCTCTTTACGATATTTAACGAGCAAAAGTTTCGGCCTCGGTTTTAGCACAAACATTAAACAAAGCTTAACGATAAGTAGACCGTGGATTTCCGTGCATTTTTATGAAGCTTAATGGCGCGCGAGTCCACGGAACGTCCACGGCGCTCGTTATAATTTCCAACGGACAAAAGACGACAGATCTCGTCGGATTCGAAGATTCGACTTTTTGCACGGAAGCGAGGCGCGTCACGCTCGAAATCGTATCAGTCAGAAATTGAAATGCAAACGGACGCTTGTTCGCCAAAGTTTCCGCAACTTTTGCATCGATTTTCTCCTTTCCGCGAAAATCTTCGCGGCCCTTCGCGGGAAACTCGACGTCAAACTCGCGGAACTCTCGCGCGCCAAGATTTTCAAAGATCCAAATCGCCCATTTATTGGACTTATCGCGAGCTTCCTCGAAAAGCTGTCAGAACGCAGGACAGATGACTTTAATAAAACGACACAGTCTCAACGTTAAACGTTTATTTATTTGAATAATTCTGTCTGACGCATCGGCACGTCACGATCCATTCTCCTTCGAACGAACGTAAAAATTACATTGCCCCCCGTGTCCGTAATTCCCCGTACATTTTGTCACGACTCAACTGCACCAACAACTGCTTCCACCGTGCGTACGTTCGCAACGCGAATAAACGATTGACAAGAGGCAAAAGCCACGTGCGCTGTCCTTTCGATCTTTTGTCACCCACCATCTATCTCTGGCACCGCTTTATCTGAAACAATTCCACGCGAATAAATCCAAGCTAATTGCCAGTAATTTCGGGAATGGCAAAGTGCGCGTTGTCGCGTGCGCTCTATTGTCCGCTCGTCTCTGCAGTCTCCTGGTGTCTGCCGGCAGCGTTGCGTTTCAGCCCTAGCCCTGCAACAGGGAAAGAGATCAAGAAGAAGCGGGGAGCATCGTTGCAGGAGATGAACGCTTCAAAAATTAGAGGCGAGTGGGAAGATTTGGTCGAAGTAGATTATCACGTCAATTACAAACCCAATTGGTATTTCAGGGCTCGTGCAAATACGTAGTGCGCGTTAATTCGTAATTGGATCGTCGAGAACCGTGACGAATTTGGAATTAAATTACTCTTCAATTCTATCACATTGCGGAAGTAACCGGTGATGATGAATTTTTGTGCGTTGATACAAATTAACTCGCAACTAGTATCGGTAGTAGAATTTTCAATTTCACTTCACTTTCAATCACACGAGATTTCGGTAACCCGAACGGACAGCCCTCGAGGGCTGATGTACATGTAAATGCGATACAAGTTAATAGAAATCAAGTTATCGCGTGATCTATATTTCCAACTTCAACGCCGGAACGAAATATATACAATGAACCGAATACTTTTTCGTCTCCGCTGTTAGTTTGGACACGAGAAAGTAACCAGCACCAGGGTATTTCTATGGAAATTCCATTGCGATCGATTCCTTCGATCCATCTATCTGCCTGCCCGTCCACGTTGCGACGGCAAAGGGGGAATGATACTTTGAAACAAAAAAAAAGGGGGGGAACACGTAGAACGAAGTTAGGCAGCGACGCGCGACGTTATCTCTTTCTTTGACGGATCGAAGGAATAATAATACCGAAAGTCGATTTTTCGCGCCGGAGGAGGAGTCTGCCGAGCAAGCAGAAATTTCTTTCAAAGGGGGCGACTTACCGTGCCAGGTGGAATTCCAACGCCGTCGACGCTGCTCTCCGTTCGAAAAATCGAAGTTGCTTCGAGAAGTTCTCAGCCGGCCGCTCTTGCCGCCCAGACCGAGGATACGCATCGAAACGTCTTTCGCGATTAAACCGACGAAATCGCGCGTCAGCGTTAAGAAACGTGGTAACTTTCGCAGAGAAACGAAATCAAGGGACGACGACGTCTGCAATCTGCGACGCACGGACTCGTTAATTTGGTAACGTTGTTAATTCGGCGGCCAAATTCAACGATTTGAAAGTCATCGTGCGATGCATTATTATCACGGAGGCCATCGAAATGAACGTTGAGAGGCTCGGTGATAATTAAGCTGCAGGTTATCATTATTATTTATTTATTGCCGCGGATATCTATAGGAAATTTACGAGCGCGAGCACGAATCGCCGCGCGATATGCAAAAGTCCGTTAAATATGGATACTGAAATTTTTGTTGAATTATTCAATGAGCAAAGCGGACAAATTCCCGTTTCAAGTTCCCGTTCCCGTAGCTGCGCCTTGTAAATGCACGAATTTCCCATCAATCAAGGAAGGAAATATTGCCTGCGCCGTGCATTATTGCTGAAACATCGTGAATTTTTCAAACGCGCGCGAGACGCGAAGATAAATTTCACAGAGAGTCTGATATCTCGTCACTGATAATTGAAATCTTTCGTCGATAAAATTAAAAAACCGAAAAACCTGAACGACAACGGATAAAAGTAGCAGAGTCCAGTTTTCCTTCGCGCCCGACTCGAAGCGGATCGCGCTACTAGCTAGCTAGCGCTAGCAGTCAAAGATCCGAGTTCTGTTTTCGAATTTTCGTCGCACGAAATTTCTCGCGTGTAACAGGGTTGGCAATATCGCCTCTACCAGCAGGAGGTCCCCAGCAAGAGGGCTCCCAGGGACGAAAGTCCAACTCAAAGAGGAAAGAACAAAGAGAAGGAATCTTCAAAACAGCGTTCAGCGAGCAAGGCTCGAGAGCGTACTTTTGTTTGCACGCTCGTGTTCTCGACAGAGAACCTGTTTCGATTAATTAAATGAAGTTGTTTGTGTAAGGAGAACGCCCATGTACTGCATAACACCGGCCCGAGCGCTCCGAGCTTCGCGTTTCCTTATATATTCTTCCTCGAAAAGAACTGCCGGATAATTATCTTGCGGCCGTTGATTTAATCGAGTTTAACCTTTTGCGGTGCGACTCCTTCTTTCGCGTGCACGCGTGACACGTTGAAGAGAGCGTTGAAACGTTCAGAGCTGCGGTGACTTGCGACTTGCGACCACAGGAACGAACCAAATTTCTCCGAGGTTGACGAGTCAAGGTTAAGGTTGTCAAAAGTTACAGGCGGAACTTGAGAAATTCTACACTCACCGATAATCCTCCGCCTCTTTATTCTCCAACAACTGCAGCAAGCGAGGATCGCGTGATACTCGAAGCTGTCGCAACGTCGGACAGCTTTTCCAAAGAAGAAAATCTCTCTCTCTCTCTCTCTCTCTCTCTCTCGCTCGCTGTGAGAATCGTATCTCACCCGATGACGTTTCACTCACGATAATCGAGAGGTCGGCGGTGCCAAAGATCGGGATTGGCAGGCAGCCGAAAGGTATCGCGGTGATCGGAGATCCAATCGATACGAGTGCGGTTCCCCGCGAGCACAGGTGCGCGACCTGCTCGACATTTTATAATTCAGGATACGGCGAGAAATGGAAGGAATTACGGAAAGACGGCGGGACTGATCGTCGAACGTTTGGCGACCGCGCGAAACTTTCGAGAGTATCGACGATTCTCTCGCCCTGTGTCTGGCGCGAAAGTTATAAAAAAAAAAAAAAAAAAAAAGAACTGGAAAAGGACAAGAAGAGAAGCGTGGATAAAAATGGACGAGCAGACAAACCACGACATCGAAAGCTACAAAGTCTCATCATCTGTTAAAAAAAAAATCATTTAACATTTACGTAACATTTCCCGCGCTGAAAGATTCACACCGAAATCTATATCGCGTATATTTAAAATCGCGATTGACATTTGCGTCGTCGCAAGGAAGAGGAGTGGGGCGAGTACGAGGGCACAAAAGACAATCGATGAGAGAGAGAGAGAGGGGGGGGGAGAGAATCTCCCTTCCCAGCGAAGAAGTTAATTAAAGATACCTATTGGGTCGGTGGGAGAGGGGCCACGGGCGGAATATCGATCAACTGGAGATTCAATTTCGATCGAAACTCAAGAATTTATTAGGGGTGCTCGCGCGATATTATAATAATTTTAATAAAAGCTTCGGGCCGGGAATGCCTCGTTCGAAGTAAGGACGTTCGACGTGGATGGACGGCATCCACCGACGACGGTGGGAGGGGTAACTAGCCGCCTAACCGTTCTTTCGTGCTCGGCCGAGTACGAGGAATCGCGGAATCCGTCCGTTTTTAAGGTCGGGTCAGTGGAATACTTTAAAAGGGGAAGATCTCGCGGACGACTCGGGAGATCGCGACCTCGACTTGCCCGGTCGTTGGCCCAAACTACGTACAACGCCAGATATCGACTTTATTCCTCCCCGCTTGCTGTGTTACGCGTTCCCTTGCGTGTGTATATTTTTGGCGACTGCGAGCCGGGGAGGGAAGGCCGAAAGTCAATGATCCGTTTTCTCCCGCCCCTCTGTGTCCGGAGAGACACTGGAAGAAGGAAGAAGGAAGAAGATGGAAGAATGGACATGGAAATGGAGAAAGAGAGAGAATGGGAGGGAGGGAGGGAGAAATAGAGGGACGACGTCACGGGTTATAATTGCCGCGCATCGATTCCTCTGGTCTCCTCGATGCCAAACTCGTCTCTCTCGTTTCGCCAATTCTCGACTCGTCGACGAACGTCCAACACACTCGCTCGCTTACAAATCGAGCTAATTCGAGCCGGCGCCGAATGCTAACCGCTCGTAATCGGATTCGATGGCTGCTGGCGGTGTTCTCTCTCGTCGCCCCGTGTCGCCTTTCGACCTCTCTCGGTCGCCGAGAGGATCGCGAGAAAAGCTCGTGCATTTCGATAGATAATGGGTAAGAAGAAAGCCAGAGAGAAAGAGAGAGAGAGAGAGAAGCGTATTCTCTTCGATGCAGCGATCCGATCCGGTGCTCCGGTGTCGAAAGGTGAAAATAGAAAGGCGAAACGACGACGACGACGAAGGTAGAGACCGTAGGTAGAGCACGCGTCGATACATATTCAAAGGACTGGGCAGGCCGTCTGGTCTGGCACGGGCCATTAGCATCGATCGTCTTCCGGGAGGCTCGCGTCGGTTCGCGTCGGCCCACCGTTTATCCTCTCGAGAATTTCCTTCTGGTATCGAGTTAAGGGGCGCCCCTTGGACGATTCCCTTCTCCGTGGCGTGTCCCCCCCCCCCTCCTGCGCCCTCCGCCCCTCCGTATTGTCCTGTGGCACGAACGACCATTAATTCTTTCTCGACCACTGAAACACAGGCCAAGAGAGCGAGCGAGCGAGAGAGAGAGAGAATTCTCCTTCACGTCCGATCGAGCCCCACGCAGAGCATACCCCGGCATCTTCCAATCGCGCTCGTCTGTTTCGCGTAACACGTAAATGGAGGGGGCAGGGGGGGGGGAGAGAGATAATGGGCGATGGGTACACGCGCGGCCAGAGGGAACGAACCAGCAACGACCTTGTCGTATACAGCAGACCACGGAGAAGAACCCGGAGCTATCCAACCCATGGAACGGGTTCCAGGTGATATTACTATTTAGCCCGAGGAACAAGTGGAAGCTAGGACTGTTACACGGCGTTTCGGGAGGACGTGTCGGGCTTGAGAATTGCCTTTTGTAATGAAATACGATTTATTTACTAAATATGCGAAATATATATATGTATGTATATATATATATTATGTATACGTATATACATTAGGCCATACACACAAGTACGTAATCTCTCTTCCCGATCTTTTCGGGAGTTTCAACGGGAGTTGCTCGATTGCGCGGCTCAACGATCCAGCTCGTGAGCCTAACACGCGGATTCGGTTCTCCAAAAAAAAAAAAAAAAAAAAAAGAAAAAAAAAAAGAGGAAAGGAAAAAGAAAAGAACACACCGCGCCACGTTTGCCTACGTCTCTACGAAAAGCACGAATGAATGTTCGCGGGTCCAACGGTTTTTTTTTTTTTTTTTCCATCATCTATCGTAATTTATCTCGACGGGGTACCTCTAGTGTTTTTTTTTTTTTTGGTTTTTTTATTTTTATTTTCTCTTTTTCTGTAGATAACACGGGCAGGTGGCGTACGCGCGTGCAGGCGTCGCAGCTATGTACAAAGTATACAGACACAGAGAGAGAGAGAGAGGGGGGGGGGGGGAGAGGACACGATAGTGGACGCGAAGGAAGGTTGGTCTTCCCTTGATTACGCGTTACTCGCGTAACTTTTCGCGACGAGCGAGAGCCGCCTTCTTTCTTTTCCGGACGTACAACGGGAGTTTAGAAGCTTCGAAGCCGTATAACGGGTTACACGTAGGTATCGTTTGCGTGCTACGCGAGAGTGCGCGTCATGCGAGAGAAACACGGATAATGCGCGTGAAGGAGGGACGGGGAGAGGAGGAGGAGGAGGAGGAGGAGGAGGAGGAGGAAGAAGAGGAGACGCGCGGTTCTCGGCCTCTCGCTCGTCGCGTCGCTCGTCGATCTCCAGCGGAATCGCCGCGGCGAATAGGCTCCCATCGCCTTGCCCGTTCTTTCTTCCAAAACGAGACTGTGCGATATATCCGCGCCAGCCCGCGCACGATGTCGATCCGTGCAAATTAATCCGCTTACAGGCTCGTAAATCGTGTTTCGCGTCGTAAAACGCAGCGCGATTGTCTCACGGCGACCCCGGTGGTTCCGATCGATCACCCATCCTGCCAAGTAGCACTCGCCATCGCCCGTAACATCGCGGATTATATTTCGTCCAGTTTCACCAGTCTCGAAACTCTACTCGGCAATCCCGTTCCCGACTCGTCGAAGAACCACCATCCTCCGGTGGCTGCTCTCTCTGGAGTTTTCCCTCTTCGCTAAATCTTCGCTTCGTCGACGGCGAGTCCCCTTTGTCTTTCGATCTGCTTCTTGCGACGGAGGAGTCCAGCCGTGTGGCGACAGCGCCGGTGTGGCGTGGACGCGAGAGCGCGGCCAGCCGCGCGCGCGATTCACACGCGACGAGTGGGCTTCGCTACGTGGTACGCGGTTCCTAGACCGCAGGCAGTAGTCTGAGAAGCAGCGCGCTGGCCAGTGTCAGGCAGACGGAAGGCGTCGCGAGGCCGGCGTGTCCTTCCACTGAAACATCCAGAATAGAACGTGTCTCGTTTCGATCGGTCGTGATCGGTCTCTCCGCTCAGCTAGTCGGCACACAGAAATATGTAAAACGTTTACTAACAATGTTTCTACATCACACGATGTAGCGTGTCAGGTTGACTGGATACTTCTCCGATTGACACCTCAACGATACTGTTAGAAATTAAGGGACGTCTAGTTCGAAGCGAGAGGGGAGAGTCGACGAGATTCAGGCTCGGCAGGGCTGAAATTTCAAGTTTTTAAGCCGACACGGCCGGAAACTTTGTTCACCGACGTTTATCCCCGATCTAGCCCCGTCCCGGCCAAGTTTCTCGAGCCTACGAGAGAATTTGGTCGAAAGGGTAGGCATCGAAAGGAGAGACGAGATCGGGGAAATGCGGCAGGCGCGGCAACGCGACGTGTACGTCGCTTCCAAGAACGACTTGCACTAACGAGAAAATCGAAGATCGTTAAGAGCAATTTCGTCGAGACGTTCGCCATCCTTTCTCTCTCCGTTTAGAGCCGTCTCGCTCTCGCCATCGTCCCCTTTGGCGATTTCGGTGTCGACGGTTTACCCATTACGGGAACGTCCCGTCCGAGAGGCGGCGACCAAAATTTCTCCCTGCCTCCCCCCCCACACATCGTTCTCTTTACGATCGATCGATTCTCTGCCAACTCTCTGCTACTTTCATTCGATTATGTTTCACTCCCCGCAGCGCCGCCCTCCCTTTTCTTTTTTATTCAATTTTTATTCAGGAGCGCGGCGGTTTACGACGCGTTTTCGTTTAGTCGTTCGTGAAATTCCGCGCGACGTGATCGGGCATAACGAGGAGGCTGCGAAGATTATGATTACAGCGAACGCGTTCCCACGTTGAGACAATTAGCCACCGTGAGAGCGTTGTTACGCGAATTAATCGGCAGGAAAGAGTGCCCGGATCGAAGAATTTCAGACGTTTCGTTGTGCGCGTTAATTGGTAGGGAAATACCATTTGGACAGAAGAATTTCCACGTAAATGGAGAGAGGCGCTTCTCTCTTTTCCCTTTTTTGAAATTCAACCGGCGTCTGATTGTACGCGTGCGATACTTGGCGCTTAGGGGGAAGTGAAGTTGCGCAACCGAATATGAAATTAAGGAGGGACGACAGGATCGTTTCATCCGCGGAAACCGGTTTCGACTTTCTTTATTAAATTTTTCCTCGTTTGCTCGCGCTCGGACGTCTTGCGAATCCCACGCGCATTGTTAAATCTCGTTTGTCGAAGTTGATCGCGTCTCGTTGCGATGCTAACGAAATTTCAGAAACCTGTACGTGTTGATACATTCGCAAAAAGTGAGTGCTTTCGTCAAGCGGTTCACAAGTTTGATTACTCCCTACGCGAATGTAATTATTCCGCGGCAAGATCAAGATGTGACCCGAGTGAACTTTCACCCTGTCTCGCTCTTTTCTCAACGTCAACGATTAACAATCACTCTGCGCAAAAAGATCGACGTTGAATTTTAATGTACATTGAAGTTCAGTGGGTTAACCCTGTCCTAGTTTGTAACACGTGTGATTTTTTCAAACAAACGTGGCATTTACGTAATCGTCCGTCCAAATTTACGATGTCACCCGTAATTGCTTTCGTTATCCCCGTCGTATCTTGTTTTATCGCGTCCACGCTCCCAAAACGCTGGTATTTTTCTATTTCGGGGGAACAGAAAGAAGCCGCAGATACGGTACACCGTCGTGGCGGAGGACTCTCTTCTTTCCAAAGTTGTGAAACCTCGCTCGACTGCGTGGATTGCGTAGCCTATCAAGCACATCAAGACTGTAGCGGTTTGTAGGATTCCTCAACCACGAGTCTCGAACGCTGACTGGCACAAGCCGCAAGTGGCTGCGCGCCTAGCGTCGAGGTCCTGCCGATCTCCGACGTTGAGCAAAGCAGAGTGCGGAACACCGCTAGGATGGATGACCGGCCCAGGTAGTTACAACACTGATGAGTCTAGGCAGTGACTCCGAGTGACTGAAACGCATCGACCAACTTTCTTCTCCCACCTCAATTCCACTCGTCCTTCCTCGTGTCAATGAAAACGATGCTGGTGAAGCAAATAAAGACGAGGATGACGAAAAGAATTTCACAAGGTGAAATGGTAAATTTGGACGGAATAATCGCACGTAAGTAATTTTTATAAATAAATTCGGGCGCGTGGGCACCACCACGTTCCACGTGATCGATCGTTTCCACCAGGAGAGGAGAGAAAGAAAGAGAGAACGGGAAGAAAGCGCAGAGCGCGAGGCGAAACGAGCGTAAATTATTGTTTTAATTTTGGTTGTTGGCGCGAGCGCGGCCGACTCTCGGGGGAAGCTCGACCCACCCCTCCCACACCCCAGACTTTTGCGGCCGCTCCACGGACACCGAGACGATCGTAAAGCATCCTTAATTCGTTAGAGCGCGCGAGCGATGCTTAATTTCCTGCGAAAGTGACTCCTCGCGTTCTCTCTATCCTTCTTCTACTCCCCCCGCCCCCCCCTCTCCCACCGGTCTCGCTTTCTCCGGGGTTGCGCCTCTTTCGCACGGAAATAACGAGGTAATCGTTTCTCGCGCCGTCAGGCACGCGTTAATTAACGCGTCCGTCGTTTCGACGGTTCGCGTTTCTCTCTCGTTCCTTCGCACCTCTCTCTCTCTCTCTCTCTCTCTTTTCTCTCCTCCAAGGAGGGGGGTCGAAGGCTACGTTTCAGAGACGGGGGCGAGCATTCGCGACACACGGCGTTACGGTTTGAGAGTTTAAGGGCCGTTTCACGCGTCGATCGTAAGACGCGTACGTAACGACGCGCTCGCGAGCAGAGTGCCGCGGCAAATTCATATTTTTACGGGCAACGGGACACCTCTGGACGCGATTTTATTTCGATATGATATAATATAATATATTCGAGCTCGATTGAAAAATTTCACCGCACTTTGGTATATATTTTCCGCGCAACTAAACATGTTGAAGTTTCATTAATAATTACTCGTCTCGACTTTTATTTATTCTCATTAAAAACCGCTCGTTCTATTAATAATAAGATCTCCCGCTTTGATACGATTCAATTGAATTTCACTTTGCTCTCGTTAAAGAGTTATAAAGGGTGTTCCGGTGCCTTTTGTACACCGCGTTTCGCGTAGTATTTTGACATGGAGATCTGTTTGCTTGTTAATAACATCTTCTCTATCGATAACGACAGGTAACGAACAGCTATTCTGGAGAAATCGATGGGGTCAAAGCTTCGCGTATTCGGTTTGTACGTAGAAAGAATCGCTAGAAAAAGAAGAGAGGAAAGAGAAGAAAAGTGAGCAGGAAGTATTGAGTTGGTCTGGTAAATATCGCGTTCTTTCACGGGCTATTTCGAGAAACTTCGCGGCGATTTTAGTAAATTCTTTAACAATTATCAAGAGCGTGGCTTTCGTTTCACGTTTGACGATTGAAAGGCTCATCGTGTGTACCCGCTTTGCGCGTACGTTCGCTGTTGCATTAACGTTGGAAATCTTTCTATTGAATTGTTTCCTTAATCCGTCTCTTAACTCGGAGATTAAAGAACCCCGGGGGATGAAAGAGGTTGGTCGAATAACGAAACATTTCTACAAAGTTTGACAATCGCAGACCGTCCGTTCGTATTATTACGTATAATATTACCGTTTAAAAAGCAATTTAATCCTGTCATAGAATTTTATTATACCCCGCTATATAATCGCGGATAAAGGACAAAATTACTGCAGTTCGATTTATCGGTAATCTTGTAATTAAAGCACGCGAGAGTGAGTCAATAATTATTCGCGTTTCGCAGTTACGGGACATCGTAATGGAAAATAGACTTGTAATAATATCATTTCTCAATGCACGGCCCTCTCGTCTCTCAACGAGCGGCTGTTCCCACGCGAGTCGTCGCAGCCGGCTCGATATTATCCGAAGCTTTTGTTTCTCTCCGTTTGAAACTCTTCTCCTCGATAATTCGAAAAATCTGGACTATATCCAGGAAAAAACTTGAAAAAAAGCTGCTCCTAAATATCTTGAAAAGGAAAGGAAGACGCTGAAAGAAACACCCAACAAAGAGAAAGAGTTCGATAACGAAACCTCGTTTTCTTAAATTCGCTCGTGAATTTATTTCTTCCAGTTCTTCGATCATCTTCGTGTACCAAAACGACCGTGCTGGAGAAATTAAAACGTTCGTAGAGATTTCGTTCCTTCAGGATTTAATTAAATCTGAATCGATCGTGATATTCCTGCGCGTGAAACAACAGCTGTCCGTCAGGTTAAATATTCAGGAGACGAGACTAAATGACTCTTTTGTGTGTGTGTGTGTGTGTGTGTGTGAGAAATTATTTATTAGAAAGAAACAGAATTCTCGCGCTGGTAGTGGTAACAAAAAGGCAAAAGCTTACCGAAAACCTCCGTCGTGCGCGTCTCGAGGAATGGCGCGTCCGGGTTGGAATCCAATTTCACGGTCGCCTCGCATCTTCGACAAAATTTATAGAGACGCATTAATCGTCGAGGGGGAGGGGGGAGGGTGGGTGGGGAGGGGTGGTCTGTTGACGATGACAGCGATGCCAGTGATGGTGGAGTGACGGTGATGACGTGACGGTCGATATGGTGGTGAGTGTTGGTGGAGTGGCGACGGTGATGGTGATGATGGTTTGGGAAGGAGTATGTCCAGGACGGAATTACCTGACGTTTATTTTGTCGCCAGCGATGTGATCCGGTTCCAATTGCAGTCGTAAACTGGATATCACCGAGTAGAGTCCGTGCTGCTCGAACACCATTTCCGTGTCTGGTTTCACCTGGAACGACAAGGCACGTGTTCCTCTAGTTCTATCCAGGGAGAGATCGTAACGACTCGGTAGACCCGACCGAGCTGTATCTTTCTTTCTTTCGTTTTTTTTCCCTCTCTTTCGAGTTATCGCGTCGGAAATAAGTGACAACGACGGCGACAATTTAACCCTTCCACTGTGTCCAGCGACTCCTTTCGTCGTTTGCTCGTTTTCAATTTACTCACACATTCATACATCATCACGAAGGAGCTCTTACAATCCTTGGAAATCAAACAAATCAAACAAATTTACTTTAATGACAATCAAAGTCGAGAAAGATCGAGGAACAACGAAATGGAAAACGACAGTGACATCCAAACTTTTGTCCAAGTCAGCTCAGATTCGACGCTACGACATTCGCGTCCGCGAACGTGTTGAATTCACCGTGTTGCAATTTATTATCGCTCGTGTAATTTCCTCGAGGAACCAGGAGTTTAGCAGGAGCGAAAGAATTAACGCGATGATTAGACTGGCAGCGGAAGTCGAGAAGGCAGTACGCGTCATCGGGGTTTCCTACGAGTGAGAGGGAAACGAGATTCGTAGCCGCGGGCCAGTCGGGCAAAGACCCTCGTCTTCCTCTCGCGAAATGAAACGCGTGTACCGCGAACGTTATGTGCGAACGTTTGTCGAGCGAATTTGCTCTTGTTCCACGTTTGCGCGCAAACTCCTCAGAGCTTCACGACGTATATACGGCGGCGAGACTCGCCGATGTTCGAGACTACCTTGGCGCAGGTTTTCATCCGCTGTGAATCCGTTCGGCGAAAGGATGAAATAGGCGGAATAAAGACCGAGAGGTAAACGAGGCTTGAAACGAAATCATTTTTAAGCCGCGTTCTCCTCGGCTCGCCTCTCTACCGATCTCTTTGATCCCTGCCTCTCCGTCCTATTTTTGTTCTTCGTTACTCTAGCTTTGGCCGATCTCTCCACCTCTCTCGTCCCTTCTCTCGTAGACGCACGAACGTCGATCGCGGAAGAAGAAGAAGAAGAAGAAGAAGAGCGGAGAAGGAGTGACGGACGTTCGAGTCGCGCGAGCGAATCTATTTACCAGTCAGACAGTCGTCGTTCGTCGAACGATCTCCACGCAAAAGATCGGAACTTTGAAGATTGAAAAACCAATCTTCGAGGAGTTTCCGAACTTTTTCTCGCCGTACGTACATATGCATATATTCGAAGTGCTTCGTCTCGTTAGGTGCCGCGTTACAGAGGATTCCTCGCCCGACCGCCCGAAGCCGGGTAATTGGAAGAGAATCGAAGATTAAGTGCAGCCGGGGGCCGAGCCGATCCGATTCGAGCCGGCTGGTCGACGCCGCGGTGGAAAGTCAATGGGCCGAGACCACTCGCGGCCATCCCCGTCGGGCTTCGTCGCCCGATCTTTCGAGAGTCGTCATCCGGCGGCAGGGAACGGTTTTCGAAACGATATTATACTCGCGTTAAGTGGCGCGCTAAACTCGCTCAACTTCTAATGGACATCGTCGAGAAGGTTGGCACAAGTTTTCGTCGAGACTCGACGACGACGACGACGACGACGCGAAGACGAAGAGGAGAAACTTTTCGAGCTGCTGGTGGCGGCACGATTCGCTGCGAAGCCCTAAAGGGCCAGCCGACGTTCATCCGCGTAATCTTTAAACGCGTACACTTGCGAGCCCCGTGTCTACTCGCTTCAACTGCCTCCGCTTTGCGGATTATATTTAAACCCTTCGAGTGACGAGTGCCGCGAGACCTTGCCTCTCTTTGGAGAGACAGACGGGAGCGGGTGGATAGGCTTTTATTTGTCGAATCGGCGAAGGCGCCGTATCCTCGGCACTCGGCGTTATTTAATTCTCTCTCTCTCTCTCTCTCTCTCTTTTTCTCTGGTTACTCTCTAACTTTTCCTCTCTCTCCTTTTCTCTTCCAAAAGAGAGAGAGAGAGAGAGAGAGAGAGAGGGAGGGAGATCACTGTGGGCGATCGAAACGCGGAATTCGATCGCGGCTGCCCCTTTGTTCGGCTCGACTTCCACGACTTTTCTCGCGGACAAATTAGATTCCTTTGGTCTACGTGAGGCGGATTAATTAGCAGTTAACCGAGTTGCCCGAATTTCGTTGTTCCGCCCTGCATTTCACCTCCCTTCCACTTTGCGTCGTTTGTTTTTTTCGAGCAATCTTTTCTCTCTCTCTCTCTCTCTCTGTCTATTTCTCGAATCTTTCGCCTCGTTTCTTCGAGCTCGGTAAAAGAGTGAAATAGAAGGAGAGAGAGAGAGAGAGAGAAAAGAGTTGAAAAGTCGCGAGGGTAGACAGGAGTGGTTGTAGGAAGAGATGGTTGACGGTGGCGCGTTGATGCAACGAGACGGATGTAGGAGTCGACTGGCGCCCTACTATACGCGCGTTCTCCCGCAGCTTTCGGTAGCGCTCGTTAATTGGAGCTTTGGCTCATCAAGCATCGTCGTCGTTGCTGGTATCGTTGCCTCTGCCATCGTCGCTCTTAACCGCCTCCACACACACACACACACTTTCTCTCTCTCTCTCTCTCTCTTTCTCTCTCGACGTCTCTTCCTCCTCTTTTCCGTTTAACGATCCCTAGGTCCTGCTCGTCGTTACGGTTCGCCTACCTGCATGCTTTCGGCTCTCCTCTAAAGTCTATCTATAACTTTCGACCGTGTCGAGCTACGTACATATATATGTACGTACATGTACAGGGTGTCAAGGAAAATGGGTGGCCAAACTTTTGCCACGGTATTTCACTGTCTCACCGAGGAGGGGGAAAAAGGTCACGCAGACGTTGCCCCGGAAACTCTTCCTTTCCAAGACGCAGGTCGGTGAGTCGGTGAGAATTTACAATACATAATTACGCGATATGGTTGTGTACTTTGAACGAATCCGGAGTAATTTCCTTGACTACAGACGCATATAGCGATGAAAATTTACGTTTTTTTATAATTTGAGTCGATAACGTTCGTTTGTCACGTACCAAAAAATAACAGCACTTGATATTTAATTAAAAAATCAACAATACGAAAGATAAAATGTAATTTAAACGTCTCCGTCCATTATGATTCTTTTCATACGTCGGTGCCGTTCGATAAATAGAAGCTTCCAATTTTTAAAAATACACACAGCGGCACACGGAAATTCAAATAAATATTCAAATATCCAATTTGTCGAAGAAATTGAAATGCACGAGTGTCACGAGTGTCTTTTTCAAAAAACTATAAAACACAGAAACAAAAAAGACGTTCAATCGTATCCATCTTCAATGAGTTAATTTGTTTCAAAAACGATTCTCGATATCGAGTCACCCTGTACACGCGTACGCATAATTCTCGACGCGTTTCGACGAAGGGGCGCGGAAGCTTCTCTCACCTGCTCCCCATTGATGAACCATTTGAGGGTCGCGGCTGGATGGGACTGGTCGCTGGTGCAGTTCAGCCCAAGGACGTCGCCAGTCGCGTAGACCTTCTCCTCGCCGGTTATCGACGGCCCGTCTTGCGGCAGAACTGCAATCACATCGACAACGTTTACGCGCGATCGCTCCCCCTTTCTCGCTCTGTTATCTATCCACGCTTCCAACTGTTCTCTCTCTTTCTCTCTTTCTCTCTGTCTCCGTCTCCGTCTCCGGTGGCTTTTTAATAAAAAGCTCCTTTTGTAACGCGATTTGCGCGAACGGCGATAAGGGTCCCTCCTCGTTAACGACGAAAACGAGAGAGAAAGAGAAAGATGAAATCCAAACGACGTTAAACGTTTTCCTACGGCTCATCCTACCACCGTTCATTCTCCGTACTGCAAAGTACAGCGTTCGATAAGGGTTGCCTGGCTGGGAATAAGCTGTAACTTGGATCTTTCCTTTTTTTCTTTTTATATCGAGCTTCGATCGGTATTTTCCCTTCGGTTGATAAACTGACAGGGGAAGAAATTATTCGTCGGAAGCTCCACGATCGCACAGTCAAACCGAAATAAACTCCGGCGAATCGTTTGAAACCGGGGTGAAGTTGCCAAAAATAAACAAGCTCCTCTTCTAAAAGTAACGGTGTCGATGCATCTCGCCGTCGTTCCGAAATTTTTACGACGTGACCTGCTTCGGGATCGAGCCACGTCGATCAACCGCGGGAAAAATTGGAGGACAGAAAAAGGTGATGATGTTAGGAGGTCGGTCACGCTCGAACATTCCGGGAATATGAGAATCTCTCTAGGAAAATAAGGTGGATTCGAGTTAATTTACGACCGAGCCATTTAGGGATAAGACGTCAAGGACAGAGCGCGCGATAGTGTCGCGCAGGCAGAACTGTGCCTCTCTCTCATCCCCCGGAGTCGTTCAAATATGAAAAGGGAATAATTTTACATGAGATTATCAAATAAACTGGACGGCCGTGTTCGTAATATTTGCAAGTATCTCCAAACGTTACCTCGGTCATGTTTAAAATGCCGAGAAGCATGGAATATTCGATATCCAGTATTTAATACGAAATATCCGGCAAAGGAGAAATCCGACGTGAAATTCGGCGTACGCCTCGTTGGAAAAGGGATATACCGTTGAATCGAATCTGATTCAGCCACCGGGCGTGCGTCCCGAGTATCAAACTATCTCCCCGTTATCGGAGATTTAATAGCCAAATCAATTCTCTGTCCAGCATCCTTCCCCCCCGTTGCGTCCGTAAAAATACGGAATTTGTACAGATATCCGCAATCCATCAGCGACTCTGTGTTTTATAGTTCGCCGTCTCTTTTGTCATTCATCGGTCAACGTATCGCAGTGGATCCTCCTCCGGTGTGTAAATAACCAACATACGCAAGAACGAATCGACACGCTCGCGACTGCGTTGCGCGGAACCGATCGAACCGGTGCAATCTCTCTCGGATCTCCAGCCAAGATCTCCCACCGGTTCGCGACTGAAGATTTAATCTCGACCAGGTCTCGCCGGAGGAAACGGTCGCCCGTCGCCACCGAAGGTATATTCGAATATTCGACGAAGCCGGATTCGCGATACCCGGTCGTTCTCTCGACTCCCCTCTCCCGCGGCTAGATGCAAGATCTCGTTCGAGCATTCGGTGCTCGGCACGCGGCGAGGCGAGAACGAGGCGGTAAATTGAAATTTACGAGAAACGCTCGGAGATCTTTGGTTAAGGGACACCCGACCCTTGGATCGGGCTGGGTAAACCGGGCTGGCAAAGAAGAACCCGTGGAACCGCGGCGTGCTGCGGTTTCCTGTTCGTTTCCCCGCTCGCGTTGACACTTTACGGTTCGAAAGCGAGAAGACGCGCCGTGTTTCGCGAGAGGAAGGAAGGCACAAAGTGATGGAAAGGGAGAGAGGTAACTTGAAAGTACCCGTTTGAGGGTAAGGGTGAGGGCTTCTTCCCGCGGAAGGATGCAAGATTAACCATTACGGATCAACTGTTACGGGTTGAAAGAAGAAAGGAGAGGGAAGAAAGAAACGAAGGAGAGCTGCCTGTCGCGGAAGGAAGGAAGGAAGGAAGGAAGGAACAATCGTTCGATCTGAAGGAAAGGACGCGTCGCTCTCTCCGCCTTTAGTCGCGAGAAGCAGGAAGGAGGAGTAATGCGGGAAGAGGGTGACGCGGGGAACGGTGTGCAGAGGTGAATTCGGCAGAGGCACGAACGATGGCCGCGGGTTATTTGCCGCGTACCAAATTTTCCACGAGGTCGGCGAAGGTACGGTAATGGCGGGTACGCGGTGGTGGGTTATCGATCGTGCATGGGTCGGGAGAGCGCGCGGCCGGACTGCGAGAAGAGGAACGGCGACGCGGAAAGGAAATTTCATCGTTTTCGAAGACGCGGCGAAGGAGGCAAAGCGCGGGCCTTTAGTCTGGCGCGTCGCCGCGGCTCCGAACTCTGGAGGAGGAACTCTGTCGACGGATGCTTTTACGGTCGAGCAGCCTCTCCTCTCGTCCCTTTCTTCTTATTCCCCTCGTCGCCGCGTCTCACCAACCCGCCGCGTTACGATCCCCGTAATATTCATTGGATTTTAGCCCCCCGTCTTTAGACGCTTAGATCCTAAAATTTCACGTCTCGGAACGTGAGCAGGGGGAGGAGAGAGAAGGTCAAAGTTTTCTTACTTGTCGTAGGTCTGGAGTGAAAACGTGTGCCGGTTAAGGTCCAACGTGCGGCAAAGTACGCTCTAAAGTTTGAGCGCACGAGCGTTCTCTGTCCAAGGTTTTGCAACGTCGGTTGGAGAGATCCTTCTAACGTTTGTAACAACGATTCTCTTGCATCTACTTTAGGAGACGAATCTATCCGAAATATTGGACAAAGATGGATGAAGTATAAATGCAAAAAGATCTGCTCGAAGAATTCCAACGTTGTTCAAAGTCGTGGAACAGAAACGAATCGCGAAACGGTGATTCCCGGTTCTAGAAAGATTCATCTTCCGCGTTAAAGCCGAAGCCGCACGACTGCACCGCAACAACGCGTCTCCTTTCCATTTCAGCCACGCTACTGCCACGCGTTGCGAGCCGCGTCCTAAAACCTGCAGAGGTTGACAGCCCATTTTTGGCTCGATCGATTCCGCCGCGTTCGAAAATATTTGATTCTCATCCTTCTCGCTGTTTGCGGAGGAACGACGAGAGAAAGCGGAGCTCGGAAAACGACCTGGGGAAAAACAACCTGGCGCGCAAATTACAGCAGGCTCGATAACCACGATCAAAGGATTATTAATTAGCGGAGCAGAGCTGAAAACTGGATTTCAAGCGAGACAGGAGATGAGATGAGATGTAGGAGCAGGAGCAGGAGCAGGAGCAGGAGAGAGAGAGAGGGAGAGTTGACGCAGACAGGTTCGCCCACCTACGACTTCCATGCTGGCTTCTGCGCTGACCGAGTTGAAGCTTGGTGCCTCCGCGCTCACCTCGCACTTGTACTGTCCGCTGCTGTGCAGGCTGACGTTCTGCAGCAGCACCTGCTGGTGATTGGACTGCCGGTGCTGAAACAAAATCCACGTGACGACGTTAGAACCTCGTGAAACTGCTGGTCACTCCCCGTCGTTTCTTGAGAACGACAAACGCACGCGAGTCGATCGCCTTCGACGAATTCGAGCGAACAACGGGAGAACCTGCGCGAGATCAGAGGTGATTTTTAACGATCGGAGGATCGATCGTTAACGCCGATACGATTGTTTCTGCAAATTCATGTTTGAACGAAATCTCGGAAGAGATGTGCGTTTCACGTACAGTCGTAGGGTTCGATGAAAGTTTCTTCAAATTTGAATATCGATTCGTATGCACTCGCACTCCGGCAACGAGTTATTATCGATATCGGTAAATTCTGCCGGGACAAGACGACGTTGTCGAAATCGTCAGCAAAACACGGGAGCGGGTTTCATCGGGGGAGGGGGGCGTAGGAGACAGGCGACAGACACGCGTGTCCGAATAACGTCGGATCAGCGTCGTACCTTTTCTACTTAACGGCGGGAGCGAGTCCGCGCGCTGTACCATCCATCTCGCCGAAATAACTTTCCGTACGTAGAGCCGGCACCGGCGGCAACTATGGCAATAAATCGATATAAGCGCGTAAGCCTCTTACCCGCCTAATAGCGTAATATTCTGTCTATGAAGAATAATTTGAAACGGTGTCTGGAAAACCGGCTAGAACTAACCGGTCGAACTAACTGGAGAACTGGACGGCGAGGGAACGCGTGCGTGTGCAGCCAAGTTTTCGAAAAATCCGAGCGACCGTTCGATCTACAGATTGGTTTGTAAAACTATCGGATCGGGAGAGAGAGAGAGAGAGAGATTCAATCTTGCGAATGAAACGCGATGATTCAGAGTCTTATCCACTCTCGAATTATTCGAAATATTCAATTTTCATACCCTGGTTATATTCCAGTTATATAGAGGGTATAAAAATTGAACGTCCAATGAATAGAATAAAACGAAACGGAAGACGTTCTGAATACTTTTGACGCGCGTCCATATAAAACTGTTCAAACTGTCTGTACAAGACTATCCTGTCCAAAGGTTAAATAAATATTAAAATATAACAAGGATCCCAGAAGGATTCTCTGTTTTTAGCTTTTGCGAGTTGTAACGATCAAACAAAAGATTACTAGCCGTTACTAGCGCGGCATGAAACGTTACGAAGCGATCGATTAGACATCCGATCGCGATTCATCCGTGCTCTGTGTGCACGCCGATCGGATGAGCGCCAGCACGGAAAAGGAAGACCCGCAATAGATGGAATCGCGACGCTGATAATCCGTTTACCCCGCGCGCTGCTCTTTTTGCTTCGTCGTTACGAATAATTCCCCTCTCCCGTTCGTTCTCGTTCCGCACGCCTCTGTCTTCCGCCGATCCTCGACGGACAATCTCGCGACCTGCGAGGTTCTCGAGCAATCACCGGCGAAACGTCCGACGCTTTATCTCGCGAGGCGGCGAGACTCGGTTGCACGGCACCGGAGAAGAAGAAGTTTCGTCATCGATAAATCGATTTACGTCCGGCGGAGAAAAGTTGCGGAGAAAACAAGGGGCGAGCGCGATCGGCAGTCGGGAATCGCATTACCTTCGAAGGTTATTTCGTCCGGTGAACGCGGCTCTTCGACCGAACGATTTAGGTCGCTTGAAGCACGGACGAGCAGAGAGAGAGAGAGAGAGAGAGAGACACGCGTGTCTACGATTCAGCGAGAAACGCGGCACGTCGTTACGTCGAGCGATGCGTCCCGACGAAACGTGACTCGTTTTCTGCTGTTTCGCGCGTGCTACATTTCTTGAAAACGCGTCGTCGCGCGAGAGAAGAGAAAGATCACTGTCTACGGAAGCTCAATTTTCTTTTTTTTTTTTTTTTTTTTTTTCTGAAAGGGGCGAAAAAGGTGGAGAAAAATTCCAAGAAAGCATTCTTCCGAGACTTGGATTCCTCGTCCACGTCCGATGAGAAGTTCCTTTCCGAGACGAAACGCGATTTGCGAACGTCGCCTTCACGGAGGAGTGAATTAACACACGACTGGACTGGACAATCGGAACGTTTCCGCTAAGCGCAGTGTATTACAAAAATTGGCAGAAAAATGGAAAATCACGTTACGGTCGCGTCGTTGCACATTAACATACTGTCTGTCACGGTGACTGACGTTTACTATTCCCACGAATATTATTGCTACGATCCAAGTAATAAAAAGCGAGCAAATTTTAAATTTTTACTCTGCGACGACAAATAAATATTCTTTTTTCTACGAGTATTTTCGATAGAAAAATATTTTGTTTGTAACGGATTGATGCCGTTATCGAGCAACGGATTATCGTGGATCGTTTGGAAAAGGCGGAGAGAGAGAGAGAGAGAGAGCTGGCGCGCGACCACGGAGAGCGTTGCGTCGACGGGAAGACGATCTCTCGCGGATAAAGCGCTTAATCGCCTCCGTTGGTCGTCGATTAGTTTGCCGCGGAATCCTCGAGAGGTGGTAATCGCAGTTTCTCCTCCTCCTCCTCCTCCTCCTCCTCCTCCTCCTCCTCTCTCTCCGTCTGTTCTTCCCTTCTTTCCGGGGCTCGATCTCGGGGCCAGACGCGCCGCCGTGGAAAGAAAGGGCGAGTTAAATAAATGTCAAGAACCGGGTGAAGGTGGAGAGGGGGGTCGCGATTTAAAATTTTCAGATAGCGAAATTAAGTGTGGCGTTACGTAACGTTAACGGAGCAAAGGGGCGAATGAGAGGGAAAATTAAAAGTCGAGAGCCCGGGAGCAAAAATATACGAGTCTACCCGCTAAATCCACTTAATTCCTGCTACTCCAATAAGTGTCACGCGAGCGTATCCGAGTGGAGGAATGGCCCCGGGGCGGGAGAGGGTGAAAAGACACGCTCGCTTTTGTCCACGGAGAAATTTCTTTGTCGATATCGGAGAGCCATTGGACCGAGTCAGATTAATAGCCATTCTCTCTCTCTCTCTCTTGCCCTTTCTCTTTCTCTTCTCGATCTCGGAGAAACGGAGGGCAAAAGGATGAGACCCGGATTCGACTCACGTAATGCTCGTTACGCGTCGGCCGATATTAACGAGCGTCGAGGAAAACGGAACTTTCGTGCCTTCGAAAACGCGAATCGGAAGCGGACGTATCGTACCGAGAATAGACGAGTCTCGTGCGATCCGTTTCTGCCTTCCACCGGCCTCCGGGACCACATCGCGCCCTATCCGTGAAATCGATCGGTTATCCGACGCTTGTGTGCTCGCCTCTATCCCTTTCGCCTGTCTCGTCTCTCTTCTTCCTCTTCGTCGTCTTCTTCTTCTTCTTCTTCTTCTTATCCCGCGAGCTACTCCTCCACTTTCCGACTTTACATCCTCGTGGCTTTTCGCTTTAGTCACGCCAAGAGATGGCCATCTCTTTCTCTCTTTCTTTCTCTTTACTTTCTTTCTTTCTATCTTTTTCCAGCCGCGTCCCGATTCGTCAAACATTTATTCGGCACGATAAACGCGACCTCGTTTCGGCTCGTGCGGGGACAACGCGCGCGCATCCATACTCCGGGGCCGACACATGTACGTCGGAACGTATCGCGAACTTTATGCTTTCCTCGCTCACCCCCTCGTCGTTCCACCTCCACTCTTATTCCGTCGATTTCAACCGGCTCGATGAAATACTTTTATAGACGACGTGGAATAAAATTCGAAAAAGGGGGAATTGAATGGAGCGTTTTTAAAGCGGCGCGCACCGTCTTGGCCGTGAACGCCGGCGGAGTCTCTCTTCCGCGCGGAACAAACTCGCGATTCCCGTTTCGCTTTTTTGCGAGTGGCGCGGTCCGGCGCATTGCCGGTAATCGCTCGAACGCGATTTCATTTCCGGGGCCGTGAGTTTCGTTCGAGAAACGTCGGGACGTCGTCTGAATCGCCGCGAACTGGTATCTACGACGCTCGTACGACTCACCTCGTGCACGCTTGTCGATCATTTATTCAGAACCCGTTCCGACTCGTAATGTCAGGCCGAACGCGTTTTTCGATCGAGATTAACTGCGTGCAAAAGTAGAAGTGTTCGAACGTTTCCAATCTACATCGTTGACGAATAAAATGCGCACGTTTAGTTTCGAGCTTTCGAAACGAGATTGCGTGTAAAGTGCACACGAGAATGTAATAAATAAAATTACAAAAGAAATCTGACGGCACGTACAGGATTTACGGGGCATTGGGTGCAAACATACCGATTTCGAACGCACGAGCAAGTCTTGAATTGTTCGATGTCAATGTCTGGTTGGTCCTCCTTTAACACGTGTCTCAGCCGGTTTTCCGTTGTCTTTTTCTCAATGGAACTCCATATTTCTGTCAGGGCTATCTATCTTGTTTTTCAATATTTTCTTGAAAGTTACGTCACAATTTCCGAGTTTTCTTCCAATTTCGGCCCATAAACGTTCCATGGGATTTATGTCGGGGCTCTGCGGAGGAGTTTGTAGCGTACGCGGAGTATATTCCTTTACAATTCCAGATGTACGTTTAGGATCGTTGTCCCGTTGAAAATAGAAATCGGTCCAATATCGGTTCGATTTAATTGCACTCTGTTTTGCAAATTTTCCTTTCGTGCCAACCACGCGATTTCGTGTATCCCGCGCGATTCTCTTTTTAATTTTTCCTCTGCGAAAGTGCCTCTACCTCGTTCAAAAATGCAAAATATTTGCATTTTTTTTCAGCAATTTTGTAAAAGTCAGAATATGTATAGAGTAATGGCGGGGATCTCGGCCAATCCTGATTTACGCGATTTGATGGACTTTTCCAGTCAAAGCGATCGATGCTCCGAGATTGAAAAGTTTTCAAAACGGCGAAACTGAAATTCCAGTGCATCGAGCATCGTTCAAATCCAGCACCGTTTCCGCAATTTCAAATATCAAATTTGTTACTCCGTCTCTGCAATCTGTTGCAGTTCCTAGAAAAAAAGCGTTACAAATTGGTAGGAATTCTCACGAGTTTGCTGCTCGCGGCAACAAAGTTTCTTCAGTCCCGACAACTTTCTAACGATTTTCCCGGTTCTATCTAAGTCTCTGCGAGTGAACGGCGTACTCGCACGGAACCACCGGTAATGGCTGACCTTTACGTCTGTCGCGTGACGCGGGACACTTCGATATCCGAATATACTCTGCCAGTTTATCGTCACCTAGTTGCGGGTCGAACGCGAGCGCGGATGTTCTTCGTTTTCTCTTGCGGAAACGCAAACTAACTTCGCTCCCTCTGCCGCGTGTATATCGGCCCGCGAGTATCTTTACGACCGGCACAGCCGATTTCTCGCCGACGTTCGTCTCCACGTCTCCACGTGTGCATACGCGTTCGCGATTTGCCGGCTGTTAACGCTCGCGTGACGAAAGAATCGAGGAATAACTCGTCGGGAACCTTGACTACACGTTGCCATTCCTTGATCGCTCGGGGATAAACTCGCCACCACGTGATAAAATCGTTTCACCAGGCCGACCGCTTTTTTCCCTTTTTCCAGACTCGTTGCTAAAAGTACTACAGGTCGATCGGTTTTAATATTCTGTCGGAAATAATCAGTACGAATGACTTTATAGCGCACCGAGCAGACAGAAGTCAAAGAATTTTGCAGGCTTGATGAATTGACGCGTGACGCGTGACATTTGAAAAATTGACTTTCACAGTGGCCGAAATACGTACGCGAAAGGTATTAGCATTACAGCGTGTAAATATTAATTAATTAGGTCCGTCACGCAGCGGTAAATTTAATCTCGTGGAAACGAAGCGAGGATCATCGAATCGGAGGAATGAACATTAAATGGAAATTCGTTTCGTGCGAGGTATTCTATTTTGAATAGTTGCCACTGTGAAATTATTTCGACGGAAGAACGGTGTGAACGAGTCAGCCAGAAATCAAGATAGCCAAAAAAAAAGACTGTCAAAATGGTGATTTTTGCTCACACGATCCCTGTCGACGAATACGCTCGCTGTATGTTCTAAACTCGAAGATGGATCAGTGATGCTATTTTTATTTAATTGCACGATTCGAGGAGAAAATACGCGTGCAAATGTTACTTGGGGGGGAGAGAAAAATTCCAAGCGTGGTTTCCGGTGCGGCGAGAAAATTTGCTATTGCCGATGACTATACTTAAACCTATTGACGCGCCTGTGCCGATATAATTTTCATTCCCAACAGCATCGAACGTGTACTGATAAACACACGAAAAAAATGTCACAAATGCGCAAGAACCAAAATTTGCGTTCTTAAATGTGAATTTTAGATCAGTTCGACTTGATAGGATCGATCCTCCGAGTACTTGCAACTGTTTCCAAAATTGCGCTTACACCAACTGTTGCTTAACCCATATCTATCTAAAAACAAATTGAGCAAATGCGTCGCGCCAGGTTAAAATCGATTCGTGTCTTCAGCCTGTATTCCTCGCCTCCATCGATCGAACCCCCAATTTCGCCACATTTCGCTACATCGGCGACCACGAAGCGGAAAAAGAAAAAAAAAACACTCCCGAAAAAAATATCATTTACGGGACGAATGTTTACCTCAGATCGATCTGCCGACGCATATTCGCAAAAGGTAATTGCGCGCGTTCCAGCGCATTTCGTACAATACACAAAGAAGTCCCCACATACGTGTACACTGTGTGCGTGCATGTACATATACACGTATATGTATGTACGTGCACACGTGCATAGATAGAGATGCACGGTGGATATTGGAGTTGGATACACGAGATAAAAGAGTCGAGTAACTGCTCGCTCTTTCCCTCTGTACTTTTACCAGTCGCTCGTAAATGGAATTTCTGTCGATGTCGCTCGCTTTGTTAGTTCTTCGAACGAACGTGGAATAGCCACGTACGTACGTCGCCTCTCCTCCTTTTCCTCGTCTCTGTCTCGCGTGTACTACGTACGCAGGCAGAGACGGAGACGTCGCGCGTTGCGTCTGGCCGAGGATCGCGGCAGGTTAATCGCGCCCGGATCGGGCGCGAGTGCGTCGAGCGAAATTGCGCCGAGTGCGCCATCGTGTGCGAGAGATAATCCGTAAAGTAGCAAAAGTCGCGGCGAAACACGAGGACGGAGCGGCGCGCGGTGAGATCAGATGGGAAAGTCGAGACAAGAGCGGCGCGCGCGACACACGCAAGAGAGGTGCTTTCAACTCACGTCAACTTTAACGCCCTCCACGTAATAGACGTGCTTCGTAGGTTCCCCTCTAGGCACGTATCTGTAGAATTCCTCGTGATCCTTGTACCACGTGATGGAGTAAAGCTTGTCCGCTTCTAGGTCGTATCTGGAACAAGAGAACGAGACGGTGACGGTAGAGAGTTGGCCGCCGAGATATTTGTTCGCTCGCGGGATCCCGCGACCTCCCGCTCGAATCGAGTCATTAATGCCAAATGGCATTGCGCAAAGTAGCTCCTAGTTCGAAAATCTCTGGACGTCTCTTTTATTTCTGACCGCGCAAACTGGTTGAAATTTCACTTGCAAATTTCCCGTTCCTCTCTGAGAGAGAGAATTCCGACTCGAGAATTGATCGTATCGCGACGTAGCAACGGCGTCGTCGTTAAGTAATTGAAGAATGTTTTTTCTGTTTCTTTGGAAGCTCGCTTCCGGGAGAGTAAAGAAACGCTTCAGTGTTTATTCATGTGAACTATGTAACATTCGGTAAATGAAACGTTCGATACTCTTGCTCAAAAAAACCTTAGAAACAACCGCTTTTTATAACTGGTAAATAATAAAATTGTTGAGATATTACTACAGATTCTTTCTTCCTCTCGTACAAAGCACCGTCTAATTTAACAGCGTAATTTTCCAATTTTCAATTCTTCCAATTTAGCTTGCAGCGAGAGTGTCACTCAACTTGAACTAAAACTGTATTTCGAATGTACATCAAATCGATGCGAAGTACCAAAAGTTTTTTTCTAAAGCCATTTTCTAAAGTCAAATCACACATCATCGTCATCGTCGACAAACAGTCGTTTGTCGGATATTTCTATTTAAATTAACGCGACAATATCGTGGGACTCAATTGCGGCTCGTTCGTCTCGCTGTTCCGTCAAATTTATCATGCACTAATTGTTGGTAAGATTCATTCGTTCGCCTCTCAATTTGGTCGAATAATTGTACATTATTGCGTTACAAATTGCGCATCAACGTTTGTTTAACGTGATAAATGATACGAATATGAGCATAAATTTGGTCGTTATACGAAATAGACCAAATACGTTCGTTCGGTCGAAACGCAACAAACGTACGAATTTCGCGTTATTATCGTCAAAATTTTACAATTCCAACCGGCGTTTAATTCAACACCAATAAGAATTATATTTGCCGATGAAATATTTGCCACGTTGTTACGTGCCTCGCGTGGTTTCTTATCTGGGTCATCGAACATGCCCCCAACGAGAGTCAAAATTTAATTCCATCGCTTTTTGCACATCGTTTCGATGCACTAAAAGTCCGAGTTCAATTATATAAATTGTTGGTCTCGCGATAAATGGAGTTCTATTACACGCGGGATACGAAAGGGGGCAGAAAGTACAATGGAACAAATTATTTTTCAAAGTGAAACAACAATCGTACCGTCGTGCGGTACGATGAAATTCCCTGCCGTGCGAAAGTTAATGCGCAGCTACGATTTTTCGGGTTGATTCAAAAATGCACACGCGGTCGCGTGATACGCGAGCGAACGAAGCCCGGAAACAAAGTTTGGAAACGTAAAGCGTAAACTCTTGCTTGAAACGTGATGGCTGAATCTCGTCGAAACAGCGTTAACTCGTCAAAAAAAAAAAAAAGAGAAGAAAAAGGAAATTTCAGGTAATACGTTTGCCCTTGCTCTTTAAGCAACGAGAACGCAACGTCCCCCTCCCCTCGTTATATGTAAGGAATAACTCGAAACGAAAAGACAGGCAGAAGTAAAGTCTAACTACTGTCAGAATCCCTCTTGAAGTTATAATAAGTTTCGCCAACATCGCTTTTCGAATATCTACCCGGCAGTTTCCCCGCGTCGGAATTTTCTTCAATCTCCTCAAACTTCGGCGCTCTTTCTATTCGTAAATATCCGTCTCGAGAAGCGGACAATCTCCGTTTCACTTTCGTCGCGTCACGCGTTCAAGCAAATTCCATCGCTCGTGATTCGTTCGAAAAAATCCTTTCTCTCGCGCGTTCCCCGTTGCAATTAGCACGTCCCACGCGCGCAATTGCGAGTTATCCAAATATTTACAAGCTCGACGGAATCTTCTCGCGTTCGTGTAATTACACGCGTCATTACATTATACTTCCCATCCATTTATTCCCACCGAAAGTACTAAATGCGCGCGTACGGCCGTACTCGTCCATTATTAAATAAATAGATAAATATTTATATTCCTTTCCCTCTCTCTTTCTCTGCTCGCTGCTCTCTGCCCTCTCTTCGTTAAATATCGATTAGCCGAGACGTACGAACGAAAGCAGATCAGAAACGACAGTCGTGACGCGTACGACGAACCGCGGAATCGTTTCTCGATTAGTCGCACGGTAAAGGCCGTTCCCCTCCCCCCCCCCAGCCATCCTCTCTTGATGGCTGAGGATCGCGCGAGTAATGGAAACTGTTACCGATTTCCGCCAACGTATTTGAAGTATCGAGCGCGTACTTCGCGTGTTCTTTGCTTTACATATCGGAGATTTCCCCTTCGTTTATCCGATACTCCGTTATGGAATGGTCTCTCGTTCCGTTTCGTCATCTGCCCCGTTGCTCGCTCGCGCGCGCATTCAGGCGCACTCGGGTCGTAATTGGTACGTTCAGCGTTTTGGAAATCGTCCCGTGATCGTTTGCCCGGCTGCTCGTGAAGAAGCAACAGGAGGAGGAGCGCTGTAGGTGACACACACCGAGGGATTGGGAACGAGGGGATAAAAAGCGATCCCAGTTCTCACGCAGGATAAACGAGATTCTTTTTCTCTATTTCCCCTTCGGAGCTTTCCTCCTTTTTCTTCTTCTTCTTCTTCTTCTTTCTCTGTTGTTAGACGACATCCAATCTGTGTAAAACTCCGCGACGGTGGCGGAGAATTATCCCACTCGTGGCGGGAAAATTTTTACCGGACGCGCGCTCGTTCAGTTCGATCGAGTACGTTTCTGTTGCCGTTGGGATCTTTCGCAGTAGTTGGTAATAAACTGTTTTAAAATTCGTTCGTTTGTAGAAAGATCGATGTAAAAAGTATACAGAGCGTTTACTGTAATTAACACGCAAGTAAATAAACTTTTACGTTCCATCTGTTTAGCCGTATTCGTCAAGGTTTGAAAGTGTGATTGACCATTTCGTCATAATTCGTAAATTTGCAATACTAATGCTTCCGCGGGTGTGATTTAACGTCAGAATCGTCGAAGGACGACTTGAGTCAAATTTCTAAGTGAACGCTCCATTAATCTCTTGCGCTGGAATATTTTCTCAGTTTTAAGTATATTTAAGTATAACTCGGGCAAAACAAATGACAAATTTATTACTTCTCAGTAATTTCTATCCAGCGATGTCGTATCGACGAGTTCAAAAGAAAAAGAAAGCGACGAATTATTGTACGCGGTTTGGTCACTCGTTATGGTCCGCAATCAGTTGCCAGCGCAAGCGGTTAAACGCCAATGACGATCCTACACGATATTGGCAAAGAATTTTCTCTCGATGCGCGCAATATTTGCACTTTTTTTTTTGCAATCCAATCTTTTTGCAAGCTGAAGAGAACGACTCGAAAGTCCATTACTTACATCTGTGTATAAGAGAACAAGTTAAACGAGACAGTAGTTGCCGAGGAATTGCGCGAGGAGCCGTGTGTTCAGTCATAGTGATTGCAATAATGCTCGGGCACGAAGGAGCCAAGCGAACATGGGCCACTGTCGCGTGACAAGCTTGCAACGTTGGGGAACAACAATTACGGTAATTGATCAACATCTGCGATCCAAGCGTAGCGTTGCGAATCGCATCAATTTGCTAATCGAGTTCTTTCCTCTCGTTCATCGTTTCTTCTGCAGGGAGTAAAAAAGAAAGAAAGAAAGAAAGAAAGAAAGAAAGAAGAAGAAAGAAAGAGGGAAAAAAGGAAGAAAAAAGAGAAGAGAGAAGAATGCACCGGAGGATTCCTTGGTTCGTGTTCCACCCTCGAAAAAAAACCTCCAGGAATTTTTTAGTTCGAATAATTCCACAGAAATGAATGAACCGTCCCGAGAATTATTTCTTTCTATTATTATAATGGTAACAATGTTAGATTATCGCAAACGAATTGTCTGTAAAATCTCTAGTTTCCGGCCAGTTTGTAGCTTGCAACTTCATTAAGAACAAATATTGTGATTCATTGCATGTTCGATACGATCAATTTGACAAACTTCAATATTCAGTCGTATCAAATTTTAAATACGTCCAGGCAAGTGCAAATGCGAGAGTACAAATACAGAAATAAATTTGGATTCGGGACGCGGAAGTAATAAATTTAAGAGTAACTCCGTTCATTGAATCTCGAGAACCGCAGCGAGAAATCGGTGATTGACAGCGAAGAGATACCTGTCTCTCCGCAATATATCTGCTCGCGATCCTTTGGAAAACCGGAGATCGTTTAGCTCGGAATAATTCGACGGAAACGAACGTCCGGAGAATTCCGCAAAGCAAACAGAGGGTTTTTCTCCCTCTTCTTCTTCTCTTCTTTCAGCTGGTTTCCTCCCTCGAGGAACGAAATCGGTCCGTGTCCTCTACTCTCTCTCTCTCTCTCTCTCTCTCTCCTCTTTTGTCGTAATTGTCGTTTGCCAGCGTCAATACCATTATGCCCGGCTATCGGGATCGTCGATGAGATCGCGAGGCGCAACAGGCTATCCCAGGTGGTGCGCGGCTGAGAGAGCGGCGATAATTAATATTCGTAAAGTAATTAAACTAGCACGGTCGTGTTCGAGTTGGCGACGGTCTGGAACCACCCAGCGGTTGCGAGAGCGGCTCTGTTTTTCGAATTCACTGCGTGGTCGTAACAACGTCGATCGCGAACAACGAGCGACAGCGAAATTAGGCTCGTTCCATTCGCGTCATTTTTCCTTCTCTGATTCGTCTAAATTCAGACGATTCTCGCGTGCAATCAACTATCTCTTCATGCTCTGCATCCTTAAATTGTTGTAAGCTATGTGTTTAATAAACTTTCTGTCGTGCGGCGTTTTTTATTTCCTCCTCTCGGGAGAAGAATTTCCTAATTCTTCTTCAGCTCCGGTTTTTAGTCCGAGTGGCCGTAACTTCCGCAGGATAGAGCAGCGATGCGTCGAAACTGAGCTTCGGAGCCACTCCTCTCCTTCTGCCGAACAATGGAACCACCACCGCTGGATACAAAGTATATCCTCGCTCTCGCGCGTTATACCGCGACTCGCAAATCCGACTCGCAAAACCCCCATATTTTGTCAAATCTCGGAAATCATTGAAGTTGTCGTTTTTGTATAAATCGATGAAATCAGTGTTGTAAACCAATTTTACGAATTCTTCCCATCTTTTTTCTTCTCAAACCTGCGACATCAGGAGATTCCGCGAATTCCGCGAGTTAGGCGTCGCTAAAAATTTCATCGCCCGATAAAAAGTAGAATCTAACGGTTAGGTTGCGGTATGCGCGGCTTATAAACCGCGATATAAGTGATGCGCATTACCGTCGCCCAGAAAATTAAGAATTCCCGACGAGGATAAATCATGAAAAAAAAATTACGTCAACCTTCCCCATCATTCGTAACAACGATTCCAGCTTGAATGATCGAAATACCGTGCGCGAGAAAAATAAATAAATAAAATAAATAATAAAAAGGAGGGGCGGGGGCCAGCTCGAACAACAGAAGATTGTACGAAAGCTGAAGCTGGATAAAAACATTTGATCGATTTTGTTTGACCGCCGTAGCTCAGTAGCAACCATCTACAAAGTCGTACCGAAGAAAGGGCGGACCTGTCGCGAGAGGAGAGAAATGGTAACACATGCGCGCGTCGAGCTACTTTATTCGAGTGCAAGCGAAGCTCGCTCGTTTTTAAACAAACCTTCTGCGACAGAGCTGAAATCAAGGGGGGACAAAGCGAGAAGGGATGAACGATCTGGAAGGGGTACCGGTTCAATGGTATAAAAGCTTTCGTCCAAGCTCATCAGCTTCCTTTTCCTTCCCTCCTTCTTTCCTTCCTTCCTTCCCTCCTTCTTTCCTTCCTTCCTTCCTTCCTTCCTTCCTCAGACACGCGATAATTTTATCAAAGAGCAGAGAGAGATTCTCCTCCTTCTCCTTCTCTTTGCCCGCGCCTCTCGGGGGCTGCTGCCGCAGTCGCGATACGCTGTCGTGGTGATGGTGTAGCGCGTGACGAGCCAGCCGGTCGGGGTCCATTGGCGGTGGCGCACGTGCACACCCGGCGAATCGAATCGAGTCGAAACAAAAGATTTCCGCTTTGCCCTCTCTACGACAGGAAGGTCTCGCCGATGATGGAGAAACGACAGGGAACGGAACAGAGAGAAAGAGAGAGAGAGAGAGAGAGTCGGCGTAGAAGAGAGTGGAAACGAGGCAAAGAAGCGAGGTACGACGCGGGAGAAAATTGGAAGAATCTATATATATATATATATATGTATATGTATATATATGTATATGTAGGAGGGGAAAAAGCTGGAAAAGCCGCCACAAAGAGAAAAGAAAATGGAAAGGCGGAGCGTGAGAGCGCGAGCTTGGAAATCCGAGAGAGTCTCCGCTGCTGCTGCTGCTGCTGCAGGGGTGAGAGAGAGAGAGAGAGAGAGAGAGGAGTGCAGCTCCCGCAGGACACGACCCGGCAAATGAGCCGGTGGATGCAAATCAATCCCACGACGCAGCCCTCCAAATTGTGCACCTACGCTCGAATGCGGCAATCCCTTTTCCGGTAGCTGTAGCTGGCAACTGGGGAGCCAGAGCACCACGGCGACGATGACGGCGATGGCGACAGCCAGAGAGAGCACCGGTGCCAATGCCGGGCGTGGAGAAGCCGGCAGCATCCTCCCGTCCCCTCCTCGGAATGCCCCCCTTGGGTACGACGCGATGCAACGATGTCGGTGCCTCTGCAACGGTGCAGCAACGATCGCGTAACCAAGTAACTGGCTAGCTGCTCGACAGAATGTACGTACATACGTACAAACGACGTCGTCGCATCGATGCGTCCCCGTGGTTCGTACGCAGAGATAGGATCGAGCACCTCGCGAGTACGTTCGTTAGAAGCCGGGACGAATTTCGAATATTTCCGAAAATGAGAGTCGATTTGCTTTGTTTTGATTTATTGAGCCGAGACGAGATCGGCTGTAGCGGAAACGGAAGCTGTAGTGGATGTACGCGTTGATTTTTGACTGCTTACCGAGGTGATTTCCAAGCGCCGCGTCCGTGCCAAGCTCGTGTGCATATCGCCGCACTTGAGAGACCCGATTACCCCATTCACGGTGGTAGCTACCGATAATGGCGGAGGGTACGACGTTATCGTCGACTCTTCTCGACTCGATCGTTGCCTCGACTAGCACGGCGGTGCCCACGTTGAAACGTAATCGAGCGACTCCGTTGAAACACAATTTAACGAGTTAGAACAGGGCTGGGAAGGAGGGGGTAAAGTTGAAGTAAATTCCGAAAGACGATTACGATCGGGACGCACGAGAGAGAGAGAGAGAGAGAGAGAGAGAACGACAATAAGAGAGCCGAGAATTACAGTACGAACGCTTGGTCGAAAGTTTGCAACGTCTTATCAATCTTGAACGAAAATTTTGCCACTTTCACGGTTTTTTCCAATTAAGCTATTTATTTGCAAACTGTTACCATTATCGTTCGTATCAAGTCCACTATTGCTAATTGAAAATTAGTTAATTTTTCTGAATAGTTAATAGATGAGCTTAATCTCATCGTCATTGTGCTTCTCCCTTCGCCCGATCGTTCGTAACTGCGAACAAATCGCAATCGAACAAAGCATTTTTGCGCGTCGTACCTGCCTATTTACCACTCCATCGCCGAAAGGAGCCCGTCTTCTTTGAAACTTTGAAAACCTGTAACGGGGCGAGAACTCGCCGAGAACTCGTCGTCACAGTCCTTTCAGAAACTTATTCCTACGAAAAAGCGCGTCTCTTTGCTCCAGCCGTGGACTTTGCTTCCGATTCGAAGACTCCATTGAACGGGCGGGGGCCCGCGGACGCCGTTGCTCGCGCTCGGAGGAATCCGGCCGCGATCTTCCCCGCCGCGTCGGCGACGAAATTCCTCGAGAATCTCGACGAATCTCGCCGGAGGACGAGAACGAAGAGGAGGAGAGTCACGCGGAGAGGTTGCTCGCTCGCGGCTGTTCCGAAATCACGGGAGGAAGTTGGTCCGTTGGCCGTTGGCTGGCTCGAGGCCGCGCGGAATGCCGGTTAGGAACGGGACGGAGAGCCGGCGAACCGGAATTGAACGAGACAGAGGAGAGAAACGGGGGAGAATGGAAACGGGACGGTTCGGGACGGGGCTCGCTGGCACGAGACGCGACGAGACGAGACGGGACGACAGCCAGATAGAAACGAGGATACGAAGAGAAGAGAAGAGAAGAGAAGAGAAGAGAAGAGAAGAGAGGAGAAGAGGCGACGCGCCGGATAAACCAACAACCGAGCGCGCTCGCTGGGGACGGTAAACTAATTTGCAATTTATACCTGCGTCGGGAAACGATCCCCGTGTCTCTTTGCCCACGTTATGCTGCCGTCCTCGTGGCGCTCGACTGGCACCTAATATCAAAGAACTACGTCGTGTACACGGCTCTCGTCCTTTTTCCCCGCGAGGATGTTGCTGCGCCGCCGCTTCTGTCCAAGGAAAAACAGTTCGTCGACTAGGATAATCGAGAATTCCCCCCCGGGGGAACTAAACAAACGACACGATTCTGTGTTCACCCTTTCGTTTTCATCCTCCATCCTCCCTCCCTACCCATCGCCCTCGCCCTTTTACTCGTTTTCGATCGAACGCGATCGAGTTCCACGCTCATTTGAATAAATCAGCTCGAGTCGAGCAGTTGCGACGAGCAGGTGCAAAGTTCCTCGTGACGTTTCCACCGTGAAGTTAACTCGAATCCCGTTAATTGCTAAAATCGTCTCTCCCCGTCTTTGCTTTCCTGTCTTCAGGCATTCGCCATCTTTCAGATTTATTTCTGGCACTCGAGCTATCACGGCGGAACGTGTCACCGAGGGTCGGAGTGATTAGTAAAAAGAGATCAGAATGGAAACCGTGCACTATACAGAGCGTCCTAAATTTAAATGCCAAAACTTCTCCAAATGTGTCCTTTGGGAATTTGCTCGTTTTTTCTCCACTTTAGAAGAAATCGGGTTTCCTCAGGTGCAACGTTGATGCAACGAAAATTAGCGATTGGTTGGTTTGGGTCACGTGATTCGCGAGGGGGCGTGGGCTACACCTCGAGTAGGAGTGGCGTTGTCTGCTACTGAGCGATCGCGCCTGTAATTTGTTTTCTATCGATTCAAACGTTTGCGTATCGATAAAATTTTATGGCAAAAAAGTCGGAACAGTTGCTCGTGGGCCTTTCAGTGAGACGAATCGTACTGGAGTGCAAGTGCAGTTTTTATTTTATCAATCGTATCATCTATTTAATTGAAATACTGTTCAAAATGCTGACTTCTTGCAGTACAAGTATAACGTCGATTTTTACATCGACTAGCAATTTTGATTGCAGCCAGAGATTGTTCTCGTGATGTTTGGTGCGTTGCAGCTACTTAATTGCTTCCTTCGTCGACCAACATCGAATGATTTTTTGTTTCCTCTCTCGATTTTTTTTACAATTGGAGCAAGAACGAAGTTTTGACATTTAAATTTGAAAACTAGAAAACTAGAATTATACTTGACAATTATCAAATTAATATTAGTGTTAATTGCACTGTTCTGCAAGAATCACTTTTTGCAAAATACACAAACGAAAACTCAAATGCATTTTTTTTTCCTATCCTTTTCTTGCATTCCAATCTCTCTGATGCGATACCGAGAGAATTAATCGTATTAAACGCATCTCGCATACTCCAAAAATATCTTTTCCTTTTTCAATTCGTCGCACTCTCATTTCCCCGATGCAGATTTCATACCTGAGTCGTTTCGGTCGCAGCGTAGGAGCGACTTTCGGCAAAGCGTCTCGCGACGATCGTTCTCTCGCCGAGAGGAGACGTTGAAAAATAATAGAAACAAACGAGAGAACGGGACACGCCGTGTTTCATCGATGTATCGTCTCGGAACGTCAGCGCGCCCGGCCTGAATTTATAAAATTCCATGCCGATCGTCGTACCGTGACGCCGTGAAAATCGAGACGAAACGAGAGGAACGTGGAACGAGAGGGAACCGACACCGCCGTGATATTTTCGTTCGTTCCTTCCGGGACGTGTTGCTCTACGAGCCGAGCTATCGCGAACTGTATTCTCGCGAGGAAGAAATTAGAATACGAATGGCTGGATATTTCGGCGGTGCTGTTGAAAAAGCCGGGGGTGGGATGACGCGACGCGACGCGGCTTCAAAGGAATCGAACGAAAGAGAATAACTAGACGATAACTAGACAAAAGAAGCACGAGAGAGTCGAAAATGTGTGCGTTTCTTCGGCTGATAGACACGAACGGGGGGGGGGAATACGAACGAAGTCGCGAGTTAGAAGAACAAACGAGACTCTCGATCGGAGGATACAGAGACGACGAGCCCGAGCCATTTTCCGTTCGATTCCTCGAGATATCGCGCACTCCAATTATACGGGTACGTTTCGCGTATGTACTTTTCATCGTGTACTTTTCATCGTGTATTGTATTTGATCGTTTGCGACGTTATGTACCATGGAGGAGGCACCAGAGTCCTTCTAAGCGCGGGATAAAAAAGAAAATGGAAGGGGACGTGACGTTCAGCTTTTCACGACCGAGCAGCGACGTTGCACGATACTTGGGGAAAATAACCGACCGACAGAAAAATGATTTTTAAACAGAGTATTCGATCAGGCAAAAGGATATCTGTTTATAACGTTCGCAAGTATCTTTGAAATTCCGTCGCTATTTAGTGGCCGCGTGAAAATTAAGAAAATAAAAACAGCAAGGCTGACTCTCGTACATTGTACAAACTGTTTCCAGCAACTGGGTCAAACTATAACTTTAACGTGGCAGAAGGTAGACGAAAATTTCATTAGACAAACTTAAATTGTTCCGAGTGCCGCGGGCACATGGTGTACGTGTGATTTCTCCGGAAACGCGGAGGCGTTTCGAGGATTTCAACCGGCACTGTATAGATTTTTACCACGAACGACGATCCTTCGTAAAAGAACGTTGCGTTTCTCGGAAGATAGCTTTGACTTTAATTTCGTAAGCGCTCGTCGCGCCAAGAAAGGTTGGAAAAGAAAAACTGCACGAGATCTATCACACGCCCCCTGGCGAATCACGTGACCCAAATCAACCAATCGCTAATTTTCGTTGCATCAGCGTTGCACCTCAAGAAGCCCGATTTTCCGGGCTACCCCCGCTAAAATCATTTTCATTGATTAAAAAAAGGAAAGAAAGCGAACGAAACTCCTTGGAATCTTAACTGCTCGCCACGTACGGAGATATCGTCGGAGAGTTAACCGTGCGCAGAAAACTCAAGAGTCCCATTTCCCCTATTTTCCAGCAGCGTCCCCCGGTAGTCGAATTTGCCAAAGTTCGTTCCTTGTCGAAATTAGATAATTCGGCATCTGTTAGAACTGGAACGCGCCGTAACGACGTTCGTGTTGCTATCAAGGCGGGGCACGAATTCCGATGCCGGGCTCTGTTATCCTTAAGTGGATACGCTTCTATTAAAATACACTGCGAATATATATATATATAATACAACGTGACTGCACTGCGTCGATAGTTCATTCTCCCCCGTGCGATTAGTTTGACAATCGTCGTTATTAATTTTACGCACGACAAGCTAAAAGTCACCAGTTCAGTCTTCTTGCATAATGGAGTCAAGAAGAGGAGCGAGATTCTCCGGAACGAATTTTGCAAATGGCAAAATTTCGAGCGATAGAATTGCTAAGTCAAACATCTGCGACTTGTCAGTTTAACAGTCCCATCGCTGTTTGTTTATTTATTTCGTCACACATTCACTTGAAATTCACACGGAAATTAACGGCGATAATTTCCCCGTAATTTGCCGCCGATCAAAATCAGCGTTCGCCGGATGACAAACGCGGCGCGGCGATATCTTTGAATCTCGAGGGGGTGAGAGGGCTCGACAAATCGATCGGTGAGGGGAAGGGGTTGGGAAGGGGAGTCGAAACGCAGGAATAACGAAAAAGTTTGAATTCAATATCGGCGGACGTTACGCCGGTTTCGCCGGTTCGCCAAGTTATTGAGTTTCAAAGCGCGATAGTCAATTCGAGGACACGTGCCAGCGGACACGCGCAGGATATGCCACTCCGACTGACGAATTTTCCTCCTCAACTTTGTAATTCGATAACCGACGGCCGATTCGCGAAATCGGACGACGGCGTTCGGGTAACGCGGTGGCGGCTCGAGTCGCGTTACAACTTTCTTTTCAACTTCCCTGTTGCTTTTCTCTCTTTCGCTGCGCACGTGTGTGTGTGATTTCATGACGTTTGAATCGTCCGGGATTTCCCCCGGTGAAAAACAGAGTTAAAAGCATTAAGATATCGAGTGTTCCGTTTGGCAAATGAAACTGTCGATATTCAAAGAACGGATGAGCATTGTCAATCATTCAACGAAAACCGCAGAAACCTTGAACTACCGTCGATTATTTTAGTTCTGGGAACAATACGCTCGTCGCGGGCGGAGATCAGTCGGATCAACTCTCTCAGTATCTGTTTAATAACAATTTCAACGATCGTTTCGGTACTCTCGAACTTGCAACAATCTTGAAATTTTTCAAACTTTGAGATTTTCTCTCGAACGATCCAAATTAACAACTTGCGAAGTTTGCATAAAGAAAGGAAGTTTTCGCAAGTGCAAAGTTCGCGAGATTTCTCGAATTTTGAAAATTGATGACGACTCTCGCAAGTTTCGGAGCACTTGGAAACGATCGTTGAAAGAGCATAGGAATTGTCATTATTATTAGAGAAACGGAACGAATCGGCAAAAAGTAAAGATCGTTGGCTCGCGACACTCGCGTTAGACGCGTGTTTCAGTGCACAAACAGTGGGCCAAAGCCCCCACGATCCGGTACTGTTTCCCCGAGGAAAGTAGGCGAGGGAAGTGGCGTGTCTTACGCCGCGCGGCTTCGTGTTCCGCGAATTAATCTTGGGATTTTGCTCGGCCACGCGGATCGGATCAACGCGTTGACACAATCGATCGGTTTTCGCAATCAGCGGGTCAATTTGGCGCGACGCGCGGCCGTCTCGATTGATATTATCGAACGATCGAGGTCGACGACACGACGAGAGACGAACGAAAAGAAGAACGCGACTCCATCGTCGCGAAATCACGAAGGCCGAGCCTTCCCGCGTTGGGAGAGGATCTGTTTCTTAACTTGTTTTTCTCGCGGAGAACCAGAGTGCCCACTAGAAAATGCAGTCGCTCAGAGCGTCGTGCTCGGGCGATACCCAACGGTCGACCTTATTTTCTCTTCGTGAAAAGTCGTTGAGTCCGCGCCACTAATTAGAATGCATATTCCGACTAGCCGTAATTGTAGGACGCGCAATGCCGCGCCATAATTTCATTACGTCTTAATTAACATGGTGGCACGCGCGGCAAGCTTAAGGATCCACGAAATATCATCGAGGACGCGTTACACGGTTAATGCAACGCCCGTCTACGGTTGCCCCACGGCGGCAATTTTGGATTCAGTCGCGATCCGTTTCATTCGTTACTCGTTATTTGTCGTTATTAGTTGTTCGATCGCTCGGGTATCTGGCCGGAGTGAAATTAGAAGATTATTCCGGAAAAGTCGGTTGGTGCAAGCTGCCCTTTTTGGTCTCTAGAAACAAGTCGTCTGATTCTTTTTTCTACGCGATTCAGTTACGTCCTGTTTCATTTATCATTCACTGCTTGTTACTAATTATTAAATTTCGAGCAAATTTAGTATCATCGCGAGAGCCAGCGAAGTTAGAATATTCCAAACGCTCGGAAATGAAATTGGCGCAATTTGCTTTTTGCCAGAAATATTTCGTGCAGTTCTTTTGGATTCAGTTACGTCCTGTTCCATTTATCATTCACTACTTGTTATTAATTCGCGAATTTGGAGCAAATTTGTATTGTCACGAGAGCCAGCGAAATTAGAGTATTCCAAACGCTCGGAAATCAAATTGGTGCAATTCGCTTCTCGTTAGAAATAGTACGTGTCATTTCGTCATTCGTGTAGTTCTTTCATTTGTTATTCACACGTTTCGAATAATTTATACGACATTACGACAGTTGGTTACAATTAGGATGATTCGTACGCTCAGAAGTTAGTCGGTGCAAGCTGCTTTCTTGGTTAGAAATAATTCGTGCCACGTCGTTCGTGCGATCCTTTTGTCTGTAAACTGATCAGTTGGCGGAGCGTCGTAACGCGATGATCGTATTACAATTATTACATTATGGCTAGCATGGACGTTTCATTCATACGCGTCATGTGCGTTCCACGCGTTTCTTACAAATGCATGAAAATCCGCATTCTACTAATTACAGCGGAATTTACGCGGAATTTCCGACCTTTTTACGACGAGAATTAAGCAAATGGATTTTGCACCCTTAAATTTCCCATAATTGCAGAAAAATTGGCAGTGTAATTGCCGTGAAAAATATTCCGATGGCACGACTCGGAGAGGTGTTGTCACGGGACACTTGCTAATGTTTCACTTTAATGTAACTCTTTTAATTACGGTGCAACTGCGTTTTTTGGCCGTTCCGAGACGCGAACTTTAATGCTGAACAAAACGCATCTGTCGAATAAAATTTTCAAGACACACGGTACAATCTTGTTCCCGTCGATCTTTCGCGCGAGCTTCAATAAAACGGCTGTGCTTGTTAAATCTTCAGATCGTGCTGCAATTAACGAGTGCATTTTATTTTCATTGCCGCATAGTGGCGGAAAAAGTGAAATTTTTTGATTCTTTTTTTTTTTTTTTTTTGAATAAATCACTGTTGGAGATTCGTCGGATGAACGTACACTTGAATATAAACAATATACGGGATTGATTTTCGATTCATTGATGCGCACGTCGAAAAGAAAAGAAAAGAAAAAAAGAAGAAAAAGAGAGAGAGAGAGAGAGAGAGAGTTTTCATTAATGCAGACTTTACATTAATGAATAAAATTATCGCACAAAACGCGCGCGCCTTTATCTCGTCCTTAATCCCTCAATTTTGTTTCGCGCGATAAACACGAAATGCAACGCGGGCGTCGCGATTGATACGTGTCACACGTACACGATCGCACGTAGGCACAAGTGAGATCGTGTGTAAATGCCCGCGTGCTCCGCGGATTTGTCCCCCGAAATAAAGCCTCGGGTACAACAATGAAACGGGCACGGCTCTCCACATTTTCGACTTATTTTTTTTCCATGTAGCTCCGCTCCGTTTTCGAGCTCGCTCTCCTCCCTCCATGATTTTCTCGGAAAATCCCGCGGGAAACAGCTGGAGCGCCCGATCGCGATAATTTGCAGATTGCAGCGCTAGGAATGTTTAGCAACGTTGTTAACACGGCTGACATTAGCTGGAAAGACGGGAAAAAGAAAGAAAGAAAGAAAGGGAGTAAAAGAAGAGTAAATGGAATACGCCCTCTGTAGTACTCTGCTATCTCGTATTACGTATTTTCAAGCTTGCGGATAACGTATTAAAGCCACCGAAAGTTTGCACGATTATTATTCCAAAGTTCTTCATATCTTCGCTATGGTAATAAGCTCGCGGGAAACGGGGGAAATTCTCTCTCTCTCTCTCTCTCTCTCTCTCTCTCTCTTCTCTAAAACGATTTCACAGTTTTATACTGTTACGACCTTCCATTCGCTGAGATATCATCGTTTAAAGCGGGCCGTAGTGTTTAACGTTTTAATATCGCTTTTCCTACGCCATCGCGCGCGATCGAATCTCGCAGCCAGCGGTTTATTTCCTGATCTACCTCTACGTGCTCTCGCGTAACGGAACGGTCAAGTGCTCGAGATCTCGCCGAGAGTCAACGACGATTCTTACTACTACGCGTGTTGCCGGTACGCATTCTCTCCGCGAGGAACGCAGATTACGCGAGATCTCTTCACCGAGTGTTCCTGTTTGCTATTTTGCGCGATTCGATGGCCGGGGCTTCGTCTCTCGAGGACGAACAGGCATTTTGAGTCCGTAGATACGTAGCTGCCTTTGGAGGTTTCGGAAAATCGCAGTTTGGAACAGAGCTTTGGTATCTGACTCGAGACGCGTTCGTAATTGCTAGAACGTCGAAGCCGATTTGCATTTTGTTCGCCGTTAAATTTCCCTTGCTACTGTTTAAAGCGTAATTACGCTGCGATCGAGTCGCATCTTTTTTTTCGAATTTAGCTACTAGGATGCAGCGCCTCCGTTCGTTCATTGTATCTGAAAATTTATTTGCTCGTTTTCCGTGGATAACTAAAATACTACGTGACGCAGTCTGGGCCAAAAGTTTCTTCTCACGCGAGAAGAGACTAATTTTATGAATTCGAAGTTGGAAGTATTCTTCGATCTGTAGAGAGAGAAAAAAAAAAAAAAAATTAAAAAAATTGACGGGTTTATTTCAGTAAGTTTAAAAATTCTGGTCCATCCTGTATACTGCTGCGTGCTACGTTTGCAACTCTCGTCTTCATACATCTGTCTGTTACTCTACGTGATTTTAATCGAAATCGCCCCAAAGATGGCGATTAGTTAAAGCTCTGTGTTTTAGCTTTGAAACAACTCTTTCCGTAAAATCTTCGCGACTCCGCTAAGACTGCGGTATTTAAAACTCTGACGAAGAACTCTATGCCGAAGGATTTTAAGACACCTCGCGTCTTCCCTCGCGTTACACCAGCGCGTTTTGTCTTTGTAAGAGGAGCAGATGTCTTCCGTTATGGGGATGAACGGCTGTTTGGTCAACTCTGTGGAAAGTTGCACGGCAGTTGTCACGGTAGTGGTGCCCGTTAAGGTGAATACTCGCAGACACGCTCTGCCTGCGTTAACTAACTCACCGCCAGTTCTAAAAACCGACGAAAATATTTTACACGCACGTAACACCGCCGCGCCGTCGCGCTCGCACGAGCTTTGCCGCGTGGATGTGCCAAAGAGCTATATACTTGGCGCAAACGTGATCGCGAACAATGTCCAACCAGACCAACTATTCGACAATTGTCCGCCAACACTGTGAGCACGCACGTGGACGATCGATCCGGTCTTTAGAAACCGCGCGAGGCCATTTGCCACCGATACATTTGGAAAAACGCGAATTTTAACAAGAGTTTCCTTCTCGCCCGAAAAGGAGACAAGGCTCAAATTCGAGAAACGTGCGAAAAGGAAGACTTTCAATCGTCGAGACTGTGCTGAATATCTAGTCATCTTCTTCATTGTATATTTTGAATTGAAAGACAAGAACATTTTTTAAGAAAGGAAGAAACAAAAACTCCGAACTATCGAAATTGGAACGAGATCAAGTTACGTGATATTTTTTCCAAGTTGCAAGAGTTTGAAGCGTCTTCGGAGCCACTGCGTTCGCTGCATCTCGCAAACGCGTCTCATTACGAGTCCCGTCCCGACTTGTCGGAAATATTTATTTCTGCCTGGCTGGACAGAATCGTGAGCTGCTTCGCGAACTCGCGAAGAAGCTTCATCTCCCCCCCCCCCCGAATTGTCCATCGCCTCGCAATCAATTCGCAACGTCTAACCCAAATTAGCGTTCGAACGCGGGAGTTGAAACGCGTAAATTGTGTACAACGTTCCCCGTGCGTCGGTCATCGTGCCAAGGCGTTCCTCCTTGAGTCCGGGAGAGGTTGTCGCTTGGCCGGTAATTGCGCGAGTCCAGTAGTTAGCACGGAATCAAAGTTTCTTCCGGTAGGAACGACGCGACGGCTCTCTCGGCGAATCTCTGTTAACGAATCCCGATTAACCACGATTCACGGGAGAAGACGTTGGAAGGAATTGGAGATTCAGCGAGGTTTGCATTTAAACGGGCAGTTATTACGCGTCTGAGGATCTGAAGAAGCGCGTGTCGCTCGATGAAATTTTATTGATTTTACTTGGAAATGAATAGTTTCATCTCGCCAGGTGTCACACGCTTGCCAAGACATTTGCCAGGATAAAGTTTGCCGGGATTGTTAGTTCGGAAGAGTGAGTGTTTCAAGGGGATATCAGGCGGAGCTAGGTTTGTTCGCTCAAAGTATTCCCGAACAGCTGTTTCTGAATTACGGCGAATTATTTCTGTGCGCGAGTATTCTGTCCAGGTGCAAAACTGCTCCACCTTTGGAGGAGACCAAGGTTGGACCCAGGAGCACGGGTACGAAAGAGATCTCGCGGGAGTGGAAGACGGTACGCGCGCGGCGAGCATCTTTTTCAGGGAAGCGAGAGCTAGCCAACAGGGGTAAGAGGAAGCTTCCCTGTTCAGATTGCGGTCTACGATATTGCCAACTATAAATAAATAAAGCGCGAAGAGAGAAAGAGAGAGAGAGAGAGAGAGAGAGAGTGAAAAGATATCGAGATTCCTAGTTCCAAGGGATTACCGATCCATCCTCTTCTCCCTCGTCTTATTTTTAATCTTATTTACCGGCGCCGCTCGGACGCTAAGCGTAAACTCGATACGTTATTGGCTGGCATCTTATCGATGTCTTTACGAGTTCTTCTCGTCTGGTTTCCCAGCGCCGTAAATAAGAGAGAAAAATCGTTCTCCAGGCCGTCTTCGCGTCTCTCGAAGCCGTTCCCGGGGCCACTCACTCGTATCGGGCCACTCGATCGCTCGGCGTCCGGTTCCGGCCAACCGCTTTGTCGTTTCCAACGGATTTATTCGCTGGATGACCGCGAATCGATTTATCTCGCGTGCGTTCAACGGTGATGGTGGTGGTTGGTTGGTTGGTTGGCTGGCTGGCAGCGGGACGCGGAGGCAAAGTACAATCGTCATGGGAAACTGGCGCGTCACGACGTCACGTCAGACCAGAATGCCAACTATGTGTAATATGTATTCTATCGCGATTCCGTTAGTAGGTGTTAGGATACTTGCTGAGCTTTCTGCGCGCGAAACGTTGCCGCGAACGTGATGGCGAGAAATGGGATTTAATAACGTGGACCTGCGACGTGGAAGAAGATTTTCTGGCTGCCGATTGGCGCCAATGGATTTTGCGAAAGCGGAACGATGACTCTTTTTTTTTTCTTAGATGTTTCTCGAGATACAGCAGGGAACTTTTGGTATTCATATCGGAACGATATGAAATCGACGAGATCGTCAAGTCAATCAACCGGATGATTCTAAATTCTTGAAATTTCCTTCCGAATTTCGAATTTGACACGCTACGGATTAGTCGAGAAGCACAAAATGGCAGAAACAAACATTTAATTCAAGAACATCAATCACTTGTCAAAAAGACAACTCTAACGTGAAAAATGTTAGAAGCTCGAAGCTGCCCCTTCTATAGTTTTCACCCGCAATCTTCGCAGTCAAACGTGTTCTGTCGCTTAAAAAGTGTACGCCTACGTGTACGTGTACATTGGGACAACGTCGCCAACAGCGATTTCTAGCGTGTCGTGCCGGAACGTGGCACCTCTTGGATCGATGGTCGCCGATCGATCGGAAAAAGAGACGCGGACGGACCAACGAGAATTCCCTTTGAAAACGACACCGCTCGACGACGTAGTACCACGTCCAAGTACTCTTACCTGCACTCGAGAAGCGCACTCTTGCCCTTATGGGAGTATGTCGGGACGTTTATGCGAAGCAACTTCAGCCCAGTCACTGTAACAGAAAAAGGAAACAAATTTTGTTTTCCAGAGACCAGATTTTCCTGCTCGGGCTAGCAGTCTACCTCACGCTCTACCTCGTATTTTAAGAAATTTTCTTTCCATCTTCTATATGGCAATTGACACGTGTATATATTTAATATTTCATCGTAGCATCGTAGTTATCAGATAATTCCAAATTTGTTACTTCTTAGACGAACGAACTGTCAGAAATTCCTCGAATTCGACGAAGAGCGAAGTTGGTCGGTCGGTTTTCGAAAAATCACGCTGATCAGAAAGACCGCTGGACTTTCCAGTCAACTTCCATCGCTTAATAACTCTGCTTATCTCTGGCTCGACTGGCTTCGACGAACCGCACCGCAGTTGGAAAGTTAAAGAAGCGCGAGAAATCTAGCGCACGCCTGGCCACGGCCGGCATCTTTGTGGCTGGCGTGAGGGCCTCTTTGACTCAAATCCCAGCAAACGCTTGACCCACTGAGAACCCGCACAATGGAAGCATTAAAAAAACGGCACTCAGCCCCGAATGATATTTCGACGATAAAATCTCGCTCGGCGACCTTCGAGTCGAGCCCCCCCCCCCACCTCCGCCGGGTGGCGTTCGGCTCGACTCGAAACCCACCCCGAACCGCTATTACTTAGTACCGGACCGAAGAAAAGCTTGGGAAGTTGTGACTCGATCGAATGACCGAGAGGGGGGCGGGAGGGGCGCAGAGGACGCGAGTGGATTGTACTAGATGCTCAAACAATGCTCCGCAAACTCCATTGTACCGTCCTTTGTGGTCGTTCTCCTTTTTCTTTCCTCTTCGTTTTTACCCCATCGTGCCCCGCGCGCCAAGGCGACGGTAACTGCGAGAAATTCCATCGCGGACGCTCGATTCTTACCGAACAATCTCGATAAACGACACGAGCGAGTTTTGCCAATTTTGCGTGACGACGATTTCCAAAACTCGCGTCGACGAGACTTTTAATCAACCCGAGCTTCGACACGCGTTTGACATTGTTTTTGAATCGTGTCCGATTACATAATACTTTTTTGCGAATTTTCATTTACTTTCGCGATAATTTATCATGACATTATTATTAGTATTATACTGTCTATAATATAAATTAATATTCCATTGCATGGAATATAAAATAGTATAGAATATAATTAATATTCTATTGTATAGAATATAAAATAGTATAGAATCTAATATAATATAAATTAATATTCCATTGTATGAAATATAAAATAATATAGAATATAATATAATATAAATTAATATTCCATTGTATAGAATATATAATAATATAGAATATAATATAATATTCTATTATATGGAATATAAAATAACATAGAATCTAATATAATATAAATTAATATTCCATTGTATAGAATGTATAATAATATAGAATATAATATAATATTCTATTGTATAGAATATAAAATAGTATAGAATATAACATAATATAAATTAATATTAGTATTACCGGGACAGTATCCAAACACGTGGATTGTTTGCAGAGACAAAACCTAAAGAAACGCGAGTCTCATTGCCAATTTTAATATAATTGTGCATTAATAGAATATACGCACTCATCGCGCAATTACTAAACTGACAGTGAGACCCGAATTTCCGTAGACATCTCCGCAGTACAGAGAAGCGGATGAGTAAAAGGAATGACGAATCATTGGCGAACCCGATCGGCAGAGTGGCCAGTAGCAGAATCGGCGAGCCACGCACAACCGAAAGCGAGACAGAGAGAAAGAGAGAAAGAGAGAAAGAGAAAGAGAAAGAGAAAGAGAAAGAGGGAGAGAGAGAGAGAGATAGCAAGCAACGTTCTGTACTCTGTGTGTGCACTCTGTGCTCGGTGTTCGGTTCAAAGGGGTTTGCGTTTAATTAAGCTCGTGCGATATTTTACGACGGTGACGGTACGCGTGGCTATTCCACGGAGGGCCGGCCTTTCTCTGGATCGTAAAATATACCGTCCGTAATGCATCGTTACGCGAAACCGTGCAAAGAGAGGGACAGAAAGAGAGAGAAACAGAGAGAAAGAGGGTGAAGCCAGGCAGGTGAGTTTGGTTGAATTATTTCCTTCGGAGAGACGCAATTTTTCGTACGTCCTAACGTGATTTTCGAGGCGAGCCTCAACCGAGGCTAACGCGATTCTCTCTTCTGTTTTTTTTTTCTCTCTCTCTCTCTCTCTTCGCCTTCCCTCTCCCTTCCGTAAACGAAATTCCTTCCCGCAGCGAGGGGAGGTCCGCGGAACTCGCCGCCGTACGTGGCTGGCTTATAAGTTACCGGTTCCGGAAAAGAACTCGTTCCCGGGACGCGTGGTTAATCTCTTCCACGGTCGTGCCGCTTAATCCACCACTCACGAACCAAGATACATTGTCCTTCTAATTACCCGGACTATGATCTTAATGGACTTGGAAATGCCGGCCGCGTCAGTCCCGTGTGCAAATTACGTAAACGTGGAGGGACTCTTTAATCGCGACGGCGGCCGCGTTTCACGCGAAAAATCCCGGCCACACGCGCTGGCAGCCGCCGTGTTTTAAATGCGAATTGCAAATTATCGCGGACGTTGCGCGCGTATTGCGTTTAGGGACCTTGCAGCCATTCAGCCCCCGCGTTCCGAAGGTGCAGACCCATCGACCACGCTCGTTTCCGACGCGACCAACAGCGGAGGGGGTGTTCTATCGATTTGCATCTCGCCGCTCGAGCCTCTGTCCTTCCGGTTCTGTTTCGATCAGCAGTTTCCCATCTGTGGAAAACTTTTGCAAGACTTCCAAGTTCCGATCTGGCTATCTACGTATGGACGGATACACGCTCGTACCTCCGTCCGTGGTGACTGGGTCCGAGATATTTATACGCACTCGCGCGCTCTCTCGATGGTTTCGAAAGTTGAAACTCGTTAGTCCACTTTTCATTTCTCGAGACATTCGGGACTTGCAACGCGATCGAAATCCAAAAATGTGACACTCGGAAATTTCTCTTCGCCGGAAGATGGAACGAAGCAGACGACGACAGAGGGACGCATGATATCTCGTCGTCGTTATCTCGTCTCCGAAGGGAAGCAAGAACGAAGGAAGATTCAGCGCGCGTGCATCGTGCACGTATAGGTATACCATTACGCAGATGGTCGATGACGCGACGCGGTGAACGGAGGACTCCGGGTCTGTTCGCAGAGAGAAAGCAGCGAGTTTCGGTGGAGAACCCGACTTGGAGTGGCTATTCAAAGTCGAACCGGCGTGCAATTAATTCCTGAGCGTGGAGAAAGCGAATCGAGGCGGCCGATACGGTGCACTTGTGACCCGCGTCACGATCGCCCGGCCAAAAGCTGAGTAGCCCAGACCTCGGCAACTCGCTCGTCTCGAAACGCCCGCGGCCACTCTAATTCAATGGACGATTCCGTTACGTACACCGTAAGCGACGTTATTGTCGTGGCTACGGAACCTTTCGCCGGGACCGACCGAACCCGGGGAACACCAACCAACCAAGCAACCAACACGGCAAAGCCCGAAACGAGACGTCAAACCGCCGATTCTCGCCCGGCGCGCGCGCGCGCGCGCGGATGGGCGAGCGGAGCGCCGGTTTATCGATTCGTGACCGGCGAGTCGCCGATTCATTCGGAAACTAATTTAACGTTCGTTAATGCGCGGATATCAAATTTGCGCCTAATCGAGTTTCTTCGGGACAAACGTCATCATTGCTGTTTCTCCCGCGCTTTCGTCCATCGATTTTTCGATAGTTTACCGATTGGGAACCACCGTGCCGAGTACGCCGTTAACGACCCGCGTGTAACAAGCGCGAGAACGCGAGTTTTTCCACCTGTCGTGGGTGGGAGGGAATCAACGATAGGAAGGGAGTGAACATCGAAACGAAGGCGAAAAATGATTGACCTCGAGGGAAGAAGCTCGCGAGTCTCGCGGGACACACCAGCGACGAGTATCGAGGCGTTTTGATATCGCTTGGATGCTCGGAGCGGATCTTCTTCCTTCTTTCTACGCGAAGCAAATCTTTCCGAACGTTTATTTATTTCTATACTTGCGTATAGAACGTAATTTGATTATTTCTGCACTCGTGATAAATTACATTCTACACTTGTGTATTTATTTATTTCTATGCCTATTCTATGCATTTCTAGAGACGGGGAAACAAAAAAACTGCAGCAACTGTTTCGACTAGGAAATGAAGACGCCACTCCTACTCGAGGTCTGCCCCACGCCCCCTCGCGAATCACGTGACCCAAATCGACCAATCGCTAATTTTCGTTGCATCGGCGTTGCACCCGAAGAGGCCCGATTTTCCGGGTTGCGCTAAAATTACGTTCAGTGATAATATTTCGCAATATTCACAGTTGCGAGCAATGGAGAGACAATTTCGAAAGCCTCGATGCGAACTCGATCGTCGTTCGTGCAAAAGAAACGAACCGCCGAGAGAAGCGAGAGATCGCCCGGTCGATCGACGTTAAAATTCGTTAGGAGCGATTCTCCGTTAATTTCGCGCGAATTAACGTAACGAGGTTTCTTCCGAGCGATGATTCCCGTATCATCTAGGATTGCAATTAAAGCTGCAGAGAACCGCCAGTTTCGCGTCGATCCCTTCTCGAGTTCCTCCGGCCGAATGCGGACCAACGTGAAATTAACGAAGAGCTGTTTCGCCAGCGTTTACCCGCCGGTACTTCCTTCCTAATGTCCGAAAATGCTACGATGATATTCGCGCAGAAACGGGATTCGGCTAACGAGATGCCTCGCGCATTGATTTCGGTATTGCCGGTTGCGCGGCCCTCTTATTTTCCATTTCGTTGTAACTCACGAACGCCGACGAACGATCAACGTTTGCATTTCAAATTATCAATTCGTCAATTTCGTTTCCCCGTTAAGCGCGCGATCAATGCCCGATTTCCGAGCAATAAATTACGCGCTCGCTGTCCCACAAATACGACACTACTGCAAGCTGCGACACCAAATTTTCAGGCGACAGTTTGAAGAACGTTTGAAAGCGTTTGTAGCATCGCCTTTTCAGTCTGTCACTTGCGAGCAAGTCACGAGTTTGAAAACTCGACGTATTTTACTACCTGCACGAAGTATCCAAAATATAGTACTCGATACAATATTTAATTTCCTAGATTTTACGTCCTACTTCATCAGAACCGTGAATTCGCTCAAACATCCGCGGTGTGTTATCCAAAATCTGTTATCCAAGTGTCCGAAATATAGCACCGAACACAATATTTAACCACATCGAACAATTTCCCATTTAGATCCTGCGTCTCGTTTCGTACAACGTAGTAGTACGACTTTCCAATTACAATCGTAAATTCGCTTAAACATCCGCGGTCTGTTACAACGTGTTTTACAACCCCGTTTCAACGAAACACGACGACAACGTCAGTTGGCTTTCGGAAGTGTGCGTCGCAATTTCCCGTCGGTTGCGCTAAATGCGCGCCGGCAGCTTCCCGGCTTTCTTTCTTTCTTTCTTTCTTTTTCCCTTTTTTCCCCTCTTCTTTTTCCTCCGTTTTCAAGCATCGGACCAGAGCGGGAACGATACTCGTATCCCGGGCTCGCGTGCCTATGCGCGAGATGTTTTGTCCGCCTCTAGTGCTCCGTTAGAGAAGCTCCCGGGGCCCTCGAATTCCGCCTCGCTTCGTCGGAATCGCGAAAACCAATTTACCGGCGATTCAAGGCAAGCAGGATTAATTGGCACGGTAACGGGCAAGAGCGATACTCATTGAGTCGCGTTTTTCGTCCGGAAACGCATCGGCCGCTCTCTCTTTCCCTCCCGCAGCCACCGGCGTCACGCTGAAAAATTTCGTCCACGAAGAATCGGGGCAAGCGTCGCAGCAGCTCGCACGACACAAAGGTAGCTCCTCTCTCCTTTCGACTCGGTTTTTCACTCCGGCCTTTCGAACGCTCGTCGCCGAGAAAGCCGCGCGCGACAGCCCGGTTGAAAGCGTTTCGTTCGCGCGGAAACGCACAGCTCGCTCTTCCCTCTGCCGATCTCCGACGTTAAGCAGAGCAGAGTGTGGAACACCGCCAGGATGGGTGTGACCGCCCAGCCTAGCGTTCCTCTCTCTCTCTCTCTCTCTCTCTCTCAACTACAATCGTCGCGAATCGAACCCGCTATGACGAGACAAAGGCGAAATAGCAATTTGTTCGAAATTTTGCAATTTGCGTAAATTCGCGGTAACGAGAGCTTTCGTGCGCGGCAACTGGCAATGACAAATATCTGTCATATGTTATTAATATTTATCGTCCGTCATTATCATTCGAAATTGTTAATAAACAATGCAAATTCATTTCGCAAATCGTCGAACGCCGGAGGACCAACGACAAAGAGGGCAGAAAGGGGAATAACCGTTTCAGTGCCAGGAGCTGTTTGAAACACCGCGTCAAACAGCTCTGTCGTGCGGCGCGATAGCGAAAAGTGTCAAATATAAAGTGGATAAACGTAAAGAAAGTCGGCGGTGCAATAAAATTCACGTTAAAGGAAAAACATAAAACAGACACAGAGGATCCTTGGATCTTCCAGGACCTGCGAAATCCTTCGAGGGAACGAGGGTGCTACCTGAGGACTATAAACGACGCTTGGGGACCAATTGGATTCTACGACAAGCCATCGAACGAATGCTTTTTGAATTGAAACGTCAAATTGCACGAGCGTGTAATTGTGCGTGTATATTCTTTAAAGTAATTACGAGAGGAAGTTTCGGTACGACCGACGACGATGTGGCGCCTGTAATCGCGTTGCAAATTAAACGGGCAAGAGGCCTATTTCGCGTAATTCGACGACCATCCGTGTTGCTGTGCTCGCGAAAGTGAGGGTCGCAGCGTGTAATTTTGCCCTCTTGCGTGTGCACTTTTTTGCTCCGACGACGATCCGAGGAATTCTTCGAGGACGCACTCGTTAAACATCGGAGCGTGCGGGAACGTCAGCGGGAGAAACGAATTCCTCGTGTTTCCGGGTGGGAAACGCGCCGACCGATTGGCCGAACGAAATTGTTTGGCCCGATATATAGAGAGAGAGAGAACGTCCGCCAGAGTCCGTTATCTTATCCTATACAGCGGTTGTCCGGTTGGCCAGGTAGGCAGTTAACTCGTATCTGGTCACGCCACCGCGCCGGTTAAACTGCCCCTTACGTACTTATCGCGAATTAAAGCGCTCCTTCAAAGGAGGCCCGGAGACACGGAAAGGTAAAGGCCGTCCTTGCATTATCGCGTTCGGGATGAGTTTCACGCGACCGCGGCTACCCCGTCAGTCGACATTAACGTTTCCATTATGCGATTACGACTGGCCGCGTCGCGTCGATCCGTTTTATTTTTCTCTCGCGGGCCGATCGCGATCTGCCATCTCTCCTCCCCCTCCTCCTATTAATTATTTATATCCGCGCCGCGCGATCTACAGCGTGTCTAATGAAAACGTGGACGCCATTTCTTTGAAAAATATACCTAGAGTATTTGGCCTCGAATTAGTCGACGACTTGGGCTTTCCGTCGTTAGCACACGTGTCTCTCACACGATTGACCAAACATGTCCAAATCCTGTCAAACAGCCAATAAAAGTGCACGTTTGGAGCTGCTTTTGAGACTTTACGCGTTGTTTTTCTTAAACACGGATCTTTGTATCTAAGTATCGCGACATTTGCAGGAGAAAGGAAAAGGTTATTTAATCTTTGGGCATTTTTTTCAGACGTAATTCTTACGACTAGTTAGACTGTTCATGGTTGTAACGAAGGAAATGGAACTTTGGGAGAGATTAAAGTTTCTTAATGGTTTCGCAGAATTTTGCACGCTGTTGCATCGTCTCTGTCTACGTTTCGCGGAAATGTGCAAAAATCGGCGGTCGAATAATTATTGATTAATATTTTTTTTTTTTGATCCGATCGCGCGGAAACACGAGCTTTGTGCTTCGATTCTTTTCCAGGGGAAACGGCAATGGTATTTTTATAAAGCTGATTGAACGAGTGAAATTCGAGGAGAGCATTTACATGTTTTTGCAATTGCAGGTTACAAATATATGAAAGTCCGCGGTCCAGTAATAACATTGTAATGTATATTCGTACATTTATATGCGATTTTGAAAGAGATGGAAAGAAAATCCGAGCATTATTTTAATCAAGTCTGATGTGTGTGTGTTATTAGATTCCATTCGATCGTACTCTACGTTCCTTTCATCGCGTTTTCGCAATTCAGATTTGGATTTTCACCGAGTTGAAAAGAAAATACATTCGGTGAATTCGGATCGAGATTAATTAATCCTCAATTAATTATTTTATCTCGAAACAAAATACACGCCGTCCCTTTGTCGAACAAGTACAAAGGTCTCGCCTTCGACAACGAACGGATGAACTATGAGACCGGTTCTGCGCGAGACCAGCAGCTACCCTAATTTTAATCCTTACAAATGGGGGCGTACGTCTGCGATAACGTTCGATAGTCGTCGGCGATATCCACGCTGCTGATTTCGAGATTGCTCTCCGCGTTTGTTCTTCCTTCCTCGTCCTCGAATATTCCGCAGATTACGTTAACGATCGTCGGTGAACTTGGAACATACAGAGGATCGGCGTAACAGGCGTAAAACAACGATAAAATAGATAGCCGGGCGTCGTGTACGATCGGAAACGGTTTACGACGACGTTTAGAATCACGACTGACGTTAAGTCGTCGGTGGATTATATTTGTCCGCTCTTATTGTTTATTTCGTACTTTCCATCGACCATTCGTAAATTGACAAGAGCGTTCTCCCGCTTTTGACATCGACCCACACAAGTACACAGATATTTTCTCATTCTTTCTTCGTTGTTGCACGAAAGACTATAATACGTCTATTTTAATTAGCCCCGGACGGCTGCGCCGGGGTCATCGTTTAAGGCTTCCCATCGTCGTAACTTCTCAACTACCGGGGTAACTAAAAATGCTTCGGGTAAATATTCAGTTTCACACGACGTATGAACGCAACACGGCGCAACACTCGCTATCGCGTAAACTGAAAGAGAGGAGATATTTTCGGCGAACACTTACGACGTTTGCCAGTCCGTTGAATTTTAACTCATTCTCGGTACTCATCATCTTATCCGCTCTTATTTCCGATCTTGTCTTATTTACAATACTCTTGATGCTTCGAATACTGAAAGTATCTTAATTTAAAAGATTTTTGATATTTCTCAAGTACTTTAATTTTAAAGAATTTTAATATTTCAACACACTGAGTATTTCCGGCTTTCCTCGTTAACGCCTCACTTTTACGAAACATTTGCGAAATATCTCGCAACACGCGTTTCGTTTCCGCGGCAATGCTTTCAAGTTGATCCGAAGGTTAACTAAGAAAAGTTGAAACGTCGTGTCTAAATGATTTATCCGTTGACTGTAGTTACAACTACGAAATACATATAGCTACGTAATTATAAAAAAAATGGTCAGTATGTAAAACAAAATTTACGAATTTCTCTCGATACATACATATACATATACGTGTAATATATATATATATACATATCTAGCTCTGTCCATAAAAGTCTGAAAGTTCGCAGCCCGGTGATAGCAATTTATCAAGGCGCGAGCATTGGATAGCGTGTGTGCGTAGAGGGACGAGGGGCGGAGTAACGCGTGCAGGTTAGGCGAGAGGAAATAAGTGGCGAACACGGAATGTGTGCCTGTAGCCCCGGGGCCGGACAATCCGGGGCCGAGGCGATATAGAAGCGCGTTGTTCCACCCCGTCGCCCTCGTATCTTTCGTTCCCTCCCGCGTCCGTGTCTCCGTGCCACGTAAAGGTCGGCGGCGCAGCCGTGGCGATAAATCTATCCGACGATAAGAGTCCCGATTTTTGTCTTTACGAGCCTCGCTGGGCCCTTCTCGCTTCCCAGACAAGCAGCGAAACAGAGAATAGCGAGAATAGCAGAGAGAGAGAGAGAGAGAGCAAGCGAGGCTGACTTCCGGGTTATGGCGTGACCGCGTCACCCTGCACGCGCGTGTCCCCCTCGCTGTTGCGAGCAAAGGGAGGAAGGAAAAGAAAGACGCGGACGAACGAAAGGGGAGAGACCCGCCTAAAATCGTAGCTTACGTGTGTATGCACGGTTCGCGGTAGTGCTATCGGTGCACATTTTCCCCTCGAACGCCTGCTGGGCGCCGTGAACACACCCGCGTAAAAACCGCACGCGTAGAGATCGCATTTTCCGCAGGGGCGGAAGCACGAAACCTCGCTCGAGGATAAAAAGAAAAAAAAAAAACAAAGAAAAGAAAAGAAAAGAAAAGAAAAGAAAAGAAAGGAAAAGACAGGCGGTCGTGTCGGTGGACACAGCGTGGGTGGGTCGAGTCTTTTTTTTCGCCGCCGGCGGTTTCCGCGAGTTCATCGATTCCCGTTCGCCTCGCGGCAACGCGGAAAACCTCCGTCGATGGGACGGAGAAGAGAGAAAAGCGCGATCTGTGTGTGTGCACGTGCACCCGCGCGGTGACGCTGGCTGACTCAGCTGAAAACGCAGTCTGTAACGCGACATTAATATTAATTATATTGTGTAGAACGGGACGCGTGTTTCGCGTCGCGTCGCGACCCGCGCCACTCTTTTTTTCGGGTGAAAACGGGTATCGGCGCGAAGGGGCCTCTCGAGCTAGGACGAGGGCGAGATCGCCCTCGATCGTCATTTTTGCGCGAGGGCGGCAGCAGGTTGGGAGAAAACAGCCAGGTTTGCGATTAATTATTACCGCCGAGAGAAACGGAGATAGAGAGAGAGAGAGAGAGAGAACACAGGTTCTCGAAATGTTCTCTCGCGGCACGGGAGGGTGGAGGAGGATTCTGGATGGTGACAGGTCGATAGATTTTCGGGTTAGAGCACGATTATACATCGCGGGAGAGTCGAGAAGATCCATTAGTCAGCGTTGACGTGTTTTTGTTTGGTGAACGTCGAAGGGACAGTCGGTCATTGGGAGTCATCGGCGCGACGCGCATTGTTTTATTCGCGCTGTCTGCTTGAAATTAGTTGCACGTTGTTGTTAATAATAACAAAAATTATATACACGCATCATGTACACGCTGGTAATGTAAAACAGACCGTGAAAACCGAACAATCGGATCGCGTTTCGCGAGCAATTTTTTTCTCGCACTTCGAATTTTTCGCCGAATCGAAACTATCATTAAATGAAACATTCGCGACGGTGTAATTGGCTTCGGTTGTTTCAAGGCTGAATTAGTTATTACGGAAACGTAATATTCTGTAAACTGTTATTTTACACGTTGCGCGATTCTCCGCCGCCATTGCGAGGCATAATTATTATTTTACAAATAATTAAACCCCGGCGAGATTAAATCGTCAACGTGCGAGAAGATACTCTGCCTCGCTGAATGATAATTTCTCAAAATATTGGACGGACAATGTTGCAAAATACGAATTTTACGCAAATTCGATCTTGCACTGTACTTTTTGGATATTCTCCGCAGGAAAATTCTCTGCAGACGCCTGAGCGTCGAGCGTCGGATCATCGATCAAACGAAAATCATCGCGCGATACGCGTAACACAGGGTGGACGGGAATTTCGATCCAAGTGTCCGGCGATTAGAAACACGCGCTCTTTGCCGGGCAGCGGCGGGTAAAAATACAGCGGCAGTGAGGAGGATAGAGGCACGAACAAACGTGTGGACTCGGATAGCAGCGAAGGGAAAGTTTTCTCATTGCGTCGAACGAGATAGGTATCAGAAGTTTGGTTACGAGGTTCGAACTCGTTCTCGCGGCGATATCCAAGATAACACCCTCTCTCTCTCTCTCTGTCCCTCTTTTGCTAGCAATCTCGCTGAATGGTTGCGAAGAAGGCGAGGCAAAGGTTGCGAGATAGCGAGGGGACCCAATTAAAATCAATCATTCGATATTTATGGCGAGCTCGTGGCGAGGAAACGGGTCGCCTCGAGTTCCATGCGGCTCGATGTTTCCCGAGGGGGGTGCTGCCGCCGCTTCGGTACACATAACCCTTCCATTTGCCATGATACGATAATGGCGGAGCCTCGGTGTATCACGGCACACGATACACCGAGAGACGAATGACCGTGCGTGTGGGTTTAGCGAACGTGCGCGCATGTTTCTCCTCGCAGTTTCGACCGAAAACTCGTCCACTCGTCGGCAGCTACCACGAGGGACCGGCCAGCGAAAAGAAAAGGGAGCGAGAAGCCGTGGCCAGCAGCACAATACGACCGGATAAACCTCTGTTTGCAGCCGCAGAAACGAGTTCGGCCAACAGCAATAACGAAATTGTTCCGGAATTGCTGCAATCTGGTTACACAGACTTCGCCATCCACGGCGATTTACTTTTAATTTCTGACACTCGAGAGCCACGATTGTACGTTATTGTGCATTAATTATATCTATAACACATCGCGCAACTTGAAAGTTGCGTAGCCACGTGTTCGCGTCTAACCAATCGTCCAATCGTCCCGCGAGTGAACGAACGAAACAAAGTTCCGATCGTACAAAGTTCAACTGTCGCGAAACTCGAGGGATCCGCGGATTCTTTAATGATCAGTTAACTCGCCGGGATTAATATCATTCCAAGTCAAACACGCCGAGCGTTAAAGGGTTAATACCACGCGGAGCGCTCAAGGTTTAATAGCTGACTTTACAGTGCTGTTCCGAACAATTACCACGAGTCGTAATAGCTTCGCACAGAGAGAAAAAGAGGGAAAGAGAGAGAGAGAGAGAGAGAGAGAGCCGAAACGAAGGTTTTCTGCCGTCGTATCGACGTAAAACTTTCCCCCCCTCCCGACACGATTCTCGGGAAGGAAAGTATTCCCGGCTCGTCTTATCCCGAGTTCGGTTAATTAACTTCGCCGGCTTAATTCCCTAAGCTTTCCGCTAGAAAATTCGCGGTCGGCGAGTTGCATAGAATTCTCGATTCGACCGGTCAAGAATTTCGTCGCGCGCGGTGTCGCCGAATGCCAGCGAGCAGCCCGAGAGGGCTCGAACTCCAAAGGGCCGCTCGTGTGCGCGATCGTGTGCGATGCTCGGCCAGCCGACGCATTTGAATGTTTAATGAGAGCCGACGATGGGTAGCCACCGCTGCTAGTTGTCGATTACGTTCGTCGTACAGAAATTTCCATTTAGGATCGTATGCGCGCGGGCATACGAGGAGGGCGCACCGTGTTTTCCACCTGCCCGGCGAACCACTTTCCTCCTCCGGTTTCGCGATATTCCGGCGACGTGTCTGAAAATCGCGTCGCAGCGATGAATGTGCAGAACGTCGAATATCCCCGTCGGGGGTTTAATTCTCGTCGACCCGTGTAAACCGCGGCTGCCGGCTGACCGCGGCTATCCGCCTAGATTCTCGCAGTATACGTCGTCGTATTTGTCCGATCGAGCCAAGGAACTTGACGCGAATAATCACGCTGCAGCGTGCGAAATTGGAAAGAAAGAACGAGGGAAAGACAGAGGACGAGGAATAACGTGTAGCAAGCAGAGTAAGACGAGATTTTGCGACATCGCAGACGAGAGCGACATTCCAGTCGAAACTAGCAATTTCACTGCTCGTCAGAGGTACGTTTCTTCTCGCTAAACTTTGTTCCACATTCCCTCGAGAATTTTCAATAATTCGACTGGCAATGTGTTCGCTTTACACTAGTCAATAAATAGTCATTTTTATTCGTAGATTGGAAACTTTCGCAGGTAACGCTCAAATCTTGCGATCCCCACTTTCTTCTCTCGTTAGAGGATCATTTGTATTTATATTTATCAATGACAAAATTACAAATTACCCGTCCGTAACATTCGCGAAATTTCCACAATTTTCCTAAAAGATTTCTCAATTGCACTTCAAAAGCAATCAATCAGTTTTTCTTATTAACTGCGCGGATTTGGGAAGTGATTTCGGTAAAATCACAGGAAGACAGGAGAGTGAAAACAACTTGGGAGTGCCATTGCGAGATACTCGATCCCATCCCTGGGTGCTGAACGAATTACTGCGAAAGCGTGTTCGACGTATGGTTCGATCTTCGATGGACGCGAACTCGGACAAGTTCGACGCGGAATTCGAAATCGCTTTGGACGAGAGCCAGGGACCGGGGGGGTCTTTCGTTCGATAGGAAGTTCAAGGGGAGGTGGGCGCAGCGACGCGACGTCCCATTGTTCGTCGACGATGCGTCTTTTCAAAGTTTAAAGACGCTCGATGACGAACGAGAATGCAGAAACGAACGCGAGACGAAATTTTGACCGACCAAGCACCAGCGCCGACTTTCCTCTGATCAATACTGCGCAAATTATTTAAAATGGATTTTAAATGATAACAACAATTAACATTTTTTCCCTTTTTCACTCGCGTGCATACCTCGCCATGCAATTGATCGAGAGCGAATTGACGCGTGTTATTATTTTCCAAAAAATGCGTTCCTCTTTTATTTCTTTCATTTTGTTGACAAAGCTGCAAATTCGTCGAGAACATTGAGTTTATCGCGTCCAGCTCTCGCACTTGAATTTGACGAAGAAACAGGAAAAAAAGGGAAAAAGAAAGGAAAAAATAAAAGGCAGCCAAAGTCCGAGCTACGGTTTATGCATTCATGTATTTTGGCAAATGTCCCCGGCAAAATAGTCGGCGGCATTTCCGTTGGTCGTGCATCCAAATTTTCACGCACTCGTCCTAATATAAACGGCGCGCCGCGAAGAGGAAAAAAGGGGTGAATCACGGTTGGTCCCGACGCGGAGAAACAAGAACGAGACAAGTTTGAGTTAATACAGGACGCGCGTTTACCCCGTCTCTCTCTCTCTCTCTCTGTCTGTCTCTTTCTCTCTCATCCCCACACATTACTTTTCCGTATATTTCGTTGCGGCGTGAGCAATGAAAGTATTATTCCTAATTATCTCGGAATATAAAAATATTAATGCCGTTTCCAGTAACGGAGTTTGCTTCTCTCCATTTTTTTTCCTCTTCTTTTTTTGCAGCATTTCGCCCGCTATGCCGCGTACTCTGTGCACGAGTATCGCGATTCTTCTCCTGGCACCGAGTTATCTTTTCACCGACAGGAAAAAGCAAATCGTTACCGGATAAAAACCCTTTTTAATTCACGACGCGCGATTCGAGCACGCGCCTACGAGGACAATAAACTTTCCGTTTGGACAGCAACAATTTACGAGTAACGCGAGTAACGCGAATTTTGACAGATCAAATCGGAGAAATGTAGAAGATGATGAACGATGAGACAAATGTATTTCAACCAACAGCTGTACAAATTAATTAAAAATTGTACGAGTTGTCGTTGTTGTTACTCGTTCGTCAGAGAATCGAACAAGCAGGCGCATTAATTAACCGATAACGTAAAAGTTTGCAACTTGAAACGAGCCCGAAAATAACTGTTAAAAACTGTTCAATCACAGTCCTGATTATGTGGTCAGACAGTTACATTACCGACTCGGTCTGCTTATGGACGTCCGAATAGATACAGCCTCGTTCCACTGCTGGATGGTTTATTTTTACCAAGGCACGCCTGACTATGTACGGACTCATTCCACTTATGGACGTCTGACCGCACGCGGATTCATTCTACTGCCGGGCGTCTGATCACGAACGGGCTTGCATTACTTATGGATGTATGCCCACATACGGACTCGTTCTACTTGGCGATATTTGACCACACACGGACTCATTCTACTTACGTACGCGTGACCATAAACCAATTTGTTCTACTTAAGGATGCGTGACTACGAACGGACTCGTTCTACCTTGTGTGTCAGGTGTCTGACCGCACAAAGACTCGAGAGTTACTTTAGTACGTCTGATTACGCGCGGCGAGAATTTTTGGAAAATTTGCCGCATCGAGACGCCACGTTTTCAATTTCGACGCGTATTTTCACGTTGCTGCGCTTCGTTCTCGGAATCGACTTCTTTACGAGCGATCCCGAATCGACCCGTTCAGCAGAATGTGTAATTACGGTAATGGCATTATCAGATCGAGTTGATCTCTTCGCAGGATCTACGTGCACGCGCGCGAGCCTGGCCGACATCAATTTTCAATTAAACGAACAAATTAAACGTCGTTTGATGTTGCTGATTTCCTTCTCGAAAGTCAATGCCGTGAATCAACACGCAAATAACGAAAACTTTGATCTCGAAAATGACTCGGGTTGAAATTGCTCGACGATTTCGCAGAGTTACCGCGCAGTGTCACGCTCCATCGAACCGAGTCGAAGGATGTACAAGAGTTTGAAAAACACGAGGGAACAAAATGCGCAAACTTCGAATAGCCTGATTCGAGCTCTTTGCCAGCCCCGGTTAGTTTAAACGATTTATTACTCGGGACGTTTCAGAGGGATTCAACGGAGTCAACGTCGACCGCGAGACGACCGCGTCCAACTCGCGTCGAATTCGCGTCGCGTTGGAATCGCTTAACGAGGCAGGCAGCGCAGCGGGACGCGAACGAGAGACCGTTCCGGTACCGGCGACGAGGAATCGATTCGCTACCAAAACCGTACCGGGGCGAGCGTTAACGATTCGACGCGGCGCGGCGCGGTGCGGCGCGGCGGCACCAATCGTTTTATCGACGAATTAAGCCGAATTAAGGCTGGCCCTACGGGACGAACGACACGACGGCCATGCGCGATTTCACACGCCAACACGTTTTTCCATTGAATTTCGCAAAAATTGTTTTATCATCGTTTTCCCTGTCGTCGCGATATCTGTTGCGCTGAAAATGCTTTAACAAGCTTTAACGGCGGCGGCGGCGGCGGTGACCCATTCGGGAAAATTCGATATTCCTTCGACCGATGCAGAGAGGCAGAATGAGTGTGAGTGTGAGTGAGAGAGAGCGGCGATGACTGAGCACATTTTCGATCGCGTATTTCACCTCGAGTAAATACGCGGCGGCGCGAGGACTCGACGACGATGACATTCGCCGTGAGGTAAAGCGGAAGCTCCTCCAGCCGAAAGTGGAAACGGAACGAGAATTCGAAGGTGCCCGGTTGCTTCAGGGAGATAACATTTTTCCAATTTCCCGCCTAATGTAAATGCCCTGCAGGATAGAACGGAAATAATTCGTCCGACTAATTTCTCCTCTCTCTTTACCATGGCCGGGATATTTTCTTTTTTCTTTCCCTCCTCTTTTTTTCCTCGTCTTTTTCTTCTCCCCCCTCCCCCCAGACGTCGTTTTCAAGCGACGTGGATGAAAGAGAAGAGAGAGAGAAAAGAAAGGAGAAACGCGCAGCGCGCACAGAGGCGCGCCAACCGCGGGAGCAAAATAAAACAGGTCGAATTAATTAGAAATGTACCGCGCACATAACCGAGGAAAATACGAAGCGGTTACGATTTAATGAGTTTGCAGTTACGTTCTAAATTGCGGGACAAAATTACGGTGATCTCTGACGAGGTGCTCGCGGAGGCGAGACGCGAGCGACAGTCGCTTTGCACGGGCAGGCGCGACCAACGTATCGAACAACGTAAAAAATCAAAGCCGCGGAGGACGCGGAGAACGCGTGTCACCTGTCGGCGCACGAAGCTAAAGTTGTTGTCCGAGTTGCGCGGTTGCGTAGAGTGCGAAATTAACGGTGCACTGCGCCGTCAAATATTTTCATCGCCGGGGTAACTTTCGCGCTTCGTCGTTACGCGAAAGCGGTGGTCGCGCCTCTTTGATTTTTCCCCTCGTCGTTCCTCTAGCTGCGACGCGGCTGGTATAACGAGCGACGAAAAGATCGAAAGACTGACAAAAGTCGTTGGGATATTGTGCTTTCGCAAATGATCGAGAATTTCGCGACTCATTCAGTGACGAGGGGAAAATTTACGGAGAAACGGCTACCTAATCTGACAGTTGCGACACGTTACCGGCGAGGGCACGGAGGAACCAGGCACGAGAGTCGATTGTTTGCCGAATTTGCCGCGAACACGTACGGAAATGAGTGTCCGTTTCGACTGGCGTGACGCGCCAACGTCCGTTTGAATTTCATCGATCGGCCGGCTAAATCGAATTTATCGGAAGACCGAGAAATTTCAGCAACGCGACGCGGCGACGCGCGACGACGTACGCAGCGCGGGGATCGGTCACGGGAATATCGAGCCTGTGTGTGTGTGTGTGTGTGTGTGTGTGCTGTCTCTTCCTCTTCGGTCTGTGTCCTCGTTTTTCCCACCGTGTCGTTCTCGCTTCCTTTTTTCCAGCATAGAGAGACAGAGAGAGAGAGAGAGAGGCGCTGGTAGCTGGTACGCGCGCGGAAAATTAGAGGATCCGCGCGACGAGAGGAACTGGACGGAGGGAAACTCGATTTACATACCTCGACGGGCCTGGATCGCGTCGGATCAAGTTAGCAGGGGGCGACGAGAGTGAACTTAATTAAGCGCGTGCGCGAATCGTGGTCCGCGGCGTACACGTGCCATACACTTCGTTAAATTTTATTCGCCGTAATTGTGCGACTGCGTGGTGGGTCGTGGCTGGCCCACGCTTCGACTCGAGGCGGCACGGGAGTCGAGCCGACACGCCGGGCTTCATCCGACCTCCTCTTTAATTACATCCTCCCTCTCGCAGCTTAAGACCGACTCGCCGAACCAGGCCCTTCTCCTCATTCGCCGCTCCCCGACTACGGACGGGAACAAGCCCAATATGTGCTCGCCAACCCGAACGAAATTCGACGTCCATGCTTCGTTTTACGAGTTTCGAACGCCGTTTGATAATCGGAGCGGGTCGTCTTTGCAAGATACGCTTGCACTTGTACGTGACTCGTCTTGTACTCGATGTCGTACATAAAACGCGAATATCCACGTTCATTTATACAGAATACAGATTTATCGTTAAACTTTCACGGTACGTAAATTTCTCGTCCCCTCTCGAAGAGTTGAAGGTTCGAACCTACGACCCTACTTGCGAGATGCTCGATCCCATCTCTAGTCGTCACCAGTGTACGGGAACACCGGAGGCGACCGTTTCGAATCGCCCACCACGGGGCTAACTCACCTGAGAAAAAGACACCCTCTTGTCGACGGATCTTTTAACCGGCCCCGGTCCCTCGTTAGTCGAATGTTAATGAGAAAAATCTTCGCTGAGCGAAGGATTCGTTTGCTCGGAACGTGCTCTCTCGCTCACGCGTGCCATTGCTCTGGCTCCGCTTTGAGTGATAATTTCCCACTACTAGAAAATGGCCCTTGTCTACATAGGCGTGTGCGACAAAATTCGTACGATTGAGAAATGAGATTCTTTTGCGATTAGAAAGAAAAAAACTGCACGACTCGTCTCACTGAAAGCCCCAGAAACAACTGTTTCGACTAGGAAACGAAGACGACTGTTTTGCCGTAAAATTTTACTACACGCCAACGTTTGAATCGATACGAAACAAATTACCAGACAACGCCACTCCTACTCGCGAATCACGTGACCCAAATCAACCAATCGCTAATTTTCGTTGCATCAGCGCTGCACCTGAAGAGGCCCGATTTTCTGGCTTACCCCCGCTAAAATCACTTTCAGTGATAAAAAACGATTTACTCGCGTATCCACAGTTTTACGATTTTATTTTGTACACTTGTTGCTTCGCTGTTGTATTTTATCAATAAATCGTTCGAAAAACTACAAACGACCCATGACGTCTGAAACTGGCTATAATTTTTCCGCTCTAACAATTCCGGATAGCTAACACGCGTCAGATCGCCTCGAAGTTCTGGCCATCCCGATGGGAGGCCGAATTCGATTTTCGATTTCCCCATACGACGTTACGCGACAACGAGTGATACTTTCACGGTACGTTTTTGCCATCGAAAATATGTTTTTAATATGCTTAATGGAATCGAACGTTCGTACCGCTCGAAATTCTTTGTCAGATATCTAAACATTCGTACCTGCATACACTCGCACGCGCGTATATTTCGAAACTCGTTCGGTAGCGATTTATTCGAGAATTTTCCTCTGCAATTTTTCCGTTCGATCTCTGCGGCTCGCAAAATCCGCCGTATTGCCGAAGATATCAGTCGAAAGGCGTGCGTCAACCTCCACGGAATCCACGTCACGCGCAGTGAACGTGTTAAGAACGTGGCCGCCACTCGTAAAGGGAAGAAGAAGCGCGACAAAGTTCGTCGAAAGATGAGAAAAAGAAAAAGAAAAAAAAAAGTGCGCGTTTCGATATCGAACGAATAACAAAAACGAAAACGTAGAACGACTCGCTATTCGCGCTATTCGTTTCCAAAACGAATCCCAACAGTTTTCCTAACGACGTCGCATTCCATTACACCGCTTTAAATTCGTCACTTTAGCCGGCGTTAATTGAAAATTACTACCGCACGAACGCGTCCCAAAACGGTGCCCGGCGATTGCAACGTGAATATTTAATGCAACGGCAATCATTCGAATTCGGTTGGTAAATTAGCACCATATCGATTTCGCCTGTATGCAAAGGCACGAACAAGCCGGCCGTCATATGTATAGCTAATTACCGTATTTCCGGGACAATGCGCGTAAAAACAACGCGCGTGACAACGCGGAACCGAAATCGAACTCGAACCGACTCTCGCTTCGCGGAGAACGCAGGACGGAGAGGACGAAGGAAATTCTTTCGGTTTATCGGCGAGCGACGCGTTCGAGCGGAAAGGAGGAACGGGGCTGAATTACGGAAGCGATAAAGAAAAAAAAAGAAAAAGAAAAAAAAAAAAAAAAAGGAGAAAAAAAGACGAACGGCGGCCGAGTGTGTCCGGTTAAGTAATCGGGGGCATAAAACATGCAACGGATTCCCGGCTAACGAAAACCCGGCTTTTTTCACCGTCGTAATTAACGACGAGAGAGGCGGTGAATCTACGACGAGCGGCGAATTAACGACGGGACGATACAGACGGACGCGCGACGCATCGTTACCGGATCAAATCCGATATGCGAACCGCTACTTGCGAGTCCTATTCAACCCGCGACGTCCAAACGGTTTCGTATCCGCTTTGTCCGAGATAAAACGGAATACGTTTTTGAAAACGTGCTCGCAAATGGCTCGATGTTTTCGCAAGTTTCGAATCTTCGGAATCGGGATTCTACACAGCGATCCTTCCCTCGCTCTCCTTTGTATACAATACTTTACACCGATAGAAATGGAGAAACAGATATGCGTAGATACGTGTTTCAACGTCCATTTAAGGCGATTTTTCAAGCGTGCGACTATATCAATGTATAATGTATAAGCAATAACTTTCGGTCGCAAGTTTAATTGTAAAAACGACTCAGCGAAGGCCAAACCCTGAAAGTAGTTTCGAAGCATGGAAAAGGGGGAAAATATGAATGTGGTGGGGAAAGTGCAGCGTGAAAGTGATTTTAGGTGCAACGCTGATGCAACGAAAATTAGCGATTGGTTGATTTGGGTCACGTGATTCGCGAGAGGGCGTGGGGTAGATCTCGAGTGGGAGTGGCGTTGTCTGCTACTGAGCGATCGCGCCTGTAATTTGCTTTCTATCGATTCAAGTGTTTGCGTATCGATAAAATTTCATTTTAGGCAAAAAAGTCGTCTTCATTTCCTAGTCAGAACAGCGAGACGAATCGTTTGAAAAACTAGAGACAAATCTCCTTGGAGACGTGGACAGAGTCGTGGAAAGGAGTTACCTCGCTACCTCGTCTTGTCCGTTGTTTGTTCAATCGCGTTACATTTAATCTCTACAAATTTCGGGATACTGTGTCACGTTAACGAGCGAATTTGAAGTTTGAAACGATCGCGCTACATGTTAAAGATTCGAGGTGCTCGATCCCGTCTCTGGCAGACGGACAGCCAGAGTTTCCGACGAGATCGTGCATCGACGACTGGCGAGAGGCTGGCGAAAACAGCGAGGGAGATCGTGCAACGTGTGGCGAATCGGTGATTGGTCGTTATCGTAAGGAGGAGAACGAAACGTTGGCGGCGAGGCTGTGCCGGCAAGCCACTGCGGATATTTCGTCTCCGGTCGGCTCGGGAGACGTCCAAATAGTCGGCGAATCGAAGTTGAAAAGCGCTGAAATCGCACTTTCTCGAGTGCCTTTGCCGTGGGAGAATCGCGAAGAAAACCAGCGAGGCAAGCTGCAAAAGCGAAAGGGGGAGGAGGACGAAATGGGACGAAACGAGGAGATGGGAGAGGAGGCGAGAGAAAAGAGGGTGAAAATTATTAGAACTTATTGCCGTGCGTGTACGGCCGACGAGAGTTGGCCGCAGCTGTGAAACTCGTAAACGAGAGAGAGAGAGAGAGAGAGATCAACTGAAAATAATTACAACCATCGCGTTTTTCGGTCGTTCTCTCGCGGCGAATGCGGCGCGAGCGTACGTGTGTACACGAGACGAGGGTGGAAAGTTCGTGGAAAAAACTCTTGTGAAAACTGTTGATTTTAATCTGTATCGAGATTATCACCCTCGAAGTGGTCTGCATTAGCAGCTCTACGCTCTAGTTTTACCCTGGAGGCGTTTTTTTTTTTTTTTTTTTTACGAACGTTCTCCACGTCGATGCGCGACGTGCAAGTTTCGATCTTTCATCGTCGTCCACCATCGTCCTTCCTTCCTCGCTGGAATCTCTCCAGTCGTTTATAAACAGCCGCCTCATCACGTTCATTATATCGATAATCTTTGATCTACTTTTCCCCAAGTTCTGCGAGAAATTCGACGATAATGTGTTGGAAGATCCAACGATACTTTATATTAGCTTTCCCCGGTGAATAGCAGTGAATTAAAACTAACAGGCAAAGGCCAATTTCGCTCGAATTCCCGCAATATTTTCAATTAGTAACATTCCCGCTCAAAAATTCGAAGTATATTAAAAAAGCAGCAACTTGCCCCGGTAAAACGAAATGAAAATTTCGTTCATAATGTAGCATCCCCTTGTGCCGTTGAAATTTTAATTAACTGCGTTTAGGAGATCGAATCAAGTCGCAATATCATTGTTTCACCGAGAGAGAAAGAGAGGGAGACGCAAGGAAGACGTTCGCTTCGTCTCGCAAAGGTGAATTTTTCTCGCATTTTGCTTCGCGAATTTTATCCACGCGTAAATACGTAAATTCGATCGTCGAGCAGTGCATTGTCGAGCAGTGTGCAGCGATGTATTTCTGAATCGAAGAATCGTCAACCGATGGAGATCGACTCCGGGTCGAACACGGTCAATTACGATGCTCTTGGGAAATAACGATCCGTCAATAAGCGCCGCATCTGCATTTCCAATGGAGAACGAGACGAGACGAGACGAGACGAGAACGACTCGACGATTTCGAAGACGATGCCGGGTGTGCGTTTATCAAAGAAGAAGAATATACGGATCGTGTACGAAGGTGGCGAGAAGGGCGAGGAGAGTTCGCGGCGATGTTTGAAAGGGTGGCGAGGAGGGAAGAGGGAGGGGGAGAGCAGAACGGAAACCGCAAGAGGCAAGTTAGACGGAGTGTGGAGGAAACGAGGAGGAAAAATGATGAGCCAGAAATAATTAGCGGGGTTGCAGAGCGCAGCCGACCGAACGCAGATGTGCCAAGTCTGTATGAAAAATTAATGACATCCCGGTTCTCCCGGCGATCTCTCCCCACACCACCTCCTCCTCCTCCTCCTCCTCCTCCACCACCCCCAACCCTTTTTTTCTTCTCTTCTCCACCACTTCCCTAGCGCCAAGTTTATTTCCTCTTCGCTGCTTCTTTCTCCCTCTTTTTTCCTCCCCTTTCCCTCCCCTCTCCTTCGTCTTCTTCTCTTTTTCTTCTTTCCTCCCCTCCTTTTTTTACTTAAGCCCGGTTTCCCTTTATTGCCAACCCCACTTTTGACGATCTCGCGTGTCTCGACGAAATTTAGCCGCGCCACGATCCCCGATAGGCTCTATAATTATCCCGTTTTATCTTCATCAGGCAGGGGTGGGCGCTGGGGGAACAACTCGCGACCAAGGAAGCGATATAACCGCCCGTTCAAACCGTTTACTCCCAAGAACGTTTTCCGTTCGAGTCCGGCACGCTTGGACCGCCGTGCACACCGTGTACTTGCTCTTCCTGCACTCGCTCTCTGTGTGTGTGTGTGTGTGCGGAGGTAATATGTTCGGTTATGTTGGATACGTATTTCGACGACTAGTCGACGCGGGCAAACTTTAACTGAATGCAAGTGGTTACATCGTACCACTATTGTTCGTGCCGTGTCGTTTGTACGCGTACAGTTTAAATTAGTTTGATTTTTGGTTGGATTCGCTGCGACCGAGGCTGCGTCTTTTACGATCGACGAAGACGAGGAGTAGGAAAAGCGAGAGAGAGAGAGAGAGAGAGAGAGAGAGAGAGAATTACGACGAAAAATATGACTGGTTCTCACTGACCGAGGCGTTTTTACGTGACAGAAAGAAAAAAAGGATTCCGTTGCAAGGTTCCGTTTCATAAAAGTTTCAATGTACATCTCACAATGCTGTCACATACGCGCAGCTCCTCCTTGTTGCACCGAACTGGCCGAACGCTCGACATTTCCAGCAGGCTTCACTTCCAAAATTTACATTTCGAAAAAATGTTTCGCGATCCGCCCAGGAGAATATTCCCGAAATTCGATTAATCCAACTCGACTCTCCTCCCCGTGCTCCCTTGCCCGAGGCGAAATTTCATCTCCGATCTCTCGACGAGAATTTCCCGACCAAGGAGCGGCACGGAACGAACGAAAAAATACAAACCGGTCGTAACCGGAATGCGTAACCAGCTGCCTCGAACGACCAAAAAGAACGCAAACTATCGGCCGGAACGTGCTTGGAGCCTCGCTCGTTCCGACAGCCCCGGCGGTAACGGTTTCCGAGCACGCCGCGAAATCCGTCCCCTTCTTTTTAATTTGTCTCCATTACGCGCGTCAATCACTCTTCCTTCTCCCTGTCCCTATCCACGTCCCGCCGCGCCGAAACCCCACACCCCTCGCGCGCGACCGTCGATTTTTCACATTTCCGCGCTGCATAACGATCGATAGGTTACACACGCGACAATGCGTTCCCTCTCGGCGACCCGCCGCTCCGTAACAACAGGACCGTGCGGAACGATCGCCGCCCCGTAAAAGCGGAACCCGTTGACGCGTTTAAAACGAGGATCGCTCGCCGACGAGCGATCGGCTTCTCTGTCCGGGATGCGCGGCACGTTCTCCCTTCTTTGTCTTTGCCTACGTCGGGACAAACGTCGGTTCGTGCCCCCCTTTCCACCCCTTTCCACGCGAACCTCCGACCCTTGTTTGGCAATGTTGCAAGAGCCTCGAGAGACAAAAAGAGAGAGAGAGAGAGAGAGAGAGAGAGAAATCGTTGGCGCGCGCACATGGTTCGACGCGAAAATCAAAATTGCAGGTTTCCCGCGAACACCAGGCGCGGACGTGCCTGGTCGTACACGCTCGATTGCCGTACGCGCGCCACCGCAAATGGAGCGGTGGAGAAATATTTACAGTTAATATTATCCCATTATAAAAGCAGACGCGGTTCCGCGTCGCGTCCCGTCCCGTCCCGTCCCGTCCCGTCCGGGACGAGGAGGGCGGGCACCCCCCGTTTATAACGGGAAGGTATTGATAAACGAGAGAACCGACGCGTCTGTTCGACATAATACGGATAATTTATGAAGGGGAGTAGCGGGCGGCGACCGAGTTTCTCTTCCGCTGCCGCAATTAACTCTCGCCGATTTCTATCCCCCACGGATGTGTCTTCCGAAAGCTTCGGGGCAGCTTTTGATACCTCCGCGGCGAGCTGCATGTTTTATTTATTTATGCTAATCCATTCTCTTCGACGGATCATCTTGCCGCTAAGTTCACCCCCGTCTCTGAAAATTTCATACGACGGAATTCTTCTCCCGTCCCTCCCTCCGTGCGCGTATGCGCGCGAGCATGGCCACAGCCCTTTCGCAGAAGTGTCGAGAGTTAACGTTCGCGGAAAATGAGATAAACTTCGAATATCGTTAGCGAGTTATTGGAATCTTTGAGAGTTATTACCCCCTTTGAAATCCTAGATTAAGATAGATCTACGTATTTGACGTTGTTATTTCAGCTTTCCGATCGCGAGATTAAATTCTCTCTCTCTCTCTCCTCTGTGCCTGGTGTCTCGCCGAGTTAATTGATTCCGAAGTGAAGATCGTTTCTCTGATTTTTTTCTTTATTACATGACTTTGTGTTTCGCCCTGGAATTTCTTTGAACTTCGAAACGACAAAAGTATAAAGTATTTTAAGATCGTATATTTCACGTATCGCGTTACGCGATTTCAAAGCGCGGCAGATATCACGCGACATTTCCATTCCTTTGAAGATACGCGCATTTATGTAAGAAATATCCGGTTGCCCTATTCAGTGGCCTGATCGTCAGTTTTCCGTCAGCTTTCCTCAATTAGCAGAGTTAATCAGCGTGGTTTCTTCGATAATTTCCACCAATTATCGCAAAGTGGCAGCCCTCCGCGAATTTCGTACGCGATTTCCGCGACTTTGTCCCGCGACCACAAGACCCTCTCTCTCTCTCTCTCTCTCCCGGGAGCCTCCACTTCCGTTTCCATTATCTTTAAATAGTGGCAATTAGTCGATGAGACTTAATTCCGCGATCTCGCGTCCCACCCGTTTAATAATTATCACCCTCGCGCCCATTCGCGCTCCTTGACGCGAGACTTTTATTATTTTCCTCCCCGCTCTTCCCAACGACTTTTCCCCCTTCTTTCCCCGTTGTTTCCTCTCTCGCCGCCGTTTCTCTTTTTCGCTCGCTCGTCAGACTCGCGGCACCGGAACGTCATAAATTCCGAGCCGTCCTACTCTCGACTCTCTTACTCACCACCCTTTTCCTCTTCCTCTTCCCCTTCCTTTTCCTCTTCCTTTTCCTCTTCCTCCCAGACCCCTTCCCCCGCCCCTCTTTGCCCCTCTCTCGCTCTCTTTGTACTCGCGTTCGTTCTTGCCTCGTTCGCGTACGAGGACAACGCGAAAGAAACGCGCGGAATGTAATTAGAAAAAGTGTCATTTTTAAACCGCGCCTTTACGACGCCCGCCCACGCCCCGGACACGCTCCGAAACGTGGAGTCAACTTTTGCGTTTTCGCAATTCTCTCTGTTCTCTTCAGGGGGGGAGGGGGGGAGATTAGCCAGCCGGAAGCGAGAGACGACGGTCGCGTGTTTACAATTAAACTATAATCGAGAAAACGACGACTCTCGAAGGAAAATTTTTTCCTCGGCTACCTTTTCACGAAATCTCTGATCAACCCGCCCCCTCCGAATGTTATCATCACCGAGAAGCTGAACTGAAAACTATAAAAATTTCAGCTCCGATTTAATTCCGTTCACCGGTTAGAGCGAGCACGGTACAAAGTAAAGTTATTAAATTTCAGCAACGCGGAATTATCGCGAGCGTCTGCACGGTTCGGGAATGTTTTTTCGTTTGAACGAATTTCGTTAACCAGAGAGTAAGGTACAAGTGAAATTATTAAATATCTAAAATTCCGTTCAGTGGCATAAAGTCATCGCGCACGACTCGCAGTTTAATTCTTTGACTCTGCGTTTGCGTTTGAAACCGGAGAACGCATTCGTTATCAAACGTTAACGACGTTCCTGATAGATCTGTTTGGCTTTTTTTTTTTTATTTGATTCCCTTCGAATCTTTAACGAGCACCCGAATCAATTACTTCAATTATCGATCGCGATGAGATTATTCGTGCTCTGATGCTCTGATGCGACGTTATTATATAAAACGCTCGATGGGTCGAATCGAAGCGACGTGAAACGACTCACCCTCCTGGCCGAGAAGCACGGCGACGAAGAGCAGCAGGAGATCCATCGTCGGGACACGTTCCTTGGCCAACCTCGGGACAACCTTCACCTTCGTCCGTCCAGCGTCGGCGTTCGGCTCCTCGATTTTCTCCTTCCAACTCCGCCTTCCGGTTGTGCGATCCACCGCACGATCTACACACACGTACGTACGTTCGCAGCACTGCGTAAACGAAATTTCGTACAAACTCGTCGCGAAGGGAGAGAGAGAGAAACACCACGCGACGACTTTCAATTGGCGAAAGATCGGTCGAAATTCTACAGCAGATCGAGGTATGTGCAAGTCGAAAGGCTAGCAACCACACCAAAGTCTGCTTTTTTTTTCTTATCTCGCAACTTTCTCACGGCGACTAAAAGCGGAGCTTACCGCCCCTGTGAAACGGTCGCGAACGCCTCGGTTTCTTGCTCCGTCGTGGAAGACATTGCCGAGGACTTGAGCGTCTCCAAAGTCGTCCCTAACAAGCCAACGAAACGAAACGGGACGGAACGGACGCGTCGCGGGTCAGAACACTCGGCAAACTATCGCACCATCTCCTCGTTTTAAAACGTTCGTTCAAAAGTCGTCTCTGGAAACGGTTAAATTTCAGAGGAGGTCTGTTCCCAAGTTTCCGCGATTTTTGAATAGCGCCGCGTCATCCGATCTCGCCGCCCGATAGTTTGGCACCGAGACAGGTCCGCTTAAGAGGGTTGGGTAATTTCCACCGCGGAATCTGCGACAGCGATCGCAACGTCGACGAAAACTAGACGGCCGAGGTCCGTTTCGATCCGAAATGGTCGTGGAGCCGCCACGACAGAGTGCTGAGAAATCCCCGGGAATCAACGGAATGAACCGAAGTGCAACGGGTCCCCATCGGTAATCGACCTCAGCGGCGACGAGAGGCAGCCTTAATAACGAAACGAATTAACAGAATCGACAAACTTTTTTCGCCGGAATAATCCCGCGTTGAATTCCTAGGTCGATTCCGGGGGAATCTGGCTACCTATTTCCGTGCGAATAGCGTCGAAGAGAGACAGAGAAAGGGGGTGGGAAGGTGCGAGAGCGGACCCGGAGAAGGAAAGAGGTGTGCGCGAGTGCAGGAAAGAGAAAAACGAAAGTACGCCGGGCGTTGCGGAAGGTACGGCTTTTAAATGCAACTTGTTGCAATCTCGCCCGTTGCAAGCTCCCGAGCTCCTTCGACTAGGAACGCGCACGTGTGTCGTTCCGCGAGCGAGCACGCGTGTTCCGACACGGGAACCCCGTTGTCGCGTCGAGGAATTAACCTCCCCTCGCCAACAGCAATTTATCCGTACGATATTTACACCGAGACGAGTTTACGCGAGAAAGTAACTTTCGGTTCTCCGAAAGCGCGAAAGCTGGAATCAAATTCCATTCGCCAATCGCCATCGACGAACGTCGATCGACGAGTTTATCTGTAGATAATATTTAGTAGATCGAAACGAGTCTGTACTTATCGTTACATTTGACTGTACTTTGTAACGACAGACGCGTTCATTTCCTGCGCGCAATGTACCGAAATATTTTAGGCGAGGAAGTCAGTAAAATCTGTCTCTCTCCAGCCGGAATCAGCGCGAAAACGATTCAAATCGGAGACCGCGTTGCATCAGAATAGAATCTATTCGCGAATCGCCACTGCTAAATTTAACTCGAACATTTCGATCGAGACGACACGCCGCTTCGCGTGAATTCTTCTTCTTCTCCTTTGGTACGTTTTTCTCCTCTGCTCTAATCGGTTATCGTGCTTCGAATCGGAGAACGTATTACGCATCTTCGTATTTCGATCCGGACGGTTCTCCCTTTGCGCAAATCACGCCGCGTAGGTAGGAGACTCGGGTCAGTGAGTTTTTCGATTCTCGTGAAAGTGAGCCGAATCGGAGAACGTATTACGGGGAAATCGACTAGCGGGTTTTCCTACCGTGGGAACGGAGCTCTGATACGGAGCAACGACGCACGCTGTCTGCCGGCGACAGAGCGGTAGATCTCGAGGTCTCGACCTCGCGCGGACAAACAACGACCAAATTATTAATCGAGCCAGGCCGGCGATGTTTACTCGACGATACCGAAACGCTCGCGAACACGGCTCGGCCGATCCTTTGTTTTTCTCTCTCGTGACACGTGCACGACGGGGGAGCCGGTTGGTGTTTTAGGTGGACACACACGCACGCACGTAGAGACCGATCCGATTCCTCTTTCCAAGCCTGCCTCGGGTCTCTTTCTCTCTCTCTCTCTCTCTCTGTGCCTTGGTGAAGGCTCGCTCCCGTTTCCGACCGTATGACGCGAATGCGTATTGATTTGACCGAGACTATTCCCTTTCGGATCCATTCAAAGAAGGGGTGGAGCGTTAGCCAGTGTACCTTGGTTCGTTTATTTGTTGACATAATTGCAGCGACACGATCGATTCTTCACAGTCGACACCCTTTTGTCGCGACTGCCGGGGGCCGCACCGCCGATCGACCGACCGACCGACCGACCGACCGACCGACCGACCGATCGATCGATCGATAGATGGACAGATAGATAGATTTTACCGAGTTAAATTTACCGACACGTACGCGCGCCTCCTGTCCGTCGCTCTCACGGACACACCGGAGCGCACCGAGCTCCACTCTCTCAATCGAGAATTCTCTCCTCGTACCTGCAGCGATATTCGATTTGCTCGCACACGTAACGCCCGCGTGATCTCCCGCGATCGTTTAAGATTTCTCGCCGTGATCGTCCGCGCTTACCCCACCACCCTGTCGCGCTTAATCGAATTCCCAAGTTCTCACGGCGGGAGAAGGGAGGACTAAACGTTGATCTTCGATCGGGATTAAGAGCGGCTTACCGCAACGCCTCCGACAGCGTCTACTTCTGGTAGCAGCAAAGGCTACTTCCGGTTCATCGGGTACACATCGGGCCGTTGTCCTTTCGTTAAGCCACTGCGATCCCCCGTTGCGATCAGATCGATCGATCTACGTCGGAGAAGAGGAGAATACAGAGACGAGGGCTGAATATATATTCAGGATCGAGGCGAACCGACGGATCGTCGAACAGCGTTTGTTTCGACGGTGTTTCGACGGTGTTTCCGCTCTGACGGGCTAACTCTCCGTCGAGTTGAATTGAGATGCGGAACGCGCGAAATTTGAATTTTTCTTTTCGTCGTCGCGGAACGACGAACGAGCTCGATGATGGTGACGACGACGGCGACGGCGACGTCGACGACGACGAGGACGGCAACAACGACGATCGGCGTCTTCTTTCTCTACGTCGGGATTTGTCCTCGCTGACGGAGGAGAACGCGCGGTTCGCATTAGCGTGGACGCGACGTGACGCGGCGCGGCGCGACGCGGCGCGGCGTGACGAGCTGATTCGAGGACCGTCTCGGAGGGAAAGTTCGCGTCGCGGATGGCCGATGCCGACTACGAAAGCTCGACGTCGCGCCAGTTCAGGTCTGTGCGCCGGTAGGTCGTGTACCTGGGCGCGTGCGCGCTGAGCCTCGAGCAGGTGCGAAACGCACGCGGCGTTTCTGTTCTTCCACACCGAGAGCTCCGCGACACGCGCGGCATACAACGACACCGAGCCGCCTCCACGATCCTACAACCTCCTCCTCCTCCTCCTCCTCCTCCTCCTCCGCCCTTTCTTCTCGCGACGTCCGATCGAATTCTTTGTCGGTGGAAAAGCTTCGGCAACCATGATCGCGTGCTTCTCTCTTCTTGATTTTCGCTCCCGAAGAATTTATCCAACGTAACGGGCACGACGATCGTTCCGATATGTTCGCGTCGCCGAGTACTCTCTCTCAGTCTAGGTTCGGCCCGCTCGTCGGTGCGTCGTTTTTCCAAACGATGTTCCAAGTGGATATAACGTCACGCCTCGTAATTATCAATATCCAGTTGCAACGTTCGATAACTGGGTGCTCTCGCGCGACACCGATCGAATATCGCAACAGCGAACGATTAATTTCGTTTTCATTGTTGTTAGTATTCACGGCTGGAGCGCGGGAACGCCGGCCGAGCCGAGCATTTTTTCCGGCTGGGAAAATTGAAAGTGAACGCGGCGTTTGGCGTTCGATACTGCGAAAGGTAAAAACCCTTTGACGCGAAGAAACCGTATGTCGCTCCAAAGGGATAAATATGTAACCGGAGTCGAACAGTGAAATGCGAACGTCCGACGAACGTGCGAAATCGGTGGACGCAAACGACGAGGGACGACGAGTAATTAACCCAGTTGCAACGAGTGACCAAAATGCAAGAGCGCGGCATTCTCGAAAGATTTCAAACGAGCAGGGAAAAAGGGGTCCGTCCAGAGGCTGGCAAACTGAATTTGCACGTGTAGAAATTCGGGTAATCTGGACGTGTGGACGGCAAAGGGTTAAGTAACGAGAGACGTCTTAGACGAGAAGAAAGTGCATTAAAGTTTATATTAGATTCGAGAGTTGCAGGTTGCGCCACCTGGACTTTTATGCACGTCGTTGGCAGATTTTCGCGGATTTTTGCCGAGGGACGAAGAGATGCGAGAATGTGCGATAAAGGAGCACCACCGATGAAAATGGGATGAAATAAATTTCTAGACCAACGTTTGAAATCTCTTTGCAAAAGATTGGCAGTTTGATCGCGATAGTTTAAACTCGAACGCTGGTGCTCCAAATTCTTTCAGCCGATCAGAGAGATAGAGAGAGAGAGAGAGAGAGAGAGAGAGAGCAACGCGAATTGTACGTCGAATTAATTGTTCGCGAGATCGAAGAGCATCGTATATAGGCCGATAGACGAAACAATTATTTCGAGTTGTTCCGCGCTGGTATCTCTGGAAAGCCCCGATGCGCACGAATGGATTCGAGGGGTACTTTAAAGGCGATAATAAGCTCGGTCGTTTGTAAACGCGTGCCGCGGGGAAATCTTCGCAAATGGAAAAAAGAGGGGAAATTAACTTTCCACCGTTTGCTCTCTCTCTCTCTCTCTCTCTCTCCATCCCCTTGACGATTCGCGAGTTCTCTCTCTTCTCGAAGGTAAGGAGAGCCCGCTCTCTCCGTGCGTTCGCCGCCTGTACCGTTGCGGGATCTTACCGGCCCGTTATATAGTCCCGCGAGCGCCCGAGTATGGATCCAGCCGGCATAAAAATTCCCTTCCTAACGGGAGCTAATCGTTTCTTCCCGCCTTCCTAGGCTCCGTTCGCTCCACTCCACTTTACCTCACTTTGTTCCGCAAACTGAAACTGACGCAACAGCCAATTCCGTTCGTTACGGTAACGATAACGGTTAATTGTTAAGCCGTGCGCGTTCTACATGCGGCTGTGTGTAGTCGACGACGAAGGGCCAGGAGGCTACCACCCTTCTGTTCAGGATCAAAGCCAGGGCGCGCGCGCTCTCTCCTCCTCGATGGCCCGAGACCTCGCCGCTTTTACCTCTCGCCGGTTCGCCGATATCGATGTCGATACTCGAACCTAAACGTCAAGACTGGCGAAAGAAGGAAACGAGCGACGGTTTTCGAGCTATCGAGCTATCGACGTACGCGATGTAAGACGAGATTCCACAGACTGGAAATGATGTTTGGGTTAATTTACGAGGTTGCGGCTCGCTGAATTTGGATATTTCTATGGCGAAGGTAAGTAGTTTGCATTTCGTAACTCGCTAAATTGCCGAGTATTTTTGAGAGATTCGAAACCTTTCCGCGTGTTACGCATCAACTTTTCACCGTGTGTTGAGTATTGAGAATATTTCCGCGACTCTCTACTTTGATACCTGATGATGCAGACTCGTTTTTCCGGGATATTTTTTTTTTTTTTTTTTGATTTCCCTCGACAGGAGCCAAAGCACGCAATTTCCTCGAGATATCCTCACGTTCTTTCGCGACCGTGTCAAGACACAACAATGCTGCCCGATTGTTCCGCGCTCGAAATACGAAAGATTGAATTTTATATTTTGCCGCGGAAGCTGGGCCGAGTCGGAATAACCCTAGCTGCGGTTTGTCGCGCAATCAACGGATATCTGAGAGTAAAATCGTTATATCCGGTGGCACTGAGGTGGGAGAGGGGGGTGGGAAAGCTAGGATCGGAGCGCGAAGAAACGCACAGCGGGTACACATCGAAATCCCGGCTCCCTTTATGCTCGTTGCGGTGCTCCTTTGAAAACAGTTGCGGTACAAATCCCCCGGTACGTAGGTATAGACGATAAATTCCATTGTGGTTTGCAACGGATTGAGAAGACAGCGAAATTGTTTTCGCTCAAAACCGCGCATATGGTCGACCCGACGATTTGCGGTTACGCCATCAAAGACGTTGTACTTTGGCCGGCAGCTTCTACGAAATTGGCGTAAATCGATTATCCGTTCATTAATCGACCCACGCGCGCACGACGAACGATCGAGTCCGCGGGAATCCGGCGAACGCCGGGTAGGACGGACGCTCGGAAATTACGTGGAAATACCCGGTTCTCAGAGTGGGATGGATAAAATCCACGTATATACGTCTTTCTTATTGGCGGTTCGTTCCGAATATCGACGCAATTCCACCTCCCCGCGTTATTCATACAGTGGCTTACGAGAGTATTCCGACAATTGTAGAAACTTTTTACGAATGTCCGTTTGACGATTACATTGGTCGAGTTCTTAGACCAACCTAAAGATGTATATCAGCGTACATTTTATCGCTGGAAGTGATAACCGAGAAAATCGGGCCTCTTCGGGTGCAACGCTGATGCAACGAAAATTAGCGATTGGTCGATTCGCGAGGGGGCGTGGAGTAGACCTCGAGTAGGAGGGGCGTTGTCTGGTAATTTGTTTTCTATCGACTATTTTCAAATGTTTGCAAACATTCGTTGCGTTAATAAGTCTGAATACTCCGCGGGATTACATCTGTCGCTCGTTTTAAAATGGTTTGAATCGGTTCTTCGTACTTTGACGAGTGTCGACGCATCTCGCGATACACGAGTCCTTAAGACTCTCGACGCTTTTAAAATTCCCAAGACTTTTCCAAGGCCATCGACATCGACAAGAATCCGAGTCAAAGTTTCCAGAGAGTTTCGAGACTTCGAAGGATCCCGAGACTATCGAGACTTTCGAGATCTCGTGGACGTCGAATCTTGTTCGAAGTGATTTGAATTTCGCTAGTCTCGAAGTGCATCGGAACGGACTCGAAGCGCATCCGAGTCGTCCACGAGGGCGGGAGTGGGGGGGTGGAGGCGGACAGACACACAGACCCGTTGGGTGGTGGCCAGAGGCAGACTGCGATCGTTCTTTGTTAAAATCGCGCTTATCTTCGAATGAATAATTCATCGTCTCGTTTATCTTTCGCTGTGGCGGCGGCGCTCTCCGCGAAACGGTCAACGTTAAAAATAAAATTAACATAAAACGAGGCCGCCAATGTGATTTAAGGCGCACAAAAGAAAAAAAAAAAAAGAACTTCCTCGCCAGCTAGATTTCACCCGGAGCGCGCGGCCGTTAACGCGGCTCGCTGCCGCGATCAGCTTCCAGTCGCTTATACGCAAACATAAATAAACCAGTCGAAAATATAAATAAACGGGTGTAAACAAACAAACAGACGGGAATGTAAATAAATAAGTCGATATATCACGGCGTGTTGCGTCCGACCTTTTCCCCGGGGGTGGATGACACGCTTTGGAAAATTTCACTTTGCGGATTAACCCCTTTGATACTGCACACACTGAAATTTACACGACTGTTGCTAGATTAATAACTCGTTCATCGCCAATTTCAACTATTAATTTCGCTCGTCGGATTTGTAAAGAAAAAAAAAAGTGAAATTTGACGTTTGCCAAAAAAAAAAGAAAAAAACTCTTCGCGGACGTTCGTGCAATTTTCAATTTTCATTACAATCAAACGGAATCTAGATCAACTCTAGATGAAAATTCGTTTCCATGTTTTCGTCACCAAACGTTACTCTCTGGATACATTTTGCACGCTGTTTCGCCAAAGCCTAGATTTTTGAAATGTTCAAGACGAGAGAGCGCGAAGGGGAAAAAGGGAAAATTAAAACACGTAGCTCCACGGTGTTTGTAGACCGTAGACAGTGAGCGATACTCGAGGGAATTAGAAACGAATCGCCCCGTAAGTGTTACCCGCTTCGCCGTTGACGGAGCGCGCGTCGATGGAAATTCGAAATATATCGGCGGCGCGAGAATCGATTTCGGCGACCATCCGTAGCAATTAGCCGACTGCGTTTACCCGGTAACCAAGCTGTAGCTGCTAAATGACGCGAAACGGTAACACGACATGCTGCTGGCCCCGTAACAAGAACTACGCACGCCCTAGACTCTCTCTCTCTCTCTCTCCCTCTCTGGTAATAGCTCTGGATTACAGCTCCGAAAGTGTTCGATCGGCTTCCCGTCCGTGCGCAACTTTCGCGAGTGTAACGCGCGCATTCGTACGTAGTCAACTCTCGCGCTACTTAACCCGAATAAATAGGAACGTTCCGCGTCTGCTGGAAGATAGTATCGACCATCCTTTCCAGCTCGTCGCACTGGCAACCTTCTCCGCCTCCTTCTACACCTTTCCCGCCACCCAGGCTTCCGCTGCTGCCTCTCTCTCCCTCTTTCTCCAGCTTTCTCTCCTGGCTCGCCTGGCTGACGTTCGCTCGCTCGCACCCTTCGTCTTCAAGCCCTGTTGCACCACCTCGAGCAACCTGACCGTCTGAAACGTAACCTGGCGGGAGGCGGTGGGGGAGGAGGGGTTGCGAAGGGACCGCGCCGGAGACCGAACTCGAGGGTGTAGCTTTCACGACCTTTCCCGGCTACGGAGTTAATATTTATCGAGGCTGCCTGTAATTTTCTTGGGAGCCGGCTGCGTACTCATTCGCCCCGGTGTTGCCCCGGATGGAACCAAGAGGGAAGAGAAAATAATTAAGGTAACTCCCGACCAATCTTCGTGTATTCGGCGCTACGATCTATTTCTTTTTCCTGCCGTTGGTCGTCCACCAACGTGCGCGCGCGCGCGCGAGAGAGAGAGAGAGAGAGAGAGAGAGAAGCACTTAGCTGTTTCCATTCGACGTTTCGAATCGGCACCGAATTATTGACTCTGGCGTCCGAAACCTTTCTTCCCGAATCGAGCTGAGCGTAATCGAGAGAACAGTTCGCGAATTTTTCACGACCGCGCTCGTGCCGCGTTCGTTTCCTCCACCTCGCAATCGATACTTGTTTGCACAGGTATCGAAACGCCGTTCTCTTCTTCTCTTTCTTATTTTTTTTTTCTTCCTCTCGCCCCCCCTCGATTGTATGTACGCGCACGTTGCCGCGGGATACCAACGGGGAATTCATTCATCGTTGTGACTCCGAGGTGGGATCTAAAGTCTAGTGTCGGGGGCGAGACACCGTAACTTTCAGCGACTGTCCGAGGAAACGGACACGCGTACTGCTCGATCGCGAACGAGACGGCAGTAATTTTGTGAAGACAAGGAAACGAGGAGAACGATTTCTCGCAAAATTCATCGAGGCCCTTTCTTCTCTCTTCGCTTTTCTAAATTACGAGTAAAATCGCGCAGCCGTGATACACGGCCAACAACAACGTAGAAGATGATCTATCCCCTCGCGTTTCATTATACGCGTCGCGTACCGCCCTAACGTGGCCAGAAAAGTGAAAACTAGTTACAAAGTATAGCCATATCGGGCTATATAGAAGGAGAGAGAAGGGGCGGAGGGAGAGAGAGTATCAACAAGTTCGCTCGTTTCGGTCGGCGAACAATGACAGGCTTGAAGGAAGGCGCACGAGGCATGAAGCACGAGTATCCGAAGCTAGAACCACCCTCGAGCCGGTGCACGTTGTATTTCTGCTAGCTACTTGCTGCTTGATTTACAACGTAGTCGGCGCGTAGCGCTCGCTATCGGGCCGCGATTCCCACCTGCCTCCCTCGATTAATTGGTCCACCCTGTCGCCGGTGTTAATTTATAGGGGGTGCCAATCGGTCGCCGCGAATTGTCAACAAGTGGCCGATTCTCCACGAGCGCAAGGTGAAAACTTGGATGGACGCCGCGCGAGTTTTCCATCTTTCTCTCTCGCCAGTTGGCTGTCGCGCGATTTCTCGAAATTCTCTCCCGACATCGGTCGTTTGGTGCCAGCGGTGAAAAATACAGCCAACAAAAGACACACACCGGGGGGAGGGGGGGGGGAGAGGTAATAAAAATTAACGGGGAAACAAACGGTTCACGGGAAAGGAGCGATGTCGGGGGAATCGAGGGCGATCCTCTGGGAGGCCGAAAATGCACTTTTTATCGCGGTACATCTTGTATGCGCCGCAGTATCAGGCCCGCGCATACATATTTCCTAGCACGTTTGCCGCACGTAGCCCGTTTCTACGGCCACGTCCCCTCGTTCTCGATCGTCTTCCATCTACCAGGCTAGGTAAACGTGCAAGGTCGACCGTGCTCTCGTGCCTTTACCAAGTATCGAAGAATCAACGAACCGTTCCACCGAGAAGACAGAAGACGACGGCGGACCCACGCGTTCGCCTATCCGAACGACACGTATACACACGACGACGACGACGACCAACACCAGCAGCAGAGCCGCTCTTCTCTCTGTCTCCCAAAAATTCTTCGTGGATTCAACGAGTTGCGACGCGTTTCACGCAAAAAAGAACTCGCAGCGGCGACATCCCGCTTGGGACAAGTTTTTCTTTAGGAAACACGTAGAACCGGAGAGAGTATATTAATCTAGCCAGCGGGCAAGAAAGTATGGAGAAGTAAGAGTCCTTTTTTGCGACGCTCGTTCGGACCTAGGGGTTGGAGGAATAAACAGAACGCCAGAGGATGGCGGATGTTCCGGTGGCGCGCACGAGATTCCGAGTGTACCGGCGACAAGAAGATTAAGCGACCTCTCCGCGGCCGAGCCGTCCCTTCTGGCATTTAGTCGTCCTCGAAAGAACACGAGAAACGAGACGAAAGACCCAGTACTCCCTACCCGTTGCGGCCAAGTTGATGGGCTCGATCCCCGCTTTTAAATAACGAGTTAATAATACCGAGACGGCCTATGAGGAGATGCGACTGGGCGAAAGTATATCGTGAATAAAGTATGTAATAGCGGAGGTAAGCCAGAAAATCGAGTGACAACCTCTTCACGTGCAACGCCGATGCAACGAAAATTAGCGATTGGTTGATTTCGCGAGGGGGCGTTGTCTGGTACCGAGCGATCGCGCCTGTAATTTGTTTTCTATCGATTCAGATGTTTGCGTATCAATAAAACTGTACGTCGAACTGTAAAGTTTCCAACATCCAAACAAAACGATTAGACCGTGTTTTTGTACATAGCGTGATGTTGATAAATATATTTTTGAAAATTATTCTGCGACTCTCAGAATCAGTCTTCTCCCCACCGATTTGTCCATCGCGAGTCGCGAGGATCGAGGATCCGCATTCGTGGTGAAACAATTGTCGAGGTCGAATCGACTCGCACGAAGAAAGCAGCGGAAGAAAACGGTTCCATCGATTGAATTCCCGGCTAATGTGAGGAAAAAGAGGAAAAAACGAGGAAAAAGAGCGAAAAAGAGAGAGAGAGTAAAATGAAAAAAGAAAAAAGAGGAAAGATTACCCGGCGATTAAACGAGAACGAAGGAACGTTCTATCGCCGCACACACCATCCAACTTTAATTCGTTAGCATTTACTTTCGTTCCCGCGGAAAGATTTATGAAAGCCGTTTTAAACGGGATTAAGAATCAAGACGTCGCGCCTTTGACTCTCCTCGCTAACGCATGTTGTTCTTAATGACTTATACGCCGCGTAATTTCCCGCTCCGACTCGCCGGAACGCATGCCACCCCCGCGTCGACGCGAGTCTTTAATCAATTATGCAAATGATTCGCGGACTACCGGCGTATACTTCCTTCCCCTTGCGTCGCGAGGATCGTCGCAATCCTGCTGCCGAGTTTCCCTTTCCCTTTGTAGCAGGACCATACCTTCTGCCTCGTACATATAAACGCGTCTGAACGCGTCTCACCCCCCCCCCGCCACCAGTCCTTTAGCGCGCGTATTCCTCCTTCTTTCCGTTTCCCGCGTTGCTGACCCAGCCGTGTCTGACCGGTAGCCGCGACTTGTTTATTAAAACTTTCGAATTAACTCGTTTTAGAACGCGTTCGTTTTCCTACTTTCTGGTCGGCTGTACGTTATTTAGCCTAGGATCTCTCGTCTCTCTCTCTCTCTCTCTCTCCCCTTGGTTTTTCTTTTTTCTCTTTGCTACCGCTGGAAATTCCCTTGACGCAGCATGGAGCACAGCGCTACCTCTCCCCAGCCGTTTCGTCAGTGACCGACCGCGACTACGGATGGGATCGAGTCCAATATGTACTCGCTCGAGTCCTAGGCAAGCTCGATCGTTCGGAGATTTGCGTCAATTTCGTTTCTCAACGACCGGTGAAAGTGTATTATCACCGCTTTGTACTGGAACGAGTACTTACGGGTTTGGAAAGTTTGAAGCGCGCGGTGTGTTTGGAACATCGAAGATGAATTTGGAACGTTCCAAATGTTGCCCTCGTTCCAGCAACCCTCTCGTTTCGTGGACAACGTTCGAAACTTTCAAAGGTCATTTCGAACACCGTGCACAAGATCGTAGCTTTTTGACGTTCAATCATTGCCCGCAATGTTTGAAACATTCAGTTTGTGTTTTGGTTTCCGAAACGAAATGGCATTGCAACTCGAGCTGGTCTGCTTGATTCTCGAAAGCTAGACTTGACATATCAAGATTTAATACTACTCGCGAGATACTCGACTTGGTCTCTGTCTGCCGGTACGTACTCGAGTCTACTCGCATTCGTTTCTTCCATTCGTGACTCGCAACGCTCAGATCAGGGATCTGATGTAATCACACGCGTGGAAAAGGTTCGATTCTAGGTTCTGTGAGGTACTCGATCCCATTTCTAACCCTCTCGCATGCACGGTGGCATGCATAGCCTGACCACCGTCATCATGCACGCCGGTTTCTGGCAACGCCAGTCTCGCTTTACACGCGCATAACCTCTTCGTATCTCCGGTCCCTGTTTCGCCTCGCGTCCGCTCTCGTTTCCACCTTTCCTTCCAGTTGCTGGATCCCTGGCTCGCTCAGCCTCCGCCGCCCCCACGCCTCCGCCCGTCGTCCTTCTCTCTAACGAGTTATGTTTCGCGCCCTCGTCGCGAAAGTTCGGATACGAGATTACCGTGTGCTGGTCGGCCCTCGAGCTTCGTTGCCGATATTATGGAAAACGCGAGAGGCAAAGTCGCGTGAGCTCCGACGAGGGAGGGGGAGCGAGGAGGAGGCGGAGAGGTTGAAACCCGGCGAACGAGCGAGCGATCCACCTCTTTCTCTCCGGGAGAGACGAACAACCCCTTTTTCCCAAGGAATGAGATTTAATACACGCTCGGCGCTCGCTATCGTTACGCCCGGGAAAAACATATCGGTGTCCCGATAAGAAGGGAGAGACGCGCGTATTTATATTGGCAGTGTCGGCGAGTGCCGCTCGCGTCGTTTCCCTCAACAATGGGTCTCCCTTCCCCGCGGAAAGGAAAAGTGCACAGATATCGAAATATCCGGGCGTAGCGAAGCGTATCGATAACAAACTCGCGCCGCTACGAGTGTGCAAACGACGAAAAGTGCGTCGCTGAGGGAAGAACGGCGAGATATTTACACTCCCCGTTTATAAATAAATGGAACGTTCTCTGACTTTACACGCGCGAGACAGGAAAATCGAGGGAATACGTGTTAAATCCACGTGTTAAAGATCGTCGTACGCGGTGTTGCATCACTTGAAATTTCTCCGAACTGACTTGAATCTCCTTTCCGCGGTTACGACGTTAAAGGAGAATTATCCGGTAATGAACATCGCTATTATCACCGGAGAGATCCTCCGGAAAAACTGGTCGCTGAAGCACCGAACGGAGACCGTGGAAAAATTTCGCCTGCTGCTCGTAGCTGCTCCGCCGGGACGCCGGTCGTCTGATTAATCGCGAGCAATGTCGCGCTAACCGGGAGGATTTCCCCGCCTAGTTTTACGCGGCGAGGAACGACGGACGTCGTTGAGTTTCCTGCGAAAACACGGTAAGTCGCGAAAGAAGGAGAACCGACTTGCCGACTTGGTATATTTCTCGTGGATAAAAACACGGCACGTGTATGCACGTCGCATTTCGTGCTTCGCCGGTGCTTTGCTCTTACTACCTTTGGGACCTGGGTTGCGAGCGGATAACCGGATGAGCACATCCAGCGCAGAAAGAAACTCCTCCGTAATTTTTCGGATGGCCGTGACGGCCGAATCGAATATTAAAAGAATAGGGAATTACCAATCCATTATGAGATCCACTCTGAATGCGCGGTCGTTTGTCAGAAACGACGTAGGAGAGAAATATTAAAAATTCTTCCGTGCGGTGGAATTTTCGTGCGGATTCCGCGTACACTCTCGCTCAAGAGTTTTATTCACTTTACCTTTACTTTCTCGTATCTCGCTGATATTTCAATTGACCGCCATCGATCAAAGACGAAAAAGTCGCAATCTCTTGCTTCGTAGAAAGCAAAAGAGGTGAAAGAACGCTGCAAACTTTTCTACCGCACGAACAGCGTACAGTGCACGAACAAATTCCCCGTTCCATCGATCGTCGATAATCGTCTCGATCAAAATTACTAAAATTGTACCGAACAATTGGGAACGTTCGTTTCAGAAGCAGCATCCCTTCGACCGTTCGGCGATACAGAATTTTGTCAACTGTTCCAGTGAGTGAAAAGCGTTATATGCACGAGTGCCGAGGACCGGAATATCAAACGAGCGGATGCCACGATTCGAGAGTGTCACTGGTGCTCCTTATAGAATTCGTCGAACCGACGTATCCATTCAATATTTCAGTATCTCGTTCAGCCTTACAAATAGACTTTCCTTAGGACAAAAGTCAACCGATCGGATCATCCGCGACGTAATGTCAGGGGTCGGTGTTGCATCATTTACAACACTCGATCGCTTTTCGAGCACTTCTTCTTCATTCAATATTCTATTTCTGCTTCGTTTATTTCGCCGCGCGTAAACGAATTTTGGTTAGATTCAATAGTTAACGCGAGATTTAAGTTTCGCTCACAGAATGGGGACGCTGAATTTTTATAGATCTGTTAAGCGAAGCAGAGTGCCGGAACCTCGCTAGGATGGGTGGATCGGGGGCCAACCTAGCTCGGAGTTCTAGGCAGAGGAGGAGTGACTCCGAGACGAAACTCCGCAGCCTTCTTTCATCTCTTTCTCACGACTTCAAACGCATCCTATAAACGCTACAACCTTCTCTTTCTCACACACACACACACACACACACACACCCATCTACCTCAATTCCATTCGTCCTTCCATCGTGCGTCCCGAACCTTAAACCCTTCGAATCATTGCGTCGCGACAACACAGCGTTTCGTATCTCATCTTATTTTAATTGTCCCAAAGTGTTTCTACGAGCAGAAGACAGTCAACGCGACTGTGACGTTGCGCAATTTTCCTACAGCTACGGAATAATTAATTTTCGCAAGATATTACGTTACAGTGAAAATACGATCTCTCGCTTGACAACTATTAATTATCATTACCTAAAGTCTGTTCGCCGGTGACGTTCATCGCGTTTCAATGTTTCCAAAGTAGCTGCAACAATAAGAAGGGAATCGCGCGATACGTCAACGCGTCGATCAAGTAGTCGTTAAAGTTTGGAAGACAGAATGGCGCAGTACCGCAGAGAGGGAGGGAGGAGGGCAGGAGGGGTTTGCTGTCAAAAACGAGAGGCGGGGAATAATAATCGCTCACGCCGCGCGTCGGTCGTAGAGCGAGTCGGGCGAGAATTGGCTGACCAAGATCCGACGAACTGCGCCGGAAGTCGAGAGAGTCGGTCGAGTCAGTCCGAAGGAACTTCCCATCGAATTAGAGAAAAGTGTTCTCGCGCGGCGTCCCGTGCACACCCAGCCACGACAAACTTCTCCGTTAATCTCCTGGAAACCCCTACGGGTCTCGATTTATCGACGATATCCGATACGCGAAGCTTCTTCCTCCGATTTATTCTATCCCTTCCCCCCACCCATCCGCCCACGTCCACTTCGTTCTCTCCCCTTCCTTTCATCCGTATCTTCCCTCTCTTTCTCTCTCTCGCGCTTCGTGATACCACCCTCGATCAGACATTTTACAACGAATTCTTCGCCTGTTTCAGCAAATTGTACCCGCGCTCTCCAATGTGTACACGTATATACTGCGCGGAAGCCTCGACGTTTTTACCAGAACAAGGGAACAATGCGACAGTCTGTCGGCGGATGCATCGCGGATGCATCGCGTCTGCATTCGAGAAAGGAGGAGAAATCAACGAAGAGCGAGGAGAGGGGGGGGGAGAGACTCCGCGCGATGGTCGATACGCCGTGTAAGGAACTCGCGGTCGATTAATTCTCCTTGTTACTCGAAAAAGAGACCGCCCCCCCCCCACCGGTTAGTAGTAAGTATCGGAAATGGAGGGCTGGGCTGCACACCCGGTGGTAAAATCGACCGTGTTCGACGATGTGACGGCGAGGAGAGGAATTGGAAGGAAAAAGAAAAAAAAGAGAAGAAGAAGAAGAAGAAGAAGAAGAAGAGGAAGAGGAAGAAGAAGAAAAAGAAAAAAAAAGAAAAGGAAAAACAACCGCTGGAATCCAGGCCTGCTCTCGACTCATTACTTTGAATTATTCGAATAATATTTTCCCGTCTGGCTGAGAAATCAATGCGTCTACCCGGCCGATGCATAATTCATGGCATAGTATCGGACAGATCGAAGATTAATAGGCCTGATCAGACGCTCTCTAATCGAACGCTTACCGCCTACTTTCTCCCTTTCTCTCTTCCACCCTGATCCCCGCTGCTACCCTCCCTTTCCGCTTTCGTTTATCTCTTTCGGAAGCTGTCTCGCATCCCACGATAAAATCGATGGATAGCCTCGGGAGAGGACGAATTCGAATGATTCCCAGATCCAGAATTTCCACCCTCGTCCCTCCGCAGCGCGACTCGCCTCGCCGTACCGCCTCGACTCTCGCGATTTCGTACGTTTATTTAAATATATACGCGCGTCTGCAAAGTGTATGTCGAGGAGCTAAGCATCCGTGCTGCGCGTCTTTTACACGTACGTACGTACGTACGTGCTGCATGTCTCTCGTCTACGTGTAAGGAATGTAACAAGTGGGCGATTTTCGTTTGTCTCCGATTTGCCAGACCCAATTATTTCAGTCGCGCGTGTATGTCGTACAAATTTGGTATATCACGTGATATAACAAATATAGTATTTGTGACACAACGTTTTCATTTTCGAAACGGAGACTCTTACCTCCGGTCAGGTTCAAGACACGTTCGAGTCTGACTCGTTGGATGTTCGAAAGTGGTAATTTAACTCGATGCAGTGTATGCAATTCGAGATTCTGAGATTTTAAATTCACCGAAATTCTGAGAGATTCTGAACGATCCCACGTCTAGCAACGTGGTATCTTGGATAATATTGAAAAATACGTCTCAACGCGCGAACGTATTTTTTCGAAAATTGTCGAAAGCTAGAAACTAGCTGAGACTTCTCAGAGAGTGCTCAACATTCTCGCGCCAACGCACCGTTCTCGAAACTCATCGTCGCTTTGTTACCGCGGGAACGAGTTAAACGGTCAAGTCGGGCAGAGTGGGTTAGTCGATTTACGTCTGCCGATGTGGAACGCGACGCGACGCCACGCTCGCGAAACGTCGCGTCTCGCGTCGAATGTTAAAAGTTAGCCGGAAGACGGACGAGAGCGGAACGCGGAAACCGTTGCACGGAGAAAAAGTTTGGGAAAACGTTTCCCTCCGCGAAAGTTTTGCTACAGCGATTGCTGCCATAGTCGGCAGGGGGGCGTGCGTCGTCTTGTTCGGCGTAGATTATCCGATTAAAGGCGAGACGATCCTCGAAATCGCGTCGCGGTAATGGTTAACGAGCAAAACTGTTTTTAAGCGGGACGACGCGACGCGACGCGACGCGACGCGCCAAAGTCCCGGCCCGGGCTTATCTCGAACGAAAAGCAACTTCCCCCTCTCCGGATAACTAGGAGCGCCGGCCAATAAAGTTTGCCTTCGCATAATGCGAGGAGAAACAATTTTGGATCGCATCTCTCTCTCTCTCTCTCTCTCTCTGTGTGTCTGCCGCGTGTCGAAGACCTAATTGAGACGAGCACGTACCGTCCAATAACTTTCGAGTTCGACTCCGGAAATTAAATGACGTGACGCAAAAGCCAAACGCGCTCCCCCGGCGGAGGGGGGAAAAATGGCCGAGGACGGAGTTTAAAAAAGGGGGAGGGAGGTAGCTGCAGGGGCCAAGAAGACGGAACACCGCGCGTTTAGTTCGAGTTAACCGAACTCCGGATAAGACGGGCCGAGAATACATTTCGCGCGTCGCGATGGAAAAACTTTTACATCGGGCCGGGAGGAATGTGCGTTTTGGATCCACGCGCGGAGGTAATTACGAAGGAGGAGGGATTCCGATGAACTTGAAATGCGTCCTCGCGCGCTCGATATTCCGAGTGACTCCCTCGATATTTGTCATCCCTGAACGCGAGATTCGCAGGTCTTTCGCCAGGGTTTTCAAAATTAATCCAAACTTTCGAGAGTTTCAAGAGCGCGTCACGCTCGTTCGGATTGATTATAACTTTAACTCGCTGGTGATACACAGCGAGGAGCACAATTGCGACCGCGATGACGACGAAGAATTGTGAACAATTTGGACTGACGTGATTTTGTAAAAAGCGATCCACTCGGTCTTATTTTAAAGGAGCTTCCATTTTGACGGCTGTACGCTCTTTCCTCTCGAAGATGATTTTACGGCAAAATTAAACATCTCTTTTCTCGCATGCAGATCCACCATCGTTTTGGAGATTCTCTAAAACCTGTTCTCGAACCGTTGAATATTAAGATTGAACGACAAAAATCCGAAAATCCGAACATTTTGTTCACCTAACCCTAACCCTAAAATAAATACAGCGAGTTTTAAGAGGTTGTTGTGAAGAAAAAAATGTCACTCTTCAAGACCATTTTAGAGTCGGTCGTGAGAAAAATTTCTCAATGTTTCTGAACGCGTTCGAATTTTTCGAGAAAAGTGTCAAAGCTTCGTATTTTAAAATGAGACCAACTGGATCGTTACGTCGTCTTTTTTTTACGAAATTATATCATCAGTTTAAATTGTCTACAATTTTTCATTGTCATTGACGCGATAATGATCCAACAATGCGCTGTGTTATAAGAAGAGAGAACGTGTCGTTGAGATCAGAAAGATCCCGTTCCAAATGATTATCCGACGCTACGTCACCCATTCTTCCTCGTCCGACAACGAAGAAAAACGCAAAACGCGACACTCGGACCACTTGGAAACCCCTCGTCCTGCTTTTTCCTTCTCTCGGGGACGCAAAACGCAAACACCAACGCGCGAAACTTTCTCCAACGACGTTATCAGTACTTCCTCGCGTAGATTCAACCGGCCGCTATTCCGCGCCGCATTGAGACCCGCTGACTCGGGTTGAAATTGCAAGCAATTTGCCGTTTGCTCCGGGACGCTTTAAAACGCTTAAGAACCGTTAAAAGCGCCGCTAACGGAGAATCGATGACGATTACCGTTCGCATTTTAAACGCGACACCGCCGCCGATCGCGGCCGATCGTTCGACGCATACACGCCACCGGACAAAGAGCGAGTTGCAGAGGGAAGGAGAGAGATTTAAAAAATTCTCCCCGCACATCGTACATTCGTACGTACGTGCAGCAATCGTCGATTGGTCAAAGCCTCCAGATGTCGGTTATACGTCACGCGCGGCGCCGCGGTAGTTGTATCAATTTTCAGTCGACGGATTTCGCCGCCCTTCGCCGGGCCGCCACCGCGCATACAAATTGCCAGGCTGCTAACTAACCGTTGCGAGCCTGATGAACGAAAAACGACCGGCCATAAATAATCTCGCGCTAACAACGCGCTCCGAAACGCGATCGATCGCGAGAGAACTGTCGCGTGCTTCCGGTGGGCAAGACTCGGAAACTTATTTTATTTAGAAAATAACGTTAATGTCGTTAGTTAGATTATTATCTTCGCTCTCAGATAGCTTTCCCTTTTAGTCGCCTTCTACGACACGCAGGGTCTTATTACGTTGGGTCTATTCTCCTCCCGAACCCACAGGAAGTGTTGCATCACTGTTATTGATATCGATATACCAACACTGGCATCCGAATATGTCGAATTTCTCGAACTCTATGTCAAACTCCCCACCTCGTTCTTCGAATATTTTGAAATCAGACCCTTCTCTGCCGATGAATCAGAGTGCGACGTGTTTTCGTTCCACCAATTGCAAGTCGTTGGGACTCGACTTGGTAAGTAAAGTACCGGTGATACATTTGTCATACTGCAAGTGACGAATCACACCACGCTCGACGGAACGCAACGAGAAACTGGACAGAATTCGCAGAATTCACGGACGAATCCCGCTGCGAAATGGGACACGACGATCGCGGGGAGCAGTCTTTTGGAAAGGTTGTTGCATCCTCCTGGAAGATGCGCGTTCGAGAGTTTCACGTACGCAAGTTTTCCCTCCGTAGGAAGAAAACAGAACACGAAAGAGAGAGAGTAGGCGAGCGTAGAGAGACGCGTAACGCGAGAGAAAAGTGCCGGTATGAGGCATATAATGGCGAGTATTACGGGCACTTAGTCACTTTTGTGCTTCGGCCGGCATTGTGCTAAGACAAAAGATGGCGAATCCCCGGCAGCGATTCAACTGTCCCACGCGAGCCCAGTCGGCGGGCGGCGCTCGAATAACTACGAGGGGCTCAGGGCAAAATTAAGCCGAGCGGTATGGCGCGGCAATTCGCGAGCGTTCACAAACACTCGCTCCTCTTATTCCTTCTCGTTTGTTACGGTCACGATACGCTTGCATATTCGCCGAGCCGTACTACTTGCAAATGGAAGCACGCGCTGCTCTACCACTCCTTCGTGGTTCCGAGTCGTCCGCGCGTCCGTGTCTGGACCTGCCTCTCTCTCTCTCTCCCCCCCTCTCTCTCTCTCTCTCTCTCTAGCTCGCCTCTGAAAGCTCCGATACGCATTGTGCCACTACCCTTTGTTATCTTTTTCTGTCGCGAGTTTACGCGGCACGTCGCCCGAGCTCCCTGTTAGTTTCGCAATCCGACAATACCCGGTCTTCTTTTTCTCTCCTTCCTCTCTCTCTCTCTCTCTCTCGCCTGCGGCCGACGCCGCGAATTCGTTACGCTTCGAGCTACAGACGAGTTGGTTACCCTTTCCCTGATTATTTTTCAGCTTCTCCTTTGAGAAGCTCAAACCTTGTGCTCTTGCGCGCTCGTCGCGTATCGCAAGATTTCCAAAGTTGGGGGGGGGAGTGGGGAAATTGGAAATTTCGAAAGCCAAGCTTGAACAATATCCAGCGGGAAGCATGGCCGAGACTGTGGTTTCGCCTCGTCGTCTCGGCGCGGCTCCGTGCCCTCAGACGTCTCTCCGATCTCTCCCTGTCCTCGAGGTTTTGCAATTTCAAATCCGAGAACCGACGTCTCGAAGAATCGACCGGCGGAGAAAAGGGAGAGAAGACGAGCTAAACTTATAGAGAAATAGGCGGAACGATTCGGAGAGACCACTCCGGGCTCGCCGGGGCTCTTTCATCTCCGACATCAAAAGCCAATTCCTGAAATTATGGAGATTTTTCCGAAGAATTTCGCGAAATCGACGGTATTCTAACCGAGGACCGTGGTCTCGTGGCTCTTTGTCGGTACAAAACGGGTCTCGGAGAAGCAGGGGTCGAGGAAGGGCACAGAGAGAGAGAGAGAGAAAAAGAGGATGGAAACGAGGCCGGCGAAGAAGGAGACGAGAAAAAGAGAGAGAGAGGAGAGAAAAAGTCAGACTTGGAACAAATGAGAGGTTATTTCAGGCGGTAGACGTACGTACGTATGTATGTGTATTCGGTATACCGCCGTCTCAGCCGCGTCGGCCCGAGTTTTCGACTTTGCATTTTTACCGTGAAACTCGCGGTTCGCTCTTAAACCTCTCTTGCCCTTCTCTCCCCTCTCACTCTCCCTTTCTCCGCGAGGACTGGCTGCCTCCGAGAGCGGGATAAGCGCCAGAATAAACATACCGGCGGTGTAAAGCTGAAAAAATAGCGTAGCGATAATACGAGGTGGCGGTAAATCGGTCGAGAAGCACGTCCGACCAGTGATCGTCCTTATCTACTCGCGGCTCGGTTCCACGTCGACGTGTTCTTACGAACGTGTCGCGCGACGTTTCAATCTCGACGATGCTGTTTCCCCTTGAGCATCGAATAAATTATTGACGAGCTTTTTCAAGTAAATTTTCGGCTACGTGTTTCTCGACGATTAGATCCGAGATGGATTGGAATTTTCGCGGGTACGAGCGAAGCAGAAATAAACCTACCTCCGTCTACCAAGTTAGACTGCGGATTTTTACGAATTTATGGAGAATTCACGGATATAAGAACACGGAGAATCCAAAGATAGTAGTGCCGGTATATTTCTGCTCAGACGTATAATTCTTCAATTATGTTTTTAAAAACTCATCGTGCGTCTCTCGCTATTTTAAATATTTTAAATATCCGATACGTGAAAGTTCGCAGCCTGTCGATGAAAACTCGCCTTAAAATAAAAGAGACGAAAGATCTAAATGTCGCAAAAATTGTATCAGTACGTTTCTACCTGGAATTTGACGACGATCGGAGGGTCACCCGAAAGATTTTGGCAATTTTACTGAGATACAATTGGCGCAGCTATTATAGTAGCGGCCCGATAATTGATTTGTTTGTTCCAAGTTTGCAATAGATTGCTCATTGCCAGTGTGTTTGTTGGCAATAATCACATCGCGCGGCGCAAACAGAAAATCATCAATATCAGAGCGTTACTTAACGCGTATAATCAAACGTAATGTCTATTACACTCTATGAATATTTTATGATAATGTTCTATCGCTCGCTGTTATATCTGTTTCGCAAAAAGTTCCAATTTGTGGAACACAGACGAGAGGCAAACATTGCATTTACGTTTGAAAAATACGATAAATCTACAAAGAAACAATTTTTAGAATTCGGTACGTTGTCGATCGATAATAAAAATGTTACTAAAATTATATTTTCGTTTAATTTCGCAGGGAAACGCGCGTGTTTTTTATCCGCTCCGAAAATTTTAATTAAAAAATACCTTTTGCCTGAAAAAATATATTTAAAAATTTTTCGAAACTCAGTTTCCACTTCGGGAGCCGGCTTGTTAATTACGCCTCTATCTTCTGCAAAACAGCCGCCAACTTATCGGTCCTTCTCACGAGATTCGAATTCTCATTTTCAATCAACTCGCGTTGAGATTCCTCTCTTTAATCGGGAAGCATTAAAATCCGAGATCCCTCTGAATAACAAAACCGACGGCAAGCAAACGTGTTCGTGTATTCAATTACATCGTACTTCTCTCCACGGCCAACTATCGCGCGCTGTTCGAGACGATTAGACGACGAACCGTCCGCTCGTAAAATTTCGACGCCGCGATTTCAGACAGCCGTAAAACGAAAATAAAATTTTTTTCTCATCGACGAGACGCGGTGTCGTATTTTCCGCGAGAGACGCAGGATGTTATCAGGCTGGGTCTCTAATGTTTCGCCGCATACGGCTGATTCGTTTTGTCGGTGCTCGGTGGAACAAAGAGCCAGAGAGGATCGACCTCGCGGAAAGATAACGGCGGAAATATCCGCGTACGTATCAGGAGAACGGGACAAGTAGCGCGTACAATACGGTTTATTGTGCACGAGAGATGAAGATCTCTCGGGTTCGTGCATTTTCCGTTTCTTCGCTGCGTTTCCTTCGCCGTGTCTCGTACGAACGTAATTGCGGAGAAAACAGCGCGCGATCGTCCAAGCGTGCTCGACGGTGACGACAGAAGAGCGGAAAATACGAAATTATCGAGTAACTGAATACTTTTTAGCGTCGATAACGTCAAAGCTCGACGTTGCGACGCTGCCGTGACGTTTTGATTTGTGATTTTTCGAAATCCCGAAATCCGATTTAGAAAAACAAGAGAAATAATTCAAAGTCTTTGGGCTTCCCAAGTGGACGTGGCAATCTTCAATCACCCTGATCGACGCGATCGTACCGGGAGAGAATTAACAAAGATGTCGAGCCAATCGACATCCCCAGGCACCCAATTTCCAAAATTGATCTCACCGGCGCGAGAATTGGTCGCCAACTTTTCCCAAGTGTCAATCGGATTTCGATCGAACCCGGAAATCGCGAGACATTGTATTCCTCGGGGAGGGAGAAGGTACGATTAACAGGGTTGCCGAATTGATTTCGCTCGTAACGAGGAGTCGAATCCTCGGGCGCAGAGAGACCTCCCGCCCCCCCCCATCGTTTCGGAGCGAATAGGGCGCGATTTGAATAATCACGATGGCTCTTGAATCGGGAAAAAGAGTGTCAATCTGCACGCGACTCGGTGCATGGCGAATTTCTCGAGGCGAACGCGCGTCGAAAGCGCAGGGACGCGGAGGAAGCAGAGGAGAAACGCACAGGCCGCGGCTGCCATTAGCGAGCGCGGCGACTCCGTCGCAACGAGGAGGAGAACGAGAACGAGGACGAGAGAGCGAGGCACCATCGAGCGGCGGCTGCCCAATTAGCGTTAATCCTTGTTAATCCGCGTCTCTTCAATCTGCATTCCTTTGTTCTTCGTTCGGGCCGCTTCGCGGGCCGACTATCGCGACAGTTTACGACTACGGGGGGGGATATTTCGAGTTGGTAGCGAAGGTTTCAGCCGGAAGCGGCGAGAGGGAACGGGAGAAAGGAAGGGACTGGAAAACTAAACGTGGAAGCGGAGGAAAAGGGATGGAGTTGGGAGGAAAGGGGTGGAAAAGCGCCGATACCCAGAGGGAGAGAAGTAAGCCGGAACGACGACGGGATTCCTATCTCTCGGCGAGTTTCCACCGGCAATTTTATTCACGACTGTCGATCCTTCCGGCGCGGCGGCGGCGGCGGCGGCGGCAATCGTCGACGAGACGAGGGAGCGGCGAGGAGCGGGGCTTCGAGATGAACTCGAGAAAATATCGGGTAACGAGCATGACTTGGAACGACGGACCACCGGCGTATCGTGCCGCTTGAAATCGGGCAAAAACGTTGTACATTGACGGCTGCCGGTGTGCTACGGACAATATCGCGTCCGGACAATGAAGTATCGTATTATCGGAGAATGCGAACTGCCGAGAGTCTGTAACGCATCGTGTGAATTTGAACTATCTCGCGTAAGAAACGTTCGTGGTACAATGAAGTTTATATCAAAGGAGAAGCATAAAACAGACACAAAGCATCTCCTCGGACCTCTCCCGGAACCTGCGAAGGAACAAGGGATGCTACCTGACGACTATAAATGACACTCGGAGGTAAAGATTCTACGAGTAGATTCAGATAAACTAAGCAGCGGATAAACCTTTGAATAAACATCGAATCGCACGAGAGCATAATTGTATAAATTGGATAATTACATGTGCTTCTTTACATTCGCGTGTAACGAACGAATCTCAATTTGTTTTCAACGCGCAATTACGATATAACAATTAGAAGGTAATCTCTGTCTCCGAGGAAACATTATCGGAAATAAATGAATTACTTGCAATTCTAACGAACCACGTTTTATTCGTAAAACGTCAAAAACGTCGGAAAAGATGCTACACGTTGAAAAAGTAGAGGCAATTAACCCACAAAATTAGTCAAATCACGCATGTAGGATTTCTTATGGGAGTGAGTCGAGAGTAAAAAATGTTGAAAACCTTTCTCCATGCTTCCTGATTGGTCTCAACATATCTCAACTCCTCAGAGTCCAATGGAAGGAGGAGTCCAAGCAGTGTTTCAAAAATATTTCAAGTACAAGTTAATACAAGTACAAACAAAATTAACAGCAAGCGGTAGTAGTTTTTAACATTTTGAGTCAAGCAAGAATCTAGTGGAAGCCGTCGGGCTTAGATCGATCATAGTTATTGCGGGTGGTCCTTCGAAGCCGTCGTGACCGTTCCCTTAACAGTAACATTTTATAAGAAACACGCGTCACAAATTGACGGACGAGGGTTAAGAGGCTTGTGCTCGAGACGAGGGAAATGCTCACGCACAGAGAAACAGAGAAACAGAGGGACGGCGAACACGGTGGAAAAAAAAACGCGCAGGCAGACGGAGAGAGAGAGAGAGAGGTTTGTCAGAGGGAAATTACGAGGGTGTAGAGGCCCGGTCCGGAGGGGGATCGATTGACGCGCGCTGTCAATCTCGTAATCGAGGGCTCGTTTTGTTATCGGTTTAACCGAATAACGCTCTCAAACCGATCGAAAATTCGGAGAAATTGCGACGCACGTCGGTCAGCGTCCTGAAATTTCACGCTGGCCGAGCGTCGAACCGTCGGTGTCGTGTTGCGTCTCCGCGCGTCGCGTTCCACTCCCCGGAGTGGAACCCTCCCGCCGATCCACTGTCGTTCGACGCGCGGCGTGGCGTCCGCTGTTCGCCGACCACTCTCTCTCTCTCTCTCTCTCTCTCTCTGCTACTGGTGCTGCTACTATCGTGCCCACCATATCCCGGGCATCGGCCGCCGCAAACCATTTTTACACGCGGTCACCATTTGGCGCCGTGCGAAATTCATCTCGGCGAGTGCAGCCGCCGGTGTATATCGCCAACTCGGGTTGTTTCGAAGCTAGGCGGCGACCACAGCCTTCGCGCATTCGCCGGATTAAATCATAAAATTGTCCCGGAACGGAGCCCGGAATTCCACTGATTTACGAGAACGGTCGGGGGGAGGGGGGAGGGAGAGGCCGGTTGGTCCGTTGGCGCGTACACTCGACGCGCTCGGCTACGGTCTCCGGTATCCGTTGCGTTTCCATCCGTTCGCGTTGGCCAGTTTAGTCGGCTGGTTGGCGCGTTGCGTTCCATTGCGTCGCGTCCCGTCGTGTTCCCGCTATGAGCGCCATTCCGCGCGAAAACGCACAACTCTCGCTGCGTTTCAACCGCAGCCAAGAACAGGACGGCGCATAGAGCGTCGGGAGAACAGCCGTGACGAGAGGATTAGCAAGTGTGGAGAGAGAGAGAGAGAGAGTTACATTCCGCGTGCACAGCAAGAGGGACGTGCACGGCAGCAGCGACGTTTTTCACGATTCAACGGATATATTTACGAGCTTTGTTCGCCCGTGTAATTCCCGCGACTTATAAAGCGTTCCTGCCATTGTCCGCGGTGGAAATCCAGCGGGAAAATTGAATGACAAACAATGGGCCCAACCGAGGCCGATTATGGTAACAATGTGAGTGGAGCGACCGGTGACGCCGGTCCTTGGCTCTTCTCTCTTCTCTTCCTCGACCCTGCCTCGCGCAACCTCTTCCCTCCCTCCCTCCCTCTCTCTCTCTCTCTCTTTTCGTTCATCTCGCGTCGTGCCGGTCTCCACGGTCTCGCGGTCGCGTCCGTCATCTCTCATTGATCGCTCTCCTTGTCTCGGGACTCCCTTTGTCTAGCTCGTCTAGCGACGGAGGGAAGGGGCGGCTACCCTTCGTATTTTTGATTTTCCGCCGTGTGCACGCGCGCGTGTACCCTACGCGAATTTTGTGTCTGGAGCGGCTCGGCTCGGCTCGGCTCGGCTCGGAGGCGTCCACACGAACGGGATTCGTCGATGAGAGGGGACAATGCCTTGTCGCGTCGCATCGGAAGAGACGAATATTTCTAAGCGCGTCGTCGTTCCTCTCTATCTCTCCGTTTCTATCTCGCCGTGTATCGGAAACAATCTCTCCCGATCCGATCCGGCCGATTTCGCCGATCTCGGTCGGCAACTCGCGTGCATGCCTCTCCTACCCCCGCGGCCAATGTTCGTTTTAGCCGACGTGGTCCACGCGGAAGAGAGAAAGCGGACGAGTTTGTTGGCTGGCTGCCTACGCCGATCGGACCGTTTCGCCGGAGCACGACGGAGATCTCTACCGCGCCTTTGCCGTCCAAAGCCTCTCGTTCATCTGTGTATTTTCACCTCTTTAGCCTCTCGCACACGTGATTTTCGCAAACGTCCACAAACTGGACACGTTCTCGGTATCACTTGCGCACGTTTGTGGCGATTTTAACGAACCGGAAAAAGTACTTGCAAAAGAATTCGAGTATGAGGTTCGATCGAAGAAGGGCGATCTCACCTTCGACGAAAGCGTCGGCGGCCTTGATCGGAGATTAAGAATGGTCGCGAAAGGGCATCGCGTCACGAAGGATAGGTTCGCACGAAGATCGGTCTCGCGTGACCGCCTAGACTCAGCCGAACAAAAGGTTTCTCCTATTCGTAAATCGCAAATCGAATTAAGCTCTCAGGCGGCACGCCATCCGCGATCCGACCGCGATTCGTCAGCGCGTATAAAAGGAAAGGATCGCGATAAACGAAGTCAAGTGAGTTGCGGAACGTATTCACAACCTCTCAACCGCGTCTCACTTCAAGCCGTGTGCGCGCGTTTCACCTTGTTCCTTTTTTTTTTCAACGCGGGTTTTATCGCCACTTTTTATCCTTTCCCGATATTATCTTTTCCGATCCACACACACACACACACACACACACACAGATACAGATACGTGTATCCCATTCGTCGTTCGACGATTCAGTTATCCCGGCTCTGCCCGTGATCGTCCAAGCTATCGCGATCCAGTGCGTATCGCCGCGAATCGAACGTCGTTGCGGAATCCCGTGTACCGAGCGTGAAATTTTTTTCGAGTCGTGCCCGGGATGTTGCTGCGCAATCAGACTTTCGTTAGCGGTCCATTGGCTTTCATCGGCGAGGAAGCTGGGTGCGTACCTCTGTAATCTTTGCGGAGAGAAGACGAAACTGAAAGTCTCGATCTGTGTATATTTCTTTCGAAACGATTCCTTTGATCACGTTTAATAAGCAGCGCTATTAGATGCATCGAACAATATCTACGTTCCGTGATCGGAGAAGATCGGAGAAAGGAAATTTCAAAAGTTTCACGATTCGACTGTAAATCGTGACGGTACGCGCAGGCGTACTGGAAAATAATTTCCAGCAGCGAACGAGCGAACGAGAGTAGGAGAGAAATTTAGCGAAAAGCGTTCCATCTTTCGAATCGCGCGTAAATTAATCACAGTCCGGACTCGTTACGCGGTCGACTAAATGCGTTTGATTTGCCAACGATCCAGGTACGTTCCGTCGATGCGAGAAAGATTTCTGGGATGGAACGTGCCGCCGGAGTACTCGGATCTCGTGCACCCCCACTGGAGAGGGTTCATGGCACCTGGAAAGTATTGGCACATCGGACTTGCGCTCATCTATTCGATGCTGCTGGCAATGTCCTGCGTGGGCAATTGTTGCGTCATATGGATATTTAGCACGTAAGTTGCGAGTTTCCTAGGGGTGTCTCGTGGTGCCCTCCATTGAGAAACGGCGGAATACTCGGCCCGCCCCGACCGATCGATCCCTCTCACGAAAAACGTACCCCCGCGTGCTCTGTGTATCGACTACCGCGTCGCGCGTCGGTAGGACAGAAAATGCTCGAGGTGGTGTGTTTGCAGATCGAAATCGCTGAGGACGGCTTCGAACATGTTCATAGTCAGCCTGGCAATATTCGACGTAATAATGGCCCTGGAAATACCGATGTTCATAGTGAGCAGTTTCGTCGAGCGTATGATCGGCTGGGAGATCGGATGCGACATCTACGCGGTGTTGGGCTCCGTCTCCGGCATGGGACAGGCAATCACGAACGCTGCCATCGCCTTTGATCGATACAGGTTACGATCCAATTACGACTAGTGATACGCGTCGAGATGACGATACCGCGAATGAACGTTTCCCCTTTTGCGCAGAACCATTTCCTGCCCGATCGATGGACGGCTCAACTCGAAACAAGCCGCGGTGATCATCGCCATCACGTGGTTCTGGGTGACGCCGTTCACTGTTTTACCGCTGCTGAAAGTCTGGGGTCGATTCACTACCGGTAACGAAAAAAAAAAAAAAAAAAAGAAAAAAAAAAAAAAAAGAAAAAAAGGAAAAAAGGAAAAAAGGAAGAAAGATACAAGCAGAGTTCATTCACGTGGAATTTCATTCGTAATATCTAGCTCCCGTGATAATTTTATGGAATTGAAAAAACAATTATTTAGGTATGGAATGAACCCACGCTGATTGAACTGGACTCCAATCACATAAACTACATTTTCTCCAAATTATTCTTCTCCGGTTCGTGAAAATGGAATTTCTACCGTTTATTTTAATCGAATCGTTCCAGAGGGATTCCTCACCACTTGCTCGTTCGACTTCTTGACGGACGACCAAGACACCAAGGTCTTCGTCATGTGTATCTTCATTTGGTCTTACGCGATCCCCCTGACCTTCATCGTGTACTTCTACTCTCAGTTGCTCAAGTCGATTCGCAATCACGAGAAAATGCTACGAGAACAGGTTGGCCGAGCCACGGAAAAGCCAAAGTTCGCGTTCTCATCCGTTTCTTACGAAACTAAATTTCTCCTCTTGCGCGTCTACAGGCCAAGAAGATGAACGTGAAATCGTTGGTGTCGAATCAGGACAAGGAGAGGAGCGTCGAACTGAGAATCGCCAAAGTGGCGTTCACCATCTTCTTCCTCTTCCTCCTAGCTTGGACGCCGTACGCGACGGTCGCCATGATCGGAGCGTTTGGCAATCGGTAATTTCGCAAGAATTTGTTCCCTCCGTTTTCCATTTTAAACAAAATTTACAACGCAGCGTCGTTGCAGCGAGGTTCTGACGCCGGTGGCCACGATGTTGCCCGCCTTGTTCGCCAAATCGGTGTCCTGCATCGATCCGTGGATTTACGCGATCAATCATCCGAGGTAACTAATCACTCGCGATTACCCGCGATACGGCCGAGTATCGCTTGAACGTCGAGTACAAACGAAACTTAGATACTATCGCATCTCCGCATCTCTGCGCAGATACCGGCAAGAATTGCAAAAGCGGTGCAAATGGATGGGCATTCACGAGCCGGAAACAATCCACGACTCCGCGTCTGCCCAGACTGAGAAGATTAAATCGGACGAGGCATAAATCGAGCGTCCTGAACTTGCAGCACGTTGATGCGCGTTTACGGGCATTGCGATCGGTACAATCCCCCCCCTCCAGCATCTCGAGATCGAGATACACTGAACAACAAACACGCGAGAAAACACCACCACCAGTGTCATCTCGGTCTCTCGACTCTCGTTTCCACGCTCTCGATTCCGCAGCACACGTAGGCTACGTGAAATCTCGAATCACTACACAGTCGATGTTACACCGTGCATCGATCCTAACACGCGATTGTATTGTTGTTGAAGCATTAATAAAGCAAATTACAGAGCAAAGTGTGCTGTTTGCTGTCCTCTCCTCTTTTTCACCTCTGTCTCTTCTTCGTTTCTTTTCTACCTATCGATTTACGCGTGCGTTTCAACGATTTTCCTTTCTTCTCTTCTGCCCGACGCAACGAGACGCAACTGTTCGATCGTAAACTATCTGCATCTCTCTCTCTCTCTCTTCGCTGTCAGTGGCGAATCGGAAGGAAGTTACGTATGCAAGAGCCAATGTATATCTTAATAGACAAAGTCACGCAAGTTTTCCCCGTCGATCGCCTTTCGAGTGTATTCGCAAACTTTATAGCGTGCCGTTTCGAACACGAGATCTACGATCGTCTTAGTGGACTGTCTTAGCCCGTGGGAGAGATTGCAACCTGCGCAGTGACGGACGCGCGATAATTGACTTGGATTCAAAGATTCAGTCAGGAACTTTCGCTGCAACTCGAACGAAAATATCGAGCGGCATCGCACGACTTTTCTAATCAAAGAAACAAACAACACTCTCGCCAGTGTTGGAACGATACGAACGGACGACGGAACAGTTCTCAAGGATCTCCGATCGATTCGCCGCGAGTCGTTGCGAAATTCACAGCGCGCCGTGTTTGTCGAACAAAGCACACACCGCGAGTTTTCCTTTATAATAACGAACGCTTCTCCCGCGACACCCAGGTTCCTCCCTCGTCCCCCTGTTTTAGCCAACAGAAGGGGGGCGAGGGGGGGGGGGAAGAAAGGCGCGGTGGTAGTTTGCGTCGGCGCTTGTTACGGAAAATCGAGAGGATCTCTCTCGTTATCCCGATCCCCTTAACTCTCTCCTAAGAATTTTCGTTCTTAAGACTCGCGGAAAGGTGATACCCCTAAAAGAAACTATTTCGTTACACAGATTCGCAGCCGCTATTGTGCCGCGTAGATGCCGCGTCCCTTCGGAAGTCGCGTCTTGACACATTCGCGCCGCTGTTGCCGGCTGCGAACGCAATTATTTCCAACTGTGCAATTGCGCGTATTCTCCTGCCTGTCCCCCCTCCCCGCTCACCACCCCCGCCAGAAACGAGTTCGTTTTAAACACGTTGAAACGCTGCGCCTGTTGCTTCCCTTTGTCTTTTTAAGTAATTTTATCAGAGTGCATAAACACGCAACAGTTGCGTCAGCGATATTACCTGCAATTAGATGATTAAAGCGGCCCGACGTGCGCGATAATAACTTTTCGTCGCTGGACCGATCGCGATCTCGAAGATTAAAGTCCCCCGTTTGCAACGACTCCTTAAAACTCGGCGTGCAATTTTTCTTTCGTCGTCGCTCTATTGAACTAAACGACAGAGATCAAACCTGACGTTCGACGAAAGTTCGATAGAAATCGTGCGGAGCTAGTTTCAAGGGTGTAAAATTCGAGTCGTGGATTCCCAACTCAAGCACATGGAATGTGAAAACATCGTGGAATTCTCTGATGAGATTAGAAAAGTAGCGGTGTGCTGTGATATCTTTTTCACGAATTTACGATCGTTTGAAATAAACGCAGACGAGATTTTTTCTCCGTTTGTCTCTTCATCTCTCCTAAGCCACCTAACCCGAGCATCATTTTTCACGAGCGCATTCGCGTCGATTCGCGTTGATTTGTCGCGAGAAACAGGAACGATTCGAAGGCGGTTCTTTTTTCGTGACAGGGGAGATTTCGGGTCCACGGAGGACGGGGAGAGACGACTAGTCCAGCGACGAAGGGGAAGCGGTGAAAGTTTAGTCCGGAACGTGGCTCGGATCGTGTGTAGGTACACGCGGTAGACAGTGCAGCCGCGTGGCTCGCCCGGACAGTAGGCGGAGTCAACGGATAGCCCGACAGTTCAGTTAATATGCAGTTAGTACGTCATTTGTTTCCCGCCGCTGGGAGAGCTTATCGTAATCTCGAACGTCGCGGCTTCCCACGATCGCCCGCGTTGGAGCAACGCCCCGACTTCGCGCTGATCAGACTCGAAATTCGCGGGACATTAAGCGCAGCCACGCTGCGACGACGAACGCTTTTCTGATATCGAAAAAGTAATCGAGAGGATCTGGTTTACCTTGGCTACCGTGCGCTCGATCTTTAACCCGATCTGAATCGATAATCACGTGGTAACTCGGTGGTAATTCCACTCATCCGGAACTCCTCGAAAATTTCCTCCTTCTGTTTCTCTTTATCACTGAAAGTGATTTTAGCGGGGGATTGTAACCCCCGCTAAAATCGGGCCTCTTCAGGTGCAACGAAAATTAGCGATTGGTTGATTTGTTTGCGTATCGATAAAATTTTGTGGCCAGAAACTCGTCTTCGTTTCCTAGTTCAAAACAGTTGCTTCTGGGCTCCTTTGAGTGAAACGAATCGTACTGGGGTCGTGCAGTTTTTTTTCACTCTTCTCCGTGAAAAGTCCGTTTTGGGCGCGCGACTTTCGCGCAATCAAAGTTTTCCATGGCTCGTCTCCCGTCTGCGAGCACGGGGCTGCTGTTGGAGAAAAGCGTCGAGAATAAAGGAGCGAGCGAGAGAGAGAGAGTGGTGCGAAGAAGGAGAGCAGGAAGAAGGAAGTGAGTGGAGTTTGACAGGACGAGGGTCCTGGTTTCGAAGAAATCCTTGATTAGATGTTCCCGTCAAAGGGAGCCTTCGTTTTCTGAGGATCGAGAAGAAAAAAGGAGAGAGAGAGAGAGAGAGAGAGAATGAGAAGAAAAAAAAAAGAAAGAGGAAGGAGAAGACGTGCGAGCGTGGGAAGCGAAGGAATCGGTTTGGGGGCGAGCGAATTAAAAATTGTTCCAGTCCGCGAACACGGGAGGGAATCGAGAGCGAGAAGGGGCGAGAAAAAGGAACAAGGGAGGGAATAAGGGAGGCGTTTTAATCGAACAGGTCTCGGGGAAGGGATTGCGCCGGGACCGAGAGTAGAAAAGGAACGATCCCACTCGGTTTAAGATACATCCCATCCTATTTCCTGAAGTCGCACCGGCGACGACCAGTTATGGATGTTGAAAATTCAATTACGTGGGATTTATGGCCGCCGACGCTGGGCATATTTATTGTCGTGGCATCTCATTCTAAGGGATGGCCTTGCTCTGCCGTCGTCTGTCCTCGATTTTCGCGTCACCGTAACGTCCACTATCCAAATATTGCTTGCAAATACGTACGCGTTCGATCGTACTTTAGAGTCATTATTATTTTCCTCTCTCCTCTAAATTTCTTCCGTTTCGAGTGTCTCTCTCTCTCTCTCTCTCTCTCTCGGACGACGATGTAAAAGAAGAATCATTTCATTGTTCTTGGAAACGTAGCAGCGATATCTCTAATTATTTCGCCGTTTCGACATCGTCCCTTCGATCGTTGCAAAGGAAAAATTAAATACAAAATGTTTGCACAAAATTGCTACTTGCAATGCTGAAACAAACGTACTGGATAACTCGAATGAAAGAATTCAATTCAAAAAAATTTGCTTCTTTCTGGAGAGAGAAACAAACTGCAACCTTCGATACCTCGAACGATCGATAATTGTCCGAAAAGTTAAAAGTTTTCGAGCGATCGAACGAACGAAATTAATAAAAATAAGTAGAAAATGCGACGTCTGCGCTAGACGCGTTCAGGCTTTATTAAAGGGCGACAGATAGTATTTTACAGCGTTTAGGCGCTTCGCTTCGCAAGACCGTCCTCTTTTAAAGCTGTCTTAATCCCCTGTTGCGCGGGGTAATAAACTCTGCAGTGCTCATTAAGGCAGACCGTACAGTCTTTTTGTTCCCCGGCACGAGATGTATATTAACGCGGGCAATAAATATCATCCTTATCGGCAGCGTTTCGCCACCTTGTTATCGCGTATTGATTTTCCAGCGCGAAAAATAACGAAGCGAAACGCCACCGAAGAGGGACTCGCTGAATTTTCGATGGGATCCGGGTTCGACACTGTGCCTGCGATACCCGCGAATCTGAGTCGAGTTTCGTTTGATGGATATCGAAAACTCGCTGCTCGAACCGCTACTCGATTATTTCGAACGAACACTGCCACTCGTTCTAATCGTTCGTTTGGGACAGCGCGTACGTTCTCGGCGTGCGAAACGTGCAAAGTAGCAAACGCTCGACGAGAAATCGAGTGGTGCGACTGCCAAAGCGAAGAGATTGCGAGATAGGGCTAAAAGGTCTCGGCGAGCGAAAACGAAAGTGCACGCGCGGGGGGGAAAGGGGCGCCGTCGGAGTCCATCGACTCGACGGAGAAAAACATCTCACCCCTTTCTCTTGCGGCGGCTGCACCCTGAAAGAGAACCCTCGAAACCCGGTGGAGAAACGGCGCGGTTGAAAATTTCACCTTTTGTTCGAACGATTCGGCCACCTTTGTTTCGCGCGGTTCTCGCGCAGAAGGCATATCAACACGGTCTGGCGGTTATGCTCCAAGAGGCGCGCGTATCCAGCCGACCTCGGAACGGCGCGTCATCGACGCGTTTTGCACGAAAATCGGCGACTACACCCGGTGAAATCGCAATCCTTTCTCGCTCGAGGCTAATTTTCTTACCAACGCGAGTTTCTACGAATTCTGGTAAGCTTTTCGCAAAAACACGTCGTTTCGTTTCGAATTTTCCGCGAGTTTCAAGGGTCGATTGGCTCTTCGGTTCGAAGCTTCGAGCTCTCTCGTTCGACGAGAAGAGCCAGGACTACGGTTCTCTCGCATCGATCGTAGCGAGGAGAACGTCAGTCGCAATTACGATCGGGGAAATCGTGAAGCGAATAATCAAGTTTTTATTTTTCTCGCGCGACTGCTGTGTCAACTGCCGAGAGGAATCCTTGAATCATCGGGAGGAGCTGGAAGGGAGTTGCCGTAGCAGCGTTCTCGAGCGGATAAGAGAAAAGGAGGAACGAGGAAAGAGGAAATTCGTTTAACGACCGTGCCAGCGAGCTGATACACGAACGACACGGAATACATCTGCAACGAGATGCAAATTACAGACTTACGGAAGTATTGTTACGGACGTGCGACAGCATCCGCTGCAAATAATAAATCGAGCAATACCACCGACGTGGTTACGTGATATTTAACAACGGTGGCGCAAGGCGGCCACCAAGACGCGACTTCTTTGAATTTGCGGTGCGTTTAGACCGACCGTTTTAATCAAATTGGTACGTCGTTCGTTTCATTCGATTTATTCGTCGTAGAGGAAACAAGAAGCAGAAGACTGTGAATTCTCGTGCATATTTGAATTTCTACGAGCCTATAATTAAACCCTGATTATTCGTGACTATCTTTCATTTCGTACAACCCATGCATCCATGCATCTGTTCTAGAATCGTTGCTGACGCGGGATGGTGAAATTAATTCTCCATTTTTTTTCCCTTTTTCTCTTTTTTCCTTTTTTTCTCCTTTTTCGAGGACGAATAAATCTGCGCGCATCAGCCAGGCATATAGATACACACCTCTGGCGGAAAGTTTTCGATTCAAAAGTATTCAAAAGTATTCAAAAACATGTTAAACAAATACAATGGTGTTTCGTACCTCAAAAGTTTCAATGTGTTTGCGAACAGTGCGTAACAGTTTTCGGCGAACCTCTCCTGCCCCGACGAGAAAAAAGAGAAGAAAACAACTGCACGGCTTGTACCCGGCTTCAGTACGATTCGTCTCACTGAAAGGCCCAGATGCAACTGTTTTGAACTAGGAAACGAAGACGACTTTTTCTGCCATGAAATTTTATCGATACGCGAACGTTTGAATCGGAGAACGCCACGCCCCCTCGCGAGTCACGCGACCCAAATCAACCAATCGCTAATTTTCGTTGCATCAGCGTTGCACGTGAAGAGATTGTCGCTCGATTTTCTAGCGGTTACCCCCGCTAATTTTATCAACTTTCAGTGATAAAAGAAAAAAGAAAAACATTTAGGGAGGGAGAGGAAAACGTACGCCTATAACAAGCGTACGAAGGATAAAAAGCTCGAGTATCGCGAGACGAAAGAGGTTCGTTCTTCGTTCGTCGAGCGCGCGAGTCGAATCGCGCGAGTTTAAGAAGCTGGAAGCGAGCGCGCCCACGGTCGCGAGAATTACGCGGAGTGAAGCGAGGAAATCTCGACGTTGGCTATTTCCGAGCGGTTTAGCGCGTTTCGGAAACTACGCGGCGTAGACGGGACGTGGCACGACCTTCTCTAGCTGCAACCCCATCCACGCTGTTCTCTCGCTTCCCCCTCGACTCCAGCTGGTCCCTATGGCAACGCACTTAAGCTCGCTTTAGTATTTCAGCCCGTGGGAGAGAGGGTTCACAGGCTCTCGCCCCCCCCCCTCCCCGCCAACTCTCCACCTCCTCCCTGTGTGCTTGGTCTGGTCTCTCTCTCAGCTGACTCCTCTTCCAACCTTTCCTCCGGCAAACCCCTCAACGACGCGACGGCCAACTATTGTCCACGCTGCGTCACACTGGGCCAACTTTACCCTTTTCGCTTTAATCAGTTCTCTCTCTCTCTCTCTCTCTCTTTTCTTTCTTCCTTCTCTTCTCTCGTCCTTCCGATTTAACTCGTTCACTTGTTTCACCCCTTTTTCTCTCTGCCCTCTCGCCCTCGCCCCCGCAGTTTTGTCTCGGAATCCCGGGATTCCCCCGGTTTCGAAAGGATTTAACCCGAGAGTATCTCTAATCGTTGCAAAACGGAAGTCTATCTTTCATCGACTTTGCTCCTGAAATCGCTGCGTCTCCCCCTTTTTGCCGCGACTTTTTTTCCACCGTTGGACGCGCACGTACGCCGCGGCCGTAATCGTCGCAAATTTATGCACGGATGCCGCATCTGTACAGAAATACGCGCGCCTAACTACGACGAAGCGCGTCCACGCTCGTCTACGCCCGCCGAGACGACATACTTTCGTAATGCTCTTAACAGCTTTGAAATTAGTTTCACCGTTTTCTTTCCACTTTCGCAACTTCTCTCTCTCTCTCTCTCGTAATTCTGCGCTTCGTCTGTACTTATGGTCTCCCGATGCTCGGAATATTTAACCGAACAGCGTCTGAAATTGATCGATCGAGAGGAGCAAGCGACGAGGACGCGTGCAACTCCTGGAACATCCAAGCGCGTAAACGCCTCTGCGTGAAATCGTTCGGCCGTGCCGATAAGAAGATCGTCGGAGTCGAAGTTCGCGGCGGTAAGCAAATTCCCCACTCGGGCAGCAAGTTTTACAGCGTTTTCCAGTGAAATACGCCAACGTTATGATTTGCTCCGGGCCGCGTCTCGGAACGAGACGAGCCGATCGTATGGCACGTCATGGTCGGTAAATGATGGTCGATCGTGTTCTTTCGGCCCTTCAATAGAAACGGGATCGAGTACCTCGCACAAGGAGCAATAAGTCACGATCCGCGCGTCTGACTCGGCGATATCCGTGTATTCTTCAACCGGGCGTACTTTTCGAATCAATAATCGCCAACTAATTTTTCGTTCTTGAAAAGATTGAAAGATTATCAAGGGGACGCAACCCAGGCAGCGGTGTCGGCAGGGCCACGAGGTAACTGTCAAAAATCTCTCAAGAAACACTGCAGGAAAACAGACGCTTTCAGGGTATGAAAGGGCGTCAGTTACCCTAAGTTTATTATTAGGTGGTCCACGTGTTGCGAGTCCTCCCGCGTGTGCAGCCCGACAGTGTTGCCTACTTGGTTGAACATTGTCTTCGTACATTCACGCATCTTTGTATACATATTTTATTAGCGCGAATAAAAGGCCTTTGAAAACACTAAAGATTATCTGAAAAGTTGGTCAATCAATTTCCTCTGCGATTTGTTTAAGAATTTGCGAATTTACGGAAAACTAGGACTCGACGTTCGCTCGAAATAATCCGATTCCCGACCACTCGGTTAGACTCGATAGACGGAAAAAGCAGATAAGAGAACGCAAAGTAGAATCTCGTACCGCGGCACGACGAAGGAGAAACGAACCATCGACACGCGATGAACGGGAAAGGCGCGGCGTTGCGATATTCCACCTGGTCTGCCACCAGTCGAGAGAGGAAGAGAGGGAATCTAATCGGGCAGAAGTAAGGTAAAAATTTGTTGCGCGTGCTAGGTGTGTCTCGCCAACAACATGTTGGTCGGCTAGGGACACATGGACGAAGCAAAGAGACAACACCTTTCGGACTGAAGGATACTAATAGCCAAGAACGATTTTGACATGATTTTTGTCACGATCCACCGTGAATATTTTCGAATTTTTTCATTAACTAATTAGAACTACTGAGCAGACTAAAGTGTAAAAATTGAGTGAAAGAAATTCGAATGTTTTACAAAAGTCGTTCCAACTTCTTCTATTGGTGTAAACGCAAGAGTTACCAAAAGCACGTTGGTCCGACTCGACTCGACTCGACTGCCCGGATATCCGCACTCACTCCCGTGGAGGAGCTAATTTCTAGAGACGAGCGCGGATAACTCGATATTTCAGACTCGGGTCGGGTCCGGCAGAGTCGGCCAAGGTGCAACCAAGAGTCGGATAACCCTATTGCGTCGAGTAATCCGATCGATCATCGGCTCAGATCGGAACGGGGTTTGCTCGAGTTTCCGCGATATCCAAGATTCAATTAAAAATTTCACGCCGACGTTTCAGGGAATATTCGGACAGAGACTTGGTCCGAAACATATCTTCGCACGTTTCGTACGCCGATCTTACCGACTCGGCTTACTAACTTTGATTGGTAATTTCTCTCGGAAACTGAGTCGCGAGTTCTTCGCTCGACGACACGCGATCTTCGCCGAGCGAAAACGGTGTAAAGCTGCGGAATCGAGTTTTCCTACTTGAATAATTAACGCCAACTCGACTCGTTTATAATTAATACGGCTCGTTATCGCGGCCGGGCTGGATTTTCCTCGCGCCGAATCGTCAGATGGCCGACCCAATTAACCGGCGTCATTTACAATTGGAATTTGCGCGGCGAACGAACCCCCTGGCTAATTTCATCGAATTAGAAACGGGGCAGGCAGGGGCTCGCGATCGCCTCGCTCGAGTCAATAGCGGCGCGTGTTTGCAAAGTGTTAAAACGGTCGAACGGAGACTTTGTCGCGAATTTGTGACGAAAACGAATTTTCGCGATCCCACGAGTCGAAAGGATAGAGCGAAGGCAGCCCCCCCCCCCCGGAACCTGTGTTTCCCTCCTTTCTTCTAATCCGGAATGCGGATATTCGGCCATCTTGAAATTCTCGAAGCCTCGCGCGCAAGTTTCACGAGTTTCGCCAATAAGTTTGTGTATCGCGGTATTGCAGCTGGCCGAGCTCGCCTAGTTTCCGTCCGACGATCTTCCGCCGTTGGTATTTTCTAGAGAGATCGCGGTTTTGAACGTGTACGCGCGGCACGTGATACCTCTATCGAGGAATTAAGGACCGGCGTTCGCAACACACTTGTACGTGTCTCAACGCTGCCTATCTCTTTTAACACGTTATAGGCGTTTCTTTTTTTCTTTCTTTAAATTTTGTCAATCTGACGGAAGCACGTTCTTTGAGAATTTGTGGAATTTCCTCACTGTTCCAGCTGAATCATCGCAGATGATTTTCAGATGCTTTTTCGTTCAGTTTCGTCAAACGTAAGCAATTATTTCTGCACTCGCACAGCTGCGTCGAAATTCGGGACAAGCGCTCGTTTCACGGGCATTCGAGCGAAAGATAAAAACGTGCGCGACCGGTGATAACAGGATCGGTACGTAAGGTATCAACAGCGAATTGTACCACGAAACAGCCGAACGACAAATTAATAAACTATTGAAATACCGAGCTGCATCGGTTAATCCCGTTGCGTTCGTTGGAGCATTTTTCGATTCACCCGTGTTCCTTTCATCGTTAACGAATTCCTTTGGCTCCAAAAAAAAAAAAAAACCAAAAATGAAAATTGTTGTCGATATACACGATCCGACCAGTTTTCTTCTTTCTCCAAAGCTATTTTGTCCGTGAAAACGAGAACGGGATTGGAACACAAAAGTTCGAAACTCACAAAAGTTTGAAAAAAAAAAAAAAAAGAAAAGAAAAACAACCAAAGAAATTTAAAGTTCTCTTCGACGTACAGTGCCAAATCAATTTTCTCTGCGAATTCCGGAAGAGTGAGCGCTGAGATGGTGTTTATCCACGAACCGGCGCTACTCGAGCAACATAAATTGTTCCTAAAAAGTGGGGAAGAGAGGAGGATCTTGTAAATAGGATAATGCAGAGCTGTCGATTCATGGGGAGCCGAGGGAACGCCGGGAATAAAGAAAGCTGTCGATACTCCAATTCGGTAAACCGAAAATTGGTAAAGAGAGAGAAGTGGAAATAAGAGAGAGGGAGCGCAGTGGGGATGTAAGCGCAAATCGTCCAGCGAATCGATTCCATTATTCGTAATAGCGAGTAAACGACCGCTGTAAGCTACGCGTTTGCTAATATAGAAAAGAGGAGAAAAGGAAGGTAACACGAGGAAATACGAATGTCGCGGGCCGAGCAGGTTACGGCTGAATAATGACTGTTGGCAAGGGGAAAAAGTATTAGTCTGCCGGCACGAAGCTCTCTCTCCCTCTCTTTCTGTTAAAGCACGTTCCGCACGTCATTCGCCTTTTGTCGATGCCATCCGCTAACGAGAAGTGACGACAAAACCATCTTCGGCGAAACCTCGACGATTTGTTTCCTTTTTCAGAAAGCGTCGGCGCGCAAGCTCGTCGCAAGACCGCGAGAAATTCACGAGCGTATTTTCGACGTCCTTTAAATTCCTCGGCGTTCGCGGCGCTAGCGTGCGCCGATCGAAATAGGTTTACGGCCAGATCTCGCCGATAACACCGCGACCAGATACGTATCTTCAGAGACAACGATAAGATCGATTTCGCCGCGGAAACCGTAATCGGTCAAATTTCGATATTCCTGTTTCTCGGTAGTAAGAATCTACGAAGAGATTCATTTCGTCGAAAAGGAAAGAAGCAAATGGCGCCCCAAGCTTCTCAGCGGTCGCAGGAAGCCATTTGCACGGACCTCTATTTTCCAGGCGAGGCGATTTTACATTTTCCTTTGTTTAGCGAACGAACGAAAATTGCACGATCCGTTACTGCAGATCCAGCCCGACGCTCGAATCTCGTTATTGAAAATCATTAATTGCTTCCGGCGAAGATCAACAACGTGGGAAGTTCAATCGTGAAAAAGGGCCGTGTCCGCGTAATTCGTCGACGATCGACTGAAACAGAGGGACGAGGAAAATTCGCGGAGAGAGAACGGAACGATGCATTGTACGTTCTCGCGAGGAACCGAGATAAAAGCGCGCGAACGCGCGAAAATTAGAAACTGTCCTTTTTTTCGTACGGTAGTTGCAACGAGTCGAGGCCATAAAAGTTAACGAGCTGTTGGCGAGAAATCGTTAAAAGTTACTGTCGAAAATTCGCGAGACCGGATGTACGGCGTCCTGTAACCGACGTAATTAAACATACAGACGCGATTTCGCGTGATTTCGGTCGCGACTGACTTTGCCCGATCATTTGTCTAAAGTATTCACTCAACTTCATTCGCTAATTACATTTTCGTGTAATTTGACGTGCGATTATTGAACGAGACGCAATTGGCGATATATACGTGCTGTTCGATTCAGGGAATCTCTGACTGCTAGGATTGGTCGAACAATTTTTACTTGTCGATTTAACGAAACACGAATCGCGAGTGTAAGAGCAATCGTGCCTGACGGTTACAGGACATGCTACCTTCAATCGAGAGATTTGGATTTCTTTATTTCCGGCAGTTGATGAAACTTTCGGTGGTTATACAAGTAGGCTTTCTTGGGACATTTTCCATTTCTAAAATGGAAATTCTCAATCTTAAGACTTTTGAACGAAAAGCGTACGTTTGAATACGCGTAAAATTATTCGCAAGTATCACAATCACGCACACGCTGAAGTTGACACATTACATTCGACAGTTTTCTAATTTAAATCACGTCGAAGAGATACGATAAATTTGAATTATTCATGGAAATGCTATAATAAACGTAGAAAATGTGATAGGTCGATTTGAATCACTATCGAGAACATTTCACTAGAGAGAACGTTTATTTTGTGCGTTACATCGTGAGTCCGATCGAAATACGATTCCCAAATACGATTCGTCTGATTGAAAGGCCGAGAAGCAACTGTTTCGAACTAGGAAACGAAGACGACTTTTTCGCCGTAAAATTTTATCGATACGCAAACGTTTGAATCAGAGAACGCCACGCCCCCTCGCGAGTCACGCGACCCAAATCAACCAATCGCTAATTTTCGTTGCACCTGAAGAGGTTGTCGCTCGATTTTCTGGGTTCCTTTCTTAACCATCTTTCAGGTTCGCTCGTTTTATTCAAGATTTCAGAAGCGTCCCGAATAAGAACGTAGACGAAACGTAGTATACACAGACACACACACACACACAAGCGTGTATCGTCCAATAAAGCTAGCTAAAAATGTAGCCGGCACTCGAAGCAGTGAATTCCCGCGAATTCGGCGAGAGATCGCGGGGATCAACACGCGGGCGTTCTAAATACATTTTCAACTCGCGCGTGAAAATAGCAGCGTTTGACGAGACTACGCTGCTAAATGACACGCCGTGGCTTACTCGACCGGCGATAAAATTTAGATATACGATATACGCGCCTCCGCTTCTTTTTTCTCTCCACTTCCGCGACAGGGATGAGTGGAACACGGATAAATAGAAACGGTAACTGGCGGTGTAAAAACGCATCTGGCGGTTGTTCCACGGGGGCGATAAGAAGAAACCGGAATCGATACAAAGAGAAACGGAAAGCAGCAGAGGGGCGGGCGGGAGGGAGGGAGGGTGTGGAAAAATGCAAGCGAAGACATTTAGGTACAAAGAGCGGTGCGGCGCGCGAAGAAGGCGGAGCTCCCTCCGCATTTTCATGGTTTTCTCTCGTTTGGAATCGAGTTAGAGCCAGAGGCAAAGAGACTCGGGCGCAAGGCTGGCCCCCTCGCTCTTTCGCCCCTCCACCCCGAAGTGTGTCGATAGCCCGACAAGACTTCTTCGATGGGATTTTGATTCCACGAGAATTTTCTTGACCACCCTTTATAGGTGCGACACACAGACGCAGGCTGCAGGCAGGCTGTGTGCGTACGCCGCAGCACCTACACAGCGCGAGGATAAGCGAGGAAAGCCAGAGCATGCGCTCGCGGTATCGCAAATGTACGAGCTTCGGCTCTCGCTTTAGTCGAACCCCGGTAACCGTAGGGGTAGAACGCGCTCGGACCAACTGCTCGACAACGTGCTCGCCGCAGGATAAAGAGGGGGTGTTGTTTCGTTGTTTCGGTGAGAAAGCCCAAGCCGAGGTAACGTGCCGCTTGCGTTCGACATGATACTCAGATTCGAGCGCGATGTCGTGGACACCGAACAGTTTCCACTTTGATTAATTCTCTAGGCTGTTTCCAGGCCTAATAGATTAAACGCGCGAGCGTGGCGCATAGCGTGGAAAAAGAGAGAGAGAGAGAGAGAGAGAGAGGGAGGGAGAGGGAGAGGGAGAAAGAGAGACAGACAATCCAAATGCATAGGCGCCGATCGTTCGGAGCCGATTTTTTCTGATAATTGTGACACACCGGCGGCAGTGGCGATACCTGTACTTGATAGTGATAGTGATACAGTGGTGGGTATAGTGGCGTCGGTGCTGGTGGTAGTGCGTTCTAGTGTTAGTGATACCGACGACGACTACGAGTAGCCTGGCACGTGAACCCTTGCCGAACACGCGTTAGAAAGATGCGGTGAATTTTTTATTCCTCGCCACCCTCTCCAACGCACGTCCTCGTTTCTCGATTACCTCGAACAGGTGAGAAAAGAAAAGACACGTACTCTGCATGCTTTTGTTTTCTTCGCACTCGTACGTAACAGCGGGAAAAGCTGCGAGAGGAGAATTCGTCGAACGCTGGCTGGTATAATTAGAAACGTTGAAGAGGAGCGAAGTCAAAGTAACAGTCGAAGAACAGCTAGACGTTCGTTTAGAGAGCAGCGGCACGACCACGCGTAGAGAATCGTTCCAACTCGTTAACGAGTCCCAAGAACTCTTAACGACGTTACGCTGTTTCGGTCGGCAAACTTCGACGGGACGTAAGAGGGGAGAATTTTCGACAGCGTCGATCGTCGATTATTTCCGTTTTCTCTTCAACGCCAGGCGACAGCGAGCGTTTAATGCAGATGTTCTAGAGTTGTTGGCAATTAACCGCTGATGAAACGATAGATACCGCTTATTCGGATTATGCTGCTCTCGCTTCGTACGATTTTTAATTAAAACTTAAATTTAAGTTGATCGCTCAAAGAGGAATTCCTTGCGGCACGAAAATGCGAATGAATGTTAGAAAATTAGGAGGACGTTCGTGTCGATTTTCCGATTCATTTCTCGATTAGATCGAGGAGCATCAATGTGTTATACATCAGACGAAAGTTTAACGTCAAGAGTCAAATTTTACATCAGCGACACTTTTACATTTTTCGATATTTAGTACTTCTATTCAGCCCTCTTAGATTATTGATCCCTGTAGAAAGGAATTTTCATTCTATTAAATTGTAGATCATCTCGCGTCATTTAAACTGCGAGTCTCGCGACTCGTGCGAGATTATTTAAACGCATTAAATACATACTACCGCGCCAAACCTGGTGAAACTGTTACTGCCGCGATTAATTTTCGATAGATTTTAAGTCGTATCAAGGAAAAACGTTGGTACACTAATCGTGTGATCAATTAAGGTTCTGAAAATTGTAAATATTGAGCGGTATTTTTCATTTTTTGTTTCGTTTTAACAGCACGAGAGTACGTCCTCAGCTTGAAAATCAAGTAACAGAACTACTGTCTCGTGAAAGATGGAAAATGTAACTTGCCGCGTTCGTCTCCTGCAGCTTTCACGTAGTCGTCGCGCCGATTAAAAGATAATCGTCGCGAATTTCAGACCACCCTCGTTCGGCCTGACGTTTCGGGTCTTGTCGTCGACAGTGTTCCGTCGATCGATCACGTGGCAGCGGGTTCTACGACATTCTTTGGCATTCGTTGTTCGATTCTAGCGCGAGATGAGTATAGAACCGACGTTAATTAGGAACGAACGGTTCGAACGAGGTATTCCTCGGCTGCATTCGGCTTGTTTAGCTTCTAGGCTTTCAGGCCAGGTCCTCGGAGGCTCTCTAGGCGCCTAATTTTTTAACGAGGGATCGTGCCCGAGACCAAATGCGCGCTGCAAACGCAACGCTAACCAAATCGTTTGCGAGTTTGTTTTACGCGTACTCGTAAAGGCGATTAAACCTGACAATAAATGAATCTGGGGCAGGCAATTCAGACTCGAGAGAGACACTAAAACGATCGAACGGCAGCGGACAACCTGGAAACAGTGGTACACCAGCTCGGTGACGGTGTGAATTTTAAAAAAAAAAGGGGAAACTTGCCGATGAGTATCGAACAAAGGAGCGTAATCTGAATTATACACGTTGTTCGGAAACGGGCGAGTCAAAGGTTCGTCGTCGCGTATACAGACGATTTAAGAAGACTTTCGACTGCGCCAGAGACGAATTTCGTATCTACCTCGACGGACGAAAGTTGTCAAACGATGTGAAAATCTTTGTCGAAATTGTTCGCACACATTTTTCGGCCCCCTTTTTTTACGACGCGCTCTTTACGAGACATTTTTCCACACAGTTTTTTTTTTCTCTCTCCACAGTTTAAAAACTCTTTCGAGCTTTCAATTTTCTCCCCATGCACATCGTTGCCGGCAGTTTGCTCTTTCTCCCCCGGTTTTCCGCGACTTTCTTGACTTTTTGCGCAACTCGTCGAGATTCTCGATTCTGCGTTATTAAACGCTGCGGAGTTATTCTCTGCAGATATTGAAGTTATAGGAATTTCTTAATGCAAATAGCTCCTCTTTGGGCACTTATTTATCGAAGACCCGACGGCAGTTCCTCGAACTGTGCTTATACAACGCACAACGCTGTGTTTCATCGATCGGGTACGTCGGGATCCAGAGTTTCCGGTATTTTTGCGAGAACAAAACCTTGAAAGATCCACTTGACCTACTGCCGATGGAAAACTTGCAGGATAATTTTGCCGCCGGTGGGAAGAGAAATTTCCGAAACAGCTAATTTTCACGACACGCGAAGAGTTCGTTCGATCGGTTCGAGTCTTTCCAATTTTTCAAACGATCAAAGAGACGGAAAGAGCGGAAAGGTCGTTCCAATTATTGAAAAAGAATTAACAACGAAAGTCCCGGCGAATAATTTTGCTATTGGCATTTTCAACGTTGAAAAATCCAGTGGAAATCTCCCCAACGGGAGAGTCGAGTCCGAGATGCCATAGATTAGCAATTTAAACGGTCTAATCTCGTCTCCAGTCTTTCTCGGTCTTTTTCGTTTCATTGTCGCTCGACAAGGATTGATTTCCTAATTCCCTTCGCTGGAATTAATTTATCGCGCGATTGTCGAGTTGCAAACAATTAATAACGCGAAATTAACAAATTAACGACTGTTCCTTGCTTCCGCGGAAGGCGGATTTTACTCCGGATTTCGATTTATCAGCCATTTCGACCAGCTGTTCCACCAGCGGCAAATCGCCGGACAAGAGAGATCAATCGGAAATTTCCTCTCAATTATCGCGATATCGTAATTCACCGGGAATATTATTTTTGAAATGTTTCCGCGAAGAAGAAACTTCCATCAGGCGTGCAGAATATTCGCCAAACATTTCCAGAGCAAATTTCGTTCTAGATTACATCCAACAAATTTTAACATAACATTCGCCGGTCTAATGTTTCTAACTTTCGAGAGCACTAATTTCATCGACGATAACCTACATAGCGATTACCAGACCGTGGATTTACTTTAATTAAAATTGGCGGAAAAGTGCGCGAAATGTACGTAACGCTCGAGCGCGTGTAAAGTTACCGCGTTGCGATATTACATAGGAAACGAAACGAAACGATTCGTTCCCAAAATTTGCCCACTTTCCTCAGTGACCTTGATCCTCAAAAATATCGACTTTGCGTAAAAAAAAAAAAAAAGGTAGAAAAAAATCGTTGGACGACGGAACGACCTCTCGTCTCGACTCAGTTGTCTCCACTCTCGGTATCGTTTCACCCTTTCTCTATTTTTTTCTCTTTCTTTTCTTTTCTTTTCTTTTCTCGCTCGCGGCGAAAGGGAATTCAGTTCGTAACGAGTTCGGTATCAAACAGTTGGATTCGATCAGAAGCGAGAGAAATTAAATTTCGTCGGGAGCGCGCGCGTTCCAACGGCAACGTCGGTAGCAAGGGCCCGACATTAATCTCATCGACGAGATGCCGAGGGTGATTATGGCAGTGGATCGACTTGGTCGGTGTTCCTCGGGCCACGCTGCTTCATGTTCAACCACGATGGACCGTGGAGGGTAACTGCTGGAAACGTTTTGTATCGCCAGAGGCAGAGACCGAGCGAGCGAGAGAGAGCGTAGATACGTACATAGAGAAGAGACAAGCAACGAGAGCAAGCACACGACGACTACCTGTGCATGAGGAGGAAGCGAGGGAGACGCGCGTGTGTTAGGCGCGCGGAACCAGGTTGGTCGTTGGTAGTAGGCGACAGCAAACAGTTTCAGGAATGCGTGGCGTGTGTTTCGAGCGCGCTGATATGATTTAGGAATCGCTTCCTACGGCCGCCGACTATCCCGGACGCCGGTTTGGCCGAGAGCGGTGGCTATAGCAGCGGAGCAGCCAGCCAGCGTTGCGGGATTTGCGTGCATCGCCGCTAAATGTTTCGCTCCTCTGCGAAACGCTGCTCCGATGCCACTGTCCAAGATTTACCGAGCTTACGTGACCTTTCGGCCGCGAAATTAGGCCGATTCATCATAGGCCGGCTGAATGCTTACGCAGGGATACGCCCCGCCCCCCTCTCTCTCTCTCTATTCATCGTCCTCTGATCGACGACGATACACGGCCGGTATTGCCGTCTCGTGCCGCGACGCTCTCTCTTATCCTTCTCCCCCCCCCCGGCCACGCAGCCCTTCCACCAAGCCAACTTCCATCTCCGATCGATCCACCGCTCGCTGCCGAATAATCGATCACGCTATTCCACGTACACTCCGACATCGGGTTCGACGATCCTCGAAATCGCTTCGCTGCTGCCGGTTCCTAGGAATTCCTACCAAGTTGGCTCGAATCTTTCGTCCGCGAGGGAGAGATACAACTGCACGCGTGTAGATGCACGGGTACACGTACGTATGTATCAACTCGCAGTAATTCCGGCGCCCGGGGCCGTGTTTAAATTATAAATACGCAAAGGCCGAAAGTCGGCCCCCGTCTTTCGTAAATGGCTCATGTTAATTACGTAAAACGTAAACGCAAGTGCACTCGTATAATTTCGCCACTGCGGATCCGGCGTGCCTTGATAATTCGCCGCCGTTTTCCTCGCCGTTTCTCTTCCCACCCCGCCCCGCCCCGCCCCTCCCCCATCGCTGGAACGTTCTTCTATTCAAGCGGCAGGAAGGATTTTAAACGCGTTTAAACGCATTACGATGCACCGTCGTTGCTGTAATCCGTACTTTGCGTTAGTGGTATTGGTCAATTCTCGTTCGTTCTTAAAGCCATCGTCAGTCGGAACAATAATTCGGGAAAATGTATCGATCGATAATAATTGTCGTTGGAGAACGCCGCAGTTGTCGAATTTTAAATAAAGTACAAACATGTATCATAATTAGCGAGAATATTAATTTTTTACCGAAATTCCACTCTTTCAGAGCAACACTCAAAAAAAAAAAAAAAAAAAATACGAATTTGCAGGAAAATCCACAGTCTAGAGGCGACGCGATGAAATCCGATTGAATTAAAAATTCTGAATTACAATTCGGCTCTCTCGAATCGTTGCAGTCAGAGCTGGATGATATCGGTCGGGAGTCGAGCGCGTTCAAACGTACTCGCTGAAATTAAAAGGTACGTGGAAACGAGAGTCGCCCAATTCTGTTAATTCGTTACTTTTAACACCGTCGGATCGCAACACTCAGCGAGCGGCGCCACAATAAGGGTGGCGATCGCGTCGGGCGAGCACGCTCGATATCGGCGACATTCCAGCGAGCAAGCCCGGTTCTGCTGCATTAATTTTATTATCAATGTTTCCCGTTAAACTTTTGTAATTCTCGTGTAATCGCCGCGCCGCTTGTTGCGCGGCACGTTTCGCACCCCCCGCCGTGCCACGACGGAAATTTCGCCTCGGTGTCCCCTGGAATCGTCCGTGAATTTCTCCGTGACATCGTATTTCTATCGAATACGAGCCTGCCAAGTGTGATACAAATGTTGCAACAAGATTCGTCTGAATCGACTGACATTTGTAAAATGACACTGGTACAATTCTTTGCAAACTCGGTGCGTAGCATGGAATTAATATTCGTCACGGTTGTCTTTGATTTCCACGACGACTCCGGACGTAAAAATCAACTGATTATTCGTCGTTCTCGCGTGGCTTGGCAAACTCTCGCTTCCTTTGAGCAGAGTCCGCTCTGCCGGAGACGAACGTTGCTTGCTTTCGTTTTCCTTTCGGCAGATGCTCCCGATACCGTGAAATCTCCTTTGCCTGTGCATTTCGCGCTTCCCTCATTTTCTCGTCCCTGGCCTGCACCGGGGGATCGGCGCGAGATTCTTCCGCTCCTTCTTCACTCTTTGCTCTTTGCTCTTTACTCTTTACTCTTCGACCTTTTCCCGCTTTAACGCTCGGTGAATTTTTCACCATGCAGCTGCTGGCTCTGGTCGAGTGCGAGTTGGTCGGATTCCCTCTCCAGGGGATACGCGAACAGCCTCCAGGTTTTGTACAGTCTCTCACTCCTCTCCTTTGCTGCGAGAACTTCTGATCGTTCGTCTCGTCGTTTCTTTTCTTCGCGCCACCGTTTTGGAGAAATATCCCCCCGGTACATACACGCGGGGTGTTAACACGTTCGTGGCCTGCGTTTCAAATCATCCGACGTTATTTCGACGTTGCTAATTCGTCGAACAGGAACTCTACGACGTGCTTCCTCGCACTTGCGAGTTACCAGCTAATTTGACAAAAAGAAGAAAAAAAAAAAAATGAAAGATTAAACGGACCCTCGAGCTTTGACGTAATTCCCTGGTAATTTCTCTCCAGCTCTTGCAACACTCTTGTTGATGTTTGACTCTTTCTTTAATTTTGAGTGCTCGCGAGCACGATTTTCGCTGGTCCGGTACTTTCAAATCAAGCAGGGCAAGTTTAGAGAACGATCCGGTAAATAATAATATCTGGGAAATAAATAAACGTCGAGGTTTGCATCGGCCTCGCAGTCGCCGCCGTTCGAAAATCGTTAAAAGCGTGACAACTTCGACTCCGTTTGCGGTTTTATTTCCGTCACGTTCGCCACTAGCATCGACTTTCCTCCAATGTGGATTCCTCCATGTTTCACCGAGCCGGCGTGGATTGACTTGAAATCGAACCGATGTATCGCGAAAACAGCCTCAACACCTTCAACAATGAAACTTCACACACGTGCCCGCTCGTCGTTCACGTCCGAATATTTCGGTCGATTTGCAGCGGTGGCGGTACGTGTGAATTTCGCACGTGCGCGGGAATCTATGACAAATTAATGATTAGAAGTTACGTTCACCATCGTTTCGTGGAATATTCGACCGTATCGAATATAGATCGTATCGCGACGACGCAGTTTACCGCGCCCGCTGCACACCGTACACGTTTTCCATTTAAATATCACTACTGATCAACCGTCGCATCGGAAATCTCTTTATCAATTTGCGTTTGCGAGAGAAAGAGAAATTGTCGGCCAATTGCTGTGAAAAATGTACAAGTCGATTTGTTGTTTTCATTTCGGCAGTTTGTGAAACTCGTGAAACTGCCCGGTTAGCTGAGAGTCGAGGGTGCCAGAATCGATTGGAAATACTTGCAAAGGTTTCGACCGAAGGTTCAGGTTCGAACCCAGGTTGCGAGCTACTCAACTCCGTCCGTAATATTTATTCGTCCGTTGGCGGTGGTTGCCACTACCCTCTTGGATCTCCACTATCGCGCGACACCCACTTTGCTCGCACGCTTACGCTTAAGGTCTCTCTTTGTCTCGCGCTGCAGTTTTGAGCCTGGCGCACATACGCGCGCGCGCGCGCGCGCATGCATCGCTAACGAACGAGGAAGAAATATTAATCCGGAAATATTTGTTTCCGCAGGAGTAAAGCAACCCCCCGGTATTTTCGAGCTGCCGGGCGTTATTTTCGTCTGGCAAACAAGTCGGTGCCGGGAGGAAGGCGGAGACGACGCTTCGACGTTGCTTACGCTCTTTTTTCTCTTCTCGCGCGCGCGAAATGTTTGTTTCGGCTTACGTGCTCGCGAGACGATTTAAGAGAAAACGACGTACAAGAGCCGAGGGCTCTCTCGCGTGCCTCTGTACGCCGTGTTTGCAGCTATTACATATTCATACGTGGACACTAACGATAGTCGTAGGAGTTCCTAGCGGAGAACCAGTTTGTAGGTTTCCCATGTTTACTAACACCCGCGTTTATCGAACGACGATGCTCGTGTATTCTCCCCAAATCGACTTGAACGAACACGGGGACAGAGGGGGCAGGGGGGAGGTCGGGGGCAAGTTGCAATTTAATTTGGCAAAGCTGATCGACGCTGCGCCAAAATCGTCGGAGATGGAAACCATGGAGAAACGCGATCGGTTTGTGTGTCGTAGTTTGTCGCAGAAATTCTGTTTCATTTTTCAGATTCCACTTTGAATTGTTCACAGCGGGAGCGTCGATTGATCAAAAACTATTTTCGTGATTTGATGAAAAGAACTTTGGGTCGAAATTTTCCAGCGGTGTACGATGCTCGCTCGAGTAATTATCAGTTATTTCTTAAACCAGTTTGTTTTCGAAGAGACTCCTGTATTGCGACTGAAAGTGTCGAGACACCGTTCTATCGTTCGCCAGATATATTTTGATGGTACAAGATTAAACTTGGACGAACTTGCGCGAAGCTGCAACCCGATCAAATTGATCTCTGTACAAGTAGAAAGACAGTTCCTCGAAAGATCCGCAGTGGAAGTTGGAGTTAGACTCAACTGGAATTAGACTTTTAACCACCTGCAATTCCGCGACTCTTTCCTTCGCAAACTTTTCGTCTCGAACACTCGACAATGAACTCTTACGGGTCTCTGGTGTAATTAATCTTCCGTCCATGTTTTCTCAAACAACTCGATACCCCGCTACTTGGCGATCTCCCTCGATCCTCCGATTCTCCATCAACACGTCGACGGAACTGGATCTCGTTCTTGCGCGGAGCTCTGATTCTCGACGTGGAATATCTCGAAGCTTACGTACGTCGAGACCGTATCGGTTAGTCGATCTCACGCGAAGCGAATGCTTTGATACGCGTTGATGCGTATTTTCGTCTCGTAGAACAGACCCGAAATTCGAAAGCCCCGTGAAACGAGTGTCAGACACATCGGGGAACCGTGAGTACATATTGGACTTGACTCCATCCCTAATAAATATAGGACGGATGGGCGAATGGGCGAAGGTGGAGATCGAGAAAGAAAGGGGAGAAGAGGAGAGCGACAGAGACTCTCTCGACCCTCCTTCGCGGTCCTTCGCGCACGATGCTGCACCAGTCAGGGCAGCATTGTTCGAGTCGTCACAATGGTGGAACAAAACCTCAACCGGAGGATCGAACTCCACTCGAAAGCCCGACTCCCCGCTGCCGTCGCTCCGCTCGGTCTTTTCCCTCGGAGAATCAGCCCCGCTAGGCTCGCTCGCTCGCTTTCTCCTCGTACCGAACGCTCAACGAACGAACAACGACTACGTTCTACATACTCTACGCTCGAGCGCGTCGCGGCTCTCTATGGCGTGGCTCGCCGCGTGTCTCCTACCCCCTCCCCCTTTACTCCTTTGCCATCCCGTTGCGCTGGCACTCGCGCCTACTCGCGACAGAAGCTATCGCTTTTCGAATGACAACAAGCAGCGAGGAACAAAGGGGAAAGGTTGACGGTGCAAGATGAGCCCATTGTGCCCGCTGCGGCTGCGGCTGCCGCTCTGGCGGCGCGGCGCGTCGATGGTTTTCGACTCCGCCGACCGTGGAACGTCTTTTCTACTTTTCGCCTCGTCGTCCGCCCGAATGAACGACAGGCTCGCGGCCTACTTACACGTTCTTTTTGCCCCCTCGACTCTACTCTCTCTCTCTCTTCTGGCTGCTGCTCCCCTCGATTCTTTTATTATTACAGGAGGGCAGAGAGAGAAAGAGAAGAAAAAGAAAATCTCGAATCGAAGATAAAAGTTCGTTCGAAGCACGCGAACTTTTATCACTGAAAGTTCGGGCCTTCGTTCAGGTGCGACGCTTGGTGCAACGAAAATTAGCGATTGGTTGATTTGGGTCACGTGTCAAAACAGTTGCTTCTGAGCCTTTCAGCGAGACGAGTCGTGCAGTTTTTTTCAACATTTGCAACGACGACGAATTCCTCGCGGAATAAGATCGATGTACGTACGCGTAGACAACAGAGAGACGCGATCGTTATTTGGTTCTTGATCGTTCAGAAACAGAATCACTGAGAAAGATTCTCCCCGACGAAGAACGTTCAGCGATAAGATCGAGTCGAGACGAAGGTAACGCCCACGAGATCGAGTAAAACGCAAAGGCATAAATTGCGAGTTAAGGGAACAGAGACTGAAAAAGGTCCGGCAGATATATCGGCCCGGTACGAATCCGACCGGGTTTGGTAATTCCATTAAATCGACGTCGTGAGGCATGGTTGGTTTTAAAGACGTCGCGGCTATAATGCGCGCGACGACCGTAGTTCGATACCAAGTTGGAACGATCTATGTTCGCGGAACCGAACGTCGAACGATTTGGGAGAACCACGGTTTTGCGGTATCTCCTGCTGGAATCCTGAAACCGATACGATTCCGAGATTACGCTACCGTATACTCCAAAAGCCACTTGCACTTGACTGATAGCGAACCGAGTTCTCGCGGTTTTAAGGCTTCGTTTCCGAACCGTGAGCAGGTGGAAACCCCCGCCATCCTCCTTGCCATCTCTACTCTGTCAATACTCAGCAGCCATAATCCCTCGGAATAAAGTTATCACTCGGAGGAAGGAATTCGGATTCCAAGTACGATTCTTCGATTCCATTTATTCCCCGCTCGACAAAGCGCCCCTGATTTCCTGCCCTGCGGAACTCGATCAATAACACGCGAATCCATCGATCATGCTCGCCCCCTTATGTAATCAAAGATACTCGTATGTGTTAAGGATCACCGCTGCGTAGTTTATGACGCGGCTGTTGGGACAATCGAACAGCTTTCTATAGGCCGTGGCAAATATACAGGCAAATTCGCAATCCACCGTGACAGATGGTAATAAATATCTCGCACTCTCTAATAAATAAATTTGCATTTTGCATTTCTGCCTCGTCGCTTTTTCCTTTTGTCGCACTTCTTCTCGTTTTAAGGTTTGAGAGAAAATTATTAATTAATTTTTTTTTTCGTGAGAGATTTTATCCGTCGAAGCTTATTTCTAAACTTTTTCTATCACTTGCACGTCACGTCACGTCACTCAATCGCACTCGCATTGTCACTCGTAAGAGACATGGCCCAAATTGCTGTACGGGTTTAAACTGTAGCCAGAAATATTCGACGTTCTTCCACTTTTCTTCTTCAGTCATCTGCATTTAGAAGGATGCAAATAATAATTCTTGAGAGTGGAGCGACAAAAGTTTCTAAAACATCTGAAAAATGACCAGTGACGCGGGAATGACGTTGAATTTGAATTTTCGAACCAAAATAATCGCGCCGTTATCGCACTACGATCCTGTCAGCGCGCCAAATAAAGTTATTTCGTTCATTTTCCTTGGAAATGTTTATCCATTCTCTCACGCGTGAATTCCTCTGTTCGAAATAAATTGTAATTTTAATTGCTGGTACGGTCTCCTAGAGAAACAAAATCTAATTTCGCTGTTGACTGAAAAGAACACTTTTTTCGAGATTGACAAATATTTTCCATATCCATTTTCATCTGCAAAATTTCGCGAAAATTAACTTGTTTATACTTCGGCAGTGTCACCTGGCAGTTTATTAACGGACTTACACAATGCAATTTAGCTTTCGTACTTTTGCATGCCACGGTGGCCTGTTATAAACCTCGGAGTTTCCAAAGATCTTGCGACGATGGCTGGTCATCCGGCAGTTTCCGCGTTCAGCTCGAATTCTGTGCAACTTGCCGCAAGTTTGACCAAACTACTGTCCACCCCACTGACGGAAGGTCCCTTCTCCCCATCGCGCGGTCGCCCCGGGACTGTATCACGATGGCAAACGCGAAAATTAAAAAAAGCTCCCGTTACGTTCTTCGTTACGATAACACTTGATAACCGGAAATAACGACAACAATGGTAATAACGATTGAATCGAAATTTGTCGAAAAGAGAAACATGGTGACTTTTCCGAATTAGTTGCAAAGACTAGATGAGAGAATTCTCGATAGAAACGCGAACGAACTTATCTGCCGGTACTTTCAATCGCCAACGTGGCAAAGGAACGCGAAACGACCATCCATCTAATAGAACTGAACAGTTATTCGAGAGAGTTATACTGGTCGGGCACACGCGTGCAAATCTCTCCAAGCTGGCAACGACGATCAGTCATGATGAACCACGAGCCGGCAACAATGCGGACGTGGAAAATCGGCGTTGAAGGGTTGCGCGGGGGCCGGGGAAGGGCCGGGGGAGGAAGATGATGATAAAATAGAATCGTCGGTCAAGTTTCGGCGAAAACATGTCCGGATCTTCTCGTAAATCTCTAGAGTGCTCCGACGGGGGAGAATATTTTTTCGAGAGTGCCGCTTCCATCGGCACTCGAGAGAACGCTTATCCACCCACCCGTAGGAAATACGCTCGAGCGCTGCTTCGCCGGCTTTCGTGGCGGGACTCGCAACTGAACGATGATTGGATTAGTCAACGTCGTTTCTCAGAATTTCAACGAATATATATATATATATATACACAGGAAGTTTCGTGAAAATTCCTCGACGAGAAGAAACGTGCTCGTCGAATCCTTAAAGAGATCGGACGGTAATCGGCGAAGATCGTTCCAGCTGTTTGAAACAAATACATCAGAGTCGAACACCCGGCGTGTAGTTAGAATTTTGGAAAACATTTCAAACGCATTCGCTCTTCGAATTTTTAGTCAGCTCGTTCGCCGCGCACCGCCGCAACTACCCTCCGACTGTTTAATTTCGAAATTGCGAGGAGATTCTTCGCGGGGAGCAAACTTTTTCGCGTTGCGCGAGTCTAGGTAGCGGCGGCGGTGATTGCAAAAAGTATTTGTATACAATCTTGTTTCTCCGATAAAATGTTGTTCTCCGATCGAGCGTTTCGTTCTCGAACTTTCGCGGCCAAAAGTGCTGTTAAATTTCGACGTAAATTGAATTGAACTAATCGGCGCTTGCTCGGGTGACGCAACGAAAACACGACGAACAAAGTGGAATCGATCGTCGAATTTAAGAATGTCGCGCAAAAAAGTTCTTACATCTCGCGCGATAGTCCAGATCGCAGATCTGCTTCGTTGATAAATATCGATCGATTGATCGATATTTATCAAATCGCGTTACGGTAAATCGTAATTACTTCAGTCAGTCGTGCAAGACGAAATAAGCAACTAAACGAAGGTAGAGTTATTTCGATCGATGGAAAACTGGTAATCCCGCGACTTCATCTCGACAATGGAGAGAGAGATTACTATGAATACTCGCAGATGTGCGCGAACGTCGTCGTTGATCGAAACGACGCGCCCGTAGAAAGAAAAAAAAGCATTTCCATTGTCAGAGGAGAGGTTGATTTTACGGGATAACGACCGTAGCTATTGCGGTCCACGATGTTTTACTCGGTCGCCTAAAGTGACTTCGTAAATCACTGGGGGAGCGAGTTGTGCACCTCGGTCATTATACCAAATTTACGCGTTCTATACAACCTCTGCGGAATTCGAGTTGCGCGAATCGTTGGGGAAATTCTAGCCGGTTCTCCCGCACCGCCACCACCTCTCCGTCCTCGTTCGGTTCTCTTTAATCGAAACAAAAACTCGGCCCCGCTGCAGATATTGGCTTCTGAACGCGTAGCGGCCGCGCGCGGACCGTGTATGGACCGCCGGAACACTCGATGACGCAGAGATATCGCGAAACTTTCCCCCAGCTAGTGCCGATTAATTCGAGCGATTATACGGCGTTAAATCGCAATGCACCGTATAATACCGACCGCGCTCCGGTCCTGCCATAATACGTTAAGTCTGGCCAACGAGTTCGACGGTGCGAACGAACACGTTCGCCGCACGGTACCAAATGTCACCGAGAACGCGCGCTGCTGTTGAAATTGTGCAACATTGTACCCGATGATTCTCTTCCCCCCTCCCCCTCCCCTCTTTCACTCACTCACACACACACACACGTGTACACTCTGCGATCCTCTCTCATCTTTCCTCTGTCAAGCACCTCAATCTCTCCCCCTCTCTCGCTCGCTCGCTCGCTCCCGCTTCTCTGTTGGCGAACAGAGTCCAGTCGAGTGGCGTGTGTACAGTTAACGCCATTTCCCGACAGAGTTTCCATTCCTACTCTTTCTCTGTTTCTCGCCGCGGCACGAAATAGCGTTTTAGACGCGACGCGAAAAATCGTTCTCTATGGAGATTCGTGCAAACACCGAGCGAAAAACGATAAATTAATGCATTCGAGATCGACGACGGCCGCGTCGTTTAATGACCGTGCCAGGTAGTTGAAGATGCAACGCGTACGCGTTCACGTACCTGCGTACATGTTGATCGATCGATACCAACTTGGATCACTATCGAAAAGCTTGTGCTATCGATCTCGCGTGAAGCGAGATCTCGAACGATATTTCCGCAACACCGTGTAACATTGTTGGTTTTAATACGGCATAAAAGTGACTATGACTGCAAGTACAGAGAAACCGTGACACGATGCTACACGCATATTATATGTTTTTGATAAAAATCACACGTGCATCTTACTCGAGCGCGAATTTACCTACTAATTGCAAGTCTACTTAGAAAAGTCTCGCCCCTTGGTCGAGATAATTTCGCCAACGTCAGTCTCGAACGCGCCTCGGATATAGCCGACCTCTTTCACTGAATCCGCCGTCTCACAGTTTTAACTTCTCCCCTCTGAGTATTTTCCTCGTCCAAACAACGAATCCAGATCTAATCACTCCACCCGACGCGTTTCACCGCTAACGACAGTAGTAGGTTTCGGAAATGTTGCAACGAGTTTTCAGCGACACGAGCTCGCACGTGTACAAGCGGAAAAATGTATGGTTTTCGAGTGTAAAGCTCGGAGTCGCGAGAGAACTTGTATCGATTGTATTGTACAAATATAAATTTAATGAGAAAGTTACGCGACTTGGTACGACGCGGGGCGAGGCGAGGCGAGGCGAGACGAGACGGGACGACCGCGACAAGGAACGAGGCCGCGTCTTAAGGAAAAACTGCCGGAATATTATTATACTGCATCATAGTCACCGGCAACGGCGCGGAGAAAAATGTTTTGCATCTGCAGCTGACTAGGATATGATATAAGTAATGGTTGCGCAAATTTCCTTTGGGGCAATGCGTTGCTATCGCGATTCCAGTAGTTCGCTCGCGCGCGCGCGCGCGCGACGAGTGACACGCGGGCTTTCTTATCAAGCGAAACCGCCGTTTCTCCCTCTGTGCTCGGCCTCGTCGACTCCGAGCCGGTCGGCGATTACATCGAGAGAGCGAAACGACGGCTAAGGGCAACGACCGTTAATAGCCCAGCGCGCGGCCGAATTATTTTTCCGTCTCCGTCCTTTTAGCCGCGACGATATTATTTAATAAAAATGGCAGAGCGTAACGGTTTTTCGAGCTCGCCTGGCCGCTGGCCAGGAATCAGCCACCCCCCCCGTCGTGCATTCTACCGGAAGATAACGCGATTGCAATTAGAATGAACCGCGATAAACGGAAGCGCCGTGAGAATGTATATATACGTTTCGGAAGCTAGTGGGGCCGGAGGGAAGAGGGGCAACGAGAGCCGCGCACGGGACGAGAACGCCAATTCCCCGGGTATTTTTTCTCGAACGTGCGAGACCGTGTGTTAGGTCGTGACTAAGTAAATTGCGGGATTCGGTAGCAGACTGCACAGCAGACCGAGTGACGACACTCACGGGTCGTTTATCCTGCGATTCCGCAACGTTCCCTTCGAATTTGATCGATGACTAGTATATATTTATCGATACTAGCAATTATTTCGATCACGCGAGTTAGTTCTTTAGCAGGAAAAGGAAGATTATTTTTCAAACGATGGAATACTTTCTCAAAGAAAACATAACTGATAGAATTCAGATAGAAAACAAATTACAACGCCACTCCTACTCGAGGACTGCCACATGCCCCCTCGCGAATCACGTGACCGAAATCAACCAATCGCTAATTTTCGTTGCATCGGCGTTGCACCTGAAGAGGTTGTCACTCGATTTTCTGCATTACCCCCGCTAAAATCACTTTCGGTGATGAAAAAAAAAAAAAAAATTCTCAGAGATGTGTGTACGTGGGTGCAAGGGGAGCGCGCACTTCGACGCAGCCTCGAAACTGGAAGAGACGGTATCCGTTTGTCGTTTCTCTTTGTTCGAAGCGGAGGAGCGGGAGAGGAACGGTATCGAGCGTAATGCGGATCTGGAAAGGGCCAGCGGTGACTGGAAAGCCAGGGGATTGCGGCTACGACTCAAAGTGCAAACGTACGGCAGAGAGAAGGTTGCCGTACGACGTAGATACGACGGAACTCCTGCTAGAACCGGGGAATATTAATCGCAGCCACTGTCGGTATCCTCCGCTACAGCCCAACCGCTCATACCGCCCCGGCCTGAGAGTTCTCTCCTTTGCTCCGGCGTTTCGCCACCCCCGTCTCCGTCTCCGTCTCCGTCTCACGTCGAGGTCTCTCGCCGCCGTCGCCGTCGCCACCGCCACCGCCACCGCGGCAACGACTTCTCTCTTCTCGACCTCTTCTCTGCTCCTCTTTACCCCCGCCAGGCGTCTCTCTTGCCCTCTCAGGACCCTTTTCCGTGTACCACATCAAGCCGAGAGACGGCTACTAATGAGGCCAAAAACATCGGAGCCCCGGAGTTACGACCGTCCCAAAAACGTTACCGGGCGTGATTTAGAGGATGGTAATGGACCTTACCCTCGACGAGCGGAGGAATGCCAGCGCCGCTGCCTCTGCGAATCTTTCCTTCGCAGCGTCCTGCACGCGTTATCCCTGGAAACTTATCCCTATCCCTATCCCCCTCCGTCGTGGAACAAGATTTTGAATAAACCTGGGCTCCTTTTTACGAGTGTCAAACACGCAAACATTGCCTTCCTCTACTTGTTAACGCTGTCGTTGTTGTACAATGCAGTTACAAGTGCTCGCAAATGTTCCTTCGCCAGAGCAGATGAATGTGGAATATGAGATAATGATACTCAAAGACACAAAGACGTTGTAGCGTTCGACGGACAAAATATACTTCCACTTGGCTGTCGTTTCTTCGATAATAAACTGCTTCGCCCGGTCTATACTTATAAAAAAAGGGGATATAGTATGCACCTAAACGTCTGCTATGTCCATACCGTCAGTTTCCGCGATTTCGAGTTGTTTTACGGCGAATTATTTCCAAACGGGAAGAGAGATTCGGTGATGTTTGCACGGGAAGACGAGTTTCGTCAACGAGGAAAATGCCGCGGAGCGCCAAAGTGAAAGAACCAGACCCGAACGCTTAGTTTTCCGTCGCTGTAACAGCAACGATTCAAACCGCTGGTTCTTCTCCGGCGAAAAGGAAATTCTCTCGAACGAGTACCGGAGAAACCGGCGGCCGCGACGTTGAAAAACCGGCGGCCGCGACGAAAGTGGGTCTAGGCTTCACGGTGCTGGAGTCTTCAAACAGAAGAGAGAAGAACCGATATATGCATACGTATTACACGCAGGAACGTGAAAATAAAAACTGAGAAAAGATGGATAGGCTAATTTGATCGAGCGAATCGGTTCTCGCTTGTGCTTGGTACGCGGCAGTCTGAGCCTATCTAATCCGACGCGAAAGGGCTACGCGTGAGCTAAAGGGATGTAGGATGAAGTCGAACAAGATTGTAGAGAATTCAAGAGAGAGAGAGAGAGAGAGGGAGGGAGGGAGGGAGGGAGAGAAACGTAAACTACCCTACAGTGGAGAGAAGATAGGTACGCAATGTGTATTCCGTAGATTCGAGTGGGCCGAATGGCACCGGCGCACCCATTTTCCGATAGCTAATTACCGTGGATATGCAAGCGCGTCCGTTGCAAACGCGTGCGCTATCGCGTATACGCGCGATACGCTTATCCACCGTGGTTCGATACGCGGCAGAGAACGATGAACGCTCGCATCGCCGGCCGCTGCTGCTCCGAAAAGTCTCCGAGGTTCGCGCTCGAAGCGAACGAAAGGGGGCGAATTACTTTTGCGCTCCGCGTCGCGTGTTGCGTCGCACTTTGAAGAAGCACAGAGGCTGCTAACTCGAGTCGATAATCGCAGTGGCCACGATGGCCAACCTGCGGCTCTTTTCGACTCTGACCGTGGCTGATCGCAAATTTATCGCAACTTCTCTTCGATTCGAACGAGCGAAGAAGATAGAAGCGCGAAGAAAATAATAATTACAGATACACGCGTACGTACGTGAACAATTTGTGTGTTTGTAACAAATGATAGATGCGACTCTCGAGTGGCATCGATAAATATATTCGACGTGGCGACGAAATTTGTCGTGTCGCCTCTGTGGTACAGTTGTGCTACTTAATTTATCGACAGCGCCGCAGTTGTCTGCTTAAATGCGGTAATATTCTGAGACGGAAATTCAACGAACGAAAGAAGGAAGAGAACGTTAGAAAGAAAGAATTCTTTTGAGAAAAAAAAAGCAGTGGTTCGGCTCGATTCTAACATTTAACGACAGCGATAGTTCCGGACGAAAATTCGACGCGATAAAGCGCAGATTTAATCTCGAAGCGATCGTGGCCGTTGTAAGTAATTAAAGTCGATAGCGGTATCTATACCCGTGTTATCCCGCACGTGTTGTTCTGAGAGAATTTCCAATACGCTCGTTTGGCAGACCGCGAGGATTATTACCAGCGAAACACGGCGCAGAAATTTGACGTTTCGACCGCTGTTACGTTCGTCCGTCGAATAGAAATTTTCATCCATTCCATGAAAAGAAATTTGCCCCGCTGTGTTCGATCGGAACTGTAACGACACATCATCCGTCTGTTCCGATGGCGTGGCAAATTCGACTTGAAAAATCTCGCGGCACGTTCGTCGCGCGAACAACGGGATTTTCGTAAACGAGAAGGGAGGTTACGAATCGATAGAGGCGTCAATTTCAAACCAGTTTCCCGAAATGATCGACACGCGGAGGGCCGCTGGAGGCATCGAAATGCCACGGTTGTGAACGGCGCTTAAGCCGACGCGTTATCGACACGCTTGGGAATTGGAGCTGCTAGGACAGCTGCTGCTAAAGTATGCATGAACAGGGACTGTTTTGTATCCGTATACTCGGTGTGCAACTATTCCTCGTACATGTTGTTCCTCGTTGATCGAACTGCTACGTTTGTCGCGCTATAGTTAGTTACCGGCCCTGTCCGATTAAGTCCAGGTAGACACGTATTTTCGGTTATTGGCTCCTTCTCCCTCTCCTTCTCCGCTGGCAGTGGCGGACGAAAGACGGTCGTCGAGTGGCGAGGAAATGTATCGCACTTTTCGCGAGAAGGGAATTGCCAGGCTCCAACAACGACGACGAACAAATAATAAACAATAAACGTGAAATATGTATTTGAGTATGACACGTGGTGGAGTTTTCTCCTTCTCCTTTTTTCAGTTTGTAGTAAAGTTTCGACCTTTTCTTATCGATTTGAGAAATTTGTACCGTTCTCTGACAACATGGTCAAGTCCCATTTCTCGTCTTCTCCGATCGACTTCGAAGATCGACTCTCGCGAAATTCGGCCTCGTATTTTCGCATCCTTTTCGTTTCTCTCTTTCTTCTTTTGGTCGCGCGATACACGTCAAAGCGGAGAAACGCGACTGCCGGTCGTTAATAATCGTTAGACGTTGACGACGAGGCAGGGGACCCACGACACGATCTAAGAAACGAGGCAGCCTGATGGGGCGTCACCGTGGCTCGGTAAGCTGCACGGCTAACGCCCTGAAGCGGATGCGATTACTACGCGATACCTTGTCTCGTCGGTCGGCGCGAAGCCTATTTTCTGTGCGACGCGCGCGCTTTCTCGATGACCGGCTAAAAATAATCCCCCGTAGTCGAACCAGCGCGATCGGCGGACGGATATAAAGGCGACAGTGCGCGGATGAAAAATAAAACGGGCAAAGCTTCGCTTACAGGCGGTTTTCTCGTTCGCGTCTGCGATACACGCGGCCACAAATTGCGAACCCACCGGCCGGACCGGTTTATCATCGCGACGTATCGTCGCTCGCCTATAGGAAAGTATAGAAATAACCCGATAAAATTTCCCTCCCTTAATAACGCCGCGCGCCACCGGGCGTTTCCTCTCTTCCTTCCGGCGGCGTGGTATTTCGCCCGCGTTATCTCGCCGAACGAGCGTAGATTTCCTGAATGCCGGGTGGGAAACGCTCTCGAGCGCGCGAAAACCAGGCAGCAAAGCTATCGCGATTAGTTCTGCCGCGAGTTGTTCTAACAAGTTGTTTCCCTCTCGCGTCAAAATCTGCTTCGACGCACGCCCGTGTGTGTGTGTGTGTGTGTGTACAGTCTGTAGTTGTGTAGGTCGCGTCTTTCGACTCGGAGAACGAGAGTCGAGAGGAGAATTCATTCTTACCGCATCGCGGCAGAAAGAAAAACGAGCGATGGACTGGGCAATAAAGTTGACGCGGTAATTTGGCGGGCCACTCCTTCGGATCTAGGTGTGCGTTATTTACGCGAATACTGCAACACAGACGGAGGGGCAGGGAGAGAAGGAAAAAAAAAAAGAAAGAAAGAAAGAAAGAAAGAAAGAGAGAGAGAGAGAGGGAGAGGTGGTGCGATAGTGGCGGACAGAGTCGACTCTGGCGGGGGTGGAGTCGTGCAGAGGTGCTGTCTGCAATGTGCAATGCATTGCAATGCACCACGATACGAAACCACTTGGAGTTTTCACGGAGTTGCACCAGCGTTGCGTCGTTGCACCACCGATGCCAGGTTCGTTCCGCTTGTAACGTGTTTGCGGGCGACGGGCACAGAACGAAGCGAAACGAGAATTCTGGAGAATGGTGAGACCGAGAGAGAGAGAGAGAGAGAGAGAGAGAGAGAAGCGGCACAAGAGATGGAGAAAGAGGAAAACTAGGAACGGATGGTCGAAAAAGTTTTATCGAATGCGGTCGTACCGCCTTCGGTGTTGCGAAACACAATTATCTTCGTAACGTCGCTTACGCCCCGGTGGTATCTTGCGAGTATCGCCAGAGTTGGACTATCCTTGGAGCTCGGGACGGGGCGGCCACGGGATCGTATAATTCTCCGTGGCATCGAACCGCGAGGTCGGTGATCTCTTCCAGTCGCGTACGTGCAAACCGTCTCTGGAGGGAAGGTATCGGACCTGAGCTGCTCGTACGACTCCTAACTACACCAAATAGGTTTCGGTTTGAACACGACTCGTACATTAAAGGTTAGCTCCTTGTCGGAAAGACGGGATTCGTAGCTGAAGGAAGCGGCGGCAGAATGGGCGGGGGGCAGTTGAGGCAAGTCGAGGACTTTAACACCGACCGACCGACCGATCGAGAGAGAGAGAGAGAGAGAGAGAGAGAACTCATAGCCACCACGAAACGGGAACTTGGCCGTGCCAAAAGTCGAAAGCCGCACCGGCGAAATCGATCCCTCGGTCTCTCGCTCCGCCGGTTATAGACGTAATCGTCGAAACCTCTTTGCCTAGTGTCGGACGATTGAAAACGTTCCCTCCCAACCCCTCCCCCTCCTCCTCCTCCTCCTCCCGCTCTTCCGCGATTCAGTCCGTTCGCCTTCTCGCCCGAGGAAAATACTCGGGCGTTTATTCAAACGACCGTACACGATCGGGTTTACGATCGTGCCGAGCGTACCACGAGAACCAAACACCGATTGTGTCGTCGAAAAATTTCGCCGCCCGATTCCACGTAGTAAACGAATCCCGGAATCTCAATCTGTGTAATTTTACGGAGGTTGGCCCTCCGAACTAGAAAAGTTGTGTAATACGTAAGAAAAGAAGGGAACCTTTTATACGTACATTTGGCGAAACCACGGTCTCCTAGCCGGCTCCTTTCACCGCCGAACAATTTGCTCCGTTTCGTTTCGACGGGAGGATCGATACACGCGCACTTTTCCACGCTGCAGAAATTTCGTCGACGCGCGAAACAACGACGACGCCGGTGGTCGTCACGGAGGTGGGTAATAGCACCCAGACCCGGAGGAACACACCTTCCTGCCGGTTTATGCACGGGGGAAGAAAATTGTATCGTATGGTATCTCGGCAGCGGTGAACCGGATGCCAGAATTTAAACGTGTTTTATCTTTCAGGCGATGAAACGGCTAAGTAGGTAATTGAAATCGGCCGAGACGCGATGGTGAATAACGCGATCCGATTATCACGGCTTAGCTGCCGAGGGGATTTGTTTCCGTTAATACGTGCCGGGAAACGAAGTTCTTAAACTGTTGAATCAACTCGTGCCGTGCGTATAGTTGAGCGATTATTTCGCCAACGTCCGCCTAGGGCGTCCATCGTTTCTCAAAGCGTCGACCGCCACCACTGGCCATCCAGTGAAACTTTCTACATCTCTCGTCGTCCAATGATTCAAATTTTTCAATCAAAGAACTCTCTCTCTCTCTCTCTCCTCGACAAAGCTGATTAACAGGTCAAACTAAACCGTTTCTCGGTAGGACCAAACACTCGCGAGTATCACGGTCGAATTAGTAGTAGGCGAGTTTATCGGCGTTTCTCTTTCGTTTATTCGACGTGCTCCATGAAACACGTCTCGAGTACCGACGACCGGGGGCAACGCGCATGAGCGAGTGCTCCTTGGGACTAAAAACACCGTGCCGATACACAGCGAGGAGAATAACTGCTGTACCGCGAACGATGAAAAATCATCGATACGTTAAACCGTTACGACGTTGTATCGTGCAACGGTCCATTTGGTCTCATCTCGAAACTCGCAGTCTCGTAATCTCCAGTCTCTTTTCTTCAGCGATATCCTCTGTATCGCGCACACCGGATGGGAGAGCAACGATTTTCCTCCGTTCTCGACAATTTTTGAGAAACTTTCTTCGCCGTAGTCGCGAAGATTGAAAGATTTTCTTAAAAATTACCGTGTCGCGGGGCTTGAATTTTCGTTTCGCTCAACTCCAATGTTCGATACCAACGGCGAGAAAGAATCGCGCGCGGCGAGTTTTCAGGGATCGTTGTATTTTCAAGACGGAGTGGCGGAGTTAATCGTAAAAAAAAAAAAAAAACGAGAAATTGTTCGGGGATCGTCGTGAATTTTTACAATTGGATTTTTCATCGTCAGCCGGCGCTGTGTTGCATGTACTCCTCGCCGGTGGTATCGTTACGAGATCGAACGTTCGAATCCGTAGAAACAGCAAACGAGATTATCTCTCGCCGTGGTTAAGGAAAAACGGAAATCGAACAACCTTTATGCTTTGGCGTCGCTCGCGCTGCGGAATAATTCACGTAGCACGATTTTCACGGCAATTTCGTCTTCGGAACAGTTCGCGCATTAAACCGCGTACGTATTTGTTTTCTGCGTTCTCGCATAGGAATTGGGGTGAGGTATGAAGCTGCATTAAAATTTATGCACGCAACAATGCATTCATTCAGCCAGGCATTCGCTGGTGGAGAGACAGAGAGGGAGCGGGAGGGAGGGAACAAGATCGATTTCATTATTGAAAATATTTCAGCGGTGGTTTAGCGGTTCTTTCGACCCTGCGCGAAGAACGCGCAGTCTTAAAAATTCCATTGTAAGTATGCCGGAGAAATTCAATGAATTCAACCCTTTGACCAGGCATTCGGAACGAACGATTTGGAAAATAATTATTTCCTTGACGTTCCTCGAGTCAGGCGCAGAGGTTAATTTAATTCGATTCAACGGAAGATTACGTTAGGCGGTTCGACGGAGAATCGGCAAAAAAAAAAAGAAGAAGCGCTTTTGTTGAAAATAAATAGATCGCAGAGAGATTTTCTTTGGATTTGCGTTTTTGCTTTTGCGATGAAAAGAGTCGAAAGAACGGAATATGCAGCTGGGTAATTTAACATTGGCAAGAAGCGAAGGACGGTGCTTTTTCCTACTTTTACGAAAATGTAACGATCGACGTTCGTTTCGTCACTGTCAAACAAGCCTAATATTTTCACCTATCGCTACGTGTCTCGCTTCGTGTTAAAGAGCGTTTAAATTAAAAGAAGCAAAAAAATACGACTCTTATAAATTTCATCAAACGTCAAAAATACATATGAAATATGCATGCCTCGGATTGAAAAAACAAAACAAAACAAAAAAGAAAGAAAGAAGGAGATTTAACGTATCGCGCAACAATTCCCCGCTTCGCAATCCGGCAGTGAAAAAAATATCTGCTTGTCAAATCAACCGTGAATTCCGCGGGATTTAAATAAAATACCAAGTTGCCTCGAATCCACCTCCGCCCCGTTCCGATAAGAATAAAACGAGATACCCCGGAATTCCTCGGAACTCGCCTCTCTCGTTTTAAAACCTCTCGGAATTACTCGCAGCTATATACGACGATATTTCTGTTCCTTCTTGTTTGTCTGTTCTTCGCCCTGGTTTTTCCCGGTGGCGATGCGCCGGTTCATCGAGTCGCGAAGTACGCCGATGCAAATCAAGTTTCTACCGGCAAGTTCGTTCGGTCGCGACGAATCGAAGCCGCGAGACCTCGAGCGTACGGGAGAGGCTTTCAACTGAAATGGACTCCGCCAACGGACTGGTCGCTACCTCTCCAAACAGTATTTCTAAGAAACTTTACCTACACACACACACACACACACATTTTACATTGTATTTTTCGAGAATATCGGCAACCGAGAGAGAGATAACTTAAACTCTGCGCCATTAGAATATCGGCAAAGTCGAGAAACAAACGCGCGGCGAACGGGACCGGTGGAAATCCTAAATTCTTGCCACACCTAACGGACGACCGTGTCAATTTGCAAAAAATGAATGTAACGCGCTCGTAAAAATACTTGCTAACACGCCGCCGCGCGTTGTACGAGTGGTGTCGTTCGTTTTTCTTTTTTTCTTTTTCTTTTTGCCAACAACAGCGCTTGCGCGAGATAGATATCGCGGTAGAAGACTGTATATCTCGAAAACGTGCTAGAAACATTCGATGTACAGTCATAACCCTCGGACAGATTTGCGAGCGAGAAGTAACTCGAGGTAACAGTCGTAACGAAGATGGACGGGATGGCGCGGAATTTGCGAAAAATTTCCGTAATTAACAGCGACTCGCACTACGGAGGGATCTTGGGCATCGCGAATTCGCCTATTCGCCGGTCCATTCGAGATCCATCTCCGCGGCAATTACTCGCGGCGGTAATTCAAATTTGCCTCGACGTTAGTTATACCGTCAACAATAAGAGCACTCGCAGAGCGGCGCCGCCGTCTCGCGGAGATCGTAGAGACATTGCGAACAGCCGTGTCAAATTATATAGCGCGATCGAAAGTTCGCGAGAAATCGAACGCGAGCGTCCCGAGCGCCGTAAATAAGCGAATAATATTTATCGAAACACCGACGTGTTTCCCGGCGGCCGCAGCTCTGAATATTCAACGTGCTAACGATCTCTCGTTAATCGTCTCTTCGATCCAGTCGTTTTTTTTTTTTGTTTTTCTTCCTTTTCAACCGTAAATAAAACAAAGCCCGACGATAATCCCTGTACCGGTGCAAACAGAAATCGAAGAACAAGGCGAGCTTGCTTCGATCGCTTCTGGGACAAACGGCGAAAGTGGGGAAAAAAGAAGAAGAAGAAGAAGAAGGCGGGAAAGAAGAAGGGAAGGTTAGGAAGGAACGGATCGAGTGTCGAGACGAGGATGGGTCATTGCGCGGTCTAAGCCGGAAAACGCCAGAAGACGAAAGAAGATGCTGCCCGGTATTATATCGAGAATATTTCACGGGGCGACTCCATCGACTACCATGACCGTCTCTCTCTCTCTCTCCTTCTATTGTTACGCTCCTACGAGTTTCCCGATACTTGGCATTATATTAAATTATTATAGCGTATACGGGTCGGCGCTTCCACTCGAGAATGTAGTCGAACGACCACGTAATACCCTCCGCACGATCTACGCAGAAGCCTGTGAAACGTTGCTTTACCGAACTTCGAAATCGATAATTACGAATCGGTTATCGGGCGTTTGTTGCAAACCGCATCAATCGCGCGCATTAACGCGGTCGTTTCGAATCGAATGATACATCCCCCCCCCCTCCCCCCTCCCACCGTGGAGGATCACTGCCTTGGTTAACGCTTTACAGCGTATTAAGAATTCGAAATTTGCTCGTTGCTCGATCGTTCGACGTACGCTGACTTGTCAATTTTCACAATTCTCGTTTGAGAGTGAAACTCTGTAAATAAAAATTCTTAAAAGTTTTTGTCACGACGCAATTTCGCGAGATGCACCGTCGTTATTCGCAACAATTGATTATTATTACTACACGAATGCACATTGAATACACGTTATTCAACGTGTTGCGTATCGTTATTTTTATTATCAACTATCGACAACATCTGCGCGAGCGTATAAATGACATAACATTCGATCCGAAATGGAAGAATTTTAATCAAAACAATTTCCAATTTTAATCAAAACAATTTGCTTTGCAACAAATAGCAGTTGACTATTATACGCAGTTTTGTCGCTGCAAAAGTGAAATAAATAAATTGCCGGAAAAATCGAGAGATCGACAACCAAAGATCCCAGAACTTGTCTGACTGGAAGTTACAGGATGCAATTCAATTCGACAGATTCGTGTTTTTAGCAATTTCCGTCAAATTTATATAGTTTTAAGATGAGTTCGCGGAGTCTTTATCCGCGACGGCGGTATATAAAGTAATGAAACTCTGCAATCCATTAATAACTCTTCTTAAAATTGAATACCGAGCTTAATTTATAGGAAATTAATTTATTAGAGGTAATTTCAATTTATTTATAATTCCGAACAGTCCGAGATTATAAACATCCGTACCGCCATATCTCTGAAAGAGATACCTCTATTTTCCGAATGTTTAAATCTGTAGGACAGGACTTTGAGGGACGAACTTAGTTCGCCCCAAGTTTCGCTCGAAGTGAGAGTAATTTCGCCATCGAAACTCGGGTGGGCGCCGAGTGGAAAAGGTTTCCGTTAAGAAAGTAATTAGAACGTTCTAATCACCGAGAGCAATTGCATTTGCTCGCCTGCCCGTCGACCAGGTAGCCAGGTACGTTAATTCGAGCCGATTATCATCCCTATAGCTGGACAATAATTAAGCGGGCCCAGCTCGGTCCGTGAAGTGCTGCGGTTTTGCTTGCATACTAACCTAAATTCATGGGATGTATTTACACCCGCATACTCGCGTGCACGTCTCTAGGTCGTTCTACCGACCAGCCGTTTCTCTCTCTCTCTCTCTCTCTCTCTCTATGAACGTACCTCGTGGATTCAATTCCCCTGTCTATCCTCGTTGTCCCTGCTCAGTCTTTAATAACGCCATTTTCGCGTACAGCCGAACGACGATCCGACGATCCTTCGAGATTTCCCGAAAATAGTCGAGCACGTTGAAATAAATAAAGCGAAAGATGCGACGACGCGATGTCAAAAAAATGACACACGGTGCAGTTGATTGTAATATCGAGAATTATTTACGCTACATCGTGTGCGTCCGTCGGAGATTTCCGATCGAGCGGAGCACGTTTCCATTTTTCTGTACGCGACTTTCAAACGGGTAACGCGTTAGCTCTCGTTGAACTGGCAAGTACGTAGCTCCAGCTTTTACGAGCAATTGTTTTTATAATCCCGTGCGGATAACTTTTAAACAAACGTTTGAAAACTTAAAGCATCGAATCGCAGCAAACTGCAAAAATTCTTCTCGCCGATAAAAATTAAACTCGAGGCAAATTAATTTGCCACGCTTTGAGGCAGAAGCGGGAAACATCTTTGGTCAACCGTAGCACGCATCGTACCTACCCCTGCACATTTATTTCGAGCGAGGGAATTGAAATTTTTTCCAACCATGCTCTCTGTTCGTCGCGCAAGCGGCTCTTTCACGCAACAGGTTACTCGACCACCGTTCGATTCCACCTTCATCGAATATTTGTATCTAAATCTTGAAAAGACGAGAGACGCGACATTTATTTTTCACGGTAATCGATCCCGCTCCGCTGGAGGCTCGCCGATACTCGACATGAAGAGAACGCTATCTTTCGCGAAGGCCTTTGAGCGAAAGAGAATCTTCGTCCGCGATTGAAAGACGTTTCATATTTCAACCGATATTCTCTCATGAAGGAAATTCAAACAGGCAAATGATCTGCGCGTATCGTGGCAAATTTGTTTGTCGCGAGAAAATGTCACGGAAAATTTTCCAAAAACAATTCTCGCAACGCTGTCCCTTCGAACTTTGAAATCCAAAAGGTTCGTGCAAAGCGACTCCTCGTTCCCACTTTTATTCGAGCGGGTAACTGCCGATTGAAAAACTTGGAAAACAGCGTCTGCCGCAATTACGACGAGCTGACGGATTGCATTAGGCACCTGACCGATTGCCGGAGGAATCGATGATCCGACGCGATCAGAATATCAAAATTGGCGGAACGTCGTCCGATGAACAGAGAGAGAGAGAGAGGAGCGAGCGGCGGCTTTTAATTTGAAAGATCTAATTAAAAAGGGGCGCGAGTCGGCGGCGGTGTGCTTTTGAAAAGGAACGCGTAAAAAAATTCTGTTTAACCAGAGCGGACGCTTCGCCGGATTCTTTGCCAGAGAGGACTGGTCACTAGTCGCTAGCCTCTCCGTTTGATTGTTTCCCTGATAAGATGCTTCGGGTCAATCATATCACGACGAGCCGCCGCCAAATCGTTACCGTGTTCACGTTGCATATTCATCGAGCTTGCTGGTGGCTTGCGTCTTCCAATTAGTCGGAATTATTTTACGTGCAGTTCGATTTAGGCACTGCTCGAAGATGCTGAGACGTTTCACTTTTCGTTTTCAACATTCGGCATCTGTCACGCGTGTATTTTGCAATATATAAATATAATGTACAATTTACAACATGTGCTGCGACTGTTTGTGTATCGAGAGTCTACGGATTCACTGTACGCTGTATCACTTAATTTTCGCAGGTAAATTATTTCTAAATAGTCTAACAAATCCAAACAAAAAAAATAGAGAGAGAGAGAGAAACGTCTAGGGCAGGAAAAGAGAAATTTCGAAAAAAGAAAGTCAGCCGACAGAGACCCCAGCGGAGTTGTAAGAAGCGCACTAGAAAATTTTCCTCGATAATCTCGACGAACCGTGAAGCTCGTTTCCAAGCTCCGAAGATCGATAATCGGCGAGAGTATTTTCTCTTTAACGGCAACGAGTGCTACTCGAGGGAGAGACTTCACTTTTCAGCTTCGTCGACCTTCGTACTCTATCGAGAAGAGAGTGCGAAAAATGTTATTGGTTTCGCGTGTGAAAGCGGCTCTTTGCCGATCTTTCTGAATGGAGATAAGGATCGTTTGAAGGGAAAGGTTCTTCGGGAGGAGGAAGAAGAAGAAAAGAAAAGAAAAGAAAAGAAAATTATCTGGCGTGACAGTTTGACTCGGGCGCGCACGGTGTTCTACATGCGATTTCACGAGCGAGCCAACCATGCGACATTTTTCTTGTTCAACTTCAACCCAATCGCGGTGTGACACGGGAGAAAGCCAGCCACGCTCACGAACACAGTACCGCGATTAAAAATGAAACGTTGAAAATGGAAACTCAGTCGCGTGATCAATTAATCGTAAACAGTCGTAAACTTTGCATCTTTTGGTTTCGCAACGTGCAACGTAATTGTCAATGTGCATCTTCAAAAATGAATAAATGAAATTGAATCGAAAGTGTCACATTTCACGAGTGAGAAATGCGAGACGACGTCGCTGTCGTGTTTCTTTGAATCGTAATTTCGAATATTTTGAAATCCCATTTGACGCGACTGTCACGGCTGTGTTAATGAAAATTTCAAAGCAATTTGGAAACGCGTAGCGCGAGATAACAAAATATTTACTGCAATTACTCATTATCGTGTGCAGAATGCAGAATGTCGAAGACTCACTAATACAGTGGACGTCCGTAATAATAAACATCGAAATATCTTGTAATTCCGGATATCGCGTATTTCCAGATACCTCTCGACACACTTTTCCGATATAATCGCGATACAATCGCGACGGCTCTCGCAACAGTGCCGATGAAATTTCGAAACGTTTCGAACGCAACGGAGATTTCTACGAAGCGCTCCGACACCGATTTACTTTCGCGAATCTGCGCGACGTTCGAAAATGACAAACTTTGTTCAAATCTGCAGAAATCTCCACGTCCGAAATGTTCCGATTCGCCACGAATTGACCAAACGTTCGCGAAACGGCAAGAAGCACTGAAACTTCGATTGTGGAACAGCCGGAGCGAAAGTAAAGACGACTCTCGTTAGAAGGAGACAGGCAGGATCGATGAAGCGCAATTTGTCGAAACGCGTTTGTCCCACGCGAATAACTTTTGTCATCTGTGGTAAGTCGCGAGCGTTCGCGGAAGTTGCGAACGCTCGTTGTAATTACCGGGGAAAGTATAGTTGAACTTGCGCACGGAATGGAAGAAGGGAAAACGCAACGAAGAAGAAGCGGATCGGCGCGGCATGGCGCGGTATGGCATGGCATGACGTGGCGTGGCGTGGCGTGGCGTAAAGGACGACGGGAGAGAATCGCGATCACGCGAGTCGAGCCAAAACGACTCGGGGAGAAACAGCGCGACACACAGAGCGCGGTGCAGGGACAAAAGAACGAGGGAAGAGAGAAGGAGAAGAAGAAGAAGAAGAAGAAGAAGAAGAAGAAGGAGGAGGAGGAGGAGGAGGAGGGTATTGCCGTAGCTGGGACTACGTTGGAAGTTAGATCGATGGCGTGGCCGAGCAGCGAAGACGAGAACCGGATCCCGGGTGATCCGTCTTCGGTCTACGGTTTAGTATCGGCCGGTCGACCGTTAATCCTGCGTTACATCGGCTGTGGACCTAACCCGGGCCACTGTCGATCGAGCGAATCCTAGGCGACAACGCACACTGTGTGTGCACGCGTATATAGTTCGATATTCCGGAGAGTATCTGGTGGCCATACGGTGAAACGATACCGTGCCGGAGCACGATAGGAGTTTGCTCGGGCACCGAGCGCTAAGCCGAAGAGCAACGCTTCGCCGAGGGAGCACCACCATCCCCGTTGTTGCTGGAAAGGGACGGAGTAGCGACGGGGTGTCAGGAGGAGGCGGGCTAACGTTACCCCACATCCAGAAGCGTCGCGATTTCTCACCCTTATCTTATCTAGCGAACCGCTTTCCTCTTCGTTCCCTCGCTCCTTCTTCCGATGCCGTTTCATGCGGTCTTTGGCGACCACGCACCCTCTCTCTCTCTCTCTCTCTCTATTCCTTTCTTTTCTTTCCTTCCTTCCTCCCTCCCTCCCTTTCTTCAACTCTGACGGAAAATTCAAAATTGCACGTGAACGTATCCGTATACGAGGTGCAAAGAGAAAATTAAATTTTTTACCACTCGACGAAGTAACACGTTCCCGTTTCCCCTCAAACGCCTCCCCCCTTGTACGAGTAAATAGCTGCAGTTTATTGACAAAAGCAAACGAAATTCCGATCACGCAGAGGGATTAATCGCGGCTACTTGCTCCCGCGAGCCTGACGCAATTGCATTTTTCAGCGAGGAAACGAAATTGTTCCGTTATTACATACCCGCGTGAGGGTTCAAAATTTGTCCGATTCTTCCAATTACCCAACTTTCCCCGTATAAATCGAGCAGCCAATTTCTTTCCCAACATTCCCTCGATCCTCTTCCAGCCGGGCATCAACTTTCTTTCTTTCTTTCTTTCCCGCTCTCGTTCGACGAACGTCAACTCGAACCTCGTCCGGGGCGAGCTTTTAATTCCACGGATCGACGCGGAATTTCGAACGGGGAGGGCCTTCTCCTCCTTTTGCGAGGGACTACGTCCAGTTCGGGACAAAGCTTGCAAGCCAGAGCCCCTTGGTCTAGTGTCTCTCTCTCTCTCTCTGGCTCGCTCGTTTCGTGCGAGCGCGCCCCCGAGCAAACGGAGCGGACCGAGCAAACGAAGTAAACGGAGCGAACGGACCGAGCCAAGCTTGAAAATCTGCCGTATCGATCCGAGTACGCCGTTCGCGACTCGCCGGAATTATGGGTATCGATCGAACGAACGCTACGAAAACGACCATCGTGACGATCAGGAAGCTCCGTACGTCCGTACCGTGGGCTTTCTATCCTCCTTTCCGGCATCTCGCCCCCACCCTCCTCCCGCCGATATGTCCTATCTTCTTCCCCCCTCCCCCTCGCGGGACCAACGACCCTCTCATTTCCGCTGTCCGTGAAACGATCCGCGCCGGCCGACGACGTCGTGTCGCGCGCGCGAGTTCGCGTCGCATCGTCGTATCTCATATCGTCGTGCACAGTCTGCCATTTTTCCACAGCCAAACACACACACACACACACACACAGACAGTTAATCCGCAAAAGATCGAACCGATCGAACGAACTTCCGCCGTTGCTTGCTGACTCTTTTTCTCTTTTCCTCTCTCTCTCTCTGTCTAACGCTGATCGTACGAGGCTGGGAAAATTAGCCTGACGGGAAATCGATCGGTTCTTTCGGTCTTCCGGCTAGGCGGTTACTTAATTAAAATACCGAATCTGGATAGACCGGACAGAGCGTTACGTAACGTTTGGCGGGCTCGAGCAACGTCGGTGAAAATTTCGATTCGACGCGCTTAAGGGAACGCTGGATATTAATCCCTTTGAGTCGTTAAAGTGATGGAAAGATGGAAATGTTCTTTCTTCTTCTTTTCTTTTTTTTTTTTTTTTTCGTTTCGTTTTCGTTGCAGTTTGAAATTATACTTCATCTCCTTTCATCGCTGTCTCGAGCGAGTTTCTAAATTTCTACCGGTTGCCGACGAGAAACGCGACGGACGTAAACGCGATCATAAAGACAAGACTGAATATATGAATTTTTATTTCCGACGAATTAACGATTCTTGCGCGTTTTGATAACTTTCCCTTTTTCGTTTCGGACTCACCTCATTTGTGCACTTGATCGTTCTGAAAATGAATAAAACGCGCGTCAAACGTGAAAGGAAACTCATCAGCTTGGAAATGCATCTTTGTACCGACTGATAAAAGTAAGTACGACGCTCCGTGAAAATCCACAGTCTGTCGACGAACAATAACCGAAAGGATTAAATCCATCGAAATTTTTCGCGCAGGAAATAGTTTCGCGTCGGAATTGTGTCGTACAACGGTTACGGAGCGTGTCCGACGCGATTAAAGTCGAGATGGGATTTCGGGGAAGCGAATTAAATATTTTTTTTTCTTTTTTTTGCTTTCTATCCTTTTGCCGTTCGAGAGGGGGGAAAAAAAGGCGAGAAGCGACGAACGATGTGTAACCCGTTGAATCAATTGGCTTAAAAACTTTTTGTTTCCATCAATTTACGCGACACGCCGGCTGTTTTGATTTCTCCTTTTCCTCTTCCTATCCGATACCCCGGCGTCGGTTCGAACGCGAACCAGCGATTTATCAATTTCAACCTATCGCCGGTAGCGTTTTTACGCAACTGGGCAAATGTCGATTAAAAAAATACTATCGTTAATGTCCACGAGCCGTGTTGGCGTGTCCCTTCTTTCTCCCCGTTGACGTTTGCGCCAGCCAACCGGTTGACTGCCACGCGATCGACTAATTATACATTCCGACGAACAAACGACGAGCTTGATTTACAGTCAACTAATAAATACGGATGTTTATCCCAAATGCATCACGTTGTTGGGTTATTTAACTTCCTTCAAAAGGGGATCGAAAGGGAGTTGACACGATACGAATCAACAAAGGTGTATATACAAAACGTAAAGGAATACTTTAATTTGAGTAATAAATAATCAGGCATTCAAAATAGTTTCTTGATAGAAACTAACCTCTTGTAACTTTTCTGCAAAGCGTTTGAAATATTTGCGCCAAAAATGCCAATTTTATTTTCGCACCGAGGGGATTAAATAACTAACATATCGCGAATACAATAATCTCGTTTGAAACGAGCGAAGCAAACCGAGGTGGAATGTTTCTACCCTGGAGAATTATTCATCCGGAAATAATTACTTGAAATGAACGTTTGAGGTATTATCGGTGAATCTTTGATGACCGTTGTTGCGAGTATGGAAAATATACTATTTTTGAAAACAGCGAAACGAAGCAAAAACGGTTTACGTCAAATTTCGGCCCAACTTTTTATTCCCTAGATTTTTGGAAGGATTTTAGAATTTACTCTTGCACGCTGATTTCACGACAATTGAAATCGATCGCATCGTTAAAAACATCGAATAACGCAATGAAAACGAACAATCTGTAAAGAATTTTGAGACCCAGGATGCTGCTGGAAGGACTGAAGGAGTGTGAGAGAGAGAAAGGGAGAAGAAGAAAGGCGATTTTGCGTTTCTCGTCTCGGAGTCACTGCCTAAAATTCATCCAGTGGGGGGGCTGATGGCAGCGCGACTCCTTACTCTAGAGACGCTTGTTTTGTTATAACTACCCGCTAAGGCTAGGCCCGGATCACCCCTCCCCTAGCGGGGTTCCGCATGCTGCTTGCTTAACAACATCGGAGATCGGTAGGACCTCGACGCTAGGCGCGCAGCCACTTGCGGCTTGCGCAAGTCGAGTGTTCGAAACTCGTAGTCGAGGAATCGTAGGGCCGCTACATGACGTGAAATTTTACAGAGAAATTCCGTGTTTATTCGCGTCCATGTTGCTCGCAGAGAACATCTACAGATCCGTTGTCATTTGTATAAATACTTTCTCCTCGCGTCGTATTCTCGCACGATACGATTGGTTGGCAGTGCACCAACAAGAAGACCGAGTCTGAAGCAGCCAGTTAACCGTCAAAGTGTCTCGCGTTCGTTGTTCAACGTATAAAATATTCAAAGTAATCTAGCCGCGCGCCGGGACGCTGAAATTTCGTGTCGCGGTTTCGAATACGCGCGATTCCAGTGAGAGACACTGTCTCAATCGTCAGGATTTCTAACGCCCTTCCTTGTTTCGAAGAACTGTTCCGTTCTGTCCGACAATTTCCGATGACAATTTTGTAACAGGGGCGGAAGAGTGTGAAAAATGCAGCTGCAAAATTTGTCGATATACTATCGAGCGTTTCGCGTGAAAGGCACGAAATTGGAAGAGATTTTTCTATACTTGGTAATTCCCGATGATTTATTTACAAATGTACGAGAATTCGAAGATATTTAAGTTCGGGAGATTCGGAAAGAGATGTATCGGAGTTCCTGAAATATTTTCAAATTGTCGACAATTTCGAAGCATTCGGGCATTTTTGGAAAAGAATTACGTCCAATTGCGAGGCTTTCGATGACGCAAACTCTGAATATTGTGCGACACTGCGAGATTCGCTAATGTTTCGTCTGTCCTAATCTATCGCTCGCGGCAAGCAAAGTCGACTCGTGCGTGACTCTTATTCGGCCAAATATATATTTATTTCGTCCTTGGATGCGAACGAGTTGATCGACCGACGTTGCGTCGCGAGGCGATAGAGGGGATTGATCGGGATTGAGCGGCTATCGGCTAGTCGCGAGTCACGATTTACGCGGAAAAGAGAGTGAACGAAGGCGGGGAGGAGCGGGGAGGTAAGAGGGGTAAGCAAATACGACGCGAGGATGGGAACGTGGAACGCATGTACACAACGGAGGTCGTTCCGCACGACGTTCTGCACGCGTGTTCCGGCTCACGTACGACGACCACGAACGAGGATATACGGCCGCGCGAAACAAACTGCAACGAACGAGGGAAACGTTCGCCCTCGATCGTGATTTCTGAATGCGCGTCTCTGTCCGTGGTACGAAACGAACCGTCCCCGGCATACAACGGGTACGTACAGCCAACCGACAGATACAGAAACGAGAGGCAACGAGGGAGGCAAAACGACGAGCCTGGCTGCTAAGACGCCCGCCCAGCCCAGCCAAGACAACGACCAACAACGAGGGACGAGCCGAGAGACGAGTACGATGACCCGAATTCCGCCGTGGAAAATCTGCTGGGAAAATACACGGTTCATTGTGCCGAGCGACAGTTTGACAAATTGTATATGTCTACAAAACCTACTTCTTCTACTACTTGCTGCACCCCCCTCCGCCTCCCCCTCGTCGCTGTTCGTTCCTCAATGAGTCCTTTATAACCCGCCAGGCAGGCGGTTCCTAAGCGTACGAATGAGATCGTGGGGTCGTATCGACCGACAGATTCGAAAACGACATTTGGAACCTTGCGCTTAGATACGTGCGTAGTTTCTCGAGTAAATTAAACGCTTTCGAGCAACGGAGAAATACTTTATTTTCGTCTACAATCAGATTACAATTAGATTAGAATTCGTCGCGCCGAGCAAATTGGACACTTACCAAATGGACTCTGGCTTAAACAGCGCAATTCAAATTTATTCCACTTTTCTTCAACTTTCGTTCGCAAACTCGTATCTTCCCAATAATAATTTTAAATGACGAAACAACGTCTCTCCGTTCGAGACTCTCGCTCCGACGAAACATCGATCGGCTTCGTGCAACGATTGCTACGTGCCTCGAGAAGGAAAAGAAGTCGCAAACTTCCGCCTGGTAAAATAATTAACAAAGTCGAGCCGAAGGGCAACTTGCTCCTCTCCGCATTTAAATTCGTCCGCGCGAATATCGAAAGAATAACGACACGACGCGAAAGAGTGGGGAGTGGAGAGGGGAGGACGCGCGCGCGTGTGGTGGCAGAAATGAAAAAGAAGGCAAAGATCCGAAGAGAGGAGAGTGATTTCAGCATCCGGTGCTTTCGAAATAGAGGGTAAGAGGAGCGAAGCTTAGCGCAATGGCGCGTACGTGATCTGAAAATGAAGAGCAGGTCGGCTAGAAACGACATCAGGTGGAATCGGTAGTTTTCGTGGCAACCCGTGCTACTTTCGAGAACGTGGATCCTACCCTCGACGTTTTCCTCGAACCGCGTTGGTGCGACTCTCTCCTCCCAAGGATGCGAGCACCTTCGACCTTTGACTCCGCAGAGCCGGCAGAGACGAGGTTTTCTCTGTCAGCAGCGCTCCGTCGCCTATCTCGCAGAAGGAAACGCGTCATTCTTCGGCGGATTTCCATCTTTTCATCCATAACCTCGAACCATTTCTCGTTCCGTGTCTTTGCCCCGATCGAGAGCCAACGCTGCTGCTTCGAAAAGCAGGCAGACAGTTTCTACAAAGTTTACGATAAATTCTGATCTTAACTGCATCTATAATACAAGTCGCGGTGCGCTCTTCCTTTTGCCAACCCTTCGATCGGACGTTCACCTTTCTAGCTTGATAGTTGAAGTTTACATCGCACTCGTACCACGAATCGATAAACAGAAGTAAATTTCTGACAATCCATTCGAGGGTTAAGATATCGACGATTAAAAAAAACGACTTGTACGGTTCGTCTCTGAAAGGCCCCTCGCGAATCACGTGACCCAAATCAACCAATCGCTAATTTTCGTTGCACCCGAAGAGGCCCGATTTTCTGGGTTAGCCCCGCTAAAATCACTTTCGATGACGAATGTGACGAATGACGCTGAACCGGTCAATGATCGATTTTCTCGCGGATTCGTGGCACGTCGCGAAATAGAAAACGAGTCGCGGAGTCGAGAGATCGTACGATCGTTCTTACAACACCTCCGCCATATTCCCTCGCTTGCTCGGGAAGACCTTAAGGGGGAAAGTCCGCCTTTCGAGAAGACGAGTTCCGACCAAAGTTTTACGGGCCAAGTTAGAATCTCGACAGAGAGGTAAAGGGAAAGGGGGGGGGGGGAGGGAGAGGGTGGAGGAGTTCGGAGGGAAAGATTTCGCGGGCGCGGCCCATAACTTTGCTCGTAAATTCGATATTCAAAACAGGAAGTGAACAATGCCCTTATATACTTCCTCTACCGACGACGGCGGTTCACTCGACTTCACCGGTGCATGAACCGTATCTTTGTAAAAATTTGACGATTAAGCGGTCTGCGTCTCCTTTACGACCGTCACGACCGTCTTTGCGATTCTCCTTTCCGCGTTTTCGATCAAATCTCGCCGCGCCAACGTTCCCAGTGTCCCAACGGAGACATCACAGTCTGAAAGTCGATTTATCGAAAACGAAATAACGAAAGCGTCGCGCTCACCAGTGGACCATGGATTTTTATGCAAACTGATATTTTCTGTATATCTTTGAAACGTAAAACGGATGAAATTTAAGTAGAAATTTGTCGTCATTGACAAAATGTTTGTCACGCTGAAAATCGTCCATTTGTAACATGCACGAATGAACACGATTTCCTGTAAATTTTTGTAAAAGACTCGCACTAATATACTGGCTACTCGCTAACCGAAACAGGGAAACAGGGAAAAAGGAGGCGCGAGAGATGCAACACTCTATGTATCGCGGGGGCTCTACGCGTCGAATGTTTCATATCCTCCGAAACGAAAGGCGAACCGGTTCGCTTTCCTATTTACGAGGACGTCGTAAAGCAACGTTTCACTGGCAATAAAACAGAGCAACCTAAATTCTTCGACTCGCGCTTGCTTGGATTTCTCGCGAATGCCGCGAAGAGGGGTTGGGGGAGTTTCGTCGAGTTTGCCACGCGGGGTGGGGTGGAACAAGTGGCCATCGATTTCATTGATCAAAAAATTGGCGCAATGGCTGGAACGCTGGAATCGAGCCAGTCCGCGGTTGTAAATAATAAACGACTATTTATTTTTTGTATTTATAAAGCTGCGCGCCGTGCACGCCGTTTCGACACGCCGGTTAATGAAAAAAATTTCGCCTCCCGCCAAATGTTTGCCCGCGCGCCATATTTATTTGTTACTTTAGCGCGTAAAGTAACGCGCGTACTTGATACACGTTCGCCAGTCCGTACGATCGCGAACGATTATGCGAACGGGGGAGTCGTCGATCAAGGAAATGTAAAAAAAAAGAGAAACAAAAATGGCAGGTGAAACGGTGAAACAGAAAAGGGGGGAAAAAAAAGGAGGGGGGAGGAAGTACGAGCTGTATGAAACGAGCTGGAAAAGGAAAAATGCACGCGGGAGGGAGAAACGGGGAGCTTCGCTTCGGTCCGCGCCTCGGTTAATAAATAGCAGCGGTATGCAAATAAAGTCAATCGCGCGATCGTTTGAATTTTAATTCGTCGAAATGCAAAATGAAATTTGGTTCGCCGCGGCTGCCAAAGGCGAGCCAGAAACGTACGATCGCTGTACGATCGCGCATCTACAGAGGTTGGATAAAATAATGGAAACACCACGTAAAGGAAAATCCTTTATCGATGTAAAATGCCATCGCCATTAATATCGCCGTTATGCCGTTTAATGCGATTCGAATTTGTTTGAGAGCAGAGTCGCACGAGCCTTTGAATCGCGTTTCGATGCGAATTAATTCACGCCGCGAGAGATTCGTCGAACGCTTTCGGCAAAGTTAGCGAGGGATTATCTGAAAACTTTGTTTTTTTTTCTTTTTTCAGTTTCAGATCGCATAAATCAGATATCGCAAAAAAAAGAAAAGAAAAGAGAGAAACTAGCGGCAATTAAGATGAAAGATTTCGCCGGGAAAGGGGTGCCAGCCCCGTTTCGTTAACCGGTGCCTGCCTGCGGTTCTCCCGTTGGAATCGTTCGAGTAGCCTGATTACCTTCTCCCGCGAGTCGACTCCTTCGGAACGTCCACGGAATTGTCGTTCGCAGTGCTAATTCGGTGCACGGTTAAGCGCTGATGATAAACGAATTACTGGCTGGCAGAACGTCGGTTAAAGAGTAAGAGGCAGAGACCGCTTAAACGATCGGGAAGAAAATGAGACGAGAAGACGAGTGGCGTGGGATAGAGGGAAATATAAGATAGATGGATAGAACGAGGGCGAGAAACAGAGAGAGAGAGAGAGAAATTGACAACTGAAAAGGGACGGTGGAACAAGGGGAAGAGGAGTCGTTCAATTAGAGGACCCGAGCTGGTGCGATCGAATGCGAGAATTCAATTTCTTCGGTCTTTCAATCATTTCGAGTGCGCCAGAGGTCTCTCCTCTCTCTCTCTCTCTCAGGTCTTCTCTTTCCTCCCCCGTTCGCTTTTATCTCGTTCCATATTCTTCCCTCGATTCTAGCCTATGACTCGCTTCGTTATCTTCCCGCGTTTGCTTTTTCTTCCGCTCGGTCCGCGGTGCCGCACCGGCGAGAGAGCCACGACCCGACAGCTTAACACGCGCAAGAATAAATTTAAAAAATAATCTCTTCTTCTAAACGGTTCCTTCCTTCCTTCCTTCCTTCCTTCCTTCCTTCCTTCCTTCCTTCCTTCCTTCCTTCAGTCGCTCGCGCTCCACGGTGAATTTCGAATTTTCTAAATCCTCGTTGCCACTCGAGTTTCCCCCGAGTTCCACTCTCCCCTTGCCGCGAGCTCCTTTACAGATAGGCAAAGGCGGGAATTACGTTTCACCATCCTAAATCGCCCGCGCGAAATCAGAACTATAAATCCTTGACTGTTCCCTTCGCGCGAATTCATTGCCCCTTCAAAATGTAAAAATTATTACAGGATCTTCGGGACAAATCTTCAGAGATCGCGGCTGATCGCGAGTCGCAGTTCGTCTCGAGGTGACATTTTGCGAAATGGGGAATAACTGCTCTTCTATATCCGCTCGAAATTTCTCTCCGAGCTCCGATGGAGTTTGACTTTTTCGGTAAATTTCGGTAAATGAAAAATATTTTATACTCGTTATATTTTAAGAAAGAAAGTTCTAATCTATTAATGACGACTTTTTTAAATAGAGCGATGTAGATATAGTATTTGAAGACGGAAACTTCGATCAATCATTTTAATCGGTTTCTAATTGACGCGGAAACAGGCTAATTTTAAATAGCGGGACGAGCGGCGAAATTTTAATTTCCATTAAATTCGACGTTTAGAAATTTATTCCGGAATTTCGCGATTGTTGCCTGCAGCGTGCAGAGGCGCTAAACGTTACGTTACTTCATCAATGCAATTTTACCTTCCCCATTCTCGAAGGAGAAATTTCTGTTTCTGCGTTGGCTGGCTCCATCGCTATCGCGGAGCGACGACGCTCTTCACTTCGTACTTCTTTACGCTCGCTTTGACCGAGACGCTTTGGCAAACGCATTAAAATCCCCTCGTTTTGCCGCCGCTTTGATCTCGATGACAGGCACACGTATGCGCTCGCGCACAGACCATCTAACCGCAAGAACATTTTCGACCGAAGGAATCAAAGAGAGAAGCGAAGATACAAAACCGTACGGATGAAACTCAAGCGTTTCCACGTTTTCACGTCTCTCTCTCTCTCTTTTTCTCTTTTTCTCTTTTTCTTTCACTTTCTTCTTCTTCTTCTTCTTCTTCTTCTTCTTCTTCTTTTTTCCTCGCACGACAAATATTAACAGTCGGACGTTGAAGAGCCCGTGTCACGTCTGACCCTTTGATAAGATTCGTTTGTCTAAATACGTCAAAGTACGTGGGAAAATAGCATCATCTGTTGGCAGACCGCGGATTTTCACTGAAGAATACAGTACGAAATACTTTCTAAACGTTTAAATTTTTATTTTCGGGTCACGCGACATTGGACCTACCATTGGAGTATTTAAAGTCATTAAAAATTCGTAAGTTTTCGCGGTTATGTTCTACATTTAGATTTCTTGTAAAATATGTACAAACAGACTTGAACCAAGCCAAGGCGAAAAGTTGCCTTTAATGTTAAAAGATCTTTATTTCACTAATAAAATGATTACAGGCCAACAAAGTAGTAACAATAAAAGTAAATCGATAATCACGATCATACCGCGATCGCTTGGAATATACAAGTATACTACAGTAATTGTAACTCTTGACTTGATTATTATGTGGGAAACGCAATCAACTGCACACTGACCCGACGTGGACTATTTAACGCACTAGACCTTCAGGGAACTGAGAGCTTACCCAGTCAAAGTCAGTTCTTTTATACTGTGGGTCTATGCATGTCCTTTTTCCTCAAGAGATTGGAAAGCGGACATTGTCTATAGTCAGGCCCATGTGAGGCTATTTGACAATTACCACATGGCCCTGCCGATACTACGAACTTGGGTCCACGTCGTGGGGTGCTTCCTGCAGTCTGGACTGTGTCCCCTACAGATACAAACGAGTAAACAGAGTAAAGAGTAATTACAAGCTCGGGTAATTATCTATAGCCAGCTATCGTTGGAGCGTGTGCGCGTCGATGAGCCAAACACGTCAGCCGGCAGTTAATCAAAAAACATTGTTACTATCGCAGAGTGGGTGGGTGTGTTGGACGTACGTTGGGTCGTACGTTTGCACAGCTGACATTGACGAAGAGACACGGAAAAGCATCGGAAAGAAGAACGTGCGAGCTTTCAGGCAGGTTTTCAGCGGCAAGGAGCAAATCGTTTCCAAGTGACGAGCTTGGAAACGTAAGAGATAGAAAGAAGGGGGGGGGGTGGTGAACGGAAGAGCGGGGAGCAAGAGGCGAGAGGGTGAAAGAGACACGAAGAGCAGCGCGAGTGCACACTATTTCCACTAGCTACAGCCGGCTCTCATCAATCATCAGAGTTTAGAGTCGGACACGTAATTTCCGGGACGTGGGATTCGTTCGACGTGCACGTCCGTTCGGCCGAGGCTCCGATTGGCTGTTCGCAGCTAACAGGGCCATTCGATTGGTTGCTCCCTGCGTCGGCATGATTTATGAGCCCTAGTGCGTTCGTTAATATGCCCGGTGATCGTTTCGACCGACCAAACCAGCCCGAACGGCCAACCAACCGAGCCAGCAGCAGCAGCAGCAGCGGCGGCGGCGGCGGCGGCGGCGGCGGCGGCGCCGAGCAGCCAGCGCCGAGGCTAGCCCAGTGAGACAGTTCGAATGCGACGTGAGTTATATTCGACGATGGCTCCCCTGTATTCCCTCAATCACCGGCTATTCTCCTTCGCTCCCTGATCGCTCGCATACCGTCGTTCGACGGTTGTTGCCAGACACCACGAACCATTCGACGCAATCCGATCGCGAAATCTATTCCTCCGTCGTTGATCTGATCGGCGAAATTTTGCTTTTCCTGAAACGTCGCGAGAGGGACGTCGCGCCTCACACTCTGGATCGAACGTCAGAAAGAAGTTTCAGCAATAACCGATCAAACGAGTGGTCGAGAGATTTCGATTTTTCGGTACTTTTGTACTCAAACGAGTCTGCAAACGCGTTAATTGTAAAATTATGATTATGATTATTCGAGGACCTATTGCACATGTATCCGCACTAGGCGACAGCCAATGGTCGTTGGGATTTACATTTATCGGCCTTTTACCGGGATAGTCGCTGACGCGGACCTCGAAATTACGTAAACGCCAAGTTTCGTTCGGTCGACTGCGTCGCATTCGACTCGTGATTTTCATCGAGGGTTTTGGATCGCACCCAATTCCACCGCCCAGATATTATAATTCCCCGTGTCCCCGCCGACTTTTAATCGCGTAAAAACGAATCCCGGCGTCGGCGTCGCTTTAAACAAAGCCGTGCACTTGGACGAGACGTGTTTTTTTTTTTTTTTCGTTATACACGCGCGCGCGCGCGCCATATTGCGATCGCACGACCATACTCTCTCGTATGCTGAAAAAATTTTTTGCAAACTGTTTGTTTGTTGAAAAAAAATACGCTTTCGAAATTGAAATTATTATTTTTCGTTTTCTATTTATTTATTTATTTTTTTTTAATAACTTTTACGGTGTTTGACACGCGGCGTTTGAAAAAATACAAATGTTGATTTTACGAAGGGAACAGCTCCTCGGACGTCTTTCTCCTTCCTCAATTTTGTTCAATGAATTCTGCTTGAATTCTGTCTCGATACAGGAGCGGAAGAAGAAAAGAAACGAGAAAAGAAATCGAGCGAGCGCAGCGAAGGAAATGAAAATGAAAATTAAACAATGGAAATTAATTAGCGGTTAGAAAAAACACGGCGGCTAATTAGCGAAATTAATCGCGTCCAATTGATGCGGCTTTTGTCGAGAGATTTTGTTTTCGAAACGAGTCGAATAAAAATTGGAATCATCGCGAGCATAATCGCGTACGATGTATTCGAAAACTATCCCTGAAACAAACTGACGTCAATTACTCGTACGTACGAACGCGTAATTGATTCGATCGATTTCAGAGCGTGGAAAACTTCGAAACCAGGGTTAGACAGGCTTCGACTTGGAAATTCGAGCGTTTCGCGCGTTCCAGCTCCCATCGCTGATAGACGTTTAATTTAAATGGCATTAGAACGAAGCTTGGCAAGAATTAGTCAGCTGTAGGAAACAACGCTCACGTCGTCTAATTGTTCGTTCGTAACGAACGCCAACGTTATCCGAACGATCTGGATTATTTACGACCACGGAAGTAATCGTGTCTCCTCTCTTTAGCGCAAAATCGCGATTAACGAGGCTAATGGCTACGATTCAGCGGGATTTCCAAATACGCGCGATTTCCCAATACGGAAAGAATGTGGGACACGGCCGAACGAGGGAACATGAAAAAAAAAAACGAAATATGGGGATATAAATATTTCGTGGCTGGGAAAAAAACAAAAAAAGAAAAAATTTCAAAAAGCGACCAAAAAAAAAAAAAAAAGGAGAGAAGAAAATTAAAATGTCGATGGAGAGCGGAGGCACGTGGCGTGATGAAAATTTATAAAAATCATTCTTTTTCGTTTTTTCTTTTTTTTCTTTTTCCGCTGCGCAGAGGTTTTTGATCAAAAGTATTCTTTCGCTCGGAAATGGAGCCGCGGCTTTCTACGTCTCCGCGTTGATCGAAATTTAGAGGCGTAGAAACGCTTCGCGCGGGTAAAGCGCGAAATGGGGTTGGTTACGACTAGATCTCGCTCGTTACGACGGAAAATGATTATTCACCCTCTTACGCTCCGCCCTGACACTGGTGCGCTCTGGTACGTGCCTCGTCTGACGTTGAACGAACGTTTCCACTTAAAGACGGGACCGGCTTTATCGTGCGTCCCGAGTAGAACGCTCGTCCAGGCCGGATTATCGCTCGATTCCTTAGACCTAATCCTGCCGTCTGCGTCGTTAGCCGGTCCGTGAGGAAAATTAAATACGAGCCCCGGCTGAAAACGATTCCTCCGCCGTTCCGTGAACAACGTCTGAAAATCGTAGCGTACCGACTGCGATATTTATGGGACACCAGCGTGGTAATTTCATTAAAAAGTCTCTCGAACTTTGTTTCTTCCTCGAAAGCACGAGCGGAAGAAAGCGAGAGACCTAGAGAGAGAGAGAGAGAGAGAGAGAGAGAGAGAGAGAGAGGAAGGAAAAGAAAGGCGTTACGGAATATCCACGTACGAGTCGAGTAAAGTCTCCTAGGCAGTACAACGCAGAACTCTACCCGGAAACTTTACTCGCTGGTTCGTCTACGCGCGGTAGGTAGATTCCGAGACTCGGGGGATCTTGCCTTTATTATTTATTGCATAGTCTTGCCGGCGTACAATCGTCCGTCTTTCTCGTTCCACTTTCCCGACGTTTATTCATTCTATTTGCCTCTGAAACCATCTCCTTGACTATGATAGCGAGAGACTTTAGTAATTTCACGAATCAACATTTCCTGTCATTATTCTTATACGCGGGAGCAGCGGCGGCGGCGGCAGTCTCCCGCGGTATTGCTAGCTCGTAAAATTAGCTAAAATTCGAGGCGTCTCGAGGAACGAATTAATAGCAGCGGTGAAATGCTAGTCAGAGTCTGAAAGCTCGGTCGGGGCCGTGATTTAGTTGCCGCTGAAAAAGAGAGAGAGAGAGAGGGAGAGAGAGGGAGAGAGGGAGAGAAAAAAAGGAAGGAAAACAAAATAGAACGCCGCTACGGCGACGATGCACGCGGTCGCATTAATCGACAATGTTGTTTAATGGTTTCATTTTGGACCTGATTATATCACGGAGATTACTATATTATTCTTACTACCGCCGTAGTTATGAATCGTACATGTATCTGTTATACGGACTGCGCAATATCGTTCAGAAAGTTTAACGCTGGAATTACGAACGACCAAAGTATAAAAATCTGTGCTGACGGCGTCAAAACGAATCGTTGCATACATCGATCGTAATTTCAGATCTGTTCATCTTATTATACATTGCAACAATACGTTCTTCGAAGAATCCTTTTCATTTCCTTTTCCTTTTCTTTTCCTTTTTTTGTGACTTGTCAATTAAAATATCCTATCCAGTATCTTTACATTGCGAAAACTGTTGCGAAATGCTGATTGAACATCTGGCGGTTGAGTCAAATTCAATTCCTCTTAGAACTGGGAGGTCGGTGTAAAATTTCTATAAAAAACGTTAGGCCAAGTGTTAACGATCCATCTGGAACGACGATATACAAGTATAAATCCTCTTGCTCTTTTGCGAGTAACAACTAGAGCAGCAGTGGCACGTAACGTCATTTCGCTGGCGCTACAACGGCCGATCGATGTATGCGACGATAAGCCACCTGTTAAGAGATTCAGGGGAACAATGGTATTTTCTGCAATTGGCAACGAAGAAAGTCTCGTGGGTTTGCGACAATAATCCTAACTGTGGAACAAGTGGCTGTTAGCGCCGTACTATAACCCTGTCGTCGTCAATGACGCGGAGCGCTTCTCCATTGTATCATACCGAAACCGAGTATAGTACATTGTTTTCCTCAAGTACCTCCTTATCGCGAATCCCATTCTATTCTCTACCCCTCTCGTAGTCGTCGTTTGCTTTTTACAATTTCGTGCGACAACGGCGTTTCATACGGAGACGGAGAGAGAGAGAGAGAGAGAGAGAGAGAGAGACAAACGGAACTTTTTAATCTTTTCCTCTTTCATTTCCTCCCCGCGTTGACACGGGGGAGGAAACGTGAAAATCATCGAACGAAAAATCGGCCAAGTTACGGCCGATCGTTCGAGGGTGAAACGGGTAAAACGTGGCTTGTCGAATATCGCAACCAACGCGAGGTATCTCGGTAATTACGGCTGACAAATGAAAGCATCTCGCGAAGTGGTAACTGGCGTTGTCAGATTGCAAATGCTTGCCTAGATGCTTCACGAGCTTCCAAACAATGCGGTGATAGACTGGCACGCTGGATAACTGACGAGTGGGCATTTAGAGAGAATTCGAACAACCGGGGAGGTGCGTTGCTTTTCTTAGAGAGTTGCGTTCCACAACGAACGGCGCCGCTGGGAAATTGCCGATTCTCCCACTGCGGATTCGATCGTGAGTCAAACGCTCGTCAAACGCTACTCGGTTTGTACCAAATCAACTTCCAACGACTGAGCGAACTGAACGAAGTGGAGATTTCAAGAGGATTATTTGGGAGACTTTACTTTGGGTACCTCGTTAAAGAAAATTTTCACGCAAAGAAGCGAAACTTGTAAAATTCATCGATTTTCTCACACGTCTCGTCATATTTTCCACGTATCATGCAGTCTGTACACTGTCGTTAAAAAAAACTATCCCATGAGGGACAGCTGAGTGAGACAGAGTTGAAAAAAAGGGACGAAAAAAATTAATTAAAAGAGGAGCGCAAAGATCTCTTTCATTTCGCGCTGTTTACTTTCTCAGGAAGAGAATCTCGGTGAATTTTTACAACGGACGTTTCTAATACTTGCTCGGCTCTCTCTCTCCCCCCCCCCCCCGCTTCTTCTATCTCGCACGTTCAAAATATACGAATGCCGAGCGGTTACCTTTGAAGCACCGATAAACCTTCGAAGCGCGCCAACTTTATCGTTTCGTCTCATTACCGGAACAACGAACGAGATTGCGTTTTGCTAACTAAGCTGAAAGTAAATGTCCGAAAGAGAAGCTAAGGTATTAAGAGATAAAGAGAAGGAATACTTTCGCCAGGGCGTCAGAACCTGGAAAAGTTCTTCTCTCCACTTCCACTTTCCCTCGCACCAACGAGAGAAGAGACCGGTAGAGACTGCAGTACCATTGGAAAAACGTATACATCGGTAAAAAGTTTGTCGGCTACTTTTCCCATTTTCAGATGAATCTTTCACACCATTTTCATTTGCAGTTGCCTACCACCGCCCCGCGCGCGCGCATATCTTTCATTCAACCAAGGAGTGAAATCCTACTTTCGAGTCTTTCTCTTTCAGAGACAACGTTTCATTTGAGAAAAGGAAACAGCCGTGGAACCTTTATGAATTAATCGCGGCTCTAACGACGTCTGATTTATGGAGCGCGATACCACGACGCGGTGGTAGTCGAGAAAATCGGCTCTGGAAGCTCTCTCCGAGCTGGCAAATAACCTCGATGCTGCGAGACAGACCACGTCCAAGAAAGTCAGAGCGTTAGTATGGATTAGCGGTCACGAAGGATCCGCTCCTGTTTGTCGTGGTCGCCCGCCGAAAATCCCGTCAACTCTAAAGTCGACCCTCGTCCCGTCGATGACACGTTCAATCTTTCATTTCTCTAACAAGACCCGCCCGACCTTTCCAACTTGCGGGAGCAGGAAGAAGGAGAAACGCATTCGGAAATCGTATTCGGCAGATCGTCGTAAATTATATTTGTCTTTGAAAATTCTTGGCAAAAACTCTTCCGAACTTGCGTCGTAACTGTCTCGGTAAAACTTTTTACTCTTGGCAAGAAAATTCTTTACGACGCAATACTCTCAAAGTATTCGCACTCTGTGGATTTTTTTGATTCTTCGAATGTAAAGTGTCGTTCGATTTTCCCACTTTTTCGAAGCGAAAGCTCTCGAGCGACGAGCAGAAATGTCGCTCCAAAAATGCAAACTTCTCAGCAAAAAATGGAGAAGTAATTGGCGCAAATGATGTTTCATTCTCCGGTCGAGCGTACGTCGTTCAACGTCGCGCAAAGTGGATGAATAATTGTGTTTTCTATAAAATGAGATGAGTCTTGGTTCGTTAAACCGGGATTCGACGATTACGGCAGCGTGGCGTGCTGGTAGCAGTTAGCGTGACTTCCGGCAGAGGCGCCGAGCCCCGGAAACCAATCGTACTCTCCGCCAGACCGAATCATCCGCACTTCTGTAGTCGAGCGAGTCCGTAGTCGTGCAAGTTCTACGTGTTTGCTGGTAATCTCCCGAGATGAACTGATACACAACCCGCGTGATATTTTCTGCTCCGATTTTTAACGAACAAATATTCGCAAACCTCTATATATATATATATACGAGAATAAAAAATAACGTTCGAGTTCACGTCGCGCGCACGAGAGATTTTCTGAATCGTTTTTCTGAATAGCTTCGAACGAAAACTTTTTACTCAAACTATATATTCGGAGAGCATTTTTCACGATATAAATGGCATCTTCTTTATGCCGTGGTGACGTGACAGTCTCCCAAAGTCGCGTCTTGGGAAAATACCAATAAGCAGATAAATCAATAAATATGGCTCGAATCTGGTAAGAAAGGAGCGAGATAACAGTATGATGTTTTTGAAGGATAGGAGGATAAAGACGAAAACGCTGAGGGGTGCGAAAAAAAAAAAAACGGAGACAAAGATATCGAAATTCCGAGGGTGGATTATCGGGCTTTGTTTGCCCGGAAGGCCGCCATCGGGTATCGATATTTGCAATTTCGCGAACCTAGGCTCCGGCCTGATGCAAAAATCAATGAACCAATAACCGAGGTTGGTACTCGTCTAGTTCCCAGTTGTGTGTAGATGGTGTCACGAGTGTATGCGCGCGTATTTTCCGTTTGTACTGCTCGTTAACCTCTATGCTTGGAAATCTCTTTCCAGACCAACAACTTGGAAAGAGATAGTTACGGGAGGTGGAGGGGGGAGGGGAGGGGAGGGGGCAAACTCGCCATCGAAAGTGTGCGTTTTCCTTTTTTTCCTTTTTTTTTTAAATTTTCACCGACAAATAGAAATACAGCGGGTGTCGCTTCGCGTCGCTTCAAAATCGGCTGAAACTACCGGCCGGACGTCCGGCGGCGAGAGCTAATAATTAAACAGCTTGTTGTTTCGATTTAACGAAATCCGGAGCGCGAATGGAATTATTTGAGCCACCGGATTATTTGAATGAAACTAAGTAATTCACTTTGTGACTCGTCGGACGAACAATCCACGCTCGTTGCTGGCAACGTGATTATGCCACTCCGTCACGGAGTAAAAGTTTGTATCTTCAGTTGTAAATTTATTTCAATTCAGTGTTTTTTTTTTTTTCATCAATTCTTCCGTTCCGTTCTGTTTACTTTACCTCTAACAGGACATTTACATTTCTGCGTTACTGTGCAAACATCAAGATTGAACTCTGATTCACTGTCCTTTATCCTGAACAATCCGATGAAATTGTCAAACTCTGAGAACGACACGCAACAAAAATTTGAAATTATCAAAATTAAAGAAAAAAAAAAAAAAAAAAAACGAGAAATGGATGATTAGCCCGAGCAGATTCATCGGCGCGTGAATAAACGTTGAACATTTCGAACGTAAACATAATTTAATAATTACACGACGGATAAAGGCGGCGAGTAAATCTAAATAGAATTACGGGAGGGGGGAGGGGAAAAAGGAAAAGGTAAAAGAGACGAAATGAAACGATGAAAATGGTATTACGGGGGAAGGCAAGCTGGATTTCTGGCGCAGGCTAGCCGACGAGAGAAACGGCGGACTCGTCATAAAGCGATAAGCATTTTTCCAGCAGACGAGGCACCGATAAAAGCACCGGGAATTAAAATTCAAAGGCTTCCGGCGCTCGAGACCGCTTAAAATTTACCAAGTTTCCCCGCCTGGCCCCAACTTTTACGCGATAGATAGGTAGATACTTTTCGCCGAAGGTGGCGAAGCGGTGGACGTTCAACCGAGTGACGTTCGGGAAGCGACGGCCGAACTTGAAATCGTCGAAACGAGTTCTCCGCGAACCAAACTTGCCCAAACGAGCACGGAAACGTCGACGGATGAAATTTTATCAAACGCGAAAGTTTAATCGGTTCTTCCCTCCCCCTCCCGCGGCCGCAGAAATGATTAAAAAAATCTCGTGCCCGACTCCGATCTCGGGGTTCGACGAACGACGTTGAACGGAAAGAAGTAAAGTAAAATAAAATAAAATAAAATGAAATGAAAGAAAAGAAAAGGAAAGGAAAGAAGAGAAAGGGAATGCAAAAAGTAAGTAAAAGCTAACACAAGATTGTCGCGTGTTCTCCCTCGCGTTTCTCGTTCCTCCGAGTCTCGGGAAACTGGCTGATGAACGTCTGCCTAGAAAAGACGCGTCGGGTAAAGTTCTTCTCCCGTCCACTGGTAAAAACTACTCGGCTCCGCGTTCTCTCTCGATTTGCTTTCGCGTCCGAGAAACCAATTTTCCACGAGCCGTCGTCGTTCTTGTCGTTCTTTTGCGGTGAAAGAAGACAGCGAAGGGGGGGGGAGAGAGAAAGAGAGGGATGAAAGAAAGGCAACGAGCTTGGTGTCTGAGTGGCAAGATGGAAAGCGAATGCTGCGTCGAAAACCAAGCGAGGAGGAAAATTTTCCTTTACACGGCCGGATGGATAAATCTTCGAGAGGCTTATTAACAATAATTATGGCACGGAGTTTCCCTGATTTCGTCGAATCGCTGAAAAATCGTCGAACAACCGAGAAACTTTTCTCCTCCTCTTCTTTCTCGCAAGGTATTATAATTGGATATAAATTCACGGGGAACGTTACTTCTTCGTTGAAATTTGAACGATAGAGCAAATCAATTACCAATCCCAGAAGATTGGAGGAGATGTTAAACACCTATCGAGGCTGGTTAAAATGCAATTTTCCGGCAACGCGTGCGTGTATCGGAGCAAGTACGGTTCGGCGGGAAAATAATTTACGTCGGGAGGGGGGAAGGTTGGGGAAAAAAAATTTCATTTAACCAAGACATAACAGCCGATCGATATCAGTTTCGCTTCCGACGGATATTCCAACTTCATTTCAACGCCGATATTATTTCCGACGAAATAACAGCAGAAGAAAGTTACCGTCGGCGGATTCGCTCGCGGCGTGTCGGAAGAATCTGATTGCGAAACACTAGTTCGCTTAGCCCATTCGCTCGTTGGCGCATGCACGAGCAAATTATTATCACGGGGAAAACGTGCATTTACGACACGTCGCTGATTTTTTAATTTCGAGATGTTACTCGGCGAGATTCTCGAGACGCCGAAAAGATTAAGAAAGTCGGTCAAAGTGACAAATTCGTAATTTCGCAAGTTTACTTTTGAAACTGCTTTGAAAAATTGGCACGAGAAATTCTCCCATTCTTCTTACGTTTTAATTTCTCTCGGCACTCTGGTCGTCGTTAAATAGCGCGAGCAAGTGACACGAAATTGGCAACGTCGATTCATCGAGGACAACGTGCTCGATGCGTGTGAACATCGACCATTAAAGAACTAATTGCTGCGATCTCTTTTTGTCTTTTTTCGAGTTCGAGCTCGATTCTCCTTTTCCTCCTTTGGTTGCGGCTTCGCTGAAGCGAGAGAAATAAAAAGAAAAAAAAAAGGAAAAAGAAAAAAGGAAGAGAGAGAAATCGAGAGAGAGAGAGAGAGAGAGAGAGGGAGAGAGAGGAGAAAAAATAGTTCACCGTGTTCGGTTGGAAAGACCGATAGCGGGAGAGGATCGGCGAGAGGGGCAGTGCAGTGCAGGGAAGGGAAGGGAAGAGCAGGAAAAGAGTGGGAAAGGAGGAGACGAGAAATGAGGAGGTTGGGCGCGGCCGAAATCCATGGAAAAACGGGGCAACGACCAGATATCGGATTCCGAAATGAAAACGGGATGCGGATGCATCGACGAGAAAGAGGCGCGCCGGAAAAAAAAAGGGGGGAAAAAGGAAAAAGAGTAGCACGAAACGGCGAGCAAACGTATCGACAATACGTAGAGACCCGGGCACGAGAATGATTTCGCGGGGCCAACGTTAAAATATCCATGTTCTGCTTGTTAAACGATTACGACAGCGCGTGTACCTCTTCTCTACCGTCGGAGAATGGGTGCGGTGCAACAGCGCGAGTAACTGATACAAAAACCATTGACAACTGGCTCGACGTTGCGAGCAACGTTGACGTTAACTCGAATCGAAAAAAAGGAGAAAAAAAAAAGCTGCGCCGGCTAATACGACGAACCGTGTATAGAATAGAGATCGCGATTTCGAACGTGGCACGTGAAACGTGCATTAAGGAATTAAGGATCCCGATGTACGTACGTACGTTTAACGTGTCTTTTGTATCGTAACGTCTAATTAGAAAAATATAGGAAGCGAACGATCTTCTGCTACACGAAGCTATAAATATCGTTCGAACACTTCCCTCGGAAAATATACGTGTTTCCTAACCTTTACAATGTAATTTATCGCAGTTATTGCTGGCTGAATTCTCCGTGCATATAACGGCGCGTACGTGTATCTTTCCCCTGCGCTGCTATCTTTTATATAGCAAAACGTTCGTTCTGCCGAGTAAATAAGTAAATAAATAAGGCGGTTTGGGAGAATCAATGAGGATAACCGGGTCGGATAAACGGTATTAACGAGGTGGAAGAAAGACCACACCCAACCTTCTCCTTATCTAGCGAAATTTCAAAAAAGCACGGAGATACCGCTCGCAGCTACTTTTCACCTAGCTGGAAGAAAGTACGGAGAGAGAGAGGACGGAGCCGCTTGGCAACGGAATTCCGGCGGAATTCGCAAAGAAATTCGCGCTCGCGGCCTCCGCTCGCTCGTTTGTCTCGAAACGGTGCGCTTGGACTAGCCATAAGGAGGGTCGTAATTCAGGCGACATTCCGCGTTAAGGGTGTCTCGCCAAACCCACCCTCCCTCCTTCTCCCTCTCTCTTTCTTCTTTTTTTCCCTTTTTACGGACGCTTCGAAGCTAGTTTCATTCTTTGTCGTTCGATCTCTCTTTGCTCGCTGATTCGCCGACGGAAAACAAGAGACGGAAAGAACGAACGAAAGGATCTTTCAATTATCGACGACGACTTTCCACGAGCTGTAAATTGCCGGAAACTTGGCCCTTACCAAAAAAAAAAAAAAAATTGCCTCGGCGAGCGTGTACCGGTGTTGTCGACGAAAATACATACACCTGAAACCGAGAGAATAATTTCGCGTCATTCGATTAACCGCGGCAGGGAAAATTAGCAAACGTACGCGAGTGTGACTACGCTCTCGAGAGTGGTAAGTTTGATTTCCGACACTCGTGTCGGCTGCGCTCGCCCGATTAATTATTAGAACACGATGCTCGTTCCTGTCGAACGTTTCGAGCGATCGCTGCCGAGAGCCGAGAGAGCGCGGTCTCGTGTCATCGATGAACGCGACTCCGAACGCTGGCTGATAATTTCCGGCGAAATTCTTCGCGACGCGAGACTTCTCGACCTCGACTCGAAACAAGCAAGGATCCGGCGGGCGTGCAAGTGAAACGGCTCCGCCGCGAAATAAAGCGATGCTCGTTAACGAGCCCTTTGACTCGTTAAACCAAATATGAGCACAGTTACTAGGCGGCGCTCGTTAATTACCTACGCGCGCCACGGTAACGAGATAACTTTTTAATTTGAAGTTTCGAAAGACTCTCGAAACTAGGGACGCCCCGCTAAAGAGGGGAGGCGATCTACGTCGCGGAGGGATCTACGTCGATTCGGTTGATCTTCGATCTATTCGTCGCGGAGGGAAAACGCGACGCTCGTAACCGTTTGGTAGCGGCGACGGCGACGGCGACGACGACGGTATCTCGACGCGTTAACAGGTTAGCGCGTAGCCGCCGGCAATTTCATCAAACGTCTCATCTTTAAACTTCTGGCGACGAAGTCAGCCCGAAGCGAGCACGGAGTCGGAGAAGATGAAACAGAGAGAAGAGAGTCTGAGAGAGAGAGAGAGAGAGAGAAGACGGGTGGAAAGGAACGCCACAAGGGTTGGTACATAACGTAAAAATTTAAGACTATTGGGTCAGCCATATCTGCTGGCTTAACAATGCTGACACAGGCATTTAGCCTGCAGGCTCGAACGTATCTTTCCGCCGGTACGTGGAACTTGTCAGGAAGAGAAAGGAGAGGGAGGAGGAGGACGGAAAAAGAAACGAAAAGCAACGGCACGAAGGAGGCGGGGATTCGTGAACGCTCGGTGGATGGCGAGAAGCGGAAGGGTTGGCAGAAACGCCACAAGGAAAAATAAGAATTTCAAATCTAATTTTCCGAGGCATGTTTAATAGTGTGTACCGGGCGTACTTTCATCTTCCCTGCCGTCATCGTCGACGTGCGACTGTTTCCTCCGCGATCGTCGATCGTGCCGCCGTTTTTCCCTGTCGTTTCATCCGCCCCCCCCCCCTTCCCCCACCCCTCGCGAGGGAGAAATACATCGAGATTAATTCGAGGGGCGTGTTTTCGCGTTGACGTCATTCGTTGATTTGAACTTTTTCACGTACAGCGGAATCTTTCTATTCGAATATCGTAATATCCGATGTGTCGTACGTTTGAAGTACGTTTTCATAGTTGCAAAACAATATCGTCGCAAAAAAGTATCGAGAATATGAAAGTAAAATTCAAAAGTCAAGAAAATAAGGGGATTCCGAAACATTGTCCATCCCAAACACGATTCAATTTGATACGAGAAAAATTAATTGTTCCCTCTATTATCCGAAAATTCCATTAAGCGTACATTCCCCCCCCCCTCCCCGCCGCCCCCCGGCTCCACCCTTTCATACCCGGTTCGAGTATGAAAGGGACTGCAGTATCGATAAATTTTTCCAACAACTTGGAGCGGAAAATTAAGCTGAAAACGACAATTAAGAAGAGCTTTTAATTTAAATATCAACGAGAAAACGAATCCATCCATCCGTCCAGCCAGTTTTTACAAATCCGTAAGACTGTCGGAACAGCCAGGGGGAAAGTAAAGGACAAATCGTTTCCGTTCGATATCGGACGGGAAACGAATCCGATGTAATCTAAAACCCGACAATCAAGAGTAAAGAGTATGCGAACGTCACCTTTGTCGCTCAAGTAGCGCGAGAGAAAAATCATAGCGATTTTCCTCCGGGAGATTCGTTACCCGTTCCAATTAGCCCCGATTCTCCCCCGGCTCGAGACTTGAATCAATTTCGCGGAACAGTAGGTCACAGATGCCACCAATTACGTTCTGCCAATGGCCCCCGCCACCCTCTCCTATCTCTCTCTCCGTCGTGTTCAGGAAACAGGCTAAATGATTTTTCTCCTACCCAGGAGTCGGTACGGCAAGACCGCTCGAGCGAAGGAAACCCATTTGACGACTTTACCCCAATAATTGTCGCGAGGGTCTGCCAGTGTTGCGACCAAATACTCGACCATTTTACTCTGCTATTTCCTGCTGTTTTCTTCCTCTTCCTCTTCCTCTTCCTCTTCCTCTTCTTCTTTTCTTCGTTTCTTCTTCTTTTAATATATTTCTTTATCGGGTAAATTTCGTCATTAGCGAGTATCAACGAAAACTGCGAGAGAGTTTCGCAGGACGACTCATCTCCACGTCGTTCGAGGACGCGCGCGACACGCGCGAGTTCAGACGTCGCGCGGTTAATCGAGCGTTATTCGCCGAAACACACTGGGACTTTGTACGTCGGTCGGGGATCGCGACAAAAGTTTCGTCATTAGTCTTCAAAGTCGTCGCGCGACTAACGAACTTATACCCTTATTCCTCCGAGCTATTAATATCGGTCGACGTCGGATGTTAGCTCTTCTTGTCATTAATTATACCACGTTCGACCAGTCTTTCTACTTGTTCTTCTCCTTGTTCTGGACTTACGACGACGTACAAGCAACCTGAATAGATAATAGATGATTTAGTACGAATCCGTTTGCCAACGCGGTAAAGTTGCCATTTTTCTTTTTTTCTTTTTTTCTTTTTTTTTTTTTTTATCGCTGAAAGTAACTTTAGCGGAGGTAACCCGCAGAAAATCGGGCCTCTTCTGATGCAACGAAAATTAGCGATTGGTTGACTTGGGTCGCGTGATTCGTGAAGGGGCGTGGTGTAGACCACTCGAGTGGGAGTGGCGTTGTCTGATAAAAAACTGAGAAAAAGTCTTCGTTTTCTAGTCGGAACAGTCGCTTCTGGGCCTTTCAGTGAGACGAATCGTACTTTTAACTGCGCAAATTACAAATGAGCGCAAAACTGCAAGAAACTCGCAGTTCCGGTCGGTCGAGGAAAGAAGAGACAGAGAAAGAGTTCGCGCAGAGACGTGTCTTTTAAAATTTCAAAGATCCGTAAAAGTGATATCCAGTGGAAATACCGCTGCGCGCCGAGGATCGCGATCGTTTTCTCTGGAACTTTTCCAAAACAAGTGGTCGAGAAACGTTGAGCACAGCAAACGCGGTTACCGTTCTCTCTCCCCCCTGCCCCTCCGTCTCGCCCCTCTGCAGTGAGTGCGAGAAACACACGGAACCGGCGATAAATTTTCTTGGCTCGTGCCGATCATTAGCCGAAACTGAAATCGTTGCGCCGTCACCTCGAGTTATATATTAGAAAATTAAAATCTCGCGTCTCGTTTATCTCCCGTCTCCTCTGCCCCTCCCCTTCTTCATCAAGGCCGTTTGCCCTTTGCGAAATAAACGGGCGACTCGTATATTTTCATTTCTTAATCCTACCGCGTCCGATCGGTCATTTTTAACCGTAGATTGAACAAAATATGAAAGAATGACTGTCATTCGTTCAAATTTCGCGTCGAAATTTCGCCGGGAAATTTGTACGCAAAAGCAAATTCGCTTGAATCGAGCGAATGGACTTTCTCTCTGCTTCTCCATCTTCCGCAACATATATATGATAACTTTGGGGCTAAATCGGACTGATAAAGTTTGATCGGTCGTTGCGATTGCACGACACAAAGTGCAATATTATCGTGAAATATTTGAAAATTGTTCGTATCTCGCACAGTTGCCACGGATGACGCACGATGAAAAGTCGAAATTTCTTCCCAGCGGGGAAAAAAAGGGGGGAATTGTTCTCCGGTCGTTAGCATCGCGCAAACGACGCGTAATTTGCATAAATTTACGTTTATTCGAATTATTTCCGCCGTGCACTGTTCGAATTATTTCCCATTTGCCGAACATCCCCTGCAAGTACGTAGATCCGGTAGGACAGCTCGCTCAATCCTTTCGGAAAAACGTAATCCTGGCGCGTTGCTTTCAAGTCGGTACCGTCTGGAACCATCGCCCCAGCAGGTACTGTCCCCGATGCCTCTGGCGTTTCCGCCGCTACGTTCCACATCCACCTGTCTTGCCGTTCTTGGCGTTCCTCTGTATCCACCGCCTCTGTATCCACCGCTCGTCGTGCCAGCCAGCTTTGTCGCGCCAGAATTCTCACCGGCATTGCCTCGCGAATTTGTCACACAAGAGAAAGAGAAAGAGAAAGGGACAGAGAGGTTTCCCCGAGTTTCTCTCTCGGAACTTGCCTGTTTCGTTCCTTCGGGGGAAAAGGGCGAGACCTCTGTTCGACGTCTTTTAGCCTTGGCCCGCTCATCTCGAAACGGAAACTTTGGGGCTACGGATCACCCCATCGCGTCCCATTGTCGTCCACGACAATCGCCAGCCGAGGGTAGACGAGGGCAACTTTATCTCGCCCTCTTTATCGAAAATTTATCATACAAGCCCTCCCGCACACGAGCAGGAGGCTTTGCGCTTATGCTTGAAATGGGACGCTCGATATATATCTCTCTCTCTCTCTCTCTTCCTTTCTCCCAGGTTTCTTTTCACATTTGCCTCGCGTCTCTCCGGGGTCTCTCCGAATTCAAGAGCCCCAGCCTGTGAAAAGGGGCGTCTCGCTTGGAAACCGATCTTTTCGCGAAAAATCCGTTTGAGCCCGATGACGGAGCAGCGATTACACTGGATAATTGCGATTATCGCGGTTTTAAATACGCCGCCGTCGGTGAGCGTAGAGAGCGTGACGAGTGACTGTCAAGAGAGAGAGGGAGAGTGCACTCTCCGTTCGATTCGTACTCGAGGAGCCTCGGTTTGAGTGTCGCGCACAAAAGGGCAGAGTTTTATTCGAAGCAACCCGCGGAAGCGGGTGGCAACTTTATCCGGCGTGTCTTTAGCCCCGATGTAGAATGCGTCTCGAGAGTTTTCAAGTATTCTTAAAATTTTTCGACTCCCGGGATCGGGAATCTACTTGGCGCGAGCCAGCGATATAAGGAAACAACGACGGATCGAAAGATCCGATAGCATGCGAGCGGGACACGTCGTCAAGAGCAGAGCAGAGCAGAGCAGAGAGAGAGAGAGAGAGAAGAAAGCAAGCGGAGCAGGCAGGCAGGCAGGCAGGCAGGCAAAGGGGAAAGAAGGCGAAAACATTTTCGCTTAAAAGTTCCAACGAAAAAGTTAGTTGGAAACAAATATAATGGAAATTACAGACAGAGTCGCGTCGAAAGTTCGAGCGACTCGAAAGAGTGAAATGGAATTTACGACAAACATCGTCGGAAAGTCGCAGTGTCACGTCAAGAGAAATCGGGAATATCTCGAGCCTGTGTCGGCAAATCCAATTTAACTAACGACGATGAAAATGTTCGATTCCCCCAAATAATCTTTGAGAGACTGTTCGAACGAGTGTTTAGTCTATTTGCTCATTTGCAAGGAACGAGCAAAACACGTTGGCAGATGTAAAAGAATTATTGTCAAAATGTTTGATGAGTTTCACTCGACGCTCAGTGTCATTTTCCCTTTAAATTTTACACGTAAAGGTGACAGGCATTAATTTATTATTAAATTATCAATGCTAAGCCGGCCACGATTAAATGTCAAACGCTGGCGCGATCGCGGAGAGCGAGAAATAATCGCATCTGTTCAAGATTCGGTCGACCGGAATCGTTCTGTTTAAGACAGAAACGACCAAACGCGAAACATCGCTTTTGAATATAAAACATCGTTCAAAACGTGATGGGAACAATTTAGGAGTCACGCGCATTTTACGAGCGAAACGGAGCTAAAAGCTACTGACCCGTAAAAAAATCCAACGCGTTTCGGCTGCATACGGAAAGATTCGAGACCGAAATAAAAACGAAAAACTTGATTTATCGCGACTGCTCCGGTCCGAAGAATCACGGCGTTTGCTTCTCAATTTCTTCGCGTCGAAAATGAAAATTACTGCGATTCGTCCGTTTGTTTTACTTTCGATATAGTCCTCAAATCATCTTTACGTCCGTAAACAAAATATTGCCAGAGTATCGTGTCGACGTAAGAGTCGGGATAAACACGTTCAAGCGGCAACGAGCCACGCCACGAACGATAGCTTCGTTCCGCAATTTCCATGCGTAACGGACTTCTCGTTCTCGCTGATGGTCTAAACTACGATTAAACTTTGCTCTTCCAGATGGAATGAAGCAAGGAAAAATCGATCATCCCGACACGAAGAAACTTCGAATAGAAAAGTTTGATCGAGCAAATTACGCCGGGGAAACTAATTTGTCGAATATACCGAAAGTTTCGGCGACTCCCCCGAGGAGGAGACTCGAAAGTCTCGGCCAGTGCCGCGAATGTTCGATATTTACCAGGTTAAGATGTTTCTGATAAAAATCCCCGGCTCGTCGCCCGTTAACTCCATTTCGTCGAGCAATTACGGTTATGTTCCTCCAAACACGTTTCCGCTTCGCCTACCCGTTCTCGCTTGGTCTTCGTTGCAATTCGTCGCGAAGCAAATAAAAAAAGTAGCAAAAAAGGAAAAAAAAAATACGCGCGGATCTCGCGCTTTTATTTACCGCTTTTATTTCGGGCTTCCAATAAGCGAAGAGAATTGTTAAAACCGGAACGTGTATTGATTCAGAACACATCGACGTTGATGAAACAACGTTTAATAGCTCGGTAATGAGTCGCGAAGTGATTTTCACTGTGGCTTCTCTCGAGAAATTACACAACTTTTACACGGTACTTTTACGCACGAACGAGGCAGAGAAAGAAAAACAAGCATTTCGGACAAATTCGCAACTGCGAGTCGGCCTCTTTCGATTCTTTCACTCGCCAACGACTCTCAACGACGAGAGGAGAACACTCGGCGGCACGCCTCCGGACATACCACAGGCTCTCGTTCGTGCAACGGTTGCAGAAAAGATGAAACCCGCCGTCTTACCCTCTGCCCGCCTCTTTCCACTCTCGTTTTTCCCTCCTTGCGCACCCTCCTTTCTCCTCCTTTTATTCTCTAATCATCACAGCGAGATATCCCCCAATTAGAAGCGTCGCGATCGAGTATCAGATTCGTCGAAACAATTCCCCGGCGAGGTGGCTTAAAACGCGGAGGACATTAACCCAGTTTTCGCGCTTGGGAAACCGACTAGCTACCGGCGACCTACTCTTGGCGAGCTGTCTGCTCGAGCACGAAGACAAAATGCATTTATCGAGGCCAGGGAATCGAAAATCTCGGGGGAATTGGTTCGGATTTCATATCTTCCAGCTACTGCTCGATCTGCCGGAACACTCTCCGTAACCAATCTTCTCGTAAAGAGTACCCTTCGAACGGCCCTCCTCGTAAAGAGGACCGCTGGTGCCAAGGGTGAAAAATAATAGGACCCCCCTCCCCCCTCCTCTCTCCATTGATAGAGTCATAACTGCCTTCGACTTACAGGCGGGAGTAACTACGTGGCAAGGTCGCTCGTATTTTACTCCACCCTGAAAGGAAATTCTTAATATCCACCGCGAAACGTGCGACGATTCTCTCGGGAATCAAACGATTTTAATTATCTAGTTACCTCAATGTCTCGATCTTGAAGCGTCGAGTTCTGACATTTTACGGGTCCTCTCGGTCCTCTCGATTCAATATCGCGACGACGTTTGACGGACGCGCGCCGACGGACCCGTTCGATTCGATTCGATCGACGAGAAACACAAATAAAGGAGAGAGGGCGTCGGCGATGGATTTATATTTATACGCGTGATTTAGAAGCGTGAGAAAAAACAGAGAGGTGAGATACTTGGGTTTTCTTCTTATTTCGGCGGGGGTGGCTAGCACTCGAAGAAGTGACGACACTGAAAGGAAAATAAAAGCCGGCTCGCTCCTCCTCGGGCCAGGTCATCCTTCCTTCTTTTCTACTCGCGACATCCCCCCCCCCCGCCGCCCCCGTTCTACCTGGTTCTCCATCCCGTTACCTCTTTCCAGCCTAGTTACTCTCGTTTTCTCGTCGCCACCCTTCCACGAATTATTAAAGGGAAAACACCGTTGAAATCTGCTTTCTCCGTTCTCCTCGCTCGTTGATAACGCGCCGCGAAGAGAAACTCTGTTCGTTTCTATCTTTTGCATCAACCAACACGAGCGACGCGAGGAGGAAAAGGGAGGAAAAGGAGCGAGAACTTTTAGTCCGCCTGACCTGAACCTTCCGGGTGTTAAAGGCGAGGTCCGCGTGTGTGCGCTGCGCGTTGAAAATCATTTCGACGCGACGGTAAATTCCGCAATTACGTGTAAACGAAATCGTCGCGAGCGCGCAACTACGCGACCATTAATCGCGCCGCGTGACAATGATAAAACGTTTATTAGCAACGCGCAGCGGTATTTTTATCAGAATTTATCGCGCGTCAGATTGTCAACGTGCATTTTCATCCGCGCTGTCGAAGGGAAAACTGCGAAAAACTGTGAAAAAGTAATAACGTTAAAGACGTTCGTCAAGACGTTGCATGTTTCCGCTTCTACCTTCCGGCTATTGCGAATATCGCACGTTGCTTCGGCGCGAGGAGAGCAGAGCTGGCAAGTGTCGTCATCGGATTCGGATTCGGCGACGCGCTTTTTTCAACGTGCGTATCTCGTCGAACCAAGTTGTTATTACGATTCGACCGTGGAAACGCATAAAATACTATTTAAAAAATATACAGCAGCTATAGTTGTAGAGGAGAAGCCGAGCGCAGAGGGGATGATATTTGGAAGATTTCTGCGAGCAACGCAGAAGAGGCATATTGATCGAAGCTTCGATGAAAGAGGATAGAAAGAGAGAATGGACGGTCGGTGTATACACTACTGAAAGAGCAGCGTTTGAAAAGAGTTTCTGACCCTCTTCTTCTTCTTCTTGGCATATAGATCGACGGACGAGCAGATACTCGTTTGCTACTCGGTTTACATCGCCTCGAAATGAAACGCTCAGATGGAATCTAAACGACATTTGGACACTCGACAAACAGCACGGCGCGAGTAAAGCGGCACGGTAAAACACTGGAGAAAATCGACGAAATCGATCAGATACGTATCTTTGTTGTTCGACGAACAGTTTTAGTTCAATGTCGTATTCCGAAAACTGATACGTAGATACGTAGATACGTAGTCCGGCAACCTGAGGAAGAAGGGAACGTCTGAATGAGAGAAACGAAAGAAAAAAAGAAGGGAAACGAAGGGAAGAAACGAGAGACGAGAGACGAGCGCGCGACCAATGTGAGTTTGAAAAGCGGCACACACGGCAACGAATCGCTGTAGATAAAGAGCGTAGATCGAGATCGCAGGAGTAATAGCGGTATAAAATCTTGCTGCGACTCGAGCCATACGCTATTTTTCAAGCGTACGTAGCCAGCACCGTGTCCATCTCCTCCATGTACATGTCCTTCTACTTCCGCGCCAACCTACCTATATACGTACATTTTATCGATTTTCTTTTACCGACGATTCTCAGCGTGAAACCACCGCCGCGAAGCGTCCATTCCTTCTCCCTTCTCGCTGTTTTTTCTTTTCGTAATCCTCGTTTGTGCGTTCCACCGACCGACCGACCGACCGACCGACCGATCGAGCGCGGCGCAGCGCACTGCGTTCGATACGCGAAAGCACCTTCCACTTCTTCGTCCTGCTTAGCGTAGATTTTCCGAGCGAATTCCAACCTGCACCGAACACAATATCGCGATACACGCTACAACGTGTATTCTCACGTTGTGAAACTCCCCCGACGGTCCAATTCTTGTTTACGTCGCGCGAGATATCGAACGCGATCGGAAGAACAATCTCACGTGGGTCGCCGACTGAAATAGAGAAAAAGAGAGAGAGAGAGAGAGAGAGAGAGAGCGTGGTACAAGACGCGGCGAACAGAACAGAACAGAACAAAAGTGTAAACGAAACGAGATTAGCAGACCGTGTTTCGTTCAAAGATTAATCTCTCGCGAAAACGGATACACGCGTTTGGTATATACGGATCGGCGATACGATGTTGCTAGTTTACTGCGAGCAACACTCCGTCGGATATGGCGTGTTGTACGAAAGAGATACGGCGTATAACCAATACACCGGTAGCAAGAATACACCGAGCTAGGCGAAATTCCAGGACGGTTGCTGCGTGTGCACCAGCTGGCCCATTATACCGGCTTTGTTCCGTCAGACTTCAACAGAGGCTGATATTCCCGGCGATTTCCTATGGGATCCTCGATACCCCTTCATTTTCTACGTTTGCCTCTCCGTGTTCCATCTTTGCCTAGATAAATAGCCACCCCCTCCTCGCGCTTTTTCTTCCACGTGGAACCATTGCGTGACTCTGCTGTCTCTTTAGCACATAGACGGCGTACGTACGTACGTACGTAAATTGAACTTATTATACCGTGCAACTTTCGAATTTTCTACATTTCGTTACGTAGAACCCGACTCTGTCGGTGTATCGTCACTTTGCGAGTAATTTACGCGAAAATTGATCAAAGACTCGTCTGTCTGAACGGTCGAGCATCGAGCACGTTCCTTGGCTCGTGAAATGTCCCGTCGTTGGCGGGACATGTGGAAAAAGCGTGGAGAGTCGCACGTACGCCATTCTGGTTTATCCCGTCATATAAAACTTAACCGCAGCGAACGATCAAATTCTTTTATCCCTTCGTCGGGGACCTAACAAAGGGATCGTAACTCGACGAAACGTGGCTTGACCGCTCGTTTGAGTAACTGAACTGAACGAAGACAGGAAAAAGAGAGAGAGAGAGAGAATCGAACGAGGCACTTTGTCAGGTTTTCTGGCTGTTTGAGAGTCGTCTTCTCTACACGCATCGAGAATCACTTGCAAATTCAAAAGATCGACCGCGCTAATTTCTGCAAAACGTCACAATTGGTCATTCTCGTCAGTTTGTTGACGTGCTTGAAGAAGCTGCACGCGCGCGTACACGTGTGTCGTACAAAGCTCACGTTCCCGGTGAAAGGAACGTAAAGGGAAGAAAAGCACAAGTTGACGGAAGGAAAGAGGAGGAAACGAGGAGAAAGAAGAGGAGAAGAATCAAAGGCAAGGATGTACGGGGAAATGAATAGGAAAAACGGGACACGTCAAATTGCAGCGTACCCTAGAAAATTGCCTTTTGTCGATAATATCGGAGCGAGTTGATAGCGGAGTGGCGGCACAGGGGTAAACGACCCCCTCTCGCTTCCACGCCCCAAGTCCCATGGCGGCGGCGGCAGTGGCGGCGGCGGCGGCGGTGGCAGCGGCGACGACGACGGGCGCGCGGCTGTCTCGTGTGCACGTGTATGCTGATGTATGCGCTGACGTGCAAGCCTGCTTTGCATTTTTACGGTGCACGTAGAACGAAGCGGTATAAAGCGATCTCTTCGTTCCATGCGCGTATAGGCGTACAAGCGTGATGTGTAGTAGGGTAACCCCCCGCGCTGTAGCGCGCGCGGTCGCTCTCGCGTGTTTCACGGGAATCGAGGAAAATATCTACGCGAGACCAATGGAATTTCTCCTCTACCTAGCCAACCATGTTTCACCGCCAATGCTTCGGGCACATTTATCAGCAGACGATACTTATTTTCGACGGGACACGTGACGACGGCCACCCGCGTTAAACGTGCGAGCTACGAGGCGCAGAGGCGCGCTACACCCGACCAACATTCAATCGATCTACGGCGACTCTCCTCCAATCGATTCTCCAATGGAAAATGAGTTATCGGTCCGCAATATGTGTATATATATATATATATATATACATGTATAATATATATATATAATATATATAATATATATATGTACACATACATACACCCCGCAGACCCTATATCCCTGAATTTCTATGATCGATGCGACCAACGTGTATCAATGACGTGTCAATGCTGGATTTATACGCGACTTTTCATCCCGTCGTTAAACCGACGTTAAAACGAACCGAAAAGAGGAGAGCAGCGTTAAAGGAAACGCCGAAAAAAGATATTACAGAGCATTTTAAGCACACACACACACACACACACACACAAGTGCAAGCATCCAGTTTACCAGATGCATTAATTTCGCGATCTGCCAAAGGATCGGAAATTACTTTTACTTGCCCCGACAAACGGAACGGTGAAACAAAGACGGATGACCGATACAACGACAAGAGCTTCTTGCAATTAAGTTTCTTTAGCAGCCATCTCGTTAAGAATGAAACGACCGCTCGGCTACTTTGAAAGAAGGCGGGTAAAAAAGACGAGCGCGTATTAAACGGGCAAATCTCTTATCCAAATTCTTTCCTTCCGGAAGTAAACACGATTTCCTCTTCTCTCGCCGCGTTTCGAGGAAATAATTCCTTCGACTCAAACAGCAAAAACAAATATGACGTCGCTCGTGTCGAAAAGCAATCTTGTCTTATCGATCGATCACCTGGATCACTTTCGCGTCCGAAATCCAACACTTAATTCTCTGACAATTCCGACTTGTGCTCCCCTATCGCGGATATACGCTTTACGTTTTAAAGCAAAGTTCAACGACGTTCAATTTGTGACAGTTGAAGCAACGCGGCGGCCGTTCGAACTGTCACAGCAAGGAGAAAACCTGAAAAATTTCTAATTCGCGGTTGAGCTACATTTTTGTACTATTTGTCCTGCGAGGCTGTTTGTGCTCGCTTTTATGCGCCGATTCTGTGGCTTCTATCCCCTCTCCCCCGCCCCCCTCTTTTTTTTTCTTCATTTTGTCATTCCCTTTTTCCAACTGCACCTTGTTGCGGTGGATATTCCGGCAACCTCCCTTCCCTCTCTCTCGCTCTCTCTCTCTCTCTCCGTCTCGCATCCCTCGAACAAAACCCCAGTTCCGTTGTCGTACCAAACCGAATGCGGCTCTAGCCCCCATTGCAAGAGCCCACAATTCCCTGCATCCCCGTCGCGTTTTCCGGAACCTCCGGCGCACCGCTGCCGCTCCGTAGCTTCTCTCTTTGCCGCTCGCTCTTGGCTAGGCTCTCCCCGGTCGGACCCACGGCGACGACGGTCGCGCTTTTGTTTCGAATTAACATTAGGAGGCTTCCGCGTCAGGGAATTTATGCGGACGTACAAATAAGCCGCGTTGCCCCGGACCGCGGCGACGTTGTAACGTTTCGAGGCAGCAAATTCTTCCTGATGCCGGCTGATTTCATTCGCGCAGCCAGCGGCAGGGAGCCATTACACCGCGATAAATAATGCACTCGCGACATGGAAAGTGACAATTTGTCAGGAGATCCGCAGATACGGAAGGCTGTTGTTCGCCGTTCCAAGACAAAAAAAAAAGAAAAAAGAAAAAAAAGATTTCATATTGCCGAAAATGCGGCGCGAATGAATTTGCGGCAATCCATAAATCTCGGCTTATTCCAAATTATACCGCATATCTTTCATTACTTGCCGCGCCGGTGATGAATCGTCCAGGAGGATAACATTGATATGCAAAAACCGGTGACGAATGACGCGCGAGTGTACGTACATGTACGTGCATGCACGTGTGTGTGTGTATATGTATATATACGTTTGGGAGAAATGAAGTTTTAATTTCTATCTCTAGCGGAACGCTAATCAGTTTACGCGGCTCTGTCAAGAAACGAGGTAACGTTTCGAGTCGAGAGATTCGTCGTCCGGCTGTAGACGCCCCTTGGAATAATCGTACGAACGGCTTCTTCTTTTGTACTCTCGTTGCTGTAGGCTACTCGTTCCCCCGCTGTACTTTTGCCATTCTTTTTAGACATCGTCGAGCAGGAACTCGGATATCCTGACCCACATACGCGCCCGTTTAAACAGGTCGTTTTAACATTCCGTTTCACTTGCTAAAGCTTTAAACATTGTCAAACAGACGTTCGTTCTCGTCGTTCGGGCACTCTACTCCACTTCTCCAGCTCCTCCCCCCCCCCTCCGTGGATACGAATTAGAGTAAAAGTAATTTTCGCGACGACCAACTGTTTCGTCGTTGCATCGATAGCCAATCCCCGGCCAGCACGGTTTTGTCAATACCTTTATCACATTATGCGATCCATAATCCGGAAATATTTCGCGGAATATCGTCGAATCAGGTCAAACCGAGGATGATGATTGGCAGTGTCAAACCGTTATCGGTGAATCGGGCGCAGCTTTGCGCAACTGCGGCAACCGGATCAAACGTTCGATGTTTAATAACAATTGGAGCCACGATTCGTTTCAGATACGAGAGATATCGCGGCGGAAAACGCGAACGTAACGCGAACGCATTTCGCTCGGGCAACCGTATTAATCGTCCAATCGTCTTGAGTAACTCCGACGCGAATCGAATTCGACGAGGACGTATTAATTATTATCCAATCTTCTTGAGTAACTCCGACGCGAATCGAATTCGACAAATACCATTAACGGTACGTGTAATTTGGTCTTTTCGATCCGGGGCGCGTGACAAATGAAACGATTAATATGCACAATACCGAGCAGTGGTATTAAAGTCAAAAATGAATTCGAAATCTGTGAATATTAATCTTTGGACGACCATCGGAAACTATGCTCGTTTCAAAAACTGGAACAAATAATGACTCGTGAACTTCGTATCAAAAGATCACAAAGTTAATTAAATATCAACTTTATCGTTGAGCCATTCGAGACCAACTTGGACTCGAACTATTAACTGCAACTTTTTAAGTTTGTGGGGCTTGTAAGATGAGAAAGGATTTGAGGTAGGTGATTTGTGACGAAAGAGTGACTCCGAGATGAAAGATACGTCGAAGATTGATAAAAAACTTGAAGAGTCAAGGTCGTGGATGCCACACGATGGAAGGATGGATTTGAAGTGGATGAGAAAGAGTCTCGGAGTCACTGCCTAGACTCATCGTCAGTGGGGGCTGATGGCAGCGACTCCTTACCCGCACACTCTGTTTGCTTGTGCTAGGCCGCTACGAGTTTAATAAAATTTAATCAAATACATGAGTGAAATACCACGGTCATTTGTGATTCAACGATGATTCAATGCTGTTTAAGAGTTGAAATGAAAAAAAAAAAGTACAGCTGTCGCAGACTATCGTCATTTAAGCGGTCTCATCCCCGCTCGCGACACGGCGAGAATAGTTGCGACAAACGCGCGAATCGAAACCAATTCGAGTGTTTGGACCAATTCTAGCGAAATTACAACCGAAGACTTTGTCGCTGATAATAGAGACCGGGTGGAGAAGGGGGAAGGGGGGAGGGGGGGGGCTGGGTCGGTCGGTCGGCAAAGCCCCTAAATCGATGCTCGAAATCGTTCACAATGTCAATTCACGCATCGCCGGACTTTAATTCGGCATTTCGAAAGCGCAATTTTCCAAGCCATTCTTCGATGACGCGTTTTCGAGAGCGCGCGAGCTTTTACAAGCGTAAGCTCGGTTAAGCTCGGCGCGCTCAGCCTCGCGAATAAGCCCATCTCTCGCCGATAGGCGATAACGTTTCCACAACCCGAAATTAAGAGTTTCGAACAGAGGAGAACGACAAACGGTGGCAGTTATCGGAAACGCGGCATCGGATTCTACGTACGATCCGACGTAATTATTTGAAAATTGACGTATTAATTTCGACACGTTGCGTCCGAAGTGAAATAATCGCGGCAGCGATTAACTCGCACGGGTGACAGACGACAGAAAACTGGACGGGCTGGAGTTTGTCCGCTGAAACGTCAACGACTTGCGCGCAAAGATTGGGTAACGCGAGGATGTTCAAAATATCGAACGGGTAAATTATTTTCGCAGATGCTGTTGCCTCGATCCTTCTTCGATTCGACGCGCGCAATTTTCCGAAATAAGGAATAACGCAAACGGTCCGAGGTGAGTCTTGCGACAGCTCACAAAGAGAATTTTAACAGAAACGTGGATTGTTCCGCGAGTTATCATAGTCATTATTTTACCTCTGTTTTATTGTCAAATTTAGTTTCGCCCGTTTTGTTTTACATTTAATGAATTTACCTCTATCTTACTGTTCAACTCAGTTTCGTCTGTTTCGTTTTACGTTCAACGAGTTTCCCCCCCTCCCCCCCTCCTTCCCTCTCCTTCCCCTGCGAAAGGAGGGAACGAAACAGCGAAATTCAGTTTCGTTCCCGTCTTGTTTTACATTTAATGAGTGAAAACTTTCCTACGATCCGACATTTCTACTTAATTAATTTGTAAGGCACAGAGAATAGGAAGCGACAAAGGAAGAAGGAAGAAGGAAGAGGAGGAGAAGAAGAAGAAGAAGAAAAAGGGATTGAATTTGATTCGAGTTCGCTTAAAGACGGCGCGACGATAATGCCTAGATCACGAAAGGAAGGGAGCAGGGAAAATGCAGAAAACCAAGGAGAGGAAGTTGGCAATATCGTCGTCGAGGATCCCGATTTTGTACAGTGACGTGACATCGTAGGCAATCTCGAAAGCTGCTTCGCGTTGACGAGAACTTTGCCGTCCGGTTCATCGGCAACAAAGGATCGAATCTCCTTCATGCGCGAGATCGGAGATTGCAGAGAGAAAGGTTTCAACGAAAGAGGGAGCAAAAACATGAAACTTTTCTCGAAGAAAACACTGGCAAAAAATCCTTCGTCACCATGATCGCGATTTCCTGATATACCTACACAAAGCTTTGCTACGTTTAAGCCGAGGAAGATTAAATTTTACATCGACGACAACGGTACAACGGTTGAACAACGTACCGTGGAATCAAAACTGTTACTTTGCGAGACGAAACAACAAGTCCGATTGCTTTTTTGCGTTCATCCTTCAACTTAAATACTTTAAAATTGTCGTACGTACGATGCATCTCGTTGTTTTATATTTTTATTACGCACGCGTTTTATTACATTTTGTTATTTTCGTCGAGTTTCGAAAGGTCTTGAATATTTCATGGTGTGAAAGCTGAAAAGTTAATTTTCCTAGCGGAAGAGGAGATACGAGAAGATACGAGAAGATACGAGAAGACAAACCGGCAAAGTATAATCGACCGCCGCATTTCGAAGTAATCGAAAGAAAGGAAAAAGAAAAAAACACAGCGCGACGTAACGACGCTGTATATTAATTTTGAAACGAGCAGCCGCGAAACGTGGAAATCTTAATTCGTCGGAATCGAAACAAAAGAAGTCGGGAACAATGCGTGACGTATGTACCTAAAACGAAGCCGTACACACACGATGAATTGAACGTGTTGTACTCGCGAAAATCTATACTGCGGAAAAAGTGGCACGGTTTTCGCCGGATTTTTGGATCCTTTCGAAACCACGACGAAGGCAGAGACGAAGCGTTTCTCAATTGCAAATCACGCAAACGGCGAATGAAGAGAACGCGGAGGAGGAGCAACGTTGTAAACCGCTACTTTGTATATAGTTCAATTTATGGATAACGAAATGCGAGAAAAGGGTGTAGAGAGTGGAGGAGGAGGCACGGTCGAGAGCAGGCCAACACTCATAATCGCAGCTTAGAATGCATGGAATAATTGCGCGCGTGCATCGCGCGCCGTAGGCGGCTTAAACGCCGCGGCAATCATAAAATATAATTTCTTCAGGTCGGCTTATTACCGCCAGGCTGTCCTTCCCATCCCACCCGGTTCCCGCAATTCTGATCCTTTTTTTTTTAAGGCAGCTTTCGCCATTACGTAGTTTGTGCCAGGGTTGCGCCCTGGGTTGCCCGGTGAAATAGCAAAGGAGAAAGAATGGCGAATGCAAGAGCGTGTGCAGAGAGAAACGGAGAAAGAGACAGAGAGAGTGTATTTGTTCGTGGAGGCAGACCACGGGTTACGCGTAAACAGTGGCTCGCAAAAGTGTTTCAACACTTATCGCGGGGAAATTTGTACGTGTACGTGTCGTATAAAACATTTTAAAATTTCATTCAATCCGATGAAACACAATTGTTCTGAGAAATCCGAAAATTCACATGCAAGTTACACAATACCCGTTTATTGATTTGTACGTTTAATGAATGTGGCGTGCTATTTATAAATTGCCGTATGAATTATTTCAATTGATATTAATGCGAGTAACTGACTGCTCGAAGCCGTTTTTGCGGTTGCCAGCCTCCAAACTTTTAATTCCCATGTACATTTTCAAATTCGTTCCAAAATCAATTGCTTCGCTTTTCGAAAAGAATTCCCGCGAATTTTTACGTTCAAACACTTTTGCCAGCAACTGTTGTGAGATACTCGCAACGTTCCGCAAAAAAGATAAAAAGATAAAAAGCTTTTTCGTTCCCCGCAATTGGACGAATTGCAAATGCGTCATCGTGTCTTTTTGCCGCGGCAAAACAAAAACGAAACGTACGATCTAACGTGCCGAGGCGACTCGGAGGGGGGACCCGCTGCGAAATAACAACGAATGCCAGATATATGTTACGACGGATCGTGACAATTTGCCAATTCCTGCGAGTAGGTTTGTTGACCCAGCAAAACTACCATCTTACCGGAACGAGCTAGAAAAAGGAACGCTGCCGGCTCTACTTGGCAAATTTTATCAATTTCGCGATTTCCTGGCGCTAGTCCAGCCACAACCTCGAGGAACGAGACAGTGCCGCTTATTTTTCTCGACCATCGGGGAACCAGATATATCGATTTAAGATTCCCCTTGTACTTTCGCGACAATTCAATTCGTCCGAATTACGTCTATGGCTATGTTAAATTACAATTTCGCTTATAAATCGGCATTTCTCCCTCGGTCGGTAAGAGTACCACCTCTTTACCGACGGTCGTCGTATCGATCTCGGAATTTCTCTCGTACCTTCGCGACGATTCAATTCGCCCGTATTATTACGGCAGCTACGTTCAATTATTTAACGTTTTTTATATAGTGGATGTATCTAAATCTCGATTAATCTCGAGCAACGTTTCTTCCGTTCTTTCTTCCTCCCCCCCCCCTTTTTTTTCTTTCTTTCTTCAACTTTCTTCAACTTTAAATCAAATATGCGAAGAATTAAAGCAAGAGGAAGAATGTCTGTACATAGGGAGAACTCTTTGCCCGTCTTCTCCTACGTAATAGTTACTACGGAATAAAATAAAAACTTAAAGCGCCGGTCTTATCGCTTTTTGTGGACACCGCCGGCGAAATTTTATTAGACCGATTTTCCCAGATTCCCTTCGTTCCTTTTCCTTTCAAACCGGAGACTCTTCCGAGAATCTTCCGCGCAGACAGGCTTCGGCAGCCAATATCTCCGAGTGCGACTTAACGCTGATCCTTCTTTTATATCCGTTGAATTTAAATAATGGAGCCTGCGCTAATTCCAGAGCCAGCGATGATCAACCGCGAGCAGCACCGCGACGGAATATTTATTTCAAAACGAAAGTACGCGGCGTTAACTGCCCGCCTATTGTCTCGCGTGAAACACTGGAAACGTGATTATACCGCGCATTCTTTTTCAACGGGACGCAAAAATGGCACGAAACTCAGTGACAGAGTAAAAAAAGTATATTTTTTTCCGCGAAGCGAAGCGGCGGGAAAAATAGCTTTCACACTTGGAGTCGGGAAATGATCGATTCGTAATTTCCACTCGTTCGACTGGAATCGGCGAACTAAACTGTATAAAATTTTGATCGTACGCGGCAACGCGTCGCACGTAGTAGCCTAAACGGGGAATAACAGGAAGCTTTGAAAACGGTCGACGGGGCTTGAAACGGATACCGAACAGATGGCGGCTTGATCCAACTGCTGTAACTCGTTATACTCTGCGGTTATACCTCCGTGATTACCTGCACGAGCAAACTCGGACTTGTGCCTGAGTTTCTCATTATCGCTAGTGCGCAGTGTAACCCTGAACTTTAATCACGGGCCTATCGCTTTTTACCCGACTGCAACTTCTCCGAATCGCGTTTTTTCGAGCAACGCGTGCTTCGATCATTTTTTTTCTTTCCCGGCCAAATTTATCAAAACGTACTCGACTTTTTTTTTTTTTTTTTACATCAGACGAGAACTGAATTGAACTTCTCGTACATGTATATCTCGGGACATTGCTCGGAACGAGCAAAGAGCATTCTGATCCACCGATTGAATTTGGTACTGCATTTGCAAGGTCTCGACGATTTATCGAAGAACGCGGGGGGAAAGAGAATGGAGATCCATTCGCAGATACTCGGAGAGGGGGTAAAGAGAGACGGCGGATGGAAGTGATGGGTAAGCTAACACAGTAACGAAGTCCAAAATGTTTTTCCCTTGCTGGACCGTCGAGTGCTCAATATCTATGCTAATCCGGTCTACCGCTTCTTCGGCGCTGCACACTCTTCCGCGTCAGTCCTATTCCTTATCTTTCCTCCCTCCGACGTTTCGCCCCTTTTACCGGGTTCTTGCCTTCACCGGCGTGGCTTTTGTCTCTCTGTACAGTTAAGTAAACAGCGAAACTCACCGGCCCATTTTCCACACAAGAACTCGAATCGGCGAATCGGAATCGTTCTCACGTTCCGCGTTCCCAAACTTTTCAATCGGTCGAGTCGAAACGAACGAAATTTTGGCGATCTTTCCGCCTCGCGAAAATTTCCTTTTTTCCAAATTGTCGTCGAGTCGAAAACCAGAGACTCACTCGATGAAAGAGAAACGTCTGAAATAACGTGAAAATTTGCTTCCGTGCACGTGGAAGAAGAAACGTCCGACCCGTCGCTGTCCGCTGCCCGAGAGAGTTGAAAATCCTGACCTGTACGATCTGTCAAAACATCTTCCATCTCTCTCGCAGCGAAGAAAAACGAGAAATTAATCAACGACGAGAAGAACCGCGGCGAAAACGTCCCGGGCATCGATTTCGACGATTGCATTTTGTTATTGCAATTTCTGGCGTGTATCCAGAAAACCAACAATATCCTACATATATATATATATATATATATATATATATTACTGTTTACTATATCGAGCAGGTGTTTTCTTCGTAAACGTTTACTTTTCGCCAACTCTTCGGCGAAAGGTAAAGGAATCTTATTACTCGGCTTCAGCAAACGTTTATGTATCACGGAATTACAAGTAGGGTATCTCTTCTCGAAACTCAGGCTCGGTGAAATCTTTTACCTCTGGGAGGAGTTGCTCCGCGTTGCTCCGTCTATACGCGAGCATGATGTAACAGCCTTATCCAATATTTCTCTCGGTAAATCTCTCCGCGAGAAACGGCTCTAATTACCAGGCATTCGATGCTGCGCAGCTAACAATTACGCGTTAATTATGCGAGCAAAGGGAAGAAGACGTACCGGTTGCGCAGTATCGATTGTTGCGCGTCCGCGTAAAGTAGATTTCTCTCTCCCGTGTCTCTCCTCACCTATCGACTGTCTTGGCGAATCACGTTAGTTCTAATCTAATCTTCCATTCACCACTTGGGCGTTATTACTGTCAGCGATACAATAGTCGGGCTAATTAAAGTTCTGCTGCTGCTGCTGCTGCTGCTGCTGCTGCTGTTGTCGAAAGCCAACGCCGGTTGGCTCTATTATTGCGCAACAATCGCTCAGTTTCTTTTGAAATTACGGCAAATCTTAAAACACGAAAGAAATCGAATATTGTTCCCAACTGCGATTTACCTGCGATCGTAAAGATCGTTCTAAACGGTTCGACAATTTTAGACCACGTCTGATCAAACTGGGAGAAAAATTGGGAAAAACAGAATCACGCGCGTTTCGGATTTCGCGCGAACGAAATTTCCGTCGTTTTAATCGTAGAGTGCAATTACACTCAGCGATCCGCGTAGCAACCTCTCGCCATTTTCCGTCCCTGTCTTTCGCCGCGCCGACAGAGAATGTCGGCGATCATTAGCGCGGATGCCCCGCAAATCATTAACGCGATTACGTTGTAACGTAACAACGACTGAAATCTACTGCACACGCTTGCCAATGAAAAATGGAAGCGCCAATGAGGAGCCGGGCGTGAACGCTAACGAAATTTCCAGGCCAGCCCGTTGCGCTCTGTAGCAAACGAACGCCGCCGGTGGAAAAATGTCAAAAAACCGGCACGGAGAAGTTCTGGTTTCAGAAAGCAAATGAATTTCTCTGGGAAAGGAGGTTAATCGATAACAACGTTTCTCCCGCTCCTTTTTTCTTCTCTCTCTCTCTTTTTGTTCCTTTTTTTTCTCCTTTTTTGATTTACGTCGCGTCGTTCCAGTAGTACAACCAAGTTGCGCTCTCAACGCTGCCGTATTCTCCGCAACGCTTCGAACTTTGAATCGAAATTCGAAAATATTAAAATATCGACACGCGAAGCTACGTGTTACATCGGAAGCTGAATACGCTGGATTTATGTGGAAAGAAATATACGTCGAAAGAAGGGAGACGCGATTCGATTAACCACCAAAGTCGACAGCCACCGAGTACGTGCATGTACGTGTGGTACACTCCCGTTTGAAAATTTGGAGCACTCTCTGACGAAATCAATTTTTTATCACTGAAAGTGATCTTAGCGCGGGTAAGGCCAGAAAATCGCGCCTCTTCAGGTGCAACGCCGATGCAACGAAAATTAGCGATTGGTTGATTTGGGTCACGTGATTCGCGAGAGGGCGTGGAGTAGACCTCGAGTAGGAGTGGCGTTGTCTGCGCCTGTAATTTGTTTTCTATCGATTCAAATGTTTGCGTACCGATAAAATTTTATGGCCTTTCAGTGAGACGAATCGTACAAGTGGTGCAGTTTTTCTCACGTTTTCGGTGAAACACGAATATTAATTACAAGAATATCGCTTATATTTACTCAAGGAAGTCGCTACACTTGAAAAGTGTGGGATTGGGAACTCCGGGAAAGGACTCGAAACTTTTCTCCAGTGCCCAACAATCGTCGCCTGCGTTTCTGTTTCAGCGAAAGTTAGGCCTAGGACTTAACTGGGAATGTTTGTTCTAGCTTTCCAGGCTATCCTGGCACTTGAAATATTTTAGATCAGAGCGAAATCAGTGAGATCTAGTAATTCTCACTCTCAACTTACAATAAACGTCATTGTTTTAAACAAAAATTTCTGCAAACTCTCTGCGTTCTGTGCAGTACAGTTAATTTAAGCTACAGCGATTTTCAATTTTTTGATCGAGCTTCGAGCGTCGTTTCTCTCGTACGTCGGAAGTGCCTTACTCTCAGCGACGAGGTAATCAAAATCCAACCAACGCGGATAATAGACAGACGAATCTTTAATTTTCAATCTTCACAACGACAAACAAGTTGTTCATCGATTACCGATTGTATCGGCGATATAATTACCCGAGCGAGCGCCGAGCGCCGAAATTGTTGATAAACATAATATCCGATGTTAAATCGCGTTAGAGGCGTAATAAAATTATGTTAATTATCGGGAAATCGGACAGAAAGTGTATCAAGAATCGGGCGAGCAGGAGTGAAAACGTTGTTTCACCGGCGAGTTTCTCGCGAAATTTAACGATCCACTTTACGTATAAACGAGAGAGCGAGAGAGAGAGAGAGAGAGAGAGAGATATCTCGTTCCGAAGTAATTCCGCTCGCTGGCAGTCCGATTAACGTTTTAATCCGATTACCAAAGTTTACTCAAACTCGCGTAGGATCGCCGCGAAGAAAACCTAGAGATTCGGTAATACGAGAGAAATTTTCCGTTGGGACGTCTGGATTTCCGCCTTTCCGGCGAGTCTTAGTGTCTCGGCTAATTAATCCGCTAAATTAGTAGGTCGGAGAGCGAGTGTTCAGCAGAGCGTAGAGACCACGAGTACCAAAAAGACTGTCTCTTTCTCTCCCTCTCTCCCTCTCTCTCTCTCTCCCTCTCTCTCTCCGCGCCTCTCTGTAGCTGATACGCGGCTGCTGGCTGGCGAGGCTTGCGGTAGTCGAGTTGCCTCTCGCGCGCGCCCCGAATATATACCTTCTGTGAGAAACGCGAGGATCATTCGTGCTTGCGACTGCCGTGAAAATGCATAACTAAGTAAACGTGCTCGTGTTTCTGCCGCTGTGTGTGCGTGCGCGTGTGCGCGCGTGTGTGCTCGCAGCCAATGTATTCATGCTTAACGCTCGCGCGATTACGTACGCGTACGCGTTCGCGTTAGGCGTTCGCACACGTGTAACGCGTTACTGTTAACGTTAGCGGCGTTCACGTTCAGGTGCTGAGCATCAAACGCAATAATAATGCCTTGTTGTAATGAAACAACGCCGTTTCTCAACGCTCCTGGACACGTTCCCGGCCAACGTGCCGCACAGAAGGTGTCGTGGTAAAACGTGGCTGGAACCACTAGGAACGTGGATAGAGAAGAGAGACGGTGTGTGTCTAAGCAGTATAGCCGAGCTTAGGCTTGTCTAACCCCGATTTCGCAGCACTGTATGTGTCGTGACGTCACGTGCGTTCAACACCCTCGCGTGGTCATCGATCTGCCACCACCGCCCCTCGCCACCCTCGGACGATGAAGGTGTAACACGACCTACCGAGCATCTATTTCCAACACACCCGGAATGGATACGCCGCCGCTCTCTTTTCTCTCTTGTTAGATTACCTTCGAAAATCCTTCTCGGCAAACTATCGGCAAAGCAATGTGAAACTTTTAACGGGAAATGTTGTCGTCAAAAATTGTCAATTATCCGCGCTGATCGAGACTCGACGTATAATTAAAACGCTGAACGTCTCAAAGATGAGAGATACTTTGCGACTCGGTTGTTTCCCCGAACAAATCGCAAAGCACGTAACAGACGGAGCAGCGTTGCATCGTTAAGGGGGAAATCGACGTTTCCACGTGACAATACGTTCGACCGGTGGAGAAAAGAAAGAAAAAAGTTACGTCTCCACGATCTAGACAATAGATCTCGATTTCTTTTCGATGCTTGCTCGCCGAAGAGGGCCATTCCCCGACTTTCAAGCGCAACTTTCTTCCCTCGCTTCCGTCTCGAAACTTGGTCCAACTCTCTGCCTGCGACGATGCTACTACTCGAGCGTCTCTCGAAACAAGTTCCCTCTCTCGTTCACACGTGCCTACTACGTGAATACCACCGTGTATGAAAATTCAGACAAACGCGTATCTACTGCTATTTACTGCGAAGCTATTTTACACGGCGAGTGACTTTATCGGGCCCCCGGTCCTTTCCCACTCTTCGCTCAAGAGTGTATTTCAAATCGAACTCTCGTGAAATATCGAGAGAAATTCTTCGCCCGGAGAACATTTAACTTCTCCGGATTTACCCGGGCATTGTGCCGAAATTACCCGATTCAAAGCGCACGCGCATGCGGCGGGCGAAATAATAAATCGCTGGGAAAATGCGCGATCCATTTGAAAATCCATTGTCGCGTTGGTTCCAACACTCGACTAATTAAGTTGACTAAGATCGATTATTTAAAAAGAAACGAAAACGGCTGTCGAGTATATTGGAAATTGATTCGAAAACTAAAAATAATTTAGTTCCAAAATCGAAGAGGACGTCACTCTCGCCAACAGCTCGATAAACTAACGAATCTTCCAATCGTCCTTAAATAAAACGTCCTGCCACGTTTGTACAAAAAGGTCGAGACGACCGCTAGTCGAACGATCTAGCTGCTTTACCGAGAAGAAGCACCGTGATACATTCTTGAACTGGAAAATATATTTTTATTTCAAATTCCCTCTTCGTCGAATCTCATCGTCAGATGGAATCGATAGAAAGATGGTAATCGCTGGTTATCGCTTCTAATCAATCCTACGACACCTGATAGCTACGCGACCTCGAATCGCTATCCATCGTTTGGACGTCTTGATTGCTCATTACCTTAAGCACTTTCTCCACCCATGCCACCGCACACAGGTTAAGTTCACGTCGTAAATCGTAGCAGAGCCGAGTAGCGACGAAGCAATTTCCTCTCGATAAGCGTCTTAAAAACGCGTCACCGCTGATAAATAATTAAAAAAAAAAAAAGTCCGGACGAGTGAAGCACAGGCGGAGAGAAGACGCTGGAAAAAAAGGGGAAAAGCAGAAAAAGAAGGGACGTCTTGGTAAAGAGAGCAAACGATCAAAAGATCCATAGATTCGATCGAACGCAACATTGCAGAGATGCTTCAAACGTTGCAAAATCATCAGAAATTTGATTCGAGACAAGGCGACAAGCTTTCACCTGCAACGACCAAATTGATTCATACCGCGCTGATAAAGCTAGAAACAGCAGTTGGCTTTAGTTCGTTGCGATCGTCCGGATCTTCAATTAGGGAATTTGGCAACAGAGTTGCAAAGGTTGAAACCACGATTTCCTCTCGCAACCGAACATCTTCCAAGGGGTGAGTGTATCTCCGCTAGGAAATTTAGCGTAGCATCGTTCTTCAACCATCCCCCGACCGTTCTACGTATGCAACTCTCGAACATAGCCAAGCTTTCGCGAACGTTTCGCACAATACTGGCACACAGTTATACACCCAAGCAATTCCCCGATATCGCAGGCAAACTGAAATATGTCGTCTACGGAACTTTCGACCGATTATCCTAATTGAATATTCTGGTCCAAGTTCTTCCCTTTGCCGAACGACTGATTTTGCTTTCAATGTGCCACGTCGACCGCCGGTTAATTAAATTAACCGATCCGTTGCCGTAAAGAGCGCGTATCGCGGTGAGATTCAAGAGATGAAAATTAGGCTCGTTTGCGAATTGACATCGTGAGTACGCTGTGAGTAATAACACTCTGCTGTAGTTGGAAAAAATTAGTTCCAACTTGGCGTCTTACGTTGCCGACGAGGCTTTACTTCCTCGTAAATCTCTTCGAAATTCTGTTTCAGCGATCAAAGCCCTTTTACTTTCAAGCCCGATTAATTTTACAACCCTCTCGGAACTGTCGAACTTTACTTTCGGTGAATTTTTCAATCCCGTAACCCGGATACGCGGAACCGCGCGGCAGTTTCGAAAGAAAAAGAAATGACCTACCAGCGCAAGAGTTAATTGTTTGCGTAAACTCCGACGTGATTAAACGTAAATTCCAAGGAAAACTTTTTTAGAAAAAGTAGAGTCGCTCGCGAGCGTGATTTTCGTTTGTCCAAAGACTCCGATGTCCGAAGGTCTCGGCACCATTTCCACTCTACACTCGCTCCGCGCGTAGTTACTTTCTACAGATTGAAAAGGATCTAGCATTCCCAAGTATCAAAATAAATTGATACTTTCGGCACCGTTCGACGGTTGTTCCATTATCCAAAAAAATTCCTCGTCTCCTTTTTACTTTGTACACGGCGGGCTTTGCCGTATAAAATCGTCTCCTTTCCTCCACGTTGCATTTTGTAAAATTCATCAGTTTGGCTTCCGATCGGCTTACACACACACAGATATATATATATATATCCTTTCCATATATCGCGGCTACGTGGTTAAACTACCGAGAGCAGAGTTAAAAATCGAACAATCGCCTGAGCCGTCTTATCCACGTGGAAGAGATTAGTTTTCAACAAGTGAAACGGCCGTAGGAAATTAGTTCCGAGGCAATTACTCCCCGGCACGCGTAAATCCCTTCCGATATGATTAGTGGCAACGGAATGGCGGCCGTTTCGAGATAGAGTTGCCTCGAGCAGAGATACAAATCTTCCGCGTTGCACACACGACGAAACCAAAGAGCCAAACTCTCTTCTCTTTCGAGCGAGAAGCTGAGCTCCAGAGGCAGACGGAGAGAAAGAGGTGGCGGAAAAGAGAAAATGGCGGGGTGGGAAAATGTACGAATGGGACAGGCCGGCGGCTCCAGAGGAGTTTAAAGAACCATTCGAGATTAAGAATCGACGGCAACTCGTTCGTAATCGCATCTGGGCTTTCGCGATCGATTTACGTCGAATTTCCAGCGTGGTTATCCCGTGGGAAATCAGTTAGTTTCGTCCGTTTGAACGAAATTCGCGGCGACCCGGCGGAGGGGTCGTAAGGCGACCTTTCGAACAGCGCGAATAATCGGTCACCGAACCGTTCGCGCCGATAGCCGACAGTCTGTTAAATTTACGCGGGCATTACGTTTCCCCAATTTCCCAGCTTGGAAAAATCGACTCGACTCTTCGGCTTGGCAGGCCGGAAGAGAAATTATTGACGTTTCTCTTCCCTCCGTCCGACGGTTTTCGACGAATAAACGCAAGTTTATTCCAGTTGCGGGGATCCACCGATTCGATGATCCACGCCGCGGTGACTGCGACATCGAAGGTAAAGTTTAACCAGAAGCGCGTTACTCGTGCTTTTCGTTGTTCGATGGAAGCTCGGTGATGCCAACTTTCGCAATTCGAAGGTCGCCGAAAGGTCTCCATCTTCTTCCATCAGTTTTCTTCAGCCACAAAAGAGCTTCGTAAATCGAAATGCACGTTTACTTTGCATTTTCCTCTATCATTTTACCTTCTCGGGCTCGAAGAAGCTCAACGTGTGCTTGTAATACGCGTTGCCACTCGTTAGACGCTGAAATTAATCAGAAGCAACGTCACTTAAAATCCCATCGACATTGAAATTTTTAAATGATTTACTTTTAACGTTGAATTAAACGTTACCGTTGAAAATCACTACAGTAGCCTCTCCATCGAGTTTGACCTACATCTTGACGATCAAACGTGCCAAACATGACGAAATCACGCGACAAAAAAACTGCTCCGTAACGCTCGATATTTGTCGATGCCAATTTTTGCGCAAATTTTATCGTGTGACAAATTCCCCGAAATTACATTCTCCTGTCGAATATTTTTGAACTTTGGTGCACGCGTCGACACCTCGCAACCGATCGAATCTGTCTTCTCCCTAGTAGTTTAGAAAATATCAACCCCTGCGCGAGTCTTCTTTAGATCGGTTTCGTTCGTTAAAACCTCGCTTACCTTCGGAGATTTGCGTTACCGAGGTTCGAGAGAGGCTGTGTCTCAAATATCGAGGGACACCGAGCAATAGCACCGCACTGTGCGCGAGTACGCGCGAGGAAAATTATAAAATTATACCGCTAAATACCTCATTATGCATTCGTGCCACTAAATACGTCGGCTAACCTTACGATGCTTTATCGCGGTCGACGATCGATCGACGATCGAAAGAAGGGAGAACAAGTTGGGATCTTTGCATAATTTGCACGTTTCTCGAATTACATTGGAGAGCGCAACGCGCCGACCTGTTCAACTGTTTCGCAAACAGGAAAGGAAAAAAACCAAAAAACTCCGACCCCGTTGCCTTTCGCGAATTTAATAATAATAATAATAGCAGCGGACCGCGAATTATTGCGCATTCACCGGGGAACTGAAAGCTTCGGGAAGAACGTTTAAAATGATCCGAAATGAATTTTTTCGCCGCGAAACGTTTAGCATGTGAAAGAAATCCGCACTCGCGTATCCGGCTTTTTTAATCTGGCTGATAAAAACACGAGATCGAGCAAACATCCGGCGGTCTATTTATCAGTGATCCTCCGTTCCTTTCGCAGATATTAAACAACGTTGTTTTCCACCGACAAAGCTACAAATTAATTTTGCACAACCGCGTGACACGCGTGTCCAGCGCGCGCTGCCGCGACAAGTTGAAAAAACTGAATTCGAGCGCGGACCGGCCTTCGGCTTTCGTAAGCCAATAAAAATATCGAAATGAAAGTCTCGCGTTTCGTAAACGAAAGCCGGAGCGAGAGGGAGTGCACGCGATAATACGCGGTACGTATGGTAATGCGCCTACGGTAAGGTACGTACGGCAGTTAAGTGTTAAATAGAATTACTAATTGATCCGGCGATAGCAAAGGCCGAACGTGATCCACATGCACGCACGCACCTGCGTCATGCGTTCCTCTTTTTTTTTTTCTTTTTCTTTTTTTTAAATCAATTTCCAGCATCTCTAGTGAAATTGGAGCTTTCTGAATACTTTCGATGGATAGAAAACGAATTGGTCGGACTGAAGATGATTTTGTGCACTCGTGGAAAACTCGAAGATGAGTGAAAAGTGAGTTACTAAATATTTGCGCAAATATCAACTACTCTTTTTTACAAAGAACTACTTTTAGATTATTTTACACTCGCATCTGGTTCCAACTTGAGTAAGCTTGTAACTGAACGTGCTTGCAATCCTGTCGCCATCATTGGCAATTGCAAAACTTTCACCACTGACCGATTTTTCAAGCACGCCTCCACCTACTGGACACATTTCTATGTAACGCGTATCCTTTATCCGGGACAAATGTACGCGAGCGCCGATAAATTCCTCGACAAACTGTCTACGTGCCTACAATAATGCTCGCGTTGTTCGACGATAATTTCCTTTCGCGTGCAAAATTTCGCAGAGCCGTTGCATAAAAGTGCAATTTAATGGATAACGAACACAATACGATTCTTTCAAAACGTGATTTACGCGGGACGCACTGGGAACAAGCGTCTAAAAGCTTTCCTTGCATTGCTCGTGCAAAAGTTTGTAAAGTAATCAGAAACACGGAAAGAGACTGCTGCACCTACACCCACGCGCTTACCTACGCGCGCGCATACGTTCCTGCGAGTTTTAAACTCCACCCCCGCAACTTTCCCACCCCTCGGTTTCCCTACCGTCGTCCACGTCGTCCAAGAACGAAAACGTATCTTCGATGCAAAGTTTTTCGAATTATATCCGACACTCATGCGAATTATTAACGCGAAACGTACAGCCGAAAGATACTTTCCATTTATTCGGCACTCTGGCACTCGGGAACGACACTGAGACTACCGCGAGTACCGCGAGTTATTTTCGCCAACAAGAATATACACAATAGTAACGATAATGACGATACTTGTAGGGGACACAGCCCAGACTGCAGGATAAACATTCCCACGACGTGGACCCAGGTCACGGTATCGGCAGGACAATGAGGTAATTGTCAAAAAGCCGCTTTCCGACCTCTTGAGGACATACACTTCGACGCGTTAAGACAACCAGTTCTCCTTGAAGGTCTGGAGTAAAACGTAAAACTTACGTTCCTTGAACGTAACTCGCGTTTAAGAGTTATAATTACTTTCGTACTACTTTTATTGTTGTTACTGTTACTCTTGTACGTATCTTTGTCAGTGAAAAATAATAGGCCTTTATTTAGGGAACTGTAAAGTATTTAAAGACCCAGGAAGGAGAAGGAGGAGTGTGTGAGAGAAAGTGAGAAGAAAGGCGATTTGCGCGTTTCGTCTCGGAGTGATCAGTGGGGCTGATATGGCAGCGACTCCTGGGACACCCCTCCCCTAGCGGAATGCTGCTTGCTTAACATCGGAGATCGGTAGGACCTCGACGCTAGGCGCGCAGCCACTTGCCGCTTGCGGCTTGTCCTAGTCGAGTGTTCGAAACTCGTAGTCGAGGAATCGTAGGGCCGCTTTAAACACTTTAAAACACTAAAATACTAATAACGGTGATAATCGCGATAATACAACGATTGCGTCCAAGTGCAAGACGGTGTACGAAAGTAATCGTTACTATCGACTGTTAGACTGCACACTCGCCAGACGTGGACTGTCGAGTACCAAACTTGCGGATAACTGAGCTTTTAACGCATTGGAGTTAGCATTCTTTTACACTGTGACTCTCGCTATGTCCTGTCCCTTTTTGAGACGATTGCCTCACGGCCCTGCCGATACCTGTATCGGTAGCCTGGGTCTACGTCGTGGGAATGTACAGTGAGAATTTCTTTTTTCCAAAAAGCCAGAAAATTAACTGAAAATCAATTGTTAGAAATTTTGATAAAAAAATCGCCAGAAAACTCAGAAAAATATTCAGTTCGTCTGTAAAATTTATATCGCATCACCCTCGCCATTCTCGCTTCAAGTACAAAGTATCCCGACGTTCGACTTTGGAGGACGACGGACCTCCGCTGTAAAAAACGACCGTGCTCTTCGGATAATCTTTCCCGAGAGAGAAAGAAGCAACCCGGGTGGAAAGTTGTTGTTGAATTAGCGTCTGAAAATTGTCGACGCTAATTAAGTAAGCTATGCGAGGCTGAAATCGAAGCAGGAAGTCACCAAACTTCGTTCGAGAGTTCGTTATAGAAGTTATGTGCTTTCGTACAGCAGCGGATAACCAAACTCAGGTAACGACTCTTAACGCGATGGTGGTCTCCGTACATTGAATGCAAAGTTCTTGCCTTGAGAAATACATATTCTGACGATGCTCGCAATTTGTCGCGTGAAACATCCGACGTGCGTGACAGCTGAAACCCGCGCGGTTTTCATTAAAATTTCCTGCCCCGCGTTCGCCGTTGTCCAACCTGGCAATTGCGTTTGGCCACTGGTAATAAACGCTCGACAAACCGGCAAAGGGACGAAACGATAACATTCTGTGAGATTTGATTTTTATTAGCAAGGAAATGTAGGAAGAAGAGAAAAGAAATTGGTTGTGTTCCAAAGAACCTTTCTGCTCTTTACAAAGGACTTGTTACGCAATTATTCGACTACGAGAAAATTATGGTAATTATGCCTGTGGAAACTTGTCGGGTCTTTCATTACATGCGCTGCATGTGAAAAAGTTTCAGTGATTAAAGGATAACTACGTGAACGTTGTCGTTGAATTGATGTTGAAAAAAATTCCTAAATACACAGGGAAAAATGCTCAACCCGAAAGATTAAAAAATCAATTCCGCAAGTTGCGTTCTGTGTTGTCCTTCCGGTTAACCTAAGAACCCAGATGCTAGAGCCATCTAGCAGCGACAGACGCTACCAATAGACAGATGATAAAATAGAAGAATCAGAATTCCTCAGAGTCCAGTTGGCATTTTTCAACCGTCAAAGTTTCAAATTGAAAGACACTTGAAATTAGTTTTGCAATTGTCAATATTTTACTCAATTTTGTCAATTACAAACTGTGTGAATAAAATACGGACGAGCTCGATAAGGACATAGTGGCGACATCTGGTTACGAATGAATGAAATCAATAATTCACAATAAAACTAAACAATCAAATAAGAAAACTTGATATTTATAACAACAAATAATATTTTCTAAAATTCAGAGTTTCAACATTCTAAAGTTCAACATATTAAGCGTTAAGAAACAGAAAAATTTGTATCGATCGATAATTCCTGGTAGTTCCGCCAAGAAACTCTGAGATGGCGCGACTGTGACAGCTCGAGTGCTTACATAATAATCTTTAATTAACAAATTGACACTAAAATTTGAAACAAATTCAACTGTGAATCGTTTATGAATTTTTACATTTGAATTTAACTGGAAAATTTTGTCCAGAGATTGAAATATTTTGAGTTCTATATTTTAACTCCTAACGATTCACAGTTAAATGTATTTAAAAAATCACACATGTGCGAAATCTAGCTCTGAATCGTTTAACCGCGTGTTAACATTCATTGTAGCAAAGCATAGTACAGTAAAATACGAAAATTTTGAATTTAATGATACAAGAATATACATTTGAAAGTATACACCGTATAAGCTACGATTTCTATATTCGAAATAAAACATTAATTGATGTAATCTTTTCTGTTTTCATCCTTGCATCACAAATCGTGAAAATACGTATTCTGAATCGTATATCAAATATAAATATATATAAATTGTATACCAAATGTTTTCCAAAGTGAATAAAATGTTGCCAACTTTCCATAAAAGTTCATCAAATTATACATTAATGATCGTGGCGTCTATGCACTCTACGTTATCTTTGCAATCAAGGAAGAACCTGCAGAGAAAGAAACCAAGAAAAGTCAGACTAAATGAAGGCAAATCTGTAAAAATAAAACGACAATCAATTTCAAATTCTATTAAAAGAGCGTACGAGACAAACTACTGGTAACCGTACAAGTGAAATTGACGACCGAACAAAAATTGGTGCGAAAAGTTTCAAAGCACTACACGATTTCGTTGCCGTAATCGCTAATTAATCATTCAACGCACGCGTGTTAATTAAATGATACTATTAATGAGGTATATATGGAAGTAAACGAATGTCGAAGAAGCAACGCTACCAAAGGGACACCACCGATGGGTTAGAAGAAATTTTATTATATTACGCAGTAAAATTATTATTTTAACTATTAAATACGTATAATAAATTATTGGTGAATTTAGTGTTAGAATTGTTAAGAATTACGCAGTACGAAGTTAAAGCGTCAGTCAATTACAAGGTTACAATATTTGCACTGGTTAGAATTGAAATTACATTTCGATATAAAATTATAAATAATTTTAACATGTTATATTCTATTTAAATGTTTATACGCTATTGTTTCTTTAACTGTTGAAAATGTAATAATCATTGGTTAAACCTTACCTTGAAAGCCAAAACTGCACATTTTATATTAAAAAATTAATAACACAAACACAAATCCGACAACTATTGATTTAAATTTTTACCTCAAAACTTCTGGACGACGCTTCGTTCTGGGTGAGTTTTCTGGATAACATTTCTTTCTTTACAGATGAGGTGTGCTACTCTCCGTCATTTTTTTAACCGCAACTTTCCAGTTAAAGATCGATCATGAGAAATTTCGATTATTTCGAAAATCGTAGGAAGTGTATTCCCTATTTCATCGTTGGCGCTGTAGTCTTTGATTAATTTAAACCTAATACGCGCGTTTAGTGTTAAAAGATCTTTATTTCACTAATAAAATAATTACAGGCCAACAAAGTAGTAACAATAAAAGTAAATCGATAATCACGATGATACCGCGATCGCTTGGAATATACAAGTATACTACAGTAATTGTAACTCTTGACTTGAGTTATGTGGGAAACGCAATCAACTGCACACCGACCGACGTGGACTATTTAACGCACTAGACCTTCAGGGAACTGAGAGCTTAACCAGTCAAAGTCAGTTCTTTTATACTATGGGTCTATGCATGTCCTTTTTCCTCAAGAGATTGGAAAGCGGACATTGTCTATGGTCAGGCCCATGTGAGGCTATTTGACAATTACCACATGGCCCTGCCGATACTACGAACTTGGGTCCACGTCGTGGGGTGCTTCCTGCAGTCTGGACTGTGCCCCTACAGCGCGCATTTCGCATGCTAACACGGAATAAAAAATAAAAAACTCTAGTAAATCAAATGCACAAAATTCGTGAGAAATTCTTAAAAAAGGAAAGAAAATATTCATACATTAGACGAAAAATTGTCAATACTTTTAACTACATAATTTCGTGAAAAAGGTTGTAGTTCGCTTTTATTCAGTTACGTAACATGTAAATTATACATATTATGAAATTATGTATAAAATATGTATCGTACAATCAATTGCGCGTAAATATATATTACTAATGATCTAATGAGATTATATACGGCTACATTGGTTATAATAAATGAAACATTACCAAATCAAACGTTTTCAAATTCACCGTTAATCATCATGGCATCCATATATTGAACGCAATTATTGCATCCATGTCAATCCCGTTATTAACCAATAATCTGTACGAAACTAAAAATATATTGATATCAAATTAATTATATTAATATTAAATAATAATTGAATTCAAAATTTATTTTTAAAGCAAATAATTCAAGCTCTACTGTTATTGATAGAATCTTGGTTATTGTAACTTTATACACATGATCAAAAGAAGAAGAACAGAAAGATTAAAAAAATAAACGAACTTCGTAACAGTATGTGAAGATACGTAATGCATGATACAGAGTAGCGATGGAAATCTACACCTTTAACAAATTGTAAACTTCAAGCGAAATAATACGTTCTAACATCTCGATTTGCGACACACAAATGATGCCCCGCACCTCGCCTTACATTTACTGATTTTATTTCAATAATGAGTATAAATACACATATATAATGAATAAATATTTTTTAAAAAAGAAAACTATATTTTTTTTAGTGAAAAATTTTAGTTAGTTATATTATATATTATATTATATTAATATTATTTTTTTAATAGTACAGTCTACTTTATTATATTAATGTAATTATATTACTATCAATAATTATTGCCAATAAAAATATTAATTAATGAAAAGAGAATAGAAAACAATTCTTAATTTTTTTAAATATTTAACTTGTCTAGTATTATGACAAAATCTTTAATTCTTTTTTAAATGATTTCAGAATATAATGTCTATGCTATATATTATTTATGATTAATTTTCAAATTATATATATAATTATATGTTTAAACAGAAGAAAAATATGTCTGTAAAAAAGAAAAAAATTTTCAGTTTTATTTTTTTTTGCTATTATTTTCTTCACTGGTACTAAAATTTTTTTAAATTCTGTCTTGTATTACATGTACTGCTTATTGCAAAGTCATATTAACCATTAATACATTAATTATTTATTTTTTCTTTTGTTTCCTTTACAGGCTTAATTTATAAATTTTGGAGACAAGTTACAATGAAGAGTAAGTTTTAAAAACAGCTATTTTTATGATTTTCTTATCTACAGTTGTATAATCAATAAGTTTTTTTTTTTTATGAAAAATGCCTTCCAAATATATCTTTCTTATATAATAGTTTCTTTTTATATAAGAATTTTGATATACATGACCAAAACTAATAGATTAAAATACTAGAATTTATTAATCACTTGATGATACACGTACCTGGTAGTTCTAATAATTAGTATAAAGTCAGTCATTTTCAATTACTAGTAGTGAACACAAAGATGCATAAATTAATCCTGCAAGGAGATTAAGAAATAATATTATTTCATATTTCAAGTTTTCACAAATGTTGAGTAAATTGATTAAAGTAATATTTACTATTTATCTTAATGTTATTATCAGTATATTTCAATTATTCTTTTTTCATCTGATTATTCTCAGTGATTGTAGAGAAATCTGTGAATTACAATTTAGATTATAAATTCATGAAAAGGAAAGTTTTGAAAGGTTTTGTATAAAACAAATACACATTATTAGTAAGGATAACAAGTATATGTGTATCCATTTAAAAAGTGTAATGGAAATAGTGTTTGTGTACACTATTTCCATGTATTTGAACATTAAAATTACTTTTAATGAATTTATTGAAGAATAGATAGGTGAATAAGTACATCATACATTGTTACATATGAAGAACATGAATTCTAGTAATACACATTATGTATGATACAAGACTGTGTACTTGGCCTGTATGACATTAGAGAATGTAGAATGAAGAATTAACAGTGTACATTGTGAAGGCAAGTTACAAAAATATTTGTAGTATTCATGTGATTAGAAAGCTTCAAACAATTCTTCAGATATATTTTATAAATAGGTATATAATTAATTTGTCTATAATTCCAAAATATTTTTATTCAGATATTTATATATTATAAATGTTAATGAATCAGAGGGACTAATATTATTCTTATTTTTACAATAAAATTCCAATTATTTAAATTTATTGATTTTTGGTGAATTGGCACGAGTCAGGTGTCAAGATCAGATTCAATTTCATTCGTGAGTAATTTTAGCTTCATATGGCAATTATGTTTTTTCGTTATTAAATCTTATATAAAATTGTAATATTTGTTGTATAATATTTATAATTTCTCTTTTCAATAACTTTTCATTTTATAGCTACTCTTTTCAATAGATAGGAATTAAGTAGAAAAAAGATGTATTTGACTATGTAGGTATTTCGTATTTTGAACGATTAAACAGTTTCGTAAAATCCCGCGAAATGTCAGGTAGAGGGAAGCAAAGCAATATGGCCGCCCAGTACTGAAGCGCTATGGCGACTTTCTTGTCAGTTTCCTAATTATTGCCTTTTTTATATGTTTTACACGAATTTTTTAAGTCGGTGTGTAGTACATAGGTACAGTGCATGTCAGTTTACAATGTGAGGATGGAAATTAGTTAATATCGAATTGGTCGACGTTTATACGAAAGCAGTGGTGAGTGTTTTGCTATTCTGTACATAATCGTTTGTTCTACCTTTCCTTGGTCGCCCTCTAAACAACAGGGATAATTATTTTGTTTACATCGTGGATCAAATTATCACAGTGAATCGTTATTAAAATGTAATACTTTATCACATACGATTGCAGTTCATATATAATAGTACAAATCGTATGAAACGTGTATAAGCAAGCATGCATCGCGTGACAGTTAAGCGCGTCAGAACATATAACCTCTTGTATCTTACAATGCTTCCATTTGTATCGTAGCAGTGTTTGTCGTTTATTTTTATGTTGTCATTCTTCTTAGTTTTTCTCGCGAATGTTTTCCGTGGCATGTCATATTTCTTATTTATCGTTGAAAAATGATACGTTGTATCTGCGTAATTTTGTTTTTCTTCGTTTCGCGAACGCTCCGAAAGAAAAGTATTGATTTCGTAATGTTCCTAAATCATATTTAATACCAAATACATTAATAATTACGTTGCATTTAACTAACATTGTAATATTAGTAAACAGAGTTTATATTGACAGATTTTCATTTTATGTTCTATTGTTTCACGTTATAAACAGTTTCTTTTGATATATCTGAATTGCAAATCTAAATCTTCTTTTTTATATTCGTATACGTATCTATTAGTTTTTTAAAATTTGTATTACAGAAAAAGAACAGTAAAACTGCAATTAATTCCTTTCGATGTACAATTTTCTTTACTTTCTCAATTAATGCATTTCTTGATACTTGTGCAATTCTTCGTATTAAACTAACCTTTTTTTAATTCATTTTCAGAATAAGGAGAAATAGAACCAGTATTGAGAAAATAAACAGGTGCGTATCAACAGTGCCATCCTAGAAACCAGGGGAAACGTTCAAATGTTTATTGCAAGTATGATTAGTTTCTTTTCTTTTTTTGATTCGTTTATTACACACGTATTCAGTAACATACACTTTCGTGAGACACGAATTTTTCAATTTGTTAAAAAGAAACGCAAATGTCATACGTATCGTTCAAAATGTTTGTATTGAATATTTGATAAATCAGTTAGATATATATTTCTACAAATCAAAATATTGAATAAGAATTAATTTACAAATAAGTAGTGCAAATCATTGGTATCCTGGCATTATTGATAGATTTTATTCTCTTCGTAAAGCTCATTAATCACTATTATATGTTTGTTCTACGTTTCTGTATGTTGTTGCTGAATGACGTGACAATTTTTCTCATTAAATTTTTATTCAATTAATATAACAGTGTAAAATCTCGATAATTAAGAGTTGTTTGTTTGATATGAAATAAATTCATTTTCTCTTTATCATAGAACGTGTAATTAATATCAGTTGATAATTGATTGTTATTTTTGTATCGTTAATCGAGATTTTACAGAAACTGATGTATTATTTATTTGTTAATTTGTATTTTATTGTATCGATCGTACGTTCTTAATTTTTTTTCCATCTTTAATGTGTACATAATTAAAAGGACAGTTTACGTTTATTATTTCTATTATTACGTTAGAGCTATAATAACATATTATCACAATTGAAATTATTTGTTTTTTGACTCGTTTCAATTCATTCTTATACTCGTTTGATTTTTAATAAGTACTAATAAGTATTAGTGAGTATTTCTTCGTTCTGGAGCTGAGTGATTTTTGGTAACTTGATCGAATACACAGTTGCTTTGAGCTTACAGACAATTGCATCTCGCTATAACAAGGTAGCATTTCAATGATATTATTTATTAATCTAATATAAATAATTCTAATATAAATATAATTCTAATACATAAACAGTCACGGTATATTGCAGTATATTTAGAAATATGCAAAAATATGAAACCAAAATATACCTTTTCGTTTTTTAACGATTGTTTATAAACCTTTCCGTTTTATTACCATAAAATTGCAAGAAACGAAGGTAAGTCTATACCGACGACTCTCTACTCCTGTTACCGGCGCATTTCTAGAGATTTCATTACCGACCGTGAAATAACCCGTTGTGGGTGCAGTTCAAATGCTTCTTTATCAACTGTAAATTTGCTTTCAAAAGGAAATTACATAATGTAAATTATGTAATGCGTTATTAAAAAGGAAGAAATTTATTAAATTTTTCGTAATAGAAGAAAATAAAAATTGTACTATAAGTATTATGACGTTGAAACGTTGAAACTGTCGAATGCTATAAGAAACGTACAAAATAAATTTATTTTACCAAGTTTATTTAAATTTGAATAAATAGTACCAAAACGAACCCATTGATTGGACGATCAATTATAATTTTTACGTGTATATATATATATATATAGTTTCAATAAAGTTGACGCAGACACGGTTTCTGATGCACCGACTGAAGGGTTGGTGCACTTTTCGTGCGATCGAGAAGAGGGTAAGATGGAAAATCAGGAATAAAAAACTAAGCGTCGTAACTCGAACGTGAATCATATTGATTTATACAGCGTACATCCTTGCGTATTATTTTTAATTATCCGATATTTCGTTTGGATGATTTTATAAATTTCGAACGAATTACCCATTATAAGGTTATACTTCTTTTTACTCGCATTACTTCGTATTATTTCATCTCATTTTATATTCCTTTCATATTGCTTGAATTGAGGATATCAGTTTTATCAGTTTGTTCTATTTTCATGCTGTATATTTTTACGTGAAAATTATACAAATCAAATAAATTTCGTCGATCACGTAAAAGGTTTGAAAAAAAATTTACGTTAAATTATACACCGTTGCACGGATAAAATCAATACCCTTTTTTTTTTTTTTTTTTTTTATTTCGACGAAGAGCGTTTATTGAAAATTTGGTAAATGTTATTAATAGGGAAGCTCTTGTTTTGTCATTAAAAGTTTGCGGAATTCAACTGCGACGTAGTAACGTTGCACCGTAGGCAGAGTAGAATGAAACAAGAACGGCAAAGAATGGAGAGTAACTGACCGCGCACAAGCGACCGGTAAGCTTTCTTTTATTATCTTTCCCTTTTTTGCAGAGACGCCGTTCGTTCATTAGACTCGAGCCCCCGCTCGACGTTTACTAACCTAAGCCTCTCACTTTTAGCTTCCTCGAAGCACGTTTTGTAGTCTTTAGTCCGTCGTTTCCTTCCTTTCTCTCGCAATAACATTTGATATCTCGTAACGAATCGCATTCTGTATTCTGTTTCGCGCAACACACCGTCCCTCTTTCGTTCGTTCTTTCCTCCTTTTCTTCGCGAGAAAGCGTTAAGTCCGTCGTGAAACAACGAGAAAGTTCAATGAAAAACTTTCAAATTAAGGTTAAATCATTAAAGTCAATATCGCGAGAGAGTGACGCCGTTTTACGTCACGTTCGGCTTTGCCAAAAGAGAGAGAGAGAGAGAGAGAGAGAGAGAGAGTGTGTTGTTATTCGCGATAAAGTTCACCATGCGAGTGAACAATGGAGGGTGGAAAAGCACGGAGGAGAACGTGTGCAGAATAAATCGAAGATCGCCGAGAGTGTGGAAATGGGATCGTATAGGTTGTAGTGATTTAATGACTTTAATGACTCTGCGATTACGTCGGCCACAGTCACGGCGGGTTAACAGGCGATAAATAAAATGTGGACACGAATAGTGGCAACGTGCGACGGTACGTTTCTTCCTGCCGCGATTTATTTCAATCTTCCTCCGCCGACACTGTGAAATGTTGTATTTTTCACGTTCGAGCGATCGCGCGGATCACATGGATATGACGTATGACGCAGAGAGGAGCGGTACCAGCGACGCGTGCGTTTAATTACGATATTTATCGCAATAAGCAAATAGACGCGCGTAGACGGTGGAAACTCGGAGAATTGGGACGGGCAATAAAGAGAGCTGGTTTAAATCCTGGTAGAAAATCTTTTAGGAAAAACCAGGAGATTCGAAGCGCCGAAGCACCACCGCGAATTGCGGTAGAACCTGAACCGAGCCATCGTGTAACTAGGGCCCGAGGCTGATGCTTCGGTGCTGGCTTCGGGTCTCTTGGTTTGCCAAGTAATCCCACTCTTACCTTTTTCTTTTTCTGCCTCTCATCTTTCTTTCTTTCTTTCTTTCTTTCAAAAGAAAGAGACCTGCCCTCGAGTCTCTGATATCTCTTGTTTTACTCTCTTTTTTTTTTTATTGATCTGCGCGCTAATTAATTAAAGAACCCTTTCGGGAGAAAATATTCCTCAAAACTTTGTTCATTCGTCAAGATTTTCGACACCGTAGCGCGTCCCTGGACGACGACAGTCGCGTCTAGTTCGACCGAATACCGTCGCTTTCTTTCTCGTTGTTGTTTATCTTTTCGGTTGTGGCGATGGAGGCACACGTGCGTTAAAATAGAATGCGTTATTCGGAAAATCGATTGACACCTGATTGTATTAAAACGTCACTTAAAAGTCCGTTATTCGCTCGACAGTGTGATATTAAGTCACGGACGTTCAGCTCGTCGTTCGACGACCGCTAAAAATATCGACGTCGATGCATCGGCGATGTACATTCGCGTTCCCGTGTAGAAAGAACACGTGTCCGTATTCCGAATTAATCAGAAATTTTTTTTTCAAGATTTTATCGGACGTCGAATATCTGGAAATTTACAATCAAGGAGGAAAGAGTATATCGATAGAAGCGCGGGTGTAATAAAAGAACGGGCGATATTTCCCGAGTTGTTCCGCGGTAGGTAACGCCGTGCGAAAATCACGGGCAAAAGCAATGCGCGGCATACGTGCTCTATCATATTCTAGCGTGCGAAATATATCCAGTTTACGCGAAACGTTGCACACTAATATTCGCGATACAAGGCAAACTACGCGTACTGCGCTACTAATGGCCACTAACATATCACGCGTTGTATTTCCCTCGCGTTGTATTTTACCGCGCGCTGAAAACACGAATTTAATAACGAATATACAGCCGGCAATACGTGCCCCAGTGGTAAGACGTTGCCGCCGCAAAGTATCGACTGAACTCGAGTGAAATTTTCGGCGATTTCGAGATCGAGCGCTTGGAACGTGATCGATTACCCCGTACGTATTGCCAGCGGTGTCCACCGAGTGAACAATAGACATTAGCTCTGATTAGGACATGCAACTGACACCGTGTACGTAACCTACTCTGTATTCCTGGAGGGCACAGAGGGCAGGTAGCGTTCACGGTGATGTCCAAGGACCTGCTTCCGTAATAGCATCAGTGCAGCGGCAGTGCTCACGGTAGAACGCCTAGGAACCATGCAATCATTGGCACGCGAGAGTGCGTCCTGTTATTGCCAGTGATAAGGACTACAATCGGGGCACGGACCGACCACTGACTCCGATGGTTTCCACCCTTAAATCGGTTAAACAGCTCTGCTTTGTGCACTTCGACGACAAGAGCGCGCGAGAGAGAACATTCTCTGCGAAAGTATTACGTTGGTAACACAACAACGGGGAATGATTACGTTGCCGCTGTTGAAGTTTGTGTCGGACTGACCGGAATTTACTTACCGCGCATCAAATTGATAGCGCTTGAATGTAGTGGCACGTACGCGAAGGGTGGCGAAACACGTACGGGTGCGAAGTTGATGCGATTCAGTCGAGGGAGCCACGACCAATGGATTTCATCCCTCTGTCCCTCCCTGTCTTTAGTAGTCTGAACGTGATAAAAGCAAAGTATCTGTCTCTCTCTCTCTTTCGAAAAGAATCGAAAGTTGCTCGATCGATAATCGGCTGTTGGTATCGTTTCGAGTGTCATCGAGAATGACACACGCGCGCAAACGCGTACTCACGCACGAACGGGCGTGCTTATTTACGATCGTGGAGACGTACGTATTCCAGACGGGTAAAAGGCGGGCTGGTAAATTTCAGAGCACACCCCTGGAAACCGGTACCCAGCACACGTATGAAAGTGCAATAAAGAAAAGTGGCGTTCGTGCCCGGCTGGAAACACGCCGGCGCGGCGTATACTCTTTCACGACAATTTATTTTCGATCAGGGTGGCCATTGCTGATTAGCGCGACAATGCCAGCTTTGTTCGACGATTAACGACGTTTTATCCAATTCCTCCCATTCCGTGTACCCTCCTTGTTCCCGATAATCGTACGTTCGAACCCGGATAAGATTTAAAGAGCCATTCCCCGCGACTTACGAGACGGATCAACCTTACGGATACGCAACTCTTTTCCTTTCAAACCTTAAAGCCCCCGTTTAAAGTCCCCTCTACCGAGAGGAGCAAACCCGTGGTAAACGCGTGTCGTTCTTCGAAAATTCATCACGTTCCTTCGTTCCCTTCCCTCGCGAAGTGAGAAAAGCGTCGGCAGTATCGTCTCCGATCCATTCATTCCCCTATTTCCTTTGTTTAAGTATTCTATACATTCGCGATACGAGAGAGACAGACATTCTTCCTTTTTTAAAACGCTTTGATCGCGACGCGCCGACCGTCTGTCCCGTCTGTCTTTCTCTGATGTCCCGTGTAATTACGCCTAGCGGTGGCAGTGGTAGTAGTGGTAGGAATCCTTCGAATCCTTCGTGGTGCAACGTGTCGTGCGTGCTTGTTTCGTTCGATGATAAAACCACCCGTTAGGGGATGCCTTTGTCCCGAGAGGAAGTACGTACTTTGTGCTCTTTACTCTGGCTCGAAAGAACGGAATTCTTCGGAGAGGTTTCTTCCTTCCACGGAAACCTACCACAGACTTGGCTCGACGAGGCGTCCTACATTAAAGATGGTGTCGAGTTGTTTGCTCCACTTTCGGCTCTTCCCGACCATTTTCCCCGTGTCATTGCGTTCTGGAAATAATATTTCTCTCGCCGCGTCGCGATCATTTTTATCCTGTCGCGCAACTGTACTCTCACCGGAGCGAGAGCCGGAATATTTCTCGTACTCGTTCGTCAACGATTGATCGAGAGGTCGAGAGCAAGAGGGAGTTACGACGTTCGAACCGTCGCGATGAAATTTTTCTGCCGCAGATTTCTTTCAAATCGTTAACGTTAACGCTATTGGGTGGAGAGGCGAACGAATAAAGGAGAATAAGGGGATGATAACGATCGGCGACTAATCGCAAAGCAGGTCGGCAAAAGCTCGGAAGACGTGCTGAACTCGCAGTCGGGTAGCGCGGCCGTTAGAGACGAGGGAGGGAAGGATTAAAGGCTCTTCTTTCGAATTTCACGTCAGTCAGCCGTGCGCCGTGAGATAATCCGGAGCGCGGTGTGTATTCGCGCGAGACGCGTATAAAATAAAGATCCATCGCTGTCGAGCTCTTTTCTCGTTTCCTCGCTTAATAACGCTTAATAAACGGCAACCGATGTCACGCGAGACGTGCGCCGCTCCCCTCTCTTCTCCGCTTCTTTCGCCCCCACTTTTACACGAGCAATGAAACGGATTAAGCTCTTTACGCCCGTGGCACGTGGCACGTGGCAAAGACCGAGGGAGTCTTGGCGAATCGCGGATGTTTCCAATCTCCACGATTCGACGTAATTCGTAGTAGTTTTCCGTTCCACGTGTTCATTTCGAAGGTAATTCGCTTAAACGGCAGTTTCACCGAGTGAAACGAACGCGACGTTTCGCAGGGTGTAAATTTTTCTCACCGAGAAAATTGATCCTCTTGTTCGCCGTGAATTCGCCGTATCGCGTTAATTACTTTAATTAATTAATTATAATCACACTGCCTCTCGGAGTAGCAGCAACGCAACGAAATTGATACGCGCGCGCGCCGAGCATCTCCTGTAACTTTCGACTTTGGCAAGTTCGACTTCTCGTCCGAAAAGTTCTTCTTTCAGTCGCGTTTTTTTTATTCGCGACATTTTAGACGGACGACGATTAATTAGCGTCTCTCGCGACCTGCGCAAGACAGAGAAACGTCGAGCGGAGACAATTTCTTTATTACAGAGAAAGAAATTGCGTAGAGTCTCGGTTCGATTACGCGAGACTTTCGTTTCCATGTTTTCGTTACCAGCCGACCGTTTCTACTTTGCGCAGTCGCTTCTGTTATCGCTCTTGTCGTTGTCGGAATGAATGGTTTATCGATTAATTCGCTCTTCTCGCGCTCGTACGCGAAAGCTGAGTAATTTGCTTCCGCGGCGATGTAATTATCGTTTATTTTGAGAGAGTTGCCCCGATGCTCCGGGGAAATATTCCTCGTTAAATTTATTTGCCGTGTAACCTTCCAAGGTAGGAAGATATTTGACAACAAACCAAAGTACCAGGTGTTTCGTGTACGACTAAACCGCAAGCCGTCGGGTGTACGGCCAATTAAACGAGGCTCTAATAATTTAACCGCGTGTCGTTGCCCTGCCCAGATTTAGCCGTGATAACGTTATACCTATTCGACCTCTTCTCCGCAGCCAACTCGATGCGACCACAGCCGCGAGGGGTGTCTCCGCTCTCGTTGCCATTGCCCGCACCGATCCCAACGGACGACTTTTACGCCAACGACAACTTGCCGTCACATTTTAGGAATGAAATTCGAAACAATTCGCCCGAGCAGCAAGTGAGAGTAAGTCGAGAACTGTTTCGTGGACACTAGACACTTCGCGATCAATGTTGCCGATCGTGGAACAAAACGTCGAACGTTCTTTAAACGCGTCGACGGATTAATCAATTTAGTTTGCTCGACGAACAGTGAGACCTGTGAATACTCTGTCGACATTGCCAAGCTTAGCGATAGTCCTTCGAATAAGCGTCCATTCGATTAATCAGTGTCTTCTCGGGTCGATAGTACAGAATCGAGGAGATTAAAGTGATCCTCAAAATCGACGGTATTCCGCGTCGATATACCACGGACAGGATATATAGCGTGCACCTAATTGCACTTTTTTGCATCGTCGGAGCGTTCGAGATTTTCGGCAAACGTTACATATTCGTACTCTGATTTCTTCTTTCGTCACGATCGAAAGAAGCAACGCTTCGCGAAAAGCAGCGAAAAGCAGCTGACTCTCCGCGAAGAATAATTCCACCGCGCTTGCTCTCGTCAGTTATGTTTCGTTAAGCATTCTTCGGGCAAAGTCAAAGTACGCGTTGGAAGTTTCTTAAATCTGGCGCGTAGTTCTTAGCTCGGCAAATTACCTCCTAAATAATAATTTTCGGGGAATAATACCAATTTCCAAGACCCACCGCTGGGAGGTGACTACGCACGGGTCTCGTCTATACAGTTGAAACTTTCTTAACAAGGAATCACCCGTTATCTCTCGGTCTCGCAACATCCACGTGCAATTTTTAACAAGCGTACATATCACATCTCGCACATTCGACAGTTTTGTTCCGCAGTTTAAGTTTCCGCTTAAATTCGCATTCGTGGCTTCTCTTCTTTTCTTTTCTTTTCGTTTCGTTTTGCATTTCTGCGGATATCCTGTTTCAAACGTGTTCCCCTCCCCTCCCCCGAGATGCACGCGCGTTCAAAGAGCAAAGTGACGTTATTCCAGTAACGAGCGCGCACGAGGTGTTCCTTCCTTTTGGTTTACACGATGGCGACGCGTGCGAAAACTATTTTATGACATTCCAGGATTCTTGCAGAATTCTGTAACTGTGCATGTTTTCATACATACAACACCTGCCTCTGCTTCCCGCCCTCGCTCGAACGAATACATCTGGTTAGAGTAGTCCTCGGTAGGGTCCTGCCGCGGCTTTATATTTTGCTCTCTTCACGCGTGACGTCATCACCGGAATACGTGAGTCGCTTTACGAACGCAGGACGGCAGGACAGGGCACAAGTATGTACAAAACCGTGGCATCAACGATGGCGTAACGAGAACCACCCTATCTGCTAAGCCGCGGTTGGATTTCATCCGGTTGCGAATAAATTTTCTTTCGAGTGTGGTCGGAATGCCCTTTGCGTTGACTTGCGGTAAAGTTCAATCTGGCGTCGACGAAAAAAAAAAAAGAAGAAAAGAGGCGAGAAGAATTATCGCTCGAAGGAACGCTTGCGTTTGCGACGATAGATCAAGTCTGGATCGATGATCAAACTTGGCTGAGAGTTCGTCGACGAATAATGCAGATCGCATCTCGTGTTCCCTTCGCTGCAAGATCAATCGAAGGTACGTGCTCAAAGCTCGTGGTTTAGCTTGCGCGGGAAGTTGACGAAGTGAACGGAGATACGAGGATGGGCGGGGGGAGTAAAACTTAAGAAAATGAATGGGTTTTAATATCGCGAGCTTTGCGAAACTAGGGGAAGTTGTAGGCTAGGACAGAAAATGCAGACTCGCTAAGCTTTACAGATTGTGGGTTCAAGACTCGGTCGAGTAAATCACGGGCGTCCTATGTCCGTCAGTTTGTACTTCAAGGCGTGCCAGGACGCAGCTGCCACGTTACTCTGCCGGATCATCCCGAGGGATTAGCGATACTTCAATAAACTCCGCTACGTTCCGACCCGCGCCGTCGTTCCGACGAGTACTCTACGGCATGTGTGCATAAGCAGAGACGAGTTGATGGGGATGAAAAGAGGGGAAAAAGATAGATCTCTCTCTATCTCCTAGTCGCGTTCTTCTTTCTTTCTTTCTTTCTTTCTTTCTGTTTCTCTCGATTTCGTCTCCGAGGAATCGTCGAATTTCGCCTTTTCGCGCAGGAGCGAGTTTTAGAAGAAAGAGAGGACAGTTGTTCGGTGCTAATCGCGTTTATACATATCGTTCGCGCGTTTGCGTTGCGAGCGAGAATTATGTTCCTCCTTATGAACACGGAGACGTGTTCGACGGAACGGAATACGGAATTTTCAAAGTCGAGCGGAAAGTCCCGCTTTGTTACTGCCTCTTGCTCGCCTGCAGAGCGAGGGATGAAAGGAGAAAGGCAAATCTCGCGTCAAATGCTGAAGATCGTGCAGTCTACAAACGAAACTAATATTCAGCGTGCTAGGTTGACAAAAAAAGGAAAGTGCGAAAGGAAGAGAGAATGGAGGAGAGAACAATTGGAAGACAATACCGAGCAGTTTCGAGAAATTCTGCAGCTCTCTGTGCAGCGAATTTATTGCATTGTCTTATTGCTCAAACTCGATACGGGCGAAAAAAGAGAAAAAGAGGAAGAAGGGGGAAAAAAGCAGAATATTTGAAAGATCCTCGATCCTTGGTCCTTATTTTCTTCTCTGTTGTCTCTTTATTGTCTCGTAGCTCGCTTTTGTAGTTCCATCTAATTTATGGTTTCAACAAAGTAACTTACTCGCAGTTTGTCTTTCCTTTTCGTCGATCCTTTCGTCGACCCGTCGGGGCCGCCAGCCAATTTTTCTTCCATATTTCGTTACGCGAGTAGCAAACGGAATGAAGATACTTTCGTTCTTACGAATTTTGGGCGAAACGATACCGCGATAGCGCGTATCTCTAGTTACATTTCCGCTGAAAAAATTTCGCGTTACGAAGATAATTAAAGAAAAGTACGCGCATTTTTCCCCAATTCCGTATCACGTAGAAATTCATAGTCTTTAGTTTTTAGTTTTTAATTGCGACGTTTTTATCTGTCTGAGAATTCTGCAAAAAAAAAAAACAGAAAAAAATGTATTTCGTCTGAAAGGGTGCTTCTAACTTTCGAGCATACGTACGTTTACAATCCACCGAAGGAGGATTTTTATCCCAATTCCGGTTGCAATTTTTGACTCGATACGAGACGCTCTGCGCTTCCATCTCCATTTGTTCGCCTCGCGCGATGTTTCCCGCATTTCTTGCGTCTCCCGAGGATCTGCGTGGATTCAACGTGATTGACGGCGAGGATTAACTAAATGAAACGTATGTCGCGGATTAAATTCCCCGGAAGTTTGAGAAACGAAAAAGCGAGAGTAAAGAGGACGGAGTCTTCCGAGTTTGGAAGCGGAGGGAGGGAAACGTGTATCGAAGTGTTCGATGTTCGGTTTCTTATTTCACGTTTGCGCTCGCTTTTTCGCTTCTCAAACTTAGGAAATTAGGATTGCTGGGACTTGGGGAACAGAGAGCGCAGTATGGGATAGTTGGTCAAAGCCAGGTAGATGTTTGACCTGCAGGCAGGTACGATCAACAGAACCCGCAGTTTACATAGGTGTGTAACATTAGCCGTCTCTGAGTAAATATGCCTGCTTGCAGCACACCTGATTGAGTTACTCTATAAAGTGCTCGCGTGTACCGTAAACGAAGCTGCAAAGAGTGAAAATCATTGTCCGCCTATTTGAAATTAAATCGCCGTTATTGACGTTACGCGCGGATCGATCTCTCTCTCTCTCTCTCTCTCTCTCTCTCGTGCGCGTCCTATTTCGTTGGGAAAACGGGCGAAAGAAATTCACACACAGCGTGCGTGTACGTGTGCCGTGCGCATTGTTACCGTTTTCTTTTCATAAAATATCGCGGCACATTTTTGAATTTATCCGGCTCGTTCGTTCGTTTCACATTCCCTCTCGCGCGTTTCAATTCAACGCGAAGCAACGGCATTTGACGTTGAATTGTTACGTACGCTCGGCAAACACAAGGTCGTTATCAACACTGAGAGCTAAGTCTCGTTAACCATTCCTAACAGGCGAATACGAGCATTGGATTTGATGCCTTGTTCGAGAATTTCTATTACCTACGTGATGTCTGGAGACATTTGCTAACCCGAGCGATACACAGTCAGATAACACGCGAACGAGAGGTTCGCTCGAAGGACTGGCGGAAGGACGTCGGGGGCAATGCTACCAAATGTTTCACCAAATGTACACCGACCCATGTACGTACCAATTTACCACGCACACACACGTTTACCCGCTTCTCCCGCGTTCTCGCGTCTCTTCCGCTGCTACATTATTTATACCGTGATTCGACGTTTCTCATTGTCGTTGTACTGTTCTCTCTCCCTCTCTCTCTCTCTCTCTCTCTCTTATTTTTTCCCTTGCTGTACGTATCGTCTTAAAGAGGAATTTGGCAACCGCGCGGCAGCACGATCGATGGCACGAAAATTGGCGTTTTATTCCGATAACTTTCAACGAGACGCGATCGATATGTATGTAGGTCGACGAATTAACGAATTTTCCCTTCGACGGGAGAACGGGCAGCCCGTAAAAGATTCAAAGATTCTAAAATACGGGAAATCCTCCGTCGTAACTCTGCCCGCGCAGAGCGTTCGTTCTTCCCCTGATTGTAAATCGTCTCCTGTTAATTCCTTCGTACGCCGCGTACGTAGTTAAACGATACTTTATCGTACGCTGCGAGTGAAACGCGGAACGCAATATCTCGCGAGAATCGAAGCGCGTAATATCGTGCTCGCTCGGCGCGGAGTGCGCAAGAGGGAAGAAGAAGGAAGGACGCCGTGGATCACACGTGCGGTAAGCCGGGCCAGTTTATTAGACACCCCGCCGCGATCTTTATTAGCCTTCTCTCCGTTCGCCTCATAAACGAAGTTGTGCGTGCACCGATATTTGAATTTGCGTGGTCCAACGTGCATAAACGTTGACGGGAGCAGCCCGCAGCGTGCGTCAAAGTTCAGGCACCTAACGCGCGTTCGTTTCTCGCTATGCGTCAGCGAGATTTATTCATGCCCGTGACAAGAAGCGCCGCGCGGTTAATTTCGCGAACAACACGAGTCAAAGGGCTCCTCGTAGGAAAGTATTTTTGCCGTTGGAAACGGCTGTTTCGTTCGTTAACGAGCAAGTAACGTCCTATATAGATACTCTCGTCTCGTAAAATCTCTGTGGAATCTACGGCGAAGGATCTGCCGCGATATTGGAATTGTTTGGTACGGACGGAAGAAAATACGCTACGCTTTACGATGGCGGAATGGTAAATTGTGAAACGCGGGCCTACGAATTTTGGTTTGTAAGCCGACTACGAGCGCACAGGGAATAGGTAAAAGCGAGTTCATCACTGAATCACGATGCTTTTACCCAGCATCTTCGTCACTTGTTCGTTTCAATTCTATTTCCCTTCTTATTCGCTTTCTTCGCGCGTTCTTGCGTCTGTCCCCTGTTATCTGTTATCTGCTGCGAAGAAGCAGCGAAAGAGAAGGTGATAGTATCCTCGATCCACAGTGTTCGTGGTCCTTTGAGGCAGCTTCCTTCCGCCTGCGTTTTCCCTTTTTTCTTCTTCTTCTTCTTCTTCTTCTTCTTCTTCTTCTTTTTTACTTTGCCCTCTGTATCGAGTTCCGTGGTATGCGCCGTGGTCGCAGACGCGTTTATGTTCAACATATTGATATTAGTTTCTCGGAGGATGAGGCGAGAGTGCGAAAGAGGAGGCCGCCCCTATCTTTGGAATCGGGTCAGAGGCGGGCGTTGCAAAATCGAATCTCGTTCGCTGGAAGCCTCCGTCAGTTCCATCGGTTCCATCTAATTTTTATGCCCGTGCGATCGACGACAATTTTTGTAAATATCGTCGTAATTCCTCGTTGATCTGCTCGGCGTGGAACTCGCGGAGAAGCAAAGTCGTTGTCCTGCCTGAAACGCAAAAATAACGATGAAGCAGCAGTGTTGCGATATATCGTTTCGGTATATCGTGCGTGTCCTACTCCGAATTTTTTACCTAGTGCAGCGGATCGATAAATTTAAAAGAGCGATGCGTGCAGTACAGCTTGCTACTCGTTGAAACAATGAAACATTGTACAAAGATTCACCGGATGCATCAACGAGACAAAGAGACTACGTTAAAAAATATCGTTGCCGCAAGAGCGAGTTGAAATAACGTTGTTATTTCAACAGATTTTACGATTACGCTTGCTGATAATTATTTTATCGTCGCACGTCGACCGAACGAATGAGAAAGAAAGGAAAGAAAGGGAAGAAGAAGAAAAAAAGGGAAAAAAGGAAAGAAAAAGAGAGGAAAGAGTCGTGTCCTGCGGTTGAAGCGTAATTCTTTGAAATACGAATGATTCGATAGCTCGGTTAAATTATTCGTTCAAAGCGCGACGAGTAAGTTAGGTACGGAATAAAATCCCGCGGCAGCGTAGCTCGGATAATGGCTCGGCGGTAGTTTGGAGGAAAGCGATGGAAACTGCGGAAGTATGTTTTCCTTTTATTTCCGTTACGACGGCGGTGACAGCGCAGCGGCAAAATAGCCGCCTTCGGCAATCGCACGATAAACACTACTCCATTCTTCCGTCTCTTACCCCCCTCCCCCACTTTTCTTTTCTTTTCTTTTCTTCTGTTTCTTGCTTTCGTTCCTCCTTGCCTCATTTCGCCTCATTGGGCCGCGATTGGAAAATCGAACGGGAGTCTCGTAGCTTTTTGCCTGAAAAGTATAGTACAGGATAGTTCGAACAATGATGACTGAAATATTCGTTGGTCTGTTGTTTCGCGGCGAGCGTCGAACGTATTACGCGTACGTTTGCGTCGATAGAATTGCGAGGAAGAACTTGCGAAAAGACCTCGGCGCGCTTGTCTCTGATCCGGATAATTTCAACTAAAATCAAGAAATTAATCCACTCGTTCAAATTCAAACGTGTACTTGAATAATTTTCAAACTTGTTTCTCTCAATCTGGCCTAAATGGGAAAATACGTTTGCACGTTTTTAACGTATTAAGGTATTTCTACGAAGAAATCTAAACGAAAGCTCAGCTCAGTTTAATTTTATTATTACGGCGATGCCTCGCGATATTGAAGGGATTCGCAACAACGACGGATCTTTAGATCCGCCGGTCTTTGAAACATTTTTATTAAACACGCGGTTCTTCCGCGCAGTGGAATCACTCAGACATTCCTCCCAAAGTTCTGGAGTAAATTCCGATCCGTTCCTTATAGATCTTTCACCGGAAAGCATCCTCGCTTTCCTTTCCTTTCCTTTCCTTTCCTTTCCAGCTCTTCTGGGAACGATATTCCAATTCTTCAAAGCGATGCAACATCAGATTGCTCGCTATCCCTATTCTCTCTCTCTCTCTCTCTCTCTCTCTCTCACGTCAAACAATCAGACCGATAACCGATAACTACGTGACTTCCATCGCCAGCTATCTCCAGCGATCGGCACTTTCACTCACTGCGCGTAGCCCGAGTTTCCACCGTAAACTGTGTGTTTGAAAACAGAATGGGATCTGATTAGAAGGCTCGGTTTCGCGACCCTTGAAAAATGCTAACATTGCTGCTAACAAACTTGGGGCCAAATCCTTGCCGGATTTCTACACCGAGTTGAGAACTTTTAACTTCTTCCTTTCTTTTCGTTGTATTTCCAATCGAAATTCGACTGCGGTCAAAGGACTTTGAACGCAGAACGGTGAATACCGCGGTGTGAGAAATTCGACAGTCGTGTTGGACTCGACCCCCCCCGTTGCCGACCGATTCAAATTATGCTCCAAAGGAGAAATCTATATCGAAGGAGGAGAAGCGCCACCGTTTAAATTTAGTTGCAGAGACTGCTGCAGCGGGGAGGAAGGTCTTAGGGACCTCGGGGGAGAGGAAGCTCCGAGTAGCTTTTGCGCACTTACATTTTCTAGGTGGTGAGGCTTTATGGCAACAGGCGTCATAAAATGGATACAAAGAGACTATATTGCCTCTGGTATGAGAGACTGGGGAAGCCAGACGGCGGACGGAGACGTGAATCTGCATATGGAACGTGCATTAAGTAGTTTCTTCAGCGTTTAATTTAATACCCTCGGCCACAATGGGAGGGACTGCGACGACGAAAACGTCTCAACCGTCTCCCGTTTCTATCAACGCACCGGCTTGAGGTTTATACGTCTTGCAGTTTCGGCATCTCAATGTTCCTTACACTGCCAACCAGCAGCACCGTATACACACGATAGCCCATTATCATCGAGATTTTGATTATTCCGCGGGGAATACGCGTGTATAGTTTCCGCGGCACGACACTGGAAACACTATTATCCAAAGTTTGCCGGGGGAGCCTCGAGCCTCGTTACCATTGAATTAATTCCGTTAGTTTTTGATTTGGGAGACTCTTTCTTTTTTTCTTTTTTTCCATAGAACCTCTCTCTCTCTCTCTCCCCCCCCCTCGAAGAGATCATGCGGAGGAGCATTAAATATTCTGAAAGAATCTGGAACCAGGTCGGGCGACTTTCCTCTTTTTATTGTTCCTCTTATCGTATTTCGATTCCACCATTATTTTTATCTTCTTTTCTCATTCACGTAGTTATTTCTTGCTCGTCCGTTTCCTCGCAGTCGAGAAAACGCTTTTAGAAAAATCGAGGCTGCGCCGCGAATTCCACGGCCGAGTCCCTTTGGACGAGTTTCAATTTTTCCAAACGCGAGTGAAACGGGAAAGCTGCTTCGCGTTGTTATCTCGAGTTATCTTTCCTGCATATTCGAGCGTACATCGGTACTTGGAAATACTTCTGTCGCTCTCCGGTAGCTATCGGTACGGTTAGGTTTGTTAACGGAGCAAATTCGGCCGGGAAAATTGACGATAAACGACGACGAAGAGGAAGACGGAGATATAAGGAAAGACAGATGTGAAAAGACGTCTGTGAACGGGCACGAAAGGTTAGTCGGTCGTGGAAACAAGGGGCGACCGTCTCGCGCAAACGATTGTGACGCAAAAGGAAAACTCATTTCGAAGTGGAGCGAGGCGGGAGGTGGAGCGGAGGAAAAGACTCACTGGGACAAAGGGAGGCGAGGGGGAGGAAGACAGAAGCTGGCAGACAGAAGGTGTGTGTGCAGCAGAGAGCGGCGGCGGCAGCGGCAGCGGCGGCGGCGGCGGCGGCGGCGGCGGCGGCGGAGCGGCGGGCCAGGGCTAGCTTCATTTCTTCGTAACTCGGCGCGACAGTTGAGAGAAAAATTGGTTCTAGCCTCGGTCGGGTCAGGAAGGTGCGAAGGATTCGAGCAAGGGGCCGCTGTCCGGAATACGAAGGGTCGGCTACATCCTCTAATATCTTATGATTTAGTGTTGGATGCAACGACGCAGCTTAAAACGCCAACGTTGTACGACGTATACAAGCCGATACTGCTGCGAAATTAAACTTCCGCGGGCTGCTGCTGCTCTCTGGCCTCTTTGACTCGTTTTTTAAACGGGTCCGTGTATTTTTTCCTCTTCTCCTTCCCTCGAATTACCTCTCCTCGCCTCGTCGGAGATAAATTTCGCAGTCTTGCTCGAAAATTTCGCGTTCGAAACGGTGTACACGTCGGCTCCCTACGGCGAAAGATGCTCGCTCGTCGTTCGTCGTTCGTCGTAAGTAGATGCATCGAACTCGCTATAAATTACGCGGCGCGGCCGTGTGTTTTCGTTGAAAATTCGTTAGGTCGGACATTAACTAAGCTGACGGCATTGGCGTTCTCTCTTGGTTGGAACGGGGAGGACGGACTATCTGGACGGACGAGAAAAAAAAAAAAAAAAAAAAGGAAAGACAAGAAGAAAAAAGGACGGGCGGTGGGGCCGTTTGTCAGTTGGCGCGCGTCCATTAGGAGTGAAAAATCGAGTAGCAGCACCGCCATAAACAAACAAAATTATACGAGACCGACGGTTCCTCGACCAGTTCGGAGTTCATACGTGTCGCGTCGTGTATCCCGTAGCGTGAATTTTTCTTTGCGCCGTGGCATATCGATCTGCATCTGCTTCGAGCGATACCGACTATACTATAAATCGGCACGTTCAATTAACCGATTACTCCAAGTGCAAGTCCAAGACGTATAACGTTGTTGCAAAGAAAAACCTTCGGAAACGTTTCTCGTCGATATTCCAGAGAACTAATTGACGATGAAACAGTGTTTGCATTATTTATTTATTTATTTATTTTTTTGTTTACGGCGAGAGAAAATTAATGCGAGTTTATCTTGTGCGTTGCATTTGCCGTTGCACAGGTACCAAGATCGCGAGTATTCCCCGATTTATAGAATTTTCACCAGAGCGAAGGTTAATCTGAAATTCCAATTCCATGTAGATTTTATTCAGAAGTATCGCTATTATCTTCCTCCTGTCTGCCACGCTCAATGGTTTGATCCCAAGACAGTCATTTCGATATCCCGTAGGAATAGTTTCTTCTTTCATCTAATCCGCGCATGCGACGATTAATTATAATTCCAATTATAAGTATTCCAAAAAACGTGCAGAGAGTGAGTGGGACGATCGTAGGCCGAACTTCTCGCCAGACATCCCGCGAGGATGCAATCACGAGCACCTTCGTGAAAGCAAGTAGCAAATGAGAAGACGAAAGGAAAGGAACAACGATGTTGTGAAAGCCGGATGTGACCGAAAGCGACGCTTGTTTCGCCGCTTGTACGTTTCATTTTGATTTCGCCCCGGTCTCGATCGATCAGTTTGCCGGAAAATTTATGGCGCGGTAAACGCAAACGAGAATAGATGAGGCCGCAAAGCCCGGCGTTTCAGTTTTCATCTGCGGCGAACGTTGGCGTATAGGCAGCTACATTATCAGGATATATCTTGAACGACGCGCAATGTAAACGAACGTACGCCGGGAAAATAATAAAAGCAGAGGGAAAGAGGGAGGGAGGGAGGGGGACGAGCACGATTGACAGGAGTAACTGAAAGTTATCGAGGATAATCCCGCGAGAAGATGGAAATCTCCAAGACAGAATCTCTTTGATTCGGCCGATATAAGCGACCGAGAATCTCTACATCCTCGGTTGGCAATCAAAAAAGGATCGTATAACCTTGGGAGATCGAGGTTCCGAAGAATCATGTTCCTCCTCGCAGACTTTAAGTTACGGCTTAGATACGGAAAGGGCGGTCCGTGGCGCTAGGCGCTGCGATTGATTGTGGCTATGAGCGCGTGATTTATCTTTCTCGCTTCTCTCTATTCTCGTCTTCTTCCCTGTATCTCGATTTCTCTCTCTCTCTCATTTTTTCTTTCTTTTTGTCTCTTCTACGTCCTCCCATTGCGCCTTTCATTTCGTATCGTGCAAATCGTTCGAAACTCTTCCCGGCGACAGACACTGTTTTCAACGGTTTCTTCTCGCCGCCGCGAGCAAGAAAATGGAAGCATCCGTGGTAAAAACGAACGGTTTCGTTAAGGAAAGTTATAAAATTTAAGTTACTGCTGCGCGAACGACTTGGCTCCCTTTTATGCAGACACTTTGCTTCCGTTTAATTAGCCGCAGATCTTAAATCACGTTCAGATATTAAGAGCTTAGCACCCTAACGTTCGAGGAGCCAAGTAATTTCCCTCGTTTTTCTTTTTTTCCTTCCTTCCTCTTTTTTTCTCTTCTCTTCTCTTCTCTCTGCTGATTCTCGGAAGCTTCTTTCGCAGAAGCGGCATTCGGCAGAAGCAATTCGGATCGTTCACGTACAGCTCGGAAGCGAGAGTCTTACTTAGAATTTGGGTCGAAACAGCCGCTAGAGATGATCGGTATTGATCGGAACAAAGCGAGCGGAACAAAAGGACGCGAAGGTATTAAAAGGTGGAACGTGGTGGCATCGATGTTTGCGATTACTCGTCCTCGACTCGAGACTAATACGTACAAGTTGGCTACCGCGCAACAGGCAGTCGTGACACACATAAATTCCAACTAGTAGACGGCAGAAGTAGCACACCTGACTTCCGGGCCCGACGTGTCAGCTTTTCGAACGAGACGGAACACGTGTAACGCGCCGTGTCTCGCAAGGCGGAGCAAGCGAGCAAAGTTTTTTCCACGACGGGAATTCTCCAACGACGACGATGTATACAATCGATCGAGAGACGAGAGGATCGATCGGGGCATCTCTCGGGCATCTCTCGGGCAACGATCGACTTATAAACACGCCCGCTAAATACTGTCTTTTTGTCGTGCGATCGTTGTATCGAGGCAATCAGCTGGCAAAAAAAGAGCGGGAGAGAAAGTTGGAGAGAAGAACATTTTTGTAGATTCCGCGAGCTCCGAAAGTATTGGCCGACGATGACGGCCGGTCTCGTTCGCGATACCGTCAAAAACTTTCCATCTCGCGGCACGACAAAGTGTTGACCGATCCGCACACCCTTTCCACGCGGTTCTCTTTGCCGCCCGATGGACTATACTTTGCCGCCGGCCGCGACGCTGTCTCGATGTAACTTATATTTAATTACCGTCGGTAATATATTAGATTTAAAGAGTTTTCTCGTAAAATATCGCAACATTAAGAAAACCTCGACGCTTCCACCGAGACCGAGGCGGCCGAAGAAAATGATTTAGCTTTCATGAATTCTTTAAGGCCACCGGGCACACCCCGGTGCCGGAAAGTCTCCGACTACGGTCACTGTATTCCGCGTCTCTCTCTCTCTCCCCCCCTTTCTTTCCGCTGGCTTTCCTTCTCTTTTTCCCCATCTTCTTTGTCATTACCTCGACAGAGGCTTACGCCTATAGTCCCTGTTAAATTCACGCGATCATTTTCCCACCCGTGGGCGGCGAATGTTTTTCCTACCGCCCTTCATCGAGTAATTAATAAAGCGGCTGGAACGTGTATCGCGCGGTTGAATCTGAATTTTTCTTCGACTCTGTCGAGTCTTCCAGGTCATCGCGATCGTCCCCTTCTCTCGCTGCGGATTTTCGAGTATTTTCAAAATTTTCTTAGCTCGACTTTTCGTACTCACGCACGCACGTTAAATTAAACGAAAAGCTGGAAATCCCAGCAAGTCAAGTTCTAACTCTCACGCTCGGCGATGTAGGAATCGAAGCACGGAAGCCGTTATCTTTGGTTATCGCCTGCTTCCCCTAAACGTCTGCTTCCGGACGTTGCCTTTCCTCGCCAACGGGGAATAAATCCGACGTAACAACCTCGCGGACAGATGCAATTTGTCTGATTTGCGTTTTATCAGAGGATTGTTCGCCGCTCTGAATAGACGGAGATCACGGAAATCGGAAGCGCGTGTGTCGTTCCTTTTGTGAAACACGGCCTGAATGGAGGAGACACCGGGACACCGGGACACCGGGAGGGGGGGTTGGAGCTGAATGCACCGGGGGAAACTGTTATTTCTCGATCGTTCGCCATTCTCTCTTTTTTTTCTTTCCCTCCCCTCGTCCTCTGCCCCTCTGCCCCTCTTTCCATCCATATTTCCCAGATTCGCTCGCTTCATTAAAACGCAGTCAACGCGGTCGAAGTAATCGGCTCTTTCGGCACGAGCGAGCGCCGGCTGATCCGAAAAGAACGAGCGAGCGGCCTAGTAGTTGCGGTCTGTTCACCGTAACCTAAACGGATGAACCGTATTTATCGTCGCTACGCGCGAGTGTAGTTAAACGAGTTAAAGCGAGAAGTGGCGCGATGAAAAGCGCGGGAAAAACCCGGCGCTGCTGTATCTTTGTCGAACGAACGAACGGTTTAACCGTTTCTATGTGCCGATTGAAATCGCCGAGAACACGCCTGTTCTTCTCTCTTCTTTCCTTTTCTTTTTAATCCGCCGCTTTTAATTCGCGGAAAATTGTCATTGAATTTCCATTCTCTTTTTCTTCAAACGGGGAAGGAAGGTGGAAAGAGGGGAGGGGGGCGGGCGCGCGCGCGAGGGAAACGCGTGGAGCGTGAAAATAAAACAACGGGGTCAGAGCGGAGACGGAAGAAGAGACCGTGGAGGAACGCCGCGTGACACTTCGTATACGATATCTCGCTGATGTACACGAAACGGCACTTAAATCCCGGATCAACGGTCATGTGGGTTAAGCGAAACCACAGGGGGATCGGTACGGTACGGTTCGATGATGAAACGAAAAGAGAAGAGAAAGCTGGGAGGGGGGGCGGGGGAGAAAACTTGACAAAAGCCCCGGCATCGGGGCTCCCGGTCGTAACGCGGAGAAAGATCCGCGGCGGGATATTATCTACATCGATCGTGTTCCGGTTCCACCGTCTCTCTCCCCGATAATTACTTCTCGCCATTTCATTTGTAAATTCATCGACAGACGCCGCTCGAGTTGGATCTCGAGCGATTATCGAACGCAAGACCTCGTCTCGGACAGGATGAAAACGGCGAACGAAAATCGAGTTAGACGCCGAAAGAAGTTATAAAGAGAGAGAGAGAGAGAGAGAGAGCGCGGTGTTATTTGGTTGTCGAAACGAGTTTTCACGAGGTAGTCTCGGCGGGGTCTCGCAGCCGCGAATCTCGTTTTCTAATAACAATGGGCACGCTCGAGCGTGTCTCATCTGTGTAAAAATTTAATTGCAAAGACTTTTCCTCGTTGTTATTCCTGTTTAACGACCAGGCTGATGCCGCATAATGAGATTCTTCGTTATTCTTTCATGCAGGAGTAAAGCTTCTTCTTCCCCACTTTACGCTCGGTATTATCCTGTCAGTTCCTTTTGCGTTTTACTCTCCACGTTTCTTTTTTTCTTCTTCCTTTCTCTCTCTCTTTTTCTTTTCTACTTTTTGTCTCACGCAAACACGAACACGCGCGCGGTTTCTGCGGCGAAGCCATCCAAACACGCTGTAATGAAATTATTTTCGCCGAGAACAATTAACGTTGAGCAAACTCCGGCGACCAACTTCGATCGAATTGTTTTTTCATTTGTCAGTTTCTGACGGATTTTACCGAGCCCGGGCACCACGGTAATCCAAACGGTCGGGTGTTCGATGAAAAATGCAGAATCGGTGGGGGCTAACGTTCGATGGTACAATTCCATTAGAGTTCCCGCCAGGGATCGACTGACAGTGTCAGCCTGACATAGGATGCGGGCCGCGATGGAGAACGAACGAGAGAAATGAAAAAAAAAAGGAACGCGCGAACGAAGGAGAAGAATCGCGGAATAAATTTGAAAAGAGACAGGGATGGAAGAGAACTGCGAGAACTGGCTCCATCGAATTACGTTGACTGTTGTTCGTATCGTCGCTCTGCAATGGAGTTTCAAAATCAGCGTCGCTGCGTTTGCGTGAAATTTGAAATTTGAAGCTACGGAAACACGTAAATTGCACGTAACAACGCGAGAATGTACGAAAGAGTTTTACTCATTTTTCGAAAAAAAAAAAAAAAACACGAGTTTGCGTGATTAGGCTTGTCTCTAAAAAAAAAAAAGAAAGTCGGTAGAAAAAATTGCGGGTGGTAACTTTTAAATCAGTTTCAGAGCGCGATAAAATTTGTCTGCCCGAGTTAGGCACCCGGCACACCACGGCGACGTTGCGCGTGTAACGAGTTAATGACTCGCTCGGCGCGTGTACGCGCTTGCTTATTGTTTGTGCTATGAATAGTTTATTCGCTATCGTCGATCGTTATCGAACCGGCACGGCTTTTGCTTATGCGGGCTTTTGCCGCGGAAAGAGATTTTCTATCGAACGCGAGTTCGTCGCGAACGGTCTCCAAGTACAAGGAAAACATTTTAACCAGCCAATACGACGACGACGACGACGAGAGCAATTAAAAATATTCGAAATCGTACGAACCGGGGTAGAGCGTTTCGATTTTCTCGTTCGCGAAACGTCGCTGGATGATGATAGTTTTCGAAAAATGGCTTTCATCGGTCTTGCGGCAACGCGAGGAGTGTACGGTAGCAAAATGCATAAATAAAGTGACCTGAAAGCGCAGAGCCTGGCGGAAACTTTTTTTTTTTTTTTTGATTTTTATTTTTCACTCGCGTCCAAGTAATGAAAACACGCCGGGGGAAAAGAGAGAAACGAAACGAAAGGAATAAAACGCGCGATTCCTCGAAAATTTTCGGAGAACGGTTCGATTGGTGTATACAATTAGACGTTCTTTTTGACAAACGGACGTTCGATAACGTTTTAATCCATTTATTCGAGCACGCGATGTCCGCGAGGGAAACGTTGCTTTTGAAAACAAGCGGGATAAAAACGAGCAACTAGCCGCCGTTAACGTTGCAATACATAGTTACAAAGTGAGACGCTGCCCGAATAAAACGAATTACAATCGCGTTGGATTTGTTTGGCGTCGACTTGCCCATTGTACTTCACCCTCCGCTCTGTACGTTTTTACGCGCAAATGTCCGAGTTTGTTGATCCTCGTTGTTCGCGTAAATTTCCTCTTTCAACGTCTCGTCCTTTCCTTTTTTTTTCTCTTCTTCTTTCTTTCTTCTTCGCGTTCTCGACCACGGTCTCGGGCGGATAGAACGATAGCTGCGACAGGGATCAGATTCAGTTGGTACGCCGACGTTGTCGAGATGACTGGAGAGGAGATATCGCGACATTGGACAACGAAAGAAGGAAGGAAGGAAGGACGGAAGGAGTCTGCTAGAAACGATTGTACGTACGTCGTGTAGCGAGAGAAGAAGAGAAGAAAGACGCGGCCGACTCGTCGCGACCAGCCGTCGTCGTCGTCGTCGTCGTTTGTATATTTGAGGCACCTACACGGAGGACACGAGGGGCCTTCAAAAACTTTTAATTAATACGGATGACGAGCGCACAAAGCCTCGACCGAGCAAAGAATTCCAGAACAAAGAAAAGGGAGGAGTATTGTTGTCGGGTCTTGTTACGAGTGACACGTCGAGACGAGAGAACGAGATGGTTGGCGGGATATAGGGGCGGGGCGGGGCGAGGCGAGAAAAGGGGAGTGAAGATGAAAAGCGTAAGTAGAAAAGAAACGAGGAGGAGTAACGCGTAAAAACCGGTGAGGAGGAGGGTGGGGGGAGGGAGGGGGAAGAGCTTGCATTTCAGCATCATCCACTTCTCTTTACTTGCACATTTCTGTATTTCGTCCTTTCACGGCGCGAAGGAAGAGAACGCGTAAACAAGAGAAATCCACGCGAGCGAGCGAACGAGCGCTTGCCATTTTACTCGACTTGGTGCACACGGTACGTCGGTTCACGGAGTTTCACTCGGGGCAATTAATCGAATTGTGCCCTTTCGTTGAATCAACCCAGACGAAAATTTCTATCCGCGGGGTTGTCGTCCGCGACGACTCTGTAATCGTCCGGTGGCGTCCCATTCGAGGAAAATGGCGCGAGTCGAATGCCGCGGGTTCTAACGTAAGCGATCGAAAACGCGAGCCGAACGTCGAAGTATTGTTTTAATCGAATAAAGCGATACGCGGTGGTAAGGGGAAGGGGAAGGGGAAGGGGGGGAGGGAAAGCGCGGAAAAGAGAGTAAATGGTGATCACCGGATCCATTAGCGAGTATGGAAACGTAATATACCAAAAATATCGTATACCGGCGACCATACGTTTTGCTGTCGTTGTCGTTGTTGTTGTCGCTTTTCTTTTTTCATTTTTCTCTCTCTTCTTTTTCGACGCGTTGCGAATTTTAATGAAACGTCCGATTTAATGGTTGTTTCCTGTGAAGCGAACTAAGAATTTCGGAACAACGCGCGACGTGAAAGGAACTTTGTTATGCCCGCGCAAAGTAATTAAATCCTCGCATTACGCAGATATAAACGCACCGCACGCGTGCGTGTACAAATAATCGTTCCGTCTCCGTTTGCTGAATGTGTTTTTTGAGCTTTTGCCAAAAACACGGCCAACTTCCGTACGGCCAACTTCCTATCTTTGAAGGAGCTGATAGCCAGCTTTTAATTAGTCACCGGCATACGCTGAAATTTTCATTCCTTTGCTCGAGCTTGCTCCTCCCTTGAAACTTTAACGATCGACATAATTATATTTAATTGTCCCGAGAGGAGGGGAGGGAAAGAAATTTTATAAAACGAGGCCGTCGTCCATCGCCTTATCGTCGTTCGCTCGTTCAACGTTACGAAGGGATCGACCGTGCAATTAGCAGCGCTGTTATTACTTCTGTTAAACTACACGGTCGAACGTGTCGCGCGAGCAGGAGAGCACGTTTCTAATCGGACGCATTTTTCCGAACCTCCCTCGCCTATAGCTGTATTCGGGACCAAGGGAATGATTACGTCGGAGATAAAAGACTGGCGGAAGAGTTCCGGACCGATCTGATTAATGTTGCGTCGTACGATCGTTCGCTCGCGTATCGATCTCCATCCGGTGGTAAACGGAAAGCCAAATGAACGCGGGGAATCGACGACGAAAGGGTACGGTCGAAGGATTCAGGTTCGTTTGTTTGCGGATGAAATCGTTTACACGTGTACGTTGCTGGCGTTCCGTGTATGGCGCAGCGCGTTGTTAGCTAGCTCCTGCGTCGGAATACAAACGGCGTTATGGAAACTTTCAGGCAGATGAACCGCGTTGAAACGAATCGAACGGTTGTCGTCGATGCGTTGCTGCTCGCCGTTAGAGTAGAGGCAACGGGGGAAGAACAACGAAATGATCAACCATTCCGTACGTACAAAGTAACGACGATAATGATGATAATTTCGCCAAATTTTATTCGAACACAAACAGTCGTGACTGTTGAAAGTTGAAATTAGACGCGAAATAACGCAAGTTATTCGCCTCGAAAGTATTACAAGGGGTTGTAATCGTGCTCATCCACGATCGAATGATTAATGTTCCATCTCGAAGGAATATCCGACAGACGCTTGATATTTCTAGTTCGATCCTCTTTAGACTGAGAGCGAGCGAGAGGGAGAGGCTTTCTTTCTTCCGTTCGGAACCATGAAAACTTCAGACTACTTCGGCTCGTCCCGATCTGCTTCGATCCGCATGGCAACGACGGTACGACGGTGGTCCCTTTGCCACTGACAATTGGATTCTCCGCACTACTCTCGTCGAGTTACAGATTTTTCCTTTCCGCGAAAATTTCCTTACAGTCGCCTTTGACAGGAGATATTCTCTTCTCCCTCTCTTCTCCGTGCCTCTCTGTTTCTTCTTCTTCTTCTTCGTTTTTCTTCAGGTCTCAGTCTCGGTCTCGGTCTCGGTCTCGGTCTCGGCCTCGGCCTCGGTCTCGGTCTCGAGGTGCGGCATTTTCCAAGTACCGAGCGTGAAGGAAGATTCGTTACCGGCCATCTCCCTCTTCTCCTTCCTTGGTTTCAAGCACTTCGCGAAATCAGCTTTTCTTTGAATCACCGTCGAGCGAGGAGTGGATATTCATTTGCCGCTTGCGGAAATGGCAGCGGCATCGGCCGATCGTTTAAGTCGCGTTCGTGACCATTTCCACGACCTATTCACTCAGCTGTACGTTGAATTTTCTTTTTTTTTTTTTTTTTAATTTAAATTTCAACTTTTAGCTTTCAGCTTTGGACGCTGAAGGGGGGGTTCAAGTTAGTTCTTGCTGAAAATCGTGACTCTGGCGCCAAGCTTACGAAAGGCACCTTTCGCAAATAATCACCCACCACGTTCCTTTCTATTTTTCGTTTCTCCGCCGCCAATCGACCGATAATCATCGCGCCACGTGTCCGTAGGAGAGTTAAGATTTACAAAGGTAATTGGCGTCGATCGGAAAGACGAGACGCCTCCTCGATTACTGGTTACCGATTCAATTAAAGAGGCTATTTCGCCAATTAAAGCAACTTCCGTCGATACAGCTTCGTTCGCTGTCACTCGTTCGCGGCTCCCTTATGAATTTCCCTTACGGAAGAAACGATTTCGTGCTCGGTTGAGTGTAGATTTTTAACTGGTTTCGTGATCAAGTCCATTAAAGACGAAACGGCTCGGAGGGGAAAAAAAGAAAGAAACGATCGGGGCTGCGTTCTCCCTCGAAGGTTGCCAGTCGAATTTTCACCCGTTTTCGCATTAGTCTCTCGCGGCTACCTGTGCTTGATTACCGTAAATTCGCCGCTCTCGAGTGTTGAAACTCGAGCGTTATCTTTGGCGGATATTTTTGATCGGTAATCGACGTAAGTCACAAAACACAGACACACACACACACACACACTTGAGCGACGGTCGATCGATTCGATTCGATTGCGTATTACGAAATTCGCGCTTACGTTAGTTGCGAATTACGCGCTACAATTACACGGCAGCTGTGTGCGAACGAACGAACGAACGAAAGTTCTCGTTACATCGTGCAAATAAGCAGGCAGCAGAAAATAAATGATCGATAACGGGGCTAAACCGAGGGCGGAAGGTTAACGAATTGTTGAAAAGGTAAATTATATTTAAACCCGGCGGAGAAATTGCTAATTGAACGCGTTTAATTTACTTGGCAAGAGTGTGACACATACCGATTCGATGATGTGATTTTTTTTCTTTTTTTTTTTTTTTTTTTTTTTTTTCATTTTCGCGCGCAACACGCACGGCGGCGACGCCAAACACGCGTTTATTGCATCGCTCGAATCGCATTTCAATTTTAACCGCTGGACGTTCTGTGAAACAGAAATTTGCAGCATGCGAACAGCTTGCGTTATTATTATTATTATTATTATTATCATTATCATCATCATTATTATTACGCTCGGAAATACGGCACGGAAATAACTAGCCAAGTTTTGTTTAATAAATCAACATTGAATCGATAGCACATCGATAGTACATCGAGACAAATTCACTTTTACCGCGAGCGGATAGGGCGCGCCAAAGTGCCGCGTGTATTATATATCAGCGTGACGATCAACTAATTATCAAACGCGACCCAAATCGTGTCAACATTAATCGCGGCCAACGGTCCCCGATGCCGAACTAGCGCGCTTTCTATATAAAACGCGCCGGCCGATTTACCATTTATAAATGGGGATGTAAACGTTGAATCGGCCAAATTATTTTATCGCCGACCATGAATTCAATCCCGGCACTTTGATCGTGAAAAAAAAAATCGAACCTCGCCTCGTCTGTTTTCGCGTCGCGTCGGAGCGCCAGGCGTGAGCGGACGTTTTCGCTTTTTTTTTTTCTTTTTCCTTTTTTTTTTTTGAAAACGGCGAGGAGAGAAGAATAGGGGACGCGACGAATGGAAGAAAAGAGAAAAGAAGAAAAGAAAGAGGAGGAGGAGGAGGAGGAGGAGAAGAAGAGATACGAAAGGAGAGAATACGGTGGAAGGATAGGGACATTTCCGAGAGTAATTTTCCACTGGGTGGCGTCAAGAAATGTTTATTCATAAGTTACTAGAACGTGCACGATGTACGATTGTCCCGCGACGCTTTACACGGCCGTCGCTGCCGTTACCACCACCGGCATCCAGTTTTGTCTGTTTGCTCTCTTTCGCTTTCTTTTCTACCATTTTTCCTCTCCTCTTTCTTTCTTTCTTTCTTTCTTTTTTATCTTTCCCTACGCGCAAATGTGCCAAATGTGCCGTACACACGTGAGCGGAAGTTCGAAAAATACCGTTGCGCGCCGTGCATCCGCGTATCCGATCGAGGCTGCTGGAAGCTACCAAACGAATAATAAATGAGAGAGGGCAGAAGACACCTCCTTTTCGATATTATTGTCACGTTGTTGCGAACTCTGTCCAACGCTGGATCCAGCTTCAGCTTCGGCCTCGGCTCGCGCGAGCGGCGATGTTCAGCTGCAGCCGTGCTGTTGCGACGAAATAACACGTTCCGTTCCGGATCTTTGTTGGCCCGGAGAATTTACCGGTTCATCTGGATTATAAATTCGTAATTCCGGATAATCGGATCAGCGAGCGTTGTCCGCAACGCGAAAAACTAAACACGGGGAAATCCCCTGGTAAACGTTATCGGATGACACGCGTAAATATCGGTCGATGCCTTTCGGCGACGCTTTTTTACACTCGTCGAAGAGCATTCCCAAACTGAGGACAAAGCGCCTCGCTGCGACTCTCGATGGAGTATTTTTGTGAAACGGGGCCGACGAGTTTGGTTACACAGGACACCGGCGAGGAACAGCCGGGGATGGTACGCGAGAACGCGAAAACGAAGAAAACCGAAGCAGGATCTTGACAATAACGTAACGTGCGCTCTCACCAGATCTGACCGGAGTAATTACAGTTGATCGAAAAAGATAATACTTGTGCTGATCAGAGTGATACTCCGATTGGTGCGGTGTTTTACTAATTACCGAGAAGAGGAAACTAAGAATGAAACGACTTTTGACTTCCTGATAGAGCTTTGTCATCGAGGGATCTCGCGACGCGACAACGACGCCACGCAGTCGACTCGACACCGGACGATAGCCCGCTTCGATCGTTCCCAGTCGTTTCTTATTTCCCTCGGAGTCGTTCCCCCTGTCTTCTTCGCTTTAATTGAAGTCGTCGCGTTACGCGCAGTGGCTCGCTGCCTGCTTCCTGGTTATTCTTACCCCGACCGTGGTCCCTTTGTTCGAGAGAAGGGGCGAAGTAGCAGGCAGATTTTTAGAATGGAAGAATAGAAAACGGCGCGGTCCGAGATGCCGAGGGATTTATCATCGGGGCCACGGCGCACTGGCCACGATATTAAATTAAGTCGCGCGCACCTTGGAATTTTTTATTATCACCGGGAGCAAAGGAACACGCTTCTGTCTGTCTCTCTCTCTCTCTCTCTCTCTCTCTCTCTCTCTCTCTCTCTCTCTCGCAGGAGATACGCTACGGTGTCTCGTTTCTTTTTCCATCTTTCCTTCCCGTCTCGGGAAGGACGATTCCGTTGCCAAGTTACGTCGACCTGTTTATATTTCTCAAAGTCCGCCGGTATCTACCACTTCTACTTTATTTTGACGAGCAATATGAAAAAGATCGGAATTGAAGAGAAGACGAGAGAAGCAAGCGTGTTTATTTTACGATTTGCCAGTTCGACGTGTTCTCGACTCGATGGTTATTTCGGATATTTTCGGAATTTAAATCCGGGCATTTGATTCGCTTGAATCGACGCGTTACGTCGTTTTACAGCTACCGATGGTCGGGTCGTTGTTAAGTCTAATTAGCTTCGATCTCTCGTCGCGATACATTTACCTCTTCGTTTATCACGTGGCAAACGATGGTTAAAAGCGGATAGAGAGAGAGAGAGGAGGGGCGCACTTTTACTCGCGGAACGAAATTCGCGGAAGCTCGATGATTAGAGGGAGAATAACTTGGTCTCGCTGGTAAATTAGTTACACGGTACGTTCGGTAATTTCGCAGGGCGAATCGGTGTACTTCGTTAGACAAAGGTGTCTCTGCCACGACGAAGGCGGTAGCTAACCGTCGAAGGAGCGAGCTTGCAGAGAGATAGCCAAACGAGCAATCGTAAATTAAATTGATTACGCTCGCCTTAATGTCGTAAATATCGATCGTTTGTCCCGGACGATCGCTCGATACCGTCGCAGATTATTGTCGCGTCGTCGGTTTCAAGTCGTCAAATCCTTCCTACCGAATTGTAAACTGAGGTGAAGCAAATTCGTTCGCGAAGAAAGCATCGAAAAGTGAGAAAAGAAAGAAACGCAGAATCCAACACCTGACGTCACGTTTCACTGGAAGTTCAAATTTATACTTCTTTGCCCGTCCACGGGAGACTCGACGTGTAGCAAATTCCCCTTTGCTCGACTTTGTTTTTTAATCGAGGAGGGGGAGAAAAAAAAAAGAAAAAGAAAAGAGAAGAAGAAAACTCGATTGACACGAGCGCGGGGGACGCGTTAATAATGAACGACGGGAGAAAAGGCGGAAGAAGAAAGTGTTGGAAAGTGTACATACACACACACACACACACACACACACACACACACACACACACACGATTGGCCTTACTTACTTACCCGCTTCGAAAAGAGCGCCACGTTGACGGCGAGGGTTTTCCTTGTGGCGGCCTTGGAAGCTCGCTGTACTCCCAGGGGCCTTCCGAATTCTTCCGTCGTGGTTGGACGACGAGCAAGGGGGTCTCCGAGCCTCGCACCGAAGCGGCGAAAAGAAAGAAAGAAGCCGGTCGGTTCGGCGCCGAGCAGCGCAAGCGTCGAAGATCGCGTCGCGGCGATGTATCGGTGTGCGTGTTCGTCTCTCTAAACTGGCAAGTTCTCGCGTTCCTCTCGCGCAAAAGTCCGTTTCTCTCTGTTACGACTCGCCTCGTGGTCGCGGACGAGCAGAGCACCGTCCCTGGGAGTACCACGCGGACAAACATCGAGCTAGAAACTGCGATACGTCGGCCAGAGTACGGCGACGGCTCACCCCGGACATCCTCTCTTGGCGCGGCGAACGCATGCGTCGCGTTTAAACCAGCGCCGAAACCACCCTCCCTCTTCTTCGTTTCCTTCTTCTCTTCCCTATCCACTCTCTGTCGTTTTACTCGCTTCCCTTTCTCCTCCTCCTCCTCCTCCTCCTCCTCAGCCCCCTATCTTTTTCGAAAGTTAGTTCCCGCAGCGCAGCAATTTTTTCCAAAGTTACTGTACCCTAATAACGAGCTAAGAAGCAGATTAGTTCGGGACTCGGAGCGAATACGCGTCGAGGGAGGGGGGGGGTCTGTGAATTAAGGCTGAATTAATGTTCAATCTCCAAGTGTCGGATTTCTGCCGACTGCGTTTTCTTGTTCTCTCTCTCTCTCTCTCTCTCTCTCTCTCTCTCTCTGCCTTCCCCCCCTCCCCATCCAAAGCGGCGGAATATTTAAAGGCGATTGAAAATTTTTCCACGGCGCGAATTCATAGGCGTATTCGTACACGGCAAAGTCGGCGCTCAGAGGGGGATGCGGCGCTTGCGCGTCGTCGGACGGCAGGTCGCGAGGGGGTATCGTCGGGGGGTATGGGGATGAGTCAGTCAAGCCGCAGCGCGCGTTCAGAAAACTACCCTCAACGCGATCCCTCGGCGTGTCGCTGGGTTATTTTGCAATTTAACCTTGAGTGTGCGGCAAGATTCGCACGTGCTCCTCTCCTCCCCTTCTTCCTCGCCTCGTTCTCTTCTGTTCTCCGTTCTCCGTTCTCTCTGTCTCCGCGTCGCGAAAACCGTCCCGCGAAAGTGCCACCGCGCGAACAAAGTCTCCGGAGCCGCCGCGCGAATCCCTCTCCGACCGTCAAGCTCCGAGAACGAGAAGTTCCGGCAGCAGAAGAGCGAAGCAGACGCAACGAGATATATCCCGGTAGCGAGGAAGCGGGGCAGCCGGCAGAAGCGAGAATGGTTCGCGTTGTGCGCACAATCGCTTTAGCCCTCAGCCATTTTAAATCGCAAAAATTCTTAGAGGTGTAGTTTCGGTCGAACGATCGACGAAGGAAGCGAGGAAGGGAGCGAGGCAAGAGACTGCCGGGAAGAGAGAATGCGACACGAGCCGAGGGAGAGGAAAAGGACGCGCGCGAACCCTCCGAATGAAATTTAGAGCAGCCGGAGATTCTCTCGTCGTTTCGAACGTTCGTTGGAACTCTGATCAATTCCGAAAACCGAGATCCAAAGCGTAGGCGGAGAGATGATACCGAGGTGGTTACCTCGGAGGAATTAGCACGAGAGAGGTAACTGAAGTTGCAGAAAGACGCGGAGGAGCTGAAACTGAAAAGCCAAAGTTGGGATATTTCGATAGATGAGACGGCGGATAAGATGAAGAGGAGCGCGATCGATCGCGAGCCGAGCGAAAAGTCGGTGGGAAGATTAGAATTCGCCGATCGAAAGATGTAACTGAGGCGATAGAACGTTTCCGAGAGGAACGTTTCTAGATCTAAAGCGAACGTGGTGCGCGATAAAGTTTCAACCGGGGGGGCGGAGCTCGCTGAGGGAGATCAGCTTTCGAGCGGCGAACGTGGTGAAAAATATGGAATGGTCGTGGAATCATCGAAAGAAAGAGTGCAGGTAATCGTTTGGAGGTAGTTGAAATTGCACACGCGAGAAAGGAGAGAAGGCAGAGGAAGAGGAAAAGAGAGGGGGAGAGGGGAATGCTGAGAGCTTGGGTGAGAAACGGAAAGGAAATAAGGGACGAACGAGAAGACGAATGTTTTCAATCTTCTTCGCGGGCTATCGCGATATATACGTTATTAGCGTGTCCGTCGTCGGAAGATAACGTGAAAAAGGAATAGAAAATCGGATCGTAAAGTGGAGTGGCTGAGAAACGTGGAATGGCAGAGAACGGGAAGAGGCAAGTGCGTTGATCTCCGGGGAAATACATCGGCAGGGCCAGGTTTTTTTTTTTTTTTTTTGGAGAACGAGCTTTCGGCGAACGTCCTCCTCGAGAGCGGAGGGAAGCAGAAGAGGAGAATCCGTCGTGCCAACTCTGGGAAGAGTGTGTGTGTGTGTGTGTGTGTGTGTGTGTGTGTGCGCGAACAGAGGAAACGAACTCTCTCGATGCGATTAGATCACAACTGCGCGATTCTTGACGATGCTCGTGAAAAACTCGTCGCTTTTCTTCTCCTGGTCGGCCGTGCGCGAGCTCGCGTATCGCGAGATTCGCGTTTCCACGTAGGTTACAGAACGCCGTGCCGGTAGTAAATGGCGAGTGTCGATAGTTGCGTTCGATTTTCGCTGAACGAGCGAATTTCCGTGCGTGCGTGCGTGCTCGTCGTCTGCTGTTCTCGGCTACCGACGAATAACTCGCGCCGATAAATAGTATTTTTGTACACAACGCGTTAAGCGCTGAAAGTCGGAAAGTGTCTCGCGACGCGTCGTCATCGAACATCCCCGCGAAAAAACTGGAATTTTGCTCAGCTCGAGAAAAACGAAGAAGAATCTCCCGTCCTGTTCCATTCTTTGGCCTTTCTTTCTCGTCGGGGCGACACAGGCTCGCTGCTCGCCCGTCTCTTCTGGAGTGTGAAGGTGGTATGTTATGACGAGCGTGATTTGTTTTTTCGTAGGTGGAACGCTGCAACGGTGGTATTAAGTGTGCAGTGATCACGGGAGACCGAGGGAAGACGGGAAAGAGGGTGGTCAATATGACTCCTATCTTCCTCGTCCTGTTGGTGGCTATCGACCCGATTATCGCGCAGAATGGTGGTGAGTAATCGACCAGAGAAATCCACTTCTTTTCAGAGACGCTTTCGGTGGACACTTGCCGCGTTGTACGAACATTGACAACGAACTAACCGCCCAGTGTGTAACACTCTGATGCCGAGTGTTTGACGTTTTGTGGAGGAACTCTGGACAATGCAATCGTGCAGGACGCGTAGCACGTGTGAACTGCTGTTAGATCGTCGACGAGTAGAGTCCGCGTGCCGTTGAAACCACTCTAGATAACCACTTGCATATATTTATATATATATATACATATATATTTACCGCGTAGGATATTCAAAACGTGTATATATATATATATATATATATATATATAAAAAGCGAGAGTCGCGTTCGGTCATCGGTACGCGAAAGAAAGAGTGATCGATTTTTGCGTTGGTGAAAAAAAAAAAAGAAAAAAGGGACACGGGAAAGTGCGCGCCAGTGCAACGTGCTTTTGTCGAAGGTTTGAAAGCTCGGGAACACGCCAACGACTGTTTGTTTGCTCGGAGCGCGGACAGATTTGTAAATTAACTCGGCACGAATGGCGTGACGTGACGGTATGCGCGTAAGCAAGAAGAGGATCTCGTAATAGTCGCGTCCTGGAGTCGCGACCAGCCGCGTTAAAAACCACTCCGGAGCTGGTCCCTCGAATCGGCGAACAACGACGCGCGTGTGTACGCGGGCATAAACGCTTCCGACGCGTTTGGTTTTAGCACGCGTCAGACGAATTGGCCCGTTGCGTATCAAACGACTCGTAAAAGCCGCGTAAAAAACACGCGACCGTTGAAAATCGCGAACCGCCGATTGCAACGCGCGGATTGCATCGACGAAGAAAGAAAGTTCGAAGGGACTTGGATTCGCAAGCGACGGCCAACCGGTTCTATGGACTCTAAGACTCTGCGCACTGTTCAACGCGACGAGACAGACGCAGACGGGAACGCTTCGCGGTCCTGCCCTGTCGCATCGCTGCGTCGAACCTGACGCTGCTCGAGTACTGCGATCCGTCTCTTTCCATTGACGGCGACCTCCGTTTGCCGACGAGTCGAATTTCGATTCGATGATAAATCGCGTGCGACCATTGACTCGAGTTGCATGGTAATCGCGCTCATTACACGGTAATCCGTCGCCTCGATACTCGCTAATTCAGCCACGCTTTATGCTGACTCCGAAATGACGATGACATATCCCTCGTATTTTAGGCAATTAATTACACCGTAATCTCTGATTCCGACTCGGATCGGGGAACGCGGATCCCCCCCTCCATCCATCCGTTTGCCAGAAGTTGAATCGTCGATAATGCGCGCCAGCCGCAATAAGCGGGGAATACCGCTCGCGACAATTTCCAGACGCGCGAGTGGAGATCCTTTGGTTATCTTTGCGTGTCTTTGCAGCTTTCCGAATTGAACGGCTCTGAACGACTGTTATTTGTTATTTCTTACAGTATGTGTTTCGGCAGTATGTCGATGACACGACGATTTGTCAAAAAACACTCGTTCGAGAGATTCTCAACGACGAACGATTATTCAATAATTCGAGTGTCTCGATGTATCTCGATGCGCGCAAAAGGAAGAAAACGATGGTCGTCGTTACTTTGAGTCGCCACAGTTACGCACGCACGCACTGTGGCACGCCCGATGGCACATGGCGTTTCGACGTTTCGGCTTACCAGATACGAAGATAACCGTCTCGTTTGATCGACGGTCGCAAAAGTAGACACGCTCGCCGAGAGGAAACGGTCTCGCGAGGCCGAAAGATGAAACGGCGAGGACAGGGCAACCGCGAGAGGGAAGGTTTCGGAAGAAGGACGAGCGAAGGACGAGCGGAATCCATAGTTAATGCAAATCCGTCCTGTCTGTCCTGTCTGCGTGTCGCGTGGAAGGAAGTAGCGCAGGTCGAGCGGGAAGATTTCCTCGGAGGTTCGTTTGCTGTCGCGCGTCCTCGAAAAATCATCCTCGAGGGTAGCAGCAGCGAAAGCTCTGCCGCCGCATGCCGACTCCCTGTCTATCCATCTATTTATCCGTTTCTCCTCGGTGACTCTCTCTCTCCCCGTTTCGGTTTGCCGCGTTCTCGTTCCGTCACTTTTGAAAAGAGCCAAGTACCATCTGCAGACTCGACAGTTTTTCGCGTTGATTTCGCGGACGAAAACGTAACGCAACGACGCGACGGCGGCTCGCGGTTCGCTTCGCGTCTGTTAAATCGCACGTACGCTCGCGTGCCTTCGTTCTGTTTTCCTTCGCGTTTCCTACGCCGGCTCCGCTCTTGCAGGCAACTTTCACGCAAGAAATACGAGCACGGGTTAAGGGGAATGCAAATTTTCCATCAGCCCGTTCCTTACGACGCTCGGTTACGGCTAAAATCGTTGGCCCCGGCTTTCGAAGTTGGGGAATTGCAACGTATTTCCCACGTGGTTCGCTCGGCAACCGCGGAATGAAAAGACACGGTAAATCTTTCGCGTCGAATCGCAGCGACACGAGAAGGGCGCCGGGAAAATTTGCGATGACGGGTTTTGTAAGAGCGAGGAGAGGAAAGCTCGTCTGGAAATTCTTCGACTTTTTTCCCCACCGCGTTTCGGACAGTACGAGTTTTTTTTTTTTTTTTTCAACGTGTTTCAGTCGGATTGCAACGACGCCTCCCTTTTTTTTTTTTTTTTTCCTCTGGATTCGCTCGTTATTTATCGTTGCGCCAGAGTGCAGCGATAATGCACGTACGTTTCGTTTGGTTGCGTTACTTTTCGTGCCCGTTCTACGTTGTTTTTTTTTTTTTTTTTTATTGGTAATTGACAGAGTAGACGAAACAGAGTAGCCGAAACGAAATGGCCGGGAAGGTACTGAAAGAGAGAAAAATGGCGAATGTTTGGCGGATACGCGGAACGTATCCTGCGGAGAGCGACCTGCTACCGATCCCACCGACAGCCTTCTGAAAACTTTCGAATTTCATTCCGCCTCGTTTCCGTCTCTGTTCCGTCTTCAATCGCTGACGCATCGCCGACGATCGAGGATCGATTTTAAAACTCCGTTCTCGTTCGAACGGCAATCGTTTTAACATCTAGACGAAAGAAAAAAAAAAGTAGATTCTGTCTTTTACAAGAAAAAAAAAAAGTGGACTGGTTGTAGTTTTAATTTCTGTCGTCTTTCAAAATTTCGATTTTTAAAAACGTACAGGGCCACCTTCAATTCGTCGGGGTCCAAGTCCATCATACTTTAGAGGGAATATTAGCGCCCGAAAAAAAAAAAAAAAAAATAGATTGCATAGGAAACATCGAGCCTAAAGGTTGGCCTATTTGAATCGATGATCTGGGTTTAAAAAAAAAAAGAGAACACCGAACAACGCGTCGCGATACAGGCAGCTGGTGTAATCGCGAGCATTTGCGACTTTGATCCTATTGAAAAAATCCCGCGAGCCGGGAAAGAACCGGCTGGTTGTTAATAACCGGAGCGAACGGCTGATACAACCGGCTAATAGCAACTCGGAAATAAAACGTCTCGTAACGCCGGTGAGATGCAGCGAGCGGTTAGTGTCGCGCGTATTCGCTGTGCTTTGGTCGCTGGCACTTGGAAGAAGCAGCTCGTGCGCGCGCGCGCGTGTGTGTGTGTGTGTGTATGGAGGCCGCAGGTATATCGACATTGTGTTCGCGGGAGGACCGCTGGATGATAAAGTAAAAAAGTTACTCGAGCTATTTTATGGGATCCCTTGACGGGGGGTCTCTCGCGATCCTCGGCTGCCAGGCGAGCGGGCGGGACGGTAGGGTGGTAGGATAGCTTGCAACCACCAACATCCCTCTCCGTCTCCCCTTCTCGCTTCTCGCCTCGGCGCATCCTCCTCCGTTTCGTTCTTGCTTCCTGTCCACCCCCTCGCGCAGGCTTTTACGGTATCGAACGAGTGTCGTCGGGATAAGCCGGAGGTTGGCCTAGACTCGCAGCAGGTATCGTACCGAACGCGTACCAACCGATGCGATGGTGACTGCGAGGTGGAGTCGGTGGGAAGCGAGCGAGCGGGGGCGGGGAGGTTAGCTTAGCCGCAACATTCTCGGGTTTACACCCCCGTCGTGAACTTCCCTGCGGATCTGGGATTAGCCCATGGTAGGCGGCAAAGGTTCGTTCAGGAGTTAAACTGATTTTCTCGTGGCGTCGAACGTGGAACGCGTACACGCAACTGTGCACGACTTCCGGCGCGCTTCTCCGGCTTCGGCCGAATACCTCGATGCCCGACCCGCTTCTCTCTTTCTCTCCCTCTGTCTCACGGAGCCATCTCCTCAACGCGGAAACGTCGCATCCGCGTCGGACTACATACAGCGCGCGTATTTTAATACGATTTTCATTTGTCTCTTTTGACATTGTGTCGCTCGGAGCTTTCGACCAACCATACGTGCTTCGTCGTATCAATTGTATCGTATCACTGAAAATCGTCCATTTGTGGCTATCTCGTAAAATTACTCGTCGTCGTTGATTGCTGTATAAATTACAAGAAATTTGATACGATTGTAAACTGTCGATTGGGCTAAGACGTTGACACGCCGCAAACGTACCGACGACATTTTCGTTCTATTTTTTCACCTCTTTCTCTCTCTCTCTCTCTCTCTCTCTCTCTCTCTCTCGCGTCCGAGGCGCAATTTATGGGGAACCAAAGTGCAGTTCGATGTTCCCATCTAGCTCGAGGTGTCATCGGAGCACACGGGACTCGCGCACGCGAGATCGGTGTAATTGACGTATATATTCGTGGGAGGGGGTGGGAAAAAAGAGGTGTTGGGAACGAACGGAGGAAATGATTCGTCGTGGTTTTCCTCGATCGCCGCGGTGTTACGTTCGCCGGCGAGTATCTTTTCGACGATTTCCGAAACGATGGGAATTTACGCTCGGTAAATCCGGCGCCCGCTGCCCTCGGCAAATAAAAACGCAGAAAACGGCGGCATATAGTTCGGGAAGGAGTTGTTATCGCCGGTGGCTGCTATTAAACGAGAGGCGTAAAATGCATTACATTGCATATGTATGACTCTTCCTCCCCGTTTCATAAGCACGAGCCAGGAATAATAGCTATTGGATGTGTACTTTTCCGCGTTGCCGCGGCAGATGCCGACGAATTTTCGAAATTCGAGGATAGTCGTACCAGTAACTCCCCGGTCGGTTTCGAAGTTACGATTTCGGGACAGCAGCGTCGCGATTTCGAGCGTCGCGCGGAAACTTGTGCGCGCTGTTTGAACAAATAGTCCGGACACGAGCGGGGAGACTCGGGGAAAATCTTTTGATCAAACTATTCGCAGCGTACGAACGTACATACGTACACGGAAACTCTCTCTCTCTCTCTCTCTCTTCCTCTCCTTCTGTGTCTTTATCTCTTTGAATTGCTAAATTAGCGTCGCGACGCGAGAGAGGGAGAGAGGACGGTGCGCTAATCAAAAGATAATGGTATTGACGGAACAAATTTACAATCCACTTATGCAGCCCTCCCAGGTGGAAAACGCGCGCCGTGTCGCCCGCGAAAATTACAACTAATCCGCGAACAGAAATTCGCGTGTGTATCTCGCGTGACAGTTTGATTTATCAAACGCACGGTATATATAAGCGCTTCGTTTGAATTATATTTTAGTAGTTTTCCTTCGCCGCTCGGAAGCTTTCATAATGAGCGAGAGAGAGAGAGAGAGAGAGAGAGAGAGAGAGAGAGAGAGAGAAAAAGGAGGGAACGGTCCAAGGAAACGAATATTCGGTTGCCGCGAATTCTCCGTGAAAATAAATTTATCTTAAATAATTAAATTTCGCGGATGTTGCTGAATATATATATATATATATATATATATATATATATATATATATACACATATGTATCGCGGCTTGCATTACGACGGTTCGTTCGCCGCATGCTTTTACGTACAGAGTGCACGCAGCAGAATTTTCAAGTTTCACGCGTAGAAAGTCAGGTTAGTCACCTTTTCGAAGACGAAAACGTCGACTCTTGGCGCCTTTCGACGCCTTTCGACTAACTGCCGCGCCGCTCGCCCAGTATATTATCGGGCGAATTTATATCGCCCGGTCGAAACGGATGGCTCCCAAAGCCTGCGGAACATTCTTGAAATTTCGAATATTAAATTTATGATGGATCGCTGCCTTCTGCGGGAGGGCCTCTCCTCCGCCGTTTTGCCGTGGATGGAGGGTGAGGAGCTGAGGAGGAGGAAGGGAGCGGGGAGTGGGGGGCGGCGATCCCGCGGGAGATGCGGCCAAGAGACGACGAAAGTTGGAAAATAAAGAGGCCGAGGCGGCGTTGTCGCCGGAGTAAGATTAACGTTTCGTCGCCGCGCCGCGCCGCGCCGCCGTCTTTTTTCTAAAACGCGATCAATCCGTCGTTTTCCGACTCCATTTGCCCGTGGCAGCGCGCACAACAGCTTGCAGCTCGAATCAACTTTCGTCCCGCTGGATACGGCCAACTGTGCCACCCCATTGCTTCACCATCTTCTTCGCCATTTGTTTATTTCGAATTTTAGTTTAACCGAGTAAAAGCGAAACTTGGGATTAGATTGACATTTGACGTTACTCTGAAAACCCGAGGAAGCTTCAGTTAATGTCGCAACGATGAAATTTCACGAGCCATCTCAGATGAGTTTCAAGTTGCTTCGAAAAAAAGAGAAACTCGATGTTGTTCGAAAGGCTTCTCTCTTTCTCTCTCTCTCTCGAGAGAGTTGCCATTCGTCCACTTTGCTTCGACTTGGCTTCATGTCGCGTCCAACGCTTTAAATCGGTCCATTAACCGCACGTAGGATCACGCCGGGTTACTTATCGATTATTATTATTATAATGAGCTCGAAGAAGAAGTGTAGAGGAGAGGCAAGGAAGGCAGCGGCGGCGGTACACTCTCTCGGCTCCCTTTTACTCCGCTCTCGTAACCTGCATTTGTATGGACGACGCGAGAATGTCGCTGTTCCACATAGTGGCACCGTAATTCGCAATAACTGCCGTAATAACCGTACCTCCTTGCAGTGCCTCGAATAATATCGCGGTAATTCCAGCGATAAAAAAAGAAACCGCCGCTTTTCTTTCCCCCCTTTTTTTCAGAGATCCTCGCGCGTCGATACTTCTCGCAACACGTGTCACAGCTGCTCGAGTTGCTTTTCGTTGCGGATCGAAGGGACAGCGGTTGAAAGTACGGCGGAATGAATTTTTGAACTTTTTGATATTCGATCGATGTTTCCAACGGATATCGTTGAAAAATTTCACCAAGAGAGACAGAGAGAGAGAGAGTCGATCTTTATCCCTTGTTTCTCCAAAGGATAAAAATATAATAAAAAGGATTCTGGACTTTGCTCGACCTTTTCGACGATACCAATCGAGATTGATTCCCCGATGGGTAGAGGAACGACGATTAGAAATGCAGCGAAAGCAATTCTTGGTTTCGATACAATTGGTGTCGAAAGAAATTCACGTTTTTGTCGCGCAACGCCCACGCGGCTGTGTAACGAAGCTGTTCGAGATAGGTTGCGAGCTGTATCGGTAGCCGCGTTCGCATAAAATGAGAATCTCGATCGTCTTGCCAGTCCAGGATAGAGGGGTGCTAGCTTTCCGTTTCTTGCTTTGCCCGCCTCTCCCTCCGTCGGAGCTTTCCCAACGGAAAGACGCGTCGTGCAGGTGTGTAGAGGCAACGAGGTCAACGCTTTCCTCGGCAATGGATTTTCGAAGCCCCGAGGCGGTCTCTCCCGGTGCGTGTCCCTGGCTACATTTTCAATTTTACGTCACGTCTATTTTTCATGCTGCTTTTTCTTCCTTGGCTAGCTAACGCATCTCTCTCTCTCTTCTTTCGTTTCTCGTCTAGCGTCTAGCTCTCTCAAAAGTTGTCTACCACCACCCATCCTGTCACCGGGTAACGTCGCAACTGTTCCGAAAGTTTCGCTCAGCCAGCCTGATACAAGATCACGTTACAGAGAAGAGTTTACCAAGCACCGACGACGGTGCTGGACGCGACGGTGCCTTTCTCGACTTGTACGTTCCGAGCGGTAAAACCAAGAAATAAAATCGACGATGTTTGCGAGCCGAGGGGCGAGTATGAAACGCGCGGACGATGTCTTGGAATTTCATCGTTGAGGTTTCCTTGCCGAGGCGGCCCTCCTCTCTCTCTCTTTCTCTCTTCTCCCCCCTCTCTGTTGCTTCTTTTTCACTCCGGGAAACCCGCTCGCGGCTCCGACGGATCAATAACGCCTAGCCCTTCTCATTTTTAAGATTAATAAATCCATTTCCGGCATGCTTTTGTATCGTGTTTCGCTGTAAAAGGCGAGCTGGATGCTCTTTTCGCGCGCGTGAAAGAAAGAGAGAACGAAGGAGAGAAGAGGAGCTGAAATTCCTACGGAAAGTTTTGCCAGAGTTTTCGATCCCCGACGGTATCTCTCCCCTACCTTCCTCTTCCCTTTAGATTTAGCTTTTCTGGCTTGAAAGCGGCGGACGCGAATCGATCGTGTACAATCTTTCGAAGGGAATCGAGTGCGAAGGACGCGGTGCATTAAGCCCTTATTGAATACACACTGTGTATTTAAATATACAATTGCTCGCGGAACTGCATTTACCGTAATGGACTGTGTTGCACACGTTGTTCGCGTTGTATTAAACATATTCTGGTGTTTCGTTAAAATTATATCGACCAAATTTGAAACAATTGCAGAGGTACACTATGTGCGTGTACATGGGAACATTTAACGCAAGTTACATACACGTACTTTGTAGACGTCGTAAAACTACAGTGAGAAACACGCGTCTTTAATTTCTCAACGGATAGTTTCACGTTCGAAAGTGTGATCTCCAGGCGAAATCGATTTTGCGTCCGACGCATCGGAGAACTTTCGGTCGGTTCTTGGTCGCGCGCGCGTGCCGCTATATTTTCACGATCGATTGTTCAGCAGTTCTGCGCATAGATAGACGGGCGAATATCCTTCGCGAGATTTATAACCCCGATCCTTTTTATAGTCTGTTCGCTCTCGTTCCACCGGAGGCAAGTGAATGTAATGACCCGGTCCGGGAGGCAAGACGTATATGCGTCTAGAATTTCATTTCTTTCGCTGTAATCCGGCTGCGTCGCGAAGTGGGCGAAGCAACGAGACAAACCGAGACGATCTCTCGGTCGGTGGAGCGACTACGGAGATTCCGCCAATCGAATTTCATGCGCCGAGCAGATTTTTCCGCTCGTTCAGACGTCGTCTCCGGGGCATTTTCCACTTAACGAGCTCGTTTGCGTCGCGTTAAGCTAATTGCTTAAAAAGCAGACCGTCTTCTGAGAGCGGCGACCTTTCGTTTCAATTAAACGTCGCGTTTCGCGCGTTGAACGAACTTCACGTGTGATGGAAGGGAAAATCTGCCTTCCCTCTGTGACCTTCTTTAACCTTTTGCTCGAGGAGAAAACGACCACGGGGAGGAAAGAATCGACAGAGGGTTGCGCGTTGAATACTTTTAGCGAAACGTTTGCCTGCCGAGGCAACGAGCTTGAATTACTCTGCAACCCCCTCCCCTCATTTTTGAGTATCTTGTTACGCAACTGCAAGAACATTGTGGAAACCCTCTCCTCTCTCTCTCTCTCTCTCACTTTTTTTCAGCGTTTCTATTCTCCAAGGTTTTCCGCGTCAATGTTTAATTTTCGTTGGCCGACTTTGCTCGTTCCGCGATGGTTACCCTTCGAATACCTTCGTTCGTTTGCGCAGTGACGAAAAAAAGTTTCTCTTGATAAATCATCGCTCCTTGGCCGCTGTTTTATCCTCCCTCTTGCGATCGAGAATCTAGAAACTTTAGTTGCGAGAGGGTAATTTCGGGGTGAAAAAAAAAAAAAAAAAAAACAGTCGCGATCGAAGGGATACGCTTCGACGAACGCCTTGCACGATTTCGAAATACTCCCTTTGTATTCGCGAGTTCCTGCGCCAAGTTACCTGTAAAATCGTCTTATCCGCGAGTGTTCCGCAAAGGATCTTACCGTAGAGGAAAATTACGCTCGCCGACTTGCACGCGGTTGACCCTTACGAGGTCCTCTCTCACTCTCCCGCCCGTTTCACGGACTCCACTTTCGTTCGAGGAATCTTCGCGTTCTTATCTTAACAGCCCATCTACGTTGTCTCGGCCACGTTTTGCGCTTTCCCAGTTTTCCTTTCTTTGCCGCTCCTTCTTCGATCCCGCCGCCTTATTCTTTCTCTGCCCCCCCCCCCCCCCCGATCGCCACGGGGAAGTTTATCGCCGACTTGAACCGCGTTCCCTCCCTTCCCGCTGCGAGGAACTGCAAATCGTCGGGGTAGGAGAGAGGGTGCCATTTCCACTTTGCCGACGATAAAAGAACTTCCCCACGGTGTTTATCCCGCTATTTTCTCTATGTCTACCGCTGTCATTGATTAGATCCTCTTAATCGCCCCCTGAAGTTGTTAGACGGTTACGTCTGTTCCACCCACGGTCGTTATCGAGCTCCGAGGGAATCGAGGGAATTTCTCTCTCCGATAATGCCCCGATCGCTGCGTACGAGATGGCGGATCTCGCCCCCGCAGCGCGTAAAATTATACGGTGGCTCGTGAAATTAAACGATCGTCGAATATTCAAAACGTTCGGAGACGTAAGAGCTGCTTACGGTTAATAATTTCTTTTGCCGATAAACGACGTTTCTGCGGACGTCAATGTCCGTATTAAATCTCCTGTTAAATTGCTTTCGAGTTTCACCGACGCATACACGTACATACACGTGTGTTTGTGTATGCATAATATAATACACTCTCGTCCCTCCCGTCGTTAGACGGCTAATGAAATTTCGAGAAGTTGCTCGCAGAGATTCATAAATTCTCCGCTTCTCGAGTACTACTCGCGTTTTTCTTCTCGCCATCTCCAATTATTAATTACAAGAAGTTCCCTCCGGCACCGTAATGGTCACCGGAGACGAACCGGTTCGGTCGCGCCGGGCGAGAGATTGAATTCGCGTTCGCGCGCGCTTGCCGTGTTCCTTCTTGTTTCGACTCGCGACGCCCGCGACGGAGCCGATCTTTCTCGCTTTTCCGAAGCCGAGGCGTTTTCAGCTTCAGCTTCGCCGGTTGTTGGGAGTTTCGCAAACTGGAAACTCGGCGAATTAAGTGCCAACTTGGCTCCGTGGCGCGGGGACTCGCGGGGCCACGTCCGGAGGAACTGGGACGTCAACGGCAACGTCGACGACGAGTCACGTACTCGAACTAATTGCAGTTTTGTAAGGGGAAGCGAAATTTCGTCGTGCTTCGTGGCAACGTGGCGTTTCTGCCGCGCTCGCGCTCGCGCCCCCACTCGATCCAAATCGAATTTCCTGCTTTCGAACAAGTCGCGAAAAATTGCATCGAGAATCGCATTCGGAGGTTCGATCTCTCGCCGAATTGCCGTTCGTGCGACTTGCCGGTTACTTCCGCCGTTTGACGCGACGCGCCGTTTGTCCGGGGTCAGCTCGACAAACAGAGCTCGCCGAATCGGAGCAAGTTCCCTCTTCCCACTTCCCACTTCCCTCTACCATTTCCATAGACTACCATAGACTAAATTCGCAGAGAGAACCGATCTCTTCCCGGAACGAACGTGGCGTACCTGCTTTTCGGGAGGGAGGACCATCTCTCGTCGTCGTCGGCGTCGCGACGAGAACCATCGTAACTATAATTACTTCGCTTAAGCAGAGACGTTATCCAATTTGAAGATCAACTTTAGAAATTACGCGAAAAAGTCTTTTAAGCCTGGGCGGTCTCCACTTTGAGTTTCACCGTGAGAAGAGGAAGAGAGAGAGAGAGAGAGAGAGAGAATCTAATTTGACCGAGGACGAACCGGTTCGGTTCGTCTGAAATATCCGAATATCTGGCTGTTGACGCAGCTAGAAAAATCGATTCGTCCTCGGCGAAATTCCCCTCCGCTATACGCGCGGAATAGTATGCAAATCAGGTTAGTGTCTATTTAATGGTTAATGGCCGTTCCCACTCCCCTCTTCTTTCTTCGTTCTCGCGTCTTTGTCGCTCGATAATTACCGCGACGACTGGGTTACACGTCCGAAACGTAGTAGAGGGGTGACCTCGTTCATGACCGGTAAATTATGAAGGTGGCCTGTAAAACGTAGACTCGGCGATCAACGCAGAGCGTCGGTTCGTCTCGAGGCGATTTCTTTTTTAGCGAGGGAGAAGAGAGGAGGCGGTAAGAATCAAAGTCTTCGAGTCGTCGAAGAGCAAAATCTTTGGTAGTCGCTGGAGAGAGAGAGAGGGAGTGAGAAAGATAGACGAGACGAGATTCTTCGAACGAAGACGCAAAACTCTCTCTCTCTCTCTCTCTCTCTCGTTTAATTGGGAAAACGTGACGGTGGATAATGAGCGGCCGGTCGATCGTCGGTAAACGAAGAGAGAAAGATTAGATCCGTTGCCTCTTTTCGGCATCTCCTTCGACTCGGTAGTTTCGGCAGCTTCTTCACTATCGGACTCTCTGTTTCTTTCGAGCGTCATCGGTTTTTCATTATACCGGCAGGCACGGTTAACCGTTCAAATAATTTCTCAATCCTTCCGACACCAAGTGCATATATTGTCACTGAAAGTGATCAGGTGCAACGCTGATGCAACGAAAATTAGCGATTGGCTGGTTTGGGTCACGTGATTCGCGAGAGGGCGTGGGGTTGTCTGGTAATTTGTTTTGTATCGATTCAAACGTTTACGTATCGATAAAATTTTATGGCAAAACGGAACGGTTGCTTTTGGGCCTTTCAGCGAGACGAATCGTACTGGGGTACAAGTCGTGCAGTTTTTTCGTTCTCGCATCTAGAGTCAAAACACTAAAAATCAACCTCGGTTCTTGTAGTTGTTGTCCTTGCAATTAGTATTACAGTTTTTACGACGTAGTGATACATCGAAAGTTTAAAAGAGTCGAAAGATCGACCAATCGCTTGATCGATTTGAAAATGGAATTAGAAGCGAGAAGGGAAGGAAAGCGAGGTGGCAAAAAAGGGATGCGGAGTAGCTTTTACGCGTTTTATCCTCGCGTGGCGTGCGTTGTGAAACCCTCCGGCTATGATAAACGATCGGGCCGAATCCAGCCTCTCGCTTCTCTTCCCTCGCCGGGCCAATCTCGCGGAGGGATTCCTCTTGATGGGGGACGCCCGCGAGGACGCTCAGGCGCAGATTAAAATATAGATTTTATTGTTTTCCGGATGTGTCGCACGCGCTCGCCTACGATTTATACCGGCCGTTACTCACGCGAGTCGTTCGGCCCGAATCACATATGTATAATAATTCATCCTCGATACGCGTTTTATGAGATTTTCTATTAGATGCGCCGGCAGCCGACATCGATGGCAAATTGCTCGCCGCCCCGCGGATGCCCGCCACCGTCGGTCCGCGTCGATTCGACTCGTCGAATCTGCTTCGTTTCGGCGTGTCGAGCCGAAGCGCGAGTTCCAACGAACGCCAATAATGACAGCACGGCGAGCACCGTAAATTTTGGTCGGATAACGATGTCGCTAAAAACGATGATGTCGTCCGCCCTGTCTTCAGAGATATCCGAAATTACGCGCGTGTCCCCTCTCGGAGCAGCTTCTCGGCGATCTCGGCGCAATAAAGCGGCGATTCTGGCATCTCCGTCGATCCTATCGAGTACGCAAACGGTGTCGAGGAGAAATCGGAGCCTGGCCCCGCGTCCACTTGTGGTTAGCTAAACCCAATTAACAAGTTCCGCGGAGAAGTAGGTTAGTTTGTATCGACTGGATCCTCCGGCCTGAACCGAACGTGTACGCGCGTGCATGTGCGCCGCGCATGTGTGTTGTTCCAGCGATTCTCACGGAATTACTCCTCTGCCCTCTAGCCCTTACCATACGCGCGCGCGTATCTCGGCTGATAAAACGGGGGAATGAAAGGTAATCGAAATGCGGGTCGAAAAGCGAGCGCTTATTGCAGCTCTGCGGTCGACCGTATAAAAAAAGAGAGAGAGAGAGAGAGAGAGCGAAAGAGGAGGGGAGGATGGGGGGGGTTGAAATAAAAACGAAAATCGATCGGCATTCGAGATAAAATGATTGAATTTCGAGTCTGGTGGCCTCGAATTTCGTCTCGTGTTGGTATTGCGACGGTTGGTATCAACCAGAGGGGTGGGGCGGGTGGGGGAGGGCTTAGTTTGCAGGCTAACGCAAGGACGGGGAAAAGTTTCTAAACTCGGCACGCTAGCAAACCACGTACGGCGGAGATCGCGTGCCAAGGGTTACACACCGACCACGCGCCTTTCCTTTCCTTTCCTTTCCTTTCCTTTCCTTTCCTTTCCTCGGTGCTTTCTAACCCTTCGTCCGGGGGGGTGGACGCTCGTTCGCGCTGCCTCGTACCACCGGCGATATATATTCCTTCTTCCTTTCTTCTCCTTGCTCGCTCGCTCGCTCGCTCGCTCGCTCTCTTTTTCTTCTTCTTCCTTCGTTCGTTCGTTCGTTTCTCCCGTGGCACGGTCGTTTCACCCGCTTTAACCGTCGTTTCCTTCCTCCATCGGGCAGCCACCGGCGCTGAGCAATCCAACCGGGGCGCTTTATGAGAAAACGTTGAAGAGCTTCTTCGCCCGGCGGACGTGCCTCGTGGCTGTTATTACAACAGAAACCGCAGCGACCGTGCCTTCCAACGCGATTAGAAAAGGTTGCCGGCGGAGGATCGTTGCTTGAAAGCGGCACGAGGAATTACACCAATTTATGCAGTCTCGCGGCGTGTCTCGGCCGGAGAGAAGTCGAACGGAATTCAATTGCCAATACTTGTTTACCGGCTATTACTTCCGCCGGCGGCAATCTCCCCGAAACGTCTTTTATACGGTTTCGGATCCCCTCTATCCTTTGTTGTTTCCTCCCTTCTGGTCGCGTCGATACCGCTTTCTAATCTCGTTTCTTCAACTTTTTTCTTTTTTTTTTTTTTTTTTTTTTTGTTCTTTCCCCAACGGGGAAATTCTGATGTTCCCTCCTCGCGGAAAGTAGAAGGCAAGATACGAACGGTCGTCCGTTTGAACAACAAAGTGGATTAGTCACTCGAACGAGGGGGGGGGCTGAAAGTCGAAACGATCGCGACGCGATTGCCGAGCCAGACTTGCCAAGTTGGAAAAAGTTTGCCGGAGCAAAGGGTCTGCCTGGCGAGTAACGAGGATCGGAGAGCGACCGGCGACCGGCACGGGATCGGTCTTCCTGACAATTACCCTAAGAGGATTACGCGCGTATTATCGGTGGCCGGAGCGTGTACACGCGCGTGTATTTCGAACTGACGTACATACGTCGTCGTCTACGTCGTCATACGCGCAACGTAAGTAACGTGCCACGGCGAGCGCTAGGTGGCTTTTCGTTCGTTTCGAATTCTGTCACTTTTAAGCGGATTTTCATGTTCACTTCTCTCTCGTCCACGTTCAATCCCCCCCCTCATCCCCTCTCTTGTTCTCGTTCTCTCTTCTTTTCTCTCATTCGATTCGTTCGACGTTTTACGGCAAAGTTCGACCCCCTTTCTGCCTGTCGCGAAATATTATTTCTTGTCGCTTTCTGTCCCCTTTTGCACCGATGAAAATTATTAACCTCTCTGGACTGGGCAACTTCAGCCGAGAGTCGAAACGGTTGCCGACATTGTCCGCAACGCGGAGCGGTGTGTACGAAGCGCTGCGGATACGTTCGAGAGATCTGGTCGGTGAACCAACAGCGACCCCGAAAACCCAACAACTCTCTTAACCACCGGCAGAACTGTTATTAATTATTGTCTACTTTAGGGGATTGGGGGTCTGCCGCTGGCTTCCCCGCGGCGTCTGATAAATGTCAGAACAGACGGATACGGCTTTCCAGTTTCTCGTTCGACTTAAAGAGTGTTAGCAGCCTTCCCCTTGCCGGCCGACAAACGATCTTAACCGATCCTCCTGGAGGAACCTTGGCAAAAAGGGTCGAGCAAAGAACCTTTCGTTTCTTCGTTTCTCGTTTCTCTTTTTCCTTTTCTTTTTTTTTTTTTTTTTGAAACGTTTCTGGATAGTTATTAACTCGTCGATGGTTTTCGTAATTAACGTTTCTTGTTTAATTGAATTTTGTTGTTGGCTCCTTCGCCGGATACAGTTAAAAAAATATTCGCATAATTCTTACGTGCACGCTTGTACACACACTGTACTTCTTTGTTGAACAGATTTTCTCTTCATTTACAACGTCGTCGTCGATTGTTCTACGAAAGGAGAGGAAGAAAATTCCTCGTGCCATTGTGCATTCTTACGATGGCACGTGGCAAATTGTCACGCTAGATTTTCCGTTTATCGAACACTTATCTGACAATTACGCAATTTTTCCCTTACGCTCGAATGACCATCCTGATCGTCCAAGGGTTAACCAACTCCCACGAACGAACGAACGAATTCGCGCGATATCGCGTAATGAAACGAATTCAGCGAATGCTCTCCCGGATTCTTTCTCGTCGCCGATGCAACGCACCGAATCGAGGGGAATTCGCGGGAACGATTATTACTCCAAAAATGACGCGATTCCGCCCCCGTGTAAACGGGTGGGGACGAACAGTTTAAGTAAACGAAGGTGGAACAAGAAGTTAGTGACTTCTCCGACGCCGGCCGGCAAACGATAACCGCCCGCGAATTGCCAATTTTTGCTCGTTTTCGACGGAAAAGAAAAAGGAAAAAAAAAACACTCGTTACGGAACGGAGGCGGGCGAGGTACTTAAAAATCGTGGCGCGGCGCGGCGCCGTCGGTGTGTTTAAGGCCCGTGTGTTCAATAACGTTACTTCCCCCTTAACGAGAGTACACGAATCGAGAAAGCGAGCGTAGATGTGCTCTCGAGGCCTTGCCTCTTGCCAGTTGGATTTGTTAGCAACGCGCCGCTCTGCTGCGAGGGTTTGCCGAGCGTCGCGCCCCCGTCGTTGGCAAAGGTTTCGAGACGAGAGAGCGGCGTTGAGGGCTGGGGGGAGGGGGCCGTTGTTGCCACTAGCATTTGTAAACTAGCTTTTGATAGCGCTAGGAAATAGCAGGAGGCCGAGCGGCTGAAAGTTTCGCGCGCTCGTTGGCTTCCCCTTTCCACGCGCTTCTTTCTTCGTTTCCTGCTTTTTCTCCGCGTTGCCGGGCGCTTCTTCCTTTTATCTCCTTTTTTTTCCTTTTCCTTTTTCTTCCCCTTCCCCTTCCCCTTCTTCTTCTTCTTCTTCTTCTTCGTCTTCTGTTTTTATTTCGCCAAAGGTTCGCCTTGTTTCTTCTCCCTCTTCCACCGGCGGGGAGGAGTCGGTTTTACCTCGCCGCGCGAATTCAACGAAATTCACCCTTCGGTCTGACCAACGAGAAAATAACCGACGCGCTCCGAAATATCCGGACGCCACTCCCGGCGTTTGTTGTTTCATCTTTATCCCCTCGTCTTTTCCCTTCTTCTTCGTGGTCGTCGCTGTTGGAAGACCGCAATCGCCCCCGTTCCTCCCTCCCTTTCCGTCGCTCTTCGTTAATAGCGTCGTTGTTTCTTCGTTTTCGGCCGAGTCGCGGGATAAAAGTTTGCTCGTTCCTGTCCGCCGTTCGATCATTTTCTCCGGTCCTGAACCGATGGGAATCCCAGAAACGACTCGGCCAACTTTGCCGAAAGTTGTCGGTAGAGCGCGAGCCAGCCGGTAATAAAAATAAGATCTCGTAATTGTTTTGCTGGAGAATCCCGCGGGACATTGAATCTTACTTGTCTGACAGGCAAGTAAGGCAGGTTAGATGTAATTCTTTTTACGTCGACGGATTCGATCTCTAGCATACGCTGTATTTCGACGCACGTCCAACGCGCGGCCACCTCTGACGGAGAGCGAATATTTTGAACGAATGAGGGAACTCGAAGCGTCGGTCCCGTTCTTTTTTTTTTTTCAAAAAGAGGCGTCGAACGGCCGAGTCAGCGTTAAAACTTGCGCGTGCGTCGAGCGCAGCTGGAAAACGTTCGGAAATCCAGCAGATTTTCCCCCGTATGTAAAGCCGTATCGCGACATTCGGACCTGGCTTGGCCCGGCTCGCTCGTCCAGCCTGGCCTTCTCTGTTAACCCGTATTCTCGTCTCTTCCTCGCCGATTCTTTCTCGGCTTACGTCCCCCTCGGCTAGATGAACTACGCGCCACGCCACGCTCGCCCCTTTTCTCTTTATCCACGACGAAACGAGCAAGTGTCGACCGCGCACATGCTATTTGGCGGCCGTCCAATCGGATAAAGCCGCACACGATAACGCGCGCGCGCGCACGTGTTCCGAAACGACCGTCCGCGTTGCGAAACGCTTATTAACGTCACGGGAGAGCCGCGTGACATCATTGCGAAACTCAAAGTCCACCACCGTCGCTGGTCCTTTGAGACAGCCGGTCTAACCCCGTACGGTCCAACTGTTCGTCTCTAATCGTTTAAGAGACTCGCAAATCTGTTCGTAGAACGTAGAGCTGGACGCCGAACGCGCTTGCGCTGGCTTGTAAAAACAGAGTCGCATCCTCTGTGTGTGTGTGTGTGTGTGTGTGTGTGTTCGCCTGCATAGTCCGCTTCGGTTATTTCGTTGAATCGTCGCGCTGGCTCGGTGGAAACGCGCTTAGGTGCACAGAGTGGAGAAGTTGTTTGCCGAAATCCGGCTACGTGAGATTCGCTGCGACGTCGAAGTCGCAGGAGGGTCTCGTGTTCTGTTTGCAAAGGCAAAGGTTGATGCAGAGGTGCGGTTGGAATTTACCGGAGGTTCCAGAGTGAAAGGACCGTTGCCGTTCCGTAACCACGAACCGACATTCGAGAATGTCTTGAAATACTAGTCTTCTTGTTTCTTGTCACCTCCTATCCTCTGTTTAATGCGAATGGGAAGTCGCGATTTCGTACGTCGTACGTCTTCTTTCTTCTCATCGCGTACATGTATCCGTACGTCGTTCGATCCGAAGAAATGGCATTGTCAGTTCTCGATTCCAGGTTAGCGAGAGCTATTCGGCACGCGAGCGTTGAGAGGGTCGTAGCGCGTAAGAAGCTATTCGGAATCTAAACGAAAGTAGCAGACGAATGGTGTAAAGGGGAAGAAAAGAGGGGTTGAGAGAGAGAGCGTTTTGCTGGCAGGTACGCTAATATCCGGTTACTTTAGTCGACTGCTGCTAGCCCCCGTCGTTAGAGATACACGCTGGCTGATAGGGGGTGAGAGACGCGAGATTGAGTCGAAGGAACTCGTTCGCTTCTGTGTAATAGAGTTCCACACTGCCTCCTTTCACGGGACGTATTCGCAGGATGGTTATGCCGGAATGGCGGCAACGTATGCATCGAAAGAAAAGAGGCAGGTGAGAGAGAGAGAGAGAGAGAGAGAGAGGGCCCCGTGGATGGCGATGGAACGGTAGACGCGTTCTATAGATTCAAAGGACGCAGCGAGAACAGGGTGAAAAGAAGAAGAGAGAAGAAAAAGGTTTGAGAGAGAGAGCTTTGAAATGACTTTCCGTCTTTTTCATTTAACCTCGTCTTCCTCATCGACGCGTTTTCTCGATCGACATGGTCCCGGTGGCCATAAATTTCTCTCGTAAATACAAGCATTATGGTAATCCCTTCCGTAGGCAGGGCGAAGAGGGATGTGAAGAGGATCACGGGAACGGAGCCACTCCGTCATCTTACGCGCTCTCGCTCGCCGAGGAACTCCGGGCGCTTACTTTACTCTCGTTGATAGGGAACAAACGAGAAAAACGCGTTCGGTTTGGTTCGGGGTACCGTGAAGCGCGAAGCGAAACGGTTTGGCGGCGCGAGGGGCTGAGGGGGGACGACGAGCTGTATCGCTTTCCCGGGGCAACCGGCACAGATTGCTTTTTCGCTACGGAAACTCGCAAGCAGTTCCAACTATTCTTCAGCCCCGAAGTAAGTGCCGGGGATAATCTGGAAACCGCGACGGGCTCTTGGAAACTCGTATAATCGGATAAAAACGAAAACCCGAATTAATCCGGTAGCTTCGGGGACGTAGCCGTACATCTACCTGCTGCACGACCGGTTCGTGGCCGAGTTCAACTTGCCGGCGGAAGTGGCGTCACATATCCGGCTTCTACGAACTAAGTTCGTCTTCCATCTAGCCTCGTACACTCTGTCGACTCTGTCGACTCTCTGTCCCTCTTCTCCGCTACCCCCCCTCCCTTGATCCGCGCACGGCACTTTAACCCTTATCCGTCCATCCAGCTTCGTCGTCGTCGTCGTCGTCGTACCGCCATAGCGAGATCTCGCCAGAACGCAATTATCAGCCGCGGAACGACGGGTAATCGCGATTCCTTCCGGCGCGCAACGTTCAATATGCCCGTGTACTCGTAAACGACCGTGCAGCGACCAATTCTCATCGGGTTTGTCTTCTGTTTCCAACTTGACGAACAAACGTTGCGGGAGATCGTGCACGAGAGACCAGGTTGCCTCGTCAGAAGTGTACATACACGGTGAAATTATATATACGAGGATGAAATTCACTGTACTATAAAATTGTACGACGTACGAGTGAAAGAGGATCGCGTCGATCGTTTGAAAACCAAGGTGCAGGTAACAACCTAAACTCTCGACTTCTCCGTTGAAATTTCGTTCGATCGGAAGGCGAGAATCGGCGGAAGTTGCACCGTGGGTTAAATCCACGCAACGAATTGCTACGATCGATTTTTCACTCGTCACATTGACCGGGGCTTGAATTTCGGTAATTGGTCGCAGACGGGAGCTGCGGGCTCTCGTTCGCCGATTGTCTTCCGTCGTTCTCGTCCGTGTTGGCGCAGAAGGCAGCGACGTTCATCGAGTTGAACGCCTCCCCCTTCGCGTCGGCACGGCGTGAAAAATCTCGATGGGGGATGAAAATCTTTGGCGAAAACTCGATAATTCGAATCGTGATTGACGCATCCCTCGCTATTTACACGCGTGTCGCGTTGTTTGAATTATTCACCGCACGATCGCTGGACTTTTAACAAGATCGTTCAGTTTGTCGTGCGCGCGTTCAATTTATACGCGATTGTTATTGTCATTTACGGCATAGTTGTCGGATTTTCGGTAATTACTTTCGTTTCGTCCGTGCTCGAGAGAAACACTCGAGAGCAGTAAACGTGATCGATGAAAAACACTTTAAACTTTGTAAAAGAGGATCGTACAGGGAGATTCACTTGGTTTCATTTTAAAGCGTAAAGTTTTTTCGTTCTTCTTTTCTACTAATAATTTTGAAGATTTAAATTTTCTCGCCAATTACTCAAAACTGATGTCTGATGTTTTTCTCGTCGCTTTGTTGAATTTTGAACATTGGAATGAAATGACGAAACGTTGGGATTTCTTGAATTTTTAATATTCGATCTTCGATTAATGGTGGGCCTAGTTACGAAAAAAGTTTGTCAAAAATTTGAAAGTATCTTCACTTTTTTCATCCGCCAGCTGATGTTCGAAAAGAAGACGAACTTGTTTTTACAAAGTCACGTCAGTTTAAATTATCGACAATTTTTCATCGTCGTCGGTTGGCAATTACGCCTCTTCGCTGTACGTCATATTTCGAGGATACAACAGGAGCGAACAGTATCCCGTGCAATTCGCTTTTGAACACAAACACGCGTCAGCCGTGCTGATGCGCGTATCGCCGGACCGTGGATTCTACCGAAACGATCAATTATGTTAAATTCGAGTTTCAACCTGGAGCGAGGAACGTTAATATTTTACTACCGACGTTAACCCCCCCCCCAGCGTCAAACAGCTAATTCACGTGGTTCGAAGGGTATCTCAAGCATGTACGATGGCCATAAACGCGAAATCAATGCTTACTTCCGCGCGAGTGGACGAATCCAAAGGTAGAGTTAAAAGCAGCTATGGTGCAGACGACCAAATAGAGGGAGAGGGAGAGAGAGAGAGAGAGAGTTCATCGAATGAACGCCGACTGGGCAGCGGCAACGAACAATAGAGGCCTGCTAGGCCGGTGGAAACTGCAGATTGCTTCGACGATGCGAACTCTGGCCAAACCGCATTGCAATAATGCAACGCGTTTCACCGTAACAATTATATGCCTACTGATTTCGCCTGTAGAATCTGCCGTTACACGCACAAATGTACCGTCGAAAATTGCCGGACCGTTTCGTAGCGTAATTAGCGCGCGTCGCGCTCCTGGTCGCTTACTACAGTCGCGAGCTACGAACGAAATCGAAAATTCGGAGGAATGGCCGATTGCTGAGAAAAGGATACGGGGACGCGGACGGATGTCGATCGTTGAACGATCGCGTCTCGAAAGATTGGAAATTGCGACAAATATGTCGTAGGGAGCGAATCGTGGCAGCTCGCAGTTTATTTCAGAGGGAACGGTCCTTTAACGAAATGCCGACGAGTTCGTTTTGATACAAATTACAGCAAGTGAGAAGAATGATCTACATTGACGATTAGAGGAGTGTAGAAAAGATCCCAGAAATAGAATTACACGTTGCGTCTAATCGAGTATCAACGAGTTGGGTATTATCGAGGATATATCGATCGGGCTAAATAGCCACAATAGAGTTGTCCCCTGTCTCGCAGACACCCTCGCGATTGACTCGCAATTCTATTCGGATTGTTCTCACTGTCACGTTGACAGTGAGACGTCGTTTTCTCGATAGTGTCAGATAGTGAGCGAAAAGATACTGGTCGAATACTGGTCGAATAGGGAGTGATTAGCCGCGACCTGCCTCGCGGGGAGGGAGATCGGGTTGGGAACGAGACAGCCGAGGCGTACAACTAAACGACCCTTGCTAAACGGTGAACGCGTGTACGCGTTTACTCGCCCACCGAAGAGAAAGCCAACTGCTTTTGTGGCGTAGAATATTAGTCCATTAATGCCGGGCATTGTGCTGGCCGACCGAGTTGCGGCCGACAATACGTCAACGCTTTGACCCCGCTACAATACGGCAATAATCGAGCTTCCTCCTGCTCTCCGTCTTTGCGAGCACACTCCCACGGACCCCTGGCAACATGGACGAGTATACTATATACGCACGCACGCGTGCGGACGAACAGAACGAGAGAACGAGAGAGAGAGAGAGAGAGAGAGAGAGAGAGAGGAGAACCAAACTGCAAACACGGTTCGATGCGACTCCGTCGGCTCCGCTCGATAGCTTTCTCCGGTTTGTAGCACTTGCGACTAAACTTACCCCTGTTGGTCTTGGTCTTGGTCTTTCGTGGTCCGTCTCTCTCTCTCTCTCGTGTTCTTCGTCGTCGTGGATCGAGCTAACCGCGCGGATCGTGGTGCATGGCGTGGCGTGGCGTGGCGTGGCGTGGCGTGGCGTGGCGTGGCGTGGCGTGTGGCGCAAGGTGGCGTGACGCGTAATCCTTACCCGTTCCACAGCCCCCGGCTGCCTGCAATCGTTTCTCCGCACCGCGGCAAATATCTTGTCCGCGTTCTTGGCCTAACTTAAACTCCGATTATGCACCGCGGACAGTATCTCCGCCGCTTAGTTTGCATTCGCCAGTCATTCGTGGTTTGCGTCGGAGCGTCCTCGCGTTGCGTTACGCCGGCCCGGGCTTTGGCAAGAAGAGCTCACGAACGGAATGCCGCGCTGGATGAGGACTGGTCAGTCGAGGTAGATTCGGTGAAAGCAACGAGTTCAATCAAGCAATCTGTGCCGGTTGTCTCGCCCGATGCACAATTAGCCTGATTAATTAAAATCGAAATTACGTTACAAGCGCGATAGTTTCGACGAATCGAGGAAAAATAGATACGACGAGCAATTAACCGTCCAGGACGAGAGAGAGAGAGAGAGAGAGAGAGAGAGCTTGCAGAGGATTAGAATAAATTGGCTATGGCGGCGAAGGTGGTAGTCGATAGTAAGATGGTTGGTAGTGATGACGACGACGCGGTGGAAGGGAAGGCGAGGGCGCGAGCAGCCAAGAGAAACCACCCTCATAAATATTCACGATGAAATCTACCCCTCGATAATAACGGGCCCCGAAATATACGCGCGAACCACCACGGTGTCTGATAGGGAGAACTGCGGAGGCTGTCGAATCGACGTCTCGAAACCTCCAGCGTGTATTAAGTACCAACTACGGAGCTTTCCGTCTCTCGCTTTGATTTGATCATCCGTCAGTTTTGGATTTCCAGCAATTACCGACATCCGCCCAATAATCTATTCGGATTATCCACTGGTTGCGAGGTATTTTCCCTTCGCAGAGACGAGCTTCCAAACGTTTTATTTTCGTTTCGTTTCCTGCTTCTTCTCGCCCGTTTGAGTTAGCGTCAAAGCGCCGATCAGTTACTTTAATTATCCGTCGGTACGTTCAACGTTTACTCTGCGTTGCTCGCACGTGGAAACGCGTTTGTTTCAATCGAGATTGAAGAAGATTTTACACAACACGCGCTTTGAAAAGAGTTCAATCCCCACAAGAGAAGAATAATTTATCATCGCGCGATATCATCTTCGTTCGTTCGATTTAAATATATATATTTCATAATCGAATCACCTTCTCTCATCATCTCGCCGGCTAAATTATATCTCCCACCGAGGAGAAAAATCGCGAGTATCCAGCGAAATAACGACGCCATAAATTATACGACACGTACATGTACGGTGGAATATACGAGCTGCAATGAAGGACAAAGAAAGCGAGCAAATTATTAACACGTACGTGTGTAAGTGTGTGCGTGTGTATGTATAACACCTTACTAATTAACCGTTTGCGTTCTATTCACCTCGCAACGGGAGAGACACTCATAATGCATTTCTTAATACCATTGTAGGCTCCGCTGATGGAGGCACTGATCATTTATTTCACAACTCGGCCAGAGTTGCTGTTCGATACCATCGAAGGGAAAAGAAAAGAAAAGAAAAGAAAAGAAAAGAAAAGAAGAATGTTAATAAAGTTTGCGTATTAAAATTCGTTCGCGTCGCTCAATCCCCGCCAAAGAGGGAAAGAGGGAAAGAAAGGGGAAATATTAAAAGTTTCGAACGATGCTAATTCGTCGTCGGCCAAGCAACGTCGTGTGTATATACGTACGTACGTCCCGATATATTTTTCCGATTAAGCGAACACGAGTGCCACCGCCGTTGAAATCGTCTCTCGTTCTAAAACGTCGTCGGATATTTGCGTTTCACCTTCTTATCGATATCTTCTTGGCTCCTGCCTCGTTCCGCCCGGATTTCCTTCCTTTGTTTCGCCCCGTCCTTCTCTGACAAACTGCTACCCCCTCGTACGTTTGGCAGCTACTAGAATGGAAAATTCCCCGACGTATCCAGCCGGGAAATCGGCTGGGTTTCGTCAAAGTTAAGTCTATAGGAGAAAATCGAAGTTGCACTTATAAAAAAAAAAAAAAAAAAAAAAAGGAAGAAAAAGAAGAGAGGAAAAGAGAGGAAGAACGGAGGAGCCTCGATCCCTTCCAAGGGGGGGTAGTTCGCTTTCCTGCTGTCGCCTTTGTGCTCGTCATCCTGATTCGATTCCTTCGTTCTCTCGTAGGAAACGGACCGCGGATAAAAATCGCCTTTGAAGGGATATCGGAGAAAACGTTACCGCTGCTTGGGCTACGCTGACGTTGAGCCGATCCTTCGCGCTACTCGAACGTATATCCGAGGTTACGTTTTAAGGTGAAATTCTTCGAGGCAGACCCCTTCCGTAGCTGGAAAACAACGACACTGTAGCTCCTCCTCCTCCTCTCTGGTAGCTGTACGCGTGTAATGGGAAGAAAAGAGGAAGAGGAAAGACCGTAAACACGCGTCGCGAGTACACGTCGGAAATTCTTCGTTTAACTGCGAAACGATCAAAGTGAAAAGGCAATGAACCATTCGTTTTAAAAGGTGCTGTCTCTCCTTCTTTCTCTTTTTTCGCATCCTCGTACTACCGTCAGATGTGGATAACGAGATTGGTTTGCAAGAGAACAACAAGTCGTAACTTGTGATCGTTCGAAGATCGCTACATACGGCGATTGATTCGACAGCAACAAATTTTTCGCCAAAGAAACGATTAAAACCCTTCTCGGGCCACTTTGCAGGAAAGATTTACAGTCAACTTTGAAACGTTTAAACGAAATTATCAACGGAGGAAAGCACGAGTCTCGGCTTTATCGTTCCCTCGTCCGTGTTCTCGAGCAATCGTTTAACCAGGGTCCGAAGAATTTGTTCCCGGAAAGCAAGGCCTTCCCTTGCGCGATATCGCGACCCTCTCTTCCCTTTACCGTGTTTCGATACGGGCTGGCATTTTTCCGCCCACACGATCACCGCGTCCATCTCGAGATACAACCCCTGCTCGCTCCACTTCCGTCTGGTCACCGCGTCCAAATGAGATTTTCCACTTTTCCAGCGGCTCTCTCTCTCTCTCTCTCTCTCTCTCTCCGCCAAACTCTCGAGAAATCTCGATCTTCCTGCCCGAGAAACGTCCTGTCGAAAATGACTCTGAAAACCGCTCGATATTCTATAAATTTTTACAGACTTTCGCTGCGATCCCGCCGTAATATTCGCAAGTGGGCTTTTACCTTTACGCTCGCCTTCGTCGCGCGATTACGACGAGTACAGCGAGAACGTCTCCAGAGAGACGAATAACGAATTCAAAATTAGAAAATTTCGAAACGAAGTGACCAGGGAAAGTACGATTTTGTAGATGTTCAAACACGTGCGTTAAGAACAGAAGAAGCAAAACATTGGAAAATTTAGAACTTTTAACGACAAAAGTACGATTTTAGGCAATCAAATGCGCGTTAAAGAAACAGGAAACTGGAAACTGGAAACCGTGTTCTTAATGCGCCAGGAATAAAAAGGTTGAATTTAGCGGAGGTAAATCCAGAAAATCAGGCCTCTTCAGGTGCAACGCTGATGCAACGAAAATTAGCGATTGGTTGGTTCGGATCACGTGATTCGCGAGGAGACGTGGGGTAGTAAGACCTCGAGTAGGAGTGGCGTTGTCTGGTAATTTGTTTTGTATCGATTCAAATGTTGCCTCTGAGCTTTTTTTCGGTGAGACGAATCGTACTGGGGTACAAGTCGTGCAGTTTTTTTCCTTGTATATAAATTCTTTGTACGTAAAAGTACGTGGAAAAATTTCGATTCCTGCGAGGCATTTACCACGAGAGAGGATACATAAAATTGATTTTTATCGAAAGATTCGCGAGCGGCGGTGGCTGCTGAACAACAAGAGTATTTCACGGTAATTCTATCTCGCGCGTTCGGTCGAGAGTTACGACAACGGCGCGGTATTTCTACGGGGATTGGAAATTAGGCTGGCGGTGCTCGATTCCTCGCGGATGCGCGCAGATATTTTTTTAACGGTTGCGCAAATAACGACGAGAGGAAAATGGGTGAACCTGCCGCACGTGATGGCGGAATAGTTTTCGAAATGCAGAAAAAAGGGGGAAAAAAGGAGAGGAGAGAAGAAAGAAATGTACTGGTTGCGCGCGACGGTACGCAGATAGCGAAGGCTAAAAAAGGAACGGAACCGTGCGAGTTGAATGAAAATGAACGAGATGCGCACGATAAGCGAAAGCCGCCCACAACGGACCGGATGATTATATAGAAAATGTACCGAGGTTCGAGGCGTTTCAGCCCGGGGGCTTTCGTCATTCCGTTTGTTTCACCTCGACGTATGCTGCCTCGATTCTCCTCCTCCCCCTCCTCCTCTCTGTTTCTCCTCTCTGTCCCTGGGTTTCTCTCTCGGTACCAGGGAGTTTCGTCCTTAAAACCAGCCTGGATACCAAAGTTTCGCAGACTTTGGTCCCGGCTGTTCCTCGTTTTTCTTTTCCTTTTTTCTTTTTTTGTTTTTTTCTCTCCTCCGAACAAGTTGTTCCATCCTCGAGATGTTTTTCTAACGACGACTCATCGACGATTCCACCTCCGCAAACTGTCGTCGACGAGAGAAAAAAGAAAGAGCAGGAAGAAAAGGGGGTGGCGGGGGAAAGAAACGCGGACGCGCGCGGCAAACGACAAAGCGGCGCGAATCTGCCGGCGCGCCCGCCAAGTTACTTTGCTGCCCAACTTTTAGATTTACACGACTTTCGTCGGAGTTTCAAACCTGTCTCTGCGAAACTCGGCGAATATCTCGAACGCGTGCGGGGAGAGGAAGATATATATAGGAAGAAAGAAATTTCTCAATCGAGAGGGAATATTTCGAAAACTGGCGAATTCCACCCGAGGGAGTATCGGTCGGTGGGCCTCCTGAGCGTGTGAGGGGCGTGCGTCGCAACGCGGAGGAGAGTCTCGCGTCGTTTTGTCACACGGCGGTGGATCCGGGATGAGATCCGCGCGTGATTTCCATTTAATTTGGAACCGGTGGAAAAACGCCGGTTGGAGCGAGAAGAGAACTGACTGTCGCAACGAGAGGAAGCCGCGAGTTATCTCGAAACAGCGGCAAGTCCCACGTATACACACGGTAATTCGAAGGAAAAACGTTCGTCGTAGCGTCGCGCGCTCTGGCGTTCGGCTGAACTGACGGCGGTGAGGAGGGGAGGGGTGGGGAGGGAGGATCGAACAAAACCCGAAACAGACGGCGACGTCGACGCGGCCACGACTGGTTTTCTTGCTGGCCACACCTTTGCCAACTTGGTCGCATTACTGGTTGCCGATGAAACCGCCGGTTGTATCTGGGCGTAAATACTACTCTCGCAGTGCGCGTAGTTATCGTTCCACCGTCTGTTCTCGCAGGCCGCGTATCGGCGGCCGCGAGAATTTTCGTCTGTCCGACTTTTTTCAGCGCCGCGACAAAAACTGTTTGACGACGCGAACGCAGCGACGAAGACGAGAATTTTCCTTTATTTGTTTATTCGTTCATTCGTTCCAATCTGTGTTGGACAGATACGGTTAAAATACAATTTCACTGAATATACACGAGAAAGGGGAGAAACAGAAGCTTGTTACCATTTTATGGAAATGATTTAGGCCACGTGGGACCAAAGAGATGTAGATGGTCATTCTCGATTTTATTCGAAAGAACTGTTCAGCGACGTAGAAACAAAGGGCGGGAGAGGATTTTGTTGAAATTTGGAGCACAAGAATAGAAATAAGTGCTTATTTAACGTTACAAAAGAGCAAGGAGGCGAGGATCGACTTGATCGAGATGAAAAGTCGAGTGCAACTCTTGTTTTCGTCGAAACAAAAACAAACAAACGAAAGAAACTGGATGTGGGATAAAGAGGAACGCGACGGCCAGCGCGTAGATCGCGTATGAAATATATTTTTTAACGTATTCGTTGTCAACGCACGTATTCTGGCGTTGCGGTTAACGATTTCAAAGCGGGGTAACGCTGTAGCGACGTAAAAGAGAGCGAGAGAACGAGCAACCGGAATTCGGGGAAAGAGACGTGGCGTTATTTCATAAAGATAAAAAAAAAAAAACTGCATGACTTGTACCTCGGTACGATTCGTCTCACTGAATGGCCCAGAAGCAACTGTTCCGACTAGGAAATGAAGACGACTTTTTTGCCATAAAATTTTATCGATGCGCAAACGTTTGAATCGATAGAAAACAAATGACAGGCGCTCAGTACCGGACAACGCCACTCCTACTCGAGGTCCCCCTATTCCACGCCCCCTCGCGAATCACGTGACCCAAATCGGCCAATCGCTAATTTTCGTTGCATCAACGTTGCACCGAAAGAGGCTCGATTTTCTGGGTTACCCCGCTAAAAATCACTTTCAGTGATTAAAAAAAAAAAAAAGAAAGGAACGCGCGAATCTCCAAAGTTTGACTCGCAGTCGTCGTTGTGCGTCTGACGCGATTTCCTGTCTCGCGGAACGAAACGGCAACTTGATTAGCACAATGTGACGCGTTCCATCTTCTCGCAAGCTCTCGGTCCAATTTTATCCCACCGAGTTTCTCTCAACTTCCGGCTAAACAGTTTACCAGATTGCTTGGTCTGGGTTCGCCGTGGCGCAACGACGTTGAGTCAATACGATGTCAAATAATACCGGAGCAGGACCAAAGTTCGAGTATACTTGGGCGCGCGTGTTACCGTCGAGATATCAGTTTACCGAGTCTTCGAATGGTTCGGCTGTAGTCTCGCAATATCGAGAGCACGGAGAGCGAGAGCGAGGGTAGTTAATGGCCGATGACGTTGAATAACAACGTGTCCGAGGAGAAGAGCCGAGAGAGGAGAATTTCGAACGGATCGTGTACCGTGGAATAATCGCGCGGAGAAGAGACATCGTCGTGCGTCTCGCGTTTCTTCTCTCCCTACTTCTCTCTCTCTCTCTCTCTCTCTCTCTATCTTTTCCCTCCTCTTCTTTCTTTCTCTTCACCTTCCTTTTGTTTGCGTTTGATTTCGAGGTACGTGCGCAAAAGTGCACAAGGTACCACCCGGGCGTTTGGCAAGGCGAGCGGTCTCCCTGCTCAGTCGCGCGTCTCTCATTCGCCCGCGGAACTTTATCGCGCCGTAAGACGAAATTGCTTGTCGGCGAACCTTGGAAAATTGCCACGCTCCTCTTCTCGCCTTCTCGCCACGCGCGAAAGAAACCGACGAATAAAAATCGATGTCGCGCGATCGTGTTCGTTGGTACGTTCGTCCGTTCGTTCGTTCGTTTGTTCGTTGAACACGGAGCGCGACGGAGCTTTATCATCGTAATTAGAATCGTGGCAGGAGCAGAGCAGCCACGGAGGTGATCCGATTAAACCGTCGGCCGGGGAAGAACACGCCGGGATAAATCTAGTTTTTTCTCGTTCGATTTGTCATCGTACGTACGTAGGTAGATGGAGCGTGCGCTGCCAGGGCAATCCGTTAGCTCCGCGAAGTCGTTCGGAACCGATCGTTTGATCGGTCCGCGACGTCACCTATCTCGGTGCCCGATTCGGGATACATCGCGTTTCGGTGTCCGTCTCGAATGAATGGCGCGTGTATGTTTCTCCTCTCACGGAGACAGGTTCCGTTGCTCAAGGGATGGTTTCACACGAACGACGAAGCGGGAAGGGGCAGCAGCAGCAGCAGGAGGAGGAGGAGGAGGAGCAGGAGGAGGAGGAAGAGGTACGAGAGCGCCGGGGACCGATGTTCATTTCATGGGCCGTCAGGTCGTATCAGTCCAATGGCGCAGAGTGTGATTTTTCCCAGGGAATTTCGGTCTGTTTAATAGAGATCCTATATCCGATACAGCTCGCCAGTTTCGTTGCCTCGCCTCCATCTCCTTCTTTCGGTTTCGTCGTTTCCCCGTGTGCGCTCGCTTCGCTCTTTCAATTCTCTCTTTTCTCCCCCCTCCCTCTTTCTTCTGCACACGTACACGCGTGCGTGCACACACAAGCTCTCTCTCTCTCTTCGCCTGTCCAGCGAGGAGAAGTCAAGAGCAGGGACGAAGAGAATTGTTTTTCGACCTGAATTGCTTTCGACGCTAATAGATATTGCGTATCGTCCATCACGATCGGCGAAGGCGGCCGGTAGGAACTTTCGCCGATCTAGACGGATGTACACCCGCGTGAAACACGCTTCTTAGCGTGAATCAACTCTGGTTTAGGTTTTCGCGCTGCTACGACGAAACACGGGAAACAAACTCATTTTCACGAATTTAACAATGGAAAAATTCGAGCGCCGACGAAGTCGCTCGACGCGATCGGTTTCGTGAGAGATTCGCCTCTTGTTCCGCCGGAAATTTCGAACGGTCGAAAAACAGTGGCCTCTCGTCTCTGCCCTCGCCTCGGAGATCTCGAGATCTTTTTCAAGATCGCGCGATGCCCACTTTCGACGAGCGACGAGCGACCCCGCCTCGACTCTCGAGGTCAAGACGAAGGAGGAGTTTCCTGCCGGTCGGATAGCTCTGGTCGCTGGGGAAGGGGGTTCTTTCTCCGACGTTGCTCGCAGCGAACGTTGCGAAAGAAGAAGCTACTATCTCCCGGGCGTCCAGGAGAGGAAAAAGGAGTCTCCGATCGCGTCGAGCACGTCGATTCGTAGCAACGGGCCGGCGGTATCGGTTCGGGAGAGAGATTCGATCCGTACCGAGTGAATCCGATCGATCCTCCCCCGCTCGAGGATAGAGGCTATCCAGGTGTCGGACGAACTTACGACGCTCGAGACCCGATTGACCGAACCCGAACCCGATCCCGATCCCGATCCCGTCGTCCCTCCCGGGATCGCGCCTCGATTATTCCGTGCTCAACGTTTTGCGGATATTCGAGGCCATTATGGCGAAACGCCTGATACAGAGCTATTGTTTTCGTAACGGGGCGCCGTTCTATCGCCGGTAATTAACTGCTTCGTCGTCGATCGAACAACAAGCGGCCAGGTGCGACGGGGAGATCCGCTCCATCTCCCTGTTCAACTACTTTCCGACGTGGATATCGTTCGCCTGCCCAAGATACGCGAGAGCGGTGAACTGCCCCTCACCCACTGTCGTCGTCGTCGTCGCGTTTCGAAGGAGCTTCGAGGAGAAAAATTCGAGAACGCGCAACAAAGTTGCCTCTTTTCGTTTCTTCCTCCTCGTTATAAACTCCTAAAAAGCGGGTCTCTGAATCTCCCCGACAGAAAGATGCAGATGGATGCGAAAACGATGGTGATGGCGGAGGCGGATCGAGGGAACGAAGCTGAAGAAGTTGTCGTTACGCGAAAGCCACCCTTACCGAGATCGAACCGGCCGGGTTCGCTGTATGGCGCTGTACATGGTCGCTGGAACGAAATTCAAAGCGTAGCCGAGCAGCCACGTTCGTTCTACGTCGAGCATTGAAACTTCTCTCGACGCTCTCGCCGTGGAAAAATTTCGATACGGTAGACTAGTCGGCGAAACGTCGAGCAGATTTTTTTAGGAGACGCGTCTTTAAGTCGAGGTCGAAAACGTTAAATCGTATCCACGCGTAGCCAAGATTCTTTCGTCTGGTGCCGAAATAGATCCTCGCGCAAATCCTAGAGATTGCAAATATATATGGTAAAACATGAAAATCTCCATAGTGTTTAATTTCACGATGATTCAAGGACTTGGCATCGTCTTTACATATCGGAATATCCGCGCGCATCTGTTCGTTTCCATAAGAACAAATTCAGACGAATCTGCGGAATATGTCTCTATTTTCATCTTCCATGTCATTGGAAACGTTCTTTTGATGTAAATTTCACTTGTTTTGTTAGAAAATTAGATGCATCTGCTAACACGATCGTGGTGCATCCTCTGATCAACGTTGTAACGTTACGGCGTAAGGTTACAATTAAAATAATTAAAATAATTAAAGTAATAATTAAAATAATTAAAATAATTATACCGTGCAGTTTTACAAAATTATTTCACAAAACTTCGATTTCGGAATTTCTTGGTGCAACGCTGGCCGCAATCTGTATATCTTTGGTCAAAGTAACGACCCATACCTGCGACTAATTTCTAACAACGCGGTGGTATTTCACCAACGTGGCGCAACGTTTCGTACTCGCGACACGTTTTTACTTTCGCACGTTTGTTTCTTCTCGCAACGTTTCGACTTCGTGTCGAAGCAGTTTGCCAGTATCGCGCGACGAAATTCAGCAGCCGTTTCCACGAGGGAGGGGGGTTCCGTTCGCGGAATCGCGGCGCGCGGTTACTTCTTACCGTGACGCTTGCCATTTAAGCGGAATGCACGCAGTTTTTTCGTGCTCGCGATTTCGAGAGAGGCTCGTTTCACGGGAAACGACCGACGTTTCGTGCTTTTGCTTTAACGCGCGATCAATAGGCCTCGTTGCTAGACGAATATACGGTTGATTGCGACAATTATCCGAAAATTGCCGATTGAACGTTCTTAATTCCTTCGTTCCTTCGAAGCGTGGCACGAGAGAAATTGCAGCGACGAACGAAAGAAAGTTCGAGGAAATATATATATATATATCACGTGGTTGGACTCTGCGGAATTTCATTCCCTTCCCCCGTAATTATCCTGCGAGGCACTCGCTGTTGACATTTCGTCGAGAGACAAATCCTCGATCGAAGGACGAAGACGATCAAAATCTGAAAGCGAGAAAACACTGGGTCGCGTGAAAAGAACGAGACGAGCGAGTAGTCTTGCCTCGCGTTTTGGTGGAGACACGCGCGTTGAGCCGGATGTTTCGAATGCCCGTCGCGATCCGTCCGATCCGCCGAGGAAAGACTCGAAGACACCGGCGGTCGTTTCTTTTCCCTCGGCGCTTTCAGTGCCCGCAAACGAAAGGGGACAAGCGGGAGAAAGAAGGAAGTTTTCATAGCCACGAGGCACTCGGTGTCGTCTAGCAGAGTCGCATTACAATAATTGAATTGCATAGGACACGCGGGTCTTCTTGTCTTCAAAGAACGCAAGAAAATAGATAGATAGATAGATAGATAGAGATAGAGAGAGAGAGAGAGAGGAGCTGTGTTGCGGGGAACGAGATGGCTTCCGGAAAAGGGGCGGGTCTCCGTCACGCGGTTCGGTCGGGTGTAGGTGGTTAAAAGAGGGAGGAAAGGGTGCAGCGAGAGAGAGAGAGAGAGAGAGAGGTTTGGAGCGGAAGGTTGTTCAAGGAGGGTTGTCTGAGAAAATCAATAGACACGTTCGTACGTCGCGTGCAGTTAAGTGACTAAGAAATTAATATCTCGATGAGGTCGGGCCACGACCGTGCTCGTCGACCCGAGCGCATAGGTACATGGACGGTTGAAAGAAAAGGGGGGAAAAAACGGGAAGAACACGGGGAGTAAAACACGGGGTCGTAACGACCGAATGCCGCAAACCGTTGTACCCTGGCGCTGCGCTGGCACACTAGCTTTTTCCTCGGTTTTCGTCAAGGTTAATAGATGCGTTCCAATGGCGGGCGGCGGAGAGACCTCCAGCGTACCGCGGAAAACCGACGATAAAGGTGAGAAGAGGAGAGCGCGGTCCGCTTCTTCTCTCTCCTCCGCGCGGAGGACGAATCGGATGCACGACGCGCAATTCGTGGCAAGCCGAGAACGCTGGAGAATCTCTTGGCTCTGTGGTGGGCTCTCTGTGCTCTCGCGGCATCCGAGCCTCGAGCGAGACGCGCCGCGCCGCGCCGGCAATTCACTGGCAATCAACCGGCCGCGTGTTTTGTGGTCGTCGGGGGAGAGCGCCAGCGGACGCGCCGCGCCGTTTATTCGTCGTTGTCATAGAAGAATTATAAGTCCTGCGGCGCCCGGCTGCGTCGGACTCGCGACGAAACCGAAACATCGATGCCATCCTCCCGAAACGGCGGTACGTGGCTCGCGTGCGTGATAAAACACGCGGCGAAACGATGTTGAAAAAAATCGAAGCTCGCTGGCCTGCAGGCTGGCTGGCTGGCTGGCTGGCTGGCTGGCTGGCTGGCTGCTGTTCTACCTGAACACTCGATCGCGCGCGCGCGTACGATTTATCGTTCACGTCGGAATTTAAAGAACGACCGATCGTGCTCGGTCGCGCGACACGTTCCCCGATAGTTGTATGAAAATGACAATTAAAAAGGACCCGGCCGCAGCGTCGAACATCGGCCTATTGGGTTACCAGGTTGTCGACTGAATCGAGAGAGAGAGAGAGAGAGCCTCGCGCGCTCTCTCGACCGTTTCACGATTGAACAGATCCAACGGTGGCCGGACGGACGATTTAATTAATGCGCGTCGTTGATTTTCAGGTGAAATTCGGTCGCTTAAACGAGATCATTGCGTAGTTGTTGCAAAGCCGCGATGTTACCACCGCCACTGCGCCGCTCCACACCGGTGGTGATAATCGACCGAGCATTCCTCGATCTATGGGCAAAAGAGACGCGCGCCCTCCGGCTATTCAATGCCAAAGATGATCGCCGATAATTGCGTGATCGGCCCCGGACGCCAATTATGATGCGTAGAAACGAACGGCCGACAAAAGGACACGCCCGGTGGAAACCGATGCTGTTCGTTAGATGACCGCGTTTCAATTAATAACCACGCACCGGGCCGTCCACCAGGAGGAGCCTTTTGTCTCTCGCGTCCACCGATCGATACCCCCCCCCCCTTTTTTTTTTTTCTACCGTTTCTTTCGATACGATCTTTCCGTTCGTTTTTTCGCTTTCCCCGCGCGGTGAAAAGCCAGGCTTTTTTCCTTTCCTCCCATCGATCGTTACGCTCTGTCGTTTCGCGCGTTCGCAGTGCGGTTTTCCGCGAGTCGACGAAGAAGTAGTTCTTTGGTCTCTCGAGAAGAGAGTCGAAGAGAGAAGACGAGAGAGGATTGGAATTGGTGCAAACGGCGTTATCAGCGATACGTATGCTATAAGTAAGTCGAGCGATCGAGGGTGGGTGAGTGAGTCAGCAGGCGTGTCGTGTCACCTCTCGGTGTTGGGACGTCGCGTGCGAGGCCGCCGACGTTCGGCGGGCAAAAAAATGAAGATGGAATAAAAGGACGAGACGAAATGAACCCGTGAGAGGTGACTGGCATATTGTCGAGGAACTTTTAATATCTTCCACGGCATTTCCGATATGGTACGTCCGTCGAGAGCAACCGACCCGTACGTACCACGTCTCTCTCTCTCTCTCTCTCTCTCTCTCTCGGTCTTTACCTCTCACCGTTGCTGCTGCCGCCTCACCCCGGGGACGGCAAGTGTCTCTCTTATTTCCATTCGTCCCGGCGAATTCCATTTTTCGAGGCACCTTCGGTTCGAGCCGAGAGTATCGAAACGAGAGGCGATAGATTTTTACCGAGGATCGAGAACTCTCGCGACGATGGCTCGGCAGAGAAAATTATTCGCGGTCTGGAAGCGACGCGCTACTACCTCCTCTGCTCGCTCGGCCGCCGAACGCGTTTCACGTTCGACGATCGAACGGCACGGCTAATTAATTGATTCATCGATATACCTGCCGTGAGGGCTCCACCGTCGGGTGATTAATTGGACTGCTTCGTTGTGCGAATTTCGTTACGCGACGGAGATCGACTTCCCTCGATGATTGATTGTTCCAGATCGGGCGACAGATATACGAACAGAGTGTCGTTCGTCGTTCGTCGTTCGCCTCGCCAGGACGACGGTGCGCGCATATCGAACAGAAGGGAATCGTGCGACCGAAATTGAAGAAAAGGAGACGAGCCCCGGTTACGGTTAGGACGCTCTTCTCTCGTATCAGAGTGCTCTCGTTCAAGTTGAGGGCGAAAAGGATTTCGCGATGGTTTCTTCGGCGAGAAAGATACCGAGATTGTCGCTCGTGAAAAGAGTTTGCTTCTTCGACAGAGTTACAAAACTCTCTTTCAGGTATGTTACGTGACGATGTCTCGTGGTGGTTCAACGCTTGTGCCAGCTTCTATTATCACTGAGAGTGATTTTAGCGACTGATGCAACGAAAATTAGCGATTGGTTGATTTGGGTCACGTGATTCGTGAGGGGGCGTGGCGTAGATCTCGAGTGGGAGTGGCGTTGTCTGGTACTGAGAAAAAGTCGTCTTCATTTTCTAGTCGGAACAGTTGCTTCTGGGCCTTTCAGCGAGACGAATCGTACTGGGGTACAAGTACAATTCGTACTCGACAAATTCGTATTCGACAAATCAAATCTGTCTCTTGACCGGTGTCTATACGATAGAAACGCGAAGGAAGAGAAAAAAAAAGAGAGAGAGAGAGAGAGAGAGAGAGAGAGAGAGAGAATCGAAGGACGAAGAATCGCAGGTATCAATCGCGGTACAAGATTGGAAGGGATGGACGCGCATATCAACCCTCTCTCTCTCTCTCTCTCTCTCTCGCAGTTTTATTCACGGAGCGTAGCAGCGAGGCAGCTACCGTATAAATGGCAGCATTATGCCCCGTCCGACGCACTCTTCGCCTCCTCGCCGCTATTGCCGACCGCTGGGACGAGGGACGAGTAGTTGCGCTTCAGCTTTCAATATTTCAAACACTTATCGTCCACGGGTCCAACGTTTCGGCGGAGAGGCCGAAAGAGGTTGCCGTCGGTTTCGTGGCAGTCTCGCAGAAGCTAACGGCAGGGAATCGACCGTGTCCCCTTCCCACGCCCCTCCCCTCCGCGCCTCGGTATAATAGTCGCATTTATATCATCTCCACCCGCCACGGTTTTGACTTTATAATTTAATGTGGAAACTCTCGGGGGCCGCACCCTCTCCCTCCCTCCCTCCCTCGTCCCTCCTCGCCACCCTCTGTAAAGGGTTGCCGGTGCGCGGCCACCGCCTGCGCAGAACCTAACGTAAATGAATTATGCCAAGAGCCTCTGATTTTTCTGTCTTTTCGGTGTTTTGACTCGTCTCGAGGTCGACGCAGCGTCACGGTGCGTCGAGAACGTCCATTTCGAAATATCCACAGTTTGTGTACACTTGTCGCGCGTTACCGATGGATGAACATCTTTTAACATCGATATCGCGAGCGAGCTTCTCCATCGAGAAATCTCCTCGTTGTCGACATCGCTGCAACGTCGAAGAGGGAGAAGTCACGCGTGTTTGTTGAAGTCCCGAACGCGGGAATTGCCGCCTTCCTCTGTCTTTTCTCGCTCGCAGAGTCGCATTTGCGCGGCGACCGATCGAACGCGATGTGGCGCATAGTCTCTCGGAAAGGTGCGTCGGCAGCGGTAACAGCAACGGCATATCGACGATACGCGGCGATCGTTAGAACGACGCCGGCGGCACTCGCGGCGATGTTGTTGAAGAGAGGATAGGACGCGTCGCCAGGAATATACGTAAACCAAACTAGCTTCGCATCCCGCTCGGTAATGTACTGTGTGTGACGCGGTCTGCTGGGACCGCCGGGGCCCCGGCTCTATTCTAACCGAGGCACCTTATCTACCGATGCACGCCGTGCTACGTACGACGACGACGACGACGACGACGACGACGACGACGACGGCAGCAGCGGAGCTTTACTCCGCGCGAAATGGATTCACGAGCGTTCTCTCGCTCTCCTCTCCCCGCCTTCTATAATGGACCCAAACATTCCATACAAGCTATTGTGCGCGTCTGTTTGCCGAGTTTGTGCGTGCATTTCCGCGCGCAAATACCTCGATGACGACGTTGGTGCACAAGACGACGAAAATCCGAGGCGACGAAAGTGGCGAAAACGTTATCGACGATCACGAGACGACGCGACGTGCCGAAGGAAATCTGCCTCGATCTCGCGCTGAATTCTGATCGCATTCCGATCGCATTCCCTCCGTGAATGATCCAGCCACCGGAGGAATTCGTCGTCATAAGCTGCACTCTCTCTCTCTCTCTCTCTCGCTGCTGGCTGCTCTCGTGTGCGCGCTCGCGTCGTCACAGCCAAACTGCCGGGTCGAGCCCGGGGTTTTTGAAAACCAACACTGACGTAAGACGAGATGCACTCCTCCCCCCGAGTCGGGGGTGGGTAGTAGTGGTGGATGATGAGCGGCGGTTCACGAACGTCGGCTCCCGTTACCACGCCGGTGATATTTCGTCGACGAGAGAGAGAGAAAGAGAGAGAGAGGGAGGAGAGAATCTCTTCTCCTAGCTTTTTGGGCAAATGGAAACTGACGACGACGACGACGACGACAGACGAAACGCTTTGCCAGAGTATAAACGGGTCAGGGCCCTCCGCTAATCGTGGCTGACCCATTTCCCGACCCTGCCGAGCTGGGCTGATTCCGCTTGCTACGGAGAATCGTTTCACGTTTCGCGCAATAGGTTTCGAAAACCGGCGGCTAGAGTTGGAGTTGCTGGCCAAGACCTGCCTCTGCCTCTGCCTCTGCCTGGTAGGTAGGTTTCGTCGCTCGAATGCACGAAACTGCTTTTAACGGCGAGGACGGAGAACGTTCTCTCTTTCTTTCAGCCGTGGCTCGCGTACAACAACCGGGAAAACAATTTAAAGAGCAATACCATGCTCCTGCTCTCCGCGGAGTTATACGGGCTTCGTTACGTTTTACGATTTACCGCTGGCTGATATTACGCCCGCTATTGGCTATATATTAAAAGCGCGAAATATCCGACGCGACGTCGGCCGTATCTAAGCGGGAAAAAAGTTTAAGGACACCGAACTGGTAAAGAGCAGGAAGGCGGTTACGAGCGATCGTAATAACGAAATACGCAACTTTCCAGATCTTCCACGATCTCGTACGTCGTCTCGCACGGAGTTTAGGTGAAACAAAGTGAAGTTTCTCTTCCCGAAAGCCGCGCGCTGTTATTTTCCAGATTACGCTGAACGCGTGTTGGATGATCAGCTCTCTCTCTCTCTCGTTCTTCGCTTCAAGTGTTTCAAGGCGAAAGATCTAGGGAAAATGTAGGAAGGTTCGTAGAAAATTGATCCTCGTCAAGTTTATTCGTTTTCTGTTCTTTATTTCGCCGTATGAGGATAAAAATTTGATGAAAGCCTGCCGGGGTTTTGATTTCTTCGGTCGACGTGATCTCGCGATACCTGCCGTATACTGTGATTTTATTTAAGAGGCGGAGAATCGCTGAGGAGAGCGTTGAATGTTTCAACGCGTCTGGAGGAAAGAGGACAAGTTTCGGGAGATTCACCGCTCCGCGATTTGCAGATAGCCGTTAGCTATCGAAATGTGCGACCTCGATGAGAAACTGACGACGATAGAAATTGAATTTATTGCTCTGTAAAATACGACTCGACGAAACGGTTCTTTTTAAATTAGTAGCTTTCTGCAAAAAATCTTACGTTTGCTCGATCGTATCGACAAAATGTTTGTAAAAATTTTTCCTTCTTTCTGTCTCGTACGCTCGCAACGTAGCATCGACGTTGAATTAAACGTCGATGTAATACGAAAGCAGGCACGTTATTAATTACGAAGGTTTGCAACTACAGCTAGACGACGACCTTCGAGTTTAATCTGTTAAAAGCGAGGCAGTCGCGATAAAACGTAATTCGAGTCGACGCAACTCGGACCGCGAAGGGTTGAAACTACGATCGATGCTGGATTTGTGACTAACGCTGTTGAGGTTCGGAAGGGCTGAGTTGGTGAAAGTTTAGAATAGATATGGATAATTCAACGATAAAAGTTCCGGGAATATTGGTGACTTAAGAAAGGTTATCGCGCCACGTGCCATTAGGGAACTTTCCCGTGTGTTCTATCTGTACGATTCGAAACTTTTTCCAACTATTTGTACTCCGAGTTGCTTGCCCCCCGTTCCGTCCTTTCTTCGTTGCACTCTTCGATGCGTTGACAAAGAATCTAAACGCGTTGCACGAGTGATTCATTTTCTGATAATGGAAAATGATAAGGCGTGTTATCGATAATATTTTAACAACAGAACTCGTACAGAAATACGTAAAGAAATAAATCTTGTTTCACAAATTCTACCGCAAATTCCGCTGCTTCGTAGAAAATCGGTCGGGGAAACACGTGAGATTCATCGATTGGTTCTCATCGGGTCGCGTTAGATACTGCTCCCTCGCGGTATCTCGCCCGGTGTGTCTTGCCAGGTAAGCTCGGCCAAGTATGCCGACATTAAGTATAGTTTGAAAGGGAGCGCAGAGTCCCCGAAAGCATTCATATCACTTAGCGAACGGCTAGAGAGAGAGAGAGAGAGAGAGAGAGAGAGAGAGAGAGAGAGAGTGAGAGAGGGAGCAGCGGCATTTTCAAACCGCAGAGAGTCGGTCTCCAGGAAACGAACTCCCCGTCCGTGGGGAAAATCTCGGTCGTTCCCTGCGCGGCAGTCTCCTCTTGCCAAAGGGTTAATTCACATTTATATCCCCGACACTGGCCGAGGGATATTATTGGGGAGGGAAAGCGATATTTTTCCGACGTCTCTTAAATCCAACCGTGCATTACCTCTTGCGGTTTCGTCGCCAGACACCTGCAGACCCCACGTCGCCCTCCACGATTGCGTGCTTTTTCATTTTTATTTCTTTTTATTTCTCGCGTTTCAGACTGCGACAACTTTGATCGGTTGAATTGGCCCGGCAGATTTCTCAAAGAATCGTCGTCGTCGTCGTTGCTTCGATTTGAAACTCGTATCACCGCGACGAACACGAGTAAGCTGGCTATTCTTTTAAAAGGAAACAGGCGAGGCCTTACGGCCGAGCTTCTTCTCTCTTCTTTCGATCCTTCGTCCTTTGCTGCTGCTGCTGCTGCTGCTGCTGCTGCTCGGAGGGTGAGAGTCTGGCTCGTGGCCAAAGTCGCCGCACCCTCTGGGGTTGCCTCGCATTTCTCTCCCTCTCTCTCTCTCTCTGTTCGTCAGTCGACAGAGAGTAGAGGGGAATCGTAACACCGACCACCCTATTTACGGTCATTTTTACTGGTAGCTTTGCGTCACCGTGTAATTGCTGGCTACTTTCAAGAGGCCACGCTTCCGTGTCGAAGAGGTTTAGGTTTCTGGGTGGTTGAAATTGTATCCTCCGTCGTCGATGTTGGAATCGATAATTATCGTGTTTCTCAATACGCAATATCTTTCGAGTGTCGGTAATAAGACAAGAGTGTCTTTGGGAGAAGTTGGGGTGGCAAGGTGAATCGCGTGGTCGAGCAACGAGTTTCCGAGTTGGCACCTCGGAGATGTGCGTTTTCCTGGCCACGAAACACAAGCTCCTGGAGGGCAACGGAGGTGCTTTTAAGCCCGGTGAATGCACCGGCCGGAGGAGGTCAATAGAGACTGCCCCCTACCATTGCCCGCTTCCACCTCCGCGTTTGCGTTGGCATGTAACTGGAATTCACGGAAACGTTTGCGCCGTTCCGCGAGAAACTGCCCTCGTTTCTTTCCCTCGGCGATAAGCGTATCGTACGCGCGCCGACTTTCGGTCCTCGACCCAGCTGCGCGTCACGATCCTTCGATCGTGTTGCAACTCCCGTGACAAGGAAAAGAGAGAGAGAGAGAGAGAAAGGAGGAAGAATTGCCCTCGTTCTTGTTCAATGGCCAACTTGGCGTCTCACGCTAACAATGAGTCGCCACCGCGATATCGAACCACGGCGTTCTCGTTCGCTTTCGAGATGAATCTACGAAAATCTCCGTCTACTTGCCGAATTTCGTGAATCCGGTGTTAATAGTCGCAATATTTCCCAAGTTACTGCTGGATCGCAGGTTTTTACGTGGCAGTGGGGGAAATTTAGATTTAGATTTCATTATTCCTAGAAATGTAAAAACCACTGAAAACGTGCGACGAATGACTGAAAATTCCACGCGATTCTACAGATTTTTGTTTCATAAACAGTACCTGTCAATGCTAAATTGCGCACTTTTGTTCACATCTTGGATCACAACGTACAGCGAACATGCGCAAAGTAATTTCGCAACGAGCGAAACAATGACCTCCGTGGAAATTGAAATCTGCTTCGGCAGATTTAACGACCGCAGTGTTTCGACGTCGCTTGGCCAGAGAGCAAACAAAAACGCGAAAGATTCCGCGACGCGGTAGTTTATCATAGGCTTAACCCCTTGTGTGGGCCATCGGATACCCGGCCAGCCATTTGTAAACTTCCTTAACAGTTTTTTGTTCTCTCCGCGCGCGGCGAAATCCCCGCGCTTAGGAAACTTTTACATCAATTCACGTCTTCGCGATAAAAATTTATGCGGGAAATTTCAACTATTAAACCGTCAAACTTGCCTACGCGCTCATTGCGCGACCTGACTATCCGGATGTATCCCCCGTGTACATTTTCAGCGAACCGCGAGACAACGAGACAAGATCCTCTTCGTCGCGGCGCTAGAAACAAAAATCTTCGATAAACTCTAAACTCGAAAGCTTTTTTCCCACCTTTTACTGTGGATTGTCGAAACTGAAACGGCGATAAAAATCGCCTGTGTCGTCGACGTAGCGTGGCGCGAGGATTTAGTCGAAATGGACGATTTCGTTGAAATCTTCAGCCGGCTGGTTCCGTGTAATCTCGGCATTTGAGTGGCTAAGAGAGCGTACGAAGTGTCTAATTGCGAGATCAAATATAACGTTCGGTACTGTTGGGACGTCCGTCAGTGCGCGTCTCTATTCCCGAGCTCGTTATTAAATATTTAAACGGCTTTGTGTCGAGGCCAGCTTGTTTATTTCGTTAGTTTATTTTATTTGATTAATCCGCGCTTGTTAAACGTTCAAACCGTTTAAAACTGTGCTCACGTTACGTAAAGCTCGGAGGATGTATGTACGCTACGCACAATTGGAGCAACAACATCTTACAAATCACACGAGTCGTAAATTCCCGTTGCTAAATAAATCTTCTCCGACGGTAATAAGTTTGGCACGACAACGGGTCGGCATTCGTGAATTACAAACAAAAGTTATAAAATTACATACTGGAATTCCATCTGCCGGCTCGTCGCATAATTTTTTCAAAATTATTACTTGCGATTACGTAAGAGAGAGAGAGAGAGAGCTAGCTTCCCCTCTCGTACACGTCGGAACAGAATACGCGTCTGGTATCTCAGTTATCCAGCAACCGAAAACATTTTCGTTACCCGCAGCTAACGTTCACTCGGAGTTAACGAGACTTTACGACGGATATTTTCTCGCGGGGAAACTGATAATTCGACGCTCGACGCTCGCCATTACCATGGACTCGTAGCGATTTACGCGTGTTTAATCCGCTCTTTCGTCCCCTTCGAAAAGAACCACCTATCCTCCCGTGTACGTGGTACGTACAAAACGCACGTACATCGTGCACGAAGCCCAAAGTTTTTCGACGCGCAAATTCGTCCCAGGGCGGTCCTGTTTTCTAAGCAATTTCATTAAGCTCGATCGAAGGGCTGCCTCTATTATATAACGTTGCCTCATCGGAAGGGGTAGCAATCTTGCTAATGGGTACTGGTCGCCCCGCGCACACAGGCGAAAACGCAAACATACGCGCTGCACGCGCCGGAATAGGACCAACACAGACATACACACATACACGCGCGCGCGCGCGCACAGTGAACAGCAGCAGCGAGGGTGTGGTGAGAGAGACGAACACAGAGGGCTGTCACTCGACGCGTTTCCGGCCGATACTCGCGTGCGGTGTGTAATACGTGTGGCAAACGAAACTGTCAAAAATAGGGAGCAACCGTGTGGCGAGAGGGAGGGCGACGGTGGTGGTGGTGGTGGTGGTGGTGGTGGTGGTGGCTGTTGAACCATCATTCGGCTCAGCGTTTCCTTTGCCTTTGTTCCTCTATGGCGGACGACAATGGAACGACGCGCGTTACCAGGCGCGTTAACCTCACTCGATTAATACAGTCCATTAGGGATATCGTAGAAAACGGTGTCAAAGACAAGGGTGCGAAACGAGGCCGTGTTTGCCTGTTCGTCGTATCGCGTAACGTCGTAATACTTTCCCCGCGAACGTGACGCCGGGGAAAATTTCATTCTCTTCGAGAAAATCAGAAATCATTGGAGCGTCGTCGCGTAGATCGGCTGATTTTGCGATCCGCGATAATTGTTAATCGGAGAAACGAGAGTGATTTCGTAAACGAAAGGAACGTAAAACGTAAACGCGATAAATGAGGTAAAATGCCCCCCCCGGGGACAGTTTCCCAAATCGAGCCAGAGGTGAAACGAAACGCGGGACGTAAAATTACAGAGTTGAATGCTCTGTACATTGAGCACTGTCGCTGATAATTATAATTAACGGTATTTGCACGATTTAGTGCAATGTGCGATCGGAGTAATTTTTCCGTCGTATTTCAAAACTCGTCGGGCGGGGGAATGTTAACTTTTGCATGACGCGTATTATATATTTTTACATACTTGTACATCTCGAATGCAGCTAGTAGCAATGCTACTTGTAACGAACGTTACGTACGGGTGTTTTGCACATCCATCAGCAGCGAAATCCGGCTAGTTTATTTGATCGTTCTATTAGTTTGTTCCAATGTTCATTTTTTCCTTTTTCCTTTTTTCTGCTCTCTTCGCAACGGAACGAATATCTGAACACGCGAGAGGGAATATTCATATTTTGTTCAACAGTTATAAATTGCGTCTGCTTTGTACGATGCACGTGGCACAAATCGGCTTCTCGCACGCTCTTCTCGAGTCGCGATCTCCTTTTAAAATCTTCGTCCAGCGTCCGTGCGTTTCGTATTTAAATAACACGGCTCGTTGCGACGAGAGTAGATTGAATCATCAGGTGACAAATGACAGAGGATCAACGAGGAACACGTCGCGATGCATTTCAAAGTTTCACACTTTGCAGATTACGTCGCACGAGCGAGAGACACTCGCAGTTACGATGGTAACGACGAAAATTCGTTTTCCGAGGAAAGCTCGAAAGCTGTTCGTTTGGCGCGCTCGTACGTTTCTCAAGTTGAAACGATCCCTTTGCACTCCGAGTAAGATCCTTCCGAGGAGACTCCCAAATCTAGCCAACAGCTCTGACTTTTCTTTTTTCGTAATTTGCCGAACGTGTGCGTTTCGTGCCGTGTCGTTTTATTCAAGAAGCAACTGAAAAAGTAGTCTCGACGCAAGACGCAAGTGGATTCGAAACACGTTCGTGCATCGGTGTCAGGCGAGGAGAATAAACAAAAGTGTATTTATATGCGTTCTATTGCGCAACTTGTCGAGTAATTGACAAACAAACAACGATTGTTAGATTTTAAGCCGTCTCGTAATAAAATATTCGGGCGAACCGATACTCTTTTCCCCAACACGCTGTAATTCATATCGACACGAACGTGGTGGCCGCCCGATACTGGAGCGCGGGATCGCGTGCGGAGAAGAACGAACCGCGGTGAATTCCGCGATATTCCGCTGCGAATAAAAAGGGATTCCAAGAAGTCCGTGGCCGTGTTTCTCGGCCCTTATGTAAGCGCGAGACTTACGGCCGAGGACCCGAGGACCACGAAACGGGGCAACGTTGACACAGAATTGAACAGTTTTCGGCAGCGCGGTGCACAGCTACGCGGATGAGTGTACGGCACGCCAAAGGTAGAAACAATCGTCGTATTGTAAGCGTCGCAATCCGGAGTTTCTCCGGGACAATGGCACATGGTCTAACACATATCCAGCGTTGCTCGACTATAAGCTCGCTCTTCGCTTCGTACGCTGCTTCTGCTCCTTGCAGGATTCGGGTTCCAGCCGTCGTGTGTCTCGCCATCAACCCGGATGAACAATGAGCACCGAAAGACAACCGCCTGTCGATTTAAGCAACTTTTTGACGTCGTTGCGAATCAATTCTTGGACGGTCCTTCGCTCGTGTCTTTCAAGATCGAAAACAATTAGAATCGGAGCCAGAGAGGAGAGGCGAGAGAAAACCGGTAGCTCTCGCGCGCTCCGTGTTCCGGTGAAACGACGAGAGGCATAAATCATTCTGGCAATCTGGTTTAAATCGCGGAAAGGAGGAGAGAGAGAGAGAGAGACGGAGGCGGAAGGAAAACCGGATATGATAGAGCAGTCGGGTCGGAATAGGAGGTCGGCGTCCAATATCGGGGCGGATGTGCGGCGATTTTTCAAAAAGTTTTCGTCGGGACGCGTGCCCCGTGTTTCGCGCGGAAAGTTCTCGAGTTGGGGGAGGGGGGAGAAAACACGGGCGCGCGAGAAAGCACGGGGACGATCCTGCAGCCGACACTCGTGGAACGACGACCGTGGGTATAGGCTGAAAACCTGTATATATATATATATATATACGGCAATACGACGGCGCATAAATCGTCGGCCGCCGATTCGATTAGACGGACGTAATTTACACGCTGCTGGTGGGGTTAAGGCGCGCGCGTAAAGTCCGTGTGTTTCACCGTTCACAGCTGTACACGCGGGTGCTACGTGTGCGGCGCAAGAGGTGTCTTTCGAGGCGAGGAATCCTTTTTTCTCCCTCGAATTTACCGCGTTCCGAGAAAACAATTGCCTATCGGGTGTAAATCTGCCGGCGGGCGTCTACGCCCGCTCGTCCTTGCGGGAGAGAGAGTGAGAGAGAGAGACTCTTAAATTCTCGCCGTGGCGATACCGTCGTCGAAGGCACCCTTTATTTCGTTGATCACGTGCCAATCCGGCGCCTGGCTCTTCCATTTTCCCTTGGCTTTTCTCGCCGGGGCATCGTTTATCGATCCTTGATTCGTTCGAACGGGCGAATTCTCGACGATTCCGCCCGTTCCGCTCGTTCCGCTCATTCCGGTTATTAAGTATCGGCGCGGAGGAAAAATGCGTCGAGAGAGTCGCGAGGACTCTGTCGAGCGAAACTCGAGCACGGACGGTGGTGCTGAAGGCACCTACCGTGGATAGGTAGTTACGAGGTAGGGGCGTAGCGAAAACTTGGAAAAGAAAAGAGAGAGAGAGAGAGAGAGAGAGGGAGAGCGTGGTTCCAGCGGCGAAAATTCAAGTGGAAAGTTTGGGCGCGATGTGTCAGTGGCGACGCCCGACACAATAGCTTGTTACGGGACAATGGTCGGAGTGGGGTAAATTCGGCCGAATTTAATTATGAGACGCCTTGGGGGTTCGCGCGTAGTAGTCTAGGGTGCCGTGGAAAGAGACGAGGAGCTGGCGCTGGATGGCTGACGTCGGCTGACGCTGGCTAGGTACGCGTACCCTCGAGAGAAATTGAATACGAGCTAATTTCGCTTCGCGATACAGCCACCGATTCTCTCTTTTTCTCTCTCTCTCTCTCTCTCTCTCTCTTTTTGCTGCAGCTGCTCTCCTCTGACTCTTCCCATTCTCGCTCGCGTTCTCCCGCGTTTCCCTGCTCGTTCCGAGGCAAACGAATCCTCTTTCTTCTACCTTTTTCGTTAATCTGCGCATCGAAAAACTGCTCGACGATTATATTCCGCCGCGTCTTTCCCCCGTGCCGCGTTTTATCCACCTGACTGCTCTACCCGCCTTCCACCATTTCTCTCTCTCTCTCTCTCTCTCTGTATCTCTTTGTCTCTCTTCCATCGAACCGCTTTCATAAATATTCGATGCTCGGCACTGGGCTCTCCCGCGACTACGAAACTTCCGCCCGATTTCCCTTCTATCGAGGACTTTGCGCCCTTTAAACCGGGATAAGGCTAACGGGGGGAGGCGCTTCGCGATTCTCCTCCAGAGTATTCGCGAACGATGCGGTGTAACCGGAGACTGCAGCTCGATACCGCGATACCCGCGAAGGAACGTGCCTCGTGTTCAGTCAACAAAATTTCTGTCGCGATTGATCTGCAACGCACGTTTCACGGCTAATTTCAATGGATGAAAGAAAGGCGGATGCGAGAGATTGGAGAACGAAAACGTTATAATCGGAGAAAATTTCAAAAAAGAAAACAAAAAAAAGAAAAGAACGAAGCGCGTTGAATCGAACGTGAGCGTTCACGCAAGCGACGGGCAGCTCGTCGTCCCGTCTGGAAACGGGATCTTTCGTGCGGCGAAGATCGAGAGGCGAAGCGACACAGAGATGGAGAGGGAGGGAGGGAGAAAGCAAAGAAAAGGAAAGGAAAATAAAGGAGGAACCCAGAGTGGATTGTGTAGCCGGAGAACGGCAGATGCCGAGGCGGACCGGGGGCTTCGCAAACTCGACTTCGAGTTGCTCTATTATAGTTGCCAAGTCTGCAGTAATCATGTTGGATATTTTAATAAGAGGGTGCAGCAAGGAGAAACTGGATCCAGCCTCGTCCTGCGTCTTTCTCGTTCGCGTCCCTTTCGTCGCTTTCGTCTCTCCTCCACTTCCGCGCTAGCGAGTGCCCGATATTTCGGACTCGGGTCGAGTTGGCTAATTTCGATCGAGCTCGTGGAGACACACGGACGTACTCTGCCCTACGATATCGAGATGCTTTTCATTAACCGTGACGAAATGAAATTGAACAAAAAACTGCACTTGTACCCCAGTACGATTCGTCTCACCGAATGGCCCGTTTGAATCGATAGAAAACAAATTACAGGCGCGATCGCTCGGTACCAGACAACGCCTCCTCGCGAATCACGTGACCCAAATCAACCAATCGCTAATTTTCGTTGCGTCAGCGTTGCACCTGAAGAGGCTGTCGCTCGGTTACCCCTGCTAAAATCACTTTCAGATAAAAATAATCGCTTCTAAACGCAACCTCTCCGAATGAATTATATGTCGTTTGTGTAATCATATTAAATTGCGTCATTCCGATAGCATCGAAGATGTTGGAAACATCATAGATATTCGATCTTTTCACGTTCGACTCGTTCTTTGATCTTCCACGTCCAAGTATATAACACGTGGCGAGGACCAAATTGGACGTCTTTTCACGGAGACGTCGCTCCCGTCCCGGTCTGTGTAATCCTCCGTCTCGTTCGGACGATTTTTCCGTCGAAGCTCTCGCCGTTTCTTTTCCGTACGCAGGATAGATATCCTGCTGGGGATTCGCGGAAGATCTCTGGATCGCTGGATGGCGATCGTTCGAAGAAAGGAGATATCCAAACCGGAGGAGCGCTCGCACTCGCCCGTTGCCGGATAGCAACGAAAAGAATCGTCCGCGTCGGCGGCGGGATTAAAGGCGCGCGCGCGCGCAGTTTTCCATTTGTAAGAAAGCGCGCTTCCGGAATTCCCAGCGGGGACGGCTGGGGAGGAGGAGAGCGAGTCGTTCTTCTCGAGTTCCTCTCCTCATTGTCTGGAAAAACGAGGACGCGCCGGGTGTTAAAGCGCGCGCGTTCGATGCTAACGCGAATTTATCATCGTGAATTATGACGTCGATGTTGAGAATACAGAATGAGTAACGTTAATGCCGGACCGTTTCGCTTCCGCTCGTAAATTAAACTAGATCGCGGTGTAAAAGAAGAAGAGGAGAAAAAAGGGGGGAGAAAAGTCCCAAACGAGGACGAGGGGGAGAGGGCAGGGGAGGGGAGGGGAGATTTTAATAATTCCCCGATGTTCACAGACTATGATAACGAAGTCGATTTTTTAGATTCCTCTTACCCCACCGATTTCCATTTCTTCTCCCGACGTCGGCAGTTTCGCCGACAAGGTGGTAATTCTTGTCAAGATTTTTCCACGTAATTGTCCGACTAAGGGGCCGCGCCGGCTTCGTTACGATTTGCGACTTCGACGGATGCTCCAAGTCGTTTAACGAATTTTAAAGCAAATTTCCCGTACCCCGCGAGTACTCTTCCTTACCTCTCCCGTTATCGTCCCTTGCCGCTTGCCAGCGATCGGCGGAAGAAAGGCGCGATGCGCTGATTCTCGTGCAGTTGGCAATATTCGCAGTCGCAACGCATTTTCAAAGTTGCACGTTTCGAATTTCCCCGATGTAATAATCGCGACAGCCATGTAATCGCGCAACGTCATTTCGAGATGTTTTTACAAAGCATTGGAGAAACAAACGGGCGCAAAAGTTCTTTCCGTGACAAATGTTCGAATATTTCCGCGAGCGCGCACTGCGTGTGCTATCGGAACGTCGTTTTCTACTTTATTTCAACAGGAGTAACACGCGCTCGTTGCTCCGACAACCGTAATTTAAAGTTCACGGTAGCATCCCGTCGTTTCGCATTGGGTTTCGCGTGTTTCGCTTGCCGCGTAATAAACAAACGCGCGAGACACGCGCACACACGCCGAACCGCGAGGTGATAACGAGATGCGCGTGTACGAACACGAAGAGATTAAATATGAATATAGGAATCCGCGACGCGCGAGTCACGCTATACACCTGCCACCACCACCGGCTGGAGAACAGCCGGAAAGGAATCCATTCGGTTGACGTCCACCTCCGACTAATATCGAGGCCGCCGCCGCCGCGCTCGCTCGCTCGCTCGTCCCGTCGGAAGGAAAGGAAAATTTCCGTCTGCCCGTCGTAGACGCCCGCACCTCTGCCAGCGACACCTCGATCGATGTCGGATCCAGACCGATTTACAAGCTAATTAATGGACGCCGGTCGCCCGGCCGACGAATTAGAACTTTTGCCCACGAATCTTCTCTCTTCTCTCTGATTAATGAAGGGTGGGGAAACGTCGAGCGCAGAGATCGCGTGGATTCCATTCTCACCAAAATCGGAATCGTGTAACGCTCGTGCCTAAATTCGATGGGGCAACTTGTAAATAAGGTCCGAACGTTTATGTTGGCACTGGTAGATGCAATTTCTACTGAGCACACCCCATAAATCTCAGCGAGTGCTTGCGGAGGATTGTGCGTGCAGTGGGATACTAGAGGTTTTCACGAGATAACCCTGAAATGATGCCACCCGAGTCAATCTCGTGGACAAGTCAAATTCGAAAACATTTCCTGACACGTCCGGTTCGTAAAGTCCCTTACCTTGGAAAAGGTTTAGGTTTGTATAAAAGAGGACTCGAAGGTTAGCAAAAACAGTCACAGTTGAAGAACAGTAGACAGTAGAAGATGGTCAAAGAAGTAACAGGAGGAATTACAGCGAAAGTAAAAAGTCAGATAGTCGAGTCACAGGCAAATAGCAAGATCCGTCATAGTTGTTCGTTTCTCACGTCGGGTGGGGTCAGGTCCTTCGAACCTCGAGGAAATATACGCAAATCTCTGGAAATCTCGTTCGAAGGAACGTGATCGAAACGATTCGAAGGAGCGAACAGCTGGCGCACAGGGATCGGGGCTCTCTCGTTGCCCACCGAGACCGGAGAGAACCGGTCGATACCAGCGGCTTTTTGGACCTGCGTCGGAAATTCATCGCGGATGTTTTCCAACGTCCGTCCGGGAGGGAATCGGCGGGTGATCGGTAAACGGCAGCCGGTGAATTAATTGGCGAACTCGAGCCCGGTGGCTGCGCGAGGGTGGCTCAACGAACGATGGAGGAGAAGATGGAGCGAACGATCGCGCGTATCGCAAGCGTGCCAGAGCCAAACGGCCGCGATACTTGGACGGTAAAAAGCTTATCTCTGGCTGGCGCAACTTGCCGTTGGCTGCACGGTGATTAATAGCTTCTCTCCATCGTGAATCGCAGGAAGAAGAGGAGGCGGGCGAGAGCGAGAGAGAGAGCGAGAGAGAGTGGGGGGGGGGAAGGGAGGAAGGAGAAGAAGGTACACGGGGATTAGTGTGTACGTAGAGTACGCGAGAGTGGGTGAGTGAAGTTAGTCGACGAATCGGGAGTATTAATCGTGAGCCTCGCGGTCGTTAAATACAACCGCGTCACTCGCGTTTTTGATCAACGCATCGGGATGCCGCGCCCGGCGATCTGTTATTTCGAACGTTCGAAACATTCCGCGATTTTCGTGATTTACAAACGGACAGTTGGGAGGGGAAAAAAAAAAAAAGAAAAAAAAAAAAGGAAAAGGAAAAAAAAAGGACGGGAGGGCACGCGCGCCCGTGCAAATACCGATACCGCTCGTTTTCGAGGTCAACTTTCTCTGGACGGAGAGCCGTGCGCGGTGGTTGCGCGTATGCGTACGCGGAACGTTTGTCAGAAAACAAATAGCGCAATTTAATTTCCCTCGAAACTAAACGGAAAGCGGTTTAATTCGCGATCTTAACGCTCCGACCAGCTCGGTCTGTGTAACATGCATACTTTCGAGAGCAACTTTCGTCGGTTCGATACGGTTTACGCCCGATACGGTTCGCGCATCGTTCGGTGGTCGGTCAGTTTAAAGAGGAGTTTACAGGCCGTTTCCCGCTGTTTTATTCCATTTTATTCCATTTTATTTTGGATTTACGCTAAAAAATTCCGTCGCAAATTTGTAGCGTCGAAGAATTTGACGAACAGGGACGACGCAATCTGTTGCCTCGAGGAAACACACGTTTGTTTTGTCCGACGCGTTATATATGACGCGTTCGTACGAGGAGAATCCGGAATCGAGCCGAGTCGATCGAGCGAGCGAAAGCTGGCTGGTTGGGAAATCGTCTGAGATATCGATGAGGGAGACGGAAGGAAGGAAGAGGCAGCAAAATCGCGACGGAGGGGAGAGGGAGAGGGAGAGCAGAGCGCGATGGCACTGGAAGGATAACTAATGGACGTTTTACGGCGTCAATTATACACCGTCGTAAAATATGAATAATTGCGCGAGATTACGCGGCTCCGTGCAGAATTTCCGCGAGCCTGGCTGCGAACTCTGCAACACCTCTCTCGAGACGCGTGGAATCCATCGTGTCTCGCGAGCGAGCGGCGAATCGAGACACGAGCAGAACGATTCCAGCACGGTTTTTCGCCGTTGTTGGCACGATTGCGCGCGTGACCACGGGCCGGGTAACGCGGTGATTACGGACATTGGAAATTCTACGGATGCGTCGCGCGCCAAGAAATTACGGCGGATCGCGCGCGGGATAGAATGTCGATCCGATCCCGAAACGCGTCTACGAATATTTCGGATTCTAGGATACGTACGTGCATCGACGGGCGTGTGTACACTGTGTGCGCTATAGCGGTGGACCGCACCCTTGCGCGTAGAATCAGGAGGAGCGCGTACGGGGGCACGTACGTATCTCGGCGCGAGATGTAAAACAACGCTCTCCTTTCGCGATCGGGCGATACGCGCTTTTTTGTTTCGTCGTGCAGAAAAGTGGAAAAAACAAAATGGAGAAAAATGGGAAAAAATGTCATTCACTTGGTGCAATTTCGCGAAACGTTAAAACTCTTGCGCTCAAATGAGAAATGCGCTGTTAACTCTTTGGAGTTGATGGACTTTCAGTTTTAGTTTTCAACGATTGGGGGATTTGTGTTTGATGAGTTGGCGAATTGAAATAAGTTTTCCTTTGAATTAGAAATACGATGAAACAATTTCCACGATGACGGCATTAACGTATAACGCGATTATCCGTTTAAAAGTGGATGAGACCGCAACGGCCTCCGATGGTCCGCTCACGGGTTAAATAACGCGATATTTTGCTAGTTGACCGACCGCTAACTTTATAACGTCGAGAGTCGCGCTCGTCCCTGCGCGCAATACGCGGTTCTTCTTCGATCTTTTTGCTCCCAACTTTATTCTCGAACAGCGAGATCGCACGGCAGACGCTTCGTTGCGACCTTGTAAACGTCGTAATTTTCAAAAAAAAAAAAAAAAAAGAACGCAACGCGCGAGATATATTTTATCTCGGACGAAAGTACTCGACGAAGATGGATAGATAGGTCGTTCGCGTGAAATCAGAATTTCGTTCCGGTCGGATCCAGTTTCGCCGTGAGAGTTGCCGAATCTGAAATTACAAGTTTGACAACGACACTTAAACGCACGCGTTTGGTTCTATCAATCGCGCTTCTCCCCGGTTTCTCTCTTCTCATTTGCTCTGCGAGTTCTTATTCAGCAGACGTGGCCAAGCGTTTCATCATGTCCTCGTCGACTTCTCCGTTCTCTCTCTCTCTCTCTCTCTCGCTCTCGCTCTCGGAGCTTTTTGTTCGCGGTAATCGTGGCAACCAACCTCGGCTGCAGAACTCGATTCGGAGTCGTTCGGTGTTCCAGTGGAGTCGCGATTCACGTACAGATCCGATGTTACGTGACGCAAATGATGCGTCGAGCGTTTCGCTGTAATTTCAGTCGGTCGCCGAGTGAATCGTGCGCGAACAACGATCCGTAAAACACTCGCGCAACGGGTGGAAACGGCGTTCGACGTCGCAGCAAACGAAAATATACCAGCTTCGCTCTTCGGCGGACGTTTCTTTTCTTTCGAGTCGTCTTTGTCGTCGAATTTCAACCATTCCTTCAATTGCGCCGCGTTCGTCAAAGTTAACTCAATCGGTAACTCAAAATTGAAGCGTCATTCGCAATTTTCTATTTCTTCCAAGTCGTCTTTATCGTCGAATTTCGACCATTCCTCCAATCGCGCCGCGTTCGTTCACAATTTTTCTATCAAAGTTCGTTAATTCAATCGGTAACTCAAAATTGAAGCGTCATTCGCAATTTTCTATTTCTTCCAAGTCGTCTTTGTCGTCGAATTTCAAACGTTCCTCCAATCGCGCCGCGCTCGTTCACAATTTTCTATCAGAGTCCGTTAACTCAATCGGTAACTGAAAATTAAAGCGTCATTCGCAATTTTCTATGTCTCCCAAGTCGTCTTTGTCGTCGAATTTCGTCGAACTTCCTCCAATTGCACCGCGTTCGTTCACAATTTTTCTACCAGAGTCCGTTAATTCGACCGGCAACTCAAACATTGAAGCATCCACGAACGAAACGATTGCAAAGAAGAACAGCCTTTGCGCGAGTTGACAAGCGGCAGAGAAGATCGGAATTTTCGAACGTCTGTTTAATTCAATTGACCAGCGGCTGTGCAGACTGGTTAGGATCACGCCGGCTTCTCAAAGCGAGGCGGGTCGTATCCACGATTTCGTGCAAACGCCCGGCGCGATCAGTTATGCGAAACGAGCGGAATCGTAAATTCACGGGGTAATTAGCGGCGGCGTTCGACGCTCGGAGCGAGGGCGAGGTAGTGTTCGTTCCTCGAGACGCGAGACGATGTGTCGTTCGTGGAAGATGGCTCGATGCGTAATTTAATCGCGCCACGTTACGTTTGCTCGCTGTTGTACGCTCGCTAAATGTGCTCGATGTCGTTAATATCGACCTCTCCCCGGGGCTTCTCCGCCCCTGTTACCTTCTTCTTGCCACTGGCGAGTCGTCGCTCGTTACGCGACGTACACGAGGTCGTACATCTCGCCAGCCACCAGCGCGCCGTACGTGCTATCGACTCGTCCCCTCGTTTCACGCTGATTTCCATCTCGAAAACTTTGACCGTCCAAAAGCGTGCGTGGATTGACCCGCGACGGCAACTCGCTGCAAAACAGCGCGTCTAATTTCGGCCCCTTTTTGGAATTAAAGGATCTGCGGGACGGGCGTGGATTCCGCGGGATCGCGCATCGAACCGCCGCGTTTTGCATCTCGCCGCAAGAAACGGGACCGCGGCAAAACACCCACGCGGAGAACCTCGGTCTGGGATTTTAATCGCGCGTCAGACTCGACAGACGCGTCGCGCGGCGCGAATACACCGAGTAAACGCGAGAGTTACAGAGTTATCGACCGTGCGAAATTTATTCGCGAGTTTTATCGAACATTATCAAAGATTGAAACTGCAATTGATTTATTTCGCGTGCAAATTATGTACATTTCCCTTCTCGAAAAGAAATTTCTACCGAAGCAGTGGAATAATCTGATTCGATGGTCGGGCGAGCCGACGTATAAACACGCAAACGTGTAATCTTAAAAAAGAAAAAAAAATAGGCTGCAACGAGAAAGAGATAAAAGAAGAAGAAGTAGTTCTCGCCGTTATAGTTCGGACGTCGTTAATCAGGGAAACGAGTGGCCCACTTGCACGCCAGCCAAAACGAGTTATCATCGACCACGGTCGTTAGACCGTGATCGGCGCGCGAGAGAGAGAGAGAAAGAGGGGGGAGGGGGTGGCATCGCGGCCTAGCGAGCAAACGAAAGTCAGGCGGCTATCTTTCTCTGTTTATCTCCCGTGTTTGTCACTCGGAACGAGGGTGGATGGGGTGGAAAAAGCGGAGAAAGAGATGGGAGAGGGGAAGAAAGAAGCTTGTAGGCGACGCTGTATTCATCGGAGGAAAACGACGACGGCGATCTCTCGCCGCTTTTTATTTGCCCGTTGTATCGCCCGGAGACTTGCCTCGCACCTTTTTTCCCTCGCGTCGCGTCTCGACGGGGGTTTTACGATCTTTTAATGGAGACCGGATTTAACCGGTGACCATAATCACCGGCAGCGGGCAAGATCGTCGCTCTTGGCTTTCGGCTTTCGGCTTGCGGCGCTGCTCGTCGCCCGGAAGCCCCTCGAGCGTTTCTTCGTTTCGCGGAGTTGTTCTCGTCTCTCTTTGACCCGCCGAATTCAGAAACGCGGAACCAAAGGCCTTTTGTACCACTGCCTCTTCTCTTTCTTTTCTTCTTCTCGTTTTTTTTTTCGAGATTTTATAATCGATTCTCGCTAGTTCAATATTCGCACTGCTCTCGGTAGTTTTTTTTTTTTTTTTATAGAGATGAGAATTACAAACAATGTTTTTAATTGCGATTTCTTCCTAAAGAAAAACTTCTTTGACGCGCGACATCCTCGTATCTCGCGGCGGTTCTGTCCGGCTGCGGAACACAGGTTGGCGAATTTCCGATAGGCCCGCGTCCGACGTACCGATTTCCCCGGTTTTATTTATTCCGTCGATGCCGGCGAAAACCGAAATTCGATGGTATCGAAAATTTGCCTTTCGCGCCTCGCCGTCGTCATTTAATCCCCAATTTGTGCGAGCTGCCAACACCACGAGCGATCGCTTTCGCTTCCACCCTGCCGGCGAACTTTGTGAGCGTAGATTGACGTAATCCCGCTTCAATGACGCACCAACGGAGCACCGTATAACGTCGAAACCGCCGATCGCTCTGTTGCGGGCTGCGGTCGCTCGTTAAAATAAAACCACGGTTTGTCGAGCGCCGGTGCGCGCCGCTTGATCCGCTTTCCGCCGCAGCGAAACGCTGTCGCACACTGCCTCCCGGTAGGTCCTCCAGGGCCTTGTCCTCCGTTCTTAACATTCTTTTTGGGGCGCTGGACGCCTGTTCGCGAAACGGCAAACCCGTCCTGCGGGACTTTTTCGTAGATTTGTCGAGTGGCTGTCTGATTGTTGGTTGGCCCGCGGTCTTTGTTGAAAATTTCCGGCTGCGAAGATTTCGCGTATTACCACGTATTAATAGATCACTGCAGTATACGCGGCACAGCACTTTTTATACATTGGGTCGAATATGGGGCATAAAGTTGGGAATTGTTGCGGCGAAATATTATTCTGTTTCTTTGCCACATTTTTCCCAATGGTACGTTCAAATCGGCGATGACTGTGAAACTGTCATTGTAGATTTTATCGCTATTCGTTTTCTTTACGTGGACGAAACTTGGAAGCGTTGAAAGACGGGCACTGGCCATAAAGTCGAACAGCCTTCTCCATCTCGATGAGTAAGGTTTGTCAGTTTCCCTTGATAAGTTTGAAAAAAAGAATACATATTGTCTGAAAGATGAAACTTGAACGTTATTTTATTACACTCGAAGAGAAGACGTCGATCAAATTTTCGCTTGCCGACGCGAAAGAGCTTCTTCCCCTCGTAGCGAGAATAACTCGACGAGCAAACTTAAAATACCGGCTATCGATCGATTCTTCAATTTTCGGTGATTCGTGTGATTTCCCCAATTGCTCGCGTTTTAGTTTCTTCTGCGGCTGCGTTTGAGATCGGACGCTCTCTTGACCGCGCGCGTGCCCGTGATCGATCGTCCATTACGGTTTCGTCACCTAACGTCGTTTGCCCGACGTCCAACGCTTGACTTGCTCAATAACGACGAACAGGGGTCGCGAGGGGGGCGAAGAAAACAAGCCGCGTCTTAAGGGACCGTGGATTTGTTCCGGCCGGCGTGATCTATCTCTGCCAGCGTGCAATAACTCGATCTCTATCCCTACTTCGTATCCTCCGATACTGCCGAAGCCCTCGTCTACACGGTGGTTCGCGCGTTAGGTGGGGGTAGTAGAAGCACGACCGCACGACGGAGAGAGGAGGACGAGAGGGAGGGGATCGAGGACGACACGGGGAAACATTTTGGTTTCTCCGGAGGATGGTTATTCACCGCGACAATTTATCCGGTAAATTGCATCGGGCTACGGGCTTGCGACTCCGACGGATTCGTGACCCGTTTCTCGAATTCTGCGAGATCGTCGGATCGCCCTGGTTCCGTGAACTGCTCGTCGTCGTCGTCGTCGTCGTCTTCGGTGGGTTTCGATTCGATTAGAGTCGATCTCGCGGTGTAAACACGCCGGAGAGGGTACACAGAGACGTATTTGCGATTAAATTCGATCACGATTCCGCTATCTAGTCTCTCTCTCTCTCTCTCGCGTGCGCGGTGGGGAGGGGACAGACGGTGGCAGCGGCACCACCACCAACAGCAGCAGCAGCAGCAGCAGCAGCAGCAGCAGCACAGGTCGATTAATGATCCGGAAAAACGATAATTCGTCTCGAAGGTATCGGGAGACCGATTCGTAGGACCGTTTCTCCTCCGCTTCGTTCAACCCACACACACACACACACACGAGCGCGCGCGCGCGCACACTCAGCAGCGTCAGCGCTGGTAGTTTACGCATGCGCGCGCGTAAATCTCTTTCCACGGATTTCGATGCGGAACGAAACTCCAGATTAATTCGCCAACGAGAGGAAGCGGGTCGGTAAACGCGACCATAAAATTTAGGTGTTCGACGAACGGATGCCAAGGCTTCGAGCTTAAAGTACGACTTCATTGGCTTCGATCTCTCCGGACCGAAAAGTATCCTCCTTCTTCTCTCGGTTAAACGTTTTCGACTTGAACTTTTCCCTTCTTTCTCGATCAAATTCTCGTTTAACCCCCTCCGCAGTCGCCTAACTACACCATCGTACCGAGTACCACGTTTCACTGATTCACGTTTCTCGAGTAACGAACGAATAACGAAGGCTCTAGATATCGGAGGATATCTCGAATGTCGCGTTGTCAGAAATGATCCCGGACTGTCAATGATCGTAGGATCATCGTAGGATCGTATCATTTGATACCGATATAATATTGTTGTGTTGCGATATAAATCCGTCATCTGCTGTTACATCGCGCGTTATTCGGCGCGAGGGAAGATCATCTGCTGCTAGCAGATATTCTATTCTGGCGGTGGCGCAATTGTGTCGTTGTTGAAGATTGACAACCTTCGGGAGGGATCGATCGATGATCAGATGAGAATCGACGACCGCGTTTGCTGTTCGCAGAAAGATATGTACGGGCGGGCGGGGGAGATGGAGGAGGGGCGAGGAGGAAAGGGGGTGGTTGTGCGCGCGATAACTCGACGAACAGTGGACATTAGGTAGGTGTAACGCGTTGATAGCGCGAAATTACAGCCAGCTGCGTTTACGTGACTGCGATGCGCCCGCGCGCCACGTATAGAGCCAGCCAGCCAGCCAAGGCATTCCCTCCGGCGATTATCGTTTGCCCCTAATTGATCGTAATACGTAGATAAACGTTCGAATGACTCAATTCTCCGAGCGGGGCCGTGACTCCAATGATATCCACGATAATAGGAGAGACCTACTTCTAACTTGCTCCCGTGTCGAGAGAGTATCCTTTAGCCCCCTTTACGCGGAGTTGTGTTTTCTCTCCTCTCCTCTCTATCAGTGACGCATCTCTGTGCAACAGTACGAGGCTTGCCTCGTTAGCTTCGGCGTATACCTGCGGAGGACAAAGGAAGGTGGTGTTTCGTCAGGCGATGCTTCCTAGCAAACTACCTCGGACAATTTCTCTTGCGTCTACGCTGCGGATTTTTACATACAAATGGAAACAATTTTCTTCCAGCAGCCGTGTCCGCGAGAATTGAAAGAGTTGCATAGAAATTTTACAGATGTCGAGAAACTTCCAAAATCACAGAGAATATCGAGTGTAGCGGCCCTACGATTCCTCGACTAGCACAAGCCGCAAGTGGCTGCGCGCCTACGCGTCGAGGTCCTACCGATCTCCGATGTTAAGCAAGCAGCATGCGCTTTTAACCCCGCTAGGAGGAGGCAGACCCGTCAGCCCGCACTGATGACGAGTCTAGGCAGCGACGAAACGCATCGCCTTTCTTCTCACTTTCTCTCACACACTCCTTCTCCCCTTCCCAGCAGCGTTCTTAAATACTTTACAGTTCCCTGAATCGAGATAGGAAGCCTCGAATCTCTGTTTTTAACAGCGGGCGAGCGTGTGTCTCGCGGCAACGATACTCGATTTCCTCTGCAAGATTAGCAAGGATCGGAGACGCAACGTGAATTAGGCTCGAATCGCAAATGGCTGGCACTCGTGCAGAAGGGTTCAATTAGTCTGAGGCTTTTTAGACAGCGGTGCGAGAGGAGGAGGAGGTGGAGGAGGGAGTGAAAGAGGAAACGGAAGAGGAATAGGACGAGGGCCAAGGGGTAGGTAGCGGTGGTATCTAAATCCGAGCAGGGCCGTAAGAGATGCTGGAATATGTGGGCGGAGGGGGTGGCGACGTACGCTCGAACGGAACGGGCAGCAGATATAGTAGCAGACGACGGTGGGTAGGGACGCAGGAGCGAGCATATGGTTAAACCGTAATGGTAGAGGTGATATATTTAAACCCGGCAAAGTTTGGTGCTTGGGTGTACGCGTGTGGGTCTCGGGTGCCGGGGTGTCGGGCGTGCCTCGCATAAGTTTACATTATCTTACCATCAGATGGCAACTATACCGGCTCTAGGCTCTCGCGGACCCGGCCAAGAGGTCGAGAGATTTCCTCGTTCTCGGGAAACCGTTCGTTCGTTTCTCCTGCACACGTACGTAGCGAGAAGAGGCTCCTCTTCGTCCGATTCGTCGATAATGCGAAACAACGGAAACGGGTGTAACATTTTTTCCTTTTTTCTGCCTGGCATCGTGGGTCTGCCGAGACGCAGAATTTCGCGAGTGAAGATTGGGCTTTCTTCAGGAAGCTGGTCGAAATAATTTTTAATTTCGAGCTTTTGAGAATTGTTCGGGCGTTTGATTTGACAACGTGATTTCTACAGTTTCGTACTTTACAATGTTTTTTTTTTGTTTCATTGTTCAGCGCGCGTCTGAAAGTTTAGTATTTTTTTTATCATCGATGATGCACACGTGAGTGGATGCTATTGGTCCGTATTGCGAATGGTAACGCGAAGAATGATCCCAGTCACTGATTTACCACCGAATGAAAATTGAAATCCTTGGTCCGACGATTGTACGTGCGATATTATCGTGCAACGATATTTTCTCCTGAAGAAAGAAAGAAAAAAAAAATGAACGTGCACTATAGCGGTCTTTGATTGAACAACAATTGGAAAACACAGGAGAAATTCTGCGTGTACTCGGAATAGTCGGTTGGAACGCAACCACGATTTCACGATTATTTCTCAATTCATCGATTACTTACTCGTCTCTGTGTAATGTCGAGAAGACGGAGAGAGAGAGAGAGAGAGCAATATGCATACGTTGCGGAAACGTGAGCGAGAGGTTGAAATCAATAAAGATTCCACTGTTGAAACCACTTGTGCATACTTAATCGAAGAACGGTTGACTCGCGAGTGTGAAGATACGCCGGAGTACTTGGCAATCAAGTGCCATTCCCGGTAAAGCATCGTTTGCCCCGATTTTGCGGGGCATGTATGCTCATCCGGATCGGTAGAAATAACAGTGGCAAATAATCTATCATCTCCCGGATTTCTCACTGACAATATCGTGATGAAATATATACACGCGCCAAGTTGTTGAAACGCGAAGCTCATTTTCCAAGGACGGAAGGAAATTTATTCATTCTCTCTCTCTCTCCCTCTCTCTCTCTTTTTTTGACGAAGTAAATAAATTCGTTTCTCAGAAATATACTACGAAATAAATTTCATTTATTCCCATCGCAAGGAATTGCAACAACAAAAAGAATTCCGTATGAATATTGCAACAGCCCGGATGTTTATGCAGTTTCATATTTTTATGGACACGACTGGAGAAATGGAACTGAAGTGACTGAAGGGAATGAAATTTGTTTCATCTTTTAAATGCCGCGAATACTTTATTTTGAACGTTATGGATTATTTTGCACGTCGCGCGCACACTCAGTCCCAGACTGTCGAATTATTTATTTAATTTATTGCCATACCGCGTTGAAGATTATCCTAGCGTTTCCTGTGAAAAAAAGCGACGGCATTTCGAAGCGACGCGTTCGAACGTGAAAAGAAATTTCTAATAAAAGTCGTTGACAAATAGTATCTTTTTTTACTTCGCAGCTTGTTCCTTCCGATTGTCGTTCGAAGCTAAAGTTTCGTTCGAACAGCAAAAGAGAAAGAAAAAAAAAAAAAAAAAAAAAAAATGAAAAACTATTCCGAATTCACACTGCTCGGAGATTCTACATCTATATCAAAGACGAGCAACGTCTTCAAAGTTTGCGATCAATCGCCATCGAAAACGGCAATTTTAACAAGTGCCCTCGGTCCTTTCGTGACTCCTCGGAGTAACAGTAACGTGCGAGCAGGGCGGGTAAAAAGTCGATTTGTGTTCGTTCTCTCAGTAGTGTAATCGACGAGAGACACGCTTCTTCTCTCGCGCGATTGACGATCGTGACTTTCTCCGAGGAGAGGCTGCTTTCCGTTCGGCGGACGCACGCGAGTCATTAGCCACGAATCGCTCGCAATCTAATCGGCGCAACACGCGTGTCGGTCGCTTCCACCTATTGACTCGCCACTCGTGCGATCGCTCGGCCACGCGAACGTTTATCCTCGGGGGAGGAGAAAAATTTAAGAACACTCGAGACCGGCACTCGAGGCCTGGTTTCGTTAAATCGAGAAGAGAGAGAGAGAGAGAGAGAGAGAGAGAGATTACCCGGGGAATCGAGTCGAGAGTCCCCTCGACTAAGGACCGAGTCGTGGAAGTTGGTGGTAAGCCAAACAGTTTCGCGTTCTTCTCGCTCGCTTTTCATATCCTTTGTCCTCTCTCCCTCCCCACCTCTCTGCAAAGTTCTCCTTCTCTCTCTCGTTATAAAATACCCAATTAATTCGAACTCGGTAAGAGGATCACTAAGGGATAATTAATACAATAAAAATAGACGTCGCAATAACAATAGCGAACTTGGACGAAATATGCTAAGAGGCTTACCGAAACCTCGCCCCGTTTCTCGTCCTCTTCTTTCGTTCCCGACCGCGCACGACGTCGACGACGACGACGAAGACGACGAAGACGAAGACGACGAGGTCGAAAAGGGGGGAAAGAGTATCGACGCCGAAGCGAAAAGAGACCCGTCACGTAAGGAACGCGAACGCGACCGAATGACCGCGCTCGCCGAAGGCTATACTTTCGTAACACGCCATTGCGTAATTACGTGCTTCGCCTCGTTAGGTGTATTACTTTCTCTGTAAACCCGTAATCAGATCCAAACGAACGTCGGGCTTGTTTACCGACCAGATCCCTGCCTTTGGATCCCGCCGATAAGGGAGGCTTGTCGGTCGCGTCGATCTCCGACGTCGTAGCAGCTCCGAGAAATTTCGAAATTTCCTTCATGGAAGCCACCCCCTAAACTAAACTCCGCGTCGACCTTTTGCCACGTCCCCGTGTCGCGTCGTGTCGTGACGCTCGACGGACGGGGCAAGAAATTACGCGAATCGTGTGCCGAATGAGTCGAAAGTCGAAGAGGGAGGAAAATGAAATCGTCGACAGTCAGAGAGCGATTCGATACGCCGCGGAATCACCGGGTACAAAACAAACACTTTTCGCTCTTGACGAGGAGATTCGTTGGAGCTCCGGTGCTTTTCGTGTGCGGCACCGGAGTTATCGCGCTTCGCGTTGAAGGGAAATTGAAACACGGGGAACGTGAGAAGCTACGTTAACCGTCCGTTGCAGAGGAGCTGGAAAAACTCGATGTAAAAGCGAACTGCTTTCAAATTTAATACCGCCCGTCGGAACTGTTTTTTGCGTTTGATTTTGCACTTTTGAAACTTTCGGACGTAGCGGAGCAAAACTTGAAAACGCGTAATTTCGCAACTATAATAATTGATGGACAGTGCACCGCCGAAACGAGTTTATTTGCAAATTTCGACGGTGTACGGTCTCGCTTTGTTGAAGATACTTGGCCGCCGTAGAACAAATGCAACGCAAATGAAAAACTTTGAGGAAACTTTAGTTTTCGATTCGCCTAACGAACGAACGGACGAACGAACGAACGAACGAAGACGAAACGGTCTTGTGTGTCCTCGTCTGTAGAGGTGCGGCCTTGGGGGAGTTCGATTGGTCCGGGGATCCCCTAAATCGTCGCGCACGACCTCCCGAGATATTACCCTGGTACACTCTGCGGAGAAGGGATTGCTCGGTATAAATTGCATCGTGTGGTCGACGAAGCGCGGTCGAAATTGGGGAAATTAAGTTCGCCGAGTATAGAGAGAGCAGCGAGCCCGGTCTATACCACCGCCACTAGTACACACAAAGAGAGACCGCACTGGCATGTGGTTCCCGTGTAACCCCGATGTCGATACACTCGGGTCAGCGCGTCGAGGAACGAGCAGACGTAGCAGCCGAGGGATACCACGCATCGGCTGTTTGCATTCGCCGCTAAACGGCCGTCTCATGCCTCGGCGAATTCGCCGAATCTACGGAGACCGTTCGCTCGCTCGCTCGCTCGCTCGCTCGCGGCTCCCCGAAACGTCGATGCGAGTCCCCTTCGGCCAAGATCCGGCCGTTTCCCCTCTCTTGAGACGATCCTCGATTCTGCTTGCTCCCTCGCCGCAAGAAATTTCTTGCTGCGAGATGCGAAAGGAAGAACGTTCAACGATCTTTAACCCTTTCGCTGGGTCAAAGCGACATCGCCGAATCGGGAAGCGAATTCGTTTTAAAGAGAAAAAAGTTTTTTTTTTCATTCAAACAAACTTTAACTTCTCGGACGAATTATCCAAAGTTGCCAACCGACCGAGACGACGACTCGAGGAATTAAACATTACACGCAGACCTTATTCTCCGCTCGTGTATATATATATATATACACGCATATATCTGTTCGTTCTTTGAGTTTTCGGAACGCCTTGGTTCGGTTTCGCGATCCGCCGCTGAGAAAGAAAGTTCGCGCGGCTGGGATCGAGCAGTGAATGGCGTTCTAACTAGCAAAACTGTTAACAGCACGCGCGATCGTGGCAAACGTGTTACGAATCGTTCGATTCCGGTTCGGCCAAACTCCGGGCGAGCGAGCGAGCGAGCGAGCCCTTCAACCCCCATGATTTTCGTGCGAATTCCGATTCGTCCGGCTCTTCGGGAAATGGCCTTCTGCGCGGTTCGGGCGACCGTCGATTCGAAATTCCTCGCAGCCTGTCCTCCCCCGGCTTGAATTCTGTTTTGTCAACGCGTGCACGCGCGCGCTTCCGATAAACTCGCGACGAATTTTTTATGCCGGCTACAAACGCGAGGGCGCAGAGCGGAAAGAGTCCGAGCAAATGACACCGCGTGACAATGGCAAAATACCACGTTCCGACCCTCCGCAGAAGTTTCGGGCCTTTGACGTGTTGGCGTTTGAATTATTCGAGGGGCGGCGGAGAGCGGAAGGAACGGGGGACAAAAGGAGAAACTGGCTGGCTCGGTCGACTCTCAAGTGATATCACACTGGGCCACTGGCGACGATTTGGGGTCAGAGTTGGAATTTTTAATTTCGTCGCGGAGAATCGTAAAGCAAGATCGAGTTACTCCGCGACCGGTCGTCGTTCGGCCATTTCTTTATCTGCTAAGATAAGTTGCTCGATAAAACGATACGTCTGTTAGTTGTAAATTACAAGAGTGGATAAATTGATAACGTGATGACGCGGTGACAGAGTTTGCGAGCCAAGGGGTGTGGTCAACGTCCGCCAGCGTGGATCCGCAAAGTACCTCTCTCGTCTGATTGCCACGAGGCTAATCGAGTTATCAAGTTGAAACAAAGTGCGTTGTAAACGGCCTATTATCTTTCATCCGCAGATGGTATTTTAATTTCCCGGCGAGTTTCGCAATGGCTAATCGGGTAAAACCTGGCTTTGGGCGAAGGGAAAATTGTAGAGGCGAAGAAGATGTGAAGCCTGGCTGGTGCGGTAATTCGGACGCGCGTCTCTCTCGATGAGAAGAAAGGACGAGGGAGAGATCGGCTAGTTGGAAGAATCGGGGTATAATTTCTCGGTGACAGGGTGGCGTCGGCTTTTCAACCCTTGTAATATCTTCAACGGCCTCTGGTCACGGTTTCTGTCATCCCTCCTTTCTTTTTTTTTTTTTTTTTCATCGCCACCGTTTCGTTGGCCTGGCCTCGATCCTCTTCCTCCTTCCTCGATCGGTCGTTCCTCGTCTACTTGGTTTCACCCTTGGCGCGCCTTTGCTCCCGGGAATACATTTCCATGCATTTTCCTGGCCGGCTTCTCCTGGTCTTTCGCTCGGCCGGTGTGCCCGGTTCTGCCCGTCATTCTCCCTCTCTCTCTTTCTCCCTCCCTCTCTGTTAGTTTCTCACCACGCTAGTCGACGATCTCCTCCTCTCTCCCTCTCCTTGCTTCCCCACGCGCTTTAATTACCAACTTTTCCGTGTTTCCCTGGAATTCGCGCTCGCTCCACCACCTCTTCCGGGCGTCGACAGTGGTTTCTTTCGTACCCGCTTCTTTATACCCTCTTTTTCTTCCTCTGGCCGCTCGCTCGCGGTCCCACGGGCCACATCCGAGCCTAGCTCTCCGCCAGTGTACGTACATAAAGTTTGCTCGCGCACACGTACAAATACACGTACGTATTGCGCAGTGGCGTTGAAGAGTCGGGAAATCTTGTAACGCTTCGTTCCCCGGCTTTCTTTTTCTTTACTGCTATATGTACTTCCTTCTCGCTTTGCGGGCGAATGCGAAACACGCCGTAGCGTGAGAAGGACGCGACACGGCCGGGAAGGGGAATCGACACGCGTTAGTTTACACGATGTCGATCGCCGGTCTGGACTACCGAGGGGCTGGTTTCCTTCTTCCCTCGTTCTCCCTCGAGAAGTCTAGCTCCGTTCGTCGGCGAATTTTGACTTTGTCGCAGTAACTGAACGGTGATTACAACGGTGATAAAAATGTGTAAAGGGAAAGTGAGATGACTAGATGACAGACCAAGCTCTGTTCTGACTAGGAAATGAAGACGACTTTTTGCCATATCTGAATCGATAGAAAACAAATTACAGGCGCGATCTCGCTCGGTACCGGACAACGCCACTCCTACTCGAGGTCTACGCCACGCCCCCTGGCGAATCACGTGACCCAAATCCACCAATCGCATCAGCGTTGCACCCGAAGAGGCCCAATTTTCTGCGTTACCCGCGCCAAAATCACTTTCAGCGATAAAAAATATACATCATCGTTTGGGAAACGTGGAAAGCAACGTTTCGCGAGATAGTTATCCCGCTATAGGGTTGGTCGTGTTTCTTTCTGATCCTGTTTTTCAACGCACCTCCTGGGGGGAGTAGCGAGGGAAAGCGGTTTGCGAGTGGTTGTTGGAACGATTAAAAGTTTTTTCTGGCTTAACGATCCGTTGGCCACGTCGGAATATGGAAGCCAACACGAATCCACCTCCCTCTGCTCGTCGATTCCTTCTCTCGCGTTCTCCTTTCTTTCTCGTCGGCTCGTCCTTTCACCCGACCTTTCACCGACAGTTTCTACGCCGGTGCTTCTGGCTATTTCCGCCGGTTGGTTCAACGGCTCGCTTTTCAACGCGCATCCTTCTTCGCTGTCGATGGCCGTGGACGCGTTGAAGCCAGACCGGGGACGGCCGCGTTTCCTAACGAGACTCGTGTTTCCTGCCGGAGGAAACTGGTCTTATCGAGGATCTACGAGCGAACGAGCGAGCGGAGCCGATAGCATCGTCCGTGGTTGTTCGCGAGCGCGTTGCTTACGCGGCGATCCTCGCGAGGACTTTGAAGTTTGAGCTTTGAAATCCATTTGTTACGTGCCCCTTCGTATTTTTCAACAGTTATTTCATCGACGGTGTGGATGCGAGAGCGGAGCGCGAGAAGAACGAGAGAACTGTCGAAGATGATTGATCGATCGTGGCCATTTGTTTTCTATTTTTGCATAGAGTCTTTGCAAAAGACGATTAACGTTCTTCGATTTGCACTAAAAAGCGATCGTTCGTTCTCTCTCTCTCTCGAACGAACGAACGAACGAAACAAACTCGCGTACTCGATTTATCCAAGAGTACTACCAACAGAGTAGCACGTTGAGAAACTTTATGCACCGAAGTGAAAATTCGGTTGCGGATTTCCTTCCGTGCGAGATTATTGTGGGTAATTGCAGTCACTCGCGGCGATAAAAGCCATCGCGGATTCGCGGGAGGAAACGGAGTCGTTGGAACGCGTTAAACGCAACAATATCCACCGCAGATAGATCCACGAACGTTGAAACGTTTCTCAACCGGTGGTGGCTGTTGCACGAACGTGTCAAATTCGACAGACGCGTATGCAGCTCTCCGTAATTGCTCTCGTGCGTTCCAATGTTCCATTGCGACGTCCATCGTAACGTCTACATTTTGAAATTTCCTTCCCGCCGCAGTGAACGCATTTAATCGTCGTTTAAATCGGACAAGTTGGAAAGAAATCTTGGAAACAATACTTGGAAATTGAAACTATACAGATTTTGCGTCGCAGAAAAGTACTCTCGAAGTGGCAATTTTACAAAATGTCTTTGCAACTTTTACTCGCGTTTCCAAATATATATCGATCAGAAATTTTACCACCTGCGACGTTCGAAATTCAGGGATCGTGCACCGTCGAGTTGACGTATTTCCATTCGAAGCTCGACCGTTTTAACGCGGGCAGGGGCAAATATTTCTCGTTGAAGAACTTGGAGTGGGGGGGAAGAATATCGTCTTTGCACAGTCTGGCACGTTTATCGAACGGGCGCACACAGCCGGTGGATATTCCTCGAGTAGCCGTTGGCTAATTCCCAAAGAGATTATCGAAGACGCATCACCGCGATTCCACGTCCGAATACAAATTGGTCCCTTGCAACCGCGGTGTGGAATGGAAGGCGGAGATGAGAGAGAGGGAGAGAGAGAGAGAGAGAGAGAGAGATAGTGGGCAACGTTGCCATGCATAGAAGCGCGTGGTGGCCCCACGTCGGTGTGTAGCAAGAGAGCGGTACAGGTGCGACGGGTCGAAGCAGCGAGGAAATTGCAGGCTTCTCGGTCCCCCAGGTGCTCTTCGTCATCATAAAGCCTACGCCACTGGCATTGTACCTGTATTAAAGCCAGCCTCGAACACGACCCTGCGACTCATCCCTCCTGTATTCTCTCTCTCTCTCTCTCTCTCTCTCTCGTCGCGTGTTCACTCTCTTCGCGTTGGCCGTGTTCTGTTCGCTTTGCTCGTTCTGTCCAGCCTCGCCGCTGCCAGCGAACTATGTATCGTCCGACCATTTCTCGAGACCACACGCGCCCAGCACAGACTTGCTCTCTCTCTCTCTCTCTCTCTCTTTGCCTCCACGCGCGACCAGTCGCCACATTTAATAATCGGTATTTATGGGAAAAACTTGCCAGACGCTCTCTGCGCGCCACGCCGCGTCCACTGTGCACCGACTCGCGTCGTTGCGCACCGTCCCAGATCTACGACGACCCCTCTTCGCCTGCGATTCTTCGAATTCTTCCTGTTCCCGATTCGATTCGATCGCGCGCGTGATCGATCCGACAAAGTATCAATATTTGAAATTTTCAACGAAATTAAAATCGAAATTATTGTTATATTTTGTAGCGTGTTAAATTTGGGATTAACTGGGATTACAACTCTGACTTTTGATCAAAGTTCGTCAAACTTGATTCCGAGTCGAGTGGAGTAGCTCAACGCCTGGTCAGACACACACACACCGACCCTCGAAAATCCTCGAAAATCCTCGAAGCCAGAAAGGCGCGAGCCGTTCGTCGACGGGACGCCAGTCTTTTTCCACGATTCGGCGATCAAAATCGCGATATCTTCAACACCCCGGGCGGATTTCGCGGACTCTGGCGGCTGATGAAAATTCCGTGGGGAAAATCGCCGAGAGGTAACCGGCTGTCGGCGTAATTATTTTCAAAGGATTAGTCGTTAATGCGGCGAAACACTTGGGAACGAGATAAGCTTCGCCGAGTTCCCAAAGAAAATAAAGGCTGATCCTGTCGGACGGTGGCTTACTTTTGGCAAAAACAACGCCGCAGCCGCGGCTGGCTGGCTGGCTGGCTGTGCCGCGACGCCAAGAGTCGCTGAATTTCTCGGCCAGGCTGAAATAACCTGAGAGAGAGAGAGAGAGAGAGAGCGAGCGACCGCACCAACCCCTTCCCCGGAAGTCGTTTTAAGAACAAACTGGTTGGTTCGTTGCAATTAAAGCTGACCCGTTTTACGCCCGAACGCCGCGCTTTCTTCCGACCGATCGTTTTTCGAGCGGAATTAATCGAGCCCGCGCGAAACGCGGCACGGATATTCTGTTTTTTTTTTTTTCCCCTCGAGTCCCGTCCCGTCGCGTCGCGTCGCGTCGCGTCGCCCGAGAGGGAACCGATCCGTGTGGAAACGCATTCAGATAGCTGGCGGCAGCTCGGGGGCAGAGTGCGAACGAGAAATACGAAGCATAATAATAGAGGGAACGCGTCTCCCGCTAGTCTACCAATATAAACTTCTCGTCGCTGTCCGTCCGTTCAGACTGAATTACCTGACCCCGTCCCGGAGGAGTCTACGCCCCGGCGTCCAACAACAAAGTTTGCACGGGCAAGTGAAGCTTAATTAAAAGCTACGATGACACTCGAGGGCCACTCGGCTCCGAGGGGCCAACGATTCGTTTCCCTTGGTATCGAAAACGAGAGGGAAACTCCTAATCGTTTACCGTTTACCTTTCTCGTCGTAAGAGTTTACACCCACGGTTTTTTTCTCTCCACGCTCCGCCATTAAGAATCGTACCTCCCGCGCTTTCGAACGGGAGGAGGCAAGGAGGAGCAACAGCCAACCCCTTTCATCTCTTAATTCACCAGTCCAGTCCTGTGCTCGCAAGTGTCATTACGTTACGCCGGAGAGCTGTTGCTCTCTCCCCGTACAAATCGTACCTTCCAATCGCAACTTTTGCTCGCCAAGAATCGTTCGTCTCTCGCGTATAAATATCTTTAGGAGGATCTTCATTCCTCGCGCCAGTCGATTATACAAAGTTCTACGCGTAAATCTACACACGTCGTGTTTGCGTGCTCGTCTTCTCGAGGAATCGCCCCGCATTTGCATTAAAGAGAGGGAGAGAGAGAGAGAGAGAAGAAAAAAAGATCCCACCGATCTCCGATCTCCGTTTCATTTCCTAATCCGCATCCCGGCGGCAATATCGTTACGAGAGAGCTCTCCCGCGGAAATCGCGAGCCGAGAAACGAACGAACGCGGATAAAAAGCTCGCTGGCTCCCTCCCTCCCTCCTTCCTTCCTTCGATTCTGGATATAAACTCTGACAAGTCACTGTGAAAAATCCGCGTTCCGCGTTATTACCCGCGTTTCGCGAGCATTAAGGTCGAGCCCCGCGCGTTCCCCGGGCCCTCTCCTCGCTTCCAAACTACTTTTACTACCCTCCGCTCCCGAATTTACAACCCGCGGCCAAGGATATTCCCATGGCCGGGCGGAGCGTTCTCGCGCAGCATGCGCCCTCCCACCCCCTCCCACCTCTTGGGGGGTGCACGTGTGTGTGTGTGTGTGTGTGTATATACACCTGGCAGCAATCTAGGATGCTAATGGACGTGATCGATACGAAGAAGATATATAGAACAAGAGCGGGGCAACAACTTTAAACACACAGCTTGCGCTTGTTTTTCCAGCATTCTCGCGCTGCACGCCGATTTAAAAGCGCACGTACCTCCGTGTGCACGCTCCTCCTCCTCCCGCGCGAAACTTTGGGGCACGCTCTCGGTGGGGAGATGCAAATACTTGCCGGAGTAAATTGATTAACGATCGATCGATCGATTTATGACGTTACAATCCACGGCGTCGAAACTGTGTAATTAATCCTACGTAAAGTTAAATTGTACCCGTGTGTTTGATGATTCGCTGTGCTACCATCTTGGAATACCGAAACTGTAATTAATTGCGGTTCTCTAAAAATGACACGAAACAAGAAATGAACGGCACTCTCGAATGAACAGATGTAACTAATTCTATTTACAGTTGAATTTGCACGTTGCCATTTTAAGCTACTGAAAATTGTAATTAATCGTATCTAAAATTAGAGCTTGCGGTTCCCTAAAAATGGCTCTCTCGAATGGACAAATGTTCGATCAACGATATCGTTGTTGTATATTGGTCTCTGACATCAAAGAAAAAAAAAAGAATATTTCAAACCGCGTTTAATCACATTCGGAATCAAAGTTTGTAATTATTACCCTAAAAACTGGAAATCTAGAAAGGGTCTCGCTAAGAAGAGAGAGAGAGAGAGAGAGAGGTGGTGGAGTTTTTTCGACGGCGAGGGCTCGTTTGAAAAATGCGAGGCTTGCGTGGTCTGTGCGTGTTCGAGGAACACCTGCCTTTCTTCGTAACCTCTGGCCCTGCTGCGCTCTACGACCACCTTCGCCCCGAGATTGCCACCGCTTGATTCCGCCGCCGGGCAACCGAAAGAACGACGGGCACGCGAATTATTAAGCTAATAGCTCCGTGCGAGCACAGCCGGCGTCTTCCTCTCCCTCGTTTCGGAAACAACGTGGCCTCTGGGATATTTTCTGTCGCCGATGCGACGGCAGAAAACATTCCGCGATTTCGCGACGTTCGACGGTACGAGGCGCGCCGTTTTTATTTCTTTTTTCAACTTCCCGACCGAGATTCGTATCTGTCGTTTTTCGCATTTGCACGTGCCACGGCCGCGTCTTATCACAGGAAACGTATCGTTCCTCTCTTTTTATACGCTCTCGCGGTTCAAGGTTCGCCGTTGTCGTCAAATATATAGACTTTTCGTACTACGATTCTGCTAGCTACGATTCTCTTGAACAAAATTCTTCAATGTTCTCTTTTCGAAAGAAATGCTCCTTTGAGTAGCTCATACTACTCATAGCTACTGGAAAATACAAGTGCTGTCGTTCTACGAAGCGAAATTAATAACTACCAAAGTGACAGAGTATTTTTAGATACTCGAGAGACTTTTGACAAAATGTAAAATCAATAGAGGCGAATTGTATTATATTTTAAACTGTATCGTCGATTTTTAATCGTCGCGCGTCGCACGATTTAATTTCTTTGCCACGAGTATTATACCTTTTCGTCGGTAGTTTTAGCGTCGAGCCCCGTTCAGGCTTAGAAACGACTGTCCCTGTACTTTTGATTCGCACTCTGGTGGTCTGAACGACACCTCGGACTTGAATGCTTCGCTTGTTGCGTTCGTTTCGGTTCTTCTCCGCGATCGACGGAACGCGCCCGGTCACCCGTCCGTGAATCTAGCCGGCGAGATCGCATCGCGTGTCCTCGCGAGCTCGAAGTAAATTGTTCGGAAAGCTGGGTAACGTTTGAATTTCCAGCGAAAGGTTTACGACTATTTCTCCGTTGGGGCTCATTCGTACCGAATTGAGCGTATAACTACCGTCGGCCGTTCTTGAACCGCGTTATATATGCGTACGCGTACGTGTGTGTGTGTGTGTGTGTGTGTATAGATATACACAGATATATAAATAGGACGTCGAAGACTCGCCTCGGCTGCAAAACTGCCGCGTATTCCGTGAATTTCCAAGAAAATATCGCGGTGCGCTTCTCCCGCAGGTCTATCGGTTATATATACACATACATATATATATCGTTTGTACGTGTGTATAATCTCGCTCTTTATCGCCGATAATTCTCGACGATCGTGTTTGCGTTCCTTTTGCCGGTTGATACTTCCGGCGAGCCGTCGGCCGCGTGTACGCTCGTAAAATCGTAAAATAACCACGCTTACGCGCATCGGGGGCTATCGGCTACGTTCCAACCAAGGATGAAAACGCAGCGAGCCCCGTTCAGTGTGGTGGACGACGGAGAGTGGCGTTCGAGAAAAATGGAAAGGGGCTGATGGCAGCTTCTTGTAGAAGCCCAGACGCTTGTTATTATTATTGTAACTAACTCTGTTCGAAACTCGTAGTTGAGGAATCCTATAGGCGGCTACAGTGAAAAATCTAGAGAAACACGCGTCTCCTGTTGTTCTCCAGCCTTCTCTAGACTTTCGATCGTTGTTAGACAAACTCGGCCGATCGCGACGCGTCTGTAATTTTCCGCGCGTCGGCTAGCGGCGGCTGCGGTGAATTTCGCAAGTTGCGAGATACGAGAGAGGGGCGGCGATGGGCGGCGAGGAGGCGCGCAGTACTTGACACAGGGAGTAGCAATTATTTCGTTTGACCTGGCCGGGTAGCCAGGGCGAACCAATACTCCGAGACAAATTGTCAATTTATGCTTTCTCGTTATTACGCCGTCCTGATCATAGCGCGCGGTTCACCGCGAGCCAACCGAAATGCACACGTATCGTCATATCGAGTGCATTTTGCCAGATACCGGGAGAAATGGCTCGGACGTGGCCGAGCGCGAGCGCAGTCGCCGCTGCCACCGTTCGTTCTGTCGTTTCACCAAGCAGCCGGAGGATCTGCGGCCCGCCACCCTATTTTCCAGAAATTACGCGCAAACGTGCGTCGCGAACGTCAGACTCTCGTCGCGGCCTTCGTCGAGATTCAACGAGACAGGAGATCCAGACCGTCTCAAAAACTCGATCGCGCGACTCGCGACTCTTGAAGGAGTCTGCCGAGGATATTGCCGAGTGTGCGATTTGAATCATAAAACTCGAGTAAAAATCCCGAGGAGAGATTTTGGTTTGGAGGACGATTTTGGAGGGAGGAGCTCGCGAACTTCTTTTCCCTCCGATTCAGCTCGTTCGGCCCTCTTTTCTTACCCGCTTGTGTTTCTCTTTCGCCGACGCGCTCCGGAATCGTCACTGCAACGCCGGCCCAATAGCGTCGTAAAAGGGAATTACTCGAACCGTTCCGAACGCTATCTCGCCGCGCGTTTTGCTACGCCGAAATCCGTATACCTGTCCGCGTAATCGATATTTCCGTTTCGATATCACCGCTCGGTCTCGCGATTCTCCGATTACCTCCTCCTTCCGCGAGGATACTCCTTGTTTTCCGCGATCCAAACACCAAGTCCCGCTATCGCGGCGAGATCTGAAAAAACATTCAAATGTTGACGTGTGCGAATGAAGAACGGATTTTTCAGGAGGAACAAAAGCTTCGCCGGACAATGTATCGACCATTCCGTTCGACTTTGCCATCTTTCCAGCTGCAACTTCTGTTCGCGGAAGAGTTGCGATCCTTTCCGACAGGAAAAAAAAAGTCAATTTGTTTTCGGATTTCTCCTTTCCTTTTTCGAACACACTACGAAAATGTTCCTTTTCGTCAAAACGAACAATCGTCCATCCATCTATTGGAAAAGAAAGAAAAGGCGCAATTACTTCTTGGTCAACTCGATAACTAGTTTCGTGGAAAGTTTCGTGGATCGACACTGTGGGAATTAGAAGATTTCCCGAATCCACGCTCACCCGATGGAATAATCTCTCGCTGAAGAGAGATCCCGATAGTTACTTTGTTACTAGTTGGAAGCCAGTGTACACTACACGATTAACAATTCTACTAGTATCAACTAGTATCGTCGGATCGTGTCATTCGAAGCCGACTGCGTCTGCGTCACTTGACTTTTAAGTTAGATTTTTGTTTTTTTCCTGTTCGTCGAGTCGACGATCGTGATCCCAGAAAGATTCTCCGAGAGTACTCGCGTCGTTAATTGTCTCGGACTTTCGAGAGAGACGAATTCGAGTCGATCGGTCAGCAGGCAGTTGGAGAGCACCCTCGCGGATGGATACGGAGGGGCTATTCACGGGGTTGGAAGATGGCGCGACGGAACAGGAAGCGATAATATTTCATTCGCGGGACTAGAATATCATTTTTCAATAGCGCAGCTTAGCCCAGGAGTTATATCGACCGGGCTATATCTTCCGAACGTTGCCCTTCGTTTTTCCTCCATTTCTCATTCCGTCTGCTTTTTCCCCTCCCTCCCTCCCTCCCTCCCCCCCTCTCTCCTGATCTTGGTCCCTTTTGTTGCCGAGTTTGACTAGGCACACCGACCGCGTGCTCGCGCACGGTACGTGCAGAGCGGGCTCCCGAAAACCGCTTGGCGAGGGCGAGAGCACAGTAAATTCCCCATGCAAATGAGATGGCTCTGATACGCGGGAAATATAAATCCGAAAAACCCCCGCCCTAGGCGGATATTTATGTCTATTATCTGAAGGACCCTGCGAAGCCCCCGGTGCCCCCGCTCCCACCCGTGCCCGTTTCAACTTCCTCGTGATCGGCATCGAAATGGTCCTAGTTGTGTCTAGGAGGTGTCTCGCTCTCTCTACCTCCACCGGCGTTGTCGCTCGTCCATCGGATAATTGTAATCGATAATTGTAACTCCGGCGACGCGCGTGTGTCTCGCGCGGAGATTCGGCAAAAATCACGTACCCACGGATCAGGAAATTTGGAAATTCCACGTCGAGCGTCTCTCGCGCGATTGAAGTTTGTCTGGTATCCGGATGGAGCTGGATCGTGCGTATTTCGACTTTGCATCAACGCGTGCATTTCTGCAAACTTGCCGCGGATGTCTGTCTCGAGAATATAACGCAACTGCTGCGTTGTATTTACTGAGAAAATGGTTTGGCGCGGGACGAGAATAGCCTCGAACATCTCCGTGGCAGAGATGTTGTTGAAACGTTGCTCTTCGGTCGTGAAACAGCGTGTTCTGTTCTTCGAGGAAGCGAGCATCGCTCGATGGGAGGAGGAGATTAATCGGTCGAAATTGTACGATAGCGCACGGTATAGCGATGCACAGGGATGATGTAACGACGCAAAGTCGTTCGATCGTTCCGCGAGTCCGATTGAAGTTGTTCGTTTGCGTCGGCGATCGAACCACGCCGAGCGGCGCGCAACGCGTCATGGAAACCAGGCCCTAATTAGTGCAGCAACACACGGGCAACAGTCGCTTTAATCGCATGCTTCCTATCACCTGAAACGAGTTTCTCGCAAGGGTTATCACGCAAAGTCTCTCGAGGTCTTTAACGCGTCGCGAGTGTTAACGGCTGGCTGACCGAATCACCCGCGCCGACTGCAATAAAATTACCGGCTCTTGTTTTACTGGGTCGCATTTCCACTATCCGCTTTTCCGATCGGCAGTCCGATTCGCGTGTAAGGAGAGTAAAGAAAGGGGGGGGGGGGGCGATAATCGCGCGCAGAATCGCGCGACTGCAAGCGACGACGTGGCTTGTGATCTTGGCTCGTGGAAAACGCGATGATCAAACTCTGGGTATTTTTTTGCAAATTCATACCTCCGCCGGTGTGGAATTTACTACGACGTCGACTTGCTCGTCAAACGTCACCTTTTATATATTTTTCCGCTTTTTATATATATATATATATACTCCTGCGTGGTATCGAGTTTTATCGATACGAACCTCTCGCCGCTAAGTCTAAATTATAACTCAACTCGGGTACCGTTTAAGGGTTAAACGCATGCCGTGCGGGTTTTTCCATAAACGTACAGAACTCTGGAGTCTGGTGGCAATTATCGCAAATTATCAAAAAAAGACGATCGATCCAGTTCGCGGTTGCGTGTTTGCGCTACGTGCGAAAATCTCGAAGAGTCGTTCGCGTAATGTAATTGCGCACGGTACTAAAAATGACGACCTTCTTTCAGAAAAATGCATCGTTCACAGTTGTTGCCAGGGGTTGTTTTCAGATCGAAAACTAGATCAGAAGAGTCAAAACGACGTCGACAATTTCGCGTATTTATCTCCGACGGGATTATTTTTGTATCCCATCGTGCATCGTGTCGAGAAAATTTCGGTAGAAAGTTCAAAAACAGATTATTCGTGCTGACTATTTTGGCGATTCCATCTCGATCAAATCTCTGGTAAATTGTTCGAGATAAGAATTACTCGTCAGTTTCGAGTGTTTCACATCGTGGTGAAACATCGCGCGTGCAATTGTTGTTTATCGACGTTCAGTTTCAAATTAATTTGAATGCGCTTTCTCTGTCGCGACTCGATATTTGCGAGAGAAGAGGAAGAAGGGGGGGGGGGGGTCAAAGCATTCCCGCGCTCTCGTGGTTTTCGTCATTTTCCAAAGGGCGCTGCACGGTGCCCTCGGGGTGCTGCGAACGACGAAAGACTCTTCGCCTCCTCCTTCTGCCTATCTACCCCCATTACCCCTTTTCACCGGCCGGTTCTCTCTTTGTCTTCGATCGAGCCACGTTAGTAGCGGTGTTCCCATGGTGGTCGCGCGCGGGGTTACTCGCTGCTGCAAAGGAGTGGTTTTCAACCCCTTCCGGCCGTCTTCCACCTCCCGATCGCCCGACAGCTCGAACGAGTCTTGGCCAAGAGCCAGCGTATTCATTCCAGAAACTAACCCCCGATCTAAGGGGCCAATTATTTAATCAATTCCACCCTCTTAGCGGCCACACAGACGTATAGACACCGCACAGACCATTCGAGGTACGGAACTGCCGACGACGACAGTGGCGGGCGTCGACAATTGAAATCTCTCCTCCTCCTCCTGCTCCTCCCTCGCCCCGTTCTCGTCGACTCGTGCTTCTCGAGACGACGATTCGATTCCAATCGGCCGGTCACACCGCCACGGTATGCCCATTATATTCACAATGGGACGATTTTCGGGGCAATCGCGAAAACTTCTCGATTTCGGTGCCGCTTGACTCCCGGGGTCGAACACCTATCGCGGATCCTATCGTCACCGGGAGTAACGAGTCGCGACGATCTTGCGTTTTCCAAAAAATTCAACCCGAGGTTTTTCAATGTGACAATCTGACGAGAATATTCCATTTGGAGGGAAACGTCGGAAGCGACGTCAAAGTTCTATTCATAGAACAAACGCGTTTTTCGAACGGTCTTTAGCTCTCGGCTCGGATCGTTACTCGGAAAAATCCGCCTCGCGAAGCGTGGTCGTTAGCTCTTCCCGGAGATATACCTCGGAGACGCGTTTATCGCGGATAAGTCTCGGTCGAAAAATAGAGGCGCGGGGCGCGGCGCGAAACGTCTCGAAACGCTTAAAGGTTTTCGCTTCGAATTAGTGCGGGCAAGTCACGAATTCGTGGCCGGTTCGTAGCAAGCTGGCTGGCTGGCTGGCTGGCTGGCTGGGTGGGTGGTTGAGTGGGTGGTTGGCCGTGTCTCTACCGGCGGCCACGCCAACGTCGTACATCACGAATCCCCTGAGAGAGAGAGAGAGAGAGAGAGAGACCCATCCTCTTGACCGCGTCCATCCGCAATCGCGGTCGTCGTATGTCCGAACGCTCGAACGTTAAACGTGATTTCGGGCTCACGCCCGCGATTCCACGAAATTAATCCGCGTCCGAGCCATCGATTCGCCTCTTCCACTCGCCCGTCCCGCCGTTTATTCTCCACCTACGGGCCACGTCGAAAATTTAATCGAACTCGTTTCTTTCCCGCGTTCGGGCAAGCAGCGTGCGCCGCGCTTTTTAATTTTTTCCGGCCGGCGATATTTATCCGAGCCGATCGACGCGCACCTTGCCTTCGTCGTTCCGTTCGCACGGGCAATTTCCACGGGAATTGAGAATATGCCCAATATAAATACACACGCGTATGTACAGAGTAGTGTCCCAGTTTTTCTCCCCCCGATCAGACGCTGTCGATCTAATAATAAAAATGCGACGTCGCGAATGATAAAAACGTACACATCGTTGGAAACGAGTCGTACTTGATTGTTACGGTCGTGGTAGTTTCGGATTATCCGAATTTTGCGTCAGAGAAGTTTGAACGATAAAGCGTGTCGTCGGAGGATGACGAGCTAATTGGACTAAAATCGCGACAAAATTGGAACGGTCATCGGACACGGAGTAAATTCAGTCTTTCAAACTGTTTGCCGACAGGCGTGACCAACATTTCGAAACCAAGAACATTTGGAATCGAATTCGCAGATCTTCTGTCCCATCCGTTGAACGCGAGTATTTTTAACTATTTTCTCACTTTGATGTTTGACATAGATTGACGACGTTTGATCGGTAAACCTGGCACACACACACACACACACACCCGTGCACGAAATACATATACATATATGTTGTACATACATACGTATAGCGGCTCTTGGATAGACGAACGCATCGATAAAGAAGGAATATAACATTACCGACGGAATGGACGGTAATAGAAATTACATCAGACCGTTCTCTCTCTCTTACTCCCTCCGTCCCCCTCCTGTTCTCCTCCCGCGGCAGCCGAGCGTCGATCGATCCCTCTCGCCGTTTCCAAACTTTTATTTACGCTCTGCTCGAGAGCGCCGTTAATTATTGCCACGAATACCCCCCCGACGAATCGTAACGTAGCCGCGTTACCAGTTTCTCGTGAATTATTCCGTATCGGTTGAAACGAGCGTGCTTGCCCGGAGAGAACCCGGCGCGGCCGCGAACCTCTCCTCTCTCCTCCTGCTGCTGCCCCCGTCCCCCTTCGCCGAATCCTTTTTCAGTGTTTCGATTAAATACGTTCACGTTTATTTTGAGAGAATTCATATCGATCGCCGGGCGTCATTTAATCAACCTCTGACCCCGATCGATCCGTCTCCGCTCGCCGGGCCGGAGAGAACGCGGGGAACCAGCCTGTCTTTCTGGTTCACCGAGGGTCAAACGTCGCGCGAATCCTCCTCGCGCAATCGTGCCGTTCGGCTATTCCTCTGCCCGACTTTGACGAGCGAAGTGTACGTTAGGCTCGATAGGGGCGAGGAGAACCAATTTGCCAGGTTGTTTCTTGCAATTTCGGTCGTTTGATTCCGTATCGTGTTCGAAGAGGCGTGCAACGACGAGTAAATTGCTGTGTTCTCTTTGCGCGAGATCGCCAAAGTGTCGGAACATGTTTTTTTTTTTTTTTTTTTTTTTTTTTTGCGAAATTTTCGTTTTTTTAACGCTCCGTCGTCAAAGTCTGACGTGCTGAGAAATTTAATTATGAAACGCAACATTCCACAGAACGTGGAACAGCCAAAAGGTGCGAAAAGATTGTGAAGTCGAAATATCAGTATACTTTGCTGGAGAATCAGCGAGAACAAATCCACGCGAACGGAGAATGATTAGAATAATTGCGTCACGGGAGGAAGATGAAAAAAGAAAAGAGAAGGATATTTAAATAGGGGTTTCGGGCGTGTTGTATCGGCGATCATTACCGCGATAGCACGTCGTCGGCATCGTGGCAAAAGATCCGCACGTAGCTGACCTATATACCCGGGGAGGGCAGGACGAGCGTGCCAAAGAGAGGAGAGATTCGTATCGCGATCACGACTGCTGGCGCGAGCGGACGCGGGGCTGGCTACTTTCACGCGAGAGCAAACGATTGTACAGCCGCGGCCTTTGGTACGCGAGCGTACCGATTCGCTTCGTTTGTCCAACGCTCCCGACGACAAACGGCGTGTATACGGTGTGTTCGCTGCACGCTTTCGCCCCTATTTATTTTTCATCGGAACGTACGGCGACGCGACGCCAACGCACACGTCGCGCGCCTCTCGTATCGAATTTGACGCCGCGGCAACGTTCGGCCTCGAATCCCCCCCCGTTTTTTCTCCTCCTCCCGATTCGTCGCGCGAAAATTCACCAGTTAGGAGATTCTCGTCAAGGTACGAAACCAAGTTCAAAGCGTGGTAATTTGGCGTTCGATCATTCGGCAGAATCTCTCTTGGGAAATGTTTGGAAAATATCCTGCCGGCAGTGAACGCAACGTTACGCGCGCGTGAATGTATATATATATATATATATGTATATGTATATATGGCAAAACTTGAAATCAATCGGAACGTGTGTACGTAAGAGCAACGGGGTGATGTTTCGTCGGTAAATCTTCGTGCAAATATGTTTCATTTCGTGTATTTTCGCGCGATTTTGCACGATTTAAAATCGATTTAAAATCGTTTCGATTTTAACGCACGATCGCGGTGATGATTAACGACCTGTGACAGGTCGTCGGATATTGCGAAGAAATTTTCGAAATTTTACCCACGATTTCGACCAAATTCGACCAAATCCAACGTTGTTGTCATCGGATAAAACTCCAGTGTCTGGAGTGTCGCGGCGCAGAGGATCACCGAGGAATATTTCAAAGGCGCGAGAGAGACGCATGGGTGGCTGTTGGCGATGAAAAATGTCAAAGCCATCTCGATCTAAGAATTATTATCGGGGAGCCGTTCGTGTCTCGGGAGCGTGGAGGGAGGCGGGAAAAAATCGGTGAAACGGGTCAACTAATGGGTCGACGTCAGGGCAGAAAGATCGGAACAGTTAAGGATGTTCCCCGCGCGCGCCTGCGTTATTACGCGACGAGTCGTCGGACGGGCTGTTTCTCGAGGTTAATTTACACCTTCTCCGACGCGTCGACACGCACGACGAGATATTTCGTGCGTACGTGGCTGAGATTTTTCACTCGCCGTTGTATGCATTTCGGTCGAATATGCGCGGAATATGCGTGGAAATTCGGCCTCGAACGGTGTTGACTCCAGGTTCGAACGAACGACTCATCGCGGCAAGAATAGAAACTTTGCCAATCTGCGAAAGCAGCGCGGAAAAATAAATTGCTCGGATCATTGGAACGTAAACGTTGCGTAATTACGATCCATTTTACGCATTCTTTGCCAGAGACTACGTTTCTATTCGTTGCTCGAGCCAAGTTTCTAGACGCGTCGTCGAGTTTCTAGCAAGCAAGTTCTCCGCTTGTTATTAAACTTTAATAAATAGAAACGTTGCGTTAATGTTGCACGAACTACGGTTTTACTCGTCATTAAGGTAAAGTTTCTACCTGTCAACGATAACTTAATTTGATGATAAATAGAAGCACAGTTTGCAACGGGGAATGCACAAAGGTTAATCCGCACTGCGATAACGTTTAAAGTGACACTTTCGTCCAAAGTGGTTCACAGATCTTTTGCGCCTCGTCGTCGAACTTTCAAACTGTCTTCGACAAATTCCAAGAAAAATTTTCGTACGTTCAAAGAAAGAACCCGAAACGACGAGGAGAAACAACGAGGAAGCGTGGTGGCGCGTCGCAGAGAGTAACAAACGAAATTGAAAACATCGCGAGCTCGAGGCGACCGTGCGCGCAAGTTTTCTTCGCAGTTTTATTCCGTCGATCTCGTCCCCCCTTCGAGGAATTTTTTAATAACGTCCCGCTGACGGACGGGATCGTAACGTCGTTAAGAGTCGTTAAGAGAAAAGGGATGGATCGCAGTGCTCGTGCAGGAACGCGAGCGTTAACGAGCGGACCGCTTCGAGGATCGCGAAGCGTTCTCCGCGACACGGTACACGGACTCGACTCAACCAGCTTCTTTCAGGGAACATCAGCGACTCGCAGTACATCACATACATGACAAGTAAGTACGAACAAGTACGCGCTGTGCAGCGAGAAACGCAGCGAAGCGCGTCCTTTGGATCTCTCCGAGACTTTGCAATTGAACGTCACGTTCGAATTCGATGCTGATCATTTGAAAAATTTCGTTCGGCGAAATTCCTGGCAATTTTCCGAATTATCTCGACCGTCGGATTGAATTGACAGAATCCGGAATCTTTGAAATTTTTGCGATACGAGCGTAACGCGATATTCCTCCAAAGTCGGCGATGGTGCCAAAGTGGTTGAATTTCCTACGATCGTCGATGCCTGGCCGGAAAAAACGCAGCCGAGTTTTTCGCCCGCCATTTTCTCCAGAGATTCGAAAGAGAGCGAAAAGAGAGAAAGAGAGAGGGAGAGAGGGCGGCAAGAAAGCGGGAAAGCGGAAGGAGAAGAAAAAGAAAGAGGGGGGCGAGGGTGGCAAAGGGAACGTCTGGACGACGTCTGAAGGAGTTCGTTTCGCATGGCCGCGTCTGTGTTTCCTTGCGTTTCAAGGGCCTCGTTAGAGTTCGCGGCGAACCGCCGTAAATCGGCCCTGTTTTCGACGGTAGGAGGAGAAGGGCAGGCGGGTGGGTGGGGGGGAGCCAGGCGGCTCGATTTCGCTTGGACGACCGGCACCGATCTAAATTTCAAATCCCCGCTAATGTGCATTTTTGCGAGCGCGCGGGTCCGAGGCCTCTTATCGGCCAGGTGTACTACACGCTTTGAATTTCAAATTTCGCGCGCGCTACCCGTGTCGATCGTGCACATGTGCATGTGCATGGTGTGTGCGTGTGTGTGTGTGTGTATGTGTGCGCGCCAACCGACCAACTTTCGAATGTTTCTGCCCGCTTATGTGCTGTCATTTGTTTCCCCTCCCCTCCCCCTCTCTCCTCTCTCTCTCTCTCTCTCTCTCTCTGCTAGATAGCAGCCGCCGATCTACGATATCTAGCGGATTTTATTTATGGCGGCAGCGACTACGTATCGGAATTGATTCCGTGATTTATTCCGTGAACCGTCCTTTCCACCGTCGGATCCGGTCGATACCGTCGAAGGGAGAGCCTCGCCTCGAAATCGAATTTCGAGCGACAGGTTTTTCCTTTCGAGTCGCGATCTCGTTTTCGTCTTTCGTACGCGACCTGGCCAACGAGAGAGCCTTATTAACGAGAGAGAGAGAGGAACCGACGATAAATTTTCCCTTCGATCCCTGCGCGTTACGTTCGGTCTCGATCGGCGAAAGTGGCAAGCGCGCGATAAGCGATCGCGCATTAAGGTCACGGAAAACTGTCTCGCCGTGTAATTTACGCAACGGGGACGAGGAAGAAAGAGGTGTCCGCGGGGAGGCGGGTAGAATCGAGCGGTACTACTTGGCCGCCGTCAGTCTTTAACGACGGTATAACTCGGTAGCTTTATCTCCGCCGGTAATTTTCACTCGCCTGTACGTTCTCGCGCGCGCGAGAGCGCGGTTTTTACGGATCTTCTTAATGCACGAGACGACTCGCTCCGGCTAATTGCGCTCGCCTCGCTTGCGAGGAGCGGCCGACGATTGCGAAACTTCTGGCCGCGCCAAGTCAGGGCAAGAAAGTCGCGCTGCCACCGGCCGCTAATTGAAGCGCAATTAACCGCGTTAAAACGTTGGCCGTTGATCAGGCCGGCGGTCTGTCACCTGCCGCGGCGCCCCGATCGTTGACTCTCTCCACTTTCCAATCTCTCTCTTCGCTCTCGAACGTGTATCTGAGACTTTCAAGCGAAGAATGTGGGAAACAATTCGTTCGAATCGCTGCGAAACAGACGAACGCGACGAGCTCGAAAAAGACTCTCGAGATCGACGACGATGATCGTCGTTTCCAAATTACCGATAGCCTCGAAACTTTCAAATTCCCGTGCTCGTTCGGGAAACGGCGCAGAAATTCGGTGTTTGAAAAAAAAAAAAAAACAAAGGAAGGCGGTATCCGCGGAATCCGCGCGCAGTTGAAACACGACCGAAACACGACGGTTGTGCGAGGCAAACTCGGTATCCAGGGGGATTTAATTTTTCAAGTATCGCCTCGGCCAGAGACCGAAAAGGTCTCTCTCCGTTTCGTAAATGCTCTTTTAAATGGGTCTGAAAGCACTATTAGCGTTAAAAGCCAGTTACCAAGCCAAGAGCCCCGCCGGCAGCTTTCGTGGGGCCGGACTAAGCCGCGACTCCGCTGAAACGGAGATAGGAAAAGTGCTCTCCGGATATGTCTCTTGGATCGCGCGCGCGCGCGCGCGCGTGCACGATCAAATGCCATTCCGTTTCTTGAAATAAAAATTTCAAAGGCACGCGGGAAATCGAGCAACCGAGAGGAGAGAGAGAGAGAGAGAGAGAGACTCTTTTCCCTCTCGTTCGGAATTTACTTTAGCCCCCCGCCCCCCTCCGTTGTTCCCGCGATCTCTGGATTCTTTTGGATCGTTGCCACGCGAAATGCAACGTCGCTCGTCGTTGCCGTGTCTCGTACACGTCGACGACGTTCTTCCATGATTAGGCTGTCACGCGAGCCGCTCGCTGCGAACGTGTTTCTCCGCGCGCGTGTCTGTGACTCGGTCAAATTTAGTAGGCGACACACAGAGAGCAGCAAACGACGGGGAGATATCTCGAAGACGACGATCTCCCGACGGGTGTGAGACGCAGGAGGCCAAGAGAGCTGAAGCTACTTATTTAGAATATTGCTGGCATGCATTTGCATAAATTTAGTGCAGGCCCTACGGCGGGTTTCTCGTCTCGCCGCGTCGCGTCGCGTCGCGTCGCGTCGCGTCGCCCACCGTTATAGATCCGTCGAGACCCCCTTAAGTGCCGCAGATAGACCCGAAAAGGTCCTAGTCACTTGGACCCCGCCTTCTCTGACCCTTCTCCGTTCCCTCCGTCTCCTTTCGCGCGCATCATCCTCGTATCGAAACGCGCTCGTAAAGAAAACGCTCGGCTGTTTGCTCGGGCTGGATGCAAATTCCGGAGGGGGAAGCCGAAACGTACAACAACGACGGCTGAGCGCGGGGTGGATGGCGGAGCGCGTGAATCATCGGCCGAAACGACCGAGAACATGGCATCTCGTGGATTTTCGTGGCTGGCACGCATACATATTCAAATTGAATTATCCGCCCTACCAGACGCGTTGATTCGAAATCGTTCGACGGGCTGATCTCGTGGAAAAGAGAGAGAGAGAGAGAGAGAGAGAGGGAGAGGGAGAGGGAGAGGGAGACACCCCGGACCATACCTCGGCACTCGGTTCACCCGGAAATCCGGGCGCGCATCCTCGCCATTGTCCCTGAGCCGCTTGGACTTCCTAGACTAATGGAAATTCCTGGCGAGAAGTTGGTTAAAACGCGATCGCTTTGCATACGTATCGAAGCCGAAGCCGAAGCCGAAGCCGAAGCCGAAGCCGAAGCCTCTCGGCAGCGATTCTCCCTCGGGTGCGCGAGTCGTCCGCTCCCATTTCGCTTTCCCTCGCATGAGCGCGTGCAAACGCGTCGTCGGCGCAGGCACGCGCGTGTGGCCCCACGTGTCCGCGTACCGGGCACGTTTCACCCTCCTACGAAGGGGAGGGAGGGGGTGTTGAAGCCGCATCGTGAGTGTCCTCGCTTGGACGTGTATTTCATCACTCCAGCCGGGAGACGGCTGGATTGGTAATTTCGCGAAACGAATTTGATAATTTCGAACTTTTGCTTTTCCTTCTTTTCGTTTTCGACGGAACTTTGCGAACGATAGCGTAGTACTGCTCGAAATATCGTCGAGAACGATCGATGAAACGTTGTTTTCCAACCACCGTGTTAACCGTGCGCTCTGTTTGTCGAGTTGTGGGTATTTTCGTGACGGTGTTTTCCTTCGACGAAAGAAATCGCGAGTCGTGAAACGACTGAAAAGAAAAGGGAAGAAAAGGAAGAGCGAGACGGTGGGGTGGGGAGGGGGGAGGGGGGATGGAAGGCATGGAAGAGGAGTAACGAGTTCTCTTCCGTGTCGCACGGTCGACGCCGGTGAAATTGTTTTTTCGCTCTTTGTTCGCCGGTGCTCGTCGGTTTTGCGTTACTTATCTCGTTAAAGAAACGCGAGGAACGGATAATCCGCAACCGACAAATCGCGGCTGCCGGGTAGAAACGACCGGTCGCTCTTTTCACAGTCGTAACTTTATCGCGAAAGAAAGAGCAACGACGGCCAGGCCGGCAGAAGGCGGAGTGGAAGGAACGGCGCGTTGGAGAGACGGCGGACGCGTTTGTGTCGGTGGTTAGCTGCTGGCAGCCGCCGCCAGTGGAAACAGTGGAACAAGTACGGTAAGGATCAGACGCGGCGAACGAACGAACGAGACGAAGTTACCAAGTAATGGATGCTTTAATTCCAAAGGAATAAATTGCAATTTTTTCCAGCGGCGCAAAGTCTATTCGGCGTTCGCGTTAAAAATCCCGGAATTCAATTAAACGCGGCCGCCAGCCACAATCCCGAATTGAAATCTTGAAATTTCATATTCGAGCGCGTCCAAGCCCAATGGGACGGCGTGGCCCGGCCTATCCTCCTCCGCCCCCGTTCGAATTTCACGGACAGAAAAAAAAAAGAGAAAAAAAGAAAAAATAGAGCGATACTCGGTTTCGAGAAACACGGCCGGTTAAGCTGTTTTCACCGTAAAATCGTTACGTTTCGTTTTGTCGCGCCGCGAATAGACGGGCTCGCCGGGAAAACGGGCATTAAAATTTCACTCGGACGCGTTAGAATACCGACCGGCTTTCCGTCGACCCGCGTTACTGAAAAACCGAAAAGGGACGGTATCAGCTATTCCGGGCATTGTTCGACTTGGAGTTAAAAACGCCGACCGGGAGTACGTCACTTTTTTTCGTTTATATCTCCCAATTGACGATGCATATTGATAAGGTAAATTCATTTATTCGTACGATCGAGTTCGATCCTCTCGACCTGTCTCTCTCTCTCTCTCTCTCTCTCTCTCTCTCTCTCTCTGCTATCGTGTCACGCGCATCGAAGATTTCAATCGAAAAAGAAATTGCAGAGGCGAAACATATTATACGTTTTTACGGGAAAGATTGAGAACGAGCGTAACGGCGTGGCAAGCAATAATACTTAAACGCCAATGACGGTGCCCCGGCATATAAATTCAATTTCACGGTTGGCCGGAGAACGGCGGAAAATTTTCATTATTTAATCCCACGCGTGGGATTCTATTCTCCCATTGTTGGCGCATTGTGCCCCCATACAAACGAGTAGAAAACGCCGAGAAGCTTTTCGTGAAACCGAAGCCTGGCCTGCCGGGCGCGCTCTGCTTGCTGCTGCTGCTGCTGCTTGATACGCCAACACCCGTGCACCGTGGATCGAGGAGAGGGGACGGTTGAAAACCCATTTAAATTAATATTTGCCCTGCACACGGCCGACCGAGAGGTCTCGATCGCGTGGAATACACGCGTCGACTCTGCTGCCGCCCCCGACACCGTCGACCTCGCGTTTCGATATTCGCTAAAATGCGAATAAGGTTCGCGCAATTATTTGCGATAAACCTGCGCTCGCGTAATGTACACTCGACGTGGATGAAGCCGCACCCCTCTGACGTCGCCGCACCGCACCGCGCCACGCCACGCCGCCGACGTCACAAACACCACGTCGTGCTCCGCCACTACGACCACAACCACCATCGGCTTGCTGCGTATCGTCGTCTCTCCTCCTCCTCCTCCTCCTCCTCCACCTCCTCCGTCAGGCGAACGTCATCGTTCAACGATGAGAATCCACCATCGTTCGCGCATAAACTACCGTGTTTACAATCGATGCCCGAGCGAAATGCCAGCGCGACGGCTGCATGCGCGGAATAGAATCGCTGTGCGCGGTGTGTGGCAACCTGCGTCGGGCTGGCTTGCACCTGCTGCATCCACTTGCGTTCCACTTGGTCTCTCTCTCTCTCTCTCTCTCTCTCTCTCTCTTTTCGCGAGCGGTTCAACGAGATCACCGATGAAATCACCGTCCACAATTTCCACACCTCGATTTCGACTCTCAACTTTCCGCCTCTAAAGCGTAAGTCGTTGTTCACTCTGTAACGATCGACAGTCGGTGACGTGCGGGCGTTGCGCGAATTTTCAAATTTAATCGCCGGATCGCCGGTTTTTTTTCTTCTTTTTTTTTTTTTTTTTTTTTTTTTGCAACGAGGCTGGGCTGCTATGCACAGCACTTTTTTGGACGCTCATACACGTTCCGTGCATTTTTCAATTTGCGTTTCCTCAGTTTTCCATTTGCGCGTGGAAATCCCGTGAATAACCGATGACGCGATTGTGACGCGTCGGGCGATTCTCGACTTTAATAATCGATGACGCCGCCGCTGTAATTTCATGCGATTTTCAACAGTTCGGTGACTGATGACCGCCCCCCGCCGCCGGCGGTCGTAAATTTTTAACGGAATCCGCCGGTGCCCGTTAAAGGTTTAAAGTAGCCGGTCGTTAGAGCGTTAATCACGGATCAACCAATCGACCGAGCCCCGTCCGCCTCGTGGAAAATCTCCGCCCGCGCGAGAACACTCGGCGCGGCACAAAGGCCCCGATGCCCGCCGATCGATTCCGTAATACGTTCGGCAGTAGGTAACGCGTAATTTTATTCAAATCTCATGCAGATTGCTCCGTTATCGGCTACTTTTTCAATTACGTCGCGGCAGGCTATAAAGCGTAATAGAGGCGAAGCGCGCCGCGGGCGAAACTTTTTCTCTCCGGCCCCAGCCTCCGCCTCTCTCCCATTCTCTGCTCGGAGAATCCTGCCAAACCGGTATAAACTTTAAGCATGAGATACGGCTCGGACCGGTTTTTACTTTGCGCGAGAGGAGAGAGGGCCGCCACGATCCTTCGTTATTACGAACTTTCGGCTGAAAATAACCGTCCGATGTTTATCCTGATTCCCGGCGCCCAACGCGGATAACGCTCGATTCGCGCGCGGAGACCCGTGACTAATGAATTCGCGAGGCCGCGAGCGGAAACCTCGAATTCTTTGTCCGTTTCGAAACGGGGGATCGCTACTACCGTTCGTTCGGAGCGGCGTCCTCGCGCCATTTTTTTTTCTCCCCCTCGGCCATTCGTTTCGGCCGAACGCGTTCCGTTTCGCGATCTAATTTTCACCAGCGTTTAATCTTTCGAGCTCTCGCGAGTCTGCACGCTCGAGGACTTTTTTCCTTTTTTTCTTCTTTTTTTTTGAAAATGCATCTCCAACGCTTTGGCCGTTTCGAAGATGCCCGAGCTCCTGTCCAATATCCTTCGCGAAACAGCGTCTCCCGTTTTTCACTCGGATACCGTCGACACGCGCCTGAAATTTTTTCTGCAACCGCGCCTCGTCTCGTTTCTTCAAAGACGTCCGGGTTTCTAAATCGTCGCGACCACGTAATTTCTTGCACGTCGGCTCGGGCGAGAATTAGCGAAACGCAATTACCAGAACCCTATTCGGTTTCCTTTCTAAAACGATCTGTATACTACCTTTCTCTCTCTCTCTCTCTCTCTTTCTCTCTGCGGCTTTTCAAATTCCCCGTGTTTCCCTCTTTTCCGTCCGCGTTTCTCAAACTCTTCGCCGCGGCCGCAACTCGCCGAGGATTTAATGAAAACGAGCGAACGATCGCTTTTGATGGCGGAAAGTCGAAAACTTGTTTGCCCCTTCTCCGTCTCGTTGCACGGGGTCTCTCGCTCGCCGGTAATGCGGCCCAGCGGCAGCCGCTTTAACGAACGCCCCGTCGATCCCTCGAACGGAAACGCAATTCAGCACCGCGTTGTAATTTGTAAACTACGCGCTCCTCCTTTCTGCCGCCCGCTCCTCCGCGCAGTTGCATCCGATACCGATACTCGCGCGGCAGTGAAAAGTGGAAAAAGAACACGCTGCCATCGGCGAATAGCTCCGTTGAATCGCTGGATCTCTCGGACTTAATCTCGTCAACGTTGAACGAAAGTGTCGGTTTTAACCCTCTCCTGTTGCCGCCTAACCGTTTTTTTTAAACTTTAAACGTTCGAGCGTCACCGTCGGCGCAGTTTTTTCAGCGAAAAATCGACGAAATTTGCACGAGATGAAAAATATATCCGTCGAAAATTACGCGCCAGTTCGGTTCGGAACTCGATCGCAGAAATGGAAAACATAAACGGAAAGGGTCGAAGAAAGTAGAGCAGCGGCGGCCCCCGGATTTAAGAGCTTCCGGATTCCGGTTTTGCGGTTGTTTATCGCGTAGCTCTTTCACGGTCGATCATAAATTATCATTGGGCAACGGTGGCGCGGCAGGTGCTTTTGATACGCTCTGCACCTCGTTCTAAATAAATATATCTGTGTGTACACACACACACACACGTGCATCTGGGCTGTCTGAATTTTAGTCGAGAGAAATACCATCCGCGCGTGAAAGGATGGAAACCTACCCGCCCGTCGTTTGACTCGTTAAAGTCATTTTTCAAAATCACATTGATCTTTAGAAATTTCGTTGCTCCTCCCTTCTCTCTTTTGGTAGCCAGCAAAAAAAAAGAAGAAGAAAGAAAAAAAGAAAGAAAGAAAGAGAAAAAATAAAATGCCCTTTCAGCTCGCGTCGCTCGAATGGAAGACTCGCCGATGGTTATTATTGGAATTTTGTAAAATTTTCGCGCGGGAGTTGTTTTCACCGAGGCGAGGGAAGCCTCAGCTCGCGCGAGAGGGAAAACTCATTTGGAGTGGCGGACGAGCCGTAGCCGGATATATTTAAAAATCCATCGATCGGCCGTCGCGCGCGTGCACTTGTCGCGAGGATTGCGCTCGATTAATGCACCAGTTTCGAACTATTTCGTTATGATAATCGTCACGTGTTCGACCACAATGCGACCCCGCGCCGGATAGCAATAATCTCGAACGAGCGATTCGATCAAAAATTATCGACGGTTCGCCGATGGAATAATATTTACCTTAAATTGCATCGCGCGCGTGCATCCACCCACCCCCTTCCCGCGCAGTTTTCATCGGTGGCCGGAGAGTGCCACCCGTCTCCCCGATAGATTAACACGTTCCGCGTTCGCGTTCGCGTTCGCGTTCGCGTTCTCGTTCGTTCGCCGCGAATTTCCCTGCCAACCAGCGTCGGCGGTCGCGCCGCTCTCTTCTCTCTTCTCTCGTCGTCGAACCACCCTCCCTCGACATCGTTTCCACCCTTTCCCGCCATAATCTTCCATTTTGCCAACGACAATTTTTTTTTTTTTTTCGCCGCGTGCTGCGGCAAACTCGTCGTCGCGTTTCAATTCGATTCGACTCGAATTCCATACGATTCGATTCGGCCCGGCTCGATTCCATTCGATTCCATTCGATTCGATTCGGTCACATTCGATTCGGGCTGTGGATACGTCGCCGATTACGAGATCATCGACGATCGATTGCAAGTCCAAAGGACAGAGACTGCGTGTCTGTGTGTGCGCGTACGTGTCAGTAGATTCGCTGAAACGGATCACGTCGCGTTTAAACCAAAGTTCGCGTATTTTTTCCCGAGTATACGATGCTCGAGCGATTAGAATGCGAACAAATGCATTTAGCCATCTTCGACAGACGTTTCACGTTTCATTCAGTTAGTCCAGTATCCGTGTATTCGGATGAAAATCAACAAGGTGCTAAACAGATAAAAAGATCTGAAATTTCGTCCGATCCGGCACCGATCGTTCCGCTCGTCCATTCGTCGAGGCGAGTGTAATTCCTTTCTTTCCCCGAGCGGAAGATCGAAAAAGTCGGCGGGGGCGTTTTCATTCGGGACCGGCGATCCATGGAAGAGTGGCCATAAACGGTCCGTGCGATCGCAAACTTTCGAGACCAATTTAATACTTGGCCGGTAGTCTCGCTCCAGATAGCACGACTCTTGGTCCGGCCCCTCTGTTTCCAGCGGGGACAGCAGCGTCGTTGTCACAGCGTGAAGGCTCTACGGACCAGAAGAGAGAGAGAGAGAGAGAGAGAGAGAGAGAGAAACTACGAGAAACGGGACAAAAGGTGCCGTATCCATCCATCGCGGTGAACCAAGGCGTCTCTTTATCGTCTCGGGCAAAAGTGCCCTGAAATTTTCATTTCCACGTGTTAAACTCGCTAATTCCGTGCGGCGTGTGTTTCCCCGCGACACGCGACGCGTTCACGCTGTTTGTCCGCTGGATTCGGGCGTCGCTCGATTTCCTGCGATAGCAAATTTCGTTTATCGAGTTTACACGAGTTTCCATCCTATCGAATCTACAAATGTCCGGAACAATGTTTTTTTCCCCTCCCTCCCTCCCTCTCTCTCTCTCTCTCTCTCTCTCTCGTTGATATTTCGTGTTTTTTTTTCTTTCTTTCTTTTTTTTAATTCTTTTTCGCTTGTTGTATCTGCGTTGTTTTCCGTCGAGCGCGACATGTTCGAGCGGAAAGTTTGCTCCGTCACGAACCAACATCGGGCTTAACGCGATCGTAAACACCGTCTAATCCGATCCGATATCCTCTCTTTTCCTTCGATCGATCGGAAATTACGTGTAATTTTCGTCTCTCTCTCTCTTTCTCTGGTAATATTCGCTGAGTTTGGTCGGCGAGACACGTTCAGAGACGTTCGTAACTCTTCGTACGAATACTAAATCTTTGGCCACGTAAGTTTGCTACATTTGGAGACCATCGATACTTTGGCGAAAAATTGCAAAATATCTCCACGTGGAAATTGATGAATTTATCTAAAACTTCAATTGTTACGTTACATTATCGTTGGTACTATATCAACACTATATTATAATTGTTATAGTAGTGTAGTATAGTATGATGTATTGTAATTGTAAATATAGCGTATCGCGATACAGCAGATAGTACATCGCCTATAATGACAGTACAAGACACAGTCACAGTTACGCAACATTATCGTTAATATGAATAACAGTATCGTGGAAAGATACGAACACGTAGGGATACTTCCGCGATTCCCCGTGCGTGTCACTCGGCGATTTATTAACGGAGGAACGTAGCAGCGATCGGGCGAGTGAAACAGCCCGGAGGGAACTACTTCGACCACCTCTAATCGAAGGCTCTGCTTTGATCTTGCGTTCACAGGTCCGCCGACGATCCTGGTGAGGCCGCAATCGCAGCAGGTGAAGGCGGGAGGAATAGCCAGCTTCTACTGCACGGCGGAGGGCGCGCCACCACCTCAAATCCACTGGCGAAAAAACGGAAAACGAGTTTCCCGTAAGTTGCAGCAGCTTTTCGCTCCTTTGTTCCGTCGTTCTCGCCATCCACGCTCTCGTCCATGGGCCATGTTTCCATAAAAATTGCGAGACACGCGAGCGATCGTTCCGCCCTCGTTGTGGCAAAACAGTATCGTAAACTTTGATTTTCGTCATTGTTTTCTAAACAATCGTCGAAGCAATTCAACGCGCGTGTTTCGACGTTGCTGCCGCCACGTAAATCCGAGCTACTAATTTTTAAATTTGTTTAGCTCTCGCGCTAAATGACACCGCGCGTTCCACGGCCGGCTGGCAGAGCACAATCAGGTACTAATTTTTCACTCGATTCCTCCCTCTGCCCCACCCGCCGTAAATAAACCCACCGTTAAATTTAACTTGGAATTTCAACTGGTCGATCGATAACATTTATTCAAATTACACACGCGCGCGGGCGTGATTTATCTCGCTTCAAGATACGTACTTGCGAACGAAATACACGTGCGAAATTCAAACAACAAAATCACGAGCGAGCGAGTTGTATTAATGGTTGTACAATCGTTTCCCGTTCAAAAGCGGACAAGTGTCCGACGACTTATGAACGCGCGAGCATTTTTCGCACGGACGATGAAAATCGCGTCGATACTCACTCGCTGATGTATTTATTCGCCGCGTCGCTGGCCTCCCTAGCTTCTCATGCCTAGCTCCTCGTTTTTCGGTTTCTCTTCTTCTCCTCGCGACTGCCACGTTTCATTATCGCTGAAAGTGATTTTAGCGGGGTGCAACGCTGATGCAACGAAAATTAGCGATTGGTTGATCTGGGTCGTGTGACTCGCGAGAGGGCGTGGCGTAGACCTCGAGTAGGAGTGGCGTTGTCTGGTGCGATGTGATTTCTTTCGTATCGATTCAAATGTTTGCATATCGATAAAACTTTACGGCAGAAAAGTCGTCTGCATTTCCTAGTTCAAAACAGTTGCTTCTGGGCCTTTTAGTGAGACGAATCGTACTGGAGTACAAGTCGTGCAGTTTTTTTTTTCTCCTCCCTTTTCCTTCCGGTGTCGTATCGTATCTTCGCTCTTCGTCGCGTACAACACCGTCTCGTCGAGTTTTTCTTCTCCTCAACTGAATTTCGCGCTCGCTCGAGTACCGGAAGCACCGGCTGCTGCCTACCGGACTACGGCCGGTCCCTTCGTTATATCCCGAGTTTCCAAAGACGGGTTGCCGAATCTTCCGGCGAATCTTCGCTGCAAGACGCGTTGCTAGCTGGAGCAGACGCTTCTTTGGAGTGGAAAGCCTCCGGCCGCGTGTTTCCATGTGTTCGTTACCCTCGCCAGACTGGCTTCCGGTTCCGAGAGACCGTCTCGCCGCCCGCCCTGCTTCACTGTGGTTTCACTGTGGATGCGAGTGGAGGCGTAGTTGTTATTCCCTGTCTTTGCTCTCGAAATTTTCTAATTTTTCGTTAAACGATTGAATTCAATGGGGCAGCTGGAAAATTTACGACTTCACCAAATTTACGAGTGAAGTTCACAATCAAGGGTAAACCATCCTCGTCGTCTGCCTCCAGCAGCCACCTCTAAAATGCTGATTAGTTTGTGTTTCTAAAAACAACAAGCAGACCCCCGCGTGATCTCGCGACTCTCTTCTCGGTCGGCAGGAATCTGCCTGTTTCCGTAACAACCGAGGAGCGAAGTGATTCCAGGAATCACTCGCAAAGTTGATCTTTCTACTCTGCCAACTTCTCCCCGTAGCTGCCGCGCGAGTGTTCCGACGTCGGTCGAAATTTACGTCAAAGAAGAGAAAATGTATCCTCCCTCGAAATTGCCAAGCGACTGTCAGATTTTTAACGATCCAAAGTGACGCGCGAGATGCACATAACGAAGTGTGTAAAGCGTCGAAAATATATTTCCGGGTTGTCCGGAAAGTTCGTGCCGATCTTTTAATATCTAATGTTTAACAAATGTATACTAAAATTTAAATTTCTTCCGCGTTTCAATTCTCCTTCAAAATCGGCGATATTTGAACGGCGTTTAAACACATTTGAAACAAACCTCGATGTCCTTTTCGATAGTAATTGTCTCGCGGCGACGGGGAGAAATCGAGGTCGAGAGCGCGCCACTGCAAACGAGACAGAAAGTAACCGGTGGCGCGCGTTTCGCACGATCGCGATCAACTTCGTCGCGCGTCGTTATCCACGAATTTCGCTGGATTAGCGAATTTCGTAGCCGCGAGCCAGCTCTCGGCTACGGGAACAATCGTCCGGGAGCGGAGGATAAAAGCGACTCTCCCGTTCTCCGTTAACCGGTGCGCGATTTTTCGCGGCGTTGCAAATTCCCGGCGGGTTGGTCGGAACCTTGGATCCGGTTCCGATTTCGGCCCCGCTCGAAGCTTCAAACTTCATTAACATTCGAACGTCGAATTCGTGGTCTTGTTTTGCCTCGACGGGCGAGAATTACGAAGCTAAAGTCCGATCCCCCACATTCCTGATCTAGAGAGGGAGAGCGGTCAATCGTTATCAACGCCGATTTTCCAACTCTGTTACGTATCTTTCGATCGTTCGACTAAATGTCGTCCCTCTCGTGCCGCAGTGTCTCAGTCACGGTACCTGGTGCACAACTACGAGAACGGAGCACTGCTGCGGATCGAGCCGGTGAGGCCGGTCCGCGACAACACGCTGTACGAGTGTCTGGCGGAGAATGGAGTCGGCGACGCCGTGTCAGCGGAGGCGCAGCTCCGGGTCTACGAAGGTAAGCGAAGGATCCAATCTCTTTTTCGAAATAATAAATAAACGATCGTTTCGTCGATCGGCTACGACGTACGCCTACGCGTATCCGATCCAGCCAGCCAGCGAGCGTTTTCGCGGAGGAAACTTTCGCCTCGGCGTGCACATCGGCGACATCGTCGTACGGCTATTAACGTTACCGCGCTGGCAAACGGCGTAGTCGAAATTTAATATTTAACGAAAGGCTGCTGGGAACAGCTGCCGCCGCCGCCGCCGCGGCGCATACGCGATCGTGTACCAGAGTTTTCAACGATGCAGGTAGATCCTCTTCCCCCCTCCGTATACGCCCGGTTACGCTTTCCCAGCGTTGGAATTTTTCAGCAGTGTTTCAGGGAACAACAGATCGTAGATATTGTCTCGTCACGGCTAGACTGTTCTATTTCCTTTCTTTTTCTCTTTTTCTCTTTACACGTGCGTAAAAACGTGAGATTTTGTTTTAACTCCGTACCGGTCGAAATAAAGTCTCAGGGGCTAAGGGATGCAATTACAGAACACTTCGTATGGTTGTAAATTATTTATTTGGAGGAAGAATGTGTACACGAGGCTCCTTTATTTTTACACGCGTGGGAACGAGATTTTCTTCGTACTTTACTGCCGAGGTACAGCCGCTGGAGACTAATGGGTGCAGTTATAAGACACTTTGTTCTATTTGCAAATTATTTATGCAGAGGAAGAATGTCCATTTTGTACATTTTATTCTATGCGTTGCACAACATTTCAAGAATTTATTTTAAGAATGTTTATAAGAGACTCTTTAATTCATGCGGATCGTGGAAAAAGAAATGAGCTTTTCAGAAGCGAAACGTTCAACAACATCTGAAGAAAGACGACTCGTTTTCTTCGTAATCGTCGTTTGCTTCTCTGCGTTTCGAATTATGAAATACCACGAGACCGAGCAACTCAGCCGTGAATATGAGTTGCAAGATATCCTCACTCTTGCGATGACCAAGACGGGCATCGTTCGCTTCAAACGTTCGTCCATTGCTGTGTTCGCGTAGACGGTTGAATTTAATTCAAATCGCGCGAAGAGAGAGAGAGAAAGAACCGTATCGACAGTGTGCAGTGTTGTAACAAACGGCGGAGAGGATGGTCGGTGGAAAGATGATCGAAATACTCCGGAGACTGCACCCGGTGAAACAACACCGGGTTGTATAACGAGCCGAATTCCGTTGAAATTAAACGAAGCATTTCTTCTTTCGCTGTTGGTTCCGACGGCGCGATCTCTCTCTCTCTCTCTCTTTCTATTTATACGGAAGAGCGAACAGCTTAATGGCGCCCAGTTCGGCGACCAGGCGGAAGGCGACGTAATAGAAAAAAGAGAGAGAGAGAGAGAGAGAAGAAAAAAGAGAAGAAAAGGAAAGGCGACTGCCGCGCACCTGGAAAGCTTACCCTTTTCCGGGAAGAATCTCTTAAACTTTCGCGAAACGCCTTAATTGGCTTGGCCAGCTTTTTAATTCGATTCCAACTTCACCTCGCGGATATTTTTGCTCGCAGTTTCTCGTATTCTTCGTCAGAAAAAAAAAAAAAAAAAAGGAAGAAGAAGAAGAGAAGAGAAGAGAAGAGAAAGAAAGAAAGAGAAAAAGAAGGGGTGGGGGGAGAAAGAAAAAGAACCGTCCGTTGCGAGAAGTCGTGTTCCGAAGCTTCTCTCCTTCCTCTTCGTCCCCGTCTCTCTTTCCGTTTCCACCGCCGCGATCGTTTCTACTTTTCACCCCCTCCCCTCCGCGGTCCTTCTACCGGACCGCGAATTCGACGCCTGAAATTCGTTGGGATTTTTGTCAGTTTTTTTCGTCTCTCCCCCTCCCTTCTCGTTTCTCTCTGTTTCTCTTTTAACTATCGATTTCCAACAATTTCGCGTCAGTGCCACTTGCCATCGGCAAACCGGCAACCAGGCCATCGTAAATCGTTGGATATTCCGATCGGATCTCCCAAATTTCGGCCGCGATTTCGATTGATTTGTTATGAAATTGACTCGGCCAGATGATTGCTTTCCCACCCGGACGAGATGATATATCCCTCTGTCTCTTCTATTCGTTGCGGATTTCCCCCCCCCTGCCGCTCCTTTCCGGAAACGGATGATAGATTTAAAAAAAAAAGAGGGGCAGAGAAAAATAGACAGACACCGGCAATTTGCTTCCACAGACGAATCTTTACTCGATACTTTTTATTTTCAACTATTCGCCGATTCAAATTCGGCGGGAAAAATTCGTCTCCTTGAAATAAACGCGAACGCCGAGAGTGAAAAAATTTCGAACCAATCGAATGAAATATCAAATTTGACAAAAATTAAATGATCAAATGTAAACCGGAAAATATATACCAAGAGAATTGTTGAAAAAAAAAGAGAAAAAATTGATAGACACGCGCAATTTGTATCAACTTTTACTGATCGATTAAAAAATTTTTGCGCAGCTTGGGAATGATAAATAAATAAACTACAAATAAACACTGAGAATAATACCAAATTTCGAACAGTTATCCGACAAAGTATTAAGTCTGATCAAAAGAAATACATACAAATACGGCGAGAGAATGCGAGAAGAAAATAGCGGCGTTTGAAAAGTGAATAAGATCCGGGCGTTTGCGCAGCGGCACGATCCTTGGCTCCGAAGTTGGTTCGGTAAATGGAGTCTCAGCCGCGTAACGAGCCCGCTCGAATATTTAGGCATCCGGAGGCACGGTTGGCCATACGCGCTTCGTTATCGAACGCATCACCGCGATAAATGCATGCGAACTCGTATTAAAGCCGCATTCGGCTAATGCGATTACTCGAAGCATGTAATGTTGCAATAACGTAACAACGTAACATCGGTAAATGCGGTTAAAATTATATGGCAGGATAGCGGAACAATCGATAATCGTTCCGCCCGGCGCAGACTTTGCCGGCGAGTTCAAGTAATTACATCTTCTTCGTTCCGCGTTCCAATTATCGGCTACGTTGAATTTTTCGTTCGAATTGATCGAGTTTCCCTCGCACGACAGTTTCTCCGCAACGTTTAATCCCACGTGTCATCCATCGATTCCTCTGATCGGATCTCTCTCTCTCTTTGTTTCTCCTCCGTTTGTGTATCCGTGAAAACGCGAAACTCGCGCAAACCTCGCGATGGATGTACAACGTTCACGGTTCAAGTTTAACGACGCTTCTCGTAATTTTAAGCACGCAAGATTGACGTTTAATCTGCGACAAAAATACATCGCGCTACTTTGCGACTGTTCGCGAAAGTGTCGAAACTTTTCTGGATACATTGAATATACCCGTCTGTCGAATTATTGAATAAAACGTTTGGAAGGTTTGCTCAACAATAACGTTGTAACGCTAAGATGGAGCTAAAATTATACATATAGAAATTATTTAAACAATCGCGATCCATTACGCAAGAGTTACTTTTCCTGAAATTTTTCTCTGCACTACCTTCGAATTAATTTTCAACTTTATCGATATAATAATCGTAGTAATCGCCTCTCGTTGAAACTTTCAGTTGCTTTGCGCAACTGTATATTGTACGCTACGATCGTAACAGACAGTTTTCGCAACTGAACGAACATTTTCGTACAAACAATAAATCACGCACGATGAAATAACTGAAGTAACCAAAGAGCGAGGAGAATCGAAAGGAACGAAACGTAATTGCGGAAATTCGTCCGGCGTAACGAAAACGAGAAGACGAGGCGTTCTCGCGTACGGGTTGGCGAGAAATCGGCCGGAATTTTTCCTCTCTTGGCGGACGCGGGGGAAGTGTCGTCGCGGAGGAAATTAGTATTCCAACGAGGCCGGCGGTAGCTATCTGATCCGGTCGGTACTCGGCACGGCGAACCGGCAAGGCGTCGATGCTATCTTCTTCGTTTCGAGGAAACTTTTATCGCCAACCGGAGGCATCCTACCTTGTTTTCTGGTGTAAAGTTTTACGATACGACCCGCGAACACACTAGATTCCCATGAATAGTTCGATCTAACCGCTCGGTTCGCCGATGCCCTCGAACGACGCGTCGAACATCGCGCGATTACCTTTACCTGCGAAGCACGTATCGTACGTTAAGAAGATCCGCGTAATTTTCACGCAACTCTCTCTCTCTCTTTGGTTGCTCGGTCGTCTGTCGGAATCCACGGGAGGACGAGGATGTTCAACGACAGTTGCGATAGAGTCGGAATAATGAAGTATTTGAGGATTTCACAGTCATGTATCGTGCAATCGAGAGATCATCCTTCTTTTGCAACAGGTTGACAGGGTTTGTTTGATCTCAAAGTTCTGAATTATTTTTAAATTGTCGAATTTTGAAGGTGTATTATGTATATGTAAATAAAATGACAGTTACGAGTATTTTACTACTCGCAGAGAAGGAAGACTTTGCGCTCAAGTAGTAATGGTTCGTCATAAAACCTATGTATACTCGAACGTACACTGGTACTACTACTGTCGCGCGTATTTGTGGCAAAGTTGACCGAGATACGTCATTCCCCATTAGACATGCTGTCTTTTTCTCCTCCAACGCTCGCAAATTTCAGCTCAAGTGACAGTCTCTGTTAATTATTCCGATAAATAATCTTCTTTCACTCGCGCGAAAACCTACATTTCTATATTATTCACTTCGCTGTGAAACTCGTTATATCTGTTTTTAAAATTTCATCCTCCTCGCTGTTCTCTTGCCCGAAAGAGTTTCCAAAATAGTCTTTCACATTCTGATATTATAAATCGATCACCGTGTCACTGTTTTTTCGAGCTCTTCGATTTCAGCCGCGAAAATAATCTTTCGATTAGAAACGACGAAATTTTCTCAAAAGTTACTTACTTACCTCGCGTGTTTGTCACGCGATGACGTCCCAATTCTCGATTTAACGAAAACGTTCATCCAGCCACGTATTTATAACGCGACGAAAGTTTCTCCAGGGCTGCTCTCCCTCCCTCTCTCTCTCTCTCTCTCTCTCGGCGGATCGTTTCGTCGGATGCCGAAGCACCGTGAGATGGCGGTCTCCATAAAGGGCATACAGTCCCCCGGTCGTAGCATTAGCCTAATTTCCAGTCTCCGCGGCAGGTGGAAATTAAATTTGCACAAGGGCTAAGTGGCATCTTCGGTTCCACGGCGAACTATCTACTCTCTCTTCGAGTTACGGCCCCACGGTACGTCGAGCCACGTTGCAACTTTGTTGCCCCGTGTCTCGCCGCTCGTGAAATTCCCACGAAATAATTCTTTTCAGCCGAGGGGCGAAGTCGACGTCGGCAGCGGCGGAACGTCTCTGCTTACGCGTCGACCGGTCGAACGCCGGTCCTCCGGTACCGTTCCTCGGGATCTCGCCCGCTCGGGAACTGCCACGGGTGCTCGCTGCTTTTAAATTTTATGCCTCGGGTGCTTCGCGCCTCGCGCCAATGCTGCCCGGCTGCGCGTGAATTCTTACGCGAAACTTCATCTTTCGCCGGTGATATTATTTCTCGCACGTGGATGCAGTACTTTCCAAAGTATTCGCGACAAACTTTAAATACAATATTGATTTCAGTTTTTTAACAAACGAATTGACGTTTGTTAATATTTATTTTTTTTCATCGGTCGGTTTCTTCGATTCGGAAAGTATCCGAAAATTCCATTTTGTGCGATAATTTCACCATCGCGATTGTTATTCTTGCTCGAAACAACTGGATGTAAAATATGTATATAGAAGTTACTCGATTTATTATTTGTTTAGTATAAACAGAGATGATAAGAGTATTCAGACAGTCGTTTATCCATTCAACAATCAACGGAATCGTGTTTCAGCCGTTCAGAAGCTGTGTCAATCGACTCTGTAAATTAAATAAAAAAAAAAAACAGAAAATTAACAATATCGTGTACAAACGCTCAAACTCTCCGCGATATATAAATATACAAAACTTTGTGAAAATGAATCATTTTTTAAAAATCGAGAATCAACTGTGCACGCGTGCGAATGAAATTAGGAAATTGACAAACACGTCGGCTTGACTTTTCAGCTTGCAATTTCATTTGCAAATTTAACCGGCATGACTGTGACAGTCTTATTAGGTTTATGCTAATAAAATTCCCATATTTACACACACACACACACACACACATTTTATCACTGAAAGTGATTTTATCGGGGATAACCGATAATCGGGCCTCTTCAGGTGCAACACTAGTGCAACGAAAATTAGCGATTGGTTGATTTGGGCATCACGTGATTCGCGAGGGGGCGTGGCCTAGACCTCGAGTAGGAGTGGCGTTGTCTGGTACCGAGCGATCGCGCCTGTCGGAAAGTTGCTTCTGAGCCTTTCAGTGCCTACAAGTCGTGCAGTTTTTATTCGAATAATATATTCCTTATATGTATATATATTATACACGTTGAAATTTGTATATAGATTACATTTATAGATTACTGCACGTTATGTATAGACATATATACACGTAAATTTCAATGATCCTTACGTTCGAGCTCGAGCGTTCAATGAAATCTTGTTGGATATCCGTCTCTGAGGAGTAACAATCATTTTTCACCCCGCTCCGGTGAAATCCCGGTGTAACGTGAGTAACTTTTACAGAGAACTGCTTCCTTGAGATTTCTTCGGCGACCGGAACGCCGAAGACCGTCGAGAGAAACTGTTCTCTCTCTCCCTTTCCGATTTTATTATCGGAGGTACGCGCGCCTGCAAGTCACCCTTGATTCCCCGCGATTCGCTCGGCTACGCTCGAAAAGACGAGACCTTTAGAAACCGCGTCTTCGCGATCCCGTCTTTATTTCGGTTCCTTAAACTCGCGGAAGCACGACTCGAGTCGAATCGCGGGGGTGAGGGGGCAGGAACAAACGAGGAGGAGAGATACACCGAAGATCACGGCCGATACTCAAAACCGAATTGAATGCTTAATTAACAAGCTCGGGGACAACGTCGCTCGCCCTTCCTTTCGTACCTCTCCTTCTTCTTACTTTCGTTATCCGGTTCTTCGCCGGTAGGAGGAAGCAGACAGTTTTCAAAGGAGGCAACTGCCACTTGTTTCCACGAAGATCCCCCGCACCGAGGATTTTTAATACCGAGAAAGACCGAGGTGGAAATTCGTCGTCCTTTCAACTAGATTTGCACTCCGTTTAATCGGTTGCACGATTATTCGTACAATGTCTCGGAAGCTTCTTTTGTCATCGTCGAAAACAATTCTGAATACCCACGGATATTTAAATATTGGACGACCATGGTTTCCGTTCGGGTACTAAAAATTTCAGCGTATTGGATAAATTGAAATGCAAATGCACCAACTAAATTTTCGATCACGTTCAGTAAAAATTGATATCGACCGAGATGCTCGTACTTTGCGAGCATAAAGTGTTTAGACGAAACTTGTATGCGAAAATAAATGGGATAAAGGATTCTTTCGCCAGGGTTTTCGTCAGTGAAAGTGACTTTAGCGGGGGCAAGCCAGAAAATCGGGCCTCTTCAGGTGCAACGCTGATGCAACGAAAATTAGCGATTGGTTGATTTGGGTCACGTGAGTCGCGAGGAGGAGTGGCGTTGTCTGTAATTTGTTTTGTACCGATTCAAATGTTCGCGTATCGATAAAATTTTATGGCAAAACAAAACAGTCGAGACGTTTTTCGAGAATCACCGAATCGATCCAAAGTTTGCGAAAAATTGGAAATCGTTCGTTCAAACGGAACGCAATCGTTGGATTAATACCAGATAGTGCGCGGCGTTACGTAATTGCAGCAGGTTACTAGACACAGAATTCCCATTATGTTCGGCGAGACAGCAAGTCGAAGAAATTCACGGAAGCAGCGTATTCGAGAATCGGTCTGATCAATGAACGGAACAATAACCCGGCGGCGTTATTGAAGGATTTATAAGTTCTATGAATAAAATCCGTAGGATGGCGAGGATCGCGAGAAATGATATTTTTATAAGGTTCCGCGCGAAATTTACACACCTGTCCATAAATATTAGTACACCTGCTGGTTTCGTATGGACGAAACGCGATATAACAGTCCAGAATATACATTGGAAAGTTGATGGGATCTGTTTGTGGAAAAATAATGAATTAACAATTACACATTTACTCCTCCTGCGGTATTCCGATTTAAATCTCCGATTAACGTTTAAGCTTAACGGACAATTTCCGTATTTGTTTTCAATAGAAAATCGCTGGCAAAATTCTACGCTTCGTGTATAGATTTATTAGCTTTGCACAAACGTAATTCGCGCAATGCTTATGATTTATTTGCACAATATTGGTATAAAATTCATTCGCGTTCGAATGCTTATCACAGATAGGAGGAAGAATTTTTACGCACGTCGTGTGCGTTGCACGAAAGATTCATTTTTTACAGAAGATACGAAAGATTATCAACGAATTAGCACAAACAATTGAAGACGATGATTTTATTGGAATGTAGCAAAATTCTCAATAACTTTTTAGCGTTACGAATTCCATTTTTCATCCATGTCAAGCTCGATGAAGTTAAAAATTATTTTCTATATTATAGTATTACACATGTATAGTATACAATATTCGTTCATGACTTTGCCGAATTTATAAAATTAATGTAGAGCGAGACCTCACAGTTTTAGTTCTCCCAGAAACCTTGTATTAGATTTTTAGATTTGTTTCAAACTCAAACGATTCTAGCCGCAACTATAGTGTCAATGAAATTTCAAAACGTTCCGTATGATGATAATTTCGTGTGCAGCTCTGTATTTAAAGACAATTAACGAATATAAACACACCCGGTATAGTGTTGAAAGTTACTCAACTACAAAGTCTCGTATCAGTTTAGAACCACAATCAATGTTAATGCCGCGATGCTATTAACGCTTAACGTACGTCAAGACTCCGTGTGACGTTGCCCGACAATGGAAAGAAGTTCTTAGACGGCTAACGAACCGGCTCGGAGGCGCGGGACGGTCAATATTGGCCCTCTTGGACGTGAAGGAACCGAGAGCGACGCGGGTATTTCCGCGTCGAACAGGAGACGGCTCCTTTCGTTATCCCGGAGGGCGTTTTATTTCCTGCTGGCCTGTTCCACCGGTTGCTTCTCGTGTCTCTCTCTCTCTCTCACTCTTCCGTTCCCCGGATTCGATTTCGCATTTTTAAATGACGTGAAACTCACCGCGCTCGACGAAATCCGAGCCACAGCGAAGAGAGTACACATTTCTCTTCTCTCCGCTCGTGCCATCTTCGGAGAAATTCAAGTTCGTTAAAGCAATATACCATCGAACGCGCTGGATTTACCATGGGAAGATGCTTGCCCTGCTGAAATACCATACCATGGTCGTCGCATCTTTCTAAGGATGGAACGACGATCTATGGTAAGGGATCGCAATCGATGTTAATGATTTCACGGTAAAACAAAACAATTTCGCGGTTTTTTTTTTTTTATCATAAATAAAGCCATGTGTGACACAGGAAGACATAACCGATTGTATTATAACAGTTTAATGTAAAAATCCAACGTTATCCAATCGGTAATATAATCCTGATTTGCAAGATACTCGCCCTCGAAGTTTTATGAAATTTTATGAAAATACCAGGTGCACAGCTGTCTCTCTAGGATTTTGCCGTACTTACCACCTCGTCGATCCTTGTGTTCTCCCGATACAAAATCTCAAATTTCAGCCAGAAATCTCCCCCGGACTTCAAAATGTTTTGATAACTTGAAATACCAGGAGCACAGCTGGCTCTAGGATTCTGGCGTGCCACCACCTCGAGTCTCGTCTGCCCCTGGTGCAAAATTCAAAACTGCAAAACGTTGTTTCACAAACTTTGCAATTTCGAATTTTTTTCGAATTTTGAAATTTCGCTTTGTTCGCGAAACACTGGTTTGTTTGTTTTTAGTTTGCAATGTTTATTTACGTTTTTTCTTTTTTCTTTTTTTTTTTTTTTATGTAAACACACTTTGTCTCGCACAATTTTCCAAAATTCAGAAACTTCACTTTGTTTACGAACATTGTTCTGTTTGTTTTCGTTTGCAATGTTTATTTACGTTTTTTTTTTTTTTTTTTTTGGTGTAAACGCACTTTGTTTTGAAATATTTTCGAAAATTTGAAATCGGAATTTCGCTTTGTTTGCAAACATTGTTCTGTTTGTTTTGGTTTGCAATGTTTATTTACGTTTTTTTTTTATGTAAACACACTTTGTTTTGAAATATTTTCGAAAATTTGAAATCGGAATTTCGAAAACTATGAAATTTCGCTTTGTTTGCAAATATTGTTCTGTTTGTTTTGGTTTTTTTAGGGATCTGTAAAGAATATTTTAAGACCCAGGATGTTGCTGGAAGGAGAGAAGGAGTGTGTGAAAGGAAGTGAGAAGAAAGGCGATTGCGTTTTGTCTCGGAGTCACTGCCTAGACTCATCAGTGGGGCTGATGGCAGCGCGACTTCTTACCCCAGACGCTTGTTTTGTTATAACTACCCGCTAGGCTGGGCCCGGATCACCCCTCCCCTAGCGGGGTTCCGCATTGCTGCTTGCTTAACATCGGAGATCGGTAGGACCTCGACGCTAGGCGCGCAGCCACTTGCGGCTTGTGCAAGTCGAGTGTTCAAAACTCGTAGTCGAGGAATCGTAGGGCCGCTACAGTTTCCAATGTTCATTTACGTTTGTTTTCAAACATTTTCGAAAATTTGAAAGCGGAATTACGAAAATTTACAAGCCGAATTTCGAAGTATGAATTGCTTGTTTTGTTTTCCTTTTTTTTTTTACTCATTTTTTTCTGATATAAATAACATTTTTTATAAATCTATTACCCATACGTTTTAACTTTTGCTATTGAGCAATTTTAATTACCGCGTGGAAATTATTTTACAGTGCAATACTCTTTAGACGAATAAGCAGTACATTATTTTCTTGCTTAAGTAATTGATACATCATTTTGTAATTAAGCTAAGTACGTGCTGTGGCAAGTCTCGGAGTATTTTTCACAGACTAATTCGCACGTAACGTTTCAACGCAGTGGAATTGACTCTTCCTCTATAGACCGATACATTTATTCTCTCTAAAAGCGATACGCTTTCTATTTTCACGCGACGGCGCCATCTTTCGAAATTTCTACGATCGGCAGTCTCCTCTCCCCTGCCGGGAGCTTAATTTCGTTGAAATTCGTTACGGAATTAGATCGAAATGCAAGAGCCGTAGAGCGCTCGCTCCTGATAGACACTGGCTATCCCGAAGGAGAAGATAATGGATAGGAAGAAACGAGGAGAAGGAAAGCGTGTAGGAGGGGAGAAACGAAGGAGCGAGGACGAATCGCGGAAGTCTGCGCGAACCCTGGGTACACAGACGGTGCACCTTGTATACGTGTATCTACATGCGTAACTGAGCGAGGGTGAAACCCACGATTAAAAGCTGATCCGCGATGATAGAGGAGTTGAAAGTTTCGCAGTTCGAAGGAAAGCTTCTCTTATCGAGCCCTCTACCCTGCAACGTTGCGAAACGAAACGGGAGACTTTCATCCGTGACCTCCTCGAATAGTGTCAACCCTTGCCGTCGACTGTTTTCGGCTTTTGTATGAAATACAAAATGTGGATATATATATATATATATATATATACACAAATATCATGATTTTTACAATTTTATAATGTTTCTTAACCACTCTGCATATTTCGCTATATATATATATATATGCAGAGTGGTTAAGAAACATTATAAAATTGTAAAAATCATGATATTTGTATACTGTTGAAAGATTTTAATAAATAATACACACACACACATCCACACAAATATATTTCATATGAAATAGATACATATTTGAATGAATTTATTGATGAAGTTTGATGAAGTTTGCACACCTATATGTATACAAGGTGTTTATTTAAATACATTTGAAACGAGGTGCTTTAATATCTAGGTAATTCGAGATACATAACATTATTCTAGCGTTTGTGCAATAATAAATTTTTTATTCGTTGAGCATTCACCGATTCATTGACGAGCGTACAGCGTCAAACTACCTCGCACAGATCGTTCGCCATCGATATTATATTAAGCATTGTACGTAAAAATGTACAAGGTGTCCCGTGTCAGGCGGTGCAAACCGAGTTTCGACGCGATTTCACGTGGAAAAACGAAGAGTTGGAATAAAATTTCAGTTTCATTAGATCCTCTGTTTTCGAGGAAATTCGAGTTTGAAAATTTATCGAGTGTGCTCGACTCTGCACAAAAATAAGCGTGGGATAAAATTTATTTCCAAGTCGTCGTTTTTTCGAGAAAATCAGCTTCGAATGTGTTTGGTTAAAAATTGCCTTGGCGCACGCGTCGATGTTCTTGAGAACGGGACATCTCGCAAAGAAATGTTGATCTACGTTTTTCATTTGCTTTCGCAAGTAGAACAACCTCCTTGGCACTTTTAGAATTAGCTGAAATACTTGATGAATTATTTTACGATGTGTTACATGTTATATACATTATACACATTATTTTATGATATATGATAAATTCACCTCGCGTTTTCCTTCTTTCGCGTGGAATCGCCTCCAACTAGGACACCCTGTGTTCAGTTCGTCCGAAAAACCGTCGCCTTGATTGGCAATTAATCGGCACGTAAATTAGCTGCGAGTTCTCGCCACGCGTACGTCGTTCTCCGTCTTTTTTCTTTTCTTTTCTTTTCTTTTCTTCTCTTCTTTTTTTTTCTCTCTCTCTCTCCGCCGGTGGTGAGCCGCCGCTACGACGCACAGAGATAAGAACGACCCCCAACTATTTCAGCAATCAAACTTTCCCGGGAACCGGGAACCGGGGCTGTGACCCTCTCAGCCCCCTCGCTCACGTCCATCGATTACGTCGGAACTCGTCGCGAATTCGTCTTTTTCCGATCCGCGGAGAACGGCTCGTGATGAAACGAGCAACGGGCTGCCACCGCGGCGTCGTGGAGGAAGGTCAGACGACGGCGACAACCCGAGTTTCCGTTTCCCTCGGCATCCACGGCTCGACGTTCGATTTCCAGGCAACCTGTAGCTTCACGATCCCCGTGAAAGCGAAAGAATTCCTCGCGTCCGGCCGAATCGACGACCAACCGGCCAGCAGTGTGCTGCGGATCTTCGATAAACGGGGCACGTACCGTTCGGATCTGAAAAGATGGCAATCGGTCGTCAGTGATTGGCTAAGTTGGATCGGTGATCGGCTAAGTTCGTTGGACCGTAGACACGCGTTGGCCAAATTACGGGCAATTACGGTAGAAAAACTCATGTTGGGTTACTAAAGTGTGGCAATTATCGGCAATTATAGTAGTAAAACTTGTGTTGGATTACTAAAGTGTGGAATATTTTAATTTCTTGATTAATATTATTATTATTGTTATATATCATGATTATCATTTTGCATTATTTGTAGATTTAAAGCTAAAAGACACTTGTTGGAGAAATTATGGACAATTATAGTAGCAGTAAAAGTGTCGTGTTGGTTTACTAAAGTGTAGAATATTGTTAATTATTTTATATTATTTGTAGATTATAATTGTAACAAAATTTACGTTGGCTTGAATTCGCTTTGTAGTTTGTACTCTTCGTGATGAAGGTCGGTAACGAAATTCAGAATGTAATTGCCGCATCGTTGCACGGTATTGACTATTTGTCCGTCTTATTTCAATCGTTCGAATGTATTTAGAGGGTATTCGACGATATTCGCTGCCACGAAATTTTCTTTGCGTCATTCGAAATCATATTATCCACGACGCTCGTTCTAATTCTTCGATCAATTACAAAAATACACACTGTCGGCGATAACGTCGACTCGTCGAATCTGAAACCAGCCAGAACAAACCGATCTGTTCTCGACTATATTTGACTTCTCAGCTCCTGCACGATGCACGCGACGGATCGCCGGTTGTTTCTTTCGTAGCCGAGCAAAAGAGCAACGAGAGAAATCGCCTTGACCGACAAGAGCGACCGAAGAATAGAAGGGGCGAAGGTGGAGGAGACTCTTCGACGCGTGAATCGGACAAATCGTGGACGGTTTCACGGTTATCGCGGCGACATAACGCGGCGCTTGACAATGGGTTTGGCTGTTTGGTCCCTTTGGGTTCGCGAGCTTCGAACCCGGCGGATGGAGAACTCGTAGTCAAGGGACGAAGAGGAACGAAAAGAGAGAGAGAGAGGGGGGAGGAAGGAGATGGCGGCAACCTGGCAGAATCTCGGCGTGAAAGGACGAACGATGTCTGTGGTCCTCGGGTCTGTGGGGGTCTGGTCTTTGAGAAAGTAGCGCGAGCCACAGCACGTGCCTGTCCCTTATCGTGGTACCGATGATATTCGGCCCGTGTGCCGCGATTTTCTCCATTCAACGTGCTAACCAAACCCAACCCCCGTCCTAGCCTGTGTCGCCCCCTTTCGACGAGGAACCATTTCCCGCAACCTCCTCGCGGAGTGGTTTTACGATTTCATGCTCCATTTCGTGCGATTCGTCGATCGAGGTTCCCCTCCGAGCTCGACACAAGCCCGGAGGAACGTCTTGAATTTTTCCGACCGTTCGCCCGATCTCGGCTCTTCGCGGCGCGGTTACGTAGCGATTTTAGATCTCTCTCCGTTGGTTGGCGCGAGGCCAACCGAGATGTAAGATCGTGCCGGGGATTTTTCTTCTATTTCTCTCCTTCCTTTTTTTTTTTTTCTAAGCTGGTGGAATTAACCATTAGGCTGACGCGTTTTTTTTTTTTGCGTATCCTGTCCATTCATTTCTGCGCATTTCGTTCGACGTGAGGTTACAGGATCGATTTACTTGTCTTCAGAATGGAACGTTTCGCTCTTTGCCGGGAGGAATTTTATTAGAAACTTACATCGGATGATAAATGTTAGGTAAAGGGTCGAGTGTATCCCGAGAGTTTGACAATTAAACTTTTATCGAAACGATGAAGCGGGAAACACGCTGTACAAACGTTGCTGAGTTGAAGTTCTGATAGAAAGTATAGAACGAAGGGAACAATGCTTTAGTCTCTTCAGTTTCACGTTCTATTTTATAGAACAGAAAGAAAGATACGTACGTATCAAAAAAAAGAAAAAGAGAGAATTAAATTACTGAAGAGTGATAACTGCAAAGAGTTTTGATTCATCGTTCACCGCAGTGTGTCAAAATCAAATTTCACTTTTCGTCGCTGTCAGTCGCAGACATTTGAAAATCCACCACCAGTAGCTAATGATCCTCGTTCTTTTCACAATTTTTGTTCAGAATCGTCGTGATTTTATAGTAGAGCTTCGTTTCGTCCGCGAGAAGGTTCTGCATCGTATCGTTGCACTTGGAAGTCGATCCGGATAGATAGACGCGAAGATCCTGCCTCTCTAATTGCTCTCTCCTTTTACGGAAATTCACGAATTCGCAGTAAAAATGGCAGCAGCCTGAGTAATAACAAGCCGGGGCTATTAATCTTCCGTCGTTCGACGGTTAAATCTAATTCGCTTCCATTTGAAACACGGGGTCGAATCTCCTCCCTGTGGAGGAAGGGAACGTACACATTATGGCGTAATTAATAATTACGTGCCGTCTTCGTTTCCTTCCCCCCGTTTGCCGCGTCGTTTTCCCAGCAAAGAGTCCTTAAACGCAAAGTTAAGTCGTCGAGAGTCGAAGATTAAACCGGCTTCGAACCGTGACTCGGCTAAGAGCATCCACCGCGTAGAATTCTAACTGCTCCCTCTCAGTCACGTTCCTTTCTTTTCTCTCTCTCTCTTTTTTTTTTCTTTTCCCTCGTCGACTCTCTCGCCCGTTTCTGCGTTGCTTCTGAAATCGAACTGATCGTCGACTAATAACGTATCGTTATCTTCGTGATTGTGTCTGCTCTTCAAATAATCAAAAGTTCAAAATTCGTATAAATTGCATTTCTCGTAAAAGCAGAGTCTCGCCCTTTCGATTTTGAAAAAAATAAAACGACGCGCCATTTTGTCCAACGTAAGTCCGTCTTTGCTTGAGAAATTCTTCGATGATACAGAATGAGCGAGTTGGCTCAAAGGGTTAAAAGACTCGAATCTACTACTTGCCATACTTGAAGCATACGGTCCGATCCCTGATCACGCGCGAGCACGCGGCGTCGCAGCGAAATTCGATTATTTACCCCTCCGCGGTGAGGTTCGTTCGATACCTTTCACCTCAATTGGCTTGAAAACGTTCCTCTCCATTTTCCCCTGGTCAAAAATTCCGCGTCGATCCCGGCTATAACCAATCTGCAAACGTTCCGCGAAAAAGCCCGTTTGTACACGGAGAACCGTCCGGTTTAATTAATTTCGGGATCACTCGGCGGCCCGAGCGCGACCGACCCGTCATCGCGGCTGCGATCTCCGATTCGAGACGAGATCGCGACCACTCCTAGAGACGAAGTGGTCTCTGTTTGCGCTCGAAACCTATATATATATATATATATATATATATACATATATATGTATATGTACGTATATCGCGATCGTATAACGTTTGCAACGTTTTGGTGGAAAATTAGAAACGGCGTCCGCAATTTGAAAAGCGTCGATGCGCGCGCCAGGCGCGAGGGCTCGCCGTCATTAATTTACATCGGCGAATTATATTCACGGCCGATCGGCCGCCGCCGGCAGGGGAAACGGGGAATTAAACGATACGTCTCGAATCGAAATATCAATTATCGATCCCCCGCGCCACCACCTCCAGTTTCGCGGTGCTCGCGGTTACCCGTCAAAGGCCCCGTCTCTATCTTTTTTTTTTTTTTTTTTTTTAATCACTGAAAGTGATTTTAGCGAGAGTAACCGAGAAAATCGGGCCTGTTCAGGTGCAACGAAAATTGGCGATTGGTTGATTTGAGTCACGTGATTCGTGAGGGGGCGTGGAGTGGACCTCGAGTAGGAGTGGCGTTGTCTGGTATCGAGCGATCGCGCCTGTAATTTGTTTCCTATCGATTGAAATGTTTGCATATCAATAATATCTTCGTTTTCTAGTCAGAACAGTTGCTTCTGGGCCTTTCAACGAGACGAATCGTACTGGCGTATAAGTCGTGCATCGTTTTTAAGCAGTGTTTATATTTCTGTCGCTCTGCATCCTAGTGTGCGCGAAAAGCGGCTTCGATCGAGCGGAAAATCCGGTTTTCTCGGGAATTAAACGCGGAAGGAAGCCACGGTCGACTTAGAAAGCTGGCTCCCTCCTCCTCCCCGACCTGTGAACTGCGCCACAGTCGAACGTCGAAAATAATCGCTTGATAGGAACTCGGCGTTCTCTCTTGGCGAGTTTGCACGAGTCGACTCCTCTTTAAACGAGGATTGTTTGCGATCAGAGGCGATGCAACTTTATTTACGGGACGAACGCTGAGTTCAGACTTTGAGCGATTCGGAAGAATTTTCAAGAATTTCGTCAATGTTAATTTTTAAATTTATTGCTCAGTTCGTCTCGATCCTTGAAATATCCTCCCCTTTTGCGCGAAAATTTTATAAAGTACGAGAATAACGCGAGATAATGTAAATATTTCAACATACCTGAGACCTGCATAGCTCATTGAAATCTGATTGAGGTGATCCACTAAGGATCGATTTTACCTTGATTCGATATCTTATTTCCCGGATCAGTTTGCACACCTCTATAACGAGAATTTAATTTGTTTCAAGAACAGAGTAACAACGTAGATGTTTACTCGAATCGAAAACCAGGATCGCCACGGTCCGGAGTCATCATCAGTTATCGCAGTTGGAAATCAATACTGACGAAAACGCTGAAAATCACGTAACGTCGCGATTTTTTTTTTTTTTCAACTGTTGTGTTCTTCCTCGAATGTAATATATTATAGTTCGAGAAATCGGAGCTATTACGTCGTGTAACGAATTCGTACGCCTTTTGGCGTCCCGTTCTTTCGAGCGAACATGATCCATCCACGTCGAATAAAACTGATGGCACGGATAAACGCGAATTTACGATTGTAAATTTATGAGGAGAAAACACGAACGCTAGAATCGTCTCAAGCATAATGCGAAATTGAAAATCGTTCGAAGAATCGTTTGGAGAAAATATTGAATGTACAATTGACGAACGACTTGATTTACTGTAACGTTGACATTAGCAACATTTTTGTGACGTTGTACAAATTCAAAGAGGGTGGAAATACGCGCGAAATTGCTTCATTTGCAAAAAAATAATAATAATAATAACACTTGTTATCGTTGACGGTGCGAACGAACTTGCCGCCTTGTCTCAACCTAACATTTATAACAAATCTTTTCTACATACTTTGCCACACGCACGCTGAACCGTGAAAGAAGGTAACGGAAACCTGCAACGGAATTTCATATTTATATAACGGCCTGTCGGTGACGTGCGCGCGTATCCGGGATCGGCGGACAGGGAGAAAACGGCGAAAACGTTTGCCATTGTCTCGCGATTTCCTTTCTTCGGGAGGTTCGCGAGGACACGAACCCGTCAATCTTCCCCCGCGAGAGATTAGAACGGCAAGAACCCGGCAGATATGCTTCCGTCTGCCAAGCGACGGATGCCGCGGAGACGAATTGCCTCTTCCGGAAACAAAGTTTCTCCCTTTGCCGATTTCTCTTCTCCCCTTCGCCAGCTCCTCTCCAACCCCTCGACGTGATTCCCGTTGCGTTTCTTTCTCGACGTTGCCAATTGTCAATACGAGCTTCTTTCTTTTTTTTTTTTTTTTTTTTTTTTTTTATGTATACACTACTGATTTTAAAATTTTTCACAATTCCCGAGTCGAGTCTGTTATCGAGCAGTATTTTCGAATTTCAAATTTTTACTTCGACGAGTATTCACATTCGAGGAATAAATATAAGTTATTTAGTTTAACCTTTAACTTCTGCGTTATTTCCTTTTCAGTTTTAAATTAACTTTCACGTTAAAATTTTGATTCCGTTATAAACGTTCGGTTTTCACAGTTGTTTCGTACTCGATTGACAAACGTTCTAAAGGAAAAACGATGTTTCAAAGTAAAATGCAAAAGTTTGTACTCTTTTTCACTCGCAGTTAGCATTATTTAAGGATAAATGTAGGAAGTGAGCATATAAGTCGGGAGTTTTGTGCATTTATGCGATTCAAGGTTTCAACCTCAAACCTACGTGACACTTGACGGCAAATTTGTTTGAAAAAATTTAACTTTTTTTCGAAGCAGAATATCCGTTTCTGTTCGACTAGAACTTTTTCTCACTTCCGAAAAAAATAAATATATATATAGTTTCCCATCTATGCACATATGTATGTATATATATATATATATATGGAATATAAGTCTCAGCATATGTAAAACTGTCTTCCTCGAACGGAAAACTTAAAGCAAGGAAATATCTGTTATATCGGAGCTAATTGAAAATTTCCACAGTTTCATTCAAGCGATCCTCGTGATCCTCGTTTGGCATTTCGAATCAGAGCTCGCCTCAGAGCGAAAAACCTCGGATATTCGAAATACCGCGTTTCTTCTTTCGACGATTCTGCGAGTAACCTTCCAGAGCTGTTTGAAAGCTGTAGATGTGCACGCCTATTCCCGTATAAAACGAACGTGTCGCAGAGACACACTCGTTGAAACTCGTTTTTTTTCTTCTTTTTACTACGAAACGAAACTCGATCCACCGATGTGAGAAATAAACGCGATAGCTACACGTATTTCGCGGTTTGTTCGGGCGAATCAAAAGAGAGTCGGCGGGCCGATCGTCTCTCAATTCCGTGCGCGCGGCGCGACGGAAGCGGTAACGCGGACGATAATAAGCGATTTAAAAGCATCGAGGGTCGCGTGGAGCCGAACGAGCTCGGGACAATTCCATTAAAAACGACGACTGGAACGAAGGGCCAGGACAAGCTCGAGAGAGAGAGAGAGACAACAGGATCATCGGGAAAGAGGCAACGGCGAGATTGCGGCAGACGGGGCGCAAAAAGAAGAGGCAACTTCGAGCTGGACTAATTCGCCGGGCGCGTGTTTCGTCATGCTCGCCAACTCGATTTGCCTCGTAGATTGAATCACGCGGACCGAAAAGAACGAATACTAATTTCTTTAGAGGCGAGCCGAGAGATTCTTTTCGTCAAGGAACAACGTCCCCTCTCCCCCTCTCTCTGTCTTTTGTATTCTATATATCTCTGCCCTTCTACGAATCATCGACCCAATCCAACAGGAGAAGAAGAGCACCTCATCGTCGATCTCGCTCGCTCGCTCATTCGAACGACGTCGAAGCCAGAGGCTAAGGGTCGAAATTGTTTCTTCTCTTCTACAATTACCGAGCAGCGAAACACTCGAGTTTTTCCCTAGCTTTCCCCCGCTGGAAAAAGGAGAAGTTACAACGAGGGTGGGAGGGGGAGCTGCTACCTTGGTAGATGACTCGTTAAGGAACTTTCCCCCCTGCGGGTTAAAAGGGGGAGGAAGGGATGATGAACCTGACCCCTCCGTCCCGGGCATTCGCGAATAACGATCAGCCCGCGTACTAATTATTATTATTATTATTATCATCATCATTATCATTATTATTATTAATTGCGCGCAAAGCGACTCGAAGATGGTCGGAGGCGATCGAAACGCTACAACGCGCCGAATAAAATTAACCCGTTGAGCGTTTTGTTTTATTTTCAGAATGTTTGACTCGCATTGGCGTGCTCGGAAATGTAACGTCTTGTTTGCTGCAAGATCGAGTTGAATTACAAGTTTTTAATTTCATTGATTTCGTCTGATCATTTCTTTGCTCCGCTGCTTTGAAATATTCCAAAGCGTATTAAAGTTACAAATTTTTCTACCTAAATTTCGCATTAAATAGCAAGCGCGCATTTTTTCTCTACGCGACGAGCATGAACTCGACACGAACGCTTAAAGGGGTTAATGGCCTCTGTCCGTCGCGGATTAATTGCGCGAAACAGCGGTTCGACGTGTTAGGTTAGAGGAAAAAAGGGGGAGCGGAGTTTTGTTTGACTCCCGCGATGGAGTTCGAGGTGGAAATTTTTGCTGCGATCAACGATTTCGAAGATCGAATATTTTTGCAAGTCGTCCCATTCTTCCTTTTTTTTTTTTTTTTTTTTTTTCTTTGCAAAAATTTCGCCCGATACCCCGCGAAATTACCTCTCGTCTCTCGTGGAAAAATTTCACGACCAGTCCACTGGAACTTGGAACTTGGAAGTTGGAACTTGGTTTCTTAGTTCGCGGGGCTTGCTAATTAAAAGTATTTATGTACAAAAAGCCGACCGACTTCGCGAAGTGAAAGAAAAAGAAGAGAGTTCAGCGGTTCGAGAGATTCAACGATCCAGCCGGTTTTTCTTTGCCTTATTATCCTCCGGGGAGGGGAGGGGAGGGGGAAAGATGTCCGCGGTTATCGCCGAAGCCGCGCTAATTACCTGCCAGATGCCTATAACCTGTCGCGAGCGCGTAAATCTGGCGCCCTTGCGCTTCCCGCGCGTGCCGCGCGAGAACAAAGTAAAACGCGTTTGGTAAATAAAAAAGGAAGCGTTAATCGCGTAAAAAGAGACTCGCTTTTTCGATACTTTTTATGCGGTAATGTAATTGACTGCGGCGAGAGAGAAAAAGACCAGAGCGAGGGAGAGAGAGAGAGAGAGAGAACCGACAGCCATTAAAAATATGCAGAAACTAAAACTCACCATTTTTCGGCTTGGTTACGTTCGAATGGGAAATATTTTTACCCGACTAATCCACTTCTCCCGGTGACAGAGAGCCGCCTCTCTCGGCATCGTCCAAACACCGGAGATACGCGTTTGCACGGTCGCGGCTAAAGCCGGCACGAAGCTCGAACAAAGAGACATATCGCATTAAATGGACAATTTCTACAAATGGAAACGCTCGTTTTTTTCTCTCTCTCTCTCTCTCTCCCTCTCTCGCGTCTCGGTCTTGCTCTCTTGCGAGAAGCTGCTCTCCTCTCCCCCTCGGGGGACTCGTCGAAGAATATAGAATTGTCCGCTCGAGCTTTTCGAGCCGCGCGGCGATGAGATGGGAAAATTTTTCAAAAGCGCGTATTTTTCTTTCTGTCTCGCTCTTTATGACTTCAGGGCCCCTCGTTCGTTCCGCTCGTTAAATTCGATTTTTAAACACTTTTTTACTACTTACTTCCTCTACAAGCTACCATTCTACGAAATTCAAGTGTTTATAATAAGTTGAAGATCGGGCGAGATCAGAAAACCGAAGGAACGTGCATCGTTCAAGATCTTTGTCATCCCAAGAATCATCCAGATTTTATATTTAATTTAAAAGACATGAAATACGTAAAATTCGTTTATCACGTCGATTTTAGTCAAATAGAAAATAATTGCGTGCGTCTAGATTCGTCTCGACTATTGTCGAGTATCTAGATTCGTAGTCGATCAGTCATTTGCGTTAAGGTTACGAGTTGGGATCAAGGTTTCGAGAGAACCTTCCTCGCGATACGAAAAAGAGCGACTCGACGGGCAAGTTACCCGCCATCGAAAGCCAACCGGGAGGAAAGCCACTCGGCTCTGTAATTTAAATTCGGATATCCCCCGACCCCGCCGAGCTCTCGTCAGACACGCAAAACAACTTTTTTTTCAAAGCGTTTCTCAATCGTTTTAGAAGGAAGGTGAGGGGGAGGGGGAGGTGAGGGAAGCGCGCGCCTTTCGTCTCCGTTCGCAAAAGTGGTCCTTTGGCAAAAGAGAGGAGAGAGAGAGGACCTCTTCCTCTCACAGACTAGGAAAGAAGGGGAGAGCGTTTCCACGACACCGTTGGAAACCGCGGTTCTCGTTTTCCACGGTGGAAAGGGGGAGGGGGGGCAGGGGGGCAGGGGGCAGGGAGTGACGCAAGCCGCGCTCCTCTCTGCCTCTTTCATCGTTCGACCATTATTCTAATGAAAATATGATGAGCGTCATTTCACTGACTGATAGCCGTTATTACGGTGTAACGTCCGCCGGCTGTGCAGCCGGTTTCCACGACGCAGCGTTCCACCTTTGATTTAAATTGCGAACGTTTTCCGTGGCCGCCGTATCTGCCGGGGGTTCCACCCACCCCCTCCCCTCTCGCCAGGCCGTTCCGACCCCGCGCCTTTTCATTTCCTGCGATTTTCAGTCGTCGGAGCGTAATCACGTTTGCACGAGCTACGTGTATTCCGCTCGGGCACTTGGCCGATTTACGAGAAAAAGGAACGGAACGCGACGCAACTAGTCGTAGAGATGTAGAGATGTAGAGAGGGGGGGGGGGAAAGAGCGAGAATCGCCGAAAATCACCGAGCTTGTTCTCTTTATCACTAAAAGTGATTTTAGCGGGGGTAATCCAGAAAATCGGGCCTCTTCAGGTGCAACGCTAGTGCAACGAAAATTAGCGATTGGTTGATTTGGGTCACGTGATTCGCGAGACAGACCTCGAGTAGGAGTGGCGTTGTTGAGCGATTCAAACGTTTGCGTATCGATAAAATTTTATGGCAAAAAAGTCGCCTTCGTTTCATTTAGCCAGAACAGTTGTTTCTGGGCCTTTCGGTGAGACGAATCGTACTGGGGTACAAGTCGTGCAGTTTTTTTTTATGTAAACTGTATGACAAACTTTACCATATAGGTTAAAACCTACACATGTTTGTCCGAGTATTTCTGAGTTACGAATGAAGAGTCCCTCGCTTCGTTTTCCGATCCATCGATTCGTGGAAGAAGATGGCAAATTGAAGGGTGGCACCGGCTGGCCGCGAGCAGCGTAAATCGCCCGCCGGAAGGACGAGCCCCGCGCCGTCTCTCGGTCGAGGGGGTGGCTGGATGGCGGTGGTCAGGCTACTTAATATGACCGATAGAAGCCACGGCGAGCTATCAAAGTGTAAGGTCGAGAGGGACGGAGGAAGGGGGAGAAGAGGAGGATAGCGACCGGTGCTGGCTCAGCCGTATTAGTTATCGTTTCGAAGCGGTTCACCGGTTCACGAGCGGGCCATTGGCCGGTGATTTCCCGGGTCCCCCGGCCACCCTCGGCCACCTCTCGGTTATCGCCGAGGAAATCAAAGTCGAGCCCCCAACTCGGAATGAGAGACTTCGCGGTGGAGATCGGTCGGTCAGAAATGTCCATTGAATTTTTACGACCTCGTTCTCGCGTCGCGTATCTGGAATACCGTCGTCGTCCAGAAGAACCGAGGAGGAGGAGGAGGAGAAGAAGACGAAGGGATCCAGGGCGAGAATCTCTCTTCGGCCTCGATTTCTCGAATACGCCGATGATCGGATAGAGAGAGATGGGGCGGTGTCGCGCGGCGAATTATTCGAAATGCGCGGCGTCGCCTGGTACCTCTCTCGTTTTATTCGACCCTTCGCAGATCCAATGTAGTCGAGGCAGGCCAGACCGAGCCAGGATCCCCGGATTGCTACGGAAATCCGGGGAATGCCTAGGAGCGGCGTCAGTTGCGGTGCATACGCGCCGCGCGCCTCGCCATCGGCCTTTCTTCATGTTTATATGCAGCGGTCCCGGCGAGCGGACCCGGATTCCCGACGAGAGCCGTGTAATAAATAGTTGTGTTGGCCGACACGGGTTTTCGCGCGCCGTCCCCGGAGGAATCCACGACAAAATCGTCGTTGAACACGTTTCGTCCTTCCCCCTCCCCATTTGCATGATCGTTTACAACCGTCGCGGCTGGAAACCGGGAGCAGCTTTTGCCGCGATTCTCTTGCTCGAGGTCTCCTCGAGGCTTCCCCCCATTGACAGTTTCAATTTTCTTTTAATTTAGTTCAGCTTTTTGCGAATGTTTTACACGTTCTCTGTGTGTGAATGTTTCACACGTTCATTGAGTGTATCCTTCCAGACATGATCTTTTTGTGAATGTTTTACACGTTCATTGAGTGTATCCTTTCAGACATGATCTTTTTGTGAATGTTTCACACGTTCATTGAGTGTATCCTTCCAGACATGATCTTTTGTGAATGTTTTACACGTTCATTGAGTGTATCCTTTCAGACATGATCTTTTTGTGAATGTTTCACACGTTCATTGAGTGTATCCTTCCAGACATGATCTTTTTGTGAATGTTTTACACGTTCATTGAGTGTATCCTTTCAGACATGATCTTTTTGTGAATGTTTCACACGTTCATTGAGTGTATCCTTCCAGATATGATCTTTTTGTGAATGTTTTACACGTTCATTGAGTGTATCCTTCCAGACATGATCTTTTTGTGAATGTTTTACACGTTCATTGAGTGTATCCTTCCAGACATGATCTTTTGTATGAATGTTTTACACGTTCATTGAGCGTATCCTTTCAGGTACAATCGTTTTGTGAATGTTTTACACGTTCATTGAGTGTATCCTTCCAGACATGATCTTTTTGTGAATGTTTTACACGTTCATTGAGTGTATCCTTCCAGACATGATCTTTGTATGAATGTTTTACACGTTCATTGAGCGTATCCTTTCAGATACAATCGTTTTGTGAATGTTTTACACGTTCATTGAGTGTATCCTTTCAGACATTATCTTTTTGTGAATATTTTTTGCGAATGTTTCAGACATGATCGTACCGTGGTAAAATTTCAAATTGTTTTATCTAAGACACGTACAAATCTCCACAAGGAGATATTCATATTATTATATACTACGTTGTTTCAGGCTATATTATTTTACGCTACAATATACACACGGACGTTTTAGCAATGCAAGTGGAAAGCACGTAAGGCAAGCAGATGAATTTTGTCGTGCAACAATATCCCGCAGCACGACGCGTGTCTTCGTTTATAATTTTTCTGACGAGTTTATAATCTTTCTGAATTAATAAACCATCAACCACGTTACCAACGTTCGAGCAAAAGTGTCGCGAGATCCTTTTTTTTCCCCGAGTTTTCCCAGAGTATCGAACAAGCTCGAGCCTCCTCGTTCACCTTTTCGAGGTACGACTTTTTTTTTTTTTCCAAGTCGTCGCTCCCTCTGTTCCTCCCCCTCTGTTTATCTTTTCCCTCGGCAAGTCGGAAGCATTTTTCGAGCACGGGCGTGCGGCATACTCTTTTAACCTATGCAAAGAAACAGGTTGGATACGCGAGAGACAGAGAGAGAGAGAGAGAGATAGAGAGAGAGATATCGATACGGAAAGATATTGCCACTTGGGAGTGTAATGCGCCCCTCCTCCCCCTTCGAGCAAATGCGCTTGACCCGGAAAAAAAACTCGGCAGCCAGGTCGGACTCGGTCTGAAGAGCCTCGACAAAATCGAAAAGATGGAAGGCAGGGTTAAGACGGAGAGGAAGAGATTAGTTTCGAATATATATAACCGGGGAATATATAACGCGCAAGTGGCTCTTGCTTTTCTTTCTCTCTCTCTCTCTCTCTCTCTCTCTCTCTCTCTCTCTCTCTCTCTTTCGTGGAAAACTTGCCAATCTTTTCTCGCCCGACTCCGCCCGAGGCACGGATTTTCTAGACAAAAAATAACTTGTGCTCGGTCTCGTTAACCGTCGACCCGTGACGCGCTCGTGCGGTCTCTCGCGATCCTCCTCGTGATCGAATCGAACAAAAATCCCATCTCCTTCGACCCCGATCTCGTTTCCATGCGCTTGTGCACGGGCGTCTCGCTCGGAAATGTGTCCTCCCTCCGCTCGGCTCCCGGTGAACGATCGGTTTTCCCCTCGGAAACTGGTGAAAAGGGGAAGGGAGACCGTGAAGTGGAGAAGCGTCGATCTATCGACGAAAATGAGGATAATAACGTTTCGTTGGAATCGCTACTCGTCGACGGTTGTTTAGGCCAGGCTGACGGTCGTGTTGCGCTCGGAAGCAAAAAAATAACGAAGAGGAGGACGGAGAGTATCGTTTACGACGTTATATTCTCTCTGTATTAATGACGCGCGCTTTTACGTTTGTTTCTTGCTTTTGTCAGGTGTGATCCTAGATGTGATTTTCTCCTGTCCTAGCTAGTGCGTGGATCGAAGATCACGAGAGAGAACAGCATTCGCTAAATTTGTTCTTGTCTTTTTCTTTTGTTGGAAAAAATCGAAAATATAAAATCACGAAACAATTGAGGAAATTATACGATAGAAAAACTGCTGTGAAATAGTAGGATTGGAAAGCTCGTTAGAAAGTCTCGTTTCCTGGCTAATTCATTAATAAGAGAAATATATTCTTCCGGATGGTGTTTTATAACGCAATATAGCCAGGAGCATTTATTATTTAATAAATGAATAATTCATCAATGTGTAATATTGCGCGCGCGGGGCATTGAGCTACGAAAGGAACCAATTAAAATTAAAATGATTCAAATATAGTAAAATTCAAAATTGAGAATCATTATCTCGTTTGAAATGTAACGCGCGGTTCGATATTGCAATAATAGTAAAAGCTCTTCTATGGTTGCCGATGCGTGGCCACAAATGACAACTGCGCAGATCGGATTCCAGTTTGATGTCCATTGTAAAAAAATTTTTCCTCGAATGCGTTTACACGAGGAGATTACGAGCGTCAACAGTAATTAATGATTCGTTATTTGCCTGCACCGTTTGCGGAGTATTTGACAAATATTTGCACCGCGTTCTTCCAGTGACACTGTGCAAATATTGCATTATTATGTCACGTTCGCTTAGTTTCAGAAGACGGGTTTTAATCGCGGGCAAGTCGACTGCGATTAAAACCTCGCCGACCGAAATATTTCTCAAAGTTCAGCGCTATAATTGACCCAAAGTTTCCAGTTGCAAAACCGCGAAACTATTTCGATTCGCGGAGTCTTTCTCGGTTTCCTTTGAACGCGGATGATTTGCGAGGTTTTTATTTCAATCTGTCGACTCTATGAAAAGCTCGATCGAAGAACTCGAGTTGAATAAATAAATGTTTTATTTTCGGGCAGTGCTATTTTGATAAATGACTCGTCGAGCTGCGATTTTCGACCTCCCAGAGATAGTATGTGTTTTGAATCATCGAGTCGTCGCTGTCGAAAATTTCTATCTGAAGCACACAAAATTGACATATTTAACCTACAAGCTACGTTCCAACAGTCTGGGCCCAAAACGTAAAGGATCGCGCAGCCTTCGGGCCACTCGACGGCTCGGCAAGTCGGTCCCAAGTTGCACTAAACGCGCGCGACTTACAGAATATAAATACACGTGTAGGATACAACTGGTTTAATTTTGTGGAATATTTAACGAGTAATTACAACCTGATGTAATAATTGTCGTAGATATACCACTAAAGGTTTGTTATCAATCTCGAGTTCGATTGACGTGTGATACTTACAGAAATAGTTCGCAAATACTTTTGCAAAATTCTGCAGAAAGTGCACACACACACACACACACACACACACATATATATATACACAAAAAGAGGAAGTGCATCATTCAGTGAATGGCAGATATTTCCATTAATTCCTAGAACGACGCTACTTTATTTTCGCGCTAGCCAAATTTCAAAACTCGTCGCGACATCAGCTCAAAGTGAAAGTCTAAATTCTTTCTCTATTTTGCAAATATCTACCCTCGAATATCGTTGGATCTTCATTTTGTTTCACATTTTTATCGAATTCGTTTAATCTCATTTCGTAGTTTTATTTAAATATCGCAGACAGCCCAGAATGAAATCTAAATATTACAAAGTAGTTCAAGCATCGTTCCAAAATTCTTTATTTTCCTGTAAATATCCATACCCTCGAATGTCGTTTCTGGATTTAATTATATTTTCAATATATTTATTTTACATTTACCCCCGGGGGAGAGATTAGCAGTGAAGTTGAACTGAATAAAAAATTCCAAGCCGCCGTGCGAGTCTTGCGATTGTCAGTCTGTCTGAGAACATTTTATTCCCCCCGCCTTTTTTATTTTATTAGAGCCGATTTCTCTAAGTCGGCTTCAGTGGTTGGTTTCTCTGAGGGAAGGTGACTCCGGTATTCAAGGATCTCTCTAACCCCTCGTTTGAATCGCCATCGCCATTACTCCACATCTGTATCCGTATCCTTTCTCTCCGCGTTCCCACCCCCGCCAGTCAGTCGCCGGGTGCCTACGAGATCCGCGTAAAATCTCCGCCGCAATAAATTGGCTAATTACAATCCAAAAGGAAGCGAGGGAAACGGGAAGCGGGAAACGCGCGGTAAGAGAGAAACCGAGGGAGAGAATCCGAGTTTGGACGGTCGCTTCTCGCGACGTTAATTGGAGAAGTCTATGACCTCTAATTGGCTCTTCTCCCCCGCGCCTTTCCTTTCTTCCTGTTCGCGTCGTCTTTCAACCATCCTTTTACGCTTCCCTCGTATCCAGCCGGGTGAGAGAGAGAGAGAGAGAGAGATTCCCTCTTTTTTCTCTTCTCTCTCTTTCTCTCTCTAGCAAGAGAGACTCGCGCGCGAGAGTCGATCGAGCCGCGAGCGTCGCTTCTAGTGAGTCGAAACAAGCTGATTCTCGTTGCCGCGCGTGGAACTGAGGGTGAAAACGGTGGATAATTGTTCCATCCGTCTTACAACGGGAAAGGTCCGAAGGAAAAAAAATAGTTGGAAATTTTTCGCGGAAACGTAACTCACGCGATGTTACGAACAGACATAAATTTCGCTTTCCTGTTGAAGGCAAGAAAAAACTACCCCAAGGGTGTGTATATGTGTGTGTGTGTGTGTGGAAACACTCCATTCCGGAGGAGTCGCGAATTTCATACCTAATTTTAGATTTGTTCCGAACCTCTGCCATATAGTAAAATTAATAAAATTCTAGTATCGTACACAGAGATTTATCTTTTATAAATATTACATCAGAGAAAAAAGGGGATTGTTTTCATCTCCCAGAGCCGTTTTTGGGCAAGCAGAAGAGAATTGTTTCGTCGTTACAGCTCTGTAAAACTTGACCAAAAAAAAAAAAAAAAAAAAAGAAAAAAAGTGACGAAACTTTGTTCAACTTACTTCTCTTGTCCGAGAAGAAGGCGTGGAGTGTGGAGCAAAGGATGAAACGTCAGAAAGGAAACGTTGACGGACACGCGGCCCCGGCGATGGATACAGAGACAGAGAGAGAGAGAGAGAGAGCGGGTTCGTAGGACCGTAGGAAAACACAGACGAGTTGACGAGTTGAATGGGCATTCAACGAGCCCATAGTTTGGGTCGCAGCCGGCCGCTACTCAATGCTGTACACAAGTGCGGTCGGTACAATGGCCGAAGCGCCGTGGTCTTTCTACAATACCGCCGTTGGAAATGGCCACGCGATAAATTCCTGCAACTTTTATCGAATAGGAGAGAGGGGAGGAGGGTTAACAGGCCGGCGGAATATTGTGAAAGTTCTGTCTGGCGCTCTGGTAGTTGCCGGCCGACTGGCCTTTGCAACTCGCCACCGAAAACCACCCTCGGCCGTCTCCACGCGTCCACCTTGCTCGCCCTTTCATCCGCGTATCCACTTCTTTCCACCCGGTGACTTTCTTTTCAGAGGCATCATCGGAACGCTCAGAGGCTCGACTCGACTCGAGCGCTTATTCTATGTCCCGGCTGGATCGGCAAATTTCGCGTCGCTTCTCGAAAGATCAGCTTGCAAGAATCTACTTTCAATAGGACGCACAGTGTCTGGTGTCTTGGCTAGTACCATTTTTACTGTCTTCTGCTCGCGTTTTATCACTGAAAGTGATTTTAGAAAATCGGGCCTCTTCAGGTGCAACGTTGATGCAACGAAAATTAGCGATTGGTTGATTTTGATCACGTGATTCGCGAGGGGGCGTGGGATAAACCTCGAGTAGGAGTGGCGTTGTCTGGCACTGAGCGATAATCGCGCCTGTAATTTGTTTTCTATCGACTCAAACGTACGCGTATCGATAAAATTTTATGGCAAAAATGTCAGAACAGTTGCTTCTGGGCATAGAATTTATCCTCCTTCTTGTCCTTCTTCGGACGTTGATAATTTGCAGCAAATTGGCTGAATAAGCGATGCGTGACAAGAAACTGACAAGTTCTTGTACACTACGCAGTTCTGGCTCTGTCTGGTCGCGTGCAATTTTCAGCGGTGCGACGACTCGACGTTTTGCGAATATCTCGTGCATACGTTAATCCAACGAATTCGGGGATCCTCTTCTTGCTTTCAGTCGTTGATAGTTTCCAGTGAATCGATCGGATTACATACGACGCGTGTGATCGTCCGCGCGCGTTCAGTTCACTGGCCCTCGGTGCAATTTTCGGTAATACAAATTAATGTCTGACGAATACGCGCGCTTTGACTTTGCACGTGCTTTGACGTGGTGTTGCCTCGTCGTGATCGTTTAACAGATTTCACGTCGCTTCTCGCGAGATCGATTCGACGAATTCAGCAAAATCCACAAAAAATACGAGATCTTTGCCTCTCGCGTTTCCCGACGATTCATCGTCGATGTCAAAGTTAACGAGCACCGTCGTCGAAACACGTGCAAGACCTCCGTCGAAATTATTGTGCGAAAATACGTCTTCTGTCACTCGCAAGAACGCTGCGTACTCCTCGCACCAGTCGCAGTTACAGCTTTGAGCGAACTGGTTGTTCGATGCTGTCTCCCCCTGACAAAGGGAAATGACGGAGAAGCAAAAGAAAAAGGCGAGAGAGAGAGAGAGAGAGAGTGAAAAAGAAAGAAAGAAAGAATAAATGCGAGATCGCTGGTGGAAGGTCGCCGGAGATCGAGGCATCTAAATAAGTAGCTCCGGTTGGGAGTAACGGAGGCGGAAACATCGTCGAAAACCGTTCGTAGCCCGCATCCGAAAGATGCGGGTAGTTCTCTGGCAATTATACTAATGGAGATTGGGCTCCGGCCTGTCGGTGGAAGATTCCTCCTAGCCGGAGGAGCGAGCAGCAGCAGCATTTGGAGATCGTGTTGGATCGAAGACGGTGAAAGAGAGAGAGAGAGAGAGAGAGAGAGAGAATCAAGAAGCAGAAACAGAAGCAGAAGCTGCAACGAAAAGAAGAAGGAGACACTGGACGAGGGAGGGAAAGGAGAGGAGAGGAGAGGAGAGGAGACGAAAGATCTGGAAGAAACTAAGTAGACGAAGGAGAAAGTAGGGTAAGAAGGGGGAGGGGGTTCTCGCGCGGCGATGTAACGGCGAAAACGGACGGAACGTAGTTGAAAGAGCAGGGAAGGAAGGAGTTTGTACGTCGAGTGAAAAGTGAGCAGCATTTGAAGAGGAAACCTTCTGGTTATCCGGAGAGAAAGGAAGGGATAGCCTTCCAGACGAGGCGGGCCAAGCCGGGCCGGGGCCGGGGCCGGGCGCAGATGGTAGTGGGTTCCACACTGCCGAAAATAAGAAGAGCAGTAATGAATGAGCCTGGCTGAAGAGCGAGGGGCCACCACCACCACCACCAGGCAGCGGAAGAGGAAGAGAGGAGAACTGTTGAAGTGTATAAGAAGAGCGGGCTCCGGGAGTTCTAAGAGTCGTACGGAACACCGAGAGCCAATGAAAGCTGCCGAAAAGTGCTTTATACGGGAACTGCATTCAAACGAAAAAGTATATATATATATACACACACACACATATATATATATATATACAGCGCGTTTATTCGCCGGTGTAGCGTAGCGGCGCTGCCGAGTGTTCTCCCTGCTTTGATCTTGCTTCCGCGCGAGCCGAGAAAACGGGGGAAGGGAGAACACACGCTCATCGTGTCTCCGCGCATTATCCCCGTGGAACAATGTCGAGACGAAAACGAAAAGTCGAAAGAAGCTCGCAATAGCTACAATTTTAAACTACGATCTATACTTATAAATTATACGTATAAACTCGGTTGTTTCAATGATTTTACATTCACGTCGGTTAGTTGAACGAAAAGGACTGAAAAGTCCAGAAGCAACTGTTCTGACTAGGAAAATGAAGACGACAGGCGCGATCGCTTGGACAACGCCAGTCCTACTCGAGGTCTACCCGACGCCCCCTCACGAATCACGTGACCCAAATCAACCAATCGCTAATTTTCGTTGCACCAGCGTTGCGCCCGATTTTCTGGGTTACCTCCGCTAAAATCACTTTCAGTGACCAAAAAAAAAAAAAAAAAAAGAATTGGATCCGTGTGTTCCAATTACGATTTCTGTACGTTGTCTGTATCGTAACAATTCCGCGTTTAATAACCGACGAGAGAATTAAATCTCTTTCGACGAGGCGAAACGGGCCCTGGATTTTCACGCAACGCGGTGTGGCGTTGCAACGGACAACATCTGCCGTGCCGTGCCAGGGTTAAAACTAGCGAATAAGCGGCCCGGGATATCCGGTCCGACTCGATGGTTGAAAATCGAGTCTGGAAACGCTATCCCGGCCTGGCCGGTCGGTCGACGAATTAATTTATCACCCGCGTTTCCCAGTGTCTGTTGGACGAAACAACGACCAGGAGGAGCACGCTCGGGCTTTCGATGGGTAACACGGTCACGGTACGTTGAACTATTAAGCGGAGGTTACCGATCGATCGCATAATACGAGACGTCTGCGAATTTGATCGGTCGTATCCGAGCCAAATTTCTGTAATCGGCGCAAATGATTGCAGTCTGCTTTATACGAGGCCCTCGAAGCTAAGCCCCGTACAACTCTCCTACGTTGTAGTATAACGTCACTATGCCGGCCACAATTGGAGTAAATATTTGAACGCTAATTGAACTATTCTCCCCGCTACGTATAACGTAGGCCGCCTGCTAAACAGCCACCACTCGATTGTGGCCAATCATAATAATGGAAACGTCGTTACGATACGCGCCGTGTTCCATCGCGTTTTCGCGTCATTGATATTCTTCGCTGCGAGTATCAATCGCGATTGTCTCTTTTTTTTTTCCTTTTTTTTTTCCAAATTCAAATCCGCTTGTTCGTCGATCTCGACCGTGACCAGTGGTAGTTTCAAATGCAATTGGAAAAGAAGAAACTGGAGCGCGGTGGCGCTTTTTACGACATTACATCAAGTACACAAGTGAAACAGCCTTTCGCTCCATTTCGGTATCACTTTTGCGATGTACGCTCGCGCGAAAGTACCATTAGTTCGAAATTATTGACTCGGTGGCAAATGTCCGCGGTCTGATTTATCAGTTCCTCATTTTAATTCCGATGTATTCAAACGAGTACCGAGTGTATCGCTCCGAATTGCTAATACACGCGGCATAACCGTAAAATCTATCGAGTGCTAAAGATTAATCGTTCTTAATGAACCATCGCGGTTCACCGCGGCTCTATTCAATCTTGTTTGGCAAAATATTCGCCGACAGCGTACCAACAACGTACATGCACAGATACACACTCGCGGCGCACACTTGTGTGTATATATATATATATATATATATATAATATATACATATATATATATATATATATGTAGATGACGAGGGGAAGGTAACCAGGCACGACGAAGATATCGTCGTTGGCGCCAGAAACGATGCTCTGTTGACGTTCATCCGAAATGGAGATGGAACGTTGGGGGTTCCACTCGCGTTCACGCTGAAGGCAGACGGCACGTTGCGTGTAAATCCTTTACGCGTGTATGCGTAAGCGCTAATGAGCCGGAACAAGCTACATGGCGTAGCTTCGACGTCGGAACCGGAGCGTGTTTGCACGCAGAACCCGCTCCATTGGGACAACCGTGCACCAAACCCGTCCTACCCACGGCGTATACGTCAATCGAACGTGCGGAACTGTCCGGCAGGCTGCGTCGCGATCGTGTCGCGTCGATTAAAACCCAAACCCCCCTCCCTCGTCCAAGGATTAGGACACCTTCTTCCCGCAAAACGGAACGTTTCGTTAGGAGAATTTGGACGAAATTGCAGAAACTTTAATGATTCCTGCTTCGCGCTGAAAGTATTTGGTCGTTACAATTTTAAAAAACGAGCAAACAATTTCTCCAAGAATTAAAAGTTTCTTCCAGAAACAAGTGTTTCTCACTAGGAAATAAAATTTTATCGATGTGCAAACACTTGAATCGATACGAAACAAATTACAGGCGCGATCGCTCAGTACCAGACAACGCCACTCGAGGTCTACGCCCCCTCGCGAATCACGCGATCCAAATCAACCAATCGCTAATTTTCGTTGCGTCAGCGTTGCACCTGAAGAGGCCCGATCGTCTGGGTTACCCCCGCTAAAACTTTCAGTGATAAAATTGCAGAAATCTTAATAACTGTCAACGACTGTAACTTTTTAGCAGTATTTGCTTTCTGCTCCGCTCTGAAAGTATCACAATTTTAAAAAATGAGTAAATTTTAAACACGCGGATAATGATAGAGCAATTGTAGCATTTTAGAACGCAACAAGGAGATTTTTGTTCGACGTGTTTAGGAAATTATATTACACACTAGGCACAAATCGATGGCCAACTGCGTATATAAAAACATTTGGAGATTGAACTGCGAAAAATTATTCAAATCTGTAAAAATACGTCTTATAGAATTACAAATTAGTCATTCTGGCCACTTTGGTGGTTCTAGTGTTAATTAACAGTTCCGAGAGATGGAACAAGAAAGCGCGTTCGCGCGCGTACTGAAAGTCGGCCATTTCGCAGTGGCAACTCGCGTCGCGAAGTTGCCGCTATATCAACGGTTAATTGGCGAAACGCCGGGCGGAGAAGCAGCCAGCGAGCATCGCTGAAGGAACCCGCGTTTGATTTCCCGCGGAACCGGGACACGTCGCGTTGCCATCCGCGCGGATATTGTAACTCGGATGCCTAGCGTTCGCCTAACTGCGAGCTGCCGCTTCCTCTCTGTTTTCGCTTCCGCCGTAGCTGTCGTCGTTCCGCTCTCTTTACGAGGCGCAATTACGCGGAACGTAATTAAAATTAGTGGGGAGAGAGTTTTAATGGAAACTCGCGCGCGAGACCGAGATCGATGAAACGAAATCGCGAGAGTCGGGAGACTCCCTGGCGCGGATCTCCGGTCTTTTAATCCACCTAATACCGAAATAACACGCACGAACGTGTTCAAAATTACGCGAATCGAGCCGTGTACGTTTATTATCGTGCCAGATTGGGGCTCGTTTTGATGTTTCGGACGTTCGTTTCGATTTATGGCCTCGAGGATTTATAGACAGGCTTGCTTCTTCCTCGCTGCGGGCTGTATACGAGTCTGCTGTCGGTTTCTGCACCATGAAAATTAATTCCGCTGTGGCCATGGCTACTTTTGCCTACTATATCTTCCTTTAACTCTAGCATTTAAACACAGTAAAGAAAACAATTAATGCAGACCTGATAGTATCGTGACCGCCAGTTAGCCACCACTGATTTATACAGTAACGTAAAATCACGGCGAAACTCGGCAATTCAATTCGTCCGTGCGGTGCGATACGGAAAACTGGTGGAAATCGGTGGATAAAAGTCGCGCTCGCCTCTCCTCCTCTCCGACCTCGTGTTCTTTGTGCCCGCTACTAGTAGCTTAGTAGGGAGGATTACACGTCGATACACAAACTTCGTAACGTGGCATCGGGGAGAGCAGGATTCATTAATAACGTCCTGCCGTGGGTGCAAAAAAAAAAAAAAAAGAAAGAAAGAAAGAGAGAGAAAGAGAAGGAAAAAAGCGACGGAGCTGAGAATAATTCCAAGTCAATGGCCGCTGGAACCGACCGATATCGCGCGTACAGGCCGCGGCCAGCCGCTACCGACCTTCCTCCTCGATATATCGTTGAAATCGTTCAACGGCAGGCTCGTCCATTCTCCCGGAGCGTGGAAAAAATTGGCGATACCCTTCGAGTACCTACGGACAGCCATAGAGAGAGAGAGAGAAGGAAAAGGAGGATATTGGTATTCCACGGCGAGAGAGAAGGATAGCGGGAACTCGAGGGCAGCTGACTCGTAAATAATAGAGAGGTCGGTGGAACAAATCCACGCGTAAGCCGCGTCATAAGGTCCTCCTCTTTGGTCGACTCTTGAACACGGCGAGAGAACCGAGAGAGTCGAGAGGCCCTCGAGAGTAATCGGTTAGTCGCGAAGGTGTGCCTTATCGAAATAGCGTGAGCTTCTCTCTCTCTCTCACACTCTCTAATTCTCTGTTGCTTCGATGGAGTTGGCTCCATAAGTCGAGCACTACAGGTAACGCGCGCACACCCTCGTCTCTTCCCCCCCCCCCGGCATAGACAGTGAAGCACGCTCTTATATTTTATGCAGCAGTTTATAGAGATATATCGGCCGTCTAGCGCGACGGCATAAGTCAAAACCTACTTTACCTAATGGCCTCCTGGCGACCTCCCTTCCTTCGCCTATCTATTCCCTCCCTCTCTCTCTCTCTCTCTCTCTCTCTTTATACGACCACGTGAAATAAAGCTCGCTGTTCGTGAAAGCTCGCAACGCAGCGAGAAGCTGTCCCTTTCGACGTCGTCGCCAACGATGTCGATGTCGTCGTCGTTCTTCTCTTTCTCTTTCTCGTCTGCCGCTGCTCCGCCTTACGATCGCTCTCTCCCCCGTGCGTGTATTCCATCAAAATTGCATTTCCAATTGCGCGAGCTTTGGCGCTCTCTGCCACTCGGGATATCTATTTTCCTTTATTTCCTCCGGCTTCCTCGCCTCTCGATTTTCCTTATTTTTCCGCGTGCAGCGTTCGAATCGCCGCACAGCGAGACTTTGCAGCGCACATATAATACATAGTCCTCTTATGCTAAGCGTTCGAATAATTCCACCAGTTGGCTATTACCGCCGCGTAACGTTTCGTCACGTTCTTTTTTTTTTTTTTTTCTTTCTTTTCTTTCTTTCCGGTGAACACTCGAATTTCCATCTCTTTTTCAAAATCGCTGCACAGTCTTTCGCGTTCTCGCGTTGTTTGTCCCACGCACGTACGTACATACGCTGACCACCAAAGTGGAAATTCAGCTCTTTCCGTAACCGTTCTATTATCACCGGCACAATTTGTTCTTCGCGCCAAATGTTGACCTTTACGACGGCAAATGCATGAAATTATGCAACCGCGTTCCGCTAACAGCTCAAACGAACGACCGTGGAAGCAGTTAAAGCGACGGCCAAAGCTCCTAAACCAACGCACGCTGCTGAAATTCTCTTGTTTAATAATCGACACCCGCACGATCCCTTAACATCCTCCAGCGACCGTGCGCCCCTGCACACACGTGCACACACGCTGGAACATTCTCGTCAACGTTGCCAAGACGACATACGTTGCAGACTGGAATCGAGTTCCAATTGCATAATTTTGCATTTGCATTTTGTTGCTGCGAACACACACAGTGTTTCGTTAAACCTCGACCTCTTTGTACGAAGCCAATCCGACCGCCTTTATATACTTATATACTTGGTGCAAATTTTTCAATGTAATTAAAAGTTTCGCCTTTCGATAAACAATATTACAACAAACGGTGTACGCGTTGCGTGTTTTTCACGTTTGTGTGCGCGCGTTTGTGTGCATTTCCGCAGTCTGGCGATGATCGGCGTTGAACTTCTTAGAAAGGAAACTTCGTTACGAGCAGACGGCTCGGTTGAATCTGATTAGAGGTTTCTTTCGCCCCTTTAAATATTACAACGACAAAACTTTATTCCGTCCGCGGGATTATCGGAAACTCGCCATCTCCGTCCACTGAATCAGTTACTGGCGAGCAAGTTGGAACTGCCGCGGGGCAATCTGGTAAAAATAATTATTCTTTGTCTCTCCCCCTCGCCCGGTCTCACCTGCAACCGCGTGGCCACTTTATCTGTCCCATTACATCTCTTCATTCCGATATCGCAGCGGTATCGCGAACAGCGACTGACGTTAGCGCCCGAGCCGTTTTTCGAACGAACCGCCGCGAATACTTTCTCGAATCTCGGAATTCGTTCTCGATCGTCCCTCGCGAAATTTTCCATATATATTTTCCCGATGTGCCGCGCGAATCTTCTCTTCTGCGAGATCGATTCTATTCAAAGCTCGCCCCGATTCTCGTATCGCGAACGCAAACACGGGTCTGGCGCGGTATTACTCGCGTACACACGCCGCATCGGGTTACGTGCATTCGCCTACGCGCACTTAAAATATATATATATATATATATATTCGACAAATGCGTGCGTATATTTACTTTGGCGTATAGAGAGAGAGGGAGAGAGAGAGGGAGAGGGAGCGGTGACACGGAGCTAACTTCGCGAAACAACGTGCCGTGGAACCAAACACACAGAGAGTTCGCCGCCCTCCACGTACGCCGATCACCACGTCTGTCTCCGCGCCGGATCACGCGCGTACACTCGACATAATTGCACTGCCGCGATTAATAATTAGACGCGCAATTGGGCGTCAACTGAAATCCGTACGCGTACCGGTGATTCGATTTATCGAGCCGGCGTTGGCGCGATGGAGCGCCAACGTCGCGAGCCGACCCGCTATCGATTTCTCGTCAGGCTGGCGCGTATACGACTGGCGTCTTACTCCGCGAGGAAGACGTTCCACGTTCGCGTCTCGAGATCTGCGAGCAAGTTTGGCGGAAATTTTTCTTCCGTCTCTTTCTTTTTTTTCTTTCATCATCATCTTCTTCTTCTTCTTGACGATCTATTAGAACTCGTTGTTGCTCGAGATAAATGACGCAGATAGAGAGAGGAGCGCGCGCGCGACTCTATCTATCCATCGTCAGATTTACCTCCATCTTGCGCCTCCCGCGGAGTTAACCGATTTAGTCTTGAATAATTTGCTAATCTGATTAGTAGTGTTGGATGAAAATTACAGATAGCTCCGGAGTTTCGCGTCGGTTCATCTAATTACCCTCTACGGCCGTGGCGTCTCTCTCTCTCTCTCTCTCTCTCTTCCTCTCTCTCGGGCTGGGTTGCCCGGGCGCTTTCCACGGCCCGCTTCCTCGCCTCCTTCGCTCCGTGAGATCGGTTAAATTCATCGTAATAGAGCGATCTCCCATCGCATCGCGACGAACTCGTACGTGTGTGTGTGTGTGTACGTCGGTGGATTCTTTGCCAGCCACGTGCTCACTGCGGGGACGATACTGTCAGCGTCGTGCGAAATCTTGATTCGAGCGTGTTAAACAGCGATTCCACCGTAATATTTCGCTACGTACACAACGTGGGAAACAAACGTGCCTGAAAGTGTTCCTCGTACAACGTAGCCAGAACGTGGAAAACGTCGCTACTTTACGACGAGACGAAATTACAACACTGGGCAGGCGAAATGAATTTACGATCGCCGAGTCGCCGGCGCGTCCGTATCCTAGAAACGGACGAGCACGTTTGATGGAGAAAAATCGTTCGATAGACGAAAAAGGCACGTCCCATTTACAGCCCGCGACTGCGAGAATATCAATTTTCACGCTTCCTTGCGCGCCCGCTGCGGATGCTACTCCCCCCTCCCCCCGTACCTGTTGTCTGTGATCCGTATGGCAAACGTGATAATGCGGCAACGAGCGAGAAAGCGATTGCCCCGCGTTTCCCTCCCCGCTCAGAAATGGCATTTCGATCATCTGCCAGAATAGCTTTGGCCGCTCGCCAATCATCTGATTCCCCGCCGACTGTTTGACGATTCTGTATTAATCCTGCTTGAAATCGTCCGTCGAGCAGAGAGTCACTTCCAACGCTTTAGAAGTTTAGAAGCCTCTTTAGGGTGGAAAAATTCGAACAAGAGGTTACGACGATACACACACACACGCATACACGCATACACACAGAGAGAGAGAGAGAGAGAGTAGGGGTGGGCGAGGCTACTCGGAAAATGGGACACGCGACGTAGGCATTGTCCAGAGATAGGGGAGAGCGAGTTTCCTACGCCGGCAGGAAAAATAACACGCGCGGGAGGACAAATGGCGAAACGAGAAACACGAAATGAGGAGGAGGGTGTGGGCGACGTTGCGACAACGCTCCAAAGAGAGAAAGAGAGAGAGAGAGAGATTTCTCTCCAGTGAGAGCCGGTTGGGAGGGAGAAAGTCGGTGGCCTGAAACCGGCGAGCGCCGAGCGAACATGGGCAGATGCTCCATCATCGGCCAAATATCGCGCGGCAGTGGCCACGGCGATGGCTGCAAGCACGTGCGCACGTTTCGTGAAATTTCGAGAGAGAGAAAGAGAAAGAGAGAGAGTACACCGGCAAAAGCCCCGGGGACAGGTAGCCAAGAGGACTTTATCAAAATTGAAACGCGACACCTTTGTTGGAAACTTCCTATCCGTCGGAAGCCAACGGTGAACACGAGAAGCGATACGCTCGAGTTTCTCTTCCGTCGTCGTCGTCGTCGTCGTCGTCGTCGTACTCGTCGTCGTCCGTTCTTCTCCGCTCGACGTTCGTCGAACCTTCGTCCTCCTCCTCTTCCTCCTCTGTTTCGCAAGTCCCCGGCCCGCTGAATACGCGAGTCTTTAATCTTTAATCTTTCAGACGGTTCGCGAATCCAACCTGATGGTGTTTGACGGCCACGACTGGTTGGATTTTCAGTGGAATGTACCAACTATATTCTGCTATATATATATATATATTGAATATTTCAAATAAAAACGGTCCCAAAATCTAGTCATTTGGTGTTTAAATACCATAATAATTATTGTACTAATTTTACTATCCACGATATGTAACACCGAATATTTCAAATTAAAACTGTCCAAAAATTTAATCATTTAACATGAAATCACGTGAAATTTAGAAACAAAATTGAAACGCACATGCGTGGTCCAAAAATCCGCGATCCATTCGCAACAATTGCTGAACACACTCGCGTCACTGAAAGTTTCGATTCCTCGAAGCACATTGACGAAGAACACGAATTTTCTTAAACATCGTCCAACAATTCGCTATTGCGTCGCGGAAAAGGGGGTCGAGCCTTCTGGCGATCGGCAGCGGGTAAAAACGAACGATGAAAGAAACGATATTTCCGTTTCCGCGGCGCGGCGAGGCACGACGCGGGAGACGGAGCGACGTAACAAGTTGCGCGACTGCGGGAGTGGAGTGCGTCTTCTCGCGCTTCCCGTGCGAAACTACGTGCGGGAACTTGGGAATTTTATGCATGGCGTTTCGCTGTCGAAGTATGCCAACTCCATCCCGTCCCTTCCACCGTAAGAAATAGTTCCATCTTCCTGTAAACTTTCCCCTCGGTCCAATGGACTTTGGTTCTCTCCCTCTGCTGGTACTCTCTCTCTCTCTCTCTCTCTCTCTCTCTCTTTCTTTCTTTCTTTCTCCCTCTTCGACGTGTCTATTCTCGCGAGGAAGCAGCAGTCGAGCGTATCCGACTCCAGCTACCCGCGTTTCGCGAAAGAAACTTTGTCATCGAGGAACTCTGCCGAATATTTTCCTTGCTTACACGCGATCATCGACTGGCATTTTCCACCTTATGGCGCACTAATACGACGTCGATAGAAAACTTTCGCGGCGCGTACTCGGTCTCTTCAGCCCCCCTGCTCCGTACAGCTAGCTACCGCCACTATCGGCGAACGCGGCAACGTATTAGCCCTGCGGTTTTTTGCAATTTGCAAAATTTGCATACCGCTTCTTTCAAGAGGCTTCGTCTGGGATTCGGTGCCTCTTCCCTCGATGAAGCAATCCAGTGGAAGTGGTGGTGGATTCGTAGATTTTCCAATTTTTGTAATTTTTGATATCGAATTTTGTTGACCAAACTTTCATTTTATGCCGGCGCTGTTTCATTTTAACTTTTGATCGAATGTTTCGCGTCGACACTTTTACAAGCGCTCCATCTTAAATTTCTGACATCGCGTAATGGTAATGCATGCGTTGTTTCCAGTCAAGCGTTAAATGTCAAAATGACCAGTGCGAGGCAAATTCAACGATCCGCTTAGGCTTCGCCCATCCGCGACGCACTCATCGTATTGTGTTCGTACGATATTCCCATTACATTCTACACAACGTTACAATGTTCGTCCGATATCGTTTCACGCGCAGAACGCTATAGGAATTTCACACGTTCTGCCTCGAGAGTCACGCAGGTTGAAACATCAACGCGGCTTATTTACGATTATCGTATAATCGTAAATCGTAATCGTGGTTGTATTAATATCTTGTCAAACCTGGTTTAAAACGAAACTTTCAAGAGTTTTATCACCAAAATGATCGTAATGACCAATTTGTTGTTTTTGTTGGATATTATGCCATCGCAATATAAAAGAGTATATTTTTAGAGACGATTAAGTGATTTTTCGTAAAGTGTATTTCCTACTGAATTCGTAATTTCCTCTACCGAACGAAAAGATCACGTTCGAACTTAAACTCAATTTAAAATTAATAAAATTGACTTTTCCTTATATTTTGACGTCTTTTAAAAAAATATACAGGTGGGAAGAAACTTTTGGACCAGCCTATGCAAAGTTCTTTATTTTTCTTCCTTTTTACTTTAATATCTCTGATAGAAATTTCTATTGTCGAGCGATTCAAATTTCCCATCAGACAAGATGGCCGTCGATGCCCGTATCCAACCTTACGGGGCGCGTCTTAGAATTGGCCTTTTTTTTAGGGCTGCGCGATAAATCGTGCTCCCTGAGAGACAGCCGGTACGGCAAGGATGAAACTTTCTGGCCGGCAACGGTTGAGAGTTCTCTCTCTCGTGGAGAGAAAGAAAGAGGTGTAACGGGGACCGAAAGTACCGGGACACAGAAGGGGGCAGCGGCCGGGTAGAATTGCTGCCGTAGAAAAGATTAGGACGGGAAGAAGCCCGTCGATGTCCAGCGTGTCCCTTCCACTTATACCGAGACACACCGAGACACGCCTTCTCCCGCGGTCTCGCTCGCTCGCTCGCTCGCTCGCTCGAGATATCGAAAATAATATCGGGAGCTTTCACCGGGCGAGAAACTGAATTACGAGGTAAGCTCGGACACGACTCGAGATACGATTGAGCAGAAACGATCACCGCCGAGGATCGGTACCTCTCGTTCGATTCGTCTCCTCTCTCCTCCCATTCTTCTCCAACTTTCAGGCGGAACGGATAAGCCAATAATACCACCATTTCTGCGACTCCGGCTTGTTGGAAAATAAAGGGGGTTGCGGCGGGGGGGAAGTCAGAAGAGAGTAGTATAGGCCGACGAACGAAGCGCCGGAGAGGCGAAACGAATAGAATCGGTTTGTCGTGATTTTCTTTCGGTCGTCGTTGTATCGTGTATCTCTCTCTCTCTCTCTCTCTCTCTCTCTTTGCGGTTCATCGCCACGAGCAATTGAATTTCCATTGCCGGGGCTTCGGCAAACCCCGAGTATCTATCCTCGGGCGCATTTTCGGACGTTGTCGCGCCGCCGACTGAATCGAAGGTTTGCCGATTGCCAACGCCGACGCGGCGGTCTTTTTTTTTCTTTTTTCTTTTTCCTTTCTTCCTTTTTCTCTTTCGGCAATTAATCGTCGCGAAAACACGTCGCCCGTCGTCGATAATCGAATAATTCGCGTGCATGAAGGATTCTGCGCGGACTTTTCGAATCGCCGACGGCCAAGATTGTTGCGAAACACCGGCGACGCGCTGATGCAAAGAATTCTCGACTCTGTTAATTATCCACTCTGTTTTTCTCGCTTTTCGGAGAACACGAGAAATTATGTCTCGCGCAGAAAATGAAAGAATATACAGCGATTCGGGGGATTAAATTTTACGACGCGACAGCTGTGCTTTGGCTTTCGCTTCGCGTCTCAAAACAAAAGTCAAACATTTACTCCGCGTGCCGGTTAAATTTCTTCCTCTTTGAGAAACGCGATTCTTCGCAGTTTTGCGAAGCAACTTCCAATGGAAATCGCCTGCACCGCCGAACCGCGCCACGAGCGAGCAAGTTGCCCCGCGGTTGGCACTTAACCGCGAGGTTAGTTCACCATCTACGTGTATACGCGCGCGCACTAGCGCAACGGCGATTCGGGTTTGCGCGATTATCCCGATTAAACTCGGATCTCACGCGCGGGCGGTCAAGAAGATTATTTTCAACGATTTGTGTTTCGGGCCCGCGCCCGGTGGTACATTTCCACGTTAATTATTCGGTACAAGCTAGCGAACGAAAAGAAAGAAGACGAAAAAAAGAAAAGAGAGGGAAAGAATTATGCAAATGCGACGAGAATAAAATTACGTTACACACACACACACACACACTGGCAATTGTATCATTAATGCCGCGCGGGGAAGTGGTAATATCGAGGCAGAGGGCGATGAAAGATTTATGAGCGTGTCCAAAATTGTTACCGCCCGAAACTCTTCATCCTTTGATTGCATTATAATGCATCGTTGCTAGCCGGGTAATTAAATTACAACCACTATTTTGTATAATTTCGATCAATGAAAATCCAGACCGCGTGCCTGCAAATTCTCTGCCGGATACAGTTTCCAATTTTCCGTTTCGTTGTGCAAACCCCCGACGAGTTACCTTTCCGTTCGACCCCGTCGATCGATACCCCCCCGAGCTGGGTACAGGTATCTCCGCGAGAGGAGACGTCGTCTCGTTTCCAGTCTAAATTCTTCCCCTTCGATTTCTACCCCCTGTCGCCCTCCCTGTCGCCGCCCTGTGCGATCCATCCACGATGACCACTTAAGCTGCGCGATCTGTCCTGCGGATGAACAGTTAATCCTCTTCCGGAGGACCTCGATTTGTTTAATTTTTACGGGGGCTCTGTTCTTTCTGTTTTTTTTCGTCCGAGCAACGTAATTAATCGAATTCAAGCTGATCGTAACGATAGAAAATTATTTTATTTGTTATTATTACTTTAGCTGGGGTAACCCAGAAAATCGGGCCTCTTCAGGTGCAACGAAAATTAGCGATTGGTTGATTCGCGAGGGGGCGTGGGGTAGACTTCGAGTAGGAGTGGCGTTGTCTGGTACCGAGCGATCGCGCCTGTAATTTGTTTCGTATCGATTCAAACGTTTGCATATCAAATTTTTGGCAAAAAAAAGTCGTCTTCGTTTCCTAATCAAAACAGTTGCTTCTGGGGTACGAGTCGTGCAGTTATTTTTTAATAATGTTGTATTCAATTATCGTAATAATAACTGTATTACTTAATAACACAAGTACGCGGACATCGGAAAACGAGACGTTGCCAGGATAGTTTAATAATAATTTGTTGAATAAATGTCGCGTCGCGCGGGCTGCGCTTGGGGGAAAAAAGAGAAAAAGAACAGTTTCGCGAAAAATCTGCGAGTTTTTTTCCACCGGAGAACTCGCCGCCGCTATGTAAATTTCAACGTAAAGAGAGCTTGATAGGTGTTAATTTTTCACTCGTTTCACCGAGCAAGCTTCGCTGCGCGTTTTCTCTCTGCCGTTCTTTTTTCCTCGATTCGAGAGAGAGAGAATATCTCCTTCGAATCGACGAGAATCGATGTCGAGCGGAAAGATATTTGCGTCAGTCCGCGGGAACAAACATTGTTACGTAGGAAGCGAGCGTCGATCTCGCACGCGGCGCAGCGCCGATATGCATTCTGTATTTAATCTCTTGGTAATTTCGTTAAACAAACACACGGGCGAGAGAGAGGGAGGGAGGTAGGTAGGCAGGCAGTGGGTGGCGCGCGAGCGAGTGGATTCGCTCAAATTATTTCGCACGCACTCCGGCTCGCGATTAAAAATTGCATTTCTCTGCGGCGATGGGTATAACACCGACCGAGAGCCAACCCCATTATTGTAATGGAAAAATCATTCCCCGGCAGAGACGCGCCCCCGGGCGAAATTCTCGTTGCGTCCTTTTGTTCGCAAACAATCTGATTTAATGCAATCTTCGCGATGCGCCGCGCCCGCGTTGCCAACGGTTTAACACACAGTGTAATTATTTCGTCGCTCGTGATATTATTTACGCTACCGTATACGCACGCACACCGGTGCGCGCTGGTTTGGTTTCATCCGTGGTATCGACGCGTGTCTTCCGGCCCCCGTGTCTTTTCTCGCGTTTCAATCCAGCGCCAAGAAACAACAGCAAGTGCAGATAGTGGAAGATAGTTTCGTATGGAAATTAAAAATTATACTGGAAAATTATTGCCCGAATAAAGTGTCAAACAATACCTTTGTGTTTCGCTGCGCATTCGAGTTGATGGGGCTGTTGCATCGTGTGAATAAATTAATAAAACAATACTTGTGTTTCGAATACTAATTGATTTTAAGAATAAACGCAGTGAGAGATACTTTCGTACAACACAATACTAATACGGAAAAAATTAAAAATCGGTCCGACGTCGGGACTCTGTTGCTCCTGTAAAAAAGAATGGGAAATTACACGAGTAAAATATTGTCTGAATAAAGTATCGAACGATATTTCTCCGTGTATTTGAAACCCTTGAAACGACGCGACTACTTCGCCGTTTCGTGAATGTACATAACTAACTCCAACGTGGAAAACCAAAGATCACGTTCAAGTAAAATAATTGTGTTTAAGTAAAACATTGAAACAACACGAACGGGAACCTGGGCAAACCGGCAGGTTACACAGCGAATTATTTAAAACGTAAAGCGAAGCGTAAAAGGTAAAACGTGAAGAAACAAGCGAGTGTCGCGGACGGATAAAACGAGAGAGGAGGGAAGCTATCGGCCGTGGTAGTCGTAGACGTCCGTCCTTCCCTCTGCCTCTTCTACTTTCGCCCTCGCGCTCCCGACACTCGACCTCCTCCGTTTCGTTTCGCTCCCTATTACGAACCGCGGTAATAGCCTTTATAATCGGAAATTTCTCCGGCGAATAGAGAGAGGGCCAGGTTCCCCGCGAGCGGAGTGGAGTGGAAAACCAGAGTGAACGAGCCGAGGAATGGGAGGGAGGAGGGAGGGTGTGTTGGAAGTGGAATCGAGGTCGTCTCGCGGGATTACTTGGCTTGCCGCGTTCACTTCGAGGAGACGTCCGGCCATTAAATGGTCCGATATTGATGCAACAGTGTCGCTGGGAACAATGTGACCGTGCCAGCGAGACGGAGGAGGAGGAGGAGGAGGCCGCGCGTAGGGAAATCCTGCCCGAAAACGGAAAAAAGGACGGAAGAAGGGAAGTAAATCGGATTCCGAATCCGGGAATCTCGGCGAACGACGAGTCAAGCGAAATCTGGCGAACGTGGAATTGCCGGGGTTAGGTAAAACGCGAGAGATAAGGGAGACGGTTCCTCCCCCTCCTCCTCCTCCTACTACTACTACTACTACTACTACTACTACTACTACTACTCCTGCCCGGCCGAGAACCGGAGGAAGGAATCGATTGTTCGCCCGAGAAGCGGCGCGATATATTGAAAAGCATCGCGCGAAATAGAAACGGGCTATCTCTCGTCGTGACGCTGAGACGCTGAAATGTCGTTAACGACATTTACGTTACGTTAGAATCGGCTTTTCTCTTCTCCGCCCCCGCCCCCCCCCCTCCCTCCCATCTCCTCCTCTCCCTACTCGGTGTTAAAAATACTGGCGGCAAGAATGTATATGGGGCGTTTCGAGAAGTTTACCGCCGTCAGTTTATTTTCGAATGAAACAGTTTCGTGATCCCGTTGTCCCACATTTCGCCTTCGTTGCTATCAAATTTTTGCGATCGTTCTACGCGAGAGAACAATTGCTGATAAGTAAATCGATCGCAACGATTAATTCTGATTTTAATAATAATAACGATTACCGACAGGATGCTTCGAGGAATCGAAAGTTCGGTGTTCGTCCGTTTCTGATTTCGCAGACTTTCGAGTCATTCGTAACTCGCGCAATGAAACGTTTCCGCTTGAAATCCGCATCGGCTTTCATTTAAATATCCCGCACGATAAATATCCCGTTGCTAAAGTTGCAGCCCAACTTTTCGGGGAGAACCTCGTGGAATCACGGCCAGCCGCCTCTGGCCAGCCATTAGCCCGGCATTTAAAAAAAAAAAAAAAAAAGAGAAAAAGAAGCGGTTGTCCGTAGGTCCAATTAACTACGGTCAGATTTATCTTGACTAATGCGCGACACCGCCTCGGTGGTTTGGCGCTGGTTATATTCTGGCCAGTTTTATGACGCGACTCTCCGCGACCAGACCGCTTGTACGCATTATTTATGATTACAAGTTCACCATCTCTCTCTCTCTCTCTCTCTCTGCGACTGACCTCTGGAAAACAGTAACCGAGCCCTGCTTTCTCCTCTTGGTATCTAACACGGCCTCGAGATTCATTGCCAGCCAGGGGGACCGGAATAAAACGCGCGCCGTTTTAATTAAATTCCAATTTACAAAATTGTTGATTACAAAGCAATTGGTAGAAGGAAAAATCGCCGCGAGTTGCTTCGCGTCTCCGCGAAAAGGAGAAACGGCTGCACCAAAAATTGACATTTTTATCACTTGGAGCACGCGTGGCAACTCGACGATTGTCGAAAGGGACAGTACCGAGCAACGATCGACTGAACGATTTTTCAAAACGTTGCGGTTCCGCCAGTACTCTCAGCAAGTGAACGAGAAACTTTTGTTACGTATCTTTTTTCGTGCACGTTAAATTACACGTAGCAGAAATATCCGTGGAGCAGAAATACGGAGCGGTACGTCCGGATAATTTCATTCTCACTACGTGTTCGCTACGTGTTCTTCGATCTTGCGTTCCATCTCACGGCGAGATAGACGAAAGACAGGGCGCGAGACTATTTTACGACCGTATAACGTTTGTCGAGGGGCGAACGAGATCGTTGATATCGCGAAATTGGTTCTTCCTTCTTTACTTACGGCGTTTTATTTGAACACCGGCACACGTGTTCGAGCCGATCGACGTGTTGCGTTATAAATTGAAAAGCACGGGGCACGTGGCGATTAAACCGTCTGACTGAAAAAGAAAGAAAGAAGACATACGTAGGAGGAGTGTGTGAAACGTACAAAGTATACGAATTACCACAGCAATTATACTGTTATTTGAAAATATATATTGCACAATGCATCTGTAGGAAGAAAGATGGAAGGATTTATGGTGGATGAGAGAGAGAGAGAGAGAGACCACCCCAGACGCTTGTTATTGTAATTGGTCCGATCACGCATCCTAGCGGAGTTCCGCACACTGCTTAACGTATCGGAGATCGGCAGGACCTCGACACTAGGCCCACAAGCAAGTAGCTGTTCGAAACTCGTGGTTGAGGAATCTTTTTTCTGGATGGAATCGGGGGAGAAAAAAGGAAGTTGACGATACAATCGATCGCTTCTCGGTATTTCCGAGAAGCTCGCGCAATAAAAACAGAAAAGTGAGAGCACGGTATCGCTTCTCCAGTCTTTCTAAAGGCGCCTAATAATTATCCACTCGGAGTGGATCGAGGAAAAATTGAAACAAGTTTCGCGGAGAAGTTGGCGTCTCTGACAGCTGACGATTCGCGCGCTCGGAAGAGAGAGAGAGCAAAAACGAGCGACCACCGCTCGGAAATATGGAACGGAGGAAAACTTTGATCCAACGTTATTACCTTCTCGAGGTGGAGTCTCGTTTTTAACGTAATATCAGGCTCGAGAGGAGAGACGACAAAGCAGAGGAGAGGCCGCCGCGCCCTCGAGATTCCCCGAAACCCGGAGCCCTCTCTCTCTCTCTCTCCTCCGTCGCTGTGTTCTCTCTCGTGCAAGTTGGCCGCGAACGCGACGCAAACGCGCGGATCGCGAGACGAGATATCCGCTCGATATCGCTCGATATCGCCGACTCGGCGAACCGACTCGTTCGATCCTCCGCATAAATTTCGAAGAAACGAAAGAAAGAATATTTCTCGCGAGCCCCCGCGGGCTGCTCGTCTCGCGAGCGATTTTTCCATTGGACCGCGCCCAAGGAATTTTATTACACCCGATCCGTTGCGTTAATTTTCAAACGTGCGATCGTCACACGCTGCACTTTGGATCGATCGTGCGCGCGTTTACATTTCCGACGCAAACGCTTTTGGAGCTCGGATTTTCGTTCGGTGTTTCATAATAAATTCGTAACGACAGCGATTTCGGCATTTTAAATTGCTCCGTGTAATAATTGAAGACTCCAGACTCCGTTTAAAGTCGCCCCAATACGAGGCCGTTGAATATTTCACCTTTCCGAGTTATTCCAACGTAAACTGGCTGCATGTTTCATCTCCCTTTCAATTATTTCCAGTGCCAATGAGAATTTCATATTTCGACTTTTTTTCTTTCGAGTTATTTCGACGTACGACGATTGAATATTTCAGCTCTTTCACTAGTTGCATTAATAGGAAGCAATAATCGAATATTCGAACTCGAATTCTCGAGTTAATACCAGCGTAATACCTCGTGCGTTGAAAAATTGAACGAAACTCGGTGAAATTTTAATTTCGTCGGCAAATTTTATTTTTCAACGCCCTCCCCAAAAAAAAAATCTTCTCTCGCTTTTCGTAGCCAATTCTCCGCGATTTCGTAAAATTTTGAAAAAAAAAAAAAATGAAAGGAAAAATCGGCGTATTTACGACACACAGCGGTTAATGGGTTAAGCACGCGCACGAGGGTGAAAAGGGGGAAGGGCGAGAGAGTTATCGAAACCTCTTTGTACGCCGGTAATCGATTGGTTAACCGATAATCTTCGTTGGAGCGCAGATGCATCGTAGTCGCGGCCGGCTATTTGAATCCGTAGACAAACAGAGAACGGGAAGGAAGTATATCGTCAGAGTTGGAAAATAGATTTACCTCACCGATCGGTGAGGCATCCGATCGTCGATATCCGACGCTGAACGCTCGCTTCTCGGTAAATACCGCGAGCAACCCGAAATCAACGCGGTGATTCGTTTCTTTCTTTTTTTCTTATCTCTCTCTCTCTCTCTCTCTCTCTTTCGATTTTCCTTCATCTTCGACGCGAATAAACACCAGCGGGGAAAATCTTCGCGTAATTGAGAGCATCGCGGCGAGGGGAGAGAACGCGCCGTTGATACGTAATCCAGGTGTTTACTTGATTAAAAGTAATCCATTACAGGGAGTATCGGTTGACAGGATCGCGGGAAAGTGTACAGCCACGCTGGAAAGTTTCAACGTGGTCCGCGTCGGAATTGGAAGAATTAAGTGAATTCTCGATTAAGAAACGCGCGCGCGTGAAATTTAAAAATCTCGCTGTCTGCGATCGGAATAGTAGGGTGCCGTGTGTCGAACGATACTAAAAGGATTATTAACCGTAACGTTAAATTAAATTAATAGTACGTACGTAATGTGATATTAACAACGATACGGAAATTTATTACAACGCAGTTATTAATGAACTTTGTGTTAATTACAATAAATGCAATTATTAATAAAACGAAGGAGAAAAAGATCGCTGGTTAATGCTAAAGATTACTATAACCGTGATTGTGAATTAAATTAATAGTACGTGTATGTATTAATCTAGTTACTGATAGAACCTCATACTTTGTATTAATTGAAACGAATACAATTATTGGTAGACTTTATACAATCGTATAATACGTGTGTAATTAATATAATTAATGCAAAAGATTATTGGCAGTTGTCGAAAATCTGTCATGGTGGAAACTATAGTAATTGTCGTGGCAAGACGAACGAGTTTTCCGAACGAAATTTTCAAAATGGAAGAAATTCAAAATAGATCCTATCGTAGGGACGTCGGGAGTGTGAGAATAATTTTGTTTTACTAAAGTTGGCGCAGACAGCTTCTCCCGTAGTTACCCGTCTAATCGACGCCGAACGCGAAACAGAAAAACACGAAACTGGACAAATTTATGATTCACGCACTCTGATAATAAACGCTAAACTGATCGACGCGTCCAGCCAAATAACGAATTAACGCATTACGCTACAACGGAAACGATTTCGACGCGTTTTAATCCGATTGTGCCCAATACGATTACGATTTTAATCGAATTAGCTCGCTACGTAATAAAGCCATTCGCGTAGCGAGATATATCGGGAGCGGAGGGAGGGTTGGTGTAGCAAAAAAAAAAAAAAAAAAGAAAAGAAAAGAAAAGGAAGGAAGGAAAAAGAAAAGGAATAATAACAGAGACGGAAAAGGAAACGAAAGAATCGAAAGAGAGAGGAGCAAGGGATGGATAAAGGTTTGCTACGTTGAGCGCTCGCACGTATGTATATATACGTGTGTGTGTGTCTGTGTGTGTTACATGTGTGAGATGCGGTTTTCGCGTTACACAGCCGCCGAGCGAAACTGTTACGAGATTACAGGCTGCTGCGAGTTCTCGCGATTTCGAGACGGTTATTTGGCCACGTAATCTGCGAAAGTGCCGACGTTGGTTGGAATTTTCCGACGAAGAGGGACAGACCTCTGGCTGTGGAACAGTCAGAGAGAGAGAGAGAGAGAGAGTGAAAGAAAGAGAGAAAACAGAAGAAGAGTTGGAGGAAGGGGCGAAACGCAACGGAGAATGTGGGAGGAGGCAAGGGAACGATGGTAACGGTAATTATTTTCCTTTCTCGGCCTGTAACTGCTCAACCCACGAGGTAACGGCGTTCGAGCACTGCGCTTTTCGCGGATTAATTAAATCGTTCGCGGAACGTTCGCCGAACAAATACCTACTACCTTCTCCGACACAGAGGGAGAGAGAGAGAGAGAGAGAGAGAGAGAGGGAGGATGAACGAAGTCGTGAGAACGGAAACGGCAAAATAGAAAACAAATTCGACCATCGACCAAGAACTTTCGAGACGAGCGTTCTCTCTCTCTCTCTTTCTTTCTTTTTTGTCGCGTTCGCTGCTCCCTTCGCTCACTTTGTCTGGCGGATTCGATGGATTTGCAGATTTTCCACGGACGGAAAGTCCGAGTTGTGGCACAGTCGAGAAGAAGATAATCACGTAACGAATTGCGCGAAGAATTGTATTAATTGATCCTTGCCTTTTTATCACTTACGGTGATTTTAGCGGGGGTGAGAAAATCGTGCAACGCTGATGCAACGAAAATTAGCGATTGGTTGATTTGGATCACGTGATTCGCGAGGAGGCGTGGCGTGGACCTCGAGTAGGAGTGGCGTTGTCTGGTACCGAGCGAGATCGCGCCTGTAATTTGTTTTCTATCGATTCAAATGTTTGCACATCGATAAAATTTTATGGCAAAAAAGTCTTCATTTTCTAGCCAGAACAGTTGCTTCCGAGCCTTTCAGCGAGACGAATCGTATTGGGGTACAAGTCGTGCAGTTTTTTTTAATCCTCCGTAAGTATCTACGTTTCGGTGTGTCGAAGCGAAATGTTCGCGCTCGTAATCGAACGCTTAAATTTCACGGTTCTCGCGGATTATCGCCGCACGGGAAAAAAGACGCGAAAGAAGAACGAAGGATAGATACAAGGTGGTAAGCTTTATCTCGATACGGTTACCCTAAATCGTGGATCTCGTCGAAACGGTCCGCTTTCTCCCTCACATCTCGCGTCGAAGCGTTTTACTTTCAGCCTTCGTATCGATTCTACGGCCACGGAGATTCATGTTCTTATCCGGAAATCGTGGTCAAGGGAATATTGCGATTTTTCTCTTCGAAAAGAGAGAGAAGAGAACGTCCAACGTGCTGTTGCTCGTGTAGCTTCGAGAATACCTGCCCGATAACCTTGATTGAAACCGAGTATCTCGGTTCTCACCGAGTACAGAGATTTATCAATTTATCATTTGATCGATCGTTTGAATAATTTCTCGATCTTCTACCAAACATTTCGTTTGTGTCAGTGTTAACGAAAGATTTACCAACACATTAATCGATTGAATAATTTCCTAATCTCGTCACTCTTACACGCGCTTGCGGGTTCGTTTCAAACTCGACGAATCACGATCGCAATCGACGAAAGATGAAAATATTCAAGCACGTGTCTGCTTGAAAAATCACTGGCCAACGTGAAGATAACAAGTCGAAGGACGAATGACAGAGGACGGTGCGCAAAAGGAAAAATCTTAAGAGAAGAACGGGGAAGCGAGTGAAAGAGTAGACGTTGGATTGAAGCGAGCCGAAATCTCGAAGTAATTAAACCAGAGAGAGCCAGTAATGAAAAGCCACGCGAAACGCCGTGGCTGAAATGACGCGGGGATTTTTTGCCGGTAACGCATTACCTAATTGGCGTTGCGAGTGTGAACGATCGAGTCGCGGTGGATACTCGGGTTTTTTGATTCTCCTCTCCCTCTCCCGTCGGAACGTGTCGTTGCGGCGCGTCGAAGTTCAGCCAGGTTCACATCACGGTCAAATTACATTAGCGTCCGCGCTAACGGCAAACTTGCTCTCTCTTTCTCTCTCTCGTAGACTCGCCGGGGTTACCCGGTGTCGGAATGACAATCGGAGATCCTTGGGATAACGACGGGAGCATGGTTCGAGCGTGTCTCGAGCTGTGTGTGCCCAACAGCCAGCCAAACAGCCAGCCAGACGACGACCGAATGCGGATGCATAGCCTCGCGAACGAAGGAACGAAGGAACGAATGGAAGAGGACACGTACGGGAAATGACTATGCGCCCGAGTTTCTGAGAAATCGCTAATGGAGATTGTACCTCTATCCAGTAACTCGTCGCTGAAATCTCCTGGGACGTAACTGCTCGCAAGATTCCTATTTCCGGGAACAACCGAGAGAGAGGCGTCTCTCTCGCCTCCGCTAGTCAGCTCACGAGTAAATTCGAAAACGCGCTCTAAATAAAACCAGTTCGCGTATCCTGAACGGTAATTTCGAAGCCCCGGGTCAGCCTAGATAACGAAAAATCGATAAAGTATTTTAACCGACCCTCTCCTCTCTCTCTCTCTCTCTCTCCCTCGAGTATCCTCGATTATTACCTTGTTATCCATGCGTCTATCTACGCTCCCATCTATATGAGCTCGCGCCGCTGTAAACTAATTAGAAATTTTCGGTACCTAACGTTGTTCCGGTGGATTAGTGTGCACGGAGCGGCGGTTCTTGACTGGTCGTTTGGATGGAGGGGAAAGTGGGTTTTTCGTGCGATTAGATGGATCGGGGGAGTTAAAAGTGCGAATTCAGCGATGATAGTCGCGTTTATCTCAGACACGAGCTGTCGTGAACGATTGTGAAAAGCTTGGCGATTCGCTATTTATTATTCTAACCATTTGTGCTCTCGAAATTTTTCAATTTTACATCAGTGCATAGAATCCTTCGTATGTAGAGAATTTCTAATATATCGATTCTCTACTGATCCTCCGTATTATCCTTAATAATAATCAAACGATTGAAGAGTTAAGAAAAACTGCACGATTTGTACCCCAGCACGATTCGTCTCACTGAAAGACCCCAGAAGCAATTCTTCTGACTAGAAAATGAATTGCCATAAAATTTTATCGATGTGCAAACATTTGAATCGATAGAAAACAAATTACAGGCGCGATCGCTCAGTACCAGACAACGCCACTCCTACTCGAGGTCTATCCCCCTCACGGATCACGTGACCCAAACCAACCAATCGCTAATTTTCGTTGCATCAGCGTCGCACTTGAAGAGGCCCGATTTTCTGGCTTACCCCCGCTAAAATCACTTTCAATCACTGACGTCGCGAGACGATAATCACGAAGGTATCTACTTCAATCCATCGTATCGAAACAGAATACAGAGTTTTTTACGTATATAGAATTTACAAAAAATATTTTTCAATTTTGAGTCTCGTATATAAAATGTTTTACGTACATAGAATTCTTAATAGATCGATTCTCTACTGATCCTTCCTCTTGCGACAATGAAACGGCCGGAGGAGTTAACAAATTCCTCGGTCGTGATTCTGAGAAAACATCGCGGGGCGATAACAAACGCGAGGGGGGTTATATCTGCAGCGACGTTTCGTCGGAGAAACGAGCTCGGTCGGGCGTGCGCGCACAGCCCCGGAATAGTTGATCCAGTGGATTTAGCAGGTTGTAACCGACGAAAGAGCAACGGGGCGCCGCAGGAAGTGCATTAGGCGGCGTTCCATCTTGGCGAAGCCACTCGAAGTGGCTTCTTCGCCAAGTCGAACGCGCATAGTCTTCGCCGCGATGCGGTCGTACGTACCAGAGGGTGGAAAATGCGCGCAAGGGATGCGTATGTACACGCGAATATCTCTCGAACGGGTGCTCGAGACGTTGGATTCGGCATGCGAGACGCCGAAAAGGACCGTGCTCCTTTCGCCTCTGATTGAAGCACAGGGAGACGTTACGAAGAGTGACGCGATACAAGGATATCGAGGAGAGACGCTCGACAAAATCCAAAATCACGGACTTACTTGGTTCGATGATAGAAATGGAGGAAAAGTCAAGTAGCGTTATACAATGTGTTATCGCATTATTATGATATTAATTTAATATAATATATGTTATCGTTATTATTATGAATTACACGTGCAGTTGAAAGATTTCATTATCTACGAGATGAACAATTCACGTCATTTTGTGTTTGATTTCACTTCGAGTTTTAAACTGTCGAGCAAAATGAAGTTAAACGAAGAGTTCGAAAATTCGAGCACGACTGATTCGACGATACCAGTCGGAAGAGTTAAAAGTAAAAGTGTCTACTCGCTCTCCGAGTTGGGGAACCGAAACGATCGTTCCGGGGTTGTTAAACGAATAACTCCAGCCGCATTAGTAACACGTAAACTCTGTTAGAATAATAGAGCTCGGCGCGGAACACTCGGGGCGCAACTCTTAATTTTTGCGAGAAATTCCAATTTTCAATCCTTATACTTCGCGATGCATAATGCCCAATTGTTGCGAGAAGCGAGTTACGCCAACAGCTACGATTAACTTCCGTCTTTCTCGACGGTTCTTTGATCATTCGTTAAAGGGGCAACGTGGTGAAACGTTCGATTTTTTGACAACTCTGGAAATCGCCAGTACGTTCCTTTTTTTTCCTTTTTTCGAGTTATTAAAATTTCGTTGGAAAATAAAACAAGTTCGCGCCAATTATAAACTATTCAACTTTCGCGGGGTTTCGGATTCGAAATTTATTCAATTAAAAATGTTCCGTGATTTCGTGTGTTCAGAGCGATTTTTTTGTTTAATCTTCTTTTCTCCTCTCTTCTCTCTTCTTTTTTTTTTTTTTTTTGTTCTGCAAACGTTGTATGATCTGGCGATCGCGTTTATAATTTTGCTCGGCGATATTCCGAGGCGAGGGAACATCGCCGTTTCATTTATCAAATCGTCATAAACGCGATACGGTATCTGGAAACTGGCGGACGTTTCATAGTGACTCGAACGATCCATCCATTGTCTCGATTCCTTTCAGCACCTGTCGCTTACGGATTCGTATCATTCTCTTTCACCGGTGAAAATGATCGCGCGCACCACCTGCACCATCCTCTCTCACACTTTCTCCCTCTCTCTCTCTCTCTCTCTCTTTCTGCACACTGATGCTCTTCCAACACTTTTTTCCATCCCCACGGCTCTCACGGCTGCTTCTCATTTCCATCGGATGACCAATCGAGTCACTTTTTTCGTTCGTTCGCTGTCCGGCCAAGAGAATATTCGGTCGGACCGAAATATACGCGCGGCGCGCCAGAGGTGAAAAGAAGCCGGTCGGATCGAAGAAATGCGGGTACCGTTCGCTCGTAATGAATTAGGTTCTTCGCTATCTCGCGGGATAATTGAGCGCGTTCCAATCAACATTACGTTCTTTCTGTTCTCGAGGAATCTTTTCGCGAAGAAGCGCGATGATTCCTTCGGAGAGGACAGGTGAACTTGGTTTATCGAGTTAGCACGAAATCGAAATACGTCAGTCTTGTCTGAAAGAAAATTCTACTCCGACGTTAGTTTCGATACACTGTCGCGAAACTGTCGTCCCTTATCGACGACGGAGATTACCTCTCGCATAACGACGTAAAACTCTCTGACGATTGATCGAGACTAAACGCTTGGCCGCCCAAACTCGGCCAATCATAATCACCCGATCGTTCCAGAGTGTCTTTTCATCGACTGTATCGACGTACGCTGATATTTTCCCGTGTTCGAATTAAATCACGATGTAGGGGACACTAATCCCCGGGCAGCGTCATAAATATTCTCGTCAGAAACCTCTCATGGGCCTGACCATACACACTGCGAAAGAAACAGACGTCAGTTACCCCAAGTTTATCAGTTTAGGTGGTCCTCCCGATCGTGTTGCCTGCTTCGCTCTCGCGACAAGCGGATTGTAAAGTAAAAAATTGTCGTTGAACATTGTCTTCGTATGTTCACGCATTTTTTATATATATATATATATATTTTATTAGTGTAAATGAAAGGCCTTTGAAAATATTTCCCGCGCTCTCGCGCATATACTTTCACGTTCGTCCTGTAATTCCACTCGCACGCTCGAGTCGCCGTTTTAATTAAGCGCGATCCGAATCGCAGAATATTTCTCGTGAAACGAACGCGCGCGTCGAACGAACGGACCTCGGTCGTCTTACGTTTGTCGGCTCGTTTGTCACGAATTCGCAGACTCGTAACACAGTTCGGGAACACGGTTGGAGCCGAGAGCTGGGGCACGGTAATATCTGGCTGGTGAATCCGGTTGATCCAGCGGGACGAGTCGGAATCTGGCGTAGGGTAGCAATAATAATGATTAACGAGCGCGGAGTGCCACGTCGAGAGAAAGAGACAGAGGGGCAGAGGGGGGGCGGGGAGGAACAGTAGGGTTAGTATTCGTCGTATTGGAGTAACGAGAGAGTAGAGAGTTGGCCGCAATGACTAGACTGGTTCGCGCGGACCTCGCGCGTGGCGCGGTCCCCGCCTCCTATTCGGCATGCTCCAGGGCACGGTGCTCCGAACGTGTCGGTGGAAGCGTCGTGTGTCGAAGTATGGCCACGCATACGTACGCTGCCTCCGTGTTTCCGTAAGTATGAGAAACCCGGTGTACGTGCCCAACGGGTTCTAAGTCAATTCCGGGCGAATTACCCGGGCAAATTCGCCGGGAATTTGCAAAAATTTCATTCCGACTCGCGGAGAATTGAACGCCAAAGTTGATTAACCGGTGGACGGTTCTAATTGGCTCGATTTCTTTTATTTCTAAAATAGCTTTTTATGACTCATTACACAATGTGTAACAACCGGATTTACCGTGTATTTACGAGTACCTTCGAGCCTTTCATCGACACTGAAAGGAGACGTTTTCTTTGTAAATATTGTTAATTAAATTACTATAATTCTAAAATTATTATAAAATGTAATTATGACGAATGTAAATACATTTTTATATGTTGGTACGAGATGTACTAGTTAAAGTGCAGACGCTGAGTGAAAGCTACAATAACAACGTGGAAAGAATAAAAGAATTTCGGACGAAATTCCCGGAGGCGATCGCGAGTCAATTGACGCTTGTTAGTAATTCTATGATAAACTAGATTTCTCGTTGCTTCTTGAGGTAGTTTGCAAAATGACAGAGAAAAAAAAATTTCCTTTTTTTTTTCAGAGACTGAAAGTATCGTCGTTAACTCTTATGTGCTATAATTGTAGTTCTAGAAAGCCCACGATGCACTTTAAATCTAAACGACATCACATGTCGGAAAGATATCGGCAACAAAATTTCATGCTAAATACCATTTCAACAGCATAGTGCTGTGTCATTTTACTTTGTAAATAAATTGCTGGTAGAAAAAAATGCAAAACGGAAAATAATTTTTCGTGAAACGTACGTTGCAAAGTTATTCCATTTCTTTTACTTCAGTTATTTTGGATCGTTTTACGCACGCACAAGAGCCTATCAGTAGAAACGTCGACAACGAGTCAGACCGCGACGTGTTCGCGTCTCGCTGGTTGGACCTCGACTAGTTCAGATACAAATTTCAAGAAACGAAAAAAAAGAAACAACGAAATTATCGTTACTCCACCCGCTTTTCTTTAATTGAAAGAAAGTTTAGTTGTCAAAGGGTGTCTCACTCGGCCTCTCCTCTCCACAGCTTCCACAGCTCGATTCGTCAAGGTTTGTCTTACTCGACTACGAACTTTCGCAAACTTCCGCGGAGAAAAGGGGGCGCGTGCACGACGACGACGACGAAAACGGGGGCGGTGTGTAGCGTGACGTGACGCGGTGTGCGCTGTCGCGCGCGATCGCGCGCTCATATACGTGTGCCGTGGCACGGCGAGGGCGCGTGTATGCGCCGAGTCCTGGCCACGGGTGGGTAGTAGGTAGGTAGTCGAGGTCTTGGATCGATCGGCCATTCGTATGGTAATGTAAGCAACTACCGGACCGAGCTGCTTGCCAGACCCGAAGACCCTGTCCGCTAACCAGCGTCGCTGCTGCAATGTCGAAGAGAGAGAGAGAGAGAGAGAGAGCGAGAGAGAGGGAGGGAGGGAGTAAAAGGGAGAGGCAATCCGGGACTCTCTGTGCTCGTTGTCCGCGCGGTGGAGCGAGGCGGAGCAGGGCGTAACGCCGCGACCTGACCGAGAGAGAAGAGAAGGGTGTGGAGAGATGCGAGATTCGACGATATCTACGGTTCGTCGATCGCCAGGCAACAGGGGATACCAATGAGAGGAAGTCAGGAAACGAAACGATATGATCTATAGTGGTAGCTTGTCGGAATGATTTCGGCCCCCGGCAGCCGGATAAATCCGATCCATCCGGTGGCACGCGTTTCCGCTTTAAGCTACGCTGCGTGCGGTTATACTGCGGATGATTATACACGATCCTGTGTGTGAGCGAATCAAACGCCTTGACGTCGGCATTTCCTACGTTGAATCGGCTGTACGATCAGCGTTGCAACATTTTTACGGCTATTAGTACGGCTATTAGTATAAATCGAACGATCTGAAATCAGTCACGCTTCGTCAGGGTAGAAACTTCCTCCACCGTGTGACGTATATATTCTTTGCACGTTGGCAAGGAAAAGAGGAGCGTGCTTCGTACGATGAAAAATCGTCGAACATTCCTCGGCGAGAGCCGAGTGCACGCGGCTCGAGAGCGAACGACCCATCTCCGGGTAGCCTCGAACAGCAGAACCGTTCATCGATCCGACGTTGCGTTCGCGTATCATAACCCGAGATTGTCGGGTTTACGATTGCGAGTAAGTTCCCGCTTACGACCCGGAAGCTAGAAGACGCTTGCCAACGCGTCGAGCAAAATAGAGAGAGAGAGAGAGAGAGACAGAGAAAGAGAAAGAGAGGAAGAGAGGAGCTGGGAGCGAGCGAACTGTGTGTAAAGAGAGTCTTGGAACGCGATCATTGGAGGCGAGCTGTGTGCGGGGAAAGCAACCGACGCTGGAACGAAGTTATCGCGGCAAAGTGCACGGTAACGCAGTTATCCCTCACAAAGCGCCCCATCTCCAGTCCCCGTTCTCGATCGACCGTTGTTCTCCCTTTCGGAAGCCTCGGCCCTGTAACGACCACGTTTCTCCTCTCCGATCCGATAGTTTTCGCGGATACCGACGATTGATCGGACACCGAACAATGGATCCCCTTTTTCTTTTCCGGAGGCCATCCCGTCTCGGAAAATATTTACAAACTCTCCTCTTCCTCTCCAAGGTGGCGTGTCCCTCGTGGCACTTGCCTTTTCTTCCCTCTGTTCTCGATCGAAGCGCGATACAAAAAAGAGAGAGAGAGAGAGAGAGAGAGTGGCGAAAGTGAAACTCGACGAGTATCCGAAAGTGGAGCGAACGACGCGTGACGAGACTAAACTTGGAGCTACAGAACCGAGAATGAGGAACCCGAATCTATCTCCGGAGCTGATACGGAGAAATAACACGGTAGTACACGCGTAGATTCCACAAATCGGGAATGGAAACAACTGTATCACCGAAACGATCAAACTTTCGTCCGATTTGCATTTGAATAAAACCGCAGTCAAAAATCGCGGGGAACACGCGTGCTCGAAAGAGAAGAAAGTTTCTCGACGAGTAAGCGATATCGCTGATACTGAATCTTCCGCCTCGGAAGAAGCAAGGCGTCCTCGTACGAGAGTTCCGCGTCGCGACCGCTCTCGACCTCGCAACCTTTCTCGAACCCTTCCTCGCTTTCGACTTCTTCGCCGTGGTTAATGAAAGATTCATGATCGGCCGCGCGGCCTCTTAATTTAACTTTCCGATTCCGTTGCCCCTAAAGCGTTCTCGCGTGCCGAAAAACCACCATCGACCCGCTCGGCTTTCTGGCCCCCGCTGAATCACTATTATTTTTCCCAGTGGTTTAAAAATTCTCTCTCCCCGCGCGCTACCGATGAAACGGCCGAGATTAGAAAATCTGGTAATTAACCTGCTCTAACAGGGCGGACGGAGATGCGGAGACGGGGGAAAGCTGGACAGAAAGAAGGGAGGGGGGGGGGAGGATGGAGACGAGAACGCGAAAAGTACTCGCGTATTTCTCTCTGTGGGTCGTCGACCACTTAACCGAAAACTTTGTCACTTGGAAAGTTTCCCGCCGCTATCGAGATCCCGGTTGCCGGTACATTAATTACGTTCGTTCGTAGAAAACCGGTCATTCTTAATCGCCCGATATAGTCGGTCGACTATATCCGAGTAGTTTAGAATTTCCGCTGTTCTTGCTAAATCATCGAGCGTCGTCGGGGAGAGAGAGAGAGAGAGAGAGGAACAGGGGTGGTACGAAGAGGCACACAGAGGCCGAGAATTTTGAGGAACAATCTCTACCAATTTCGCCGGGAAATCTGATTACACGCCGCTTCGCCCGCTTGTAAACTGGATACGTAAAATTAATTATCGCGGCGCTGCGAAGGCGTTGCCCTCTTCCTCCGGCGTTGGCGGAGGGGGGCGCGAAGAACAAGGACAAAACCACGTGGCAGATGGAGGGCGAGGAACGAGAGGAAGTCGGCTAATACGGTCTGGAAATTATACTTGCTGGCTTTGCCGCAGCACTGACTGACTGACTGACTAGGTTGCTGGCTGGCTGGCTGGCTGGCTGGCTGGTTGGTTGGTTGGTTGGTCGCGAAAGATCTTCCCTATGTCGGCATGTCAATTACGACGGCAGCCGGCGAATTTTACCGGTTGGTTTTAGACTAACTGACTTACGGAGCGTGTACGAAGGACAGGCAGACGTCGCGGGAGGGGGAAGAGGGAAATCGCTGATGCGAGCGGTCTCTAACCTCTTTTCTTCCGGCGCCCGGAATCGGTGGGGGGAGTCGTTTCGAATCGTCTCGTGTCGCTTCATCTCCTCGCGAGACCGAGTCGTTACTCTCGTGATTCGTCCGTCCTCGACTCGTTCCGTTTTCGAAAGAACGATGGTCGAGTTTCGCACCGCGATACGTCCAATTACCGCCATCTTGTCGGCAGTTTTCAATTCGGGAAACTCAACTTCGTGCCAGACGCGTGGAATTATCGATATTCAGAAATTTCTGAATATCGCTAGGGGGGAGGGACAATTGGGAGATAAATGCAAACGGGAGATAAGACCAAAGATCGTTTCAATGAAACACGGTGTCGATCGTTTACGTGTTGATTTCATCCTTGAGAGCTGTCACTGAAATGAAATTTCATTCCGTTCGATGATTTTAATAATGCCAATGTTACGCGTTGTTACGTGTAAATATTATAAGCAGTAATTTTAATTTACTTTTCGCGTGACGTCGAGTTTCAATGTGTTTATTACGAACGTACGACTGCGTATAATTGGTGAAATTACGATAAAAATTTCGTTTCTGTTTGAATTGCACGAATCGTGAAATTTCACGGCATTAAGAAAATTTCATTTGCCGATAGTTTTCAAAGGTCTTTGACAATAAGCGCGGACCGAAAAACCAAGAATTTCAATTTTCCTTCATTTTCTCCAATTATCATTCGAATCTAATTTCGCAAAATTCCCCGTATAGTAATTACTTACCGTACCCGGTGGAGCCGTAATAATTCAAACGTAAATTACTTAATTTTGGAATTCTGATCTCTGGCGAAACGCGTGACAAAATAGAAATTACCGTTAATAGTCGTTCGTGGCCCAGCTGTTTGCGAGTGAACGTTGAAGATGGCGATAAATTACTGTCAAAACAAACGGGAAACAAGCGTCGAAGCGATCGGTAATTTCGTTGGTGAAACCACGTAGCGTTCCCCGTAGCGTGACCATTTTTAGACAATTACTCGTCCATTCCGAAACTGGTAGATCGGCGTGTACCCTTTTCGAGTGTCCGATCGTGCGACGAGGCTGGTTCTGGCCACGCTGTCCCGCGCGATAACCCCTTTGTAAACTAGGCTTCGTTCGCGTACGCAGAAAAACCGATATGCATCTTGTTCCCTTTGGCAGATAGGTGCATTTATCGCGATGTTGCCGGCCCGGTCGTTCCACGTGGAACACGCGCGCGTCCCTCGATGAGCGAGGTAAATCGCGTTTGCCCGAACAATTCCAAGGAACGGGCGAGAGCGGATGGTTTTTCGCTGGCGATTTTCAACGCCTGTCCGATATTCCGCGTGTTTTGACTCGGCGAGCGGAGTGGAAAAACCGGGGTGGAAGAAAGAGGAAAAGCACGGCCGCCCCTTGAACGTTGAATCGGAACAACTCGAAGTTTTCCACATTTTAAATGCTCTCGCAATCGGTAAAGCTGATGAAGAGTCTGGACGATTTTATTCAGCAACTTTTACCAAGCATACGTACGGTATTACGTTACCAGTTTGTACTTCCACTCTTATTAAAAAACGTTTGTCTTTCGCGATTAATATTTACGTAACAGACGCGTAATTTTCACGTTATCGAAATATCAATATTTTAATTTTCAGTATATCAAATAAATGTCGATATATTAATTTTGTTAATAAGTGACGAAACATCGTGTATAATAATAACGCCTAGTAGATGATAAAATTTCTGATCAAGTTCGATTTCACCAACAAAAAAAAAAAAAAAAAAAAAAAAAGAAACCCTAAAACGATCGATAGTTCCAAGCTGTTGGAATTCAATGGCCTCGGAAGAAGAAGAAATCAAGCGTCCCGGAGGGGGGCATCAATTGCCGGATTTTCACATTCGTCGAACAATCTCTTTCCCTACCGGTCCGAAGTAGTAAACACGGTTTATGGACAGCCGTTATTCCATAGGGGGCCAATATAACGCGTCGTAGCTCGTCTCTCGGATATAATCTAAAATTCGTTCGCGGCACAATTTCAACATCGGACCGCGATCGATATTAAAGTCCATTAAACCGGTAACCCGCGCTAACGGGTTTCAGTCGCCGGTGTCTGACCCGTACGCGGGTTGTTCCACTCGACGCCGTCTCCTCCCCCCTCTTCCCGTCACCTGCGCCACCCTCTGGACGCTGGTATTAAGTAGTAATCTCCAGGCATGATCGGACTGCGTTTTGCCGTCCGATAAAACCGACTAGAAAAAACGAACCAACCGGCGGCGGCGGCGGCGGCGGCGGCGGTGGCGGCTGAGTCTCGCGCGCTACTTTCCTCTATTAACTATTTCCACCTATCGACGAAATTTCATACGTTTAAAGTTTACACGAACGGGACCGTCCCCGGATGTGGATATTGCCGCGTATTTTCATCGAGTTGGCAAATTAGCCGGGACAATTTCGACGCTCCTTCCGATCGGGGAAAAGCGATCGAAAAAGGAGAGAACAACTGTGCGCTCCGAATGGAATGGAAACCAGAAACGAGAAACAGAGACGCAGAGGGGGAAAAGGGAAATATTTTTCGGCAGACGGGAGGTAGTTTAAACTGTATTCGAGATTCCATCGATCGTTTGACTAACTCGAACCACGAACGTCTTTGCGACGTGAGAAGGCAATGCTTTTCAACTCGATGGCGTTCACGCAGTTTTGTCGAATCGGGTCGGCCAAGCAAAAGCACGGAGTAGCAATTTCCAGGGATTCGCCGCGAGAGAGTCGAAGAAGAGGGCAGAGAGCGAATTAAAAGAGAGAGAGAGAGAGAGAGCGGCCAGTGGTTCCGCCAATCACTTTAAAAGGATCGCCTTTCGTTTCACACGGACCACGCAACGATCGTTACGGCCCGTTAAAACGAGATCGACGGCTATTCGCTTTTAGCTGAAACGCCGTGACAGTGAATAATTCGTCAGTTTCCCGCGTCGAGTCGCTCCAGCGACGTTCGAGATTCTTTCTTAGAAATCGAAAAGGACGTCGCGTGAACGAGGCGAAAGAAACGAAGGGAATATCGATCGCAAATCATCGGCTGCTTTGGTTTCAACGGTGAAACAAATCATCCGACGAGAACGCGCTGAATTTTTCCCCGCTATTGTCGGCGTTGTCGGGATGAGACGGCCGCGCGCGCGATGCCCTTTTCACGATCTTTCGGCTCGTTTCGCTTTTTCTCTCCACTTTTTTTCTCCTCCCCTCCCGCCCCCACATCGTTCCATCTGCTCCTCCTCGTCCTCTGTTGGCTGCCTCCGTGCCGTCCTTACGGCGGCACAAAAGCCTTCGAAAAATATGTCAGGTCGAACAAAACGAGGCAGCGGTGGCGGCGGCAACGGCGAGAAGAGCTAGACTCCGACAAAACGGGGGAGGAACGAGACCGGAGAGCGAGAGAAAGAGGGAGAGAACGTTTGGCTGGAGGTCGCAGGACGATGAAAAGAAAGATGAAACCCTTCTGCAACCCGGCTATTTTCTGCGACCCGTGAGGACGGACATCCGGGTGTAGGAAATACAAATAAACATCCTTTTTCCTCCTCCTCCTCCTCCTCCTCCTCCTGCTTCCTCCGTCTACCTCCCTTCGTGCCGACTACAACCACCGGTGAAGTAGTTTCGGCGTTACTCGTTTTCTTCCACAGCCTTCACGACTGGTTGCCCACAACCTGCAGGCTTATGTTCTTCTGTCCTCTACTCTCCTCCTGTCCGCTCTCCCCCTTTTCACGGTTCTTCCTTCTATCTCGTAAATCGTTTTCTTCCCTCTCCCGTTTTTTTTCTTTTTTTTCTCTCCCTCTCTCTCTCCTTTCTTTTCTAGTCGCGTCTTTTGTACGTTCGTCCATCTCGATACCGTCGAATCGACCTTACCAGCTCGTTAAGGATACGCGTTCCCGGGTATCCACGAATTCTATCGAATGGCGAACGAAATTACAGGGAACGGGATTCGATGGTTCTTTTTCTCTTTTTTTTTTTTTTCGCCCTTCTGTCGTTCCCCGTCACGGTCAATGAAAATACAACGAGGGACGATCCTTTGCGTGGATTTCAACCACCTTCCTCCCCCCGCCTGATATGTTTCCTCCATTGTACTATTTTTTTCGTCTCTCTCTCCCTCTTTCTCTCTATTCGCGAAAACTGAACGCGCCGCGTTGGAAAACAGAATCGATACAGCGTGTAAAAACAAGGTAAAAATGTCAGGTGACGCCGGAGCCCCGGCAAACAAGGTCGCCCTGCCTGTTAAAATGGCCAGCTCGATACACCGGCCGCCGTGCTTTAATTCGCGGAGAGTTTTCTCTAAGCTTTACAGCCGCGAGAAAGCAGCGACAGCACGATTTTCATGAATAATAAAAAGGACCGAGTGCTTCGAGAGTTGCTGCTGCTGCTGCTGCTGCTGCTGCTGTTGCTGTTGCTGCTGCTGGCTATCCCTCGTCGCTCGCCCTCTCGCCCACACCATCAACCCGTCTATCTATCGTTCCTCTCGGGAGGAAAACAATGTTTTTTCATTCTCCTCAAAATATGCTAGCCTCAGGCTCTCCGAACGCACGGAATTCTTCGTCGATGCGACCAACCGACTTTCCGATGCCTTCCCTCGCAACTTCTACACCACCCTCCAGCTATGCGTCACGAGCGTAACTGTAACGTTAACTTTTCCCTTCTACCGCGCTGAACTCTCTTTCTCTCTCTCTCTCTCTCTACTTTGTTAATAGTTTTTCGATTATCGATTCGAAGCGATCGAAGATTAAGCCGAGGTCGTTAAAGCGCTTTCGAATCCGTGTTCCTCGTCGGCTGCCTCGTGTTGGTCGAAGGGGGAGGAAAACTCGTCTCACATTCTCCAATCCCACGGAAGTTACCGCAACGTCCACCAGCCTCTGGACTATTGCTTCATAACCTTCGAGAGCCTCGAACGAACGAACGAACGAACGAACGAACGAGCTTATTACGCCGGGAGCTTAACGAGCTCTGATTGACCGTAACGCGAAAGACGTCTCCTTCCTTCGTTCCGCGCGCCATACTACTTCCGCGTTACCCCTCCCCGCCCAGCCACCCAGCCACCCAGCCACCCAGCCGGTTTTCGCGAACCATTTAACGTCCCCCGGCAGACCCCGATGGTAGCTGCGGGTTTTTTCTCCTTTCCCCAACTCCCTACCCTTCCTCCAGCGACTTTTCTTCGCTTCTTTCGGACTTTCTCCCGGCAGACTCCTTCCTCCTTCCGGGATAATTCAAAATCGTTCGCTCGACGCGCTTGAAGAGGAACGAGAAGGAACGAGACGAAGGAAATCGGAGGAAAAGGAAAACGCAAAAGAGATTCGATCGAGTTTCGAAGCTTAACGAACCCCACACTCCGCGGCGTGCACGTACACAGTGTTTCACGGTTTAACGCAATAAAGCTTGTTGGCGAGTGTTTTAAGGTATTCAGGCGCGTCCATTCCCCCCCTCCACCGCTGTCGGATACTTTTCCTTTCTTTTTCTCTTTTTTCTTTTCTCCCCTCCCTCCCTCTTCCTCTGTCGGTTGGCTGCCTTTTTCCGCGCTTTCTCCACCGCCTCCCCCCTCCCCCTCCCCCCGCATTCACTGACGCGTCTCAGACATTAGCTGGCATTCTCCGGCCTTCTATCCCCTTCTTTCGCCGCTTCTCATCCCTCTTTTCGCTTCTTCCACCGGCAAGCCGAAGCCCTGAGCAAGCTTTTGTTGAGCTTTTGATGGAGAGATTCCGCGCTTTGCCACGCTTGTCTGCAGCTTCCTTCTTCTTCCTGTACTTTTTTTTTTTTTTTTTTTTTTTTTGTACTCCTATCTTCCTCCCCTTCTGTGCTCATCGCGGCACCATCGGCGACGTTCCAACCCCAATTTCTCTCTCTCTCGATTGGAAAGCCTCGCTACGAGCTATTCGGCAACTTTTCTTTCTGTTCTCTTTCTCTTCTCCATCCCCCGCTGTCTCTCGCTCGCTCGTATTAAAAGGGAAGAAATACGTTTGCCAACAGCGATTACCCGCGGAAACAGCGGGAATAACGGAAACGCGCCGAGGGGAGGGGAGGGGCTGTAGACGCGTGCCGTTTCTCTTTCATCCACCGGGGAAAATAACTCGGGGAAACGGCGTTTCTTTGGTTTAAGTAAGTCTTCGATAGCGACAAACGTGCGTTTTCGTGTACCCGCGTCTATAATATTGAATATTAAGAGTGAGAAAATTCCTCGAGACCTTTGAGCGACGACGGTGACTGCCAGAAACGAGGAAATCGACGATTAAGGTTTCAAGCGTCAGACGCGCGTTTGTACCGGTACAAGAACAGAAACGCGCTTCGTCGAGTCTGACCAACACCAAAAATCGTCCATCTTAACGTTAAAGACGTGTACACGCTCGTGATGTTAACACCAGATTTACCAAAATGGTAAATAATTGTAATTAAATCTTCAATCTTATGTAGCATATAAATAGTTTTACGGGTTTACAGTAAGCTGCATTTTCAGCGATTTGAACGATTATTGTGAAATATTTGTAAAATTTTCTATTTCTTTTGTTCTAATTACTCTCCCTGTTCCCTATTTTAAATTCATTTGAAATCGAAGCACGACATATTGATTTCGTTGGAAAATCTCAATTGATTCTGACATTTACGTCGAGAACCGTGTGAGATTTTATTTATCCCCCTTATAGAAGCGGAAGTGCACCTTTTAATTACAGGAGATAAATAATGCAATCTATTTTTAAAAAAAACGTCCAATTATAGCGTCCAACGATCGATCTGAATGAATTTTATATTGTGCAGATGAGCGTGTAAAATTGTCGATACTTTGGTACGTACAAAAATAAAATGTAGGTTCTTCGTTTCTTAATTCCGCGCTTAAGATTCGCTCTATAAATTTTTTAATTCTTTGTCTTCGTTAGTACCCGATAAGAAGCACTTTCAACCATTACCCTAATTTCATATTTTAACCGATTAATTCTGCTCGTATAAATATAAATATATATATTTTATCTATTTTATATTATATATACATAAAAATCTATTTTATACCAAAGAGTATATCCATAATAACAAACGAAATTGCCAAGAGGCTAGAGGGTTGGTTTCTCTGAGACCACTCGTCTGGTAATCGCGGTGTTACGTAAAAGGGTTGAACCCACCCAAGATCGCGCTACGATTTAATAAATTCACCATGGGAGTAGGAGGGTAGAGCGTTTCGGTAGAGTACGTTGATCGCGATTCCCGTGACCGGCTAAAAGTTTCTCGCGTGCCGGTGTTCCAGCGAGAAAGAGCCGAGTAGCCGATTTGGGAAAGCAACGCGAAAGCATTTCCCTCTCACGGGGCTTTTAGAAAAACTCGCAGCGGAAGGAGGCAGCGGCCGTAAATACGTCGATTCAGCGGCGTGCTCGTATTCTTAAGTAATTCATAAGGAGCCACGAGGAGGGCTGCTGGCCAAGGAACGGTTTTATTTTCCCTTCGCTTCTTTTCGCCAACGACCCGGACATTCGACCGTTTCATTCACCGGAAACAAAAATTTTCTGTCGCTGCCTCTGCGCGTGAATGCTGCCTGCGCGCGCCGGTTGAAATTGCCACCGGATGCCGGGCAGATTTCGCGCCACTTCCGTTTCCAGGCTCGAGAACAGGCGACTGAAAAACTCTTCTCTTTTGTTTCTTTCTTTCTTTCTTTCTTTCTTTCTTTCTTTTTTTTCGATTCTTCTTTGTCTCGACGTTTCGAGCGTGAAGAGCGTAACTATTCTGTCGATAATTTAAAGCGATGTAACTACGTAAAAAAAAGATAGCATAACGATCCACGTCACACGGCGGATGGATAATAGACTTCTTTTCTCGAAAATTGTAAAAGTTCAGACATCAAAGTTTCCTCGTGACCAGATTCGTCATTTTGAAGATCAAAGTCTCCCTTTCACAACGATCCGTCGTAAAATTTGCTGTACGATTTCTTTCCACCATTTTGTCTAATGTTGAACATTAGGGAAAATTCGAGAAACCCTAATGTTCGTTTAACCCTTAAGTTCAACAAAGTGATAAAAAGAAAAGTTGTAAAGAGAATGTTTCTTCAAGATCACGATGGATTCGATCACGAAAGAAATTTTTTAGTGTCACTATACATGTTTGAATCTCTGCAATTTTCAAAGACCAAACTTCCGACGGTCAGAGTAAACGTTTCACGCTTTAAAACGAGTCCAAGTGGATCTTCTTCTGCAAAGTTATACCGGTTTAATTCGGCAATTTTTCATTGTCATTGCTACAATTCTGCTCTTCGCTGTATTCGAAATAAAAGACACGTACTTTTTTAAATCCTAAACGCGTCTCCTGGATCTCCAGGAAGCAAGACCCGAGCCAATAACTGTAAATGCAACTGGAATGTACATCGGTCTGAAAGAAAAAGACTGTGGCAACCGATGCTGGTAACAGCGTAACAGTCCTCCCCCTTCACCCCGGCTTTTAGCCCATAAAAGAAGAGATTATACTCCAGGAACATTCTCGGCGGCACCAGAGTGCAACAGAGAGAAAACGAGAGAGAGAGAGAGAGAGAGAGAGAGAGAGAGAAACGATCGACACGCACGAAATCGCAAGGGAAAATCCAAAGAATCGGCTGACGATGGTGACGACGTGCACGCGAGCTCGGCAAACCTGTCCACCTCCCTCTCGTTCCCACCCTGCCGTTTCACCTCTCTGCCAGCTATTCGAGGTTAATTCAGCGAGAAATGCCGGATGTCCATTAGCCGGGGGAGTCCGTTTCAGCCGCGAATCGCCAAAACCGAACCCGGTGCGCCGCGCTCTCGCCGGTTGTCTACGCAGTCACTGACACGCAAGCGTTGGCTGCTGCTGCCTTGCTTCGCTATTTCAACGAGCCGCAATTTTCCCCGGTAAACACCGATACCGGGGGCTAACGCGCCCGGCATTTTCTCTAATGCACCGGATTAATTAGCTAATGGACCGACGAATATTTGATACCGAGCACACCCGATATTTACACTTATTTCGCAAACATCTGGAGTCCGTACCCGTGCTGATTCCCGATATCAACCCGCCGCTTGTTTGCCCGCTGTAATTCCAATCCAATTTTTGGTGAAAGTCGAATTTTCCCTGCGTCGTCGTCTATCGTTCGTTTGATACAAACGTCCCCCCCCCCTCTCTCTCTCTCTCTCTCTCTCCACGTGCGCGAAAGCACCGACGACAATATCGATTTGACAAAGTAGCACGTCCGATCGATTCGAGCCGCGCTGACGACCGGCGGTAACGGTATCGGTATCGGTATCGGTATCGGTATCGGTATCGGAGGGAACCGAACTAAGTATCGCCCGATCGAGAAACTTGTCCGCAATAACGGCGTGTGACCTCGTCGAGTCGCTATCGGTTACCTCGGTAATTGATTCGGACGATGCATCGACCGTATATCAGCCGCACGTAGCGATGATTTAGCGGCTCCTACGAGTCGCTGGATCTCCTCCTAGGTCCCGAAAATTGCACGTCCCCCTTCTCACTCCCTGACATTCGCGGCGTTATCCGACTCGGTGCTGATACATCGGTTGCTCTCGTACAGTTGCTGCTCCAACGTCGATGAAATCATTGCGACGAGAATTATTGCGCCCGATCCTTCCTCTCGAGGCAGCACCACGCGCACCGAACTGAATCGCGTCGAACGACTCGGTTTACTCGGTTTTCAGAATAAAATTACAGACTCTACGAACGAATTTCATTTACGGGCAGAGTTTGTCCGCAGTTGAAAATTTTTCGACGGTTTTCTTTCTAATTCGGGCCTCTTCAGGTGCAACGCTGATGCAACGAAAATTAGCGATTGATTGATTTGGGTCACGTGATTCGCGAGTAGGAGTGGCGTTGTCTGGTACTGAGCGATCGCGCCTGTAATTTCTTTCATCGTATCGATTCAAATGTTTGCATATCGATAAAATTTTATGGCAAAAATGTGAGACGAATCGTACTGGAGTACAAGTCGTGCAGTTTTTTAATCCCGAATAACTATGCTTGGAATTTGTTGCTCTTTATTTCTTAACGCGTGTGGAAATAAATATTCGTCATTTTCTCCCGATCATTGCCAAATTCGCTCAACGCTTGAGAGAATCAAATGTTTCATATTTAGAATGCAAAAAATATCCAGAAATAAAATTCCTCTTCTTTCGAGGCAGAAAATTCTTTATCTTTCGTTCGAGATTAATTTTCTCGTTTGTTATACCAAAATTTTTAACAAACGAAACGTACGAAATTCCGCACGAAGGGATTTCGCGCGATACTCGTCGCGGAAATACGAACCTGTCGTCGAGATATGTACGCACGGAGCCAGTTTAACCATCGCCTCGGATGACTAATTCCACTTCTCCAAATACTCAGCCGGTATAACCGTGGCCCAAGTAAGCACGGCTGCAGATACGGATGAAAATTTACGTTGCAGCGAGATGCGTTCGTTGCAAACAATCCGTGGAATCGATGGGAAGAAAACAACCAGGATTCTGCGAGAACGTTCCAGCTATCGTTCGGAAACTCCGTAATTGCCAACAGCTAACGCGAGAGCAATAACGTCGATACGACGTTTTTTTTTTTCCTCTTTTTTTTTTTTTTTCTTGTTCCCTCCAACGGCCGTTAGCGCATAATCGAACTTTTTATTCGCCGTCTCTTCCATTAAATTACCGAATATCAACGTACGAGGTTTTGCACTTTAATCACCGATGTTCCCTTCTCCGGCCCCCTCCATTTACCTTGCCATCGATAACGCGAATTCGCCGTCACTTTCCCTTTTCGCTTCGAAAATGTACTTCCGATATCCAGCCTAACCCAGCCCCCTCTCGATTCGCTGCACAGATCTCCGCAATGTTTGCGCCCTTTTCGCCCCTCTGCCTCCGTCAAACGTATTTCGCGCACGATCGTGGAACAGTTTTTTATTAACATTTGATTCCTCTCGTCGAACAGGTTACGCGAATTTCTCTTGAAAAAATTTCGTTTAATTTTTTTAAATATATATAAATATATATACCGATCGATCTCTGCCACTTTCACTGGCCGATCCACGAGTCAAGGAAATTGTAGAGATCTGTCGAGACAATTTTTACAATTTTATCACTGAAAATGATTTTAGCGGGAGTAATCCAGAAAATCGGGCCTCTTCTGCAACGCTGATGCAACGAAAATTAGCGATTGGTCACGTGATTCGGGAGAGGGCGTGGCGTAGACCTCGAATAGGAGTGGCGTTGTCTGGTACCGAGCGCCTGTAATTTGTTTTCTATCGATTCAAATGTTGGCACATCGATACAATTTTACGACAAAAAAATCGTCTTCATTTCCTAGTCAAGCAGCTCCGAGCAGACGAACAGTTGGGGGAAAAAGAAAGAAATTTTCACACGAGTCGACGAGAATTATAAGTAAATTCAAACTCCTTTCGAGTTTGATTCAGACGCGGGACTTTGTTGAAAATCTTTGTTTCGCATGCAGCGTATAATTATCGATAGAGTACGAGAGAGTGACGTGTTTGACCCAAGAGCGCGGAAATCCTACATCGCGTATTCCAGCCAACGATACGTTTGACGAACGATGCCTCCCATCGGACGCGGCGACCGATTCCCTTTGAAAAGATCGTGGAAATTTAATCGCGAGTCGGTTTGACGGCTCTCTCCGTGTCCAATTTCCTACGGTTGCACGTAGCAGAAAACGAAAAAAAAAAAGAAAAAAAAAAAAATAAAGAAGGAAAGAGAAACGAGATGCAACTCGAAGCTACCTGGGAGTATAGACGCGCGCGGGAAAAGGAAACGTCGAAACGCAAACACGAGCGTTACCAACTCCTCGTTTGTTTGCAAATCGTTATACCAGCGGCCACCCTCCGTGGCTGATTTTCGTGGTATTTCTAGTGGATTTTCACCGTTGCCCTGAGAAATCCAACGGCGCGCGACAGAGCTCGCATGGAAAAGAACGCGGGGGGCGGGGGGTTTCGAATGGGAGAGCACGGTTTTCCAGAGTTGCACGCCGGTAAACGTGAAATACGTACGACGTATATACGTGCACGCTCCTAAAACGACCGATACAAACCGCCACCCTCCCCCTTTCCTCCCGATGACTTTCTTCGTCAAGAATTTTCGGTCGCGCGCGGCGAGTAGCTCGCTCGATGAACACGCCTCGGAAATCCCGAGGAAATACGCGTTACTCGAACGTGTTTTCGCGGAGAGAGTATACAGAACGTCCCTCGGAATCGTTCTATCGGAACCACTTGGAATTCTCAACGTGTTTTTCTTTTTTTTTTTTTTTTTTTCTTTTTTACTCCCCCTCCCGCAAAAGCTGACGGGGTTTCCGACGAAATTTAATTACAAGTTTCGCGCACGCTGTTAAATTACACGTCTGATACGCGTTGATAATTGACGTTAGGCAACCGGAGAAGTTCTGTCGTCTGTTTCGCGATGTAAAATGAAGGAAAAAAGAGAGAAAAAGGGGATGTAATTTTTTCTTTTTTTTTTCAATCGAAAACAGGTATTTTCATTTGGACGGCCAATTTCCTTTTTCCCCTGCGCAACGAGGGAAAGCCGCGGGAAATTTCTTTCGTTGCCTTCCATTACCGAAATAACGGAACGATTGGACCAGCCAATGGAAATCAAATGCAATTGATACCGATCTCGCTCTTATTTCGAGAGACAGCGTCAGCTCGGTTGCTTGGACGATTGATAAAACTTGCAGTTTCACCGAGACCCTTGCTTCAACCTTACGTTGGAAAGACACGTAGAACGTTGAGAGTTCCTGGTCCTAGTTCAATGTATGTGCATGTGTGTGTGTGTGTGTGTGTGCGAAGGACGCTCGAGCGGAATAGGCAAACGAGGGAAGGAAAACTCGAGATTCCCCCTCGTTGTTTTCTTTCCACCCACGTTGCCACGGATTAAACGCACGGGGACATTTATCGGCGACCCTTCCCCCGGTTTTCCCTCTGACGTATTTCGATTCTTTGAAACTCGCCCGCGGAGAGAATCCACGTCTATGAAAAGGCAAGTCGCCGGACAAACTCTCTCTCTCCCTCTCTCCTTCTTTCTCTTGGTGGGTTGTCCGAGAAATAGAAAGGCCACACAACCTTCACCCCCCTCCCCGCTGGCTATCGTCGCAGGTTTTATTTCTGTCGCCGTATGGAAAGTACGTCGATGCGTGAGAACACAACGCGACGCGCAAGGAACGACCGTTTCATTCGAACCGATCGCTGCTCCCCGGCACAATGCAACCCCCTTTCTACCCTCCGACTCTCTCGCGGAAGAGGCGCTGCTTCGTCAAATTTCGAGTATCCCTTTGATACGAAATGCTCGCGTGCAGGAACGTCGGTGTAAAGCAATAAACGAGAAAGCCGAAACTAATTCGACTGATTTATTGCAATTATTGCGATTTATTTTAATTATCAAGCGCGTGTATCAATTGTCTCGCACGACACGTTACAACGTTGTTCGAATTTCGAGTGTCCGATTTTGTTGTTTTTTGACCGCTCCGCAGCCGAAGAAAAGAGAAATCGGCGTGCCGGACGATTTTATCGATTCCGATTGATTCATTTATTCTGGTTAATTCGATTTGTCGATTCTAATTAGTTCGTTGGTTCCGGAACATCGACGACGCGACGTTTCTCTCGCGTCTGTCAAGTAAATCAAAGCGGCGATCCTGCGAGAATCTGCAAATGCAATCGGCAAATCGTGCGTTTTCTTTCACGTGACTTTTCCCGTTTCACTTTATTTCCATCTTATCGAACCGATGGAAGAAACATCGCCGTCCTTTCCGAATTTATGCGGCGTTGATTAACGAATAAATTAACGCTCGAATATATATATAATATAATATTCCTTGAAACACAAATCTTCAGATCTGTCGAACATAAATCTGTGCCACATCGACACAGCGTCGCGAGTTGAAATAAAAATGTCTTATAAATATTCCACTCTTCGCGGTGCCCCGCTTTTCGTTTTTCGTCAATGAGCGATACGACGAGCAAAAAGTATCGGTATCGTGTTTGGTCGCGTCAGCGTGTTGTTATTAAATTTTTGATACGTCGAACGTTGCGCAAAACCTGTTGGAATTTTTCATGGACTCGCAGACGTTTTGCAGAACGTTGTCAAGAATCGGAGTGTTTGCTCGGTGGCTCGGCCATTTGTTTCGAAGCCGTTAAAAGAGATACTAAAAGGACAGCGAAAGAGAGAGAGAGAGAGAGAGAGAGATTGGTGGAACAATTTGCGTGCAAAGTGGCTTCGGATACAAGCCTCTTCATTTTATGAAACTGGAAATAAAAACCTGCCAATCCGATGACAAAAGCGTATAGATGGAAACGGGACGTGTATGGAAAAGTAAATCGTTTGTTCTTTTTAAGGAATTTCGTTCGAAAACTATAAAAAAAGAGAGAGAGAGAGAGACGCTATAAAGAGACTGTAAAAAAAAAATCCGGTTTATGTTTGACTGACCCCTCGGTATTTGAAATTTGACAGATATACATTCGTAGATTTCTGCCGCCGACTGCATGTACGTGTGTATGTATGTATATATATATATATATACTCACTATGCTCACACACACAAGTGAGCACGTATGGCGTGTAGCGACCTCCTCGAAGCCTCAGCGAAATAATTGATCGATGGAAATGCTTGGTACGGAAATACCCCGCGTCCCTGAAAAGCGGGCACCGATTGAAATGGAAAAACATTGGTAAACTTTGAGTTTCCGATCAGTCAGCGTTCCGTTCTCTTTTATCCTCCCCCTTTCCTCTTTCTCTTTCTCGCTCGCTGCTTCGATATCAATTCGCCGCCGATAAATTCCCCCCTCCGCGCGCGCACTTTATATTCACGATATTGTAATCCGTTGAATAAATTCAAGCTCTGCCATAAATCGTTCCATCAAACATGCATAAAGGTACTGGGTTTCGATTAATTGATAAGAACGAGGTAAGAGCACTATCGACGGCCGACGTCGGAATGAAAAGCTTCAACGGGGCTTCGTCGCCCTTTCTTTTCTCCCGTTGTTGTACCCAGTTCAGACGGTTTCTTGTTTCTTCCACTGCTGTCTCGCCGCTGTTTCTCTCGTTCTTCTTTTTTCTCTTTTGTTAATGACTGAAAATTGTCCGTTCCAACGTACATTGAAGTGGCACACGTCCTTCAGTTTAGGAGATCTCCGAACGATTTTCAGTCGTCAGCTAGACGAAGCACGTTCTTGTTCTTACGACACGCCGTAAAGCTTATTAACGCAACACGTACGCTCTTGTAATTTCGTATACATTACGTATTTTTCAATTTGTTTCAAACTTGAAATTTCCTAGAATTTTAGAAGGATAGAAAGTCCCCCCTTAAAATTTTTTCAAAATGTAGAAATGTTGCGCAGCTGCGTGCATTTAAATACACGTAAACGCGTTACGTGAAAGTTACGTGAAAATTGCGTGAAACGGTGACCTCTATTAATGGCCGACCTATACTCTGGGGCAAATACCGCTGGGCCGCCCCCCACCACCACCAAAGCGGGGTGGGTTTGGTTCTGTTTCTTCCTAGGGGTCGCGTAATGCGAGCAGAATTAATTACAAGATCAAAAGACAATTTAGGCTGGCTTTCTCCCAACGTCTCCCGTTGCTCTCCGCCTTCTGTCTCGTCTCGAACGAGAGACGAGTTTGGTCTTTGGAGCCTAATCCCCTAGAGCCGCTACTCGAAACCGAGCCACTTGATGCAAGGCCTCGTTAAGACGAGGTGGCACGAATCGTTCTTGAGGGGGATACTTGCTTGAATATTACGAGGCCTTTCTCCTCTCCACGCGGTATTACACCACCTGCTGCTGCTGCTGGGCGTCGTAAGTTAAATGTTATTCCAACTTGCAGATTCTTTGCATTAACCTCGTTCCGCGAGTTCGTCGAGCCTGGGACCACCCCCTCCCTCGCGATTTTCCGTGTCGATCGCGACGTTTTCCAAATCTGTCGCGTTACCTAACGACACGCGTTATCTAGATATCTAGATACCGAATCATCTCTCTCTCTCTCTCTCTGTCGCTTTATTTCATCAGCGAGATTCACGCGGTGGAGAGAGAGGAAAAAAAAGAAAAAATTCCACCAACCTGTACTCGTTAATTAAAACTCCGATGAAGTTAGAACATTCTAGAAAGCTTTAACGAGGGGATCGAAGTCGCGAGTTTAATCATTTTCTACGGCTGCAACAAAAAATTGAACTCGCCGCTTGATGTACTGGTACCACCGTACGTAAACTCTCCTCTCTCTCTCTCTCTCTCTCTCGGGCGAAGAAGGAAGAAGGAAAAGAAGAAGAACAAATTTGTGCGGCACGCGAAACGAAGCAATTTTTCTTCCGATCTCTTCTCTGACATAACTTTAATTTCTCGATTTCCCGATTCTGTTTCTCGCATTTTTCTGCCCCTTTGAAACGCGCGAAGCAAAACTCCAAGAAAAACTTGCTCCGCGCCGAGGGGGTGTAAAATCCTCTCCCCCCGTCCGGCCAAGTTCACAAAGTCCGGTCAAAGGGAAACAGTTTTTACGCGCATAGCGTCAGCCGCCAGGCGGCGCCACCTTTCTTCCTGCCCTCTGACTGAATTTAATTTTCCAATTTCGCCCCAACTATGCTATTCTCGTGCTGTACCCCCGTTTCCCATCGCGTCGCGAGAAAATCCAGCCAGTTCCCCCGATGGATCGATTCCTCTCGAAATGACGTAAGGCCGTTTCTCTGCACACCCGCGCGTATACGTATAACGCCATTCGTCTTCTACGAGGTACACGCGTGTACCTTGCATTTGCATAAACACGTCCAGGGTGGTTCCGCACAGTCTGGGTAGTAGATCGCGGAAAAAGTGAGGGCAGTTCAATTTTGATTGAACTTTAGATCGAACTGCAAAACTGATCGATTCTCTCTCCGATCGATTCTCCGTGCGTCGTAAAGAAAAATCACAAGGGAGGATGATCTTTGCGATCAGTTAGAAAATAAGGATCTGGTCTGTTTGTACAGTGGTCACTGCTTGGAGATTAGCAGTGAAAAACTGATGGTGATTGATTACAACTCTTTGTTCGCGTGAAATTAAACGTGTAATTGTTATTTACCCTCTAATTGTTGCGTCATTGCCTGTGTAGTTCCTATCAATTCGCTGAAACGAATTGTGAAAGAAAGTAGAAAAGTTCTCTCGAGATTTTGAAAATTTGTGTGTCCTTTCAGCGAGATGTTACTATTACGCCCGTTTCACAACTGTTTCTCTATTCAGAGAAACAAAAATTCGAAAATATTTAGCTCTCTTAATATCGACTGTCTTCCCCCCCCCTCAAAAAAAAAAAAAAAATTCTTCAAACTTTACGCAACAAATCTTCGAAAAACTCGATTTCCTCGACGAATAAGGAAACACGCCCCGCGTAAAAATTTCACTCTGCGTTTTTTTCTGCTTCTTCTTCTTCTTCTTCTTCTTCTTTCGTCTTGATTTAACACGTGGACTGGCGTGATATTACGTTATGCAAAACGCACCCGGCGGCTCGTAGATCGAGAATGGAAGGACGACGGTGTTCCGCAGCTGCGTCGTCGCGTGCGATTGAATTATGAAAGCGAGCTTGCACGGGACTTTTATTCACGGGGGAGGGAGGATTTTGACCAGTGTTGTAGTTTATTGGCCCATCGTTCCTTACTTCCGAGCTCCCGTTTATTCGCGCGGCGTTCCTCCCGACAGCGGCGAATTAATTCCTGCTTCCGCCTGCCGTCAGCCGATCGCAAATTTTCCACCGACCGGTGACAGCGATCGAAAGCTTTTAAAAGCTCGGTCCAGCGAACGTTCGAGTTTTAATTCCATCCGCGCGCGTACGCAGCCGTCTCTGCTTAAAAAGAGGAGACACGAGGACTAAACGTTGCGTGACGCTTCGTAATTACCGACGTCGACGACGTTCCCCTCGATACGAAGAAACGTGCGTTGACTCGTTCTTTCGAGTGCGTTTCGAGATTTATAGATCAGTGGTACACGGGGGAAATTTTTTCTTTTACACGTTAAATGCCGCGCGTACTTTCGATACAATTCCGCGGTAAGCGAAACGCAAGATCTACAACACTGTTATATAAGTAGAAAGTGACTAAGAAAGTTACAACATTTAGATGCGATTAGTGCAAAGGAAAACCTCACATCTTTGCTTAAACTGTCTTGACAAAATCATTGTTGCATCGTTATAACAAATAACAATAAAAGCAATATTCAGCTACGATTTTTTTCTGCTAAATCTTGAAGTTTTTCAATTTTTAACATACGTGTACTAACGTGTTAAGTAGAGTATGTTGCAACATATCAGACTACGCGTGGTTGCTTGAATTATTAGTAAATTATTAGGAATCGTTGAAGTAAATTTGGTGTAGAGTAACAGAAGAATTTACAAGTGAATTCCGTGTGTGTTTCGAAATCTGTAGTTACACGTGTGAAACTTCGCCTCTCCGAGCAGAACAAACCGTGATTCGTCGAACAATCTCGCCAACTTCCCTCTTGGCCGTCCGAATTATTCGTTAACGAATTATTAACCCCTTAACCTACGTGTGAGACTCGTACTCTTGTATTCGGGCCAAAACGTATTACTACGGGCCAAATGTAAATATTACGCGCATGTCCCCCGGTACAATGATCGGGCAAAATACAAATATCACGGGTCGTGCGACGGTCGCGCTCGTGTTAGATTCTTATTATCTCTTTGTATCGTAATCAGTTACGTGTTATTCTCGGTCACGGTCGCACGTTGAAATATATTCTCTTAAATATTAGAGAAGAATCCCCACAAGATGTTTTTTGTTATTGATTTTTTTATGCTAATTACGTGAACTGCTAATTTATTCAGGAATTGCAGATAAATGTTATCGATTTATGTGATATATTTTAGTGATTGACAGTAAACCTTTAGTGGTACATCTACAACAATTATTACATCAGGTTGTAATTACTCGTTAAATATTCCACAAAATTAAGCCAGTTGTATCCTACACGTGTATTTACATTCTGTAAGTCGTGCGCGTTTAGTGCAACTTAGGACCGACTTGCCGAGCCGTCGAGTGGCCCGAAGGCTGCGCGATCCTGTTTACGTTTTGGGCCCAGACTGTTGGAACGTAGCTTGTAGGTTAAGGGGTTAAGTAGAGTATGTTGCAACTTATCAGACTACGCGTGGCTGCTTGAGTTATTAGTAAATTATTAGATAGATTTGGTGTACAGTAACAGAAGAATTTACAAGTGAATTCCGTGTGTGTTTCGAAATCTATAGTTACACGTGTGAAACTTCGTTTCTTCGAGTAGAACAAACCGTGATTCGTCGAACAATCTCGCCAACCTTTGTTCCCTCTTGGCCGTCCGAATTATTCGTTATAACGAATTATTAATACCGCGTGCTGATCAACAATTGCTTTTAGCGCGTCCTGTAGCACAGTCATTAACGTCTTGCTCTTTAATTGAAATTGAAATGCAAATTGAAAGTTAAAGATTAAAAAGCTGTTCAAAGCGATGAAAACGGCGATGAAAATGTCTCGTGAAAAATTCTCGCCGCGTTAGGAGCTCTTGCCCCGTTCCTCTCGCACTTTAATTTCGTACTTTTTTAACCGTTTTAGCCACGGGCTATTTAAAAAAACCGCGTTGGACAGTCCCGTGCACCATGATGGCGTTTTCCTTGATGTAACTGCGATTTTAAAAAAAATGCCAAGCGACGCGATAAAAGTACGTAATAAGGTAAAAATTACTTATTCACGCGTGTGGTTTAGGTGTTCAATTGAGAAGAAAGTAATCAGGAGTATGTGTGTATGCGATTGATAATAATTAATTAATTGTATGTGTGTGAGTGTGTAGAGTGCGTATGAAGACGAAGGTTCTGAAAGAAAAGTTTTCTTCGGAGAGTAGCGAGACAAAAGCGTGCAGATCTTGAGGAAGTTATAAAGAGAGCTTAACTATTCATCGCCGTATTCCGGCTTGTTCAGTCTTCCTTTTAATACCTTGACGTTGATAAAATTTATATTACAAACCACATGGTTTAATTTTGTTCATAAAGAATATATAATTGTACATAAATTAATATACAATTATACGTAATTCGACGTTTATTCAGAAGCGCTACAGTTCCTTCTAGGTGCCTCGCAGTTCCTAAAAGGTCTGTTTTTTGTTTTTTGTTTTTTTTTTTTTGTTTTTCAATGTGAATTTTGTTAAACTTTACATCTTACTTTCTCACAAATATCACCGACAACGACATGGCTATGTAGTCGAAACCGATAATATTACACACATCGAGTACGTAATACTATGCTATATAGCGCGATCGCATGACACTGAAATAGTTAATCGACACAGGGTGATTCTACTTTACAATGACGTGCGTATCTGCGAGTCAAGTTCTTTAACAAATCCCGCGAGTGAGAGAACTCGAGCGCCATCCACAGGGTTCATCCCCGAAATCTCAAAATCCCCCAAATTGGCAGCGTGGGTCGCAGATTTTCGACATGTTCCCTCGACTGCAGATTCATCGTCCCGCTCTCGCCGCCGCCGACGACGACAACGACGACGGTTTGAATCCCCCAGCGTTGTTTCCGATTGGAAGTTTTCAAGTGTTTCGGAACAGTGGAGTGGTCCGGGTCGGCCGTTTGCGTCTCCATAGGGAATGAAAGTTGAAATCCGCTCGCTCGGCGGAGAGGAAAGAAGAAGCAAAAAAAAAAGAAAGAAAGGAAGAAAGAACGAGAAGAGAAGGAGTCGGGTAGGGAAAGGAAATTGGCAGAATGACCAGGGTCGAAACCTTTCTTTGCTTGTTTTTCGGTCGGTGGCGAACAGTGAAGGAGGCTTTGTTCTCTCTCTCTCTCTCTCTCTTCGGTTTCTGAGCGGAGAAAATTGCGATTTAGCAAAGTGCGTGGTTGTCACCGAACCAGGCGTGTCCCTCCATCCATGGAAAGCTGCCGGGAAGATTTTCATCGGGCGGAAAACATCTTCGAGCATGTCACTGGCTTTCGCCTCGATAAGCTGCTCCGGGGATAAGCTCCCGATGTATCGCGTAAACCTATCTTGTTTCCTCGGCGAGGTTATCGTGAATATTTTGCCCGTAAAGTATCCACGCGCCTTCGAATATATATACGGTCGGGCGGAAAGCTTGGCGCTTCCGTGAAATATAGTGTATAGCTCGGTTGCTGCAATTGATTGGTAGCTGCAGCACGGATCCACGTGAGCTACACGCTGCAACACTGATTCGTCATTAATGCGAAAAATAAATACGAATTTATACTGACATATCACGTTACAACGAGGATCGTTTCTGAAGATCTGACTGATGAAATTAGGAAACAACCGATCTTCTCGTACGTGAATCTGAATGAAAGTTGCACGAATGTAAAACTCTCGATGAAAGTTGGAGTCGCTCTTTACGAGCGCAATAACGGAAGGACGTAAGAAGGACTAAGAACAACGTAATAGATTTCTTTCCAATTTTCTTAAGTAACTGTTCGCAACTGTGATCCGTTGCATCGAAACCTATTGATCCCCGATTCAATCCTTTGACTGCGGCGCACTCTCGCACGAAACCATCGATATTCCCATGTTAGTCGCTGCGACTGGTTATATTTACTACTTGTACATTTTCTCGTTTTTTTTTCTCTCCTTCTCTCCTAGCAGGGGTAACCCAGAAAATAGGGCCTCTTCAGGTGCAACGCTGATGCAACGAAAATTAGCGATTGGTTGATTTGGATCAGGTGATTCGTGAGGGGGCGTGGCGTTGTCTGGTACTGAGCGATCGCGCCTGTAATTTGTTTTCTACCGATTCAAATGTTTGCACATCGATAAAACTTTATTGCAAAAAAGTCGTCTTCATTTCGTAGTCAGAACAGTTCTGGGCCTTTCAGTGAGACGAATCGTACTGGGGTACAAATTGTGCAGTTTTTTAAGGTACGTTATATATTATTTACGAAAATAACGAACGAATAAAATGGCAAGACTGATCGATCAGACAAATTGAAATAAATAAAGACACTCACATGTGCATCTAAAGGAACATGTTTGTCAATTCGATTATACGAGAACGGAAATTGAGACTGAACAAAAGTATACTAACGAAAACGATAAATTCTGTCATTAAATCAATGTGTTGCGGTAAGAAAAGTTTGAAGAACTTTTTAAACTTTGTATATTGCATTCCTTTCGTGTATATTCATAAATCTGCGAGAGCATCCTGTATACATGCACGTTTTTCGTAGTCAAAGGGTTAAAGAATTGAAGCTTCTAATTCCACGAGATTCGAATTTATTCTGTTCTTTCGAATAAAAACCGCAATTGGTGCGGCCGCGAGCGTGACTCGATATCGCGAGACAACAAGGAGGAGGAGGGGAGGGGGGTTAATCGATTTGGATGCGCGCGAATTTTTCCAATCCTGCCGGGTGTTCTATTACGTCCTTCCCGGGGTCGCGACCATCGGGATCGTCTCGAAATTTTCCCTCCCGGCGAGTCTCGGAGCTGCCAGTCACGTTCTCCCATCAAAATGTAGATGCGGCGGACGACTACTGGACCACAGCCACCGCCAGAGCCACCGCGCGAGTGGGTATTATTTTTTCGCCCGATCCTAAGCGTTATTTATGCGCGCTGCTCTCTTCGACCGATTTTTAAATTCCCCGGAGTGCCTCGGCCACGCGCTCCGCCGCTGGTCGCTCGTTATTATTTCCGTATCACGTCGAAAAGGGGGATTTTTACAGGGAGCTGGAAACGTGATTCGACCGCGACGGGAGGAGAACGAGGTTTTAAAATCGGTAATTTTCTTGAAATAGTTTTTTTCTTTCTATTTTCTATCAATCAATTTCTCTTTCTCTTTTTTTTTTTTTTTCATTTTTTGAGTTCATAGATTCTAAGGGATTATTCGTCCGTCCAATTGCTCTACGTCTAGCTACCAATTGTGTTTGACAGTGGCATAAATTCTAGCGAAATAAAAAAAGTAAAAATAGTTATGACGATCGAATGACCGCCCAGCAATTGATATTAATGGGCAATAATCTCTGTTGATATTGTTGCTGATTCAATCCGTCCCTGTGGATTAAAATCGCGATATATTGCAACGACAAGGTCGCGAAATTAAAAAAAAAAAAAGTTGCCTCGCGCGAATTTCGTGTATGATTTTTATCTGTTATTGGTAATACGTGCTCCCACATCGCGTGTTTCGAAAATGCTTCGTCAGTATACTGCGATCTATTCGAAACAATTATCATTAAATTTCAAATTGGAATAAATAACTACAGCTAATTAACTAATCGATTCAATACTCCATTCTTGCAAATAAACGAAATTCTGGTGACAGAACACTACGAGCTCTACGATAGCAAAAAAGGGTTGAAACAATACATGAAACGACGATATTTCAAGGAATTTACCTGACTCGACCTCAGGATCGAACTGGTAACCCGAAGAATCGACGAAATCCTCCAACACATTCACCGGAATCCCCCGGCGTTCGATCTTATCGTCATCCACGATGGTGAAAGCCATTTTTCACTCCCCTCACGCGCCCCTCCCCTGAAACATCAAACAAATATCTTACGTTAGATTTGGACGTCATTCCAGGAACGGTCGGATCAACCTGTTCAACCTGTTGCTGATTAATCTCGTCGTTTGGCAGCGGCAATAAGACTATTTATTTGATAATCGACGAGAACGATGAAACAAAGCCCGAGCGCTAAATTGATTCCTCCATTTACGCTGGGTGCTCTCGCGCCCCCCCCCCCTCCTCCTACCCCTCTTTCCAACTAGCCTTCCGCCGCGCTGCTTTATTTCTGCTCCATATCCCGGGAAATCCGTCGCCGCTTTTGTCGGCTACCCGTGAAACGAACGCAAACGGAGAGGATCGCTCTTGCCCTCTTGGACGGTCGCGAGAGGAAACTTCCTCTCGCCCCGACGCGAGAATTTCCATACTCTGCGATTTCTTCACCGTGAGTGCAAGAGGAGAATGAGCGAGCCAGAAAGAATGGGAAGAATGGGAAGAATGGAAGGAAGAGGAGGAGGGGGACGCGAGTTTTTCTGGAAACCCGGTCGGATTTTCATGGAAAACTCGGTAAACCGAGCGACGACGCCGTTTCCGGGCGTCCGTGTATCCTTTTTTGCGAGGAGCAAGGTTCTCCAAGGAGAACTTGGCGAGAGGGGTGAGCAATCGACGACTCGGCGGAGAACAATGGCGTTTCGTTCGCGAATTTTTGAAAAGTTTATCCCTTTGCACTCGACTGAACCTAGCCAATAGCTTCGAACTACCGCTTTTTATAATTTGTCGATCATTGTAACGAACGTGTACATTTGACGTAATGTAATAGCATAATATCTGAACAGACGTCTATAGTAGAGGCTACAACAACGACGTAAGAAAAAACTACACGAATTGAATTGAATTGATAGAAAACAAATTACAGGCGCGATCGCTCAGTACCAGACAACGCCACTCCTACTCGAAGTCTACGCCACGCCCCCTCACGAATCACCTGACCATCAATCAGCCAATCGCTAATTTTCGTTGCATCAGCGTTGCACCTGAAGAGGCCCGATTTTCTGAGTTACCCCCACTAAAATCACTTTCAGTGATAAAACAAAAGAATTTCTGAAGGCGGTCCTTTAAGTCAGTTGGAATAATTTGCATAAACTAGACTTTCCATTGCTTCTTACGAAACTTTAAATAATGGTGGAGAATATTTTTTTCCAGAGATTGAAACTATGTGTCATTGACTTTTGTATGTTATACTTGTTCTAGCAAACTCGTAATGCACGTTGATGATTGCTTCAAGTTCAAACATCGCACGTTGGAAAGATATAGTCAAAACAAAATTTCCTGTTAAATACCTTTTGAATGATTATTTCCAATGCATCTTTTTATTTAAAGTGATGCTTCGTAATGATAATGTTTTCGAGGGCAAAGAGTTAATACGCAGTGTGCAAGATCGTGCAAAATATTCGGGGCAGCTGCCATGTTCAGCGATTTTGATCGCGTTGGGGTCGAGTCGAAAAAAAAAGAATCGCGTGAAATTGCACGAACGTCCGCGAGGTGGACGAGTCTAGCGACGCGGGTCCCCTCTTTTGAATTTTGAATCGATGGTAAATGCGGGGACAGGTTTGAAATTTTAACCTTTTAGCCGCGAGAACTTTTCCCATTATTTGGCCGAGCAACTTTCCTCCAACTCCTCTGTATTTATCGATGCACCGGGTATTTGTGCGTTTTTTTATACGGAATTTGACTCGTTAGCCGGGTCTGTCCTTGTTTAAAAGCCGATCACTTCGAACGACTTCGATTGTAAAGTTACAAATTAATAAACCCCAATTTTAAGTAAAAAAAAAAAAGAAAAAAACGTGTTTCTTTCTCAAAGAGATTGGCAATTCGTCGAACGAGCTGTCGAATGGTACAATAATTTCTAAATCACGATCACTTTGCAATTTTTACGATCGAAGCATCGGGACTATTTCTGTAATTTTATCGGCGAGATGTGAAGAACACGAAACGGAATACAAACGGAGATCTCTCTTTCCTGCCTGACTGACACCCGATACGAAATCGGAAGGGACCGCTTCCGGAGGACAGCCGACACAAGCAACGGCGTTTAGCGAGGAGGTTCTCGCGCGGCCGCGGTTGGTATTGTCGACGATAGTTGGTGAAAGCGGTGACGATGAGAGAGGAATTGTTCCGTCGCGGTGTATGGAACGCCAGGAGGAAAGAGGGTGTAACGAAAGAGAGGGTGAAGAGGGCCACGAGACTCGTCGACGGCGTCACGGACGATTCTGCGATTTCTTCTCTATTGTCGGCCGTGAACACCGCTCACGGTCGCCGATATAATTGGCGCCCGCCCTGCCGGATAACTCGAACGATAACGAGGACAAAAGAAAACCGCGCCGGCGAAGGAAACAATGGACGAAGATCCGCTGAAAGTGCCCGAAGAACGGAAAGAAAGAGAGAGAGAGAGAGAGAGCGACGCTCTTCGCCAACCGGATGACACGACAGTCGACTGAATCTGACAGAATTCAGAAGCGTCTTTGCCCCCGCGTCGAGGGCACCAAACCGAGCAGCAGCCTTCCACGACCGAAATGCCAACGATTTCTAGAGCGTTAATTGCGCTCGTTAACGGGATCGAGCGAAATCTACCTCGAGAGAGAGAAATTTTTACTAGTTAATTTTTGCTAGCCTCTCTCTCTCTCTCTCTCTCTCTTTGCGTTGTCACTTTGTGGTTTTTTTCAAACTCGAGCGCTTGTGCACAGGGGGTACCAGAAAATAATTTCGTCCGACTTCTTCTCAGGAGATGCTTGTAGGTTCGCTCTGACTCGAGATATTGCTTTCAAATTTCGTACAGGGGACAAATCTCAATTTGTCGTTGAGTTTTTATTCAGATTTTGTCAAGTGAGCGTCGACTAATTAAGAGAAAAACTAGATAGTGCTTTTCGAATTTCGATGGGGACAGCAATGCCACCGAGGCAATCAGTTTAATTTGCCGTGCATGTTCAAATTGTTTAAATGTCTGCAAACGTTGGTTTTTGACGTCACTCGTAACGACGAGTTTTTTTATTGAACTGGATCATCGTTAAACTGTTCGGGATTTAGAGTAAAATTGCACGGATTTGGGATTTTCTAGTCCACCGCTAAAAGAGAAAAGTGCATAAGCAAACAGTGCCAACTGTGTAATTTTTTAGTTAATCGCATTGAGAAAGATCCACTTTCAAACCTTTTAAACTTGTGATAGTCACATCCACCATATTCTCCCGATATGGCTCCATCAAACTATCATCTTTTCCGGTCCATGAAGCGCTTTCTAAAATCCACCCCCTTGGAAAGTGGTTAGTGCTGTTAAAATCGGTACTTGCGGAATATTTCGCCGGTAAATCAGGAGATTTTTATAAAAGAAAAAACGTCTTGAAACTCTATTATAGTCGGTAGATGGAAAATACATGTATTCGTAACGAAACGATGGAAAATACATGATAAACTAGTCTTACAACAACAACAAAAATCGGAGATTTTTATTTTGTCGAAGAAAGAAGACGTTACTCTTTTCCGGTAATATTTCGACGGAGAAGCAAACGTTTCCAGGTTAGACCGATCTCGGAGAAAGCGAGTCATGTGCATGTAACAGTGTGTGACAACCGTATAACAGAATCCGGTTCTTTCCTTCGCCGTCGTTTCTTTCAGATTATTCACGGATTTATTGCAAAAATCTTCGTTCTCTCCGCGAATCGAGTTTTCAGAAAATTTAAGCGAGTCAGCTTCTTTTTCTTACACGCGAGTTCAACTCGCTGTACGATCCTTCGGTTCACGCTGGCGTTTAATGTTGTTAATTTCCGAGACTTTTTAACGAAACAAAAGTCGACAAAAATCGGCAGAAGGTGAGATGTAGCTGGTAGAATCTTGCGTCGATCACGACAAACGATCCAACAGGTCCTCCCAGACTTAATATAACGTATTTACGGGAAGAGGAGACGACGACTCCGGATCAAAGTTGGCGAAAGTCGTACCGGGGAAGCCGACCGACCCCGGGACCCGGCAGTTCCGATTGCTCTTTTAATTGACGAGATTATAAAAGAACGATTTGCGAAGTACCGGCCTGGCAATTACAGTTGGATCGCGCCCCTCTTTTCTAACTTTCACTCACCCAAGTTCTCGTTGCCATTCTACTAATAAAATAATTCTCGAGTCTGAAAACATCGGCCAGTCCCTGTGAAGTGAAAGATCACGACGTGCCGCGAACATCTTTCTGCTATTTAACAAATTACAAATTTGTAATTATTGCACTGAAAGTGATTTTAGCGGAGGTAACCCAGAAAATCGGGCCTCTTCAGGTGCAACGAAAATTAGCGATTGGTTGGTTTGGGTCACGTGATTGGTAAGGGGGCGTGACTTCGAGTAGGAATGGCGTTGTCTGCTACTGAGCGATCGCGCCTGTAATTTGTTTTCTATCGATTCAAATGTTTGCATATCGATAAAATTTTATGGCAATTCATTTTCTAGTCAGAAGAATTGCTTCTGGGTCTTTCAGTGAGACGAATCGTACTGGGGTACGAGTCGTGCAGTTCTTTCTCTCTCTCTCTCTGATCTCTTATCGTTTTCTCGTGAACGTGAATCGCAATGGAGGTCCGTAGCTTAAAATCTGCAGTGACTTTTGCGAAATACTCTGTTAACAGTTCACAACCTTTGAAAATACGACGACCGACGATAGGGTCGCCTACGTGGTCGTTGCATCATTTAAAAAGTTAAAAATACCACCTGCGGCGCGATGTCGTCTGTTCTCCGTATATTGCCAGACCTGGAAACGTAACCCGGACTAGGGAGCGTGGCGAGAACGACGAGTGGGCACTTTGCGAGTAACACGAGCCCGGTGTAATTACCGATGACGTCGAAGATTGTCGGACATAACGACGACGGTTCTTCGAGGCCTCGCTGGAAACTGGAACGCACTTTTAATTAATTCCACGCGACGCAATTACCCATGTTTGATGTTTAAATTACAAGAAAAAAAAGAGAGAGAAATATCGGAAGAAAAACGAAGATCTTCCGGAACAAAAAAAAAAAAAAAAAAAAGGAAGAAAAATTCGTCGAGAAGGGTTTCGAGAGACAGTGAAGCCCCGTTGAAATGGAATCCCCGAGTCCCGCGAAGTGCAAGTTGTTCGAAAAGTTCGAGTGCAACATCCTCGAACTTACGTTCAAGTACGAGTGGGATTAACACCGAGGTATCGTCATAATTACGTGAGGAACGAGGATGAAACCGGCGTGCTCTGAAAAACAAGTGAAATTAATCTCATCCCCCCGGCTAACGACACGGCGAGACTTCGGCTTCGTTACTAACCGGGGAGGCGAGATTTCGTAGCGAGAGCAAGGAAACTAAAAAAAAAAAAAAGAGAGAGAGAGAGAAAGAAAACACTTGGGTAACTTCCCCCTCGGGGGCGCAAATATTGACTTTACAGCGAATTAACTTCCGCGAATGTTTCCAGTTTATCCAGCGGTGTTTAACGACGCGGTATCCGCGGTGTTATGGCGTGAGAATGAACCCTGGGCGAAACTTGCTTTCGAAACTTACGCTCTCCTGCGATCGTTCGAGGATTTATCGTTACCCTTCTGTCGAAAGATTGCGGTGTTTCACTTTACACTGTTTACGCGGAACCACGAAGCGTGCCATCAATCTTACGTTCAAATATAAATCCTCTGTGTGCGTGTGTTTCTTCGTCACTTGAATAGGTTTGAAATGGTTTGAAAAAATTTGACCATTGTTTTATCCAAGTATTTAAAAATGCGTCTTGTCAACAGAAATGTTGTCACTCGTTTTTACGTATTAACGATAAGTTAATATTTTGTCTAATTGAGAGACAAACTTGGCCCTTCTGAGGGAACTTTCTCTTTTTATAATTTGCTTTGCTGATCATTATATAATACATTTGGTATTGTACGATGCGATGTATAATAGTATAATATCTGAACAGACGCCTAGAGTGAAAGCTACAACAACGACGTAAGAAGAACAAATTTTCAGAATTTCAGAAAGAAGAAATTTCTAAAGACAGTCCTTTGAGTCAGTTGGAATAATTCGCATAAACTAGACTTCTCATTGCTTCTTACGAAACTTTAAAAAATAGCGGAGGATATTATTTCTCCAGTGATCGAAACTACGTACCATTAGCTCTTGATAAGTTGATAATTGCTTCAAATTCAAATATCACGAGGGGATGGAAGATGAGAAAGAGAAAGTTGCGTTTCGTCTCGGAGTCACTGCCTAGACTCATCGCTGTGCTCGGTCACCCATCCTAGCGGGGTTCCGCACACTCTGCTTGCTTAAACATCGAAGATCGGTAGGACCTCGATGCTAGGCGCACAGCTCGTGCTAGTCAGTGTTTGGAACTCGTAGTCGAGGAATCATAGGCCGCTACAAACACAACAAAATTTCGTGTTAAATACCATTTGAACGATTATGCGTCATTTTATTCGAAACGATACTAATGTCGATGTAAATAAATTGTCGATAGACGATACACGCGAAGAGAGTTTTCGCGGGCAAATGCTAGTTGATACTACTTGCGAGTCGCTCGATCCCTACCTCTGTTCACTGGCATGCCGAGTCCATGCCGGAAGTATCGTTTCTCATTTCCGCGGGTATATTCCGTGAAACGATTTCGGCGAGCTCAGACAAGTACCATTGAAAATATTTAGGAACGGTTTAACTCGAAACGATTAAAGGTTCAGACTTGCGAGGCCACTCGCCGGCTACTCGATCCCGTCTCTAGCCTCGCCGGCGCGGTAGCGGTGGAAAAGCTCTGGGCGTGCGGTCAGTCCCGCGGGATCAAAAGTTGGGGAAAACTATCGCAACTAGCGGCGAGGAGAGGATATCCTCGTCCTTCGGTTTCCATTTCTATCTCCCAGCGGTGGGAGAGAAACAGAGGCTTCTCGTCTTCTCGAAGATGATTCGGGGGGTAGATATCTGCCGCCCGGGTGGATGCGACCGGATACGCCGCCGGGTGTCCGAGTGTTCGCGAATAGAATCAGAATTCAATATACCGGAAAAAGTTGGTAAAACGGTTTACAGCGGAGAGGGGGAGGGAAGGGACGGACAGGTCGGTCGATAGCTCGAAAAATTTCTATTCTTGGACGTAAAAGCCGTGAAAGCCGATCGATTTATCTCGCGTTTCTCGAGACAAGAAGAGCGACGACGCGGCTCGCGAAATTGGAGGCTGCCTGGAAATATGGAGAAAGACGAACGAACACATTGAAAGGCTGCGCCAATCTACGATTTTTGTTAGAAATTCTACGTAAAATGTGAAATGTCTGTAAAATTTTTAAAAATTTGAATTTCGACCTTTCGAAAGGCGCGTTTATTGTAATTCAACAAAGCTTTTCCATTATTTCCGATGGAAATGTTACGTCTCAGTCGTCGGTAGACAAGAAAATTTAGTAAAGTTTACAGTTTGACGGTTTTATTTTTATCGATTACTGCGTATTTTTGTACACCTGCGTATTTTTAAGCACCGCGCCACTGGAAAATTAAGTCGATTTGCTACAAACTGCGCAACTGCTCGAATTGTTACAGCGGAGAAATTGCCGAACGGGTTCCCGTTAATATCGCAGGCGCCGACGACCAAGGTGGTGGAGATGGGGCATAACGCGGTGCTACTCTGCACTGCTGTCGGCTCACCGCCCCCGATCATTTCCTGGGTACGAGACATGCTGCCCATCGACACGACCAATCCACGGTACACGGTTCTGGATACCGGTGAGTGAATCCTGTCGATATTCGCTAATTTGCGCGAGAAGACGCTGAATAAATAACGCGGCTTTGCTTTGCAGAAAACCATCCTTCCTACGCGTTAGCAGACTCCCAGCTACCCTTTCCTTCTCGTCTATCTCACACGCAGCTCTGAGAGCGTTCAAATCGAGTTTATTACTCAAAGATATTGAAGCCTTTGCGCAGACTTTGCCGGCTTGAAAGAAAAGTGTAAAGGAAGAGGGGACGTGTAAAAAATCTGGATTGCGGATAGATCGAAGATGTTCGAAGTAACGATAGAGCGGACGCTCGGTGGCGCGTGTCATATCTCGTCGAGTGCCAGAGTGCGTAAGTCACTGTCAACTGGCGGCAGCGTTGATCGAGTGGTCACGCGATATGGGAACATCCAGCACATCCATCTCGTTTGCAGAGAGCGCGCACCTGCTCTGCACCGCTCTCCTCTTCGCCAAGTACACTTCGTGTTGTCTGTTCGTTCGCGCGGCCGATCCACGCACACCGTCGACGTATTTTCCATTAAAACTGCCAAAGATCCAACGCGTTCTTTCCCTCGATTCGATTCGATCGATTCGTCAGGGTTTAACGATCGGTTCTGTCAAAAATATTTGTTTTGCGGGGGAATTTTTGACGACCAACATTGTTCTTTGTCGAGATCGCTCGAAATTATGTGGCGATTTCTTTCGATCCTTAAACACACGATGTCTGATCACAAATTCTGTACTCTGAACTGAGAATCGTGACACTGTGAAATCGCGACGTTGTGTGATTGTTCTCGACGGGAAAGTTTCTTACGAAGAAAGAAAGTTTCTCGGTCTAAATCTTTAGAACTGGCTTAGAACTTTTATAACATCATCAGTATTTATATTAAAAAGAGTAAGATGTGAAATGTAAAACCGCAACGCTTGTTTTGCTCGCGTGTTTCGCCGGTGGCCAAAAATCGTTTCACACGCCCGATCCAAATTGGTCACCGCCACGTCCGTCATCTGTCAAATCGCCGTGAAAGGAGCCTATCTCGGCTAAAACGTCGATATTATTAGCGCGCAATTAATTCTGCAAAACATGCAGTACCATCGTTCAATCAGGATTCAGATCAAAACTGTCAGTTTGTGGTTGTACGTCAGTTGCAAGAAAAACCTCGAGTTCTTCGTTGTTCTATAATTCTGTTATAATTTTGCGAAGTTTCGATCAGAATCGACAAGTTTGAATCAATCTCAACGCGCGCATATCCTTGTCAAATCCTTCAATCGCAGTCTCGCGATCAATGGAATTACCAAACACGTTCGAAATCTTGCGCAACGTGTAAGAACTCCTTTCGCGAAAAAAAATGACCGATCGAAAATCGCGAGCAAATCGAGTCGCGGAGAAACAAGGTTCGGCCGGCCGTGATTCGGTCAGCTGCTCTCGTTACTCTCTCGTGACACGTGCCGCGCAATGTATACTCGTTCCCGGCGAGTCGGTAACTAATGTCGGTGCATAAACCGACCCGTACTACTCGATCGATCGATCGATCGTTCATCCTCGATAATTTCAAGCAGATGATCGTCGATAGATAGGTGGTTGGTGGATCGGTGAAAAAATGTTTCAAGCGGCGATCGAGAGACGGAGTGGTCTCGAAAATCCTGCGGTTCTTTCACCGCAGAAAAAAAGGGGGAAAAATGGATGGATTAAAAAAAAAAAAGGAAAAAAAAGAGAAAAATGAAATGTTACGCGTCGTGGATAGTTGACGAGGAACGACGACTCGCGAATATAATTCGCGATAACGACGCGAATGAACGGAGGATGGGGGACGAGTCGACGATAGAAGTCAACTTCTCTATGTACGAAAGTTGTTTCGTCGCCGACGCACGACGCCTAACCTAACCTATTATCATTATTTTTCCGTGGCGAACGTGCTTACACACGCGCGTGCACGCGTCGAGATATACATATATATATATAAAACGTTCACTTTGTTTTTATCGCAATGGTGGTATCATTATCGAACGGCACGTCACGTAATACCGGCGTGCACTTGCCCCCGACTATCTTTACGACGGCCGGCGCAGTTTGCCTCGACGTGAAAAGTATACATTAGATGCAGGAAAGCTGGCTGCATACACGCCAGTATCGTTCGGTCGAGTATCGTGCAGCCCGGATACACGCGCGCGCGTGGCTGTGTACGTGTGTGCACGCGTTATGCATACATCTGGCTGGCCTGTTCGCTGCCTACCGTCGCTACCCGGCGTTCCACTCTAGCCTGGACGACGCTCTTCCCCGCAAAATTCTTCCGTCGCCTCATCCCACGATTAACGCGAAATTCATTCGTCTTCGTGGCTTCTCGAACGTCTCTCGCGAGCACTCCGCCTTCTCTTCGACTCGTTAACGTCGTCACAACTGCCTTCCAGGAGGAGGAAGCGAGCAGGAGAACAGCCAGTGTGTATCGCGCTCGCGCGCACATCCGTGCCTCGATCTTACGATTCTGGCAATCCGCGGGGCAACTCGTATGCGTGGCACGTATAAACGGGGATATCGCGTGCGTGCGTGCTTCCCGTGCTCGTCATCCGTCTGCACCTACCACCACTACGTGGAAACGCGCTCGCGAGGAGCATCTTAGAATCCTCGCCAGGCAGCTACGTTATGGTGGAATTTTGCTCGACGGGGGGGGAGAGAATTCGATCGAATACACACCGGCTGCCGGACTTCCTCCGACCATACAAGTTCTCCGATAGAGTACAGAATAATATCTATAGAAGCGGTTTTAAATTGTTTGAAAGAGACACGTGGGACGCACAAGACACGCTGGGAAAGAGAAGAAGAGAATCGCAAGTGAGAATTCGCGTGGGTCGAAGGATATCGAATTTATTTATTTAGCATTCTTCCGAACGCTGTATCGAATGATATCGACGATTGACTTTTTCTTTTTCTTGTTGGCTCCTTCGCGTCGGCGAAGGTCTTGGCACTTGGATGAAAAAAATCGGAGAAAGTTTAATCTGCAGCTAAATGAATCAATCGTCGTGCCTCGGTCGTTCAACGACAGGTGATGATTAACTGAAAATTAAAACCCGTAACGATCAAACTGTGCCATTTGCAAGCGGACCGTCGCGACCATCGACAACTAAAAGGTTCTGCATTCGACGATTGCAGAAAATGTTGCCTGGCACGAATCGAGGGGAAGAAGAGTGACAAGCACCGGGAAGCGAGAGAAAGAAAGCATCGGCCTGCAGAGTCGCATCAGTCACTCGCTCGCTCGCCCGCCCAGTAACTCCCTTAACGTCATTCGCGTGTCTTCCACCCCACCGTCAATACCGTTAGAAGCCATCGCCATACGACATCGTCGTCTCTACGTATATCCCATAAGATATATGGCTTAATGTATTACAAAAAGTACACGACAGGGGCAATGTACTTACTGTACCTACGTGTATCCGTGTACGCGAGCAAGTTCCGTGAAAAGAAAATGGATGGAGGAGGAGGAGGCACACGCACGGCCGCGGCGCAAGAAGGATCACGGAGGGTGAGAAAGACGCGGACAAAAGAAGGACGAGGAGACAAAGCGTTAGTCGTGCGTCATGTACGGTAACCCGTTTAACGGCCGTACGTTACCCAGCCTCCTTCGGTTATTTACTTATGTACGGGGTGTCCGAACGTTTAAAATTTCGCGGCAACACTCTGTATATAAATGAAATACTCGTGTAAACGATTTTTATTCATCATCCGTTATCGTTAGGGTTGACCCGACAGTTGGTTTGTAGGCGTTGTGTAAAAAGTGTAATTTCAGGTCAATTCTAGAGATCGTTTCTCGTTTTAAGCTTACCTCTTCAAAAAATTGTGCGCAAATTGGTGTCAATTTAAAGATGGAAGGTCGAAACGAGTGTTTCGTCGTTTTAGCGAAACGATAGAAGTAAAAAGAACTTGCAATGTGTACGTAAAGTTGCTTTCTAGCTAAATTTCTGGTGATTTCAGCAGGAGCTCGACGATATGCAACGATACGCCACGTTACACGGTGTATTTAAACGTACACCGCCCAATCAAAATTCTTCGGACGAGTTGGAGCAGATTTTCCCGCATGTACGCGTTCGAAACCGCGAATCTCTAATTTTAATCTTTGCTCGTAGAAGAACTTTACGTTAAACTCTCCCGGACACACCTCGTACACGTAAGTACACGTTCCTATGTAACTCCGGTCGAATGTTCCGCGACGTTCGGAAAGACAGAGCCAGAGCAGAAAAAGCAAGAGTGCCGCCGCGACCGCGGAGCACGTCTACGCGCCCGGGCCTGTATTATTCAGATTCCGTGGAAATTAAATTTTCGTCGGCTACCATTGTCAGCGTTACGTTAGGTTAACGTTGAAATTTTCACAGAACGTTTCTAACGTCGCCATTGTTGCAAGTATACCGCCGGTGTCAGGGCGTTGTTTGCATTCATGCGCGAACGTAACGCCGCGTTTCGCAATTTGCGTTAATAATATCAAAGCATCCTCGACTGTTATAGAGTGGCCCCGTGCGATGTAGCGTACTCGAAACTTGACAGCATTCGACATTCGCCCCGCGATATATATTTAGCTAAATCTCGCTGAAATCCCACTGAAATCGCCGATCGACGAGAAGGCGAATCGAGAGAAAAAAAGATCGCTTGGGAAAGAAAGAGAAGAAGAAAAAGAAATTAAAGCAGCGTGTGTCTCTCTCAGGAAGACGAGAATTTTTTAATATTCGGTTTTAAGCTTGCTAATTTGATCTTTTTGTTCAAAAAAAAAAAAATTAACAAACGCAAAGTGAAAATAACATTTTTTTCTTTTCTTTTTTAGTTTTTCAGATAGCAGATCTCCTGATCTGATACCTCTTAAAAGCGGAAAGCGCATTAAAGTACGATCAAATGTTAACAAATATTAGTACAGTGTAACGTAATTAGACCGATGTTTCGCCGATTAATGTTTGTATAATTTCGTATTTTTACGAGCGCGAGGGGATTGAAGAAACGGAGAGAGCCAAACTGAAATTGGTTTCATCCTCTAAAATGTTACGACAAGTATTTTTACCTTGAATATTTTATGCCGCGTTTCCGCGCACATTTTTGCACGTTTGAATTTCTCATAAATGCGTGAACGATCCATAGTCGAAATATAAACGTTGCACGAGCGATATTAAAATTACAAATCGTGTCGTTGCGAGTTCCTCTCGTTTGTTCCATCATCTTCCGCGGTTGTCCGTGACAACGTCGCCCGGTCGTCGTTCTTATTTCCATACGTTGTGACGAAAATAATTTATTCCAACGAAAGAAAACATTCCGCGAGTTTTCCACTTAACGCGCTACGAATTTCAGATTGTCGCAGAAAATTATGAATTTACAACTACGACAGAGTGCTACTTGCCTAATCGAAAGAAGAACGATATTAACGATGGAAACGAGGTCGAACTTGCAAATATTTCAAGCAACGAGAACAACGCTAATTTGTGCCAATTAAAAAGCAAAAAGTTGAAGCTTTTATTTGTTTTCTGAAATATCATTATCGTTGTTATTTTTTGTCAACCCATGTAAAATGAATACGTGTGTATCTCGACAACTTTGCGCTAGCCTCTCGTTCCAATATCTCGTCTTCTTAAAATGTCCGAGTACAATTATCAAAGTAATCTGACAAGCAATTCCCAACTCAAACTTTTCTTGGAACAGCAACGAGAGAAGAAGACGTCTCGCGCGCGAGCCTAATCTGGCTTTCTCTCTCTCTCGGGATTCACGGCGATTCCCCGTGCCGAAACGATGTAAACGTGTAAACTTTTGGTTGCACGAGAGGGACTTTACGATTTCACGATCCCGGTGTGTGTACATGTGTGCTCGCGCGCGCGCGCCCGTGTTTGCGAGTGTGTGTCGGCCGCTTGGAATAGTTTGTCGCGCGAGGTCCGTAACAAGGGAGCGCGATGAAACGGCCGGTAAAAAGACGGCGCTTTGGGGCGAACGGTCGCAGGTGGAACGTAATTCGGAAATTCTTGGCAACAAAGCAAACAAAAGACGGAGGAAACAGAGACGGAGTGGGGGGGGGGGAGGGTTGGCGAAAGAGCGGAAAGGACGCGCGGCGCGGCTCGGCGCGCTGCGTCGGATGAGGCGGTGGCCAGGACAAGAGAGGAGGACGCTTGTACGAAACGCGTGTTACACTTGGACAATGCGCTGGCGAATCTCTATTTCCGTTTATCGCGCAAACGAGACAAATTAATTAAAGTTATACACGGCGGTCGGCTGCGATGCGACGCGACGCGACGCCCGGCGTGTATTAAAATAACGGTCGCTTTGGTGAACGGCCAGCACTTTACGATAATTGAAGAGAATTAAACCGGCGGCGCGGATCCTCCAGGCACGCCGGATGAACCAATTTAATGTTTCATTTAAGCTTCGTCAACGTTTATGGAAAGGTGTACACGGCCTCGGAATCACCGTCCTGTTGTCGCCCCGTTCGAAGACGAGACAACCACGCGTGAAGATAATCAGTGGTCGAAACGAGGGATTTCAATGATTTTTCGTAAAATATTGTTGGTACTCTGAGCGAGCGACGAGAGACTGTGAGAAGAAGAAGAAGAGCACCGCGTTCGCCGAGTTCAACGCATCGGTTCAATCGTTAAATTATATATTTTCCCAGTCGTCGGTCATAAAGAGCGGAAGTGAATGTTGAAACACGGGCGGCGGAGAGAGGCGAGAGCGTGAGAGAGGGCAGTTAACGCTTCGTCGACACTCGTAAAATTTCCGGCATTAAAGCTGCGAGGCTTGATGAGCGGAGCTTCCAAGTTCGAAACAAGCCCGAAGGAACTGGCGTTGTTGCGCCACGCCGCTTCTTAACACCTGCCTTGGGATTCTCGCTTCGCTGCTGTTACCTCCTTCCTTCTTTCGGACCCGCAGCCTTCCCCTTCTTATCGTCGCCGTTTCTTCCCTTCCCTTCTCTCTGCCCCACCCTCCCGCATCTCCGTCCTCTGCATCTTGCCCATTTCCATCTTAATTCCAGCGTAATATCCCCGATCGTTTCGAAACTTCTGTAATTGTCCGTAACGATAACGTAGGAATTCGCTGCAGGGAGGGAAGGAACCTTGGTGGAAATTGTCCTAATGGTCGCACGCGCAACAGCGGCCAACGAGAAACGAATCACAGGCCGTTTGTATAATACGTTCGGCGGATCGTGTTTTGAGCAACAACAGCGAGAGATGGCGATAGTTTTTAAGTAGCCATCAAAAGAGGCGAGGAGAGAAGGTTTCGCAGTTTCTGCCAGGAGGCTCGTAAAGTATCGTTCGACGGTAGTTCGCGCATGACGTGGAAGAAGAACGAGGGAGAAAAGTTGGAAACGTAAGACGAGGTTCATCGCCGAAACGCTCCTCTCGGCTTAACACCTGCGTCTACGGAATACAGGGGTGGGAGCGGTGGTGTTTGGCCATCGTCGACTCGGTGTCACCTCTCCTCCGCTACTCTCTCGCCCGACCTTTTGTCGACGTGTTACGCGGTTATATAGAGCCCGCGATCTCCTTACCCGTCGGTTGGAGAACACCGGCGGACCCCGGAGGAGCTCGGTGTAACCTCGCCCTCTCAGAGCCATTAGGCCACCCTTTACCCGCCGGGAGTTGACTTATGACACCGTCGGCTACACCAAGAGAGAGAGAGAGAGAGAGAGAGAGGGATCTCGTCTAACTCACCTTACTTCCGCCCAGGGACTTACTACCTTCTCGCCAAGGATCCTCGCGGGTCAAAGGGACAGAGGAGGGACACGCGCTCGCGAAATTTCACATCGCCCGGTGGAAATTCCCGGTGGAAAGAAAATTGGCTCGGCGAGGCAGAAATAACTCGTTCCCCGCCTTCTTAACTCTGCGGATGCATTTTAATGGAGCTTTGAACTCTTTCCTCGTTTCGGTTTCATCGATACACACCGTACACACTCATTCGCGATAAAACCTTGCTCCTCGTTACAAAGCACGTCTCTCTCTCTCTCTCTCTCGCTCTCGCTCTGTGTCTTTTATTTCATGTTTTTCTCTCAGTCTTTTTGGTACCTTTTGTACTTGGCCCTTTCTTGTTATTCTTGCCCCGTCTTATCGTGCGCTCGCGTCTTTTATGTGTTTCGTGCCAACCTTTTGTGTATGGCAATGGGGGGAAATACGTTTCCGTGTACGGGAAACGACGGTAACGGCAACAAGGCAGGATTTTAACGTGCTTGTGACGTAAGAAGATTTGTTAAATCCAAAGATGGAAGAGACTTTACGGCGTTGTACCGCTAACGAGCATGCTCTGTCGATAATTTGACGGCAAATTGATTTTCGTTATTTACACGACTCTGACTCTTTTTCGTTACTCCGCACCTTTCGACGGTGTACGTCGTTGTGGTATTAAATTTTAAAGTTTAATCTGCAAAAATGTCCAAAAGCGAGCATCGAAGCACTCGCTGCAATATTTATGACGGAGGAAACGAATTTCTCTTTTCCGCGTCGATTATAATTTAATTATCTTGGAAATTGCATAAACAACCGCGACGCGATAATAATCAGCATTACGGTGCCAACGAAATTTCCAAATGTTTGACGTTAACGTTGACGTCGTGAGAGGAGTGGACGGCGAGAGCGGCAGAGGGGAGGGGGGAGGTTAAAAATATTAATTTCAAGGGGCCGCGAGTTTGCCCCTCGATTAAATCCTCCCCGCGACGCGCGGCAAATGGAACGACAAAAAGAGGAGGAGGCGGAAACGTCAACGGGATAATTCGATTTCTCTTTTCCGGTCGGGACGCGCGTTCTCGCCAGACGGCGACGCGACTCTCTCGAATCCTCGAGAGCGGAAAACGTTTCATGCCCGCATAATCTCCTCGTCTGCCGTCATTCTCCCTTGTATTTGCAAAGCGAGATTTCTGACGTCAATGCTGCGCCGCACTTGCGAACATTCGGTTCGGAAACCCCGAAATAGAGAAACGTTTGCAGAAGGGAGAGAGACAAGGAACTATCCGTTTCCGGAGTTCCACTCTCGTCGCTTCTTCGACGATGGTAGAAAAAATTATTGCGTGTCGAAATTGATATCTTTCGAAGGGATTTTCACGGATTTCCAAAATCCCACGAAAGTCTGGAACGTTCCGCGCGGTACGCGCAGACTGCGCGTCGTCGAAAAAAGGAAAAGAAAGAAAAAGAACAATTCGCATATTTGCTGGCCCCGCGATGGATTTTACGGCGCGTTAATAAAATCGATGGCACTTGACGATTAATATAATCGTTGATACGCGACGGGCGTGTGTTTGTATCAACCGAGAGAGGAGGTTCCCGATATTGGTGAAACGGGGATGAAACGTTCGCCAATGGAACCGCGGGCTCCAGTGTAAACATATTTTCTGTTTGTATTTTGGTGCACCGAGTCGAACGTGCACCGTTTGGAAAAGCATCGACTACGAGCCATTACCTCGCCTCCCCCTTTTATATACGTTTCGTTCCACTTCAACCGACCTGTCTCTCTCCCTCTCTCTCTCTCTCTCTCTCTCTCTCTTGACTGAATATTTTACGATAATTATAATTGACTTCTTTCTCTCTATTTTTTTCCTTTTACGCGATCGATGTGCATAATTGCGAAAGTAATTAAAACGTTCGCGAATTAAGCCCGTGTCTCCTTCCTCTTCTCCCTTCCGTCGCCGACACAACGCACCGGGAGCACGGAAAGGAGGTCAAAGAGAAAATAGCGCGACGGCTCGCGTCATCGTCGAGCGAAATGCCTTCGTATACACCCCCGGGGTAAACATATTTTCCGTTTGCTTTCTAACCTGATCGAATCGAAACGCGTTCGTCTTTCCCAAGGCATCGTCCGTATCGGGCACCATCTGTATCCATTTTTTTCTTTCTTTCTTTCTTTCTTTTTTTCTTTTTTTCTTTTTTCTTTTTTTTTCTCTATCAGAGCGGCATCTCCCTTGCCTCGAGGGGACGAAGGAGGGGGGATGGGAGACGGTCAACGCGACGGAACGTCGTTGCATCGAACCGAATAAACTACAAGTCACTGCATACACATCGCGTGTATTTTCGCGTTCGCCCCCGATATTAAATATAAGGGGAGATATTTCAATATTGGCGAGCAAACACACGCAAATAGTTTCGACGTTTCTCTTCCTCGCTCGTTGCGCGCTTCCTCGCCGCGCGACGCCCCCGATATCTTCCTGCATATTTATGTCGCCGAGAGAGACGTGCATCTTCAAGCCTGTGTAACCGGGCTTCCGCTTCGAGAGAATGCTTTCCTCGGCACGCCTGCCGATAGCAGATACGTGACGTTGTCTCGTCAAAAATGCTCTCTCGTGTTTTTTTCTTTTTTGGTAAAGATCGTGGCTGGCTCGATTCGTTTCTCTTCACTTTTTTAGACTCATTTCCTGTCACTCGGCTCTATTTACGAAACTGTCCGGTATAATTTTTAAAAGATTTAACTTTCCGAGCTGCGCGATAAATAAACGCGTTTCAGTCAGAAAGAGACAAATCTGTTCAAATTCAGTGGAATTCCCTGTAACGTGGCGGACGGGCTAGTCAAACGTGCATCTTTCTGTGAAAGAGAGACATTGCGCTTTCGATATTTTATCGAACGGTATTTTATTCCTATCTAAATAACATCCTTGCTGAGATTTACGAAAAAAAATTTTTCTTTTACCTTCTTTACATTACATGGAAAATTCAAAGTCGCGTAAAACGTCGAAAGTATGACCACTGTGATATTTGTATCAGGTGCAATAACATTTCACGTGAACGCCCGGAATCTGCTAATGACTTTTTTCGCAAAAAGAGATCAAACAGCCGCGTTAAAGGGCTACACCGCGAGTAAGAAAGGAGCCGGGTTCTTGAACGTGTTCGACGGCTCAAAGGGGGCATGCAGAAATCTCGTGAAACGGCTCGGCGGATACTCGCGAGAAGACGAAGAGCGTATAGGTAGATTTTCATCTTTATTCGATTTTAACCTTCTTTGCACAGTGAAAGCCCTCACGCGCGCGCGCCACGACGACGACGTTATCGCGACGCAAACCCAAATAGATCGTGTACACTGCTTGAACTAGTCGTCGAGTTTCATCGCGAGCCGAGAAAATGCTCGCGTTAACGCGCAGTTCCATCCAGTTCGCCGCCGCATCGACGATCTTCTGGGCGGTGTTGCCGCGCCCAAATCAAAGTGGTCAAAACGACCAGTTTACAATTCTTTTGTTAGACACTCAGACCTAAAAAACAGTGTGGTTTCTAAAGATTTCAACAATTTTTCGTAAAATGCGTATACCTCGTTGTATGATAAAGTTTTACTTTAATTTCTCTGATGGAAATTTTACGCTCTAATCGATAGTTCCAGCGTTAAAACAAAGTAATCTAAGTCCGATCTTCAACGATACCGAACCTCAAAGTTGAGATGAGAAAGAGAAGCTGTGCCGGTTCGTGCAGAGAACGGACAGCTTAGTCTCGGCTCACTCAAAATAGCGGTGAAAGTTTGATCAAATTGTATCAGTGAATGTAGTTAGTTAAAAATTGAATGGCCTGGAGTGCACTCACTAAAAAGCATCGTCAAATTTTTCTCGTGCTACTGATGTGAAATTTAAACGCGCGCCAATAAAAGCATTCATTATAAATATCACTTTTCACGAGCTAACCAACTCGAGCGTTAATTGATACTCTTAAACGCTATAACGACAGCTATCGCGTGATTTTTAATAAATAATATAATATGATAGTAATAATAAATAATATAATAACATTGCAAGTTTGGATACACGTTCCTTTATAAACGTGGCGGAAACGAGCTGATTTTCATTACGGCTGTAACAGCGACAACCGCGATTAGCATCGTCGGATTTTCTATTTTCATTGGTTGCACGTCAGGCGTCGTATTACAGGAACAGTCGCGTTCATAATTGTCAGAAAATGGTCATTAAAGAATCATTAACACCTTTAATTTATCATAAGAACCCGGATAAACGTGTCTGTGTCTCATCTCAGCTATATCAGTAATAAATTACGTATTTTCAACTCATTTATACCCATGTCGAGCTTCCTGCTTTTCGACATTAACCATTCAATCCGCGTTACATTTACTCCTCTGTCTTTGCGTATCTGTCGCCATTTGACTCGCGAATTAAATTCAAACTCTATTTAAAACTTAGTTCTATCATTCAGCCTGATTTAATTCGTTCGATTCATTCCGAATTTGTCGGACCAGAAGGCATCGCGCCATTTTCAACTTGTCGTCCTTCCGAATGGTTTTTAAATGAATTCTGGGACTAATTCTTTTCGTAGTAACCTTCGACCCATTCAGAAACATTATTATTGCGTCGACGTAAGAACTCATTCGTTGCAACATTCGTTCTGCAATAAAATAGAATTTATGCACGTTTGGTTAAAAAATTGTATACCGCTAGCGTGTAAAATTTCGAGTTCACTGGAACAAGGTCTTGAGTGAAAAGAAAAAGAAAAAAAAAAAGAAAAAAAAAACATAGGAATTGGAGAGAAATTCCAGACAGTAAAGAAACCTGCACGGTGCGTGAGGAGCGAGGAAGTTTCGTGGAAACGAAAATGGCCGGAGCGTTTCGCGATAGCCACGCGTGCGGAAGAGGCAAAGGCACAAAAGATGAGCCACGGTTTCCGGCGTTCGGCTGTTGGCGGCAATTTCAGTTTTTCGCGGGTACGCTAACAACGTGCACGTGACTGGACGGGATAACAATATGACCACGCGTTCCTTCCTGGTCAACTTGCTGGAAATTGTAGATGAGGCTCGATTACGTATTCCGATCGTACGCGATATCAAACTGCCTGGCTTCTCGCTCGTGATGGAGTGTTTTCTGCCCTCCTTTTTCTCTCTCCCTCCGACGTTCGTTCGCTCGTTCGTGTACCGAGCCTTCTCCAGTCACCGAAGTCACGTTTGCAACGAAACCTTACAAATCCATACGGCTGACGGGCTCGTAGGAAAATATTTAAACCCCGCGCTCCCGACTACAATTCTATTTCGCTCGGAAGATACGCCCGGTAGGTTCGTATCCTCCGCTCTCTGCCCGCTCGTGCAGGAACAACGGAAAGGAACAACGGCTTTAGCCCCGGACCGAGTGTCTGCATTTTTAATTAATTTCAATTTGCATAAAAATTCAGTAAGCGCAAAGTGCTCTATTTTGAATATCGCACGCACAAACACACACGCGTGTATTTTTGCGTGTATCGTATGCGATTGTTCGCTTTTGTTTTTTTAAATTTTTAAAAAAAACGTAGTCGACTCCCAATGAAACTTCAGCACGTGTACTATAACGCGTTTAATCGTAAAACTGAAATATCGACGTGCTCGCAGTGGCAGCGTTTCCAAAGTCTCGATTCTCGAGGAGCAACCGTTAATTATCATTCGTCGTTCGATAAAACATCACCGTCGAAAGGATGGGAAAACAAGCTGGTCGTGTTTACTTTGCGAGCACGCGGCGGTTGTTGGCGTGGCGAAAGCAGGGAGTGGAGAGCACGCAGGGGAGAGAGAGCGGAGAGAATTCAAGGTGGGGAAAAGGGGGCCTGAATTATACCGAAGGAGTGACGTCTAGCGGAGATAATCACACGCCTCGTAACAGCCAGTTCATCATCGTGGTATCGTGCTAAGGGGCTTGATGCATCATGGAAGTCGCTCACGAACCGGCCGAACAGAAAGTGGAATAGACCGTCTTTGTGAAAGACGGGTCTTTGAAATGGATTTCTCTCTCTCTCTCTCTCTTTCTCTCTCTCTCTCTCTTTCTCTCCTTGCAACAGTACCAGGGGATCGCTACCGACTCAATTAGAGCCGGGAAAACGAAACTAAAGAGCTGCGAAAGTCGACGTAACGCGAGTCATCCTTTCTCGCTAAAGATGGAATTCCCTGCCTGAAAATGTCACGGACGAGTTCTGCTTCGTCCAGTTAACGAACTATGTATCTGTCTCGCTAAAGATCGTCCGAAGACTCGTCGTCGAAGAAGAGCCGAAAGACGCGCTGGTCAATTGGTCAACCTCGGACCAGTCGTTTCGAGTTGCAGCGAATTTGGTACAATCGGCGGAGGATAGAAGAGTCGTTTTCCACCAGTCCCTCTTGCGTCATCCTTGAACTTCGTTCGAGCTGCAAAGTGGCAGTTTGTTTGAAAAAAACTTGGGCGCGTCGATGTATCGACGATGGGGTGAAGAAGGGGATTGAAAAAGTTTCGGAGAGCGGGATAAGCGGATTAAAATCGATAGAAGGGCGAAAGAGTTGTGCGAGCGACGACGATGAAAACGTCGATCGCAGAAAACAGTCGAAGCTCTCTTTGACGCTGCTCCCTTCGCGTCCCTTCCCGCTCCGTTCTTTTCCCGGTTTCGAGTAGTAAAGAACGCCCCTTTGATCCGAGCCTTGGACCAAAAAAAAAAAAAAAAAAAAAAAAATTGTCAACGAACAGAGTTTAAAAAAGTTGGCGTGACATTTTCCGAAAAAAATAACCGTGTGCGTTCACCGCATTTTTTTCTCCTCTCTCTCTCTCTCTGTTTCTCGCAGGGGCGCTGCAAATCACCGCATCGGACGTGAACGACCAGGGCAAGTACGAGTGCGTGGCGAATAATTCCGTCGGCACGGAGTACTCCAAGTCGGCCATGCTTTACGTGAAAGGTAGGTAAAGTCCCGGTGGAGGCCCGGAGGCGGGAGAACTCCCGAAGAAAACGTTCCTCCGGGCAGCTTCTTACCCGGTTACCCGATTACCCGGTTAGCCGTTTCAACGTGAATTCGTTATAAAAACGTGACGCGCGCGCGCGCGCGCGCGGGTTAAATCCCAGTCGTTTTCCTGTTTGCAATTAAAATTAATGCCGCGTAATTAAAGCGTGTAATTAAACTAAGCTGACGGGCACAAAGGATTCGCGCGCGGTTGGACGGAATCGCGTGGCAAATATTATGATGCGGCGAACGCGGGCATTTCTTGCTGCTACTACAGCGCGCGGTGCACTGTCCCAGCCGCGGGGGATTCAAGTATCGCGTAATCAAATACTCGGCTGCCAAGTTTCCGAGTCGTACGCGCGTTAATTGCCACCGAAACACGTTCCTCTTCGCGTTGTCCGTGGGAAAAAATTCGTTTTTCGAGATCCCACGATACAAGGAAAACCTTCCGGAGGACGTGTATCATTTTGGACGGGTCGAGTTTGGCTTCTGTCGGTGTTCCAAAGTGTGTTTAATTTTACAGCAATGAACTGCCAACTAGTCTCGTCTTACCGAGAGTGATATTGTTTTAGTCTTGCAAATGAGACTTTGCCCCGCGATGAATTCGATGAATGTAGAGATTCTGACGCGCGAGCCTGTTTTGTCAGCTCGATCAGCTAGATGAGCCTCATTGGTCAACAAAAATTTGTCGAGGGCCGTACGTAGTTGACATACTTTCTTATCAGTTCAACATAGCCGGTATTACTCGTGAGGATATTGAAACTCTCTGCTGTTATTTGTATTTCTTTGCGTAATTTACTCAAGGTAGGTTTCACCAAAATTTTCTTCCTTTCTTTTCGCGCGCTGCGACTAGTTCGACGAGTCGCGCCCACTTTCTCGATTCCTCCGCCCCCGGTGACCGAGGTAAGATCCGGTGGATCTTTGAACCTGACATGCGTCGCCGTTGGCTCGCCAATGCCGTACGTCAAGTGGAAGAAAGGTCCATCGACGGATCTCACGCCGGACGACAACCTACCAGTGGGTAGAAACGTCCTGACACTGACCAACGTGAAGGAGTCGGCCAACTATACCTGCACAGCGGCCAGCGATCTCGGTATCATCGAAGTGACAACGATGGTGAAAGTGCAAGGTTCGTATCGTCGTATCGCGTGCATTGCTGCCGTGCAACAAAGCACACAACGACACGCGTATGGTATGGTATGGTATGGTATCGCGTCGTGTCGTGCAACAGTATCGTTTCGTATCGTGTCGCATCGAGATGGATCGAAATCGCGCGTAAATCCGCCCTCGGGAGATCGCGCCGGCGACCTATCGAACGTACGTAACGTGAAACGATCAATCAGACGATCGGTTTCGTGTGCGATCGTCGGTGTTCCAATGAGAGGCACACACACCCAACCAGCCGTGGCGGTGTAAGTTCCGTGACTAATCAATCGGCTTACGCGGTGCAACCGTACTTTGTGAAAATTGGCGACGCGCTGACCGTGCGTTTCGCAAAGTTGGCTCGGTTAAAGCCAAGCAGCCGCGCGAAGCATTCGTCAAAGGACGAGATGTACGCGTTGATGTTGACAGTTAATTTGGAAATTACAAATTACTTTCGAGAATGTTTCCAAGTTTCTCGAACGGTAGATTTTTCCAATTTTCCGACGCAAGTTTCCAAAACTTGACTCGATACTTGATCGACTCGATGAAAAAGAAAAAAACTCTTTCCAACTTCTGCTTCGCGCGTCGTGGTCCGAGTATCGTAAACTTCGCTCGCGTGAACGAATGAATTTTCAGCTCTGCCAAGTGCTCCGGAGAACGTTCAAGTGTCCGACATCACTGCCACGTCGGTGAAGCTCACGTGGTACTACAAAAATCCGGAGGAGGTCCAGTACTACGTGATTCAACACAAACCGAAGCACGTGCAGCAAGCCGAGGCGGAGATATCGGGCATCACGACCATGTACTATCACGTCCGTAGTCTGAGCCCTTACACCGAGTACGAGCTTACCGTGACAGCCGTGAACGCCATCGGGCGTAGCCCCGCGAGTGCCCCGGTGACAGTCACCACTGGAGAAACCAGTCAGTATTTCTTTTTCCTACCCTCTCTGAAACGCTTTTCTCATTTACTACACATCGGCAGCTCGCAAACATTTCGCAAATGGAATCATCTCGCTTCTCGTCGACGCGGCCACGTTCACACCATTCTCAGGGTCATCGTTGTCGCATCGTCGAGATCCGCGGGGTATTGTCGCGCGGTATTATTGTTTCCAGCAACACACGTAACAACACGCGTGGCGCGTAAGTTTCGCGAGACTCGACTCGACGCGTTATTTTTGTCGATCGCGCACAAAAACCTTGCGAAAATCGAAATAAGACACATCCGCTAGAAACGCGGACAAGATTTTTTCGTCGCAGAAGATAGCTTATTAGCTAGCGCGGCGAGCGTACAGGAAATTTTTGCACGTAGACATGTTTTTTGCACCTTGCGAAAACGAGGGACAAGTTTTGACACGGTTTTTGAGGGAAATTATACCTTTTTTTCCATGCTGTCCGCCGTGGACGCACGATTTGATTCATGTAAGTGACAAGACATTTTTTTTCCACCTATCACCAAAAAAGAAAAAAAAAAAAAAAAAAAAAAACAACAACTCCCCTTTCTCTGTGTCGCACCATGTGTTAGTGTTTTTTGTCGGATCCGTGTTCGGCGCGTCGCGCTTCGACGTCTCGTTTCGCTCTGCATTTTTCCGTCTCTGCCTCGCTCTCTCTCTCTCTATCTATCTATCTATCTATGTCTGTCTATCTTTCTCTCTCTCTCTTTCTCTCTCTGTATCATCACCCACTACACTCCCACGTCTCTCCGTCTCTTTTCCACGGAGGAAAGAGTAAAACCAATACGCGGAGAGACAGCACGCGAAATTGCACCTTTCCTCGATAAAGTAGCGCACTCTTCGCACCCAGTGGAAATACGAACAGCCAGCCATCCGCGATAACTCCGGATATTCGTATTTTCACCGTGCAATTATACACACCACTCAATCGATTATCATCGAAAATAATCGTTCGTCCTTTTTTTCAATAGCGGAATCGACAAACGGAGGTACCAGTAAGTTCAATCATATACTAAGAGTGTTTGTAGCAAAACGTATTTTGCCTCTTGTAATTCTCTTCCTCGTTTTCTTTCCCTTTTTGTTTCTTTTTTTTTTCATATTTTTCTTCTCGTTTGTTTTTTCTCCCCCCTTTCTTTTTTTTATCTGTTTTTTGGTTTCTCTCTCGTTTTGACTTTTCGTTCTTTTTTCTTTCTCTCCTCCCCTTCCCCCCCCCCCCTCCCCAGCTCTCTTATTTTCTCTTGTTTTCTTGTTTTCTTTCGTTCAGTTTCTCTTTTTGTTTTTGTTTTTTCTTTCTTTTCTCTCTTTTTGTATGCGAAACTTCGCGTTTCATTCAAGCACACGCACACGTTGGCCGTTCGCATCAGCACTCACACCGCAGTCGACACTTGTGGCATATATACACGGAGACAAGGACGTACACCGTACTTGTAGCTAATCAACGAGACACGCACACGTTCTTGTCATTTCATTAGTAAATTGCGTTCTAATCACGATTATCGCACAATGCAGTTTTTCTTTTTCTCTCTCTCTCTCTCTCTCTCTCTTTTTCTACCGGGAATTCCTGTTTCTTTTTTTTTTTTTTTTTTGTTTTTGGTATTTTATGGTGTTGCTCTCCCGGGGGTTTATTTGTATCTCTCCTCTCCAAGTGACTAACTAGATTGGCTTGTTCACCAATCGGAACGCGATTCGAGAGAAATCCAAGCTAATTTCTTCGTTCTAGAACCTGGTACTGCGCCACGGAAGGTGGTCGCCCGACCATTGAGCTCCAGCACAATGGTCATACAATGGGACGAGCCGGAAACGCCGAACGGACAAGTGACGGTCAGTCTTTGCAGCATACAAGTTGCACGCTACCACATACTCCGAAGTATGTGGACTCTTACAAAGCTAGAAATACCAGATTTTCTTTCGTCGCAATCAGTTGCAAAAATATATGTACGTACGTTCATTGGCGAAATTCGAAATTTGCTTTTTATTTGAACAAAGACGCAATTAACGTCACTTTAATTACATCTAGTTGCGCGTTTAGCTGCGCACAGACTGGTAATTCTAGCATTGATCATGTAGCTCTTTTTCATCAAATTAGGACCGCGCGCGGAATTTTACTTTTCTAATTATAACGTTATGATGCGTGTACACGTACTATGTAAATTGCAAATTATCGTCGTGGTCGAAATTACCGGTGAATACGTGAACGATATAATGCATGCCTGGATATTCCGCGCAACTGGATCTTTTTTCTTTTTTGTTTAAGAGAATGATGATTAGGCAAAGCTTTAAATGGCACGAGCTTCAAAAGCTTCTCGGCCTCGAAGTATAAAAATATTAATCTCTTTCCAGTCTCCTCTCGCGAAATTCTACTCGAGTATTCTTCTTCCCCGGCTTCGACCCGGTTTCAAGACGAAAAATTCAGAATATTTAGCAAAGTAATGAATATTCATCTATTATTAATAGACGGCGGGTTTTTATGCATTTTATGGGAAATTTAAGGATTCAAAAATGCATAGAATGCGAATAAAATATAAAAGCCAGCATAGCCGGCAGTACGTGGTTACCACGCGTTTAATAAATAAAACAAGCCTCTGTCTAGCTTTGATTTTTTTAAATTAAAAAATACGAAATAATTCTGATAAATAATCGTCAGTGTCCACATACTTGCGAATATATGGTATATATATATATATATATATATACACGTACGTGTTTCGTCACGCGATTCAACCGTTCGCTCTCGCAGGGTTACAAAGTGTACTACACGACGGATCCGAATCAACAAATGGCCTCTTGGCAGTACCAGATGGTGGACAATAGCCAGCTAACCACCATCTCGGATTTAACACCGCACTCGATATACACGATTCGAGTGCAAGCGCTGACGAGCGTCGGTCCCGGCCCATTGAGCACACCTGTTCAGATAAAGACGCAACAAGGGGTACCGAGTCAACCGGAAATGTTGACCGCGGTAGATATCGGGGAGACGAAAGTAACACTCCAGTGGAATAAACCCACTCATAGCGCGGAGAATATCCTCAGCTATGAGTTGTACTGGAACGATACTTACGCGCAGGTGAGTGACTTATTACGAGTGGTGCGTTTTCTGACAAGCGGAACCCTCTAAAATAAGAATTTGCTTCGAGAGTCGTCGCTTTTTTCGTTACTTTTTAATCGCTTTTTAATCCCTTAGTAATCGTCGCAATACGTGCGATTGACGAGGTGGCCGATAATTCCGTGATAAAAATTTTCTTCGCGCAGAGCAGCGGTTCCCAATCCTTGGGGAGGGGTAAACGCGAGAATAATATTGCCAATAGCAGAAACTGCGACTTTTTTGCCATAAAATTTCATTGACGTGCAAACACATTTGAATCGATAGAAAACAAATTACAGGCGCGGTCGACCCAAATCAACCAATCGCTAATTTTCGTTGCATCAGCGTTGCACCTGAAGAGGTTGTTTGCACTCGATTTTCTGGATTACCCCCGCTAAAATCACTTTCAGTGATAAAAAAAAAAAAAAGAAATAAAAACAGAGAGACTCGTGTGAATGTTTTCGAGGTTACGTGGATGTTTAATAAATGAAAAGCCAAAGATTGAACATGTAAGAACGATTGGGAACCGCTGGTACAGAGTCACTCGTAAAATATAAAACTCGAATCATCTTTCCTGCGAACCGTCCCGGAAACGCGATGAATTTCAGGAGAAACATCACCGGAGGATACCAGTGACGGAGAACTACACGCTGACAGGCCTCTATCCGAACACGCTGTATTACGTTTGGCTAGCCGCGCGGAGCCAAAGGGGCGAGGGGGCTACGACGATACCGCATCCGGTTCGCACGAAACAGTACGGTAAGCAAACAGTCAAAGAACCCGAGAGAAAAAAAAGAAGCGGCAAGATAGGAGTGAAATTCATGCAGCGAGGAGTGCCGAGGAAAGATGGATTCGCGATTGTTCGACGGTACACACACATATATATATAATATATACATGTATAATCGGGGATATGTACAAACGTGATACCGCGATATTCAGCTGGTTCGGAAACGGCGCGATACGCGTCGATGCAATCGCGGATCATCGTGGCACGACAGGTAGGAGGTGCTGTAGCGCTAGACGCTCCCGCAAAGTAGCGTAAGCTATTAATTTATTCATTTCGCGACACCTTCAGTTCAAGGATGATGCAAATGATACGTACATTCGTAGCCGTGGATTTCATTGAACAAGACAAGAAGGGAGGGACGGGGCATAATAAGAAAAAAAAAGAAAAAAAAAGAAAAAATATCGACATAAGAAAAAGAAAGACGGAAGATAGAGAGTATCGTTGGAAAAAAAAACCGTGAAGTGTGGGAGAGTGAGAATGATTGCATGCGTTGCAAATATAAGACAGCCGTTTTTGGATGCCACTTTATATATATATCTATCTATATATATACGTACATATCATACATATAAATTGCACTAAGCACTGCATTGACTATATGTGTGCATTTTGGGCACCTCTTTTCATTCTTGATAACGTATGGTTTTTTAACGTCCGTTCTTCAGTTTTTTTTTTTTTTTTTATTTTTTCAATTGTCTCTCGTTTCTTTGTCAAGTCAAGGGCGCGGGAGAGGCACGACGCCGTTAACTCGACGCGCGTCGAGTTGACGATCGCTCGTGCCGCACGAAGAAATTCTTCGTTTTCTCTAATCACAATCTTTTTCGACTGTTCAAGGATCGACTCATGAGTTTTTCCTTGAGTGATAACTGAGCCTCTCTGAACCTTGACCAATCGTCACGTAAAACTCTTTTTTTCTTTCTCTCTCTCTCTCTCTCTCTCTGTGTCTCTCTCTCTTTGTGTCTCTCTTTCTTTCGTTTCGGATCCCCGCATCGTCGGCGTCGGTCGGATTCGAACCGCGGCTCGATTTCGACGTCGATCGAGTCCAACGAGTCGAGACCGGAATACCGCGCGTATTCGTTCTCTGCCTGTTCTTTTTTTTTTCTGTTTTTTATAATTAACCGCGCGATCGATCGCGCACGGCGCGCACTCCTGCCGTAAAAGCTGACAAATCGAATTAACCCGTAGCTCGAATTTCAATGAACCTGCCAACGGATACTCGCGACCCATTCCGACTCGCGGACCCGATCGCGACCTCGCGGTCGATCCCGATCTTCCGACGACCAGCGATCGACGATATTTTTCCTACCCTGTGTGTCTTTCTTTTTCTTTTTCTTTTTTCTTCTTTTCTTTTCTTTTTCTTTTTGTTTCCTGTTTTTTGTTTTTTCTCCCCCTCTTCCTCCCCTATAACTGAGTGTTATACAGTCCCCGGGGCTCCGCCTCGCAATGTAAGCGGAGAAGCGATCAGCCCGACCTCCATATTGGTAACGTGGGAACCACCGCCTGCCGATCGATCGAACGGGAGGATCGCGTACTACAAGCTGCAAGTGGTCGAGAGCGGACGCTCCGACTCGGAGGCGAAAGTTATCAAACTGAATGACACGCGATTCGTGTTGGACGAACTGAAAAAATGGACCGAGTACCGGATTTGGGTATTGGCCGGGACCAGCGTAGGTGACGGACCTCCGAGTTATCCTATCTCGGTCAGAACTCACGAGGACGGTATGTATCATTAACGCTTAGTCGTCTTTTTACGTTTACTCGAACACGCGTAGGATGTGGCGCCTTGAACACCCCTCAGCGAGACGTCTTTTTACTCTCTCATTCTCTTTCGATTCGATTCGATTTCTCTCTCTCTCTCTCTCTCTCTCTCTCTCTCTCTCTCTTTTAAATTTTTTCGATCAAAAGAAGAAAAAAGATCGTTCCCTCGCGGCGGTTCCAAAGCGCCACGCTTCACGCCTATATAGAGATACTTTTGCGAAGGCGATGTATCGCGACAAAGTTCATCGCGCAAGAGCCAAAAATATAAAAGCCCGCCAAAAATCAGTCCGAAGATCTCGGTACGCGCGATTCCAGTGCCGGTTGCGATGACACGCCCTGATTCTCGATCCGGTGACGTTCGGTCTGTCTCGTCGACTGTCTGTATACAATTGTATATCTCTGTGTATTAAAAACAGTGTATTTTCGATTTCAGATTCCGCTAACGTCTCTTCGAACCTATCTCTTCCCAACTGTGACACTGTAACAACCGATCCCACCTTCTCTCGACGATTCTCTTTTTCTCTCTCTCTCTCTCTCTCTTTCTCTCTCTCTCTCTCTCTCTCTCTTCAGTCTGATTTTAATTCTGTTTCCTTGTTGGACAACGTTCTTTCTTTAATCCTGCGTTTTCCGTTTCTAGATTTACATTGTCGTTGTACTTTCGTTTCGTTCGACTTCATCGAATTACGTTACACATTGTATTGCGTTGTTACGTTCCATTACGTTATTAATATACATTATATTATATATCGTATCATGTTATATTATATTACATTCCATTCTATTCTGTTATATCATATTATATCATATTGTATTATATAATACGTAAAGCTTCTCCTCTCTCAGGCAAACTTTTGCGTTTCAGTTAACGCTTTCGAGAAACGAACTGTCAACCGACTCTTGTCGCGGCAACAGAGAAGATGATACCAGGACGAACGCGCGGCCCTTTTTTTCCATTCTCAAGTAAAAAAGAAAAGAAAGAAAAAAAGAACCGAAATTCGATTTTTTTGTTGCGCGAACGTAAGTTTTTTGAACGCGCACGTTCAAATTCTTTCCCAAACCGGTGTTTCATATCCTTTATTATTAAAAACGCTGAACGTTCCATCATCAAACAACCCTCCTATCGCTTTTCTCGCACACCTTCAAGATCTCTCCCCCTTCGGAAACATCTGTGTGTATGTGTGTGCGTGTGCGTTTTTTTTCTCTCTCTTTGGTTTTTGCTTCTCCTTTTTGGACGGGACGCGGGCACTTACTTAACATAGCGAAACGCGAGACCATGTTGGCCCTAATTTTTTGGCTGGCGAGATTTTATATTTTTGGAATTTTTGCGATCTTCCATGAATTACTCTATGCTCCCCCTCCCCCAGAGAAAAAAAAAAAAAAAAAAAGGATTAGCCCCCAAACTTTCCCCCCACCCGCCCCCCTGCCCCCCCACTGTGGAGTGCCCCCAGACATTTTTTCCAGGTGGTGCAACGCAGCCACGGATTTTTCAGAAGCTGATAACCAATTTTTGAGCTCAGCTATTGCAAAAAGAAAAAAGAAAAGAGAAAAAAAAAGATTTCTTTACTATTTTTACAGGGCCTAATCGCAACTTCTCCCTTTGAACGTTGCCGTTGGTTTTTGTTCCCCTCTAAGCCCCCCCCCCCAGCCCCTATCTCTTAAAACTTGGATACCCATTTTAACACGCTATTAACTGATTAACTTATTATTAACTATACTCATTCACGTGTTTTTGTCTTTCCTTAAAGCATTTGCAGGAGGATGATCCAGGTTTTGAACAGCTAGTTTTTAAGACTTATTCGCACTAACGTAAACATTATTACCGATTGTCTAATGATATGTACTCATTAACACTCAATGTTCTTTCTCATGGTAACCGTGATTATTACGTCACGTAAAGATGTTTCGTTTCTCTCTTTTAGTTCGTTGACTCACTCTTGCCACGTGTTTTACGAAGATAGAGACCAAACTGACCGACCCACCCCAATGTCGTGAACGTGACATTATTTCCACCGTTCCGAGCAGAAAATTTTGTATTTCATCTCTCTCGAGTCTGATTCTAGAAGAGAGAAAAAAGAAAAAAAAAAAAGAAAAAAGCATTTATCGGACGGAGATAATGTCTGTGAACGAGGGCGGCAGCTTGTCTGATGAAACGCTTATGTGTAGATATATATATATATATATATATATATATATATGTATTGTATATGTCATGCCATATATATATATACATATATATATATATATATATATATACAAACCATAGCGTATGTATCACACACAGCAAAAATATATATACATACTATTATTCCACTACATACCTACATATGCATATATATATGTGTATATATATATATATATAAATATAAATATTTTACACGCCATATATATATATGTATATATACATATATAATATATTTCTATATCTCTGATATATAAGGCTCTTCTGTCTTTAGTTAAAAATTTAGTTCTACCTATCGTTTGCACATGTTTAGAGCATGCCTTCGTTTGTTTATCGATCCCACGGTCTCTTACCCTGATGATTCTCATCCCGAATCTCGAATCACGATATATATATATATATATATATACATCTATATATATATATATATATATAACCTCCCCGACTACGAGTACGATCCCTCTCAGTATCCGACTCAGAGAACAGACTCTCTCCCGTCTCACCGTTCCAAAGAAAACCCCGTCGAGCTGCTGTCGAGTCTGCGCAAAAATCTCGGTCTCGAGATACCACCGACCGTAATGGTTCCAACAACCGAATCAACCAAAAAATGGTCCCAATGAATGGCATGCCGATGCACGAAGAAGTTTTGCTTTTCGTTTCGAATCTCTCCTCTCCGTTTCCCGTTCGGTGCCACGCCGAATCCACTAACGGCTCGGCACCGTCCCCGCCTGCATGGTACAACGAGTTTTTCGACCCACTCTCTCTCTCTCTCTCTCTCTCCAGTCCTTCTGCGCCCGTCCCTCTACGCCCCCCGATTAATCTTCCGAATCGACGAGAAGGAAAGCGAACGAAAAGGCGAGGGAACGACATTCGCCTGGCAGCGATACGGTATTTATTAATCGTGTGAAACGTACGCGCGATATGTACACAAGTCGGCAGAAATATCGGTACTTTTCCGATTGTCGACTTTGAACGATCGGTATGGACTCGCGAAGAGAACAAATTACAAAATTTTTCTCGATAACGAAATTACCAGCCAAAGTATTGGACAATTGCAGGAGAATGATGCGAATAACTTTCGTGATTCGGTGTATTTCTCTCTCTCTCTCTCTCTCTCTCGTTTAGAGCGCGACAAAGAGTTAGTACGAAACTACGAAAAAGGTAGGATACGTACACGCGTATCGTAGCGAGGAGTGCTTGGCAGCACCTTTTGTCTTGGATGGAAAAAAATAATCGAAGACTTTGGTCGGACGCGAAATCGGAATCATTTGTTGCGAGAGAGCGAGCATTGTAGAGCCGCCGTCATTGTCGCGAGTGAAAACAGAAAAGAGAAGGAAAAAAAAAAAAAAAAAAAAAAAAAAAGTCGCGTACGAACGCATCTCTAACGACGTTCCCTCGAACCTTTTGCACTCGACACTACGAAACGCCCAGGATCCTCTTTCGTTTCACCGGCACCTCATACTCCCGGTTCCTCCCACGCATTGTCCCGTTTACGGACCCGACCCGATCCAACCAGTCCACCACCCTCCACTAACAGAGCAGACTCGGCAAAGCGAGGCGGAACGATAAAAAGCACTGCTGAAAGCACCCTGCCGTGTAAGCTCGCACATTATCAAGCACAAAAGTTCACCGTCGTATATACGTATTCTCGTTCGTTATTGTCATTGTCGCCGCTAGTAACCGCCACTAACCAATATATTCCATGATTATATTATATTCTAAATTTACTATCGATATATAAATATATATATATATATATATATATGTATATGATATATATATATATATATATATTTCATTATCGTCGTTTTGAGTGTGTGCACGGGCACCGGTAAAAGTACGTATTTTTCATGCGGGCACGGTTTTATCTCGCACCCACCACGCACGCATGTAAAGTCGCACACGCGTGTCACGCACGACAAAAGGATAGAAAGGGAAGAAAAAAGAGGAAAGGAAACAGCAAAAGAGAGTGGAGTACAGTGTATCTACGCACCTACGCACAAAAGCCACACGCAGACGCACGCCTTCACACCGTGTCCTACTATATAGTAGCTCGGTATATATTTGTATATACACACACGTATATATATATGTATATTCTCACCATGCACCGATTGAAAAAGGCACCCTTCGCTTCGAGTAACCGCCGGCAGCCTAAAAAGCACACGCGTGCGCGCATGCACGCATGTAAGTACGTAGGGACGTGTGCGTGGCTGAGTGTGTGTACGCGCGTACCTACGTCGAATGCTCCGCGCGAAACGCACACGCGTAAGGAAAAACAGTAAGACTCGTGCGTGAACGCGCGCAAGCGACTTGTAATGCGCACCCGATCTATATTTATACGTGTATAGTTACGTTCGCTACGAACCTACGCCGTATTTAAAAAAAAAAAAAAACCAGCACCGTATTTCGCAGCGCACCGTATCATCGCTATATATTCACGTGTCTAAATATCGATTGTCTCGCACGTCGATTGCGATATATCGTGCCGAGCACCAGCACTGAGAGCACCCATTGAGTTTAACAAGCACCCCCACCGACGAGTGTCGTGCAGTCTGATTAGCGCGTCTTCCCCACGTGAGCCTCGATTTCCGTCGTCTACGGAAAGACCCGCCTTTCTTCTTTGAAAGTCCGAGACCAGCCGAGACGAGTCGATGATCGGCGGCTATCGAGTGCCTCACGTCGGGTCGGCGCGCGTGAATGCGTGAACGAGTGCGTAAAAGAGTTGCAGGATGCAAGAGTTAATAAACCGAGTACAACGCGGTCAGAAGTCGCGCGTGGGAGCACGAGGAGAAAGATCGTCGTGCTAGGGAAGGAAAAGAAACAGCGGAGAACTCGGAGAGCGACGTCCGTGAGAGTTAACTTCCGATCGCAACGCGCGAGAAATATATTCACGGGGGCGATATATTAGCAACGCGAGCGAAACGAAAAAGAGGAAAAAAAAAAGAAAAAAAAAACGAAGAAAAAAAAAGAAAAAAATTCCGTGACGCGAGAGAAGAGGATTATTACCGCGAGAGGACCGTTCACTTTGAAACATTTGAATACCAATATTCATGCAATTTTTTTTTCATTATCTTCGGCCATTCGGTCGACGGCCACCTGAGGCCGCCGGTCGTCAAGAAGCACAGAGATGCATCGATCTCGACGGAGAGAGAGGTCTCGTCGACGTACGCGCGGTATCTGCTGCTGATATTGAAAAAACAAAGCTCCCTCCAACAAGAGGGGGGAGGGAGTGGATGGGGTTGGGGGGAGGGCAGAAAGGTCGGCAAACCGCCCCGAAGACTCTCTGTCTGTTCGAGATGAACATCGATGGATCGTTGATATCCGCGGATATATCGTGGAAAATTTCTTACACTCACCGAGCTCGTTGGAATGATATACATAATCATTACACCAAGACCTTCTCTCTATACTCTACTGTCTATACGTGCACCTTCGTTCTTTGCATGCTATTCACCGACCTACTTACTTTTTTTCCATCTTCTGCCTCTCTGTAAGTTATAACTATATCGTATCTTTAATATTGAATTACGTATTTTACTCGTACATATAATATGTTCTTTATATATATATTATATATGATTACGTATTACTATATCTTTATATCGTGTGTCGATATATACCTTTTCGTCTTCTCCTCTAGGTAACATAGAAAGAGTTTTGACATTTTGCTCCGTTTTATGTGTGTTTCTTTTTTCTCTTTCTGGCTCTCTCTCTCTCTCTCTTTCTCTCTCTCATCATTTCCATCTCTGAATCTGCAACGACTCGCGGTAACCGAGTCCGGTTTGTTCCGACAGTTTTATGTCGTCAAAGATACGCCGTTACCGATCAACGGACACCGTTCTTCAAGTCCGACAATGTCAAATGATCGATTCCTCACGAACGCATGCTTCCTCCCATCTGCTTCCCACCGATTCGTCCGTCGTGCGCCGACGAAACCAGTAACCGAGAGGAGGACTAATCGGCAATCCGATTAGCTGCGCGTAGCGTGCATTCCCGATCTCGCAGTCGGTCTGAAAACAGAAAAACAAAAAAATAGAACGACGCGTTTCATTTCACGGCCATCGGTAATTACCGTACTCCGAGGTATTTTGCGAGGAATTTTGCGATTTTTGCATGGGTGAATGCGCAGGTGGATGCTGCCAATAAAACGAAGAACGAAGAGCGAACAGAGAAGAGGAACGGAAATATTTCTCTTTTTTTGTTTTTCTTTTCTTTTTAACGTTCTCCTCGAAGCAAGTAAAAGCAAACTGCTGACCGTCTCTCTCTTTCTCTCTCTCGAAAGGAAAGATCTACTAGCCCCATGTACACCGATACAGATTTTTTATCGAGCTAACGTTTTTTGCGGGTGACTTTTTGCGAGTTGCGAGAACAAACAGAAGAATTTTTCCTCGAAAACAATTCCACCTTTTACCGACTTCTCTCGTATCCTTATCTGTTTCAACAAGTAACCGTGAATTTTTTCCGTCGAGACGAGTCGCCGCGCATCTTCTCTCTCCCTCTCACTCCCTTTTCTATCTTTCTCTCTCTCTCTCTCTCTCTCTCTATCTCTGTCTCTATTCTCGTAACTTTGAATACACAAGCGGGTAGCGGTTTATACGTCCCCCGAAAACCATAACACGATACCAACCACTTCTTCTTACTTATGGTTTTTTCTCCTCTCCTAGCTTTCTTTTTTAGTAGACATTTTTATCATAGGTCTTCCCTCTCTCGATGCCTCGTGCCGCGAGGGAAAGTACGGGAAACGCGCGCATCTCTCGCGTCTTTCTTTCTCCTTCTCACTTGTTTCTCTCCTCCCACTGTCAGTTCTCTTCACTTCTGTCTGTCTGTCTTTCTTTCTTTCTTTCTTTCTTTCTTTCTTTCTTTCTTTCTCTCCGCGCGATTTTCCCCGCGCGTGGTCGAAGCCGTTCGAAATTTCGAATTTTCTTCGCTTCGTTCGACGAAAGGAGAAGGAGGAGGACGCTTCGAATCGCGGGAAGAAGAAGAAAAGAATCGTCTTTCTCTCGACGGCAGGAGGCAGGTGGACATGAGCCTTTAGTTATTTCATATTTGGAGTAGTGATTGCGCATGCCAAAAAGAAAAAAAAAAAGATATTCTCACATCTCCCGCCTCTCTGCGACCAACTGCAACCGAGGACCAAGCGATATTTTTCTATTTAACGATCGATTCGAAAAGAGAATTTCGTCCATCGACGTTGCTCGGCAGAGCGATAAAAAATATTACGAATAGAGCAGAGGGTGCGATTGGAATCGAACGCGTGGGAGGGAGAGAACGAACGAACGAACGAATGGACGAGCGAGTGCGCGTGTGCGTGTTTCACAAGAGAAACAGACAAAAATTTCACACCTTCTCTCTCTTTCTCTCTCTCAATCTCTCTCTCTCTCTCTCTCTCTCTCTCTCTCTCTCTCAATCTCTCAATCTCTCTCACTCTGTCTCTCTACCCCTAATCAGAAAAAAAAAAAAAAAAAAAAAAAGAATAGCTGTAAAAGAGGCCATGTTGACGTTGATAATAATCAGTAGTATGCTACCCACTGATATGCCTAAATATATTAAATATTTAATAATTCTACTCAATATACGTGAGAATTTGACACGAATTTTTACGAGATTTTTTTCCCACTTTTTTGGCGACTTTTGGGGCGCAGATCCAAAAAGTGAGTATCCCTTAGCTCGTCTCGAGTTGTGCCATGAATTTTTCTTCCTATATTTAATCATTTTTTTTCTTTGTCTCTCTCTGTCTATCTATCTATATATATATATATGATATATGATATTTTTGTTCCTTCGTTCCGGCTCTTTCGCATATATCGTTTTGTTTTTTCTCTGCGAGAGACTATTTTGAAGATGTTACCTTTTCTTTTTCTTTTTCTTTTTCCGTTTCTATTTCTGTTTTTTTCTTCTTCCTTTTTTTAACTACATTTTTCGTTGCTGCAGTCGGCAAGCAAATACAATCGAAATGAAAACTATTCACGCCTGTGCGTAAATGGTTACGACTGCGACTTGCTCGCTCGCCAATTTTGTTTTTTGCGTTGCGTAGCGATTTTATGGGCGTAATTGATACATTAATTACGCGAAAACGGTAAAAACCTGCTCTGAACCGATACAGAACAAATGATACATGTATCTCGTCTCATCCAAGGGGGACTTAGTTCCCCTCCCGTGTGCAGGCCAGTTCTGTTATGAAGCGGTCGTGTTTGGCTTTTCTTTGTCGTATTTCTTTTCTTGCAACGCATTTCCTTTTTATTTTGCGACACTTTGTAGACGCTGCAGTTAAATAAATAACCTAGAGGTACATATTAGGCTTTCCTTTTTTCTTTCGTCCTACAGTACTTTCGTTTCGTTCGTTGTTTTTCTATGTAATGCCGATATATATATATATATATATATATATATATATATATATATATATATATATATATATATATATTGTTTCCGATGCCGGATACTGGACCGTCCATGACTACCATCATTCACGTAGAATTTCGAAAACGTAGAATGAAAAAGAAAAAGAAAAAAGAGAAAGCTAAAGAGAATCTATCGAACCGAGTCGCAAGATCGGTCGGAAGGTCGAATAAAATTGTAAGAAAAGAAAATGAAAACGAGACACGGGGGATGTTACGTAGCCATGTTCGCGACAAATTATCGGAGCGGTTTATCGGCGTGGATATCTGTAAAATCGCGCGATACATTTTGTTATCCTTGCACGTTCATCGAAAAACACGATTGCACGATTCTGCTGGCACAGTTTCCATCCACCAACCCAGCACCAACAATCGTAGACGCGCTCACACACGCGTCGGCGTGCATGTGCGCGCGTACGAAACTACTTCGTTTTCGTTCGTCATGGACTCTCCAATATTGCCCTAGGCATTATCGACCAACGTAACCGCGCGCTTGCATCTCGATGACGTATTTATACGGCGCGTTCGTACATCCGCGTTCTGAAATCGAATGCAGAATAAAAACATACATTATTGGTATTCAAATGGAGGATTACCGTGTCGTAGGGACGTAGAGCATGAGGTACCGCGTACCTCGTAATATTGTTTGTACATCGTTTTGTCCGTGTGCGATTGGTGGCATGTACATATTTTTCCATTAATTTTTCTCTACTTACTTCTTTCGTTTCTTTTCTTTTTCTTCTTCTTTTTACTTTTGTCTGTCTCGTTCTATCTTTGTCTCATTGTTAATTCTCTTTTCGATCCTTGGAGTTTCGTTGTTCACGTTTGTCTTACTTATTGTTTTATCTTTCTCCTGTTCTCCGTTTCGTTGACACGTTGCTGCGGTCGTTTTTTTTATTTCACGCACGATTTGCTGTTAAACCGCTTTTGATTTGCTGTGATTTCTTTTTTCCCATTTTTTTTTTTGTTACGTACCAACGACGAACAACGACATTTTTACAAATTGCAACTGATCAAACGGCGACGAAGAGATCGATCGATCGTTATCTTGTGTTTCTGCAGTAGAGAGAAAATGCATTTTTAATTTCTAGTTGCTTCTTCGATCCATCGGACGGGACCACGATATTCAATGGACAATCCAATCTTCTTTCTTTTCGTTCGACTCAACCTTCGTGATATATTTTCTTTTTCTTTTTGATTTTTCAAACTTTTCTTCCTGTGATATTGTTTGACCCCTGCCCCCCCCTTTCAAGAGTGACTGCGATCAGTGTGAGAGCGTGTGACTGCGAGTATGTAGCATCGTCGGGTGTCAAGTGCACAAATTAACCGAGTGTTGCGTTCCAGTGCCGGGTCATCCTCAAAACGTGACAGTAACACCGATCAATTCCACCACGATATACGTGAAATGGAGACCGCCCACGTCGAAAGAACAAAACGGTGTGATAAGGGGCTATCACATACACGTTCAAGAAATAAGAGAAGAGGTGAGTCGGCCGAGCTCGAAGTATCAAGCATCCGTAGATGCAAATTTTCTGACACAAATTGTTCGCGAGTATTATAAACTAAAAAAAAAAAAAAAAACTATCAATTAGTTTAACTTCTTATACATATACGTGTATTCTTATCTTCTGGCCCGTAAGAACTGGTTTTACAACCGCAACCGCAACGAATTTTCCGGATTCTCAAACCGCACCATCGTGTTTTCTCACAGGGAAAGGATCTACTGAATGAGCCGATACGACGCGACGTGCGAGAAGACGTGCTAGAAGTGAACATTACCGGGTTACAACCAGACACCACGTATTCCGTGCAAGTAGCCGCTCTAACGAGAAAAGGGGACGGTGATCGTTCGCCACCAGAAACCGTCAGAACTCCCGGAGGTGTACCTAACAGGCCTCATGTTAACGTGAAGTATGTTCTACTAAATTCTTTTACACGCTCGAATATTTTTTTCTTTCGATAACGACCGGTAGTAACACGAGAGGATGAACGGAAGACATCTCGTTTCCAGGCTCTTGTCCAAAGATCCCGACGTGGTTGAACTCGAATGGTCGCAACCTACGCAAACGTACGGCGACGTGCTGGGCTACAGGATAAGGTACGGAATCAAGAACCAAACGCTCAAGGAGGAATACATTCCAGGCAATCGTCAACACACTTACAAAATCACCGATCTTGGTAAGCCTGCGATGCTACGAGTCGTGTGAAGTCGTTCGACAAACTGCGAACGCCGTAATTTAATTTGCAATGCAGAGGAACGAGGCGTGGACTACGAGTTCAGAGTGTCTGGTCAAAATGCGATCGGGTTCGGACAGGAGACGGTGCGATTCTGGTACAGCCCCGAGGGAGAGCCAACCGGCCCACCGACCAACTTGTCCTACTTCTTCCAAACTCCCGACACGGTGTGCGTTACGTGGGATCCGCCGTTGCGGCAGCATAGAAACGGTCAGATAACCGGTTACGACGTGCAGTTCAACAAGAAGAACGATCACTCGACGACCATCGACAGGAACACAACCAAGACCAGAGCAGTTTTCACGAATTTGGAGGAGAACACAGAGTACGTGTTTCACGTGAGAGCGCACACGTCGAGAGGGAGTGGCCCGTACTCGGAGAAGATCACGATCATAACGGAGAAAGACATCGGTCGTGCGCCAATGTCGGTGAAAGCGGTGGCGACGTCGGACACCAGCGTGGAAGTTTGGTGGGAGCCGGTACCTAATCGCGGAAAGATCCTCGGTTATCAGATATTCTATACGACGACTGCTGTCGAGGACTTGGACGAGTGGAAGCAAAAGAGCGTTGGCCTTACCGAGTCGGCGGAGCTCGTCAACTTGGAGAAGTTCACTCAGTACGCGATCACGGTTGCTGCGAGATACAAGAGCGGTCTCGGGAGGCTCAGCGAGAAGGTGACGGTGAAGGTGAAGCCGGAAGACGTGCCTTTGGATCTGAGGGGGCCGGATTCGTCCACACACTCCATGACTCTATCTTGGAAACCGCCTATCAAACTAAACCCCATGAACTACAAAGTCTCGTTCGACGCTGTCAAAGAGTTCGTCGATTCTCAAGGTATCACGCAGACGCAGATCGTCCCTCGCAGGCAGATTCTATTGGATCCTAGCGTGACCACGACCACGATAAACGAGCTGCAACCGTTCACCACGTACAACGTGAACGTAAGCGCCGTGCCGCGAGACGGCCAATACAGGCCACCGGCTAAAATCACCATTACCACGCAAATGGCAGCTCCGAAACCTATGGTCAAGCCTGATTTCTACGGTGTGGTTAACGGGGAGGAGATTCAAGTGATTCTGCCACAGGCTTCCGAGGAGTACGGATCGATTTCGCATTACTACTTGATCGTTGTGCCCGAAGACAAATCGACAGCTGACAAGCAACCCGATGAATTGACCGAAGACATGATCGCGGGGAAAGGTGCCAAGGAAAGGGAGAACGCTCCTTACATCGCCGCCAAGTTTCCACATAGAGACATACCATATACATTCCACCTTGGCAGCGGAGATATATACGAAGGTTATGAAAATCGAAAGCTTGAGAAAGGTAAACGGTACAGGATCTTTGTGCGTGCTGTTGTCGACACGCCGAGGAAGGTATGAATGAAGATGAAATCGAGAGATAGAGTGTTAAACGTGTTAATACGGCGAATAAACGAGTAAAGCTGTACTGCGGTATTTAGGACAACTTTTCTTAATTTAAGCGTATCAATCTTCGTGACGATATGCAACAAACCTAAGTTGACCTAAATATTGCAGTATTACTCACAAACCGAGTAAAATAAATCTTTTGACTTGACGCGTTTCAGCATTTATACACGTCGTCGCCTTTCTCCGAGTACCTGTCTCTCGATATGAGGGAAGTACCACCTGGCGAGCCACCTCGACGTCCCAATCCGAATACTCCGGTGGATGGGAATCCAGAAGTATCCGTAAAAACGAGTGGGCAGGAAGCAGGAATGGTGTGGGTGGTCGGTCCAGTGATAGCTGCTTTAATGGTCAGCGTATTCCTCGTCCTTCTCTTCGTTATTAAAAAGTAAGTATTAGTGGAACAGTAATTATTATTATTATTATTATTATTATTACTCGTTGTACATTGCTGTTTGATTGGTGTAACGAGTTGCACGATGATTTTACATAATACTGCGATTAAACAATTACTTTAGACGAAGACAACCTTGCAAAGCACCGGACCAAGCAGCAGTCACTCGACCACTAATGGCCGCTGACATCAGTTCGAACCACGCTCCGTCTGACCCCGTCGAGATGCGCCGCTTGAATTTCCAAACGCCTGGCATGGCCTCTCATCCTCCGATTCCAATCAGCGAACTGGGAAACCACATCGAGCGTTTAAAAGCGAATGACAATCTAAAATTCAGTCAGGAATACGAATCGATCGAGCCTGGACAACAATTCACTTGGGACCACTCCAACATGGAAGTGAACGCTTCGAAGAATCGTTACGCGAACGTGATCGCCTACGATCATTCGAGAGTGATTCTGCAAACTATCGACGGTATGTCGGGCACGGACTACATAAACGCAAATTACTGCGATGGATACAGAAAACAAAACGCGTACGTAGCTACGCAAGGCCCTCTTCAAGAGACATTTGGCGATTTCTGGCGAATGTGCTGGGAATTACGATCGAGTACGATCGTGATGATGACGAAGCTGGAAGAACGAACGAGGATAAAATGTGATCAGTACTGGCCTAGTAGAGGCTCCGAGACTTACGGTCTGATGACTGTAACCATCACCGATGTTCAAGAGCTGGCTACCTATTGCATCCGAACATTCCAAATATCTAGGGCGGGTTACTCTGAAAGACGTGAAATAAAACAGCTGCAGTTCACAGCTTGGCCTGATCACGGTGTACCTGAACATCCTGCGCCGTTCCTGCAGTTTCTGCGCAGAGTCAGATCGTTAAATCCGCCAGACAGCGGGCCGCTAATCGTTCATTGTAGCGCTGGTGTTGGAAGAACGGGTTGCTTCATCGTTATCGACTCGATGCTCGAGAGAATTAAGCACGAGAAGATGATTGACATATACGGCCACGTGACTTGTCTACGAGCTCAAAGGAACTACATGGTCCAGACCGAGGATCAGTACATCTTTATCCACGACGCGCTGTACGAGGCGGTGATCTGCGGCAACACGGAAGTGCCTGCCAGAAACTTGCATTCACACATTCAGAAGCTCATGCAGCCAGAGATCGACAACATCACTGGTATGGAGCTGGAGTTCAAAAAGTTGTCCAATATTAAAGTAGACTCGTCGCGATTCATCTCGGCAAATCTTCCCTGCAACAAGCACAAAAATCGATTAGTACACATATTACCGTACGAGTGTACCAGAGTGTGTCTGCAACCGCAACGCAACATCGAAGGATCGGATTATATCAATGCCAGTCTCATAGACGGGTATAGATATCGAGGTGCATACATTGCCACTCAAGGACCTCTCTGCGATACTACGGATGATTTCTGGCGTATGTTGTGGGAGCACAATTCCACGATCGTCGTCATGTTGACGAAATTAAAAGAGATGGGCAGAGAGAAATGCCATCAGTACTGGCCGTCCGACAGGTCGATTCGTTATCAGTGCTTTGTAGTTGATCCGATCGCAGAGTACAACATGCCTCAGTACATTTTGCGAGAATTCAAAGTGACGGACGCGAGAGACGGAGCGAGTCGTACAGTCAGACAATTCCAGTTCATCGACTGGCCTGAACAGGGTGTTCCAAAGTCTGGCGATGGTTTCATCGACTTTATCGGACAAGTGCACAAAACGAAGGAACAGTTTGGTCAAGATGGACCGATAACTGTACACTGTAGCGCTGGAGTTGGAAGAACAGGTGTCTTCATCACACTGAGCATTGTGTTGGAACGTATGCAGTACGAGGGAGTCGTCGACATCTTCCAAACAGTCAGAATATTGCGCACGCAACGACCTGCCATGGTTCAAACAGAGGTTGGTAAAATATTTCTAAATTGTTCTGTGATCTTAATTATTTTCTATTCCTATACATATTTTGTAAATCTTGTTTTTGACATTTTCAAATTTCCCATACACATACACGATATGACAAATTTTATGATAATAATTTTGTTATTAAGAATTGAATCCAACGATCGATTAATCTTGTACGTGAACCATCTTTCAGAAATTGATACTGCACATGATAATGTTAATGTATATGTAAAATATATATATACTGACTGTAATTTGTATTGCTCACACAGGACCAATACCAGTTCTGTTATCGCGCAAGTTTGGAATATTTGGGTTCTTTCGATCATTACGCCAACTGACAAGCCGACACTCGCGACGAAAGAGAATCGACAAGAGACAGAAGAGATCGACAAAGAAACGACAGAGAGGTCAGCGAACGAGCAAAAGTGCGGCGCGTCTAGTACGATGAAGTACACGAAGACTTGCGTAAGTTTGTAAGTATGTAGCCTGTAAACGCGGTCCCGGGCAAAACGTACCTTCCAATGACAAATGCAAAGTAGAAAAGCGATAAATTTACGAACCTCTCGAGAAGCTAACAACGGTAATAATCTAATATCTTTGTAATCGATGGTGTCGCACAGCACTTTCAAAATACGCGTCGAATCAATTTTCAAATTTTTCCCGCTGACAATGATGAGACAAGACTGCCATCTAGAGTGTAAAGAACGGCTCAAAAAGAAATTACAGATCAAACAATCATATCCGTAGAAATATTCTTCACCGTCATATCAAAATTTTCTTTTACAATTTGAAAACGCAATAAATACACACAGAATTCCTCGACACGTACGTACGTACGAAATGTACGAGAAACGACAGCACAAACTGGACATTTTCGAGCTACGAATTAAAGGAAATCGAGGGGGAAAAACCATTTACAAACGAGGAGGAAAATATCGTAATCGAAAAAAAAAAGAAACTCAAACATATCCAACTCGAGGAGAATTTGGAAGACACGTTCCGTTCAATACGCCTCCCGAATCGCTCGAGAACGACGGCTACTTTAAATAATATAAGAGTAACGAAGAAGAATTAAAGAAAAAGACGGGAATTATTATTAATTTACGATCACGTGTCTCGCGATTAAAACATCAACACATACCACAATATTTCGTTCGAAACATTCCTATTCCTATTCGTTGAAGAACAGTGCTTCCATATTAGTGGGGAACGTAAATAATAAAACCTGTGTGAGATGAGCTACATACGTACTACAGGCGCGAAACGCACCGCATTACGAACGAGAAAAATTGAGAAGATAGCACGCGTGGCACGTTCCAAAAAGTACTTATCGATGCGACACGAAAAAAAAAAAAAAAAGACATCAGAGAGGAAGAGAGAAACTGCGAAAATCTCGGTAACAAATGGGAGGAGAAATCACGGAGAGACAGTGAGACATTTCCGTTCAGCGACGAGAAAATTACCATACTGCCAAATCGACAATTATTCATGCTGAATCCATTACGCACGATAGGGATCTTCTCATTACCTACTGTAATTTTTAAGTAGATCGTAAGGCGATTGTTCTAAGATTAGTCTGTAAGCGATGCCATTAGAACAAGAAAAAGAAGGAAATAACGCGACTGTGTCGAGTGAAGGAAGTATGAAAGGAAACGGTGCCTATATTCAATTAAAATGCACAAAAGTGATGTGCAGGTTTCTACGCGAACTAATTTAACTAACTAGAAGCACTGTATGTCGGATTTGCGTACTATTCCATCAAGCCCTCGATGCCCTTGTGTACAGAGTTCCATTGTAGGCTTCTACCTCGACTACTTTTACAATTTTCTCCCCCAAGTTGCTAAGCTATCATCGCAGTACGCTCGCTTCGCGCTGGAAATTAACTCATTTCTAGTGATACGATCCATCGAAAAAGCGTAGCTCCCATTGAACCGTAACAGAAGAGTCAACGAAAAAGAACTTATAATTATTCGATCATCGTCCTTGGCACGGACATCAATCGCGTCAAATCAATGCCAAAAAAAAAAAAAAAAAAAAAAAAAAAAAAAAGAAATCATTGATCATACATCGTCTTATGCTACGTATCCTTTCTGACAACGATAGAAATTTCCAAGGCAATTCAAAGATTTACAAAAGTAAATTCTAACTAAGTAGTCTATGAGGACAATAAGCATGTGTGCTCGTTTATATATCTTCTATATTTCGAAATTTTCAATCGTATCGTTCGGTATAGAATCATTCTGTCGCTGTTCGACGATAATGGTAAAGCAGAAAATTCTAGTTATAAAAATATACAGTGCATATATGTGTGTGTACGTGCGTGAGTATCGTTAACAAATACCGAATGAATAAAATCTCTTTCGATTTTTGGCATTCTTTTGGCATCGACCGGTTCCGTGCAGTAATCTAAGCTCGTTATAAGATTTAACAAGCAGGAAAGAAGACAAAAGGGAAAAACAGAATATGAAAGAAAAGAGGAATCGATGTTACTTTTTTAAGATTCGACTTTTAAATTTCAGTCGTACATATATATATATATATTTTCAGTTAAAAGTGGTTCGAGGGTTAGGAATTGTGACTAAGTGTACATAAATGCACCGTTCGTCATTAACAACATTATATAAATATAAATATAACTATAAATATAGATATAAATATAAATATAAGTAAAATAATAAATAATATATACATAGATATATATTATAAATATCATAATTGAAGAGAGTACGCATTTAAAAAAAAAAAAAAAGCTGTGGATATTTTCTAGACTGTCAAAGATAAGCACGTTTCTTTTATTTTGTTCATCCGTTTTGTCGCTTTTCGGTTTTCAACGCACCTTTTGATACTGTTTTCTAACATTGTTATAAGTTCGTTATCATGCGTACCTATTTTTTTACACGAGATTTACATTGAAGACTAACTGATCTACTGTGTTATTTCCGAGCGTGCATTTATTCGTATCTCATATCATTTTATTTGATGTAAGACTGAAGGCCATTGCGTGTCTAATATATTATCATGTACGTATATTTTCGGTACTTCTAAAAAGTACTTAAACCGCCTCGGTCGTCATTACAAAAGATTATACTATACTTAATCTTTGTAGCTCTCTCATTGTCCGCTGAAATTCCGAGATTTTGCCGAGTTGTTCGGTTCTTTTGTATATATATCCACTTTATATGCATCCACTCTGACTTTTCTTTTTGTGACTGAGAGTTTTTTTTACTTGCAGACATGACGTTATATTTCTCGATTATTTTTCGATCGTTATATACTGGCCTTTGGTACGAGCACGAAAGTTACTCTCGAAATATGTAATTTTATTTTTGTAATTTTTTTTTTTTTTTTTTTTATATACTGTTGATTTATTATATAATTTTACCTTTACTTTTCTTTTTTCTTAATCTTTTTTTTTTGTTACATTTTACTCCTGTATAATTAGCGATATCGTGCTTCTGCCTCGGAATATAAAATTCGTTGTTACTGGCAATGAAGAGACACGAAACGACTGTTTTTTCAGTAAATCAAATCAGCAGCAATTAAGTAATCCTTGAAACAATTTTCTCTCTGCGACAAAAATGTGCCATTGTTAAGAGCTGCAATTGGTATAGAAACTTACTACAAAAAAAAAAGAAATGTCGACTTATTACGAATGTATTACCAAAAAAAGGCTGAAAAAACTTACATAGGAGATAAAGAAATACATTCCCATGAACGATAAACTGACTAAATCTATTCTCAGAAAGTTAAAGAAACGAAATTTAGAAAGGAAAATACGACTTTAGTTTAAATAACCTGTTCATAAGATCCATATCATATTCGTGGAAGAAGCGAACTTTAAACTTTAAAGGTCTTTGGTATGATGATTTTGAGGATCTCGTTGTTACCTTTGGATTCGACCTTTTTAACTACGTACACCCATATATATATATATATATATAGATATATTGAGAAATTTAACAAAAAAGAGAGAAGAAATATAAATCCTGCGTAAAGTGCAGCTTCGCCAAGACGGTCGACAACTTCGCGTTCAAAGTTCCAGACTAAAAATACAATACGTTACGGAAAACGAAAAAAGTTAAATGATTGTATAAACATATTACTAGTTATAAGTTAGTAGAATTAAATTATAATCCGATGAATTTACCAATTCAAAGAAGTCCACGATATTCATATATTTATAAGATACCGAATTGTAATATTATTACGTTCTTTTGTATCATTCCAAAAGTTTTTGTGTATGTTGTACGTTAGCTGCGTGTCTATTGTTAGTGTTTATAATTTTTTTATATCCCAGAGTGTATAGCAATATGTGGTTTGTTGTATTCTTCTTCTTAAAAAGCATGCAAACTCGCGTTTTCGGAGCAATCTTTCCTAATACAACAAAATACAATCGGCCATATTGTCGCTCCGTGCAATACCACGACGGGTTCGTCACACTGTATGTGAGATCATCTCGAGTTCATCCATTCGGATAAGATTGTAGTCGTGCGATTGCAGTCGTTGATTCCGTGGAAAATGTGAATTAAAGAAACAAAGAATAAGTCAAATATTAAATATCGTTGAAAGAATGGGAAATTATTTTGTGATACTTTCTTGCCAGAAAGAATACAACAGGCTGAAGTGAATATAATAAATGCAATGTTACTAATTAACACCTATACAAATTAAATATTGTGTAATAGAAAGTCTGTTGACAAGGAGAAATAAGGTGTACATTATGTATTGCCCTGTGGCATCAATAAACTAATAACTAACGTAACATCGCCATTATTTTTTTCATTAGGCCTTTCTTCCAAAACACAAGAAGATATAATTAATTGGTGATATTTTCAATAGCAATTTTTATTTTATATTATTTCGCCGAAATATACAATTATCAGTATCATTATATAAAAACTGCATTTTCATAATAGTACTCACGTTTTTAAATAATATTATGGCAAAAAAATTCTACTTTTATATCACATTAGTTGGTTCATTTGGATTGCCTGTGGGTGGACTCCTAGTCATCATGGACGCAACCTGTGACACAATAACGAGTATGTGTATGTATGGTTTACATATCCCTCTAAATATGAAGAACATTTATTTACTAACGTTTTGTATGACTTGTTTTCTCAAAAAGTCACTGGTGGCCGTGGAAATATTTTTCTCGTTTCCCATTTTACATTTTACATATCCGTATAAATTTGCACCATTCAAAACAATTGCAATCCATACAAGCAGAAGCCACTTAAATTTCAAACTAAACAATGCTGCTACAAAAAATACTGACCACAAAAGTGGGCAGAGAATTAAAGCTAACCAAAAAATACGAGCTTCTGTGGTATTAATACGATTCTGTTGAACACCCTGAAACACAGGGTATACATGATAGACCTTGTATTTTATAGTAGACAATTACAGTCTTTTCTACTATCTTTTTCTTATTGTTATTTACAAAGAATGATAGAACATTAAGTTTCTACATAATTATAAGATTTCTTTTTTTATCTTTTCCATTTAATCGAAATGTGTCAAGAGCATAAAATGTGAAAAATGGTAAGCCTTGAAGTTCATTCAGGTAGAAACAATCATATACCAAAAGGTAGCGAATAAAAGTGATATATATAGTTATGAACTATGTTTATTACAGAATGAAACATATCAAGGGTCTCGAACTAAGCTAAATATTACAAATGATAAATAATATATGTAACATCAACAATGAAATTGTTGTCTTTATTCAAAACAAAATTTTATTTGTTGGAGAAGGTATTTAAACCAATATTGAAGAGTATATTATTAGAAAATACTGAGGCTCTATTTTATTTATTTCAATTTGTTTATTTCTTATTAGTAATAAATAAAGATATCTCATTTGCAGAATTTTCATTTTTCATTTGAATTATAGAATATCTACAATTCCAAGTTTTACTCAGCTATAAGGCGTATGTAAATCCTAATAAATATAAAAATTAAAAACAAACCTTTTTAGATTCAAATACCCAATGGCTTTTCCCATTGTCATCCACGTAATTCCACCATCTAAGACCAACCATTAGCCTTCCAGTGATATTTTTAACAGTCCAAAAATCCATTGACAAAAGTAACACAACAACGACGAAACTAGTTATAAAGCTATTTGAAAACCATCCACATAACATATAGGCTACTATTGCTGATATTCTGAAGGCTAAATGAAACATGGTGACGTATGGATGTCTACAAAGTACCAATATGTTGTTAGTGTCGAAATTTAGTTACTTTGTGCTAAATATTAATGTAATTATAACTTTGATATACTTAAGTTTGTTATTATCTTGACCCGTTTCATCCTCCTCGCCAAAAGCAATCGTATCATCATCCATTAGCAAAGGAACCTAAGAAATCACATTACAGAAAATTTAGCTATTGACAAACAACAATATTACGTCACATCATGATTACAATGTTAATGAGAATGAGAATGAAAATTGGCAATTCTCTTTCCCTTTCCCAAAAGAGATTGACGCATGACGAAAATGACTCTGTACACACTCTAAAAACCATAATTACAAATATCGATTTGCACCTGTTTTAACTAATATACGCACGAAGATTCACGAACAAATATCAATGGTAACTCCTCCTCCGACAGAATAATAAGATAACGATGACTTTTACACGACGAAAAGCATTCTTCCAACGTACTTCAAAGCAAACTGGCAATGGTGGGAGCAAAAAAAAAAAGAAGACACTTGGCGTCAATGTATGAAAATCAGATGGGTCGGGAAATGTTCCGTACACTTACCGACGCAGACGCCATGTTAGCGTATTTTACTAAAAGCTTCTAGCGATACTAACGCCTCGTTGAAACATGGAAAAAAATCTCGAAACATACGTACGTAGACGCGTTTTAGGTAGAAGTTTTAGAGAAGAGTTCAAACATGTCGCCGATTAACAACAAACGAATTCAAATTTCAACATACGAAACGACCTGTCTGTCAAATGTCACGGCAGTGTTGATGCAGTTCGAATCTTGTGCACGTCACTCCAAGCCGTTGCCGGATTGGTCCATTGGAAATGGCAAATGCCATTGGTCAATCGAGAAAGTGTTCGGCGTCGCATGTATGTACAAGCAACCCCATTTGTGCGTAAGGGCGAATGTTGATAAACGCGCGTTTGCTCCGTATACTCGTCGTCCGGTTTCGCGTCAATGTGTTCTGCGTATCCTGTTCGGAAATCATAATTGATAAGTACGGGAACGAAGTGGTCGTACTACGGAGCAGACGCGAATACGCGTTGGTAGTAGTAAAGTGGCGGTAGCAGCGCCAATATTCAGCAGTGATAGTAACTGTAATGAAGGTATCAGTGGCAACTACCGTGGTAGTGGTAGTGATGATGATGGTGGTGGTTGAGATAAGTGCGGGGGACTGAATGCATATCAACGGATTTTATGTCCCACGAAACAGTTCCTCGTGGTTCACGTTGCAGAGGATGTACGGTGTAGCCTAAGGTGACTGAACGAGGACTAAACGATTGGTACAATGTTAAAGGATTATTCGCCGATCGTGCAGGCGCTCCTAGGAACGTTATTTACGTGGGCTCTCACCGCAGCGGGTGCCGCACTTGTTATCGTGATTCGAGGGAAACAAGTAAGCATCGTTCCTTCTTCTTCTGTTTTTCATCGAATATCTCTCAATTTCTTGCATTTGCAACGGTTACTGCTGCGTTAATTAAAATATTATATTCGCCCCGTCCTAACCTGAGTTATGAAACACGTACTAACCTTATCCGGCTTTATCGTCTTCACTCTTCGCGGGAATTACTCCGTTTTGAAAACGTAAGAACTTTCGAGATTGTAATGAAATCACGCTGTGATGAAATCACAATATTCGCGATATTCTGCGATTTTGTGATCTTTTTGGTTGTAATTTTGTATTATGGAGAATGATATCTTCTAATCAGTAAATTTGAGATATTCGAGAAAGTAATATCGATTAGCATCGAGTAGTTTCTTCTGTGAATTGAGTTAATAAAAAAATGTATCGCGCGATAATTGATTACAATATTATCAATTAAGGTTTATCTTTCTTCGTTTTAAGATATCTCAATTATTCGATCTATTTCTGTATATTTTGACAGCGATCTACTTAGTAAAATTCAAGTGTACCAGTTTTAAATTTAGAAAATCGTTGCGTTTAAAAAAAGTTGCGTTTAAAAAGTCCATGCGTCGATATTCAACCGATATTCGAGTCAACCTAGTAGATAGCAACGTTACCGACTGACTTCCGGAGAGAGATTTATCTGATTCAAATCCATATCGATATAAATTATCGGACCTGAGATATATGTGACGTATCACATGCATCTGTTCGTAGTTAATGAATGGATGGACTGTGATCGAAACAAATGACGTAGAAGTAAAGTATTTGAAATAATTTGCATTTTTACAGGCGCGTAACTTTTCATCTCGTACTTTTGATTTCCTAAATTTAAAACTGGCGTTTTTCGAATTCTACTATTTCACGTGTTACAAAAAAAAAAAAAACGAAAAAGTAGATCAAAAATTAGCCGAAACACGAAATTTTATCCAATCATCAGTGTGCAATACATTAGCCACATCTTTCTCTGATTAGAATTCTTTCATTTTCTTTTTAAAAACTTACTACGAACGCGATTTTCGTTTGATAAGATATGTTATCTGTATACCAACAAAACGTATGAACTTCAGGAAGTATTAATTGATTGCGCAACAGTAAAGAAAGAACAAACTATTTTGTTTTTTAAACGATTAACTTTTCAAAATACCAAGTTTATTGCGATATAATTAATTATTTTGACCGAGTAAAACGTTATGTTTTTTCATTGATCCTTTCCTTTGCTAGTTAAATCATTCGTGCATACTTGAAATTTTAAATGCACATAAATTAAGAGAGGAGAATACTAAATGATTGTACACGTTTTATTGCAGCGTAAATTGTTGGACATCAGTCTGGGATTTGCGGGCGGCGTGATGATAGCGGCAAGTTACTGGTCGTTACTGGCACCTGCTATCGAAATGGCGACAAAGAGCAAAATTTACGGAGTGGAAGGCGAATACGCGTTCGTACCAATCGGAGTTGGATTTCTCATAGGCGCGGCTTTCGTTTATGGGACGGACGCGTTGATATCTTCTCTTGGCATTCAGTCCCCTAATGTGCTTTTAGCTATGCAATCAGTCGGTACGAAACAAAGACGCAAGATCCTTGCAAAACTAAAGAGTGACGAGGATTTAGACGATTATGATCCGTATAACGACGTACAGATATCTGGTGGAAAAATGTATACTCAAATTGAGTCCACCACCATCGATGGTATCACATTTTTTTCTTGTAACATCCAATTCTCTCTGTAGGCTTGGAAAATGGGATCAGTTCACCATACACGTGTATATTACTATTATGTCTATGTTTAAAAAATGTCAATCTACACTCGCCCCTCTTTGCTTTCCTGTATAATAAGCGATACAACTCGTTCAGAAACAAGCAATTTTGCATACTGCACTTGCCTCTGCAAGAAAAAGACTTACAACGCTATTATTCCTTTTCTTCGATTCATCGACGTCACCGTTGCTTATTTCTGAACAATGCATATAATTTTTTGTTGTGCGCAATGTTATGTTGTGTATGTTAGTAGTTAGTCATTAGTTAGAACGTTTATCAGTTAATGCTTGCAAAAATGTGCAAAATAAATAGCATGAAAGCATTCTCGAAGAATAAGCGGAACTTGAACAAACACGATCGATAAAATATAGATAGATATAAGACGTACAATTTTTTAAAGTTATCCTGACATATACTGACAACGTGCTAATGATTCTTTTAAACGTTACAAAATGCCTTACCACTAGATAAAATGCAGCAGATTGTAAGTTTTGTCGTTCGTGTTTAGAGAGAGTACCGTTATTTGCAAAACTGATCTTATTAATCCTGCCTGCGGATCTAAAATGTAATACACAAGAGATGCAAAAGATGAAATAGAAAATGCCGGGTATTAAGCTTTATTGTGCTTCAGTTCGAAGGACAAAGGACAAAAAAAAAAAAAGAAGGGAAAAAAGTTATGTTTAAATCTAATATGGGCTTACTTAATTAAACAAGTTTCGAGAAATAACACTCTATAACATAGTACATCATTATTGTTGTTGCGTTTTTCAGGTTTCTATGAACAAAATACCCGCAAGCGTCAAACTGCAAATGTAAATAGGCCTGCGGAACAAGGAGAGATAAGCACAATTTACGAAGATCCTAACAACGAATGCAAAAACAATCAATGGAGGAGAGTTTTGTTGCTGGTCGTTGCCATTACAGTATGTAAATTCGTCGAATTCATTCTAAAATTCATCTGCAATAACGGAATATATAATTAAGTGTAAAAAGATGATTCAATTCAATTTTTATAATGCATTAGGTGCACAATATTCCAGAAGGTCTTGCAGTTGGTGTTGGATTCGCCGCGGTTGGTAATAGCGTATCAGCAACGTTTGAAAATGCGAGGTAAGCAACATTTTTGCGTTTCAACAAAAAGTAACAAAGAACCACACGAACAAATCTACTCCGTCTGGCAGACACGTAACAATACGCAAACGACGTCAAAATTTCGTACGTCAAGCGAGTGTTATTTTAAGCGGAAACGAACTTCAAACTCGTTGAAATCCTATTTCGATAGGCAAAAATAGATTCTAAGAAGCCAGCATAGCGTAAGCTATGTGGAACGATGTTTCAATTACATAAAGTAAAATTCACTTAGATCAATCGCGCCTATTAGATTCATTGCGAATCATCATCGTTAAATTGTTCGAAGGTCTGGGAAAAAGTTGCATCGAATACATTAAAAACGAGTATCTACGTTTGATTGAAACAGCGACTGTAGGAGAGTTGGTTGTTAAGCGTGAGAGAGGAAAGTGTAATCGAAATTTATATCTTTCTTTTCTCTTCGCGTGTAATATAATTTAAAAATAATTTCGTTCGTTCGATACGTCGATAATGGTGAAAGGCGCAAATACGTACATATACATATATATATATATATGTTGGAACAAGTGTCGTGGAACGTCACAGCTACGATTGAGAAAGAGGTTGAGCAAGTGGCCGATAGACGGTAGCACCATTGACCGCCAAGCGGACGCGAGTTACGAGGCGCGTGCTAGGAGGTCCCCATGAATGAGTTCTATGGTGGTCGGTCGCGAGTGCCAGCCGCAGGCAAAGTTTATTGGCAGCAGTGGGTGCCTGTTGCGCGGGGAAAGGGCACGTGTGGCCCTGGAATTCAACGAGCCCTAGGCGCCGCGCATTCCATTCCATACCCCTTTTCCTCACTTCCTCGTCCCTCCAATCCCGACTTGTCCCGAACCCGCTCTCCTTACCGCCTTACGCCTTCGACTTTGGGAACAACTCGGCCTGCTACGATGACGTGTACAACTACATCGAACGGTGTGACACGTTGATTTCGTTTCTACCGAAGCCGGCTGGCCTAACGTAAACTTTATTTATAGAAAATGTCAACGATATCGCGCGTTCCCACATCTCCGACCTTTCTCTCACTTTCCCCCGTTTCATTTCCAATCTTGTTTCAGATACCTCTTTTCGAATTCTTTCAACGACTCTCTCGAATCCGCTCGACAAGATGGTTCGTAGAAGCGAATCTCGTGATCAAACACGGGGAACAGTAGGGGAAAAGCGACGTTTATTATTACCATTGTAAGAATGTTCACGTGAACCGACACGTGCACGCAAATGACTATTTCCGATTCCGTTAGTCAAGGATCTAGCCACTTGACAATCATCGTTGTTCGTCTATTTTCGCGAGAACATTTTTTACGCGTTATGAAAATGGCAGAGGAACGTTTGATCTTTACGCTGGTGGCCAAAACGAGTTTTCTCGTTTGTTCGACCGACAGTATTCTTTCTATATACCAAAATAATTTTCTTCTCTCTACTTCTGTAATATGCCAAAAAATTGTTCAATTGTTTCTCTTTGTGTCATTGGAATTTATCGTACGAACGAATGATTTTCAGCGAGAGCCAGCCTGTCTGTATCTTTCCGTTCATAAAGCAAATCTCGCATGGATATTTTCATTAATGTACATATTTTAGACTCTAACAAATTCTTTTATTGCGTATTAAAATTATATAATTTTATTTTTAGATTGATGTAAAAATGTCAGAAGCGTGAGGATTTAGGCCAATAACTGAATGCCAACATATCTGTTAAAAAATGTTCAAACGATATACATACATGTATATATATATATATATAGAACGAGTCCATCAAAATACAAATACGAAACTCGACGTCGCGTCATACCCGAATCTCGCAACGTTTGAGAACGACGTTGCTTGGATATCTGAGTCAAGATTACAAGCGTCCGTAGGTCATTAAGTATCCGTGGAATGAATGGACCGTGTCGATGTTTTCCTCTCTGTCGCGCGATAATTGAGAAATACAGAGAGAGAATTCTCTCTTTCTTTTTCTTTCTCCATTTCATCGTGAATGCGACCAGAGAAACGACAACTGATGAAAAATTTAAGAACACCAAAGCCTTCAATTCGACGCCGAAGCTCGCTGTAGAAAAGAAAGAAAAAAAAAATACACGAGCTATATTTTTGTTTCATTCTCGTGACAAAAATAGAAGAAAGAGAATGAGCGAGCGAAAGCCCGGCGATAAGCGAAGCGACGTAAGCGCGCGGTATCGCGCAAGTTTCCCGGTTATGAATGAATCGTCGACTCGGTCCGAAAGATGACCCCGGCCGATATATCGGCGTCGTGCGTATCGCCACGCACTGCTTCGTGCCGTGCGTGTATTCTTATCGGTATTCTCCGGGCCTCTCATCATCCAACGACTATCTTCCTTCAGCAAACGAAAGTTCATCCAACGAATAAAAATGTTTTTACGTATGTACGTTGATTGGGATCGTGATAAAGGAACGAACGAGCAAGCGCTGACAGTGACGCGTTCGGAAAATCGTTCAGCCTTATGGAGCAATTATAGAGCCAGCATGCCCTTTTGTAGCCAAACTCGTCGGCTTACCAACGACATTCCATTCTCACGACGATCGCGATCGCGATCGCGAAGGCTACTCGCGTCGAGCGTATTTTCGAGGGGTTGGTCGGTGCAAAAATGTCTAGAAAACTCGCTCGTTGTTGAACGTTCGAGTTAATAAACGACACGAATGACAAAAAAAAAAGAAATGAGGTTCTCGAAGCGAGAGATCGTTGGCAAATGGTGTGTTACCGGTCAAGGAAAACGTCGTCATCGGCGATTCCCGATAAAAACGAGGTTTTACGCAACAGATCCGCTTACGTTATCGATCGATCGGTCGCGACGTGTCCTTCCCAAGGAGAGGCAATTCATTCTCGCACAAGCGACAGAAGGCGAAATGTTTCTCGAGTGTTCCTCCGAGGCGCCGAAAGAATCATGAATGAAAGGTTCGGCCGCGGTGGTTGATTGGTAGCGCGTGACCGTTCACGTCAGCATCCGCGCCGTGTTGGAATAGCCAACAGAGAGTAAGCAGACAGGGCAAATAGAGCGAGGGGAAAAAGGAGAAAAGGACGAGTGGAAGGGCGGGCAGAGCCGATAGGGGAACGACGACGATATTTGCACTCGTAAAATGCTCAAGGAGATCCGGTACTGAGTCACCCGCGAAGGTATGCGGATTTTTTCGCGGAATCTCGCTACGGTCCTTATCTCGTTTCGCCTTTGAAGTTCGTCATTCGAATCGTCGCTAGGATCTATTCTCGCGTTTCAAAATGAGCATCTGTCAATTGCGCTTGCAATCCATTTTCGTTGTGTAACTTGACGTTATTTTTAGATCCCCTGTGAAGTGGATTGAATCGAAATTTTCACCAGTTTGAAAGCTTCGAATATATTTTCTCTCTCTCTCTCTCTCTCTCTCTCTCCATCTGTATTCGGATCGTAGAGAAGAGAATAAAGAGAGAAATAGCACGCATAAAAACAGAGGAACTACGGAGTGACGGATTGGCGTGGCACGTAGATGAGGTGTTGCTATGTTAAACACGGCGCCAGACAAAGCTGCCGACGAAACCACCTCATTTCAGTGCTCTATATATACATAGAATACAGCGCATATATATATATATATATATATATATATATATATATATATATATATGTATATGTATGTATACATATATATACATACGTACATATATATCCATCTGTCTGCCTTATTATGTACCGACCGACCGACCGACCGACCGACCAGTGCTCACCGCGTTGCGCCCCCCTCTCTCTGTCCTCGCATCTGTATTCCTTTCTTTCTCTACCATTTTATCCTTTCTCTCCCTGGTTTTCTATCTCTCCTGTCGTTTCTCTGCTCGGGCTTCGTCTCTGACTATCTGTCCTTCCTTCTCTTTCTCATCCTTCACCTTCGAAGTGTTACAATATATAACAATCGTACACTACAACAACTAATAAGGCACGATTCGCTCCTCAAACTGTATTTCTCGAGTAGAATTGAATCTAGTAATCGAAGCTAGCAAAGTCCTTTCTCCAGAGATTTCGAAAGGGAGCGAACGATATTTAAATTCGGCAACGTGTCGCGTCGCAGTTTCCACACAATTTTTCTAAATCGTTGCACTTTGTACTCGGTGTGCTTATCGCGCACGCAGAAAGCTCGTTCCGACGTGTGCTAATAGCAAAGGAAGTCAGCTACGATATAGTACTTCCCGTTTAGCTTCGGTGCATAGTATTACGAATGCACGTGCGCGGCGATAGACACGCTAACCCGTAACTCGGAACCTTCCTCGCGACAAGAACCGCCTTCCGTTATCAACGGAAGACGAGCATTCCTTCGCATTGATTTCGATCGCGTCGTTACACGGCCGTACACCGTTTCTCTTTTCTTCTCTTCCGCCGTCTTTTCCCCTTCCCGTCTTCTCTCTTTCTCTCGCTACGTACGAGAGACGCGCTTCGAGCCGTTCACGGCCGAAAGATTCTGAGAACTCGACTCGCGAGACATTCTCTAAGCTAGCTGTCCGCTAGGCCGATACTTTTCTCGGCTAGCGTTTCGCCTCTCGTCTCTCGTCTCTCGTCTCCGTTTCTCTTGTTGTTTCGTCAGTTCAGTGACTGTGCACAACGCGCATCGCCAAAAAAGAAAAAGAAAACTACCAGAGGAAGAAGATATATATATATATATATAAAAAAAAAAAAAAATCGTGCATATTTCGGCAGAAAGGACGCGCGGAGTAAAAACGAAAAGCAGGGTGGAAAGATAATGGGAGAAAACGGTCGATCAGACGAACGATCGGAGGCACATTTGTCATTGCGGCTTCCTCCTCCTGTTCCCTCTTCTCTCGGTGGCCACGTCTATCTCTCGCTTCTGCTCGGTGTCTCGGTTAATTCGTTTCTCTTTCTCTGGCATCGGGCGATGCACCGGCGCGCACGGTGCAGCGACTTCGCAATGCTTGGAATGCAGCGGCATTACGCATGCGCGCCGCGTACCTTACTCGGAACAAACAGCCGGATCCGTTATGTCCCTCGACGACGACCTCGGGACGATCGTCTGCACCGACTGACTATTCGACGAACTAGCGTCTCCTTGCCGATCCGCGACCAGCCATCCGGACCAATCGTTCGTCCGTTCGTTCGCTCGTTCGCTCGCGCCAGCGACTATACACACGCGGCCGTGGCTATTTCTTCCTCTCCGTGTGTTCGTCCGTACGGACATCTGCTGTCGGAATTTCGCGATCGACCGCGGCCGTTCCCAATTCGGCAAAAGCCACCTTACCCCGTGCGTGGAATGCGCGCCAATTATTTCACGGCGAAATTTTTCGTTCTAGCGAAACTTTCGCGTCGCGGTATGGTACGGAGGAGACAGACAAGACTTCTTTCCCCTCCGACCCGGGGATCGTTTCATCTTAACACGAGCGAGCAACTACCGACCGGTTACCCCGCGTTTCGGCTAGAAAAGGCTCTCTGTCGTCTCTCGCGGCAAGGGGGTGACGAGGGTTGAGAAAAGAGAGGAAAGGAGAGAGAGAGAGAGAGAGAGAGACGGTGGAACAGGTTCGCGAGGAATCGGGCAAACGCGTTTCTGTTTGACATTAAGAGGCGCGCAACGATGCCGGAGGTAGCAGAGAGAAGAGAGCGCGGTGTTGATCTTGGTCTTATGATTTTATGGTGTTAAGCCGTGGCCGGTGGCCTCGGGACTCGGAGCCGAGAAGAGCCGGAGAACTCGCCTTGGCGTTGGTGGAATGCGGGACGGGCAAATCGCGGTCGGCCCGCTTGCGCCTCGTTCCCATGCATTCCTTACTCCCTCTCTCGTTCCTCCTTCATTCTCTCTCTTTCCCTCCCTCCCCCCCCCGCTCTCTCTCTCTTTCTCTTTCTCTTTCTCTTTCTCTTTCTCTTCCCCTGTCCCTGCTCCTCTCTCCTCCCCTTTTTGTCTTGCTCGCTCCTTAGTTTTCTCATACAAACGCGTTTCTACGTCCACGCTCGTCTTCCTCGTTCGCTTCTCTCCCCTTCGTCTCTCTTTTTAACGCGCGTCGCACGGTATATGAACATAAGCACACACCTATCCACTCGCGCATAAGACACACACACACACACACGACGGAGCCTTCGCCTCTCTTTTTCTATCCTACGATAGAACCTCTAGCCTATGGTCTATTCGCATCTCGTAGGTTCGCCAATCGCGCGGTCAATTCCACCGCAACGGAGATTCTTCGCGAGTCCTTTGGGATCGTTCCTCCGCTCGCGTCCTTTTCTCCCCCGATTTCCTTCTCTCCCCTGCTGCGCTCGCTCGTTTGCTCCACGTTCGTTCCCTCTTTGAAAGCGGAGACTTGGGTCGGATGTACGCGAAAAACGGCTCGTTATCGCATATCGAATTTTGCTGCTGGTCGCGTTATTTTCGAAACGACGACCGATCGTTCTGATCGTTCTGATCGACGCGGCTGGCAAAGTGTCTGTAAGTTTGGAATCGAGCGCGAATTGTTCAGCTCTGATCTCTCAAAGTCAGACAGGAAGAAAAAAGGAAGTAATTTGCGAGTCTCTCTCTCTCTCTCTCTCTTACTCTCTGGTCGTCGTCGTTTAAGCTGAAGATAGGTGTTGCCACGTTAAAGACAGTCACGGTTGCTCGTGGAATGCAAAATGGCGACCGCGATGCGTTCGACGAAACTACTCGGTCGCCATTTTGGTACACATTGGCAGAGCTATACACGTATACCGCAAAGCTATTGCGTATACTCGATGGTCAAGTCCGTTGACTTCTCCTCCATGTTTGTGACACCGTCGGTTGAATTTTATTCAGTTTCGTCAGCCGTCCGACAAAGAAAATTTTTATAGCTGGACGTCTATCCAGCGCGTCTAACGGTGCCGACTCTGCCACGAGTTCTGACCACTGTCAGAATCAAAATATCACCGGCGTGCTACTTTTCTTTTGTCGTTCGACGGAGATACCAGTTCGGTGAGATCTATGCCACTCCGCTTCTGCTCGGAGAAATCTCGGATTCGTAGCTCGAGACAGCGCGACGCCCTCGCGCGGTAATTCCCCGGGCGATGGATGCCTCCGTTTCTAATTTGAAAGGCGAACCTTTACACGCTAGCGCGCAACAGCGCCAAAAAACTTTGTGAATGGACCTCTCTGCTTTGCAGGTTTCTTTTCAGCTCTCTCTCTCTTCTCGTACTGGTACTTTAGCATGCAAGTTTAAAGCGAGCGTAGATTTAAAAGGAAGGCATTTAGAGATCCACGATGTGCCGTGGTGTGATCGCAGGAGAGAAACTTTCACTTCTGACAGGTAAAATCGTCCAGAGAAAAGTAATTCGGTATGTCACGCGGGGCGGATACTTGAAAAACGAAAAGGCGCGCGGCGGGAAAGTAGCTTGGACCGGCGGCTCCCCGGAACAACGCAACGCTTGGCCGGTCTAGCTGTCTGGTAGCAGGGTAGACGAATCGGGAGTAGCGGCCCTGACCGTGGAAATCAGAAAGAAGAAGTCAGGAAGGAAAGAAACCTGTGTGTGCCTGTAGGAGGGCGCGGTTGGCGAGGGAGCGAGAGAAAAGAGACGAAGGAACGTAGAAACGATGGAGAAGGACGCAGCGAGACGGGGCGAGAGGGAGAGAGAGAGAAAAGCGACGAAGGTGAAGCCAAGAGGCATGGTGGCGGTGGCGGTGGCGGTGGTGTGGCGATGGTTGTAGTGGTAGGGGACGATCATTCTTGGAACTCGGATGACCTCCCCTGATGCAACTGGCGAACAGCCGGACCCGACGGGTTAACTGTACAACCACTTATGTACGTCGATGCTGTAGGAACGCGACGACGATGCCGTCCTATGAAATAACGTGCTACACGCCGCGGCATGACATACCATACCATACCATACTATACTATACCATACCATATCATACCATACCATACCATACCATACCATGCCATACCATGTGCTCGGCCTGTACGAGAGAGCGCGGCGATCATGCCTCCATCGGAAGGAGGAGCTTGGATCGCGTCATTCATTCACCTGCTCGACCACTTTGCTCTTCTCTATCCACTTTGCCGACCGCTAATCTATTGTTCCTTGGAAATTCTAACCTGACGTTGGAAATCCATCTGGCGATCCACCGCGTAGAAGCCAGCGCGCGGCCCGTGTGTCTTTCTGCTTGGTCGAGAACCAAACGATGAAACTCTTTCCCTTTAACTTTCTATCTCCGATTCTCTTGTAGATTTTTGTTCACTTGGAGAGAACGCTGCTTGGGCGTTTACATAGTTCTCAGTTTCTTAAATAAAAAAAAAAAAAGAACGAGTCTCTGCGAGCGTTCGCTCTCCTGTTAGATCTTTTAAATACTTCGCCAAGCTCTGTTAAACTGTATCTTGCGAATAGAGAGTATATTGGATCGCTCGATGTACCGTTCCCTCGCTCACTTGCCATTCCATCGAATTCCCTCGATACGCGCGATCGTAGATCGACCGACTCGGAGGTTCCCTTGGAGGACCGTGGCAGGCAAGTCGGTGCGATACCCGTTTCGCGTGCACACGAACGTTACTCGCAACACGTATGCGATCGCGTAATTGGTTCATTCACTCAGCGTTGGTTCGTTCACTCCAGCTTACTTTCGTTCCTCCGTTCTCTCTCTCTCTCTCTCTCTCTCTCTCTCTCTCCCCGTCATTGCGATCTACCGCAACGATCTCTTGCCGATCGCTTGCGTGAAAGAGAAGCAAGAAACCGAGAAACAATCGGCGTGTTTTTAGTGGAAACGATTCCGCTAAAGGAGAGAGAACGATTAGCTCGCCGTGTATACAGCGAGAACCCGGTCCAGAAACCACGGGTGAAGAAACCCGAGTAGCTCGAGAGCAAATGGAAAAATCTAGAGAATGTCGAAGTGGTCGGCAGAGTTTCGAGAACTCGCGGAACGAGTGTCTCTCCTCCACTTTTATCCTTAATTCGTTCGATCGATCGCGATTCGTTCGAAAGGATACGCGCTTCTCGCTAAAAAGTCGGGCGCGCTTTTCTTACGCCTTTCCCCTTTTCTTTGTTTCGTTGCAGGAACCTGGCGATCGGAATCGGTATTCAGAATTTTCCAGAGGGACTGGCGGTGTCTCTGCCCCTTCAAGCGGCTGGGATCAGCACGTTGAAGAGTTTCTGGTACGGGCAACTCTCGGGGATGGTGGAACCTCTGGCCGGCGTCCTTGGCGCAGTCGGAGTGACGTTCGCTGAACCCGTGCTGCCTTATGCGCTCGCCTTCGCAGCCGGTGCAATGATCTATGTCGTGATCGACGACATCGTTCCGGAAGCGCATCAGAGGTTCGTGGAATTTTCTTCGTTTCATTTGCATAGAAATGGGGGGGACGCGAGAGTATTGGAAATCTTTTTTCTCTTTCTCTCTTTGAAAATTCATTCAGGCCACTCTTCGGGCCGTGTCGTTGTTGCTGTTGTTATTGTTCCGCCACGAAGAAAAGGTAAACGGGAATAGGATCGTAGAGGCCTAGAGGAAGAGACGGAGGTGCATGCACGAGACGCATGTTTGAGAACGATTACGGTACAATGGCGCGTCACGGCAGTAGCGTAGTTAGCGCGGCATCGTCGTCGTCGTCGTCGTCGTCGTTGTCGCCGTTGGTAAAACGTGGCGAATTTCTTTCCCAGGCTCGACCGTCTAGCCGAAGACGCATTGTCATTATAATTGGCTCCTTTTGTATTTCGCGTGCGATCAAACTGCCTCGGCGGCGACGACGACGACGACGGCCACGACACACGCCGCTTCTGAGACACGGTGGAGCCGAACGTTCGCTCCCTCGGGAACCCTCCCAGCTCCCGGGGAAAAATACAAAAGTGACAAACCCCCTTCGGTTTTAAAACCGTTGCTTGACCTCCGACAGAGGCCGAAGAGGAAAGAGCCTCTTTCTCTCCCGTGCGCGCCGCGTGTGATCATTTCCAAAAGATCGCGGGGAGAGGGGAAAGAGAGAGAGAGAGAGAGAAAGAGAGTGAGATTACAATACTCGCTTTGCTTTCTGGTTTAACAGGACGAGCAAAGTCCTCCTCGAGAAAGGTGAACTTGGCTCGCTCCCGTCGAGCGATCCTTCGGCTGCGAAAGGACGGTAGAAAGTTTGCGAGATCGGTTAATTTTTTTCGTTAGCGCGTGCTCGCGGGGGGAGGGGGGGGAGCTCTACCAGCTCTAAAACGACTGAAAGAGATCGAGAAGAAAAAGAAAGAAAGGAAGAGACGTTGAGTACGTTGGTAGCTGTCGAACTCGGACTCGGACTCGGGAATTCTCACGTTTATTTCGGGAATTTATTTTTCTCCAACGCGGTTTCTCGAGCGATGCAAGAGAGGAGCTAGCCGGGATTCTTGGAACCTCGCTCTCGGTCCTCGGTGATCGTTTTGCATGATTGTGTGCGCTCGGTGAAAAGGAATGCCTCGTTTCGGGGGCCCGGAGCGTCGCCTCACCACCGGCCAACGGCCGATCTCGCCTACTTTTCGAAAAGCTGCGGCCTGCCCGCCGCCGACAGCCTCTAAAAACGCTACTTTCGATGATACTTTTACACCACCACGATCGAGGTATTTGTCCGCGTGGAATTTCGCGCGTCGTTCTCTCCTAGCGAGCCCGGGTGTAATGGTTAATAAAAATACAAATTTCTGAGGCCGACACCGAAAGGAGGTATTTACCGCGCGGATATGATTGATATGGTAGAACGCCCACCGAAACACAACGGCGCATTTCACCGGCCGTTAAAATTGATGGCCGTGTATAATTTACGAAATCAACAAGCCGTGACGTGCAATACCGGCCACGAGAAAACGCGCGTGTGTGTGTGTGTGTGCTTTGTGTGTGCTTAATCCCTACTTATATCGCGAAAACCCTTTTATTTCTCGCTATCCTGGCATTCTTTTCTCCCCTGGTTCTTCGTTTCCTCATCGTGTTACACGCACACGTACACACGTGCATCTGGACCATCCTCGAACGTTCACTTGGACTCTGATATTTCCTACAGGCTCTCCCTCCCTCTTTCCACCGTCGTTTTTCACCATCCAGGTTCAATTAATCGTCCGAGTGGACCTCTCGGTCCGTCCTCTCGGTCGTTCAAGCGTCCAATTCTACGTTCACGTTCCTTTCTACGTTCGTCGTCGAACCATCCAGTTCTACGTTTTACAGTGACTCGCGAGGTTACGAGAGAAGGGAATCGTAAGTCGTGCTTTTCACTTTTTTTTACACGGAATGATATTTATCCCGTGACAATTGAAATATAATTTGCAACTGTAGCCTAATAACAGAAACAGAATCTTTCTATCCATTACGTACGTTGTAACGATAAGTTTTTGAGAGCCGTTGAGAGATATGCTCTCGCGAGCCACTGTGAGCCTCTCCCGAGGGATCCATTCCTGGATACGAAGAAAGAGAGCATGTTGATGTGTCTTGTCGTCTCAGGTGCGATACATGTCTCGGAGAAAACACACGTTTCTTGCTTTCTGATTGCAGTGGAAACGGCAAACTCGCCAGCTGGGCCGCCGTCGTTGGTTTTTTGGTAATGATGTCCCTAGACGTCGGATTAGGCTAGAGTTATTGCGGGTGCGGCGAAACGAAAAGGGCGAAATCGAGAGGCATTTACCTATAAGTAGGTCGAGGGTTCATGTCCGTCTATGGTTTATGAATTTGTCTAAAAAAAAAAAAGCGTGCTAAAACGCGAGAAATTCCTAAATAGAGACATTTCGTATCTCGCGACGCTCCGCACGATGTTCCGCACGGTCCACACGTTCCACAGGTCAAAGTCGAATTAACGCAGCGGCGTTATTAACAGCGGCGTCTCGTCCCGTTCGACCGAATCGATCGAGCTTTCCTCTCGTTGCGCGAGGTACCGAGATATATATACATCGATCGCGTCGCGCGTCTGAAAATTATTATTCCAGCGTGTCTTCCATGAATCTAGTCGTTGTTGATCGGACACAGAAGTCAATTAGATCGATCAGGCGACGACCTCCCGTCGTTACGCTCTGCGATGTTCTAAGCTGTGTCTGCTGCGCGGACATAAAGGGGAAACCATTGTAGATTATTTCTGCGACTTCGAGTTAGACCATGGGAAATTTCACGCAATTCGCGGATTTAAAAACGACCAGCAGTGTTTGAAAATCGACTCGATACCGTTCCCCACTTTTCATCGCCGATCGCAGAGACCCCGAACGAGGAGAAGTAGCTACATAAATAAATAAATAAAAGATAGACTCTGAGTTTGCGTGCGCGAACAACACTAGTCCCGCGCACAGGAGAATCCTCGGTGCAGCCATTATAGCTCCCTCTGCTCCGTTACGCAATATCCCGCGAAGCTCTCCTACAAACGGATTCTCTCACGAATAACACGCGGAATGTCGCAATTCCGATGTGTCTTTCGCACGACGCGCACGCAATCGTTTCGGTGCGGTGCCACAGCAACAAACGATAAACGCACGTTTGTTGGACGGCGCGTGTACGGCTACGAGACGACGCGTCTCGTCCTCTTCGATCGGTTGCCGGTTGCCTCGTGATCGATTCGAAAGCTTGAACGAACAAACGTGCGATCGACGCGCCATGCTCTGCTACGCTGTCTCGCTACTTTTTCTCTTAGACACGTAAGTTTCAACTGTCATATATTTGCCATTGTAAAATATCCTCCAAATTACCTGCAACTCACCCCATCCCCCGACGTCGACATCGTTACACAAACTCTACCACGTGTTTAACTTAATACCGACATTACCGACGGTTACCGGACAACTGCGAAACACGCCCGTGTTTCGTTCCACGTTCCACGCTGGATGTAAGATAAAACGAAGATAAAAACAAACAAACAAAAAAACACTATTTTTTCGTACATAATAAATGATTAATACATGCGTAGACGTAAGGAATTCGCGCGTGTACCGTGCGAGGAGTTAGGCAACGGGTCACGTATCCGTGCGATCGAACGAATCGGGCGATGCACGCCTGTTCGGACGAAGCGATAGGTGTAATATATAGTGGTGGTGCGGTTTCTCACGTTCCTACGTTCACGAACGATCCTTATGGGTTGAAGCTTCATCGACGATCTCGACGATCCACGCGCGCGTCGCTTGAGAGGGAGAAAGAAAGAGAGATCGTTGCTCGCTTTGCGACAATATCCTCTGTTATTCTCTGCAAATTTGGTAAACCTTGGCCGAATTACAAATCTACAGCTAGACCATAGGATGTTAAATAGGCTAGGTATTGTAATCAGGCGGAAAGGTTTCCGAGAACAGGCGTGAAATCGTGGATCGTACGCGGTTGAGATTCACAATCTTTCGGCTACAATCTTTCTCTACAGGTGAATTGTTTGTATCGAGAGCAATAAAACAGAGTACGAATTACGGCTGTTAGAAATGGAACACGAGCAGGATTTTTTTTCACCGTTCCTCGTTCCTGGATCTTGCGATTGCGCAAGCTTGATCGATTAATCTCTCGAAGACGAATCTCTCACTCGGCAGCGACTGCCGGTACAATTGTAATCGTAATTGTAATTGTTGGCACAACAACGAGTATGATCGAAGGCAGCTCTACTTTCCAATAACGAAATACGCTGACTTGAAAGCCAAAGCAATTTGAACGTTGAAGCAATCGCTGTACGGCTCCTGCAATCCTAAGAACCGAGTGCATGATCCTACCGTCCTCCTCCTCCTCTTCTTCTTCACATCTGCGTGTCTTCGAATGTCTCCCTTCGAACATTTTCAGCTACTTTGCGTACACAAACTGGTTGAGTTCAAAATTTCGGCCACGACGTAGATTCAAAGAGTGATTCGCAGTGGCGGGGATCCCCGAGATTGTTCCCCAACAACAATGTTCTACAATGGAGATAGTGCGTCGGTACTACCACCGGTCTCTCGAAAGGGTTAAGAAAGAATTGGATCGTTGCGCGGTGTTGCGAGCCACCGTTAGCGTGCCGTTGCCGGCGGTTAGAAGGAAGAACGGCGTGACGTGCCACGGAGCGGTGGATCGGCGGAAGGTTAGCCCGGCGGAGTTAGCCAAGCTCTTCGTGAGGTAAGATTCGGTGAAACGAGCGTGCAGTATCGGCGGCGCAGTCGACGCAATCCTCGTCTCTCGCGTCCCCCGTCTCTCGGCCAGGTTGCATAACCCAAAGAGAGTCGAGGCATGAATGGAGCCGAGCGACGAGGACGGCTGCACCACCGCTCGGCCCCCCACAGCCGGTGCAACGAGCCGGCTCCCGCGGCTGGTGGGGATGCGTCCTGAAGCCCCCCTTCCCCCCCCACCTGAGAGGGAGGACGCGTCGGTATTCAGGAAAGAGCACGACGGAAAGAGCGAATCGGAGCGAGAGAACGAATTCTGTACGCCGCCGTACAGAAATGACGCAGTGCTCCGACAGAATCCGCCAGCCTGCCAGAGAGAGAGAGAGAGAGAGAGAGAGAGAGAGAAAGAGAGAGAGGTAGAGAGTGAGTGAGTGAGAGACCCGAGGAGGACCCGACGCGGCAATTCGCCCTCGGAGCGACAAAGAAACCGCGAGAAAAGCAGCCTCTGCTGCTTGCAAGCCTCCCTCCCTCCCTCCCTAACCATCCCCTCCTCTCTTGCCCCGCGTAACAGAGACGCGCGAGAGTTTACTTCCTCGACGTCGGACGAAGATGAACGCGGGCTCGCGTCTAGCGTGTGGATGAAAGAGGGACCCGTGGCGCGTCGGCTCTCGGGACAAAGAGAGGAAGCTACTGAGAGAAGAAAACTATGCACGGAGAGGCGCGTTCCTCCTAGAGTGGAGAACGAGAGAAAAAATCGTCGGAAGGTCAAAGAGGGTGAGAGAGACAGAGGCAAGTATGTAGTATGTAGTAAATGCAGATGCGAATCGACGCGGTGAAGACGAGGAAAAAAATGTCTTCTGGGTACCGCGAGAAAAGGAAGAAACTTTTCCGAGGATCGAAGAAAAAAAAGGCGCGCGAGAGAATAAGAAGAGAGAGAGGGAGGGGGAGTTAGAGAAAAAAAAAGGGTAGAGATTAAGGAGGAAGAGGAAACACGTCGGTGGTCGTAAAGAGTGGTGCGTTAATCGGTTTGCTCTAAAGTTAAAGGGATGGTCACGTGGTGCGTTGGTCGTCGCTGTGCGCACGGTCGGCCGAGTGAAAGAGGGAGGGGCGTACAAAGAGGACGAGGCCTCGAGGGGGATAAGGGGTAATGCGTTGCATCGGAAAGCCGGAGCACCGGTGCTGCACCCGTCAGCAGTCTTACGATGCACTTTGCCCTGCGCGTCTCCGATGCGGTGGCGCACGTGCGACGACGTAACGCGATGCGACGCGCAAACGACGTTCCACGATGACGAGGAGGAGCCTTCCTCCTCGTCGTCACGCGTCACCACAATAATCGCATCGAGAATTGAATCTCGGTGACACCGGTACCCGGGTCCGACAGAGTGTTGCGTACAACCAACGGTGACCAGAGAGAGGATCGATCACATCGCTGTTTTAGCCGAAGCTTTCGCCCGGCGCACACCACCGCTTTTGGACTTTTCCAATTCCAATTCCATCGCGTTTCGTATCGCCTGGTCTTTTTTTTCTTTTTTTTCGTTTTTCTTTTCGTTTTCTTTTTTCCCTCGCCTCTGCGTTACTCTCGCAGAGATGCAACCGAGAGCCGGCTGGAAAAACCGTCGTTTCAGCGCGGAGCTGTGCGTCGTCCTTGCCGAATGAGACTCGTTCGTTACACGATCCCGTGAATATATCCCCCTTGGACATTGCCCTTTTCATTCCTCGTTTACTCCAGTATCCCGTCATCCCCACCTATCATCCACCGGCCCCCGGTTTCTCTCGCCACCCCTTCGTCGTGTGTAACGTGTGCTTGTTATTACGTAACAGTTGCATCTTCTCTCTGGGACAAAGCGTTCCTTCCCTTTACCCAGCGTTTCCTTCCATTTTCGCGTCGCTCTATACCGAGGGATCCCATTCCGCTGTACCATTCAATTTCAAGCCGTGTTTTGTCTTTTTCCTCTTTTTTTTTTTTTTTTTTTTTCGTTTTTCTTTTCTCTCTCGTCGACGGAGAGAGCGCTCGTGTCTCGAGTTTGTCCTTTGAGTTTCAAATCGAAATGGTAAACGAGAGTTTCGTTTCCCGGTCGATACTTTCGCCGGAATAGTCAGTTTGTCATCCGGGGTTTTCGCATCCTCCCCGAGTCACACACGAGTCTGATACGATTTACTCTTGGCGACAATGCGGCCGACCTTTTGACTCTGCTGCTGCTGCTGCTGCTGCTAACTCCCCACCCCCGCCTCCCCTCTCCCCCTCCCCACCCCGTTCCCACGTGGCAACGAACTTTCGACAAAAAGTAATCATCGACTCTTTAACTAGCGCCGGAAGTCGTAGGAAGATGCTAATTGTACGACGCTATCTGTCAATGGCGCTATCTTTGCGAAAAAAAAAAAAAAAAGAAAAATGAACGAAAGAACCGAGAACAAACGATGATTGGTGTCAAGTCGAATAAGCATGATTCGAATGTTGTCCACATGCCATAGCTGTTAGACGATCCGGAAGGTATCTTCGAATGTCTACTACCGATGGTCTGAACGAAAATGCGGAGGATCTTCTGCCTGTGGCCATCTTCACCTGCGGAATCTTCGTCGGCGTGAGTAAGTTTTGTTAATAATAAATACGTAGTTTTATTTATCACTTCGATGTGCATACGTAAACTTCAAGTTCTCGTCCTCGTTTCCATATCGTGTCCGTATCCGCGAGCGCGCTCGTAATCTTGACTACGTAACTTCAACGTAGACGACCAGAAAGAAATATAATGAAGTTTAAGCTTCTTCCTGGCATCTACAATTTTGCTCTTTTTTTTCTTTTCTTTTCTTTTCTTTTCTTTTCTCGTGGAAAACGCGTTTGCGAATCTTACGATCTCCGTCCACGAAATTTGTCCCAGATCTCCGGTCGATCGAGGAAAGATTAAATTGTCAGAATATAACACGCGATCGACCCCCCTGTTCGTCGAGGCATTCGTCGATGATGGCACCGTAGAAACGTTCGGCCCGTATGTTGCACGCCAACAAAAGCGTGTGTGCGCGCTCGCTTATATATAGAAATAGCAGCGCGACGGAACAACACCGGAAGCGAAGGAGTTCCGCCCAAGCCTGAAGGGTCAGTGCACTTTGAAAGGCGAGATCCAAGACCCGAGTCGATGTATTTGCCGAAATTCTATCCGCGTTATTATCCTTTTTTTTTTTTTTTTTTTCAAATTATCATCCGCCAGAGGGTGAGAGAGGGAAAAATCGATGCGTTGCAGTGAAAAAAGAAAAAAGAAAGAAAGAAAGAAAACGACGTTGAGAGTTGATTCTCGAAAAGGGAATCGCGGTCGAGGAAACGTCCCCCCCTCCCCCCGACGATGCATCCTCGACGGAAATAAGATAGGCGTTCCGGTGCATGCGGGTTTTAAGGTCTTTTACGGGCGCGCGGAACGCGTTTCTCTCGTTAACGGGCGTGCAAACGCGTATCCTCGCGAAACGCGTGACTTTATGAATGAAACCCACTACCGAGCGCGGGTTTCTACGCGATGCCAGTAGTATTCGCGTTTACTCGCTCGTTCTCTGCTCGAGGAAGGAAGTCGGCGAGGCGAGCTAGAATTGTCTCTTTCATCAGCGTTGCGCACCGTGTGCGCACGGTCAATTACCCGGCCAATAGTTCCCCGGCAGGATGCTGCATTCAAGGAAGTGTAGGAACTTCGTCTGCAGACCATCTACAGGCCGCTTTGAATCGCGTCCGCGTGTCAAATATATTATTCATCGTTTAATCAGATAGACGCAATTAACGTGGCCCGGTGTTGGCAATCGGACGCCCGAAACGCCCCCCCCCCGTTTCTAGATTTCCAGCCGATCTTTCGATATTTCCCACGTTGAGATTTATTTAACATTTGTGCCACGGTATCTTTGTGGAACATTTCGATCGAAGATTTTATTTGGAAACGGATCATAAATAATATCGTAATTTTAAAAATTTCAAACTCATTAAACTCGAGCATGGTTTTCGTCGCTCAGAGTCAATCGTCAAATTCCAACTCGAATCGTTTCAAGTAACCGAGTGTACAAAAGACTCGAGCGTTTGCTTCTCAGAACGAAACGTTCGATAACGTTCTGAATCTTGAAGAAGAAAAAAGAAAAAATTGCAACTTTCTCGTCGAGGTTCGCAAGACTTTCCTCGGTTTCGGTCGAAAGAGGAAGGAGCGGAGGATGGCTCGTCGTTTGTGTCTGGCCGCGGCGAGCCGAGGCGACAAGGCACGAAACGAAACGAGACGCGTTCCAAGTAAGCCGAAACAGTGTCGCAGTGGGCTACGACCGATCGAATTCTAGGCCGACGACAAGCGACGCTATTTCTAAACTCATTTCTATTTTCTATTTGCATGCGCCGGCGTCGTCACGACAATTTTATACGTCTGCGATATTTCGAGGTGTTGCACTCTCCGAGGTCTTACCCTCCCTGTCTGTCCTGTCGTCTCTCGAGCTCCCAGCCTCGAGAGCTTCGGTCGTTTTCGAGAAAACAAAAATTCACCGGCCAGAGATCGGGAAATCCTTTCCCGACTCCGATTTTATTAGACCCAGGCTATGGAATAGTTGGCCAATAATGCGAACGCAACGGACCGGTCTGGCTCGCGTTTCCGCCATACGTGTAATCGTATTCGATCGGGCAATTAGTAGCATGGAGCGGCCATTAAGCACTGGTATTCTCCACGTGAACGTCACGCGGCCACTTTACACGACTGTGTTTGTAACCATTATGGTTGTAATCGCATTTACCTGGCGCTCGCGCGACCCATCGTATACGCGTATAAACGCGATAAGAATCGCGCGACGTATCGTCCCTATGGAATTCTTCTTGCGCAATTGCTTTGCGAGACACCAGCTACGAACTTCTTTTAAGGCCGGCGTTGATTTAGAACAACAAAAAAAAAAAAAAGAAAAAAAACGCGTGATTTTTGAGAATTTTTCATTTCACAATTCCGAGGTTTGAATTTGTATTTTGTTTCGAACGTCGAATAAAATAATTTCGATTCCAACGTTCGTGCAGTTTCTGATAGAGATCGTACGCGAACGAACGATTACGTGTTTCGTTGACGTTGCGTAGCTTTTTAACGGTACAAAAAACAAAGAAACAACGTCCCGTTTTTTTTTTTTTTTTTTTTAAGATTCGGCGAAAAAAACAGAGTCGGAAATAAAAGGCAAAGCGTTTCGATCGATCGACCATGTGCGTGTGCGTGTGTGCGTGTGTGCGTGTGTCGAGCGGTGGAGAGACAAAGAGCGATAGACGTTGATCGGTCGAGCGGATTTTTATTGTGCGTGCGTCACGCGTAATGTTCGACGGTTAGAGCAGAGAAATAGAGGCAAAGTCTAAGACAGGGAACAAGAGAGAGAGTCAGCCATTTTATGAAACGGCACAGCTGCCTCGTCCCGTTGCCATGAGAGCGCGCCACGTTCAGAACTTTTGGCGAAAAACTACGACGCGATAGTTTTATATCCGTGATGTCAGCCTCGCCTGATCTCCGGATTGAAGTTTCTCCGCCGATTGAATCGATCGTCGTAGCGATCGAAACGATCGTAATCGGAGCAAAGTTCCGCGCTTCCGTCGTCGTTTCTACGCGTCTCTGACTACTGGCTAGTCGCAAGTTTCGGCGTTTTGTAGTTTTTGGCGTTGTATTTCCCGTTTTCGTTTCTCTGTTCGCTTCCGTTTTCTGCGGAACTTGCCCCTTTTCCGTTCCCTCGGAGGTTTCGTTTTCATTTCCTCGTTCGTCTCGCGTGCCACGTTTCCTCCCCTTCTTTTCTCTTCTTTTCTTTTTTTCTTTTCTTTTTTCTTTTCTTTCCACGAAGGGACAACGTGGCGACGAGTGTGCGTGGCCGCGTGGAAACGGGTTAATCTCCTTCTTCTCACTCGCGCGTCTGCCGCTCGCTCTCTCTCGCGAGCGAGTTTCCAGTCGCATGTTCGATCCACTTGCGCTCGATAATGTCCCATCTTTTCAATCCGTAATTTCCGTGTTTTCCGACCTCGTGGCTACCCCTTCCTCCTCTTCTTCCTCCTCCTCCTCCTCGCGGTGGTTCCCTCTCTCTCCTCTTCGCCACCTCTCGCCCCTCGCCCCCTTTTTGTCGTCTTTTGCGCGCACGCTTCACGATGTCGCGAAGGTGGCAGATGGACGAAAAGAGAAACCAATAGGAGGAGAAGGTCGAACAGAGAGGGAGATGTGGCGCGTTGTGGCAAGGAGGAAGGAAAAGCGAGCGAACTGGGAACCGAGCGAGAAAGAGCCAGAAGGAACGAAGCCGGGAGACGAGGTGGGAGAGAGCGTGGATCGACAGAGTGGGGAGGGAGGGGGAGAAAGAGAGAGATAGAACAGGGAATCCACGAGCGATCGACTGCCCTAGTCAGTCCTCGTCCGTCTGCCGGTCGGTCGTTTACGTCTGTGTTTGACAGCTTGTGAATCCGCGTCACACTCGACTCGTCTCGACTCGAGCTTCGACCAGCCAGTGTTTCATCCTTGTGTATGTGCTGTGTATGGATGTGTATGTGCGCCGCCTCCGACGTACGAACTTCACTTACGCGTTCGTTTCCTTCTCTCTCTCTTTTTCTCTCTCTCTCTCTCTCTCTTTCTCTCTCGATCGCGAAAACGAACACCACCTCTCGGTCGACTGGTCGATATCAATCTAGACCTTTTTTACCCCCTCCCCTCCCGCCATTAAAGAGTCGACTCTTTATCGATGATTTTTCAAAGACACTCTCTGTCCGAGATAGTTCTCGCACCTCGACGACTCTTCGGTTTGTCAAAAGGAGGAAGAGGAAAGGTACGTGCAGTTACAAGAACAATCTTCTCTTTCTTTCTTTTCTTTTTTTTTTTTCTTCCTTCGAGTATCGACTGTGAATATATAAACGTACACATAGTCGATCAAAACTCATGGAGAATGAATGAATCAGGGTGATTAAGCAACTATCGGGTTTAGCGACGAGCACTGTCGTCACGACAGTTTTACAGTTGTTACCGCGTAAATAACACGCTGCGAGATAGAACGTTGCTCGCGATAACGCGTCTACGGTGGAAAACGTAATTTAACGTACTTAACGTTAACTCGCTTCGATTTTTTACGTGCGATCTGCGCGTAAATTTACGAGTCGTTTACGGCTCGTCCGCCTGGCCATCCCCCAGCCACGTGTTGAACCACACGTTTCGTCTCTCCTCGTCTCTCCGCGTGCAATTTTTTCATCCAGGAATATGACCCCACATTTGTTTTTCTTTTTTGTTTTTTCATAAAAATAGTTTGTACTTTGCCGAAACACGAGGGAAATTCTTGGAGAATCTTCCGGTTTTTCTCACACCCTTTCTCTCTGTCCTTTCCGTGCGAGATACACATATCGTTCGAAAGAGGAATCCTCGATCAGGTTGTAATATTCGGTCGGCGATTCGCTCGACCGAGAAGAATTAACAGCTCTCTCTCTCTCGGAGCTCTCGAAGAGTCGGTAAAGAACGAGCGATGGAATCGAGAAGGTGAACGCACTCGCGCGAAATTTACACTGGCCGCGTTATGTGCGCGCACGTGCGCGCGGCCTACGTGCGCGCGTGTACGTAGGATACGTTTGATGTTGGCAAATGGCGCAAGCAAATCCGCGTATTATTAAATAGATAACGACCATAAATTTGGCCAAGTTACATAAAGGCGCAAAAGTGCGCGTTAAGGTCCACCGTGTTCTATTTATGTCTAACTCGACACGGCCGGCGGTTCTAGGACCGCGGTTCTCAATTCCCCGTTTCTCGGGCTCTGATCGCGGAACCCGAGCAAACGTCGGTCGCCTTCGACCGGAAGTCAAATGTTCGACGTTTCATCTTTAATCTTCGGTGCCTGAATTTTCTAATTTTCCTTTTAATTATTCGCTTCGGTAATCGTCCACTCTCCCTCCTCCCTAGACCGGAGAGAGAGCGCTCCAGTTCGTAAAATTCCCATTTCCGCGCCAAAGTCGGCAGCGAGAGCGAAGGAACGCGACGAGGAGGAGAGCCACTGAGGAGGAAGTCATCGAGAACGCTGTCCCTGTGTTTATCGTTGCCCGTATGTCTATTTGCCTTTTATCAACTCTAAAAGCGATAATTTCTTTTCTAAATTGCGAGACCGCGACGCGGGGCGTACGAACGTTAGACACCATCGTTCCTGCGATGTTACATTCCCCCGTAAATACCGGGAACGGTAGGTTTTTCTCCATCGTTGTTCGCGAGAGCAACAGCACGCACTAGATCCCACGCGGGCGATCGGCCCGAAATAATTCGCAGACGATAGGCGACGACGCGAGTTTGTCCGAGCGCTTCACCTCGCGCAGTAGAACGACCCGTCTGCGGTCAGACGCGTGCTCGGCCGAAGACGCGACGCGACCGGGTGCGTAGTACGCCACCGTCGTCCTGCCGTGAAAGGATCGGACGAAAGTTCTCTAAGAGAGCATCCGCGATCTCTCGACGTATCTCGCCGTCTGCTCGCTGCCCTGTGCGAGATTTTCCACGGCGCCTCGCCGCATCATTGGCACGCTTCCAAACGAGCCAGCCCCGAGCTTCGTCTATTTTCGTTGATTCCGATCTTTGCAGGAAGACAGTAAGCCGCATTCGCTACTACCACCGCTTCTTCCGCCATTCGCGAACGGTGCGCGCCGCGTTCTCGCACATTCCCCACCTTCTTGAGCGAGCTTGAGATCTTCCCGTCCAATTAGAATCGCGCCCACTGTTGACGATAAATTCTTCATCGACAAATTGACGCGTGCTCGTTTTTCTTCAACTGTTCTCAGCTCCCAGAAAGTCTTAAAAATTTCTGAGAAAGCTTCGTTTCGAGAGCGAAACAACTCGATCGGAAAAATCTTACAATGCTACAAGACTGTAGATATTCGTGCTTTTACGCGAGCTTGAGATCTTCCCGTCTTCCAATAAGAATCGCGCGTACTCTCTTTTCTCTAACTGTTGACGATAAATCCTTCGTCGAAAAATTGATTTATTTCTACCTTTACTGTTCTGAACTGCCAAGTGTGAAAAATTTCTCAAATATTTACCGTCGGAAAGACCGTATTACCAGACTGCCAAGTGTGAAAAATTCACAGAAAATTCAAAGTTAATAGATAAAACAATCCTCTATTCACGTTCCACATTTTTAAAAATTTTATCTTCGTGATAAACCAGAGCGAATATCCGTCGACGTGTCGTATCGCTAATTAGAACGTAAACCCGATAAAACGCAATTTTTAAACCCCCCGGGTCCTGTCTTCGAGTTTTCCGCCGCGCGCCGTTTTCCCTCCCCGTCTTTCAGTTCCCTCGTTTCGATCGCTCGTTTCGAACGCACCGACGCGTTCTCGCTCCTGTAACGCATCGCATGCAACAGGTATCTGGCTTGATACGTCACGATTTCAGCACGGAAGAAAGAACAAACGATGCGAGAAGTCGCGAGATATATACAGTTGGAGAGAGCGACAAAAGAGAAAGAGAGAGAGAGAGAGAGAGAAAGAAGCGAGGGTGGGAGCAACGACGGGAGTGGAATAGTAGTGGTGGAAGTTGGTGCCGGTCGCCGGCGGTGATGACGGTGACGACGGTAACAGCGGCGGAAGGGCCGCGGAATCATACATACATACACGTACAAGGCGGTCGCGCATGACTTTGGCCGTACGCGTTTCTCTCTCTCGCTCTCTCTCTCTCTCTCTCTCTCTCTCTCTCGGTCTTTCCTTTCTATGTGCTCGACTCTTTTGTTCTTTCATTCGCGACGCGTTCTCTGTCGCTCGCGGCCGCATTGTCAGCCAGAGAGTTGTGTCACCGGCGACACCCTGTTACGCGAGTATTATTCAAGGCGCGTGTGCGTGCACGCCTTTGAAACGCGCGTCGAAACTGCGCGTAAATATCGCGCGGAAGCGTCGAAGCTCCGTCGATCGTCCGAGA